>OX402065.1:15907994-17205994 GCA_947859365.1 Archips crataeganus | reverse complement strand
GCCGCCCCGGCCTTCTTCTACCACCGGGCCGCCATTCAAAAGCAACCTGAGCGGCGTTGCCTCACCAAACCAAAACGCTCATCAGCAGACTCCAGGTGGCTGTCAACAAATGCCTCAGGTCCATGCTCCATATCCATTGGCCTAACACAATATCCAACGTGGACCTCTGGGAAAAGTGTCACCAAGTCCCAATAAGCAAAGAGATTGCTGTGCGGCGCAGGCGATGGATTGGCCACACCATGAGAAGGCAGGAAGGGGTCAACAAAATATAAACATCTCAAATGTAACAATATCCTAATTTTAACAATTGAGTTCATGAATTATGTAAAGTAGCATTAACTGAGTTCGAAACAATAATTTTATTTCTATTCATGACTTAGGATTCACCCGGTCTATACGTCCCTTTGCAGGATAGAGGCCTCGTCTCAGAATAAATCTATCTCTCACTAACGGAAAATGTTTATGTTTCAAAGTATCTTTACAAAAGGCAATTAATACTAAGTAGTCGATGTAAATTAAAATAGGGACAGTTGAAAAAATAAATGATTATTAGTTCTTAAATGCACAACACTTATGAACAGAATTAATTAACTGTCACACTTTCATGCACAGATACGCCAAAAATATAAGTTTTGTACGCCATGCGTGTTCGTATACTCGCTGACAGTTGGATGGCTTCTTGTCACGCATACATACAAAAAACAATAAAGGTTTTTTATGGAAATTTACTCTTATGGCTACGACTGGAATAACGTATTTTTTTCGTAATTAATAACTTATCTTGCCCCTGGCTTGATGACTTTGCTTATGGGTGGTACTTACCTGATGTCTCACTTAATGGTAGATGTCCGATCGTCAGTAGCTTGAATGCCAAGTAACTTACCTGAAAAGGAATAATAGGTTTATTAATATCAAGTTGATTGTACAGGAGTTGGCAACGGCAGATTACCTATTAGACTTAGGAACTTACAATACAATTTCCTGAAATGGTGTCATTTCTCAAAAGGAGTAGATAGAGTCATTAATGATGACGCGTGCCGTGGTTCTTATTGCAATGTCATCAATGTCTAATTTTGACAAAATAATTCACGCGTCTTTGTGAACGCCACTATAATGTAGCTATACTTTTCTCAAAATATACACTGCCGAAACATATTTTTCGGGTATTTTCATCAAATTGAAACACATAAATAAGTTTTTTTAAATAGTATAGTCCATTCCTTAAAGTGTGCATTTAGGTAAGTACAATTTGAAAAAAGTGCAACCTTCTGAGAAAATTACACATTGGGAGGGACCCAATTATTATCGTATTGCTCATAAATGTAATAATTCTACAAATATAAAAGAGAAAGTTTGTGAGTATCATGCGTATTTTGTAAGCATGTTTATTTTCAGGTTATTAAAGAATTTGCAGAACCCACGACCCTCTGCTTGAGAGGCCATAGGTCAAACCAATAGGCCTCCACGGCTTCACTTAGTTATCTCGAACTAAACTTGTATAGATGAAAAACATAAGTAAAGGCCATATTGTACGTAGTGGTTACGTATCCGTATAAACAAATTGATGTTCCAAAATATAGCTAAACCGCTCGCCGCCCGCACCTCTCCCGCCCCCTTTGTCGTCATACCCCCCAGCCCCTGTACCGCGCGGACGAGGACTCAATTAAACGGTTTAGCTATAGAAAAATGACTTATACCTGATTTACACTCTCGCCTCGTTACCTCGCCTCGTGTCTCGTCTCGTCGTCTCGCTCCGGACGCGAGCCTGCAAATCACGAGACGAGGCGCGAGGCGAGCCTGTTCACACTCTCGTCTCGCTGCTCGTCTCGCAGTTCGTCTCGCCGCTCGTACGCGAGTGTAAACCAGGTATTAAGCTCTATAACAAGGGTGCGCCTCGATAGATATAACAACATTTGATATAACTGTAACATTTGGTATAATGCTACTTTTGATATAATGCGATTTACTCAAAAAGTAAACTTCGGAGGATTGATATTAATTCTATTTGATATGGTTAGGTTAGGTTAGTTTATTTTATAAAAGAATCGTAGAATGTTTACTTCTCGAGTAAATCGAATTATGTCAAATGTAGCTATACCAAATGTTACAGTTATATCAAATGTTGTTATATCTATCATTACACACCCCTATAACAATTCTGTGCAGGTCCTTTAGTTAAGTTTTTCACCTATACCTGCACACAAAACTACAATACATTTTTTTCACAAGGCACTCTTAAAAATTTTATTTACAGCAATCTAAAAACCATTAAATTACAAGACTTATTAACCCAAGCCGAGTAAACAACGCGTTCTGCGGCAAAACAACAACAATTAGCAAGCGTATCGATTCTCGATCCTTAATCGATAAGGTCGACTCGATTAGTCACCACGGATACGGGAAACGAGTTTATCATTCGATTAAATGTCGACATGTTGATAATGTTAAGAGTTTAACTGTGTCCAACAAGATCAATAGAAATATCATCATCCCGGCTATATACGTCCCGGGAGGGCACAGGCCTCCTCTCAGAATGAGGGGGCTTGGGTAGTTTAGTTCCCACGTGTGCTCAGTGCGGATTGGGAACTTCACACGCACCATTGAATTTCTTCGTAGGTGTATGCAGGTTTCCTCTTAACGTTTTCCTTCACTGCAAAGCTCATGGTAAATTTCTAATGCATTTTTGCACATAAATTCCGAAAAACTCTGAGGCGTGAAGTCCGTCAAATGAAATACCGCAATTAGTTGGCGGAAATAAAGAAACCTCAATTTATGAAGTATTGATTAAATGTTATTTTGTTTTTATTCGTCAACCATTTGCTCAAAAAAATATAAGATTTATTTCTTCAAACGTAAAAGTTTTAGGGAGATTTGAACCCGCATCGCTTGGTTATACGACCCGAGTGTACTACCATTTACACGACGTCGTACCCAATCAACCCATCCGAAAATCCCGAAAACTTTTATCGTCTTAATGTACCTATCTATCTGTTATTCGGCCGCCTGCCATTTCCACGGAAAAGAAGCTCCTTACTCCTTAATACAGAATATATCCTTGTTCAATTTTATTAAAACTGATTATGCGCTTTTAGCTTAAATTTGTTTAATAACATCACATAATGGTTGGTCGTGAAAAAAAATTAAATTACACCTGCGGGAGGGTAGATGTCATGGACATAAAATTCTCTCATTTTATAGCTTTTAAATGATCATTTGCACTTTACCAAAATTAACATCGCATTCTTATTCAATTGGTACGCAATAAAAACTCATTTAATCATAAATACGCGGGCCATATATGTGTTTATAATAAAAATGCCGTGCGAAGGCCACGAGTGGGCAGTGGGCAGGTGTGGGCGCCGTGTCGCAAACGTTATAGTTCCATAATGTTGTTTGATTTAAACACGATATGTGGAAAAAACTTCTAAACGATAATTGTCAGTTATTACGGGTAAACGAAGATTCAGAGTTCAGATAAAAAAACGTTTGATACTTCACACACAATCTGAATTACAGAATACAAATTATCGGTATAAACTTAAAGTTAAACCAGTTAGTTTTGAAACTCCTCAATAAGTAACCCCATGAACCCAGGTGGCCATAAATATTATGTACAAAAAATATACTTATAAATCTTAGGTCTACTAGACCACGACGTAAAAAATCACAAGGAAGTTTAAAATGAAATTAGACATGTAACTAAAAATTTTAACTATTGAACATTTCGATTAAATAACTTAAATTAAACGTAGCAGAACGCAACGCAGTTATTTATGTTTAATATGATTAATACATCAACAGAAAAGGAGAATTTATTTAATTAAAGCTACAAACTGGTAGCCACTCAATTTTCAATTTCAATTTCGCGTACGCCACAAATTAATGGTGTACTTAATAGAACGCACCAACCATTCGATGGCATAAATCATCGTAAGTGATTAAAATACAGCAAATTGATTGTGAAAGTCATAAATACGGTAAAACGTAGTTATATTATTGCTGTCGATTAAAACGAGTTAAAACACTTGATAATTATATAGACGGTTATATGGGATTTAGAATGGGGAAGCGATGGAATGGAATAACATCGGTCGGTACAGCAAAATTAAGTTTTAACATCATCATCGTCAAAGATCGCTACAATACCCGCGTCCATCGGACTTTTGTGAGTTTCTTGGGTCAAAATCAAAACCAAAATCAAGACGTTTACTTTGTAAGGAGGCCTCAAAAGGGCTCTTTTACTTGTCTATTTTTATACTACCAGCGTTTCCGAAAAGACCTTCATTATCAAGAAGAAAGCGCCGCAAGATACATGGCAGTTTTTTTTTCAAACAAACAGTTATATTGCAATCTAGCTTATACAAGTCTTACTGCACAACAGAGGCCTTCTCTCGCGATGAGAGGGTGTTCTCTATCTAAATAGGAAGCTTTTATAACTTGCAATATTTAATTTTGTTAAACTATTCGTGTACTATTTATTGCAAGTCGAAATTCACCCAATTTTAGTCATGAGATTGACTTGGAATTTGGTATGAAGATGTAGTTTAGATAACAATACAAGTAAAGTCAACAAAAAAACAGTCAGCAAAGAAACTTGCACTAAAAACGAAATTACAAAGACTTAATTTGAAGTCAATTAAAGATGATATAAATCAGAGTTCTGCGCATTGCGCAGCGTTTGATATAAAGCAATTAAAATAGTTGTTAATATGTAAAAATGTTTGCAACAGTGTGAGGAAATGATTGCGTTAACTACGCGTGTATCATAACAGATTAATAGTTTAAGTGTAGACAATTATATGAGTTAACTAGTGAGATAGTTAACCACTTGGAAGTGTACAGTTAGCAGATCCCTTCTGGCACATTTACGCTTACGTACGACCATTGAATGCTCGGTGCGATGGTCCAGCGATGGCTGCAACATGGCTGGTGCACGATGGCAACGTTCTTTGGATTCTTTTGATGTGCGACCAAAAACTGACACCGACGCCATCCCACGACCATCGCCATCATCATTTCAGCCAAATGACGTCCACTGCTGAACATAGGCCTCCACTAATGCTCGCCAATCGGATCGGTCTTGCGTCATCCGCATCCAACGCGTTCCCGCAACCAGGCCGTCGCTCCATCTTGGCCTACCTACACTGCGTCTTCCGGTCCATGGACGCCACTCGAGAACCTAATCATAATCTGTCAATATAACATGAATTTCGACATTGTGAAAACTAAATCCCCGAGCTATCTTTTTAATAAATTAACATGGTCTGCTTCAAAAAGATTTTTCGGTGCCCGGCCCTCTCGTGCTGTTTTGTTAGCTATGCCTCGCCACGGCACTGCTGCGTTTAGGGGCAGTTTTAGATACAGAGCTACTAAATTCTGGAATAACATCCCCCCACCACTTCGTAATCTTAATTCTAAGGAATCTTTCAAAATTAAATTTCGTTCTCACTTATTAAACTTGCAAAAAAACTGTGTCTAATACCTGCCCTCACTATATTATATTTCATTATATCTTATCTTATTACCTATATTTCATTTCATCTGCACTGAATATATTTGAATGTATTATTTTTATTTATTTCTACATTGTACCGTACTTTCCACCTAGATTAGATCCTTTTTTTCATTGATTATTATGTAACTTTCTTCTTTGTTTATTATTAGATGTCTGGGATACCTGTCATAGGTATTTATAGTGCGCCTATTCTTTCTTTTTATCTTTATTCCTTTTACACAATTAATGTACATCATCCACACTTTAGTTTTACGATACCGTACTCTGTATCGTCTCCTTATACGTGTTCCACAGGTCTGGCTCAGTTGGTACTGGCAGAATATCAGCGCTGCGGCTTCCGCAGCTTTATGCTGAGTCAGCACCTTTCTTTTCACGACACATGGCATCCATACAGTTTGGTTGCATACAGCAAAATTGTTGTTTTATTTATATTTTTATTCTGCTTGTGTTTCTTTTGTTCTTGTTGATTATGTTTCTAACGCTTTGATATTTTTAGTTCTAAGTATTGTTTCACTTGATTGCATTTTTTTTGTGTGTGCCTTGTGTTGTGAAAAAATAAAGTTTTTCTTATCTTATCTTATCTTAATTTCAACTAATGTGATTGATCGATTATGCGCATTGGCCCGCTCCGCTCCATTGGAAGCACACCTTAAGTTTACCACGGGTCGCGCGCAGAACGGATGTCACAGTTAAGTATTAGTTGCGCATGCGTGGCTGATCGCTCCAAGTAGCCGCTGTTGTGTCAGACGTTACGTAATTGCACCAGTGCTTTGACACTCCATACAATACAAGTTGATTCTGGAGGCGTAGTTAGGACCAACCCTAACAAACTGAGTTAGCCATCATTATCTTCATCATCATCATCATCATCATCATCATCATCATCATCATAATCATCCCAGCCTATATACGCCCCACTGCAGAGCACAAGCCACTTTTCTTGTGAGAGGGCTTACACCGTTCCACGCGGGATTTAGGTGTGTGCAGGTTTCCTCACGATGTTTTCCTTCACCGCAAAGCTCATGGTAAATTTCAAATATTTTCAATCTCGCACGTAAATTCCGAAAAAGTCAGAGGTGCGAGCTAGGGCTCTAACCCACGACCCTCTGCTTGAGAGGCCATAAGTCAAATCACTAGGCTACCACGGCTTACAATACAATACAAATATTCTTTATTGATCACCAAAAAACTACAGAAAAAAATATTCATAACAATAAAAAAACAGCCAGAAAATAGGCGGTCTTATCGCTCAAAAGCTTAATTATTATACGGTTTTAAACTTTCGGGATTGTTACTTATAGTTAGCATCACTCGGAAAAACAGACAAACAAGCAACTCTACGACGGTATTCGAGGCTCAGGAGCTAAATTCAGGAACGGCCCAACACGGTTCGCGAGAGGATCGGGATGGGCTGAGCTTAGGATGAGCCTTATTTTCCTGTTAATTCGCTTTGTAAATAAATAAATAAGGCTCATCCCAAGCTCAGCCCAAACCTCTCGCAAACCAGTGATTTTTGGCGTTCCAGAATAGCAGTTCATCCCTATCCTCTCGCAAACGATCGAATTACCGCTCGCAAACCGTATCGGGTCGTTCCTGAATTTAGTCCCTGTAGCCTGTTCTTGATAGATGGACTATCACTTATAAGTCTTCGGGCTCGAAATTCCACTGCACATTAGACAACGACATCTAGTTATAAAATTAACAAACTAAACCAGTTTCGTTTTAAACCTGCTGGAAGGAAAAATAGAAGGAAGACGAGGCAGAGGAAGGCCAAGATTGACCTATTTTAAACAGGTGAAGGAAAAAGTGGGTGTCGTGTCGTACCAGGAAGTCAAATAGCTGGCGGAAGACCGCGCGGAGTGGCCGTTACTCACCGACAAGACATTCCAACCCTCCAACCCTCTTATAGACAGACCAATCCAACCCTTGATAAATATATCGCATCACTTTTTAGACACCTAGAGTAAATATTGAAAATTTTAAATATTTACACGTGTGTAACGATTTTTTGTAAACGCCTGAAGCGAAACTTTCATGGTCGTTGACGCGTACCGATAACCATCGGTTGGAGCCAATCGATTATTACGACCCGCGTCTAATCGATTCAATGCAATCGAATAATCAACTCCACACTTTCGCTGCATTAGTCGAGTACTTGTTATTAGTAATTTGTGTGTGGTTAGAAGATAAAGGCCGATTAAAAAAACCGGGCAAGTGCGAGTCCGAGTTCCGTACCATTATCTATAAAACCGGCCAAGAGCGTGTCGGACACGCACAAGGTAGGTTTCCGTAGCCATTACATAAAAATCAAGTAATATTTTTCTAAGGATTTCGTATGTGTACGGAATCATCCAAGTTTAGGTATGTTTTATACCTTAGGCTGCTATTTACTCTTAAACTACAAATAATTTCCAAGCCATCTTAGCCGCTATAATTTTCCTAGTAAATTTGATATATTTACTACCATTCTGAATTTTTTCAAATTTTTCCACCCAACAGTTTAGATTTTAGAGGGGGGGGACGCTCGATTTTAATGAAAATTTTCACTTTAAAGTTGAATATTTCGCAAACAGATCACTTAATAGAAAAATAATGGTAGCAACCCCGCAATGGTTTTAAAAGACCTATCCAACGATACCCCACACTATAGGATTAGTCGAGAAAAAAAAATCACCCCCCCTTTACGTCTATGGGAGGTACCCTAAAAAAAATTATTTTTTATTTTTTATTTTACCACTTTGTTGGCATGACTGATATGTATATTCATGCCAAATTACAGCTTTCTAGTACTAACGACCTCTGAGCTTAGCCGCGGACAGACAGACAGACAGACGGACAGACATGGCGAAACTATAAGGGTTCCTAGTTGACTACGGAACCCTAAAAACGGTAAAAAAATCACGTTTGTTCTATAGGAGCCCCCTTAAATATTTGTTTTATTTTAATTTCATTTTTTATTTTTAAAGTGAATATAATAACTAAATATTCTGTGAATATTTCAAGCGTCTACCTGTTGTCGTTATCAATATCGAGCAAAAACGAGCAAAAAAAATCACGTTTATTGTATGGAAGCCCCCTTAAATATTTATTTTATTCGGGTTTTTAGTATTTGCTGTTATAGCGGCAACCAAAATACATCACCTGTGAAAATTTCAACTGTCTAGCTGTCACGGGTGATGAGATACAGCCTGGTGACAGACGGACGGACAGCGGAGTCTCAGTCTATTTTACCCTTTGGGTACGGAACCCTAAAAATGGTACATACCTACCTATTGCCTTCCCCTACACGTAAAGTGGGGACAAATTTTATTTCCAGTCTAAACACATTATGTGGAGTAACATAGACTAAGTCTTTCAAAAATAATATTGGTTTACTCTAATCAATTTTTGAATTAGGTTAGGGACCCTTTTGCAAAATACTAATCTTTTTCTGCAATGTTTTGCTCCATACGAATATCACAAAAACTAACAATCAAATCTGTCCAACCTGAACCAAATCGACCCTAGGGTCAAGGGCATCTTTTGAACGCACCGCCTAGATTGATTTCAAGATTGATACTTCGGAAGATCAATCAGTTAGTCTTAATCATCAATCAGTGATGTCATGGTTGGTGATGATGATCGATGGGATCGAGGAGTTGGTGATGTAAGACTTACATTTTGTTGTTTGTAAATTGAAATCAGAGGTCATTTGGAGATGTCTTCTTCATGAGATATATAATTATAAGGCAGTGATCAGGATCAACGCTGACCTCAATTAAACCTTTTCCAGACCATAGTGAAAATAAACGGATCACTCACGTAATAAAACTAGTTTAACTTAACATGTTTCGGGCTAATCCGTAGCCCTTCTTCTCAGAGCCACAACGTCAGGGCGGCTGACAAACGCGCACTATTCAGATTTAGATTTATTTGATTTTGTTTTCCAGACTTTCTATTTAGACACGCTACTGTACTATAAAATTAATCATTGTGTTATATTGGTACCTCAGCATCATCATCATTTCAGCTGAAAGACGTCCACTGGTGAACATAGGCCTCCTCCAAGGCTCGCCAAACAGATCGGTCCTGCGCCATCCGCGTCCAACGCGTTCCCGCAACCTTAACCAGGTCATTGCTCCATCTTGTTGGAGGCCTACCTATACTGCGTCTTCAGGGTTCGGGGGGTTGCATTCTTGGGTTCTGAATGACGAAAGTATTATCGAATAGTTAAAATAGAGAAAAGTTTTTCTCAAACCGTAGACTTCTCAAGATTTATTAAAACAGGATCGTATAGAACCCATCAGGTTAGGTTGGGTTAATTTTATAACAATCAAAATTTACGCTATCAGAAAAAAAATAAGAAAGTTCCATTGTAGCCTTATGGCTTTTGACATAACTATGAATAGTTTGACATTCGGCGTGATTGACAAAATTTAGATTCCCACGGAATAAGGGAAAAACGACCGAACAACGACCAACCGACAGTGTCTTTCTCGACCTCGACATTGGCAGAATCATCGATAGTATCGATGGAGCTGTATTTTTAAAAATTGAATTGAACGGAAAAACGGGGTTTTATTTTCACTAACTCATACCGATGATGTTAATAATGTGTAGCGGACGAAGTCGTGAGCTAAAGCTAGTAAGTGATATTCCCTGACGGTTCATTTCACCGATTACGCCAATCCCCACGGATGCACGCTCCGTGTTTGGCATCGAGTGTATTCCTTTCGTTACGTGTTTTTTTTTAATGAGTTGCCAAAGGGGCCAAAGACGCGAAGTCTTTGCTGTTATTTACATTAAGATAGGAAGAGTGACTTGTGCTCGGGAAAAATCCCTTCGGACGAACTGGGAATGGAGGGCCCAGACAGTGTCCGACTTGCTAAAAAACCCAGTCACATGTCCCCTTCTCTATTGGTTATCAATACAAAAAACGTGTGCTTTAAATTTTGAGGAGGGGAGGGGTAGGGAGGGGACTTAATCTACCCACAGTGTCCTGCCTCAGCCATTTGCTGGAAGGCCGGGAGAGGAGCATGCATTCTCCCGCTGGGCACTGGGGGTGCTTAGGTCGGTCTTTTATGTTTTTACCCGTTGGTTACTTCCTTGACCGACCCTCGCCCGTTTCTGTACCTACAATTAACTAACTAACTAGTTTGGCTCAGTGACCCAAAGTGAGTCTTGGCCTCCGAAACGAGAGCACGCCACTCAGCCCGATCCCGCGCAATTTCACGCCAATTACCGGCCTGAAGCTGTCGCAGATCCGCCTCCACAGCATCAGCCCAGCGATACTTCGGCCGACCAACCGGACGACGTCCAGTTGGGCGTCCCAAGTATGCCCTCTTGACCCCTCGATCCTCCCCCATTCTCAGCAAGTGGCCGAGCCACCGAAGCCTGTGAGATTTAAATTCTCCGATTATATTAGGCTCAGCCACCAGCTCCTCAATCTCGGCATTCTTGCGGAACCTTGCGTACCTACAATTACTTAGTGCTATTGGTTGGGTTGGTGGGATTTCCTGTCATATGCATTTATCTATAACTACGGGCTTCCTTTCTTTTGCCCTGCGATGGAAGGGTGGGTCGGAGATCTTTTGGACCCATTGTGTGGCTTTGGATGCCATCTTTTGGGTGGGGCTACCCTTTATGCCTGGTGGTTTTTTGGCATGCTGTGTGCTTTTTTGCGCTTACGTTACGTGTTCAATTGATTTTTGGTCCCGTCAATATTTTATTTAGGCTTAGAATCACAATTACTAACACGCCGGAGACCTTATCTTTTTATGCTAAAAATAAAACACGTAAAATCTAAACTCATAAAGGGCTGTCGTTGGATAGCTCATTCAAATAAATAAATAAATTAAAAAACCCCTAACGCAATTTGGTCACACTTACATTATGTTTGAAAATAAAGTAAAAATCCATTATGCGTCTATGAAAAGCTCAAAGGCTAGGGAGGTAATTCTGATGTCGATGGCCTACGACGTCCTTCGACGACGTATTTGCCCTGTAGGTTTTTTTTATGTTATTTAATTCAGTATAATAGATATTTTTTATAATTCCTAAGAACTATTGTTAATATTTTAGTATTGTGTTTATATATAATTTGTCCCTGGACTTGAATTTAGGGGTAAAAGCAGGAAGAAGGTAGTTGAGCGCGGTGCTGCGCGCGCTCCCAAGCAGTGCAAACCGTACAACAAAATAAGTACGGCATTTTTCCTCAGCTTCTACGATCTCAGCGCTCACAGCAGCATTTCCAAATTAGGTAGGTAAGTATGTTTCATATCCAAGATAATGTGTCTACAGTATTAGGCTATTTTGAACACAAAATAATTTAAAGTTAATGAGTTACGATTTCAGCAGTCATTCGGGCACGGTACGCCCTTAAAACTTGACTTTTTAAAACAAAGCTCTATTAACGACAATTAGAACGACATTTAACTTAATTACCCCCATTAAAACTGGGGTATGTCTAACTGGCGGTGTCTCTCGGTTAAAAATTCAAAAAAGTAAACAAGCGGACGTAATTTTATGCTAAGGTTAAACCGTTTTTGGCATTATTTCTTAATAATAAAGTTGCTTGGCCTTTCAGGGTTTTTTCCTTAGTCCGAATTTAAAAAAAATGGATTGTCTATGCTGCGCCAAGGCTAATGATTACAAGCAACCGCAAGTACCTAATGATTGTTTTTAATAGTGTTTCATAATTAATTTAAAACCAAATCTAATCGTGTTAGCCAGAAGTGGGTCATGCATTTTTATTTTATTAATGAAGCAAGCTACAACGCTGTTTTTCAGTGGAGACCTTTTAAGTTTTTAAAATTAAACAAACATACACTCTGTGACGACACGAACACCATCGGAAAGTGTAGCGGAAGATATCGTAGAGTGTGCGTAAAGTTCCCGATCCGCACTGGGGCCGCGTAGGAACTGCGGCCCAAGCCCTCTCATTTTGAGAGGAGGCCTATACCTTGTAGTGGAATGTGTAGAGGCTGGGATGATGATAAATACAATGTTGATCGTTTTTTTACGTTGCCTGACATTTTGCCGTGTGTCTGGCTTGGCTCTTGGACACTTAATACAATGTCACCCTCTAGCACAGATCTCCTCACAAAATGAGAGGCCCAGTGTTCACACACAGCTAAACAGCTTCGCAAGATGAGTGTTATGTGTAAGGTTACCTAACAACGATTTCCTTTACAGCAAAGCTCATGATAAATCTCAAAAGTGATTTCGCTCATTAATAAAACCGACGACCCTCTGGTTGAGGGGCCATAGGTCAAACCACTAAGCCACCGCAGTTAACATGCACAAAGCTGGACTAAATATTTCTGTCAAAATGACTAATTACATAACAAAAACCTTTCTAAACTCCAGCTTTATTTAACAAATTAAATATTAATCGCAGCCCGTCACTTAACTTCTAAATCAAATTAAAATCATAGTCAGAGGAAATTGTGTGAATTCGCAACAATAGCAATTTGTCCGACAGTTAAATGGAGCGGTCAGGAGGAGGTAAAGTGTTTCATTAATCACACAAAATGATCTTAACTTTACTTGGGTTCTTCATAAATTCTAAATTCAACGTCATCGTCATCTCAGCCGAAAGACGTCTCCCAAGGCACGCTAAACAGTTCCTCCACCTCCACACTGTACGAACACACAAATCACACAAACCCAACTATCACCACCACCAAACTACACTGACGCGCTACGAACTCAACCAGAGCTCATCTTCAGAGTAGGTACCACAACCGTATGCTATGTGATGCTATGTGTTAGTGTGAGTGTTAGTGTCTAGTCTAACATTTGGTAGCATAGCGTACGGTTGTGGCATCTACTCTGAAGATGAGCTCTGGTTGAGTTCAAAATGCGTCAGTGTAGTTTGGTGGTGGTGATAGTTGGGTTCGTACAGTATGGAGGTGGAGGAACTGCATGAAAACGCATTTTATACATAAACGTAGCTATCGTAAGGTCGCGGGTGAGCAAAGTAATTGTTTCAGATCGTTTATAGAATAATTCCCATACGCAACGCTTAAACCTTAATTATCTTAGCCGACAGTACCCTAAAATTAAGAATGACTCAAATTAGAAGACGAAGAAGAGTCATTGTACTCGAGATAGCATCCACGAATAGAAAAGGCAAGCTTTTGAATAAATGATTCAGCAATGGACGAATGTAAAGCTGCAATCTAAACAATCAGATGTCGCATAACTAACAATTGACTTAATTGAACAAATGTACTATTAAGAGCTAGAATGTACTGAATTATGTAATACTAAGTGGCCGCGACTCCGTCTGCGAAGAGTTCATTTATCGCTACCTTGCGGTAACTAAGCAATTTCCACGATAAAATGTATTCTAAGTCCTTTCCATGGTCTAACTCTAAGTGGTCTTCCTGTAACTTTCAATGAAATGAGCCAAAAATATATAAAAACAAAATACGGTTTTCCAAGAAAACCCCATACATATGGCGATCCTCGTCATAGTAAGAAATCATAGGATTGCCAAGATCTATTGAATAAGACATGTTTCGTTTCTGTTGGTAGGTGGGGACAATGCCCATACAAATTTGTTCATTGTCCTTTCTTCTGAATCAGATCAGCAGCTTAAGTGTGAACAAGTGGCAGACAGACAGTTACTGTCGCATTTATAATATGTATTAAGTAGTCGTATATATATATATAGTCGTGTATAATATGTATCTATTGATAGCAGGGCTCTGCTTCGAAGCAAAATGTTCGCAGATTATTTTTATTATTTGCTATCGTAGCGGCAATAAAAATGCACAGTGTATCGACTGTCTATCTATTACTGTTTTTGAGATAGACAGTGCAGGGACTCAAAAAATATAGTTCGGTTTATTGGGGGACAATTTTGCCCATGCCAAGTAAAATACAGTTTTAAAACTTGACATGTCCACCGTTATTCGGTTTAAATCCAGAAAACGACATATGACCGGCAAAGTATGAAGCTTATTTCAGGATCTTTTAATTGTGACTGTCAAATGTTTCTTTAAAATTGAAATTCAAATAATTTATTGTTAATTATAGGTACATGTGTAGTTGGAAAGTCATATTGAAAGAACCGCTATAATTTGCCCCTTAGGCGTACAATATTAGGTTTCTTAAAATTTATAATTTAGGAAATTTTATTAACTAATATCAGGTACCATAAAATCATGTTCTAAGAATTAATTTACATCTTAAAATATATTATCCTTCAAAATTTTGAATAAATTTCTTTTAAATAATATTATATTTTGGTTTTTTATGGTATCTGGTAGTTTATTATACAGCTTACATCTTGAAACAAAAATTCCGCTGAAAAATCCAGGAGTGTTAATGCATTCACTGCATATACGCGGTTTCGTGGTTTTCGCCTAATGCCACTGTCATAATTTGGCAGTTATTTGACCGCAAATGTGCGTTTGTTGCACCTGATGAAGCCTCGAGTCTGACAGCCGGCAGCGAATGTGTTAATTGAAACCACCCAACTAACTGATGATAGTGATGATTAATGAAAATATTCCGGGTATATTTTGAGACACCTTGTACAGTAATAAGATTATTTCCACATTGACACTCGGCAATTCTCGACATACAGCGAGAGAGATCGGAAGTGCAATACTAAAGCTTAGGTTTTGTTATTTATTAATTACATTAAATAGGTTTGGATATTTTATGTGATAAAATTCTAGGATTTTATATAAGCACTGAATGAGAAAACATGAACCTTTACGATTAAAACTGAGACGTCCCGAGTGTCAAAGTGGAAATAATCTTACTGTACAATTAATTGAAGCTTTTAGATAGCCAAGATAGCTGACTAACACAGTAACGCTAGTGGCTGGACTTTCTCGTCCAGTATTGAAATAAAGAAAGTTCGCTATATTTGTCAGTGTTTATAGCACAGCCTTGGGCACCGCCTTATAGTGTTTATAGTGTATTGTCTTCCACATGCGGTAATATGACAACTACCCTACTTTCTCGTGTTTTTCTTGCTTGATAACATCCGTTCTTGAAGCTTAAGTTATCATCAAAATTGTCCCAGCCTATATACGTCCCGCTGCAGGGCACAGGCCTCCTCTCAAAATGAAAGGGCTGCCGCAGTTCCCACGCGGGCCCAGACCGGATCGGGAACTTCACACGCACCATTGAATTTCTTCGCTGTGTGCATGTTTCCACACAATGTTTTTCCTTAGAAATTGATTTTTTTTGTTTTTCCTTCAACGTAAAGCTCATGGTAAATTTCAAATATAAATTCTCAGATAAATTTTGAAAAACTCAGAGGTGCGAGCCCGGATTCTAACCCACAAACCTCTGCTTGAGGCTTGGCATGGCTTTTTTTTATAACATCTGCCTTAAGAAAGATTTCTCTATTGTGGCTAAATTAAAGTAATTACGTTACAAAATATTTTTAACCCCCGACACAAAAAGAGGGGTGTTATAAGTTTGACCGCTATGTGGGTGTGTCTGTCTGTGGCATCATAACTCTTAAACGGATGAACCGATTTGGATGCGGTTTTTTTTATTTGAAAGCAGGTTTCTTGGCGATGGTCCTTAGACATGTTTCATCAAAATTTATCAACTCTTTTGGTAGCTGCGGAAGGGATCTTGGACGCAGAATCGGCATTTACTTTATTATCAAAATATGTGTGACCAAATTGCATCGGGGGGTTTCAAAATTTTTAATTTATATGCGAGTCCGTCTCGCACTTGGCCGTTTTTTTTCAACCAAAGCTAAACAATTAAACGTGACATCATGGGCAAAAAACGAACCAACACATTCGACAGGTAAATTAATAGACCTGACAACATTGTTTTTTCGCACCAAACCCAATGTTGTTTTAAGGCGAGTAATAACATGTTTGTTTTTAGCATTGTACCGTCAATCACGTTAAAGAACACAAAACGTTGAAAAATATCACTACTTTAGGATCGTACAGAATTTTTCTCAAACATGCTATGTAATGTTTACGTTGTGTTCCAAATAATAGGCAGTGACGTATCACGTTGCGGGCGCGGTTAGACAACTGGTATGTAATGGATTTTCATACAAAATTGCAGGCCTTGGCCGGCAATGCGATCGTCTATTGTTTCATGTGATACAGCACCATGACGTTTATAGGTCTATGGCATCATAGCAATTAGCCATTTAAAAAAAAATAAGCAACATTTGCATTTTGGTTCATTATGATATTCTGCCACTACGCTTATTTAATAATGTAATGGTGATCTGCCTAGAGAAATATTTCACCATCATCATCATCATCACCGTCACCATCATCATCATCACCAACACCATCACCATCATCATCACCATCATCATCATCATCATCATCACCATCATCATCATCATCATCGTCATCATCATCATCATCATCATCATCATCATCATGATCACCATCATCATCATCATCATCATCATCATCATCGTCGTCATCATCATCATCATCATCATCATCATCACCATCATCATCATCACCATCACCATCATCGTCATCATCATCATCATCATCA
The DNA here is from genome assembly GCA_947859365.1 of Archips crataeganus. NCBI lineage: Eukaryota > Metazoa > Arthropoda > Insecta > Lepidoptera > Tortricidae > Archips > Archips crataeganus. The sequence goes on along the minus strand of OX402065.1, from coordinate 17,188,986 downwards.
TCATCATCATCATCATCATCGTAATCATCATCATCATCATCATGATGCCGACGATGATGATGATGATGATGATGATGGTGATGGTGATGGTGCATGTTTGAGAAAAGCACTATACAAGCCTCGGCCGGCAACCCCTTACGTCCCGGCCTCTGCAGTAATGTACTATTGTGAGTTAACGATATCTAATAGGACACGGCCTGCAATAACAATAACATTTAACGACCGCCTTAGCCTAGTTGGTAGTGACCCTGTCTACAAAGCAAGAGGTCCTGGGTTCAAATCCCGGTAAGGGCATTTATTTGTGTGATGAGCACGAATATTTGTTCCTGAGTTATGGATGTTTTCTATGTATTTAAGTATTTATTTATCTATATAAGTATGTTTATCGTCGTCTAGTACCCATAGTACAAGCTTTGCTTAGTTTGGGACTAGGTCGATTTGTGTAAGATTGTCCCCTAATATTTATTTATTTTATTTATTTATTTAAGGCTGGAGCAGTTGTGCAGCGCGCGCGTACCGGTTACAGTGCCCCGTATTTTTTATATGGTTTGCAGCTTGCGGGCGCGCGCAACACCGCGCTCAACTGCCTTCTTCCTGCTTATTCCCCTAAACTCAAGTCTAGGGTGAATGAGCATTGACTAGGCAGACGTGTTCCATCGTAGGCCTCATCTTCGCTTACCATCAGGCGTGATTGTGGTCAAGCGCAAGCCTATAATTGTACTTATAAAAAAAACCGGCACGTGGGCACCAAGAGGAAGGCTCACGGATTAGCTTGAAACATGCCGAACTAAACTCGATCATGGACATGAGTTACCCGTTTTTTTTCACTATGAGTGAGTCTCACGGTAGTTGCATGTTCAAAATACAATTTTTATGGTTTATTTATAAAGTATCAAAATTTTAAATATGCCCGAGTATTTAGTAGGTATTCAGAAACCAAATGAAAAGGATTACCAACTTTAAATGATCAGCAACTCGCTTGGACATCAATATATTATTCATTCAGACAGATCATACAATGCGAACCTTCGGCTAAGGTGCGCGTGCGCTTCCGCGACGGCGTCGCGTGTACCTGTCACTCAGACGTTGACACGCCGGCAGGCTTCAACAGGGCACTAAAAGCTCACGCTTTTAGGGTGCGCTTTCGTAGCACCCGAGCAAAAACGTGGACCGACCAATTAGTTGAACTCAAAGTTTCGCTCGCTCACATTTAACGTGGATTTTAACTGCTGCGATTGGTTGTTTCTGGGTGGGTTCGCATATATAATGCATTAGTTAAGGTACACATCGTACGGTCGGCCACGAAAGTAGTCTACCAGTCTTGACAAAAGTTTCTGTGAGATCTAAATGTCGCTAAGGTTGACGTTTCTGACTGAGTGAAGTCATTAGCCACTGTCATCACATTATGGCAAAGGAAATTCGACCTCGTTGTATCATGACGTGTAAATGAACTTCAACCGTAGGGTGGTAGACCATTATTTTTGGCCCAATGTACAGTCAAATGTGTAATTTAATTTACCACTGACTGCGAAGAATTTGTTTATCGAAATCCCGCGGGAACTATGCTATTTTCTGGAATAAAATTTGTCCTATGACCATCCAAGGGTCTCAAGCTATCGCCATCCATCATCAGCAACATCATTAATCTAAATCGGTCCAGCCTCGGTTCAGCGGTTTTAGCGTGAAGAGGTAACAGACAGACAAACAGTCGGAATATCTAAATAATTTATTGAATCAGGCGTTACTTTGAGGAGTCCATATTAATGAACTGAAATAATTACTTTGCTCACTTTGCTTTGTGAGCAAAGTAATTGTTTCAGTTCATTAGACAGCATATCCTTAAAAATCTGATCTACACTATTACAAACACAATAAATAAAGAATAAGCCAAATAGATGCAGTCATTCTGAAGTTATGCGCTTACATTACGAGTATATTCTCGGTAATCGATTTTTATTAAGTGTAGATTCGATCGATCCTTAACTACGTAACTATGATCGATATAGCTACAATGGCAACCGGTACGGTATGGTGACGCTATTGACATATATGGTTCACACATAATTGTATGTATGGGTGGCATTATGTCAGTATTCAAATGTCGCGTCATGACAGCATAGATCAATATAGCTGTAGAGGGGACTCATGATAATAATCGTATTTATTAAATAGATTCACTAATAAGTTTCATTACCAAAAATTAATACAAACTGCATTTGCATTGATATCCATTTACATAAATATTTATCAGATAAATCCAACCACAGGATGTGGTCAAATTCGGCTTTAAAATTTGACCCAAATTAATAGGGCACATTAAAAACAGCTTTTAAAAATAGGAAAATGTTAGTAACATTGTCGAACAAAATTAGGTACTTGTTTCCTTGAAAACAAAAGTTAAATAAATGCTGCAGTAAAGTCCCGTACCTATCTAATCGTACCAAAAATAGGTAATCTCCAATTATAAGTTTGCGCAGTGATGATATCCCTCTCAAGTAGGCATTCGTGAACTGGTTTCTAAAATGTTTGCATAAAAAATATAATTTTTAACAAAAGCTTATTTATTTGTTAACTCACTATACATTATAGTTCTATTGAAATGTAAACAAAAAAAAACGTTCTTTAAAATGTGACGGCGACCAACTTTGATTTCGCATTAATTTACTGTTAAATTAAGATATTTTACCGTTAAAGTTTATTTTTAAAGATGTAAAACTCACGCTTACCTCTCTGAGGCTCATAGGCACATAAACACAAACCCAGTAAGGACCGACTCATCTATAAATCGTCTACTAATCTTCATAAGTTAGTGATTCGCGCCGCGTCGCCTGCGCATCCTGTTGGCATGCGGAGCGACACAGTGACTGAGGATTATAATATCTATGCTATCATTATCTCGATAGTTAATGATCATTAGTACCCTTAGTACACGATCGGGATCATTTGGGTTTAAGTATTTGACTTAGGGACTCTATACATCCCTATAAAAATAATGTTTCCCTACTTTTCTAAGTTGATTCGGTAAGTTAGTTATGTCAATAAATAAATAAATATAAATAAATATTAGGGGGACAATCTTACACAAATCGGCCTAGTCCCAAACTAAGCAAAGCTTGTACTATGGGTACTAGACGACGATAATCATACTTATATAGATAAATAAATATTTAAATACATAGAAAACATCCATAACTCAGGAACAAATTTCGTGCTCATCACACAGATTAATGCCCTTACCGGGATTCGAACCCAGGACCTCTTGCTTCGTAGGCAGGGTCACTACCAGCTAGGCTAAAGCGGTCGTTTGATATCCAAAAAGGACTGCACCTCATGGCGTAGGTGAATTTAGGGATGAAAAGACAGAACCGAAGAATGAACAAAACCATATGGAAATGTATATGAAGAAGGTGATCAGAAAATTCATTAAAATGGTTGATATTTTTGTCGATAAAGCCTGGAATACCTGCGCTAATTCAACTAACATTATTAGAAGTAAGCCTTACTAACAATTTATGAGTTTACTTGAAATAAATGATTTATTATTATTATTATTAATTCGATGCGGAAACACACATTGACTTGAATGGATGTAGTCTATGATGTTTTCAATTAATGCAATTCAATTCAATTGTATATTGAAGTTAATTATATTTTTTATAGAAATGCCGTATAAGGTATTAGAATAAGTAACAAAAAAGAATTTTAGAATAAGACACATAATATATGTGTCTCGAAAGTCTATATTATAGACTCGTTTTATGAAGATCATTATGAAGTTAACACGGAACCCTACACTGCGCGTGCGCACGGCCCGGCACTCTATTGACCAGTTTTTTAGCTCCCAATCAAGCTTCATCTCATATTAATTGTGCTAATGAACCGTAATGAAGCCGCTTTAAGGGATTAATTGGTCTTTAAATATTTTATACGGCCCTTAATCAACGAGGACGGAGGGCGACTTAAATGTCATGATTATGTGTTTTATTAAGGTGTCATGCGACGAAAATTAAGCTGAAACATTATATTTGATGACCGCTAGCTGTTGACTGCGGCTTTGTCTGCGAAAAAGTCATCGCTCGAAGCTTAATTGGACAGGTAATTTATAACCAAATTCCTACGTTTTATGTACATCTCATTTAATCCCAGCCCATATACGTCCCAGTGCAGGACACAGGCCTCCTCTTAGAGCGAGAGGGGCTTGGGCCGTAGTTCCCACGCGGGCCCAGTGGGGATTGGGAACTTACGCACACCATTGAATTTCTTCGCAGGTGTGTGCACTTGTGCAGTCTTCGTTCCCATAAAGCTTGTGGTATATTTCAAATGTAAATTCGCACGTAAATTCCAAAACACTCGGAGGTGCACAGACTCGAACCCATGACTTTCTGCTAGAAGGGTCATAGGTCAAACCACTAGACTAGCACAACTTTTTTATGTAAAAGTTCAATATATTTGTTACAGAACAGCAACAATATTACTATTATCAATACAAAATAGAAAACAAAACGTTAAAAAAATTACATTTCTAATAAAATAATCTCTACCCATAATGGTGGAAAGGTTTACCTCATAATAAAGTAAAAAAAAGTTTTGCCATAAATATTAAGTACCCAAAAAACTACACACCCTGCAGTGAACCCCCTTAACTCAACAAAAACTGTCTTAATTTTGATTTATCTCGCATTTAAACATAAATATTAATTGTTATAGCAGTAGACGTTTCTCTTAATTGCGATATGACAGTTAACTCTGTCATAACAGTGACAGAAAAACTTGCTACGACTGATCTCAATAGGTGGCAAGGGCGGCGAGTTGCAAAACTCTTAGCAATACTCATGATTTATTTTTAATTAATTAAACAACTAGTTTAATGAAGCATTGGTTACTATTATGTTATTGTTTAAAAGATTAAAGGTCGATTAATATCTACATACACCGAGCGTGACAGACAAAATAATATTCTTCTATAGTTTCTATTAACGAATTCGTATCTATCGTAACACGACCCCGGAGACACGGGCCGTACCCGGCCAGTATAATAGGTAGGTATGCGCAAAGAATATTTTGTCGGTGTCTGATAGCACGTGTCTGATCGCTCCGTGTCTGTAGATCTATATGAATCGACCATTATTTCGATTTCTTGGCGGTAAATCGGTGAGCGTAGGATAGCATCCATCAATTGATCCTTTATTTATGTTCTTAATGTTGTTTGGTGGACAGCCGAGTTGGAGTTCACAAATAATTTCCTATCTTGTTAATAATTTAAAATAAAATCGCAAAGAACGTGCTGTTAGCTGTGAAGCTCTTTTGTTATTGAAATAAGCATAAATAAATGTATATAGATTGTTATGTCACGTCCGGTCAAACCGTCACACTGAGATTAAAAAGTTGTATAAGGTATTTAAAAACCCAACTACTTAATAGAATTCTAATAAATAATTCTTGTTAACTGTTAATTTCACGCATTTTACGAGTTGACTAGATTATTCAAAAACTACTTACTGTATTTTATATTCCATGATAAAAAGTGAAAAAAACTTAATCAAATTAAACGAAATACCAAGAATCATTGCACTTTACGGATCTGACAATGACCGACGTACTACATTTAACGCGCTTAATAGTCATTTAGCGGTCACCTGCGCGACAAGATGGCGGATCTGTCAGAGTGACAGTTCACAAGCATTAATGTCAAGTGCACGCGACCGTGTAAAGGTGCGGCGACACTGACGGAAAGAATCGTCAAAAGTCATAATGACTTTTTAATAAACAGTTGTTGATTTGTGAAAAAATTTATTGAATCAGGCGTTACTTTGCGGAGGTCCATATTAATGAACTAAAACAATTACTTTGCTCACCCGCGACCTTACAATAGTTACGTTTATGCAAGAAATGTGCGTTCATGCAGTTCCTCCACCTCCACACTGTACGAACACACACAAATCACATAAACCCAACCATCACCACCACCAAGCTACACTGACGCGTTTCGAACTCAACCAGAGCTCATCTTCAGAGTTACCACAACCGTATGCTATGCTACCAAACGTTAAAAACTAACAAACCAAAACAAATGTTTTAACTTGTCACTGTAACTTCTCAAGTACCCACTTTATTTTTCTTATTCTCAAACTACCCCACAAAAATTAACTTTTATTGACATATTTAAAACTACCTTGATTTTTTTTTTTTTTTTTTTTTATTTATTTATAAGGCATATTTAATTAATACTAACTGTTCAAATTCGACCCAAGCTGCAGTAAAGGAGAAGATACTAAATTTACCTGTTCATTAATAATAGACCCCATAGTGTTGTACCTAATTATTTCCATGCATTCCAGAGCATCCAGACGCAACCCCTTGCCGCAATAATGTAACACTTCATAAGAATCTGAATCTAACAATGAATGATTTGATTCCAACAAATGTTTTACAAAATTCGATCTATCTGGATGCTCATTCCTATATGCCGAAACATGCTCTTTAAATCTAGTATTAAAACTTCGGCCTGTCTGTCCTACGTATATCCCATTGCAGTCATTACAAGTAAGCTTGTATACCCCCGATCTAGTTCCCTTATCTACCTGTTCTTTGTGGTTACATAGCCTAGAGTACAAAGAGTTGTTAGTCTTAAAGGCAACATTAATATTGTTTGATTTTAAAAATTCATTCATTTCTTGCATAAACGTAACTATTGTAAGGTCGCGGGTGAGCAAAGTAATTGTTTTAGTTCATTTGTGAAAAGTATATTGCTTTAAATTGACATACAAATGATGCTCATTGCTCAATTTTTTAAGTTAATAATTGACGCTTTTTTCTTTCGAGACAAAAGCTGCCATGCTTGAATTCATTATTCAGCTATTTTCATGAAATTGATGACAAGTTTTAGATTTTAATATTTTTATAGAGTTTCTGTCTATAAATAAAATCGATGAAATAGTGACCCACGAACTCGAATACCCGTAACGTAATCCCTCATAGCTATTACCACTCACAGGACTTATCACGCAAATAATAATTAGGTGGGTCAGTCATCTTTTTTTTGTAAATTTATATTTACTCCTTTACAAGTAACTCTGTAATCTCTAGTTAGTGAAACCATGATTTTGCAGTTATTAGATAAACTGTTTATCATAGTGCGTATGTGAAAACCAAAAAAAATAAGTATTTCTATGAAAAAATCCGGTCACCCAGGGGAAATACCACTATTTTCATACAAATTTCGGGGACAACATTGTCCCCTGGGTCACCCACGAAATAGATGCTAAACAAAATAAAATAAATATGGTAATTACACCATTATTGACTACAAAAATCTAGGGTTTTGAAAAGTATACTTTAAATAAGGGAAAATAATCAGTTTTTTAACTATTTCGGTTTTCATAGAAAGTAGCAGAAGATCGTTTACAAAAAAAAGTTGATTGACCCAGGTGCCTCGACGTTTCGGCTACATTGAAGTGGCGGTTATGAGTGAAAATCGCGAAAGTGTAAAACATTGTCCCGCTAGTATCCCGTGGGTAATACCTACTGAACATACAGGATAAAAATGCGATACCAACCATCCTTAACATGGGAACCACATACCGCATTCGAGACTTATTTTTACAAGCTTTTATTTACCTAGCGATCGATTTGGTTTGAAATTTGGTACAAATAAATGTACCTAATTTGGATGACAATGCAAATAAATTGAAAAAACAGCAAAGAAGCTTAGTGTCAAAAACAGTTTTAAGGACAAACATACAGACTTACTGAGTAAGTATAAAAAGTAATTACTGATTATCACACCTGCCGTCACATTTATTAAATAGAGGCTTAAAATGCATATGAGCTTAAAGTTCAAAGGCGAATAAAGGCAATTAACGTCCAAGCAGCCGAATTAAACCATAACTCACTTCGTCAAGTACGCAAGTCATTATACAATGTAATGAACATTGGTTTTCTCTCATTAAAATATATGAATTTATCATTTTATAAGATAGTTCAAAATATGATTGCTTAGATGATGTCGTAAGTCGCTTTGCAGATCGGTAAGTAAGGACTATTTATATTTATTTTTAAGTATTGTTGCCCGTGACTCCGCGTGCGAAGAATTCGTTTATCCCGCGGAAACCGCAATTTTCCGGGACAAAAATTACCTTATTATGTTAATACAATACAATACAATACAATACAATACAATGACTCTTTATTGTACACCAGGAATAGTAAGCAATACAGAAAACAGGTACACAGAGAGTAAGTTACAAGGTAAGCAATAGGCGGCCTTATCGCTTAAGAGCGATCTCTTCCAGGCAACCCTTTACCAGAAAGAAGGAAGGACTAGTTTACAGCAGGTGGTGCATCAACAGTGGATCAGAAAATTAAAACGCAACAAAAAATAGTACATCTACTCATACATATATCGTACATATAATAAGTACACGTCTAAAACAAATAATCTTATTATATGCCAATTTTCATCAGAATCAAACCGTTTTAGCGTGAAAGACTTACAAATATACACACATCCATCCATCCGTAAAGCTTACACGTTTGTATTACTGGGATTGCTATATGGTTATTTTTAATTGACTGTAAGTTTTAATATTCCAAGTGAATAATAAGTGGGAAGTGACCAATTATTATTAATTTAATTTAAGACATGTTGAAATGTCAATCAAGCGATTTATGTCATGTTTCATGATTAAAAATGTTGTATACAGATTGATAATTGGGAATTCGAAGGCAAAAGTTGATTTAATAACAATTAGCCCAACCTTTAACATCGATATGGTTTCCATTTTAAACACGCCCTAAGAAGTGTGTAAAAAACTTTAGAAATTCCCATGTACGTCCATAATATAGACAAGTTGATGTTCCAAATTTGTGTGACAAAATTTTGTTGAATTACATAAAAGAAGTGTCATTTCTTACCACCCGTTGCTATGGTTACAATTTTTTTGTCTCTTGGACAATCTAAGCATTTTTCTATGAAACAGTATAAAGATGTCACTTGAACAACTGGGGATTGACTAAACAACACGAAAAAGTTAATTCATGCATTTGAATGATTGGCTTAGTATTACCCGCGCCTAATTCAATCAAAAATGCAAAACTTACAACAGGGATGTCGACGCCATTAAAAAAGAATTCGAAGAGAAAAAAACGCTTTATTTGAATCCTGAAAACCAAAACTCTATTAACTGCAAAATTAGATTTTTTGTTGCTATAAAACAAATAAATAGTTGATTGAGTGATAGTCTATGGGAGAATTGCGTTTTGACAGCTCATAAAAAGTACGCCAGTTGATTGGTGGTGTCAACATCCCTATTAGTACGATGCATGCGGCTTCATAAAATTTTTCCTCGTTTAAAAATCCCACGTTCACTTTGTAAAACAAAACACGATTGCTTTCGCATTGCCATTCCGAATCAATACGGATCCACGAATCATAAATAAACCGATTGATTCCCAAAATAAAGGCGATGCAAAAATACTACAAAAACTAAGTTCTGCATCACTTTACCTCCTTAGATTCAAAGATTTGGGCCATAAGCATGTATGTTTTCAATCAATCAAAATTATTTACTGCAAATTAATCACATTACATTTGTTTCTTCCTACTGGACATGGTCGATAGCCAATATTTTTTAGGTCAAGTATACATCGGCGTGTGGGACGCCTGACCAACTTTCGATCCATTGAAATACTTAAATCTTATGTTTGTCGACTCAGAGTCGCTAATTTCATGTCTACAGAAGAGACAACTTTGTTTCTTACACTGTGCAGACCCGTTTGCACCATGCTGTGTAGAAAGCCAGTACTCGTACGTTAGGTTTGAAAAAGGTGGCTTTCCTATAAATAGGCAGTATTAACAAATAAAATAAATAAATATCACTGTACTGTTTTTGGTGATCAATAAAGAATATCTGTATTGTATTGTATTGTAAATATCAGGGGACAATTCACACCAATTGACCTAGTCCCAAAGTAAGCTAACAAAGCTTGTGTTATGGGTACTAAGCAACGGATAAACATACTTATATAGATAAATACATACTTAAATACATATTAAACACCCAAGACCCGAGAACAAACATTCGTATTTTTCATACAAATATCTGCCCCGACACGGGAATCGAACCCGGGACCTCAAGCTTCGTAGTCAGGTTCTCTAACCACTAGGCCATCTGGTTGTCTAAATAATAAATGAACTGAAACAATTACTTTGCTCACCCGCGACCTTACGATAGTTACGTTTATGTAAGAAATGCGTGTTCATGCAGTTCCTCCACCTCCACACTGTACGAACACACACAAATCACACAAACCCAACTGTCACCACCACCAAACTACACTGACGCGTTTCAAACTCGACGAGTTGGGTTTGTGTGATTTGTGTGTGTTCGTACAGTGTGGAGGTGCAGGAACTGCACGAACATATATAGGTATTTCTTACATAAACGTAACTATCGTAAGGTCGCGGGTACGCAAAGTAATTGTTTCAGTTCATTAATATGGACCTCCGCAAAGTAACGCCTGTTTCATCTTAACCCTCGACTTATTAGTAGATAATTGAAATACCGATAATGTAAATAAGTGTACTTACTTCCTTTTTTCGATGTTTCAACTTACCTCGTTATACCTTACTCGTTTGTTTACCTCGTTAACGAAGTAAATAAAGTCATTTGCAAAACTTAATTTTCGGAGTATTTTGCACCGACTTTCTTTTGGGAATTGGGTAAAAATTTATTGTTCCGTATAAATTGCCAGTATTCAATCAGTTTAAACTTACAATGCACTTATTACATAACCATCTGATGTTTCATCGCGAACTGGACTGTTCCGCGTACAATTGACGTGGTGCCAACATAACGCCGCGATTTGAAAAGCAGATCGCTTCAAAGGAACCACGGCCCGGTTTTCACACGACGTGACAGGGCTACCAAGATGGCGGCTTTAAATTTCGCAGGTGCAAAATTTTCAATTCCGTTTGCGTCACAGGTTTTCTTGAAAGCGAATGTGAGCTGGGAAATGTTGCATTTGATGTGATGCATTATTTAATATGATAATAAATAAATAAGAATCGAATATTATTTTTATTTTATTAGCAGTACGGCTGCTCACCGAATCTAAGATTATTTAAAAGCGAAAAAGTTTCACTGTTGGCGTATGTAAGCGATTAAGAATTTCGGGGGAGTCGGTTGGATGCGACGTGGTTCAATTGGTAGAACACCCGTTGGGGCGCATACCCAGGAGACGTGGGTTCGAATCCCACCGGCGCACCCGAAAAACTTTTTCGCTTTTAAATAATCTTAAATAAGAATCGTTTTCAGATACCTAATTAATCACAATCTGAACTAGTATTAACACTCATTATCCGCTCTCTTGCCACCGTCAACCGTTGCCGGCTTTACAGACGCCGCATTCTTGTTTTTTTTTTAATTCTTTCTACTTGGAAAATGGCAAAGGTTTAAAACCATACAGCCAAATTTTCATTACATATTTATGCAGTTTTAGTAAGGCCATTTAGAGGCCAAGTCTTAGTCACTGGGGCCGTCGGGTGAGACTAAAGACTATGGCAAGAGACCGGACAGAATGTCACGGATTCCATGTAAATTGGGTCGTATGCTGGTGTGTTGCCAGTTTCACGACGTTTATAAGTGCTCCTTATACTCGTAAGTAGCCTAAACTGAATAAAATTATTTTGCCTGATTTTGAATCACGAGCTCAAGAAATATTTATAATCCAAAAAGATTTGGGACTATAATAAGAGGTGCAGCGTAAACCTAGGCCCACGGATTACCGAAAACAAGTTCGGCTGATCAGCGGATTAGCAAATAACGTTTAAGTATAATCCGACAGGCGTTTAGTAATGTCTCTGCGCGCCGCTGACGAAATGGACTAGATATTATTTAAATTTGAAATTAACCTGTTAGGCAGCCTGTCCATTGGCGCAGAGCAGCTAGATAAAAATCCGCCAAAAGAATTGCATAAAATCACCGCTCATCTTCAGAGGACAGGGAGTTGCAAAAGTGGTTTAAAAATTCATACAGAACCGGGAAGCGGAGCGGAGAAACGACCACGGGCTAACTACGGGTATGAAAAAACACAGTCCGCAACTCCGCTCCGCTATCTAGCTCCGCGTCAATGGACAGACTCCGCTCCGCATGATCCCCTCGCTCCGCTCCGTGGACAGGGAGCCTTAGGCTGCGGCTCCACTGAGGCGGAGACGAGCGGAGCTGAGAGGAGACGTGTGGGGATCGACCAATCATATTACATGAAATCCACATCTCGTCTCCGTTCATGTAATATGATTGGTCGATCCCCACACGTCTCCTCTCAGCTCCGCTCGTCTCCGCCTCAGTGGAGCCGCAGCCTTAAGGTGTAACCAAACCGCCGCTTAAAAAACGGTGACGTTACGGAATCGCAGTGACGCACCGTAAACGCCACAACTTTACTATGGAGAGCATGCGGTAAATTCGGACATTTACGGCACCTCACTGCGATTCCGTAACGTTTCCGTATTTTAAGCAGCGGTATGGCCGAACCTTTATACGGGATACTAGGACCCACATCGCCAAGGTTGCTTAATGTAATAAAATTAGAATATCTCAACACGCTGGTTCACGTGGAATAATAAGTTTTTGCTAAAAACATCATTTGAGTGCATAGTTTTTTTCCCTCTTTTTTAAAGGCCGGTAACAGATCAGTGGCTCTCTTTGAGTTGTTGATATTTATGGGCGGTGGTGATCATTTTCCATCAGATGACCGGCTTGCTCGTTTGCCGCACTCTTATAATAAAAAAAGCCAAGAAGAAATAAAATGAACGTCAAGAGTGCCCGAGGGCCATTCTACTTTTCGTTGACCAGTCATTTTTAGTAATGTGCTCTTCAAATATTTTTTTTACAAAAACTGTAAAGTGCTCGGTTTTATCATTAAAAATTTAAATAGGGACATAATTAAGCTTACATTTAAAATTATCACTATTTATAAGAAGTAATCTTTATTATGTATAAAGTAGGTAACGCAGTGGACATACATGTCCCCGCCATTTGTATGGAAATTGGTGTATTCTCCGCTGAGTTACCCATTTTTTTTACAAAATTTCTTTAAATTTAAAGTTTTTTTGCTTTTAAATATTAAATTTAGTTATTTCAGCTTTTATATAAGTTATTTATACTTCAAAAAAATTACCAGGGATGCCTCATATTTCACAAAAGATTAATGGTTACTTAAAAGTAGAATGGCCCCCGAACGAAACCGGGCGTATGAAAGACTAATGAGTGTTGTGGAAGTAAGTCCCACTGCGGGGCACAGGCCTCCTCTCAGAATGAGAGGGCTTGGGCCGTAGTTCCCACGTGGGCCCAATGCGGATTGGGAACTTCACACGCACCATTGAATTTCCTCGCAGGTGTAAGCAGGTTTCCTCAAGAAGTTTTCCTTCACCGTAAAGCTGATGGTAAATTTCAAATGTAATTTCTAATTTCGGACACAAATTCCGAAAAACTCAGAGGTGCGAGCCGGGATTTGAACCCATGATCCTCTGTTTGAGAAGCCATAGGTCAAACCACTAGGTCACTAAAGCTAAAAAAAAGCTAATACTCGTATACAATAGTAGCTCGTTTAAAAGTCCGACCTCTTCTTTAACATGGATGATATATGTCCTACGCAATAAAACAGTATATTTGGACTAAAACCTATTATTGACATAGCGTATTCGCGAGTATTGCGCGCGCGCATTGCGACAGAAGGCCGCGAGAGACGGTTAGATACCATCTTTGTTTTGTAACAAGTTAAGGTCGCCTACTGGAATTTAGCACTGGTAACGTATCTAGCCGACTTAAAAAAAGGATGTTTTTTTTTAAATTAAAATTGTAAGTGATTTCTAATTTTATAAACGTGAAAGTTTTTAGCCGTGGTGGCCTAGTGGTTTGAACTATGGCCTTTCAAGAGGGTCGTGGGTTCAAATCCCGGCTCACACCTCTGAGTTTTTCGAAATTTATGTGCGAATTACACTCACTCATGCTGGCTCGCGCTGAAGCCCCAAGTTCAAACAGATTAAGTAATGATTTTTAGGGATGATTTTTTTTTACATGTAAGTAACTTACATTTGAAATTCACCATTAGCTTTACTGTGAAGGAAATCATCGTGAGGAAACCTGCATACACCTGAGAAGAAATTCAATAGTGTGTGTGTTTTACTTGTGTTTTAGTTCCGCGACTTTCATAGGATATATATTTTTCCGGAATTCCTATGGGTATGGGTAATTATACAGGCGGGTTTTTTTTTTCATCTAGTAGGTATTGAAATTAAAGTTATTGTCTACATACATAAATAAATAATAAATAAATATCACGGGACAATTCACACCAATTGACCCAGTCCCAAAGTAAGCTAAGCAAAGCTTGTGTTATGGGTACTAGGCAACGGATAAACATACTTATATAGATAGATACATACTTAAATACATATTAAACACCCAAGACCCGAGAACAAACATTCGTATTTTTCATACAAACATCTGCCCCGACTCGGGAATCGAACCCGGGACCTCAAGCTTCGTAGTCAGGTTCTCTAACCACTAGGCCATCTGGTCGTCAACCAACCATTTTCCTCATTTGACAATGACGAGTTGTTAGCGATTTTAAAACTATCAAAGTTGGGGCTATTTGATCAAAGGCACACCGATTTACGATATATATCCTATGTGCTTGTCCCGAGATACTAGTAATTATATGTCAAACTTCATCGAAATCCGCTTAGTCATTTTAGTAGGAAAGAGTAACAAATACGCATTCATAAACTTTTGAATCTATTTTAGTAAGTTTTAGATGATGCGGTATTTTCGACTGTAGCCCATTGTGTATGAGAATGATCCTTTGTTAATATTTTCATACCAATATAAACAAACACACAGTTAAAGTACACACTGATCCAATTGTGTGTCATGATTCAGTCATGCAGTTCCCGCACAGTATGTTCCCAGTATGTGATCTACAAACGGGTTATATTTCGCACTTTCACGATCATTTGCTCTTGCATTTTTGAAACCAGAGCATACCAAATTTTCTCTTTACTTTTTCTGTTTTTCTATATTGCTGTCGCATTTCCTATTTTTAATTAAAACTACAAAAGTGAAAACTTAAAAGTCAACATACCATTATTATTTTTATTCCGATATAAGAAATGTCATAAAGCATTTTCTTGATTGACTAGCTAAATATGTATACAAACAAACATACATACATACAAATTTAAGCCATATTCCAGAAGTAGCTCATGCCTATCGCTTTGTTCTCATAAAACAATAAAAATAGGCTCATTCCCTGCGCGGGAATTAATGTATCTCTGTGATACTAAAAATATAAGCCCGTCAAACTTCAAGTCTGTCAATCAATCAGACACGCTGTCACTGTGCTTCTTTAGGTATAAATAGATTTAACGCCAAAAAAAATTATAGACTCCTCTTACGACGCCTATACGCGAGCGTTTTCTCTGTTCATTGCGCAGCCGAGACGTTTGTCACAATGGTTGCCTGCCAGCACACGTAACGTATAGAAAAAATACTCGCCACGCTACCAATCGCGAGCTATCGTCACATATACAGATTCGGCTCGTTGTTTGCAGATGACATACTGATTCAGACTGTGGTTCCCTTCATTGTTTCAGCGAAACTGAGTCATGTGTTATCTATACGGACAGACGCACCTTTCTTCCGTTGGTATGTCCTGTAGGTATGTTTGTTTTTGAATGAGACACCGGTTAGAATTTAACCAAAACCCAAAACCTAGTAATCCGCTCCTACTTACTATCCTATTAATGCTAACTAATATTATAAGTTTGAATGTGTGTGCGTATGAACATGAAATTGGACTTAGATTTTTCTATGCAATGTTAACGCACAGCGCGGTGTCATTTGTGGAAAATCCTGAAATTTCAATTCGAATAAAAGCCGCGACCAGAAGTGTGCGTGTCACGTGACACACACGCACCAGCTGTTTTAAATGAAACTCTAAGAAAGATGTCGCACTAGATGCGTGCACATGGTGTACCATCTTTCTTACAGTTTCATTCTTTACGACTGGTGCGTGACACGTACACGCGGCTGGTCTGCGCCGGCCTCAATGGTTTAAGCGAGCGAAACCGCGGGTAAAAGCTAGTACTTACTGTAAATGCGAAAGTGTGTGAGTCCGTGTGTATTTTCATACAACTTAAATAGTTGTTAGGGAACCTGACTACGAAGCTTAAGATCCCGGGTTCGATTCCCGGTCGGGACATAGATAAGTATTTGTGTGAAAAATACGAATGTTTGTGTTCGAGTCTTAGATGTTTAATATGTATTTAAGTATGTATTTATCTATATATATTATAAGTATGTTTATCCGTTGTCTAATCCCATCCAGTACAAGCTATGCTTAGTTTGGGACTAGGTCAATTTGGTGTCAATTGTCCCACGATTTATTTATTTATTTTTATTTTATAAACTAGCGACCCGCCCCGGCTTTGCACGGATGTAACTTTGAAAAATAGGTGTGAAAAATAAAGAAAGTCTATAATTTAAGGTGGTAAGTTTATATATTTACCTCTTTTTCCCCAAACTACACCCACACGAAGTCGGGGCGCGTCGCTAGTTTTATGAATAAAATTTCGACCCGTACATTTAATTTAAACGATCGTATTCTGTTAATCACGCCAACTGTCAAACGACTGGCGTTATGTCAAACGCCATAAGGTTACATTAGAAAAGTTATTATGGACGGTAATTTTTCTTATATTTTCTAATTTTCCGCGCAATTTTCTTAATTTTTTCTTTCATAAGAATCTTCTCCTGACAATGACGAACACAACAAAAAAAGAATTAGTGAAATCGGTCCAGCCGTTCATGCGTGATGCCGTGACCAAGGGAAATAGGGATTCATTTTTATATATATACTAGGGGCGTTCAATAAAAAGTGAGAATGAGTATGTTATAAACAACTTTTACTAAATGTCATTTTATTTTTCGACATAGTCACCTTTTAGCATAATAAACTTAGTATAACTTTTTTCTAAACTTAAAATTCCATTTTCAAAAAAAGGTCTCATCTTGAGTACTTAAAAAATCTTGTACTGCAGCGACTACCGCGTCGTCGTCTTCAAATTTCTGGCCTCTCAGGTATTGTTTCAATCTCGGAAATAGGTAGAAATCACTGGGAGCGAGATCTGGTGAATACAGAGGATGCTTAAGGATATCGAACCCAGCATCACGAATTGCAGCCATTGCAACGGCGGACTTGTGTGCCGGGGCATTGTCTTTGTGGAACAGCACAACTTTCGAGAGTTTACCTCGCCGTTTTTCGCGGATCTCATTGCGCAATGTTGCTATTTGTTTGGCGTATAATGCGCCCGTAATAGTGGCTCCATGCTCGAGATACTCAATCATTAATACCCCTTTACCATCCCAAAAAACAGAGCCCATGACCTTACCGGCAGATGGGCCCACCTTGAATTTCTTCGGAGTTGGAGATGATGGCCTTTTCCATGTCATAGACTGCAGTTTCGTTTCTGGGTCGTAATGATGGAGCCATGTTTCGTCCATTGTTATAAATCGCGCCAAAAAAAGTTCCCGGTCTTGCTGCATCAGGTTCAAAGCTTCTTGACAAATGTCTAGTCTAGTTTGTTTTTGCGTGTCAGTAAGCATTCTTGGTACCCAACGCGCAGATACCTTTTTCATACCCAAGCGTTCATGTAAAATATTATGCACGCTCCCCGTTGAAATCTTTACATTTTCAGCAATAAAACGAACCGTGACACGACAATTCGCCAAAACTGAGTTTTCGACTTTTTTCACAATTTCTTCAGTTAATGCTGTAGTAGGGCGTCCGGAGCGGGGGTCGTCCATTGTCGATGTTCTTCCACGTCTAAATTCGGCGCACCAACGTGCGACTGTCGAATACGGAGGAGCATTAGACCCTAAAGTGTCCCGCAAATCCAAATTGACTTGGTCCGTAGAAAAATTTTTCAAGCACAAGTATTTGATAACGGCGCGCAGTTCAATTTTCTCCATTTTCGCTAACGTACTCAATAGCATTGCAAAGAAATTACCGTATATTTTTTAAACAAAAGACAGTTAGTTTTTTTTTTCATAGCAATCAGCTAATAGATAGATTAGCTTTACCGGCCAGTATTTAATTTCGTAATTTTAAAAGAGTTTGCATCTCATTCTTACTTTATATTGAACGCCCCTCGTATATAGATGACAAATCCCATAGTTTATTAAAATCTTGGGAAACGAAACCGCGAATAAAAATTATATATTAATATGTTAAATTTTTACCCGTGCATATATACATTTATTTTAGTTGCGAAAGCCTTCTGGTTGAGGTCTAACTTGATTTAGCATGGCCGGCATATCATTAGCGCGCACTATAATTATCACTAGCATGCGCTTGCGCAGGTCACAGCGCACAAACAGAGAGTCCACTCTATACACCGCTATAATTTGTAAACTAGCAAAGTCAAAAAAAAAACAAAAACCGTGTTTAGTGAATTGGTTTAGTTAAAATATTTATTCAAATCGGTTCATAAATTACCAAGTTCTGAGTTAACAAACATAAAACCAACCACATCAATATAACCAAATTGAGATAGTCCTCCTTTGAAGTCTGTTCCAAAATACCTAACGAACACCAGCAAAGTCAGAGACAAAATATATTTATTTAATTAAGGCTTCAATTCAAGCACTTATGAACGTCGAAAGAATCTACCACCGGTTCGGAAAAAGTGTTGGAAGAATCCGGCAAGAAACTGAAAAAGGTATATTTTTTTGAAACAAATCTAAAATGTTATTAAATTTCGTACATCTTAAGTATTTATATTTATACAACTGAGTTTTTACGCAGTAACAAATCTATGAATATCGCAACCATATTAGAGAAATCATTATTTATTTATTTATGGGAACACAAACAGTCATACATAGCGCATGACAAGTAATAAAGTGAGTTGACTCATTGACCAAATAGTGTTCACATTACAAGTAACAAATATGAAAAAAAAATTAAATCTCATCATGTTTGCTTTATTAGCTCTCCCAGAATCGAGTGTACTTTCTGTCACTCAACTACTCTGTGTAACAGCGCAGGCGCCAGCGCAGTTCTAAGCGTTGATTTATTAATTTACTTGAATAAAATAATAATTACAAGCGATGGATTTATGACATTTTATTACAATGTTAGACCTTGTCCAGGACCAAATTATAGGTTTATTTAGACCCTATTGCATCAAGTTAGATACCGTTTATTAATTTTTAACAAAACGGGCTTGCTAAAGACTGCGCAAGCCACACAGAAGAGACGTGGGACGGGGGCGAGTCGCAGTCCGCGTCGTTTGTTCGCAGGCCGCGTCTCCGCCCCGTCTTTTCTATCCACTTTGGATCGCGACGCTTCTATACATCTATCTATACATATAATAAATCTGTAACAAGTCGGTGTCTGTACATTGAAGATATTTGAGAAAAACTGTCACTAGGGTTATTTATTAGCGCAAGAGAACCCAAAACAATGATTTTTAGAATTATTTTCTGTTTGTCTGTTTGTCTGTGCGTTTGTGCGCGCTAATCTCAGAAACGGCTTAACCTACAAGGATGCAGTTTTCACTGATATGTTGGTGTTTTCTTGGATTAACATTTAGTGTTTGTTTCATTTGAATCGGTTCACAAATAAGAAAGATACGTCTATTTTAAGAATTTATCGAACAGGTTTTTTTGTTTGAGCGCGCTAATCTCAGGAACTACTGCTCCGATTTGAAAAATTCTTTCAATGATAGATAGCACATTTATCGAGGAAGGCTATAGGCTATATAATCATCACGCTAACACCAATAGGAGCTGAGCGGAGCGGAAGAATGTTTCAAAATCGGGGGTTTTTGAAGTAAAACTTCTATAGGCACGCTTGACTTGGGAGTACGGTGTGAATGTGAACGCGGGTGTGCGGGGGGGTTCGGGGGGGGGTAATTTTTTTTATTTCGAGGAACTAAGGAGAGCCATAATTGATGAAAAAGCAAATTGGATAAAAAAAATAAGCTGCCCAAATTACTAATTCCACGCGGACGGAGTCGCGGGAAAAAGCTAGTTTAGAATAAAAACTGAATCAAAGGGCTGTGTGACTGCGACGCGCCCCCGCCCCACGTCTCTTCTGTGTTGCGCCTAAGTCAAAGTCAATCCACACAGAGACGCGATGCTATTTATACGTTTAATTCAGACAATAAATGAATACTCATTGACGTAGTAATCTCAATGAAATCGCATACCTACTGAGAACGAAAGTGACAAAAGCCCATTTGTGGCAAATCAAATCACAAAAATGTTATTATTACCCTTACTACTTACTACTTAGAGACTAACTACTTAAAAGAGTGCAGACTCTTCTAAGTAGTTAGAAAAGGGTTGTTTTCAACTGTCCACGTTATGAAGTAGGTACGCTTTGTTTGTATAATTATAATAACGATAAGGTCTTTAACCTAAACCAGTCAAGTACCCTAAAACAAATTAAAGTTTAATTCCCGATTAAAGCCGGAGCCGGAATCCTCGACCTTTCGAATCCGCTCCATATACCACTTCACCTGCGCCGGCGCCTCCGCCCACGACCCCCGATAATAACCGAACGCCTCCGAATATTTCCGATCTTAGCCGATAGGCTCCGATCAAGGACGATTGCAGAATTTTCATCACAAACTTAACTTTACACACGCACGTAGCGCCACTGTGTTTGAAACCTAAAGTTATTTACTAGTTTTTCTGTTATCCACCGGTAAAGATAACTGTGTACCTTTAAGTAAGTATGTTATGTATCTGTTTATTTATCTATGTAAATGTGTGGGCAGACATGGTTTAGTTTTTATCGATAGATATGATAAATAGACTTGTTTTAATCTAAGTGACACTAGAAGTCGGGAGTTTCATAAGAAATTGTTAGGAATAGATTAGATAGATTATGCGTAAGTGTTTGTGTGTCAATACTGTTCAAGTGATGGAAAAGGTCTAGCCTATTTATCAGAGTCATCAGTGTCACATTGCGCTTCAAAAATAATATCGATGGTATTGGAAAAGGATCATTAGGTATTTGACTGTTTATTTCGAATCACTTTCGTCGACACATTTTTGTAGAAATGGCAGTAGATTCTGCTACAGTTTCCAGTTATACAGTGGATTATAAGTCCTCTAGTAAATAACCGGAAACGCCAACCATATCTACAGTCAATTGGTAGAAAATGTGACCTCGGAAGTGAGGCGGTTGGAACGCTCAAATGATGACCCAAAAGCGACCGCCAAGCTTAAATGAGACTGGGCCGGTTCGGTTTCAATCTAAAATAATAATAATAATAATAATAACATCACGGGACAATTCACACCAATTGACCCAGTCCCAAAGTAAGCTAAGCAAAGCTTGTGTTATGGGTACTAGGCAGATAGATACATACTTAAATACATATTAAACACCCAAGACCCGAGAACAAACATTCGTATTTTTCATACAAACAAATGAAATAAGTTTTCCTTAAAAATTATAGCTTTTTTGCTGACTGTACTTTTTGCCCCTGGTTACCAAAGTACTCGTCAAGACGAACCAAACGAGCCCAAACTCGATGGGGTCGTGTTATTTTACTACAGTTCCTATGGCGACCCTCCAGCTTCATCATCCAATCAGCTCCATGTCATAATAATATTGCATTGTCATCGGATTTATACATGCATGCAAAATTTCAGCTCAATCAGTTGAAGATATCTACTTCAAATGAGTTGAAAGATTCCACCCGAACAAACATACATTGCAAGTTAATAAAGAGCTTGTAAAAAAACTTTCATTTAATTAAATTAACACATTACTTAAGTAAGATTTCCGCGATCTAACTCAAACTGACGTCACGAATGTCACGATACGCCATCTAGCGTTATGACCAATTCAATTACGAAATAATTCCGGATTCGTACAAATTCCGATTTATCAATATGAAAAGAGGCCAAGAAAATATTATCAACAAGTCTCATATCAATACTTGATAACGCGCTTAATGATAACGAATCTACCGAAGATACCAAACAGCGTTATTTATTTATTTACAAACAATTTTTAAAACTCAACTCGCACTGGGTTTTTGATACTCAGCTGACCATAGCTACGTATAATTGGGTCATTCTGCTTTCCGGGGCCTGGTAATTTTTTGCCATGTGATCTTCTAATAAAGTTAATACAAAAACGATAAAGTTCTCGGTTTTGTAATTTAAAATATGCATAGACACATCGACAATCAAACTTACATTCAGACCATCAAAACAGAGAATCATCACTACATAAAAATTAATAATTATTAACTATAAAGTATGTAACGCAGTAGAGATGCATGCCCCCACCATTTATGAAAATTGGTGCATTTACCGCTGAAATATCAATATTTTTTTCAAAAAAGTCCATAAGTTTTTTGTTCGAAATCATTAAGTAGGTAAACCTAGTTTTCCAGTTTTTATATTAAGTTAATTGCACTTGAAACGAATCACCAGGTATGCCTTTTATTTCACAAAAGCTTAATTAGTCACAGAAAAGTAAAACGATCAATTGCCAAGTTTCGTGTCAATGCCACGATAAGAAGTTGGTGAAAAACAAGTGTAGCTAATAAAGGCTGTTATAAAAGAGTACATTTTTCATTTAATACCTAAACTATAAAAACACAAGGGTCCATATTAACAGAAGAGGCGAAAAACGGCGACATTGGTGGCAATGGTAACGTTAGTCACAAACTTGTCGAGACTCGTAAGCTTAGGAACTTACCCTGCACAAAGCGACGCCGGTGTCCAGCCTGTCCAGGAAATTGTCCGCGTTGATCCTGAGCTCTGGGTATAGGATGGTCAGCCACTCCGCCAGGTCCTCCTTCATGGCGTACAAGTACTCCTCTGAGGACTTGAACGGCCGGAAAGGCCGCGCCTCAAGAAGCACGGCGCCTGATGACGACATTGTTAGAAGGACATTGGTTCTGTAACAAGAGAAATACTGTTAAGGTATTTCGTTTGATGATCTAAACAGGCGCGGCCGCAGATCTAGATTTTAAGAAAGAAATTTACTAAATTTAGTTTGGTTTATGTCATCATCATCATTTCAGCCGAAAGACGTCCACTGCTGAACATAGGCCTCCCCCAAGGCTCGCCAAACAGATCGGTCTTGCGCCATCCGCATCCATCGTATTCCCGCAACCTTAACCAGGTCGTCGCTACATCTTGTCTACCTACCTACATTTGTGTCTTCCGGTCCGTGGACACCCCACTCGATTTATGTAATAAATTGTACTTTTAATTCTTGATTATCTTTTATACAATAATAGTTAGATACTAGTGTCCTAGTTTTAGAAATGAACTTAATTTTGACGTGTTTAATAAGTCAATGAATGCTACCGTAACCAATTAAAACAAGAATCTGTCTTCCTCATTTGACACAATACATTATCAACCCAGTAGCTAAAGTGACAGAAGCAATTGGCGCATCTGTCAAATGAAGCCAGTCAAGATAGTCAAGGATGTCGTTTTAAATGTCGAGCGAGCGATTAAACGGTTAATTACCATCCATTTGGCCCGTGATTGTAGACGAAGCAATTACAGGTTGGTACTGAATTGATAATATTTATTTGTTACTAGCTGGTGCCCGCGGCTTTCCCCTGAAGTTTTTTTCTTCATAAAAGCCTTGTCCCGACAATTAAAAGACGAAAGAAAACAATTAAGTATCCAATTTGGTGCAGTGGTTCTCGAGTTTTGCCTTTAGCAACACATTTGGCATTTCATTTTTATTTATATAAATTACAAGATTACTAGCTGCTGCCCGCGACTCCGTCCGCGAAGAATAGGGGTAAGTATAAAAAATAGCCTACGACCTATTCGCAGACCTACCAAACATAGAGAAAAATTTCATAAAATCAGTCCAGCTGTTTCGTAGGAGTTCGACAACGAACACCGCGACACGATTTTTTTATATACTAGACTAGCTGCTGCCCGCGACTCCGTCTGCGAAGATAAAAATAGCCTACGACCTATTCCCGGACCTACCGAATACAGAGGAAAAGGTTTCATAAAAATCGGTCAGACACCGTTACACGACATTTTTATATATTAGAAGATGACTAGGCACTCCGCAACTTTTTCAGGCCAAATTATGACATTGCAAAATTGTTTCTCGTGAAAGTATTTCTCACGTAGCTCGTAGGCAAAGGCACAGGTTACAACTAGTAGCTGACTAAAGGCTCTGGCTCTGACGTTGCATAGCAAGCAAGTCCAAATGCATTTGCGCGCTTTCGCGCCGCACCACAAAGGCCCATCGTCTCATTCAGAGCGCGCCGACGTGCCTCACAACACAATTTTTAAATTTGCTACGACTTGTTATTGTTTGAGGTGTTTCAGTCAAACTACCTAGATGTAAGTATAACACTAGTTTCATCCCGTGGCTTTGCTCCTGTAGAAAAATAAAACTTGCCTAATTCACCACTCCGTGGGAATTTCGTGAAAATCAGGGGATTTCAAATAAATAAAAATTGACACCAATTAACTTAATTCCATAGTAGGTAAATAGCTTGTCAAGATTGTTCTTTTGGGGTATTTTTTATTTTTTATCGCTGCAAAAAGTGAATAAAACTTGCCTAATTCACCACTCCGTGGGAATTTCGTGAAAATCAGGGGATTTCAAATAAATAAAAATTGACACCAATTAACTTAATTCCATAGTAGGTAAATAGCTTGTCAAGATTGCTTTTTTAAGGTATTTTTTATTTTTTATCGCTCCAAAAAGTGATTAAAGCAACAAGTTAGCTATGAAGTATCTTTTTTTGTACATATTTTTTCAACTTCATTTTTTTTTTTTTTTTTTTTTTTTTTTTTTATTACTTTTTACGGTCATCCCGTGAAATCATACATTTCGTACTAAATACAAACTGAAATATAGATGCACAGAAAAAACCCCAGAAAAAAGACCAATGCTGGGAATCGAACCCAGGTCCTCAGCATTCCGTGCCGCGTGCCATACCCCTACACCACCACTGGTCTAGAGATTAGGTATAGGAAAGATTCGTGTCTAATCTCTAGACCAGTGGTGGTGTAGGGGTATGGCACGCGGCACGGAATGCTGAGGACCTGGGTTCGATTCCCAGCATTGGTCTTTTTTCTGGGGTTTTTTCTGTGCATCTATATTTCAGTTTGTATTTAGTACGAAATGTATGATTAAAGCAAGCTGAGTTGTCCGGTTCATAGGAAAAATTTGTGTCTAAAGTCTTGAACACTGGTGGTGTACTAGGGGTTTAGAACACAGCACGGAAAGGACCTCAAGCGTTGTAGGTACTTCGGTGTGGCTTGCGTCCAAAGTAGTGCATTGTCAATAATAAAGTTCATTGCTCCGTGCCAAGGACCTCAATGTTTATCAGACTACCTGTCACACAATAAAGCTATCGCGTTACTTGGCTAATCTACGGAGTTTTAAACCAATGTTTGATTAAACTAGAGCCATATGTACTTACACGGCTCGAGAATGTGCGAGTAGCGTTACGTTACCGCAGTCGACGATTGGTCATTTGTATACAGGGTTATTTGTAATTCACTGACATCCTATATTTCAAACTAACTACAAACTGAAATATAGATGCACAGAAAAAACCCCAGAAAAAAGACCAGAAGTAAGTACTTAACTTGTAAAAGTTGGTCTAGTAGCGCCATCTCTTGGTCCAGGTGAGCGGGTAGCTCCGAAGGAGTGTTGAAGTCTCTCGGTAGAGGGCATTAACATAGATGCGCTTTATCACTGCCTAATGTGATTATAACAGACTGAAGTGTACGATGTATGGGAAAGATTCGTCGCTAACTTCTAGACCAGTGATGGTGTAGGGGTAAGCACGCAGCACGGAACGCTGAGGTCCTGGGTTCGATTCCCAGCATTGGTCTTTTTTCTGGGGTTTTTTCTGTGCATCTATATTTCAGTTTGTAGTTAGTTTGAAATATATGGTTTCACAGGATGACCGTAAAAGTAATAAAAAAATGAAGTTGAAGAAAATAAAAAAATAAATAGAAAAAGATACTTCATACTTAACTTGTCACTGACATCCTCTTAACCCTGAACTCCTATCACTCAAACAAATGTTTTTTGTTTTACGACTTTTCAAAATGAAGCACTTTTTTCCCATACAAATAAATACACAGAGTATCGTAAAAATAAGAGGTAATCTCAAATTTTCAAAACGTTATTATTATTACACCAAAAATATTAAGTTATGACAAAAGCCGTAAAACAAAAAACATTTGTTTAAGTGGTAGGAGTTTAGGGTTAAAAGGATGCTAGTGAATTAGAAATAACCCTGTATAGGCGCGATACAGCGGACTGTATTCTAACTGCTGAGTAACTGCCAACTTTTTATTTTACTAACTCGTCAAATATAAACGTCCTGAAACTACCTCGCTCATAAATATTTGTGGTTGTTTTAATTTAATTTCATTTTTAACCCCCGACACAAGAAGAGGGGTGTTATAAGTTTGACCGCTATGTCTGTCTGTCTGCGGCATCACAGCTCTTAAACGGGTGAACCGATTTGGATGCGGTTTTTTTATTAGAAAGCAGGCTTCTTGGCGATGGTTCTTAGATATGTTTCATCAAAATCGGTTCAGCCGTTTCAAAGTTATCAGCTCTTTCGTTAGCTGCGGAAGGGGTCTTAGACGCGTAATGGGCATTTACTTTATGTTTAAACATACGTGTGACATAATTGCGTTGGGGGCTTTTAAATTTTTAATTTATACAGATTATTTGTAATTCACTGACATCCTCTTAACCCTGAATTCCTATCACTCAAACAAATGTTTTTTGTTTTACGACTTTTTAAAATGAAGCACTTTTCTTCCCATACAAATACACAGAGTATCGTAAAAATAAGATGTAATCTTAAATTTTCAAAACGTTATTACACCAAAAATATTAACTTATGACAAAAGCCGTAAAACAAAAAACATTTGTTTAAGTGGTAGGAGTTTAGGGTTAAAAGGATGCTAGTGAATTACAAATAACCCTGTAGTTATTTATTGATAATATTAGTGGTTATTATTTGACTTTTTGATTTGACATTCCGTATATCACTTTGTTCTTTTCCCAGTATCTTGTGAGGACTAGAGGACTAAGTGAGGCTATGTCCTATGACAAAGAAATAATCCTATTGGCGTAACACGAGTTAGATGATGTCAATGACATGTGAAATTCTCATAAAATGACCTAACCAGCGTAGTCACTGAGTCAAACAAAACTTAAAGCATCTTATTATGGTCTAATGACGCCATTAACTTTACCATTAAGTTGTTTGTTTTTGTTAGTTAATATTTCGCAGGAATTTTAATAGTTCCATATTAGTCGTGGTCTACTATACACGACCGCTGCAATTTTGTCGAAACGTCGAGGTGATTTCAGTAGCAAATTGTCACGTTTCTCCCGGGTCTCAGAATGAGAGGGCTAGGGCCGTAGTCGCCACGCAGCCCAGTGCGGATTGGGAACTTCACATAAACCGTTGAATTAGATTATGCAGGTTTCCTCACGACGTTTTGTTCACCGCACAGTGGTAAATTTAAAATGCACATAAAGTCTGAAAAACTCCGAAGTTTGAGCCCGGGCTCGAACCCACGACCTGACCTGAGAGGTCATAGGTCAAACGCCTTTTGTTTATGCCTGAGATATTAAGCTTTAAATTAAGTTTAAGTTACAAAGGTAATGTTTATTATTGTTTGTTTTCTGACTATACTTTTTGTTGACTGCATATTGCATTAGTATCATTTCTACTATATTGTATGAAATTTAAAATTAATCTGATCAATGAAAGAGGATAAAATTCAACTTACAAAATTTGAAGGCATCTTATAAAAGAACATTAGGTACAATTTAAATAAAGACATTTGTTCAATGTAATAATGCCGTTTCCTGAAAGTAACAGATCTAGCCAAAAACAAAAGGTCTTCTTATTGTTTACATTTTGCAAAATATTCCTTTCGCAAATTGATAGCATGATAGCATAAAGTAAAAGATCTACGTATTTTTTCTTCCGAAATCCAAATCCAAGACATGGACCGTGGTCTTAACCATAAATGTTCTGGTTAATAAATAATTACGAGTTTATTTCAAAAAACATTTTTTTTATTAACTTAAAATATTTTGAACTTCAGCGATTTAATTACATATGAGTAACAGCAACCCCGGGCCGAATTAAATAGTGCTAAAATTACGTCGACGTTTCGGCCACAATTGCATATATTTTGTGCTCTATAATATTCCTTTTAGCAATTATTAATTGCTTTGTAAATATTTATTATCCTGCTACATTTTATGGCACACGAAATTGACACAGCGCTGAAGAATGCAATGACGTGTCGATTCCTGTACAAAATGACACATTGAGTGCTCAAGTAAATATTTTCAGTATTAAGTAGGAATACTGCAAGAGGCCTTTGCCAATACAAATAAATCCTAACGATTAGCAGCTAATCCTATCCTAGTGCTACCAAGATTAATAATTATAAATGATAAAGTTTGTGAACATAAATAAATAAATAAATATTAGGGGACAATCTTACACAAATCGACCTAGTCCCAAACTAAGCAAAGCTTGTACTATGGGTACTAGACGACGATAAACACACTTATATAGACAAATAAATACTTAAATACATAGAAAACGTCCATAATTCAGGAACAAATATTCGTGCTCATCACACAAATAAATGCCCTTACCGGGATTTGAACCCAGGACCTCTTGCTTCGTAGGCAGGGTCACTACCAACTAGGCTAAGGCGGTCGTTCATATTTGAACATATTTGAATGTTTCTCACTCAATCACGCAGTAACGGCTGAATAGATTTATATGAAACTTGGGGCACAGATATACAAAGATCTGGATTAAGATTACCATGAGCTATACGGTGAAGGATACCTGCACACACTTGCGAAGAAATTCAATGGTGTGTGTGAAGTTCCCAATCCGCACTGGGTCCGCGTTGAAACTATGGTCCAAACCATCTCATTCTCAGAGAAGGCCTGTGTCCTGTAGTAGGACATATATAGGCTGGGATGATGAATGAACTGAATCAATTACTTTGCTCACCCGCGACCTTACGAGCGCGCGCAAACAGAGAGCGGTCTGGAGTTCCGAGTACCGCGTTCAGAGTTCTGTGTATTGACCGCTCGAGAGTTCCGACCGCCTGCTGCTGCTGTGTGCGTTATCGTAAGAGACTCAGTACAATCGAAAGAACGCAGAACTCGGAACTCGGAACGCGGAACTCCAGACCGCTCTCTGTCTGCGCGCGCTCTAAGATAGTTACGATTATGTAAGAATTGCGTGTTCATGCAGTTCCTCCACCTCCACACTGTACGAACACACACACAAATCACACAACTATCACCACCACCAAGCCACACTGACGCGTTTCGAACTCAACCAGAGCTCATCTTCAGAGTAGGTACCACAACCGTACGCTATGCGTAGCTCTGGTTGAGTTCGAAACGTGTCAGTGTGGTTTGGTGGTGGTGATAGTTGGGTTTTTGTGGTTTGTGTGTGTTCGTACAGTGTGGAGGTGGAGGAACTGCATGAACACGCATTTCTTACATAAACGTAACTATCGTAAGGTCGCGGGTGAGCAAAGTAATTGTTTCATATCTATAATATTGACCTCCGCAGAGTAACGCTATTATATATTATATATCTACTAGCTGTTGCCCGCGACTCCGTCTGCGAAAAATAGGGGTAGTTATACAAAAAATAGCCTACTATCTATTCTCATACCTACCGAATATGCAAAGAAAAATCTTCATAAAAATCGGTTAAGCCGTGTCGGAGGAGTTCGATAACAAACACCGTGACACGAGATTTTTATATATTAGATTGGGATTATTTAAAATGAGATGATGAAGTTAATATTTTAGCACACTAGTCCCAAGCTGACCCACCGGTCAACCCACTGGGTCAATCTCCACATTTAGCAACACCTTTGTCATGGTGTGTATTATGAGACCGGTGTGCAGCGCTCTGTGTTGACAGACGCGGTAGGGTCGGGAAGACAATGGACGCTTACGCAACTCTCACGCTTGGGTGACTTCCGTCGCCGTTTGTACGGTCAGCATGGAAATTATGAGTTATTATTATGATATTTCATACTAAATACAAACTGAAAGATAGATGCACAGAAAAAACCCCAGAAAAAGACCAATGCTGGGAATCGAACCCAGGTCCTTGGCATTCCGTGCCACGTGCTAAGCCCCTACACCACCATTGGTCAGAAGTTTAAACACAAATTTTTCCTATGCATCAGTGATACAGCGCGATCTATGTTCAGTTCTCATCGAGAAACATCAACACTCCTTCGGAACTAACCGCTCACCCGGACTAGTGATGTCGCTACTAGGCCATACTTTAACATAAAAATGAAGTAGAAAAAAAAATAAAAAATTAAAATACAAAAAGATACTTACTTCAAACCAAACTTGTTATTATTATGACATAAAATTGGAGTTGAAAAATAAAAATAAAAAAGACTCCAAAACAGCAATCTTCATTAGATTACTTAAATAAATAAATATCACGGGACAATTCACACCAATTGACCTAGTCCCAAACTAAGCAAAGCTTGTGCTATGGGTACTAGACAACGGATAAACATACTTATATGTATAGATAAATACATACTTAAATACATTTTAAACATCCAAGACTCGAGCACAAACATTCGTATTTTTCACACAAATATCTGCCCCGACTGGGAATCGAACCCAGGACCTCAAGCTTCGTAGTCAGGTTCTCTAACAACTCGGCTATCCGGCCGTCTAAAGAGCGACATCTCTTGGTCGGGGTGAGCGGATAGTTCCGAAGGAGTGTTTACGTCTCTCGTTGAGAGTATTAACATAGATGTCGCTAGTATCACTGCAATAAGTGATTAAGCAAGCTGAGAGTTGTGATGCATAGGAAAAATTAGTGTCAAAGTCCCGACCAGTTGTGGTGTAGGGGTTTAGCACGCAGCACGGAATGCTGAGGACCCGGGATCGATTCCCAGAGCTGGTCTTTTTTCTGGGTTTTTCTGTGCATCCATGTTTCAGTTTGTACTTAGTATGATATATATTATTATTATGACTTACTGACTTAAAGATCGAATTCGTAACGAAGTGATCCGACAGAGAACCAAAGTTATCGACATAGCCCACCGCATTAGCACGCTGAAGTGGCAATGGGCAGGCCATATAACCCGAAGAACCGATAACCGTTGGGGTAGACGAGTTCTTGAGTGGAGACCACGGATCGGCAAACGTAGCGTAGGACGTCCTCAGACTCGGTGGAGTTATGATCTTCGCAAGGCGGCTGGCAAGAGCTGGATGAGAGTGGCCGAGGATCGTGCTCAGTGGCGTGCCATGGGAGAGGCCTGTGTCCAGCAGTGGACGAACATAGGCTGATGATGATGATGACAGACTTATTGTTATAATAACAACAATAACCCCGAAACCGGTGAACGTGGATGAAAAGACTAATAAATGTTGTGGAAGTGAAAGATGTAGGTATGTCATCATCGTAGCAGGTGAAAACAAATAGTCTCTGCCTATCCCTTTGCTGGGAAGGAGGCGTGGAGGCGTATTGTTTAAAACAGGATTACGCCAAGTTTTTGAAAATCTTTAGGGATAAGTTCGTATTTTTATAGTCGACCAACTAATTCCTTTACTACTCTAAAGTTGTATGAAAAACACGCTCGCATCATGTATGTATCTAGAATGACATCGGAACACGGACATTGCAACATCGCATCGGGATAAAAATTAGCATAATGTGCTATTCTAGAAGTCAATTCTACACACCTTTCATTTAAATTCATCTAGCTGGTGTAGCTTAACAATGTAACGAACACACACCCACATAGGGTACGGTAGTCAGCAAGGCACTGGTAGTCGGCCATTATAATAAGTGCAAAGAGTACGAAAGATATCTCTCATGCTCTTGCCATTCGTGCAAAATGATACATAGGTAGAGGCCGACTACTGGGCGATATTATTAAATACAACTACAATAAATAAGTAAATAATTATTCAAAGGCTGGGCACACTCACAAACTATCACATTATGATATTAGTAGGAAGGATAATGTACAGTACTGATTCATTAATATAATTATAATATTAATAGTTATAATTATAAAACACTACGAGCAAAGTCGGACTTGGATATACCAGATAACGACGCTGTTTTAAAGGTCACATATAAATATGACATTGTGCACTTGAGTCAGTATCTCTTGAGACATAAATGGACAAGAGCAGACATACAGATAAGACCTCAAGTTATAAATAGGTGCTCACATATTTATAAACTGTAACCATGTCGTTTAGAATTAAAAAAGATGATTTTTAATCGGTGATCAGGGGCTAAATTCAGGAACGGCCCAACATGGTTTGCGAGCGGTAACTCAATCGTTAACTGCTATTCAGGAACGCCAAAAATCACTGGTTCGCGAGAGGTTTGGGCTGAGATTGGGATGAGCCTTATTTATTTATTCATTTATTTATTTACAAAGGGAATTAACTTGAATATAAGGCTCATCCCAAGCTCAGCCCATTCCTGTCCTCTCGCAAACGATTGAATTACCGCTCGCAAACAGTGTTGGACCGTTCCTGAATTAAGCCCCAGGAACCAATTTTTCTAAATCAGTATTCGGTGGCAATCACGTTTAAGTTGCAGTTACATGAAACGAATCGTCTATTTTTTTTTAATTATGATTATTTAAATAATCACTTTTTGATTTCAAACATTGTCATCATACACATGATTTAGTCTATGGCCTTAAAACCTCTTTGACAAGTCAGTTTCTTAAACAAACTTATAGTTTTCGTGTCGCAACGGAACTATTTCCAATCAGTCGTTTTGTATGGCTACCATTTAACGTGATCCAATCTTTTGATCACCATCCACCATCCAAGTTTCTTTTAAGTATCTTTTCTTTGTGTCTCTCGTTTCTGAGATCCTGTCAACCGATCAAAAGTTTACATAATCAGTAATCATGTAAAGCCCGACCAGGAAAATAAAAACCCTCTCCATATTGCGGAACTAATTTCTTCAACTGGCAACAGTAACTTTAATAATACATAGCAATAGTACCTACCTAACTTTGTGTCAATTGCTCGTGGTGCATTTAGGCCGGCGCCCACTGACGGCATGGCACGGCGTGGCATTTTATTACTATCAACTTATTTGGAATCTTATTTCAATGAGTTTAGAATTCATGTTACTTTATTGGTTAACATGAATTCTAAACTCATTGAAATAAGATTCAAAATAACTTGATAGTAATAAAATGCCACGCCGTGCCATGCCGTCAGTGGGCGCCGGCCCTTTATTGGATATTGCGGGTTATTTGTGCGTTAAAATGCCGAAAACTATTAAAAGCCATTTACGAAAAGTTATAAATATTCAATATGACGAAGTATTTTTCGGAGAGA
The DNA here is from genome assembly GCA_947859365.1 of Archips crataeganus. Taxonomy (NCBI): domain Eukaryota; kingdom Metazoa; phylum Arthropoda; class Insecta; order Lepidoptera; family Tortricidae; genus Archips; species Archips crataeganus. The sequence goes on along the minus strand of OX402065.1, from coordinate 17,155,509 downwards.
AAGTCTGAAGGATTGGAGTCTATTCCTCTAAATAACATCACCGACCTTGTTGTCAACATGACTGGTAGGTACAGTGTTGCTAATTTAACGCCCCCAGAGCAGGGTTTTTACTTTTTATTTTCCTGGTCAGGCTGTATAGTAAACTAACCCCTGTGGTAAAATAAAACTACTCAGCTAAACAGTGCGTGCAGTAACATATTGGATCCCATAAACAAGTCCGATCCCCCTCGTGAGTCTGAAATAACACAAGTGGTCGAATGCTCTTGGACATTTATTTGGCTGAATGAGTTACGATAGATTGATAGTTGGGGTAGATTATATTTCTACAAATGTTGTGAATGTGAAAGTTTATTTGTTTGTGAATCAAGCGTAAACCGCTGATCTTAATCTGCAAGAATTGCAACCAGTTATTAGCGATAACCAATATCAAACCAGGCGTCAAATATCCGGTTAAGGCTGCGTTGCCACCAGAGATGTGCGAGGATGCGTTGCGAGGGATGTGTTTGTCATGAACCAATAGAAACACTTCATTCACTTAGGACCTTTTAAATGAAGTGTTTCTATTGGTTCATGACAAACACATCCCTCGCAACGCATCCTCGCACAGCTCCGGTGGATACGCAGCCTAAAGCTCCAAACGCACAGACAGCGGAGGCGTGGCGGTACGGTGGCGGTGACGGTTGTAATATTCTAACTTGTACAAACGGTTATGCGGCACCGTACCGCGAACCCGTTCATACAAGTTAGAATATTACAACCGTCACCGCCACCGCACCCGCCTCCGCTGCCCGTGCGTTTGGAGCTTAAATGGATTTCTGCAAATCAAAATTAAATCAACTGGAGATTTGACACCCGGTGCCGTATTGACTACCAGCCGGGCGCACGCAATCGCATTCGCCAACTCATTCTACCCTCAAACTATAGGTACAGTGCGATAGAAAGAAGTAGCAAAAACAATCGCGATGCCGAGACCGTCAGGAAATAAACGCACTGGATAAATTGAGCAGTTCCCTTGGCAGAATCAGAAGTTTTCTCAATACGAGTATACCAAATAATAGTAATAGTGAATCATGTGACAATTGACATACAGTAGCACCTACACACTTTATATGGCGCGTCGTGCATTTTCGGCCGAGCAGACACGAACGAACTAGCCGATGATAGCCGAAGATACGATTCAAATTTTAAAGCAGTCTTATGTCATATAGGGCTGCAACATAAATTTTTGATTTCCTGCAGCATAAATGTAGGCGAGTCACAAATTAGTTATGTTGAAGAATATATATACCTCGGGCAGCTGATATCACCTAAAGATAATATTAATAGAGAAGTAGAAGGAAGGGTAGCAAATAGTTGGAAAAGGTATTGGAGCCTAAGGGAAGTAATGAAAGACAAAACCTACACATAACAACAAAGAGCAAATTATTCAATGTCTGCATCTTACCAATTTTAATATATGGAAGCCAAACATGGGCCATAACAAAAAACACAACCAACAGAATTGCCATTTGCCAACGAGCAATGGAGAGAAGCATGCTAGGGGTTAAGAGGAGGGATAGAATAAGAAATATCAACATTAGAAAAAGACCAAGTTACAAGATGTAACTTTAAAAATAAAAAGGCTAAAATGGAAATGGTCAGGACATACGATCAGAGGAAAAGACAAGTGGGGTAAACTTGTTACACAATGGTACCCAAGGGAAGGTAAAAGGAAAAGAGGTAGACAACAAAAAAGATGGGATGATGATATCAGGCAGGTTGCAGGCATACACATGGTGCAGAGTGGCCAGAGAGAGAAGTGAATGGAGTAGGTTGGAGGAGGCCTATGCCAACTGGCAAACGGACTTACAGAAAGTAAAGAAACACCAAATACACGAATAATTTTTAATTTTTAATTAGGTAAAAATATATTATGTTAAAGTACAGTAGTATAAGAAACTCAATTGGTTTTAATGTCCGAATAAAAGGCTTTTATCATTTATTTATTATTATTATTATTATGTCATATAGTTACAAGGTACAAATTACAGTGCACCCGTTATTCGTCTCACTCACTCGGAAGTATCGCAGCTGACTAAAATGGCACGCGACGCGTGCTAACAAGCCGCCAGCAACCCACCAATAGCTGCACAGGAAGACGCGCCGTGCTTGGTGCATGCCGATTGGTCAATTGCATTTCCCACGTTTCTAAAACGCGTCTTCTGCGCAGGTACATCGGTGAGCTATATAAGTTGTGTAGTACTGTACTTAAATACATATTAAACATTCAAGACTCGAGCATAAACATTCGTATTTTTCACACAAATATCTGCCCCGACCGAGAATCGAACTCGGGACCTCAAGCTTCGTAGTCAGTTCGCTAACAATAAGGCTGTCCGGTCGTCACCGTCGCTATATCTACTATATAACTATCGGCTCAGAGTGCGAGTTATCTATGTTTTATTACGAGCTAAAAAAAAGTGCAACAGAAACATTTTTGCTAACGTTACTATTATTACTAGGCTAATCTGTTTACAGAGCATCACCCGTTCTCGCTTTGGCGTAAACCCGTTTCACGTGAAGCGATATATCGTACGATATGCGTTACATTGCCGTTTTAGAACGCTCACTCATGAATCCATAGCTTCGCGGCTCCGCAATGGAACACAACTCTCACGACTCTCGCATCGCGTAGATTGTCACTCGGATACGTTGGTACTGGCCTAGGTCTGCATTTTTGTGGTCACTGCCGACTGTACTTCCTGAGTAGCCAGTTTTTAGGAGCCTCAAATATGACATTTTGTTTACTCAACTAATTTATGTAATAAAAACACATGAAACTAACGAAGTGATGCTATGATGGGTCATTTTTCTTTTATGTCGTAGTGCCCAAAAAAAGTCGAAATCAAAGTCAAATTTTGTTTGTATTTGGGATATGATCTAATAAATTTAATATCAGACAGTCATGCAACAGGGATGATGAATGATGATATAATATTACCAAATCAACTAACGTACTCATTTTAAACTTTCAAAAAACGATTCTCCCACATATTTTGTATGACAATTGCTAGTAATGACGTCATTTCAATGTCAGCTTAATCTTTTAACTAAGTAGTTATTTGTTTTAAAGCAACTAAAAATCTAATTTTTCAGTTCAATGACAATCTGGTTTCTTAAGCTAAAACAAAGTATTTTTCTACTAGAGATGTGTGTTGGAATTTATTTATTTCAATTTATTTATTTCTTGCCTACAATTATTTTTATGGTGCCATCCATCATACTAACCAGTGGTTTCGCTTGCCTCAAAAACAGGTTAAAAAAGTAACCCAAATATAATTTTACATTTAAATACAAAATCTCAATTTTAGAGCCCCACTTAAACAGAATGTTAAACACCGCGACCCTTAATGGTCCATTAAGGATTTAATGCGCATTAATAAGCGTTTACTTTAGGGTGAGACCCTTTAAATGCTTTTGATGTTTCGTTGTTAAGTTAAAGTTATTTTCTTTTTTAGGTAGCTTTGAAGTTTATTTGACACAAAAAATTACAAAAGAAATATCGCTATTAATTTATATTATTCGTTGTTTATCTTGTATCATTTCCTGCCAAGTGTATTATTCTTATGTATCGAATATGAATAAATAAATCTATCTGTCCTCTTCTCTCTTAAACACATACCTCAATTATCTTGAATAAATTTAAACTTATTCCACTATTATTTATTTTATTAGCAGTTACGTCTGCTCACCGAACCTAAGATTTAAAAGCGAATTAGTTTCCGGGTGCGCCGGTGGGACTTGAACCCACGTCTCCCGGGTATGCTCCCCAACGGGTTTTCTACCAACTGAACCACGTCGCATCCAACCGACCTCCCCGAAATTCTTAATCGCTTACATACGCCAACAGTGGCGTGTGGTAACATCCATCACAACTATTAGAAGCTAAATTTAAATTGTATACCGTTTTGACTTAAGTTTTTTTTTATTATTTCGGATGCGTTTTGATCGCACATCGACTTACTTGGACTGTCAGAACATTTTATCCGTTTTTACAACAAGAATGAAGGTTAATGTTGAATGCTGATATTTATGAATTAAAATAAAGTTGTAAGACTGTATTTAGTGTTTTTTACTCGATGCAATTCATTAATTGTGATATTAAAAATTCAGCACTTTTAACGTTTTGCGTTTTGATAGCTGTCAAATATCACTTAAGCTGCCTTCAAATGTCAAAACTCTTTCTTCACTTGTGGATAAAAAGCGATTTTCTCAATAGATGTCAAACAAACAAAAAGGGCTTTCCGAGCTAGTGAGGTGAAAAATAAATGAAAATATTCGTTTGTTTTTATGTAGCACGCTCTCAGCCATAAGAGCTACAGACATGAAATTTGACAAACATATTCCTGAGGATCGTAGAGATACACGAAAGAAAGATTTTTAGAAATTAGCACAGGATAGAAAACTAACTCTGTTCCCTCCATGTCTCCAAAACCGAAAAATTACTAATTGTAGGTAGAATCCGCATTGCAAAATTAGTTTCAAAATTGTATAATTTACATACCTTATAATGTAATTAAGCATGACGTGCTGTTCATACAAAATTGGGAATGTCTAAAAAAAATTACCAGTGGTTTTTATATTTTTTTTGTATAGAAAAGTCAATTATAAGAAACTAATTTCAATATTTTGTCACTTAGTTCACTACTTTTTTCAAAATTAATTATTGAAACTATTTTGGTTGATGACGTCAGATTGTAATTGAGGGCTCACACACTGCCAAATTTCTAAATCTATCTAAATGCGTACGATAAGGCAACCCCTTTAATTATTTTTTGCGTGGTGGTACACTGTAACAAGTGTCACTTTACTGGCGCTGTCAAAGTGCTAGATGTCAGGCAGTGGGTCCAAATCATACTCTGTAGTTATAATCCACGCGTAAATTTGTGAAGAATTCTAACCACACAGAATAAAGTACGACTTGGACCGGTCACGCAATTTACACCAAAGTCAAATGAAGGTCATTGCTTATTTGTTATGTAATAAATTCATTATATAATATTAAAATTAAATAACTACAGAAAACGAGTTAAAAACCATTTATCTCGAAATGGTTTTCGATTTACTATACATTGCAAAAAAATAGACATCCCCAATTTACATACATACAAACTGAGTAAAACATTTTTATCCTAAGGTTAATATTGGACAATAATAAACAAATATTGACCAATAAAATATAAAATTTGATTTACAAATTACTAAAACTGCTCAGCGGGTTTTATTTTACCTGTGTTATGAATCATTGACTAAATTCTTTTGTTAATATTTATATTAAATTGCTTTGGTACTGTAAGTAATTAACTAAACATATTTTTGTCAATGTTTAAGTAACTAATGTTATTCTATTACAATACAACTCAATTATTCAAGGCATTTAGTTAGTGAACATGTTCATTCAATACTACTAATGTTATTGACAGTTATATTAAGAACAATGATACAGCTGAGATACGATCTAATGTTATTAATAATTTAAGTCATTCGCGAGCGAAAACACTGATATAATTTATCGTTTACGCAAGACACCAAGATCGAAACGACGTGGTGAATAAAAAAAGCATTAATGCATTTATGAAGTCCTGATATCAAATTTTTCTAATGATGATGTTTGTAGTTCACTTTTTTTTCAAGTTTGAACCTCTGTTGTCTTTGCCTAGCAATGGATCAAGCTCAGACTAGCTAGACTGTTTCTACAATTTGATCTGTTTCTTCGATGAACACGATTATGACTCGGAATTAAACCAGGTTAAGTGGATAGATTGAACTATTGAAACCAAAAGGAAACATACAATAATATCTGTAAATATCTTAACCTTGTGAAGCTCCCTACCCTCCATGCCAAAATCAAAGTGAAGGAATGGTTACTGAAATTGTCATACGATGAAACTGAGCGTCTAATCACCTAATCTGTCAGTCTTCTGAGTACAAAGTAAATCTTGCTAATACCGCCGTGGAATTTTCATCACAGACTCTAAATCACACACACACACACACACACACACACACACACACACACACACACACACACTCACACACACACACACACACACACACACACACACACACACACACACACACACACACACACACACACACACACACACTTAGCCACATGATTACATGCTGCATGTTAATAAATAGGTTAATGTAGAACAATTAGCCATGTAATTTAATTTTCTTACTTTATTTTACTTAACACTAATGTAAAACTTGTTTATCCGCACTAGCAGACTGCCAAGATACAGGCTTAGCCTAGTTTGGAGTCTGATGGACAACTATCCTTATGTAAAAGTGTTTTTGTGAAATAAATCATTATTATTATTATTACTTCCCGTCTCAAGATCCAAAAAGGGCAAGAAATGTCGCGATTTGAAAACTGCAAACGCTATAATATTATAGGGTAGGTAGTTCAACTTAGTGTCATTCCAACATTATCTTCTTCTAACATATAAAAATTTCGTGTCGCAGTGTTTGTTATCAAACTCTTCCGAAAGCTTGACCGATTTTTATCAATTTTTTGCCCTGTATTTAAGAATAAGAATAAGAATAATAATATTTATTCTGATAAAACGGGTAAAAAAATATGATGTAACAGACTATTGAGAACACTGCCGTAATCTACCATATGCATGGTGTACAATATTTATGTCCAAAAAGCATTAAAAAATAATAATAATTAAAATCATGCAAATATTGAAATTACATTATAATAAAAAATTACAAAAATTTAAATTCATTCAATAAAAAATATTTCAAGTACACAATAATGTCAATCAAACTATAGTGATTAAAATTCAATTAGGTACATAACATTACATTAAATATTGTCTGCAAAAGGCTGTTAATTTTTAAAGGCTGTTTTTTTGTTAATTTGTTAATTCTGAGAATAGGTCGTAGGCTAAAATTTACATTCGGAACTATGTCTATTTCCATATCGAACGGTATACATAGTAGTCTATTTATACACGTGCAATATTGACAATATTTCGGTACAACAGGTAGTAAGCGACCTTGTAGTCCGGAAGTAGGCAAGTAGCAACCTCGTGGTGACATTTGAGATACGACCGTATCGTATCGGCTAAATTACTTAGTTTCCCCATTGAGAGCGTCGACGTCGTTTACTACGGTTTACTATAGCCTATTGATGTGTTCACACTGCCTTTACAATGGGAACAATGGATCAATATGCAGATTGATATGTTTGTTATAAGCTACGTTTTCCAACTCAGTTCAGTATGTTGTAACACTTCTACATAAACATAGCTTTGAGTCATTGGTAAGACAACAAATAAGATTTGATACTTTAGCTTATTTGAAAGATTTATCGTGATGTTCTTATATGATAGAGGGAGAACAAGCAGATGAGATAATTGATAGAAATAAGTCAGTGTGCGTAGGGAATCACATTATTTAATTCATCTGTCTCCATTTTATCAAAGGACATCCAGCAATCCAGGCGAGGTGAGCATCTTTTTTCATCCATATTTAGTTAGTTATATCCCATTGACCCGTACGAAGCTAATCGAACTGCTAAGGAATGGGATTCGCTCCCATCGTATGTATTTCCAGCTCGATACAACCTAGCTCTCTTCAAGGCTAAAGTGAATAGGCTGTTACTGAACCAGTGATATTATGCCTTATCTGCACTTTTCATCAGGTGAGATAGGGTCAGTTACGGGTCAGTTTTATGTTAAAAAAGTACCGCAGTTCATGAACACTCAAAAGATAAGTGAAATTACTTAAGTCTTAAACACATGAATATTCATAAACGACTAAGTACTCATAGAGGTAGATAAATAAATTATGGATATACGATCGTTCATGACGGAGGTCGGGTCTCGGGAGATATAAACTCAAGGGTAGATCAATAGTCCGGTGCAAACTTGGTAAGTATGGTTGTTACCATGCAGTAGCAGGTAATCACGAATTTAAACAAAAACTTCCTTCCAACTGACACTCCATCTATGGCAAATTTAGCGAATCAAACGAACTTAGCTATGGACATAAAAAGACAATAACATAGCCCAATCATGCTGCTAATTTAGTTGAAAGTTACAAAAAATGGTCTTGCATCATAAATGAGACATTGACTCGACAATTCCAAGTGGAATCATTGAGGATCGGCAGTTGTTTTGACCTTCGTAATTACTCGAAGCAAGATTGAGTAATATTTCATTACCAAGTTTAACTTAACACAAGGCGTGATTTAACTAGCTTTAACTAAATTTAACCGTCATCTCCAGTGAAGACCATAAAACGAGATCATAGGTCAGCTACCTACAAAAGAAACCACTGATTTGTTTAAGATCATACTAATGTATGCAAGAGACGTACGACCATTCGGTCATCATCTCGGACTACACACGTCTCTCTGCTGGGCACAGGCCTCCTCTCAGAATGATAGGACTTGGGCTGTAGTTCCCACGCTGAGCCAGTGTGGATTGGAAACTACACATACACGATTGAATTGCTTCGCCAGTGCGAGTCCGAGATTTGAATCTACGATCCTCTGCTTGAGAGTCCATAACTCAAACCACTTAGCTACTACGGTGGGATAGAAAAGTTAGAAGAAGATAATTTCGGAAACGTTTGATTGCTTTCATCTCCTAAATATTTTACCAACGTCATTTTAGTAAGATGAGGTACGGTGGATGATTTTTAGATTATAATCTTAATAAATGGCGTAACAAAGAGGCTTATACCAAACAGTGAACTTTGAATATCATAAGGCACAATAGAGAGGTATTTCTCAAGGCAGATGTGCCTGGGGATATAAAAACAGTATACCTAATCCACAGGAAGTCTTTCCATCAAAAACATCATTCATACGAAATGCAACGAACAAGAATTTCTCTCATCTTATCACAACGCTACTGAGCAGGAGTTTATCGGCGCTGTAAAATCTACCTATAAATAAGCTTATCAATGAATGCAAATTCCGTAATTTATGTACCGAGAACATTGTTTGACTTGTTCCTTCAGAAATTACTAATTCCATACCTAATTCTTGAATTCTTTATCAATAGCATTTGTTAAACGTGTACGAGATGTTTCAATGATATACAAGACTGAAGAATATGTATAATCCATATTTTACTTAATATAATATGTGTGAAAATTTGTTTGCCTGCCTGTTATATCTTCATACTTAAACCAAGCTGATTTAGATGAAATTTGGTATAAATAAATATCACGGGGCAATTCAAAGTAAGCAAAGCTCGTGTCATTACAAGGCAACGGATAAATATACTTAAATAGGTATTAAACATCCAAGATTCGAGCACAAACATTCGTATTTTATCTGCCCTGACCGGAAATCCAACGTGGGACCTCAATCTTCATAGTCAGGTTCTCTAACCACTAGGCCGTCCAGTCGTCGTACGGACATAGTTTTAAACTTTCAGGATTTCCACTCATAATTATTATTACACCCGGGACTCAAACGAGACAATTTATTGAGAGATAGAGAGTTTATTTATACATTTTCGATACACAGGAAAAAATACATTTAGAAGGAAGTCAAGGAAGAGATGAAGCTAAAGGTAAAATTACCTCTAAATAATAAATTGTGAATGAATAATAAGGACATTTTAGTAATAAATGGTCACGTTTTAGTCCCATATGTAATAATAACTATATTTTCAGACCCCGACATAGCATAGTTTTTTATCTATAAACTAATTCTTCGTAGGCGAAGTCGTCGGTAACATATAATTGAAAAAAAATGAAGTACATCGACTAGTTAAGTATATTTTTAAGTAAAATACTGCGGCATCAATTAAAGTAAGTGCAGACAGTTATTGACGAAAAGTCATATAAAAACAGTGCAGTTTTTGAAACGATTATTTTTGTGCATGTGTTCAAACTACATGGGATCAAACAAGACGAAGGCCCGTCTTTTTACTTTCAATTCAACAAATGTTTCTGAAGGTTAGTCAAAACTATTGTTCGCATTGATGATAAAGAGCCCGCCATACTTAATTTAGAACGGTATTAATCATAACGATATTCACGATGGAACAGATGTGATTCGGAGAAAACTATGACTCTTATCACTAGCAGTGTGATAGCCTAATTGATTGCGTTTTATTTGAAAAAGTTACAACTAATTGTTCTGTGTGGTGTATACCTGCAAGTCTGTCTTTTACTTTTTCAGGACGATTTTGTTTTTTTTTTATAGCAGATATTTTGAAAATATTTGCGCAGGGGTTTTACCCAAATACTAAATAAAATATTCTGGATTGATTTTGTGTTTTAATCTGATTTTGTCCGTGTTAAAACCACTGCGCAGTAAAAGCTTACTATTTTATTTTATTACGAGGCAAACGATTAAGCGCGTCATCTGATGGAAAATGTTAACCGCCGCCCATGAATATGAACAACTCAAAAAAAGATTTTGATATGTTGCTGGTTTTTAAGAAAGTATAAACTCTTAATTACCTACATTTTTAGGGTTCCGTAGTCAACTAGGAACCCTTATAGTTTCGCCATGTCTGTCCGTCTGTCTGTCTGTCTGTCCGCGGCTAAGCTCAGAGATCGTTAGTACTGGAAAGCTGTAATTTGGCATGAATATACATATCAGTCACGTTAACAAAGTGGTAAAATAAAAAATAAAAAAATAATTTTTTTTAGGGTACCTCCCATAGGCGTAAAGGGGGGTGATTTTTTTTTCTCGACTAATCCTATAGTGTGGGGTATCGTTGGATAGGTCTTTTAAAACCATTGTGGGGTTGATAACATGATTTTTCTATTCAGTGATCTGTTTGCGAAATATTCAACTATAAAGTGAAAATTTTCATTAAAATCGAGCGTCCCCCCCCCCTCTAAAATCTAAACTGTTAGGTGGAAAAATTTGAAAAAATTCAGAATGGTAGTAAATATATCAAATTTACTAGGAAAATTATAGCGGCTAAGATTGCTTGGAAATTATTTGTAGTTTAAGAGTAAATAGTAGCTGAAGGTATAAAACATACCTAAACTTGGATGATTCCGTACACATACGAAATCCTTAGAAAAATATTACTTGATTTTTTGTAATGGCTACGGAACCCTACCTTGTGCGTGTCCGACACGCTCTTGTTTTACTATGGCACACATATTTACGTCATTAAACAATTTGTATGGCTTCGGAAAAAGCAACATCATATTATTTTGCCTGATTAATGATCGTGTCTGATGGCAAAACTGTTTCAGTTGAGGAACCAAGGACGCCGCGAAGCTGTTATCCTTCGCCGAGCGACTAACTCTAGTTTCTGTAAGTAGGTATGTAGTGTGCATCTCTTTTCAGTTCACTCGATTGAAAAGTGACACACTAAGCGACAAAATAAGAACCTATACACCGTGAAATTTTAGTGGTTGTTTTCCCGAAACGAGGTGATTTAGTATCGATTGTACAATCGATTTATAATTACTATTTTGACTAGAGTCAAAAATCCAATTGTGAAAAACGAAAGTCGAAAATGACCGCAAACCAATAGTAACGCTTCGTTGGTGCCTAACCTATCGTACGATCGTACGCTACTTGTACCAACGAAGCGTTACTATTGGCTTGCGGTCATTTTCGACTTTCGTTTTTCACAATTGGATTTTTGACTCTAGTCAAAATAGTAATTATAAATTGATTAATTATTGACGAAGCTGGGGATGCCTGGACGGCTGCTTGCCCTAATACAATTTTTCCCACTGTCCCCAAGTCGCAACGGTTGTGGGATGAACCGCTCTGCCAACTTATGTCCGAAAGACTCATTAACTCTGCAACAAACCAAGCTGACCGCGCCCGCCTGTTAGCCGCTTCTGTGCCAGAATCCGGATATTGGCTCCAAGCTCTGCCTTCTGCCAATATTGGTACTTTATTAGACCCCATTACTTTATCGTTTGCGATTAGCCTGCGTCTAGGTCTTAATGTCACCCAACCCCATAGATGCCGTTGTGGAGAACCTGTAGATTCTCTAGGCTATCATGGCCTCTCCTGCTCGAGAAGCGCAGGCCGCATCTCTCGTCACGCCTCTCTGAACGACCTGCTCCGGAGAGCCCTTGCCACAGCCAACGTGCCGGCTATCCTAGAGCCGAACGGTATCGCACGTGACGACGGCAAGAGGCCCGACGGCATGTCGCTTATTCCTTGGAGGCAGGGCAGGAGTCTCGTTTGGGATGCGACCTGCGTCGATACGGTGGCACCTTCTCACGTTGCTACCACTTCAATCCGAGCAGGTGCGGCGGCCACTGCGGCTGAACACCTCAAACGGCGCAAATATGCCTGTATAGGACAGTCGTACTTATTTGCACCGTTTGGAGTAGAAACTCTAGGCGCATGGGGTCCAGGCGCGAAGGAACTCGCAAAAGAGATTTCTTCGCGCCTGGTAGAAACGACTGGTGACCAGAAGGCAGGTGGCTATTTCCGCCAACGATTAAGCCTGGCTATTCAACGCGGTAACGCTGCCTGCCTTCTGGGAACTATGCCGTCGGGTGACATCCTAAAAGATATTTTTTATTTATAAATTTTTAGTTTTAGGTTCAGTTTTATTTTCCTTTATTTATAAATTGTACATACTTTAGATTATTACTATTTAAATAAATAAATAATATACTCAAAATTAAAACTTTTGCAATGGAATTATAAATCGATTGTACAATCGAAACTAAATCACCTCGTTTCGGGAAAACAACCACTAAAATTTCACGGTGTATGTATATCACGCATGACAGTGTTTTCTTTTTACTATAACAAAAAAAGTTTCAAAAATGCAGTGGAGATTTTACTAGCAATTTAGAGTTCAAAATTAAAATATGTGTTTATTATTTAATCAACATGAAAAACCTGTCGACGAAATAAGCAGTATGAGGTAATTGAATTGTGCATACGATGATATATTGTAATTTTCCAATGCACGTCAATAGAGGATAACATTCATACTTCCTCAAAGTATCACGTTAATTTTAATTAGTGTTTTAAAATGATTTAAGTAATTTCTGTCTGCGTTTTGAACCATGAAACATAAACAATACTTACAAACATCTAATAATAATTTAAATTTAAGCGCACAGTACAATGAGTCACATAATATATTGTTAGATTACTGTCAAAACTCTGTCGCAATTCGTTTTTGTGACCCTTCGAAGACATTAAATTAGATATAAATAACCTCCAAATTAAATTAGATATCGTGACCCTTTTATTTATTTTGTGAAGTTCAATGGATTATTTAAATTAGTTTAAGAACTTATTTAGTTTAATTTAAATCTGTCAAAGTAAAAAAGGTTACCGGGAATATAAATAGGCTTTTCGGTGCACGTTTTTTTAATAGGAAGTGAAATAACCTTGACTACAATATTAAGTATTTTGAAGATTAATTTAATATCATTTTATGACGAATAATCGTTTCTATGTCAGAACGAAAACTTACGGCCACGCTCAGAGACGTTATTAACACTTAGTATATTAGCGACGATACCTTATTAAGACATTTTAAAATGGACTAGGTACTTCAACGTTTGAACACATTAATTTCATCATCATCATCATCATCATCATCATCATCATCATCATCATCATCATCATCATCATCGTCATCCCAGTCTATATTGTCCCACTGCCGGAGTGCCCAGGCTTCCTCTCAGAAAGAGACGGCTTGGGCCGTAGTTCCCACGCTGTCCCAGTCCAGATCGGTAACTTTACGTACAACACCGAATTGCTTCGGAGATGTGTGGAGATTTCCTCACGATGTTTTCCACCATCATAAAGCTCTTGGTAAAATTTTAAATATAATTTCGCACGTAAATTCTGAAAAACTCAGAAGTGCGAGCCCGGGCTCGAACCCACGACCCTCTGCTTGAACCCATATGTCAATCCACTAGGTCACCACGGTTTTTTCACCATTCATTTATCGATGCGTAACTTAAAACATTTCTACTTTTTCTACAGAACTAAAATAAACCCTCATATCTTTCATACCTCTATCCCGGAATAGTTTTAACTTAATAACGCTTCCCGTGGGATACTCTGTTTAATTATAAATCCACTAATGTGCGTCCAGTTTTAGACGCCGCATACTTATGTCGTTCGAAGGCGTGTCTCATATTCACTAGCGCCGCTTCTGCGTTTAATATGGAAGACATATGGTTCATCATCATCATCATTATCATCATCATCATCCTATGTTCGTCGTCCATAGCACGCCACTGAGCACGACCACCCTCATCCAGCTCTTGCCAGCCGCCAAGCGAAGATCATCGCTCCACCGAGTCTGAGGACGTCCCACGCTACGTTTGCCGATCCGTGGTCTCCACTCAAGAACTCGTCTACCCCAACGGTTATCGGTTCTTCGGGTTATATGGCCGGCCCATTGCCACTTCAGCGTGCTAATGCGGTGGGCTATGTCGATAACATTGGTTCTCTGTCGGATCACTTCGTTACGATACATATGGTTTTCTACGACTTTATAATAGGTCTATCATCATGATTACCATTTCAGCTGATGCTGAATGTAGACCTCCCCCAAGGTTCACCGAACAGACCGATCCTGTGCCATGAACATCCAGGGTATTCCAGCAACCCTATCAGGTCGCAGCTCCATCTTGTTGGAAGCCTACCTACACTGCATCTTCCAGTCCGTGGACGACATTCGAGAACCTTTTGGCCCCATCGGCCATCAGTTCTACGAGCGATGTGCCCTGCCCACTGCCACTTGAGTCTGCCGATTCTAAGTGTCAGCGACTTAAGTTTAGATAGGTCTATAATAAAATATTTTTAGACCATTGACACTAATTGACCTACTTAGTCCCAAACTAAAAAGTTATGTTAAAAAAATTAACAGCGCGCAACATACTAAGGCGTGCAAATATTTCAAAATCATTTCATAATAATTTAACATTAACTAGAAGTCTCACACGTTTTCCTTCAAGTTTCAAAATCTATCTTAATGCATCTCTAGCGAGGACAATCATTCGTAATCGATGTGCAAAAAAACTAGGCAACGGTAACCATACCTATATATCCAATACCTACTGGAGAGCAAAACATTCATAACTTTTCTTTATATCTGCCAAGATCGGGAATCAAACCCGGGATCTTGAGCTTTGTGGTCAAGTTAACCTAACATTGGTATATTTAAGAAAAATGCGTACTATAGGTACGTCTATGAGGCTTTTCAATTCATTGCCAGATCATGTCAGATTGAAAGAGGGCAAATGTTTTGTATTAAATATTGACAAATATCTCATGCAACATTGCTTTTACTCCGTTAATGAATTTTTTAAGTCTGATGATAAATGATAATTGTATTCATACTGACATAATATTTTTTTTTTGTATTCCTTTGACATTATATTTTTTTTCCTCTATATTAAAACCAGTTTGACATTAAATGTAACCTTAGACTATAAGATAAATTTTGAATATTTGTATGTTGCATGTGCAGCAGAATATGTCTGGACATCAAATTTTATTAACATTCATATTATGTAACCATATTCTATGCAAATAAATAAATTATTATTATTATTATTATTAAGTTCTCTAACCATTAAACTATCCGCTCGTCAACCTGGCGCTTTTATCCGAGTTTTGGTCAATATTTGGTTACTTTTGTAGACAATACTTACACAAGTTAGCTTAGTAAGATTTGTAAGCGATCACGGCAGCTAGACAAGTAAAATACTTAATTATTTCACTGTCATTGAAGTTTAACATGTGTAGCAAAGTCCAAGACAATCCAACCACTGCAAGTAGATCGAAATCAACTTGCGAGGCTTAAAGCAAACAAAGTTAAATAAAAACTTACAGTATATTTGAAAAGCGAACCGAAAACAATATTATTAGGTACTTGTATTTAAGATAATCACAGTATTATACCGCACCTCATATTAAATTAGGTATATATTATACACCAACCATGTATTTTTTTGGCGGCAATCAACAACAAATTAGATGAACCATGTATGGTCATCATTTCCAGAATATGAGGCCCATTTATGCCCACAGAACGACGTCCATTTGAAAGAACGAGTATATTCGCAAAATTAAAAAATGTTTTATTCAACAAATTGGTATCAGGGGACTTTCATTTAAAACTGACGGACATCATCGACCACATCGTTGCGTATCTTTTGAAATTACAAGGCTTTATTAACTTTATTTAACTTGCAATATTTATTTGGGTCATATCATAAGGTAAACGTACCAATGCTCGACACCCCAACGCCACCTTTAACCTCTCTTACTATGATATAAGATTGAAGGTGCCAGGTATTGGGTCAGTGCAAACGGTAAACATTTTTACTGGTCGCATCTCTCCTGTGGAAATGGCAAAAGTTAAGGTCTTTAGCCATTATTTTAGTCAAGTCTGCATCGTGTGGGACGCCTGGCCAACTTTCGGCCCATTTAAATAAGGTTGCTGACTCGGAGTCACTAATTTTATGAGCACAGGATAAACAACTTTTGTTTCTTACGGTTGGTATGACCCATTTGTTGGAGTACTTGGAGTCAAGTCTTGCAAGTCGAATTCCAGCCGCCTCTAGTGATTGGGTTGATTTAAAGGTACGGAAATGTAGTTTGGAATAGAAGGGCCAGAAGACTTTATTTACATGACAGTCATAAAATGGGAGTGCGAGTAACCTCGTGTAGTTAATTAAATGTTTATTGTTACAATATCTAGTTCTAATGCGAACATAAACATTCGTGGTCTTCAATTCGCGTGTTGTTGGAATTTGTACTAGACGTTTTAAAAATAAATGATCAGCCTGTAAGTGTTTCTCAAAATTTGCTGTAGTTGACAAATGTTTCGATACATTGATCGATATTCAAAATATCGCGCGTCAACGGCGTGATCGCATCATAAATCAATAATTCACAGGTCTGTTCAATCCAACTAACCTAATCGTTAGCTGGAACATTCTGGATAAGTTTTAAGCACTTTGTATTGTTGTATCAATTATTTATTTCGAATTAGCAGCGACTCGTTTACCGCTATTCCGCGGGAACTATGAAATTATCCGGGATCAAAAGTATCCTATTATGTTAATCAAGGTTGTGTTCGTTTTAGCGTAAAATAGTGACAAACATTCATTTATCTATACAAAGCTTCATGTTTATAGTATCAATAAGATTTATTCGCACCTATGTTAGTTAGCTACATCTTGAATGTACTCTAATGTGAAGTTATAAATGCCCTTGTAATCAATTTGACCAATGAATTAAACTTCCGATTGAAAAGCCCACTCAAATAGTCTGCGTGTATGATTTATTAGTATTCATTCTTACTTTTATCCTTAAAACAACGGCTTATTGTTTATCTAACTGTTTATCAGATTAAAATGGTTTAACAGGAAATACTTACTTAGTTTTAACAGAATATAACTCAGTGATTGTGACATATTTTACTATCATGTATCATTCATAAATCATAAGCTATTGTGTCCCTTATTAAGAACATACATATTTGTATACCTTTTCCGTTTTGTGAAGAACTTATAATTATAATATTTTTTCGAAGATTTCACCCTTTTATTTGCCCGATCCTACTGAGTTTTGGTTTTTCTAACCGATATCCTTAATACCTAGATAAGTGACATAAGTTTTGTAATTTTGGATTGTATTTAAGCGTACTTAAAGCTCTTTTTTCATCGAATACTTTGTACTTTATATAGCTGTTATTATATACAGATGATTTGTTCTATATAAAATACGCTTGAAGTCCCGAGAATAAATAATTAGATATTTTTATGACAAAAGACTTCTTGTAGCTTCCAGTTTATTCGTATTTCAATTACTTAATCTCTAAGCCTTATCAATAAATTGTAAATACCATAAAGTACCAATTGAAGTCCACTGCAGAATAATAAGATTAATTTTGTGACGTCAATCATATCAATACGATGTCTTTTATCAATTTTAATCATTGATGATAAACTTATTGCCTTTTGTCATTATGTTTTATTTTCCCTTATGCTGAACCACTGTGCAGTGCCATTCAGCTTCTTGGTCTATTTAATTAGGTAATTAAAATGAGAATGATCATAACATAATTTTATTGCTATCTTTTATTTATTTGAATTCAAAGGTTTTATTATAAATTTCGATGTATTTATAACTATACCTACTCAGAGATCACCTAGACAGCAAAGCGTTTTTATTAAAAATATTATTTTTTCGCAAAAAATACACGCCTGCATCTATTTTTTCCTTAATCAATAAGTAATTACAGAAAATATGTATGTCAAATAACATAACCACAAACAATGTTTTTAAATGCAAAAAAAAACGTGCAAAAATTACTTAAATTCTAAAATACGCGTAAGAAAACTCACCTTATCAAAAAAAAAGAATCCCACTAGGCCAAGTCACAGTCAAAAATATTTTAAACACCACTGTCACAGGTTTGTTTCGATCGCGACTTTCGGTGCCGAGAAGCGTGCGGCGCGCGCGGCGTTCGCGGGTTGACTGGCGACGCCGGCGTTCGACGCAGTGCGTGCGCGCAGGCGGGCGCAGGGCTGGCCGTAGTGATCGTTCAGGGTTAGCAGATTTTTTTTTAATCCTTGCTATAACATACTTAACTAATAATGAATCACTAATAGATGTACAGTCGACTACAAAAAAATCGATACGGCCAAAGTTACAAAAATATGTATACACGACCTTAATGTTAAGTCAATAAAGGTGTGTATACATATCTTTGTAACTTTGGCGGTATCGATCTTTTTGTAGTCGACTGTACTTATACTTATTACTAATAACTGCCGTGGTGGAATTTTGTAACAAGACATGTTACATGAAGCCGCTGTGGTCTATTGGTTTGACCTATGGCTTCTCAAGCAGAGGGTCGTGGGTTCAAATCCCGGCTCGCACCTCTGAGTTTTTTGGAATTTATGTGCGAAATTACATTTGAAATTTACCATGCGCTTTACGGTGAAGGAAAACATCGTGTTGAAACGTGCATACACCTGCGAAGAAATTCAATGGTATGTGTGGAGTTCCCGATCCGCACTGGGCCCGCGTGGGAACTACGGCCCAAGCCCTCTCATTCTGAGAGGAGGCCTGTGCCCTGTAGTGGGACATATGCTGGGATGGCAGGGATGGACTATGAATCACTAATAATACTATTAACTGATGAAAAATTACCAATTAATAATGTATGTACTAATATTGCTAATGATATACTAATAACTAATATCGATACCGGAAATCTCAAATGGCGTAAAGGACAAAAATGCAATAGGGAAAAAAAAGCTGTATACGATGGCATTTAAGACTCATTTTCGCATTTTCGCATTTTGTCCTTTAAGCCATTAGAGATTTCCGGTATCGATATTATAAATGGGAAAGATCTATTAACGTTTCACGCTTAACTCGCTGAACCGATTTAGATGAACTTTAGTATAGATATAGTTTAAGGCCCTGGAAAGGACATAGGCTAGTTCTAAGTAGTCCTAATAGTAGTACTAATGTTATAAATAAATGCGTACATGTGTATGGCCCGTACACTGCCTAAAACAAAAGTGGTCTCTCCTGTGGACATAATTAGCGACTCCGAGTCAGCAAGCGTTCAGTTATTATTATATATAACTTCGGATATATAATTTTTCAGTAATTTATATGTATATAACTAGCTTTTTCCCGCGACTTCGTCCGCTCACAATTTTTTTCAAAGTCAAGTCCCGATCTCTGTCCAACATGGGAGCTGGTATTTCACGTCCGCCACATCCGATCTTAAAATCATTGTTGTTTTCGTGATCAGCGACCCGATAAACCATAGCAACAATACCCATGTTGATCTTCAGACTTTGTCACCCCATTTCCCCCTTTTAGGGGTTGAATTCTCAAAAAACCTGAAACACGTGTTTACTCATTTATCATTAGGAGTACTTCTGTGAAGTTTGGAATAAAATAGTCGAACTAATCTTGTTTCCCCATACAAACTTTGGACCCCCGTTTCACCCCCTTAAGTTGTGAATTTTGAAAAATCCTTTCTTAGTGCACCCCTAGACCTTAATTAAAGAACCTACATGCCAAATTTGGAATCTCTAGGCCTTTGGTTTGGGCTGTGCGTTGATATGTCAGTCAGTCAGTCAGTCAGTTTCTTCTTTTATATATTTAGATTATTATTTGTATATAACTTCGGATGTATAATTTGTCAGTAATTTATATATAATTGTGGTTATGTTTTGAAAAAAAATATACCTTGTTGAGTTTCTTGCCGGATTCTTCTCAACAGGATTTCCCGAACCGGTGGTAGATTCTTCGACATTCAGTGCTTGTTATAGTCTAAACTGAATAAATAAAAATAAAAAATAAATAAATAAATATCACGGGACAATTCACACCAATTGACCTAGTCCCAAAGTAAGCTTAGCAAAGCTTGTGTTATGGGTACTAAGCAACGGATAAACATACTTATATAGATAAATAAATACTTAAATACATAGAAAACATCCATAACTCAGGAACAAATATTCGTGCTCATCACACAAATAAATGCCCTTACCGGGATTTGAACCCAGGACCTCTTGCTTCGTAGGCAGGGTCACTGCCAACTAGGCTAAAGCGGTCGTTAGCGGGCGGAATAAAGATTATATGACTTTGAAAACGGAGAATTATCCCTAATAAAGTCGTTGTTAGTGGCACTGTACGAGGGGCGTTCAATATAAAGTGAGAATGAGATGCAAACTCTTTCAATATTAGGAAATTAAATACTGGCCGGTAAAGCTAATCTATCTAGCTGATTGCTATGAAAAAAAAAACTAACTGTCTTTTGTTTAAAAAAAATACGGTAATTTCTTTGCAATGCTATTGAGTACGTTAGCGAAAATGGAGAAAATTTAACTGCACGCCGTTATCAAATACTTGTGTTTGAAAATTTTTTCTACGGACCAAGTCAATTTAGATTTGCGGGACACTTTAGGGTCTAATGCTCCTCCGTATTCGACAGTCGCACGTTGGTGCGCCGAATTTAGACATGGAAGAACATCGACAATGGACGACCCCCGCTCCGGACGTAACTACAGTAATAACTGAAGAAATTGTGAAAAAAGTTGAAAACTCAGTTTTGGCGGATCGTCGTGTCACGGTTCGTTTTATTGCTGAAAATGTAAAGATTTCAACGGGGAGCGTGCATACTATTTTACATGAACGCTTGGGTATGAAAAAGGTATCTGCGCGTTGGGTACCAAGAATGCTTACTGACACGCAAAAACAAACTAGAGTCGAGATTTGTCAAGAAGCTTTGGACCTGATACAGCAAGACCGGGAACTTTTTTTGGCGCGATTTATAACAATGGACGAAACATTGCTCCATCATTACGACCCTGAAACGAAACTGCAGTCCATGACATGGAAAAGGCCATCATCTCCAACTCCGAAGAAATTCAAGGTGGGCCCATCTGCCGGTAAGGTCATGGGCTCTGTTTTTTGGGATGGTAAAGGGGTATTAATGATTGAGTATCTCAAACATGGAGCCACTATTACGGGCACTTTATACGCCAAACAAATAGCAACATTGCGCAATGAGATCCGCGAAAAACGGCGAGGTAAACACTCGAAAGTTGTGCTGTTCCACCAGGACAATGCCCCGGAACACAAGTCCATCGTTGCAATGGCTGCAATTCGTGATGCTGGGTTCAATATCCTTAAGCATCCTCTGTATTCACCAGATCTCGCTCCCAGTGATTTCTACCTATTTCCGAGATTGAAACAATACCCGAGAGGCCAGAAATTTGAAGACGACGACGCGGTAGTCGCTGCAGTACAAGATTTTTTAAGTACTCAAGATGAGACCTTTTTTAAAAATGAAATTTTAAACAAGTTAGCTATGAAGTATCTTTTTTTTTTTTGTACATATTTTTTCCAACTTCATTTTTTTATTACTTTTACGGTCATCCCGTGAAATCATACATTTCGTACTTTAAGTTACACATCATCCATTTACACATTACATCATACATTTCGTATTTTAAGTTTAGAAAAAAGATTTAATAAGTGTATTATGCTAAAAGGTGACTATGTCGAAAAATAAAATTACATTTAGTAAAAGTTGTTTATAACATACTCATTCTCACTTTTTATTGAACGCCCCTAGTAATTACTAGAATTACAAATAGGTCAAGATTTAATTAATAACTCAGATCTTATTTTGTGAATCATCGTTTGACGTTTATTTGGAGTAGCCATTGCGTTTATTAGCAAGAATAAAATAACTCACATTATTTTGTACAAAAATATGTTTTTCTCGTTTAATTAATACCTTTTTCCTTACAATTCAAGTTATTTTTATTTAAAGATTTTGTCCTACATATTTTTCAAATTCTGAAATGAAGTATTGTGCTTTTATTGTTTTACATTAATTTCGGCAAATGGTTTAGTACCTAAAACAATAGGCTACTTTCCTAACTAGTCAGTCTTTTAGATTATCAAAAAATATTGGACACGTATTTTTTATTTTGTCAATTAAACAAAAAATTACGAAGATATGGCGCGTTGAAGTTTCGCGTGACGTCACTTGTTCCTACACTTTGTATGAGCGTTTTAGGAACAAGTGACGTCACGCCTCGTCACGCGGAACTTCAACGCGCCATATCTTCGTCATTTTTTGTTTAATTGACAAAAGAAAAATTACTTGTCTAATATTTTTTGATAATGTAAAATACGGACTAATAAGAATTATTATTTTTTTACCTAGGAAACATCCCTATTGCAACTACCTGGTAATAGATCTTTATCATAATTTTTAAATATTGAGTTCAGTCATTGTGAAAGGTTCTTTATAGTGACAAAAAGTTATTGTTCAAATATGGCGGTGTTTTAACTTCGACGGCACAGCTTAGCTTCATTGTACATAATTTAACGTGCATAATTAATTAAATTTAATTCTTGATTATCTTTTAAGCAGTAGTTATGACACTTGTGTCTTGAAGAAATTTACTTCATTTGGCCTTTTGAATATCCCTTGAAAAATAAAATGTAAATCTTTATCGGCAAAAGAAGCGTTTACATAATCAGTATCCAGTTGGTCCCAAACTAGGCTGAGTCTGTATTTTGGAACCCTTAAAGCTAATGGAAATAAAAAAAACAATGTAGAAATTGTCACTGAAAAAATATTATGTCACCATGTAGGAATAAGATAAGATAAGATAAGATAAGATAATTTATTCAATAATTTTGTAGTACAAGTTAAGAATGTTTATTTTGTGTTTATTATTCTGAGTCAATATTTAAAAGAAAATCATTACAATCATTTAGAAAAAAAATGTAAGATAATCTTTAAAAAATTGTTCTTACCGGCATAAAAATCATATGTAAGTAAAAATATTGTAATGAGCGACGCAGCGACAGATAATCCGTGCTCGGTTTTTGTTCGCTTCCTAGCTATTATGATTATGAACTTTTTTTAAATTGTTTTATGAATAAATTAAAAAAAAAATACGATCTCTGCTAGACATAAGCACAAGAATTTTTTTTATTATGAGAGGGAGGCAAACGAGCCAGCGGATCATCTGATGGAAAATGATCACCACCGCCCATAAATATCAACAACTCAAAGAGAGTCACTGATCTGTTGCCGTCATTTAAAAAGGAGAGGAAATACTTAGGGAATAGGATAGAAAAAGGATGGCATTTTAATTTGTAATAACTAATGTATTTTGAAACTGGAATTGGTACAATTTTATTATCACCTTTTCATATTTAATAATTGCCTATTTGTGACAAATATCAACCCTGGCGATGCGCCAGCGCCTGTGACCTTGGCAAGTGCAATTTGGGAGATATATCTTAATGGTCTTTTTTTAAATAGTTAAGGCTCCACCGAGGTTTTGGCGCATTTATTGCATTCATTTAATCCCTCAACCAGAGCTCAAGTTCGAAACGCGTCAGTGTAGTTTGGTGTTGGTGATAGATGGATTTGTGTGGTTTGTGCGTGTTCGTACAGTGTGGAGGTGGAGGAACTGCATGAACACGCATTTCTTGCATAAACGTAACTATCGTAAGGACGCGGGTGAGCAAAGTATTGTTTCAGTCCATTTATATGGACCTCCGCAAATTAACGCCTGATTCAATAAATTAGATAACATAGTGTTCTGTTTTCAACAGTCAATTATTTCTATTCATCAGATTTGACCACGCTAAGTCGATAGTTGCGTATTTTTCGCAACCCCCTTTTAAAGTACGAATAGCGGAAACCGCTATTACATACTCTTACATGTACATCTTCATCAATTTAATAACACTCTGCAACGAATCACGCTGTAACGAGTGTAAAAACATGCTCTCAGCTGATTTCCCCTAGCGTTACTTGTTAAACAATGAGTAGTATAATCCTATGAAATAATGTTCTCATAAACTCATAACGGTTAAAAAGATGGATCGCAGTTCTAGATGCGAAAATACGTCTAAATATCACATGAGCTGGGCGGATAAAACGAACGGTAGGTACACTATCCGGCAACTACCTTAAATAACACATTCTATATAAAGGAGACTTTATTTTAAGTATTAAAAAAAAACAATAAATATTGCAATTATTGATATTTAAAAAATTGGCTGTTTTAGTCGGGACTCGAACCAGATTTATATTGCAGATCGTAAGGGTTACTGCCAAGGTTCATTTTTATCTCCAAATAACATATAAAATCAAAATAACAGAACGCCGCCATGAAACTAACGTGTTAATTTTGTTTTCAGCCTTCGCGGGAAACGGACCGCAGTTACCTTAAATACTTACAGGGTGTCTGTTACACTGAACGTAATACAAATTAATTCTGTACCTACATGGTGTTGATCAGTTGACGAGTGGGAATTGGAGTCTCCGGGTATCGCTCGTGAAATAGTTATTACGTGCTCATCGTACTCTGCGATGTAAAATAAAGTCCTGCCATCACTAATCGCTTAATATTGGTAAACGAATAAGCATGGGGCATGATTGATTTAAAATAAATCTGTTCTAATAAAGAATTAAACGAAATGTGTGTTTGTTATGACAAATTACTTGAATAAAGTATCAGAATGCATTCTATTCATAAATTATCGGCCTAAATAGATAAACAAGAAGGTAAGTGTTCACTACAAAACAAGATTCAAAGTTTTTTCTCTTAACTCTCTAAGTAGGTACGGTTACCACGATGGTATTAAAAAACAAGAATAATTAAACAGTGATATCAATGTATTGGCTATTGCCAGTGGCTTCCAATGATTTTTACAGTGATCTGAGCTGGTCAAACGTTCGTCTTGCGGGAGACCTGCTAGCATTTTGTCTTCCCAGAACTTTACTGCCCTACCGGCCATCAGTTCTACGAGCAATGCCACTTGCAGCGTGCAATTTGCTGAGCTATGCCGGTATCATCTTATTAAATAAACAGTATAGTAAGCATTGAAAGAAATTCCTAAAGCGATTAATCCCTATTGCATGATTGTTAAGCATGCCTACACGTTATACTCGAAGAATGTATGATATATGTGAAATACTTTAAAAGGACAATACCGTATAGACGCCATTATGAATTGAAGTCCATTGATGACTTTCGAGCAAAAAAAGGCAGGCATTTTAAATGGAGACCCTTTTCTAACACGTTCTCAGGTATAAAGTCTTAAACGGTTTAGGAAGGGGCACAACATTTCATAGAACACTCTTAAAAGCACCACAACATTTTTACAAGCTTTTATTTACCTTCACCTGTCCCGTGTCCGGGCTCGGAGTTTCTCTGCAGGATCGCATTAGAAATGATGAAATCCACGCAAGAACTAAAGTCACCGACATAGCTCGAAGAATCGTCAAACTCAAGTGGCAGTGGGCAGGGCACATCGCTCGTAGAACTGTTGGCCGATGGGGCTAAAAGGTTCTCGAGTTGCGTCCACGGACCGGAAGACGCAGTGTAGATAGGCCTCCAACAAGATAGAGTGACGACCTGGTTAAGGTTGCAGGAACGCGGCACGTGACCGGTCTGTTTGGTGAGTCTTGTGGGAGACCTATGTTCAGCAGTGGACGTCTTTCGGCTGAAATTATGATGATGAATGACCTGTCCCGTTGCCTGTGTGTCATCAAATCTTGCAAGTTAAATTTGACCCACTTCCCGATTTCCAATTGACCTGAACTTTTGCGTGCATATGCAAATCGGATAACAGTACAATATTATTATGACTTGGAGTTGATCTGATGATGGCGCTTGAATGTGGCCATAGGAAGGAACTGAGTAATAAAACGACACGACCGCATCGAGTTTGGGCTCGTTTGAATCATCTTGACGAGTACTTTTGTAACCAGAGGCAAAAGTACAGTCAGCAAAAAAAACTTGTATTAAAAATGGATTTTTTAACAATAACTTATTTCACTATCAGCTGATGATTGTGACATATTATTCAATATGAAGTCCTGCTAATATTAAAAATCCAAAGTTTGTGAGTAGGTATGTGAGTGCGTCTGTGCATGCGTGTGTATCTGTACCTAACTCCTTCACGCTAAAACGGCTAGACGGATTTTGATGAAATTTGGTATGTAAATAGCTGGACGCCTGGAATAGTCATAGACTTCGTTTTATCCCGATATTCCTACGGGATTGGAATAAAATCCAACGCAACGTTAATTAATGATTTTGAATGACTGATTGAATTAAGACCCCTATGTAATTTTTGGGAATTCCCTAGGGATTTTTGGAATATTCATTCCGGAATTTTATTTTGATCGCTAGACTTTGCGCGAGCGAAACCGTGGGGTAAAAGCTAGTAACATAATAATTTTAGTGTGGAACAAGGCATGGATTTGGCTTACTCGGAATCAATTCTTAATACATAGTAAACAATACCTCGCAGTTGAATCAATAACACTGGCACACCATACATTACATTATAATTAATCTATGCTTGTGTATTTAGGTTCACGTGTTAATATTACCCTTGACCCAATTTGTGTGCAGGCTTCCTCACGATGTTTTCCTTCACTGTAAAGCTCATGGTAAATTTCTAGGCCACCACGGCTTCCCCCATATTTCAAATAATAAAATTTTCAGGCAGATGTTATGGCTAGGATACGAAGTCCGAAAGGAGAAAGTTGTAAGTTAGCGATATATAATTTAGCGGTTTTTCTAAGGGTCTTCCCAAATCTATCGACGCGGAATCTGTTTCAGCCGTACGGAAAAACCTTTATGTCAACGCAATAAGAGCGGAAAAAAACGTTGATCAGCTCTGCTTGGCTCTTATACTAAATGGCGCTAGAGCTTGCTACGTGGGAGTATTTGTACATGGGGTACGAATCAAAATACATAAAATTAAGAAAAAATAACAAAGTAAATAATGGTCATTTGACATATTGCAATTATTTTAGACATTCTTAATATCAATGGATTTCTATAAAAAAAACCTTACCTAACCTAAACGAATCAGTAGATCACACAATAAAAAAGTGCGTTTAATTAGTATTTTTGTAAATTAAATTATATCAAATGAACATTATTTATATTGTCCATTATTCCTTTCGAACTTGATAATAATATATTTTAATACATTCCTTGTAAAAGTATCTTACTTAATGTTCAGCCATCCTGCTTATTTATTTACTTAGGTATGTAAAGCAAAGAATTTACAATACATGCACACTTGCTTATTTCCAGGGAACGTTGAAATCAAAATATTGATACAAAATTAGAGTTTCTTACTCAGTTAATGCCGGACAACATAATGCATTAACTTAACATAAATAAGTCTGAAACAATGTAGTATTTTAATACTTAGTTGAAGTTAAATAATAATAATAAATAATAAATATCATGGGACAATTCACACCAATTGACCCAGTCCCAAAGTAAGCTAAGCATAGCTTGTGTTATGGGTACAAGGCAACGGATAATCATACTTATATAGATAGATACATACTTAAATACATATTAAACACCCAAGACCGAAATCGAATAAATAAATAATCGAATAAATCGAGAACTCAATGTATGGGCAACTCAAATAAGACTAATTAAAACAAATGAGTTAGTGCATACGACCTCTTTAGCCTAGTTGGTAGTGACCCTGCCTACGAAGCAAGAGGTCCTGGGTTCGAATCCCGGTAAGGGCATTTATTTGTGTGATGAGCACGAATATTTGTTCCTGAGTTATGGATGTTTCTATGTATTTAAGTATTTATTTATCTATATAAGTATGTTTATCGTCGTCTAGTACCCATAGTACAAGCTTTGCTTAGTTTGGGACTAGGTCGATTTGTGTAAGATTGTCCCCTAATATTTATTTATATTTTATTTATTTATATTTTCCAGCTTTAACTGAGTAAGAAACACTTATTTTGTATCAACATTTTAATTTCAGCCTGTATTACCCTTGGCCTAATTGACAGTGACAGTGACGTATCTAACCGCACGCTCATCTTTACAAGAGGTATGCGCATGCGGCGGCGCGACGATTTTCCTATTGTAATCGATTAGAAAACCCTGGGAAGATCGCGGGAAAACTCGATTGTTATTGCATGGCTTTTAAAAATGTCATACGGTATTGTGTAATTTTATAATAGTTGTTATGAGTTCAATTAAAAGCACATTGTAAGATATAGTGACAATGGCATTGCGGGAGAGGAATAAAAGGATTTTAGCAGGAATTTGTATATAGCTGGGTAAGAAAAAAATGGATGTTATTGTATAATAATTATAATTATAATAATTTATTTAATCATCAGATAATTATAGATCCATACTTTTGTTAGTATACAACTTACAAGCTAAGTTAGTTTCAATAATTAACAATTAAATAATATAAAATATGGCAAAATTATCATTAAAATCACAATTTAAAATCATACTTAAAATTAAAAATAAAAATTAAATTCAATGTCCAAATTAAAAAAAAAAATTAAGAAACAAATACAATCACATTTAAAAAAATCAAATTCCATGTCAATCAAAAAATACCACATGTTTATAATAATAGTTATACTAATAATAACTTTCCAATTCTATTTAAATTTCGTAATGGTTAAATAGACTTCAATCAAAAGAAGCAGACGATTTTAGACTCTATTTATTATCTACTAGCTGTTACCCGCGACTCCTGCTGCGAAGGATTCTTTTGTCATTATGCCGCGGGAACTGTGCAATTTTTTGGGATTAAAACTGTCCTATGTCCTTTTCAGGGTCGCAAACTATCTTCTATTTTCTTCTTCTAATATATAAAAATTTCGTGTCACGGTGTTTGTTATCGAACTCCTTCGAAACGGTTAGGTATAGCAATTTTTATGATTTTTTTTCTCCACGTTTGTTAGGTCTGAGAATAGGTCGTAGGCTATTTATTGTATACCTACCCCTATTCTTCGCAGACGGAGTCTCTATATAAAATTTCGTCTAAATCTTTCGCTCAACAAAGTGACATGATATAAACCGTTTTACTACTTAAAACTTTATCGTTTCTCATAGGTCACAGTAGGATTCACAAGCACGCTAGGTCTAGCGTTCTTGGATCGCAGCCAACTTTAACGATATCACATGAATCAGGTCCCATCTAAAACTAAGCGCCGAAAAATAAGTGAATCACGATTTTGCTTCCCTCCATAAAGACTGCAGTTTACGTTTCAGTGAGTCACTCAACTCACTGTGTCACGTAGTAAATGTCTGTGTAACGATTCTAGCCACCCACTCTGTTACAGCCGTAGAGACATAAAATTCACTATTTAATAGAGTGAACATGAGCAATTTGTCAAGCACAATCCTGCTAATAGACTCTAGAAATGTGATATGTATTTAGATAGCATGACTAATCACTTAGTTTTTTTGATAAGTTGACAATACACACAAAATACAATAAATTAAAAATAAAAACTATAAAAAACCAACCAAATAAACCGCCCCGATCGCACCAGGTGCAAAGGTGCCCAACACATTAGCCGCATTGCCCTGCTGAACCGAGATGGACAACCTTTGCACCAGAAACGACCCGGAGCGATGGTCAAGACCTCTCTCACGAAGACGGCGCCCCACTTCTTTCAAAAAAGTATTGCCTCGGAATTTAGATAGCTGAATCTCACAAATAAGTGAAATAATACACAGTTACATACTAAATCGATTCTGTTGCCTAGCACGTTCAGTTTCTATTTGTCTGGTTCCCTTCGAGCGATAAGGCCAAAATAACCAAATACTCGCTGGTAGCACGTCGTGGACAATCTGGTTCTGATATTCAGCTAGTCGAGAATGGATCTGTTGGTTCTTTTTGCCGTTCGCTATTGCATGTGAAAACATACTTAGCAAATATTACTGTCATATATATTATAATCTTTCTCCAATGACGCAGCATTTTAAAGAAACCCCGTGTTAATAATTACGCATGTATTTTCTAAAAATAGGTCGGTGTAGGAAATAACACAATAAATGATACACGCGTTATCAAAGCTTATTATCGATAGCAGATTAGCTTATTTAAATAAGGTTCCGTAGTATTGCTATTAGTTTTAGAAGAATAGCGGACATTTTAATGAGTAGTATGGTGAGATAAGCCACCCAATCATGATAATGACACTACCACACTGACGTGCTTTTTATAAGCTGTTAAAATACGATTCTCCCATACGATTGTGTGTGTTTCCGAGAAAAAAGAGTTAAGTATGCGAAATGATCAATTATGCCAAATGATAAATAGGGTTGGGGACGCCATTAAAAAATAATTCGAAGACACGACTCCAGTAAAAAAACGCTTATTTTAGCCCTGAAAACCAGATTTATTTTCGATTTACTGCAAAATTAGATTTTTGTTGCTTTAAAACAAATAAATAGTTAGTTGATTGAGTTGGCGAACAAGTGACATCATAAAGTCATATAAGTTGCTATTGCCATTAAAAATCTATGGGAGAATTGTGTTTTGACAGCTCACAAAAAGTACGTCAGTTTATTGGTGGTGTCAACATCCCTATCAGGGCATTTCTGTCTACCGTCGTTGTACCCCGGTTGAATGAAGAGTGCCAAATATTATTTTAGGTTTTCGGTATTCTTATAACCAATTCTAAGATAAAATATATTCTAGTTTGCTAAAAACTAAAGAGATTCACTGTATTTGGGTGATTCTTCAAGGTCGTGATTTTTGTTTTATTCCTCTGTCGTATTTTTTTTTTACTTAGTACAGAAAAAATCATGCTCCCATGAAAATAGATTTGTTCAGTACCATAAATTTATGTTACTGAACAAATCTATTTTCATGGGAGCATGATTTTTTCTGTACTAAGTAAAAAAAAATACGACAGAGGAATAAAACAAAAATCACGACCTTGAAGAATCACCCATTTATAAAACAAATAGTACGTTAAAATAAATATTTTAATAGGACTAGGGAGGTTTTTGATGGTCCGTTTGGTTACAAATTATTTTGTATGTAGTTAACTAAATGTTTTTAGCTTTATTGAACAAATAAATGCACAAACATTTTTATGCCACCAGAGCACCCCGTGAAAAAACTTTTCTCTGTCCACGACACGCCAATCTTTTTAAAGTTTGCGTGTGTAATTTTCTTGAACATGTCGTACTACACTTTGTCGCATAATTAGAAGTGCATAGTTCGTTGACCCGCGCATGCGCTGCGCTATGCGGCGAAATGAGTCGCGCAGAGGAAACCGAGGTGGTTGGCGGAACGCCAGCATACCTTGCCCGAGGGATACTGGGGAACAACAATGTTGGCTTGAACTGGAACTATATCAATGGCTGCACTATTGGCACAGATTACATAATAACTACGTAACAGATGCGGCGCCACTAGGCGATTTGATCTCTATGGCCTCTCAAGCAGAGAGAGAAAACTCAGAGTTGCGAACACGGGCTCGCAACTCTGAGTTTTACGGAATTTTATGCGAAATAACATTTGAAATTTACCATGAGCTTTACGGTGAAGCAAAACATCGTGAGGAAACTTGCACACATCTGAAAATAAATTTAATGGTGTGTGTAAAGTTCCCAATCTGGACTAGGCCCGCGTGAAAATCTTACCCCTCCCCTCTCATTCTGAGAGAAGACCTGCAGTGGGACGTATATAGGCTGGGATGATGATGGATGAGATATGACATTCGTATTTGACAACACAGCACAGCAGTCACAGAGTACATAATAGTTACTACGTAACAGATACGACACTCGCGTTTGACGGCTGCTACATTTACCTAGCACGATGTTTGACTTTGATTTGACGATGTTTGAGTCATACAATCCGCAGAGTAATCCAGAAAAATTTTGTACTTTTTCCACAAATTTCTATCGATTCATTGATCATTTCAGTAATAGGCTAGATCCTAAAGAACATAGTTCGTCAGTTAGATTGAAAAAAAAAATTGGACTCGTATTTTTTCTTTCGCGAAAATGAAATGTGATTGTATGTGTGTGTGCGCGCGTGTGTTTGTACTCGTTCAAGCTAAAACGGCTGGACGGATTTGTACGAAATGCGGCACGCAGATAGCTGCATATCTGAAATAACACATGGACTACTTTTATCCCAACATTCCCACGGGATCGGAACAAAATCTCAAAAGGGAATGGGTGTATGCAATCACTGTATTTTGTTTTTGTGTTGTGTATTATTAGGTTAGGGTATTGTTTAGTAACAAATTTTAGTTGTCGGGTTCATTGTTGCCGTTATTTTTTTAAACTGTGGTTAAATGGTACCAACGGAAGACCAGCGTCGGTTGTAAGGTAGACAATAAGTATGCTTCCGTTACTTCGTTTTTATAATAACTACTTATAAATTCAAAATTTTAAAAACCCCCAACGCAATTTGGTCGCACATAACATATGTTTGAAGTTAAAGTAAATGCCCATTATACGTCTAACATCCCTTCCGCAGCTGACAAAAGAGCTTATAACTTTGAAACGGCTGGACTGATTTTGATGAAACTGTTTAAGAAACATCGCCAAGAAACCAGCTTTCAAATAAAAAAAACCGCATCCGAATAGGTTCACCCGTTTTAGAGTTATGGTGCCACAGACAGACAGACACACACACATAGCGGTCAAACTTATAACACCCCTCTCTTTGTGTCGGGGGTCAAAAATGTCACGAATAAAAAAAAAAATTCACATGTCTCTACATGTGAAATTTAACGCGCGCGTTTTTTGACAACGTTTTCGAAATACACGATGCAATTTTTGATCTTTGGGAATTCCTACGAGATTTTATTCGAAATCCCCTGAATTTCAATCCAACTGCTGGGCTTAATGGTTGCGCGTGCGAAAACGCGGGGAAAGGCTGGTTTGCAATAATTTAGCCAGTGGAATGAATATTTACTTATCTCCAAGATTCACCCACGCCCCGTCAACCATAAGCCACTGTATAATCTCACTTTCGATCCATCAATAGAGACATCAATCGAGAATTCTCGTTCACTTAGCTGCACCATAGTATAAAACAGTATGACATGCTACAGATTTGTCTAACGTATTGAGCCGTGACGCGTCAGAACGGTACCAGATCACAAGAGGTGTTCTAAAACTGATTTGCGCTAATTTACTCGTACTATAACAACCAAATAAATAAGTGTGTGTTGCCAGTGATGGCATATGGCATGGCACTGAGACGTAGCCGCTAACGGTGGGCCTCATAAGGAAGCTCAAAGTCACTCAGAGGGCAATGAAGAGGGCTATGCTCGGAGTTTCTCTGCGGGATCGCATTAGAAATGATGAAATCCGCGCAAGAACAAAGAAGAAGTGGCAGTGGGCAGGGCATATCGCTCGTAGAACTGATGGCCGATGGGGCAAAAAGGTTAAAAAAAAAATTAAACTGTTTATTACTTTCATAAGAAATACAAGATTAATTATTAATACAATCTTTTAAATTTTAAGATTATATACTAACAACTTACTTTCATTAACACTACATTAACTTATTATAATTAGTTAATATTTGTTAATAGATACTTTTTAACAATACTCTTAGTCTGCTGTGGTTCTCGAGTGGCGTCCGCGGGCGTCACATGTATACCTAGTCTATTATTCCAGCTTATGCCTGTAATGTGATATGCAATAAATCATTTTGACTTTGACTTTGACTTTGAAGTCGCAGTGTAGGCCCCCAGCGGCGACCTGGTTAAGGTTGCGGGATCGAGTTGGATGCAGATGGCACGGGACCGATCTGTTTTGCGAGCCTTGGGGGAGGCCTATGTTCAGCAGTGGGCGTCTTTTGGCTCAAATGGTGATAACAATAACTAATACCTCTGCAAATAAAATAGTATTATACAATCGTTGCATAATGAAGGCTCTTAAAGTCGAGTACCGTGTGCCTAAGTAAGGTACGAGATTTTAAGAGCTAATTATGTAACTATTGTATACAATACTTTTTCTACGAGTCATCATCATCATCGTCTATCGCGGTACATACATAACCTTTTGTAAAGTACATTGGGTTAAGTTTGAAAATAGTAACTTCCACTTATGAATTAATAGTTATCTCCTCTGGAGTAGCGGCGAAACTAATCTCGTCACTGTCACTCATGTTAAATTCGAATTAGGGATTATTTATTTAACACCATCGATTTCGCGTCAAATAACAAACAAAGCTTTTAAATTTTCGTAGCACAAAAAAGAACTAATGAGACGTCGTTATAAGACTGTTTCTGATTGGCCAATTACTTCAATTACTAACCAATCACGTAACAGAAGAAAAAAGTTAGTGTGTTCAAATGGAAGCAAATTTGCCAGATATTTCCAACTTTACATTGGGTGCGTTCCACTAAGCGTTCACGACGCTCAATCGAAGTACTAAGTTCTAATTTTGAAATTATTATAGTCGTCTAGAGCGTTGTATAATAATCATTATATATAGTTGAGTCCGAAGTGCCATAGACTATCGAAGATTAAAAAGTATGTGATTGCAATTTTGTCTATAAACACATAATTGACAGATTAAAATCAACGAGTAGAAAAAATTACTTAAGCATATATTCGACGGCTAGTTTGACGATAGTAATCGCTTAGTATAGTGTTAGATATTTTTTTTATTTGTGTCTTTTCCTTCCAACTTTTTTCCTATGTATCAAATATCTCTTTCTCTCTCTCTTTCGCACCGTCATTCTCTATCTCGCTCCTTCTCTTGCATTGCATTGCTCTTGACTTTACTCGAAATCGTGGTCTCACCCAGATATGCAAGTGACGATGGTGAGTACAGTGGGCTGAAAAAGTGCATGGACATCTCGGGGCGATAATCGCGTGAGACTGCTCAACCGCGTGAGACTGATCGTTTGATACCTATTATTAACCTACCCGCGCGAGCGCGCGAAATGTCCATGCACTTTTGCAGCCCACCGTACATATCCGATGAGTTGTTAGTAAATAACATACTTAATTATACTGTGGCTTGGTCTCGCTTTCTTTTAGATTCAAACATTCAAACAAGTGTGATAGATGTTACCAAATATGTGGACGTTATTAAGTGTGCGTATTTACATTAGCCATTGCAATAAATCCTAGCACTTACAGTAAAAAAGGTCTGCCAAAAAGACCGAAACTTGTCGGACTGTTCCCGAATTTTCGTCATTGTCATTGCGTATCATACATACTATTTACAACACAAGACACGTCAATAAATATAAATAAATAAATAAATAAATATCACGGGACAATTCACACCAATTGACCTATTCCCAAAGTAAGCTAGGCAAGCTTGTGTTATGGGTACCAGTCAACGGATAAACATACTTATATAGATAGATACTTACTTAAATGCATATTAAACACCCAAGACCCGAGAACAAACATTCGTATTTTTCATACAAATATCTGCCTCGACACGGGAATCGAACTCGGGACCTCAAGCTTCATAGTCAGGTTCTCTAACCACTAGGCCATCTGGGCCCAATTGCATAACAAAGTACAACTAATATTACAAGCGGAACTCCCTTTCTAGTTAATATAACTGAAGCGAGAGTTCCGCTTGTAATATTAGTTGTACTTTGTTATGCAATTGGGCCCTGGTCGTCTAAATACCAATAAACAACACGAAGGATAAAGATAGTGTGTCATTGCGGTTGTAAATCAGACACTGGCTCAGCATAATACTGAGGCGTTCATTGCACTCCAGCGCTGATTGTCAGCCAGCACAGTCGGTAAAAACGCTTTTAATATTAATACCAATATGTATCGATACGTAATAAGATCCACAATTCACTGGATGGCCACGGGTCGCTGGGTTAATTAATTGCATACATTTTGACAGAACGACCAGCTCAGCTTGAACTTAGAAAGAAAACATATACCTATTCATGTCAAGACATGAAATCCGCGCAAGAACTAAAGTCACCGACATAGCTCGAATAATCGACGGAATCAAGTAGCAGTGGGCAGGGCATGTCGCTCGTACTGATAGCCGATGGGGCCCAAAGGTTCTTGTATGGCGCTCACGGACCGGAAGATAAAGTCTACCTTGAATTTATATACTTAATTGTGCCAAATTTCAGCTTGATCGGATACCAGGAACCAGCCATTGCGGCGCTCTTTGGTAGAAGCCTATCTCCAGTAGTAAACGTCTAACAGATGACGATGATAGTTGTTGAGTCATACAAGCGAATAACTTCGAGACAGGTTGTATCAAAAGCTTATAAAAAGATGAACAGGGTTCGCACTACACTGGTCGCCGAACCATTTCGCTGGCGTCGCCGCAGGCAGCGACCCTCATTATACGACATGACTGGATGATAGATGGACCACATTACGCTCATTTGACTCGCCATACCGTATCTATATTAATGATGTCGGTATTGATCTTTAAGTAAATATTTTGATTGGAATTACAGTTTGTGGAACGGATAAGCGGATAACTTAGACAAATTAAATGAAGAAATTTGACGAGAATAAGGGATGCCGCCAGGTAAGGGTAAGGCAGTTTCATGATATTACAAAATGTGACTTGGATGTATGTATAGGGTCGGATATATTTCGGGTCGTATTCCCAACTATGTTTATTTTTTCTGAAACTTTAACCCTTTCAGGATTGTTATAATACAAACGTCACCTGACTTTACCTACAGGATAGTCCTGAAATATATCCAGAATAGTATACATTTTTAGAAAAATAAACAGTTGGCAAATGAATCATTTCGGAAATAATTTTCGGCTAAAAGACAGGATACCCCGTAGCTGTATCATTTTGTATGACAACTATTAGGGTTCCGTACCCAAAGGGTAAAAACGGGAACCCTATAACTGAGGCTCCGCTGTCCGTCGGTCCGTCCGTCTGTCTGTCCGTCTGTCACCAGGCTGTATCTTGGGAACCGTGATAGCTAGAGAGTTGAAATTTTCACAGATGATGTATTTCGGTTGCCGCTATAACAACAAATACTGAAAAATGGAATAAAATAAATATTTAAGGGGGCTCCCTTACAACAAACGTGATTTTTGTAGATAATTGTACGGAACCCTTCGTGCGCGAATCCGACTTTTATCCGGTTTTTTTTTCCGGTTTTTTTTTATTTATATCAAAGGAACTAAGAACAAGTTTCAAGTCAGTCATCAAAACTTCGGTTAAGTTAATTTCGGCTTGCAGGCAAGCAACCACATTCACTTAACCAAAGATTAAACGGCTGGTTTAACATTAACTATCGTAATAATAGCTTGGTAAACTCCTTAGTCTCTCTCGATTTTCTGATGTCAAGTTAACACTGCTTTTCCTTTTACAAAACACTAGACTTTCGCATACCTATTAATATTAATTTTAACTTTACGACCCAAGCTTAAAAGCCGTAGGTAATTTCGAAGATGTCAAATAAACGTCAATAATTGATGACGAACAATCTCAACAGGCATTGTGTCGGACGTGCAACGAGCAATATATCACACGGACAGACGAACTTTCTATATTTTCTATCGTATTGTTTTAAGTAATATGCTGAAGGCATGTAGAAAGCTCTTAGCGCATAGTACTTTGTTGAGTCTAGCATCGTTTCAGCTGAAAGACGACCACTGCTGAATATAGGCCTTCCCAAACAGACCGGCCCTGCACTATCCGCATCCAACGCGTTCCCGCACCCTTAACCAGGCGGTCACTCCATATTGTAGGAGGCCTACCTACACTGCGTCTTCCGGTCCGTGTACGCCGTTTGAGAACCTTTTAGCCTCGTCGGCAATCAGTTCTACGAGCGACGTACCCTGCCCACTGTCACTTGAGTCTGGCGATTCTTTGAGCTATTCGACTCTAGTTCTTGCGCGGATTTCATCATTTCTAATGTGATCCCGCAGAGAAACTCCGAGTACCCTTCTCTGAGCTCTGAGTGAGTGAGTGACCTTGAGTTTTGAGGCCCATCGTTAGCGGTCACGTTTCAGTGCCATAAGTCATCACTGGCAACACACACTGGTCAAAGACTTGTCGCGTTTCCATGAACATCCTGGCCATGTTAGGTGCTAACAAAATCATTATCTCTTAGAAGATACGTTAAGCAAAGTGCTCATGACAAGATCTTGCTGAGCATCCCTGCGGCGTTGTTAGCTATAATCCCATTAGTAACTTTTATCTAAGTCACATTACATATTATACGGCATGAAGACATGTAAATAATTAAATAAATATCATGGGACAATTTTATTGACAACAATGTGCAACAATTGTTGTAACAGTCTTGGTGGCTTAGTGGTTTGCTGTATGGGCTCTGAAGCAGAGGGCGTGGGTACAAATCCGGGCCTGTGAGTTTTTCGCAATTTATGTGCGAAATTATATTTGACCATGAGGAAATTCAATGGTGTGTGTGAAGTTCCCAACCCGCTCTAGGCCCGCGTGGGAGCTACAGCCAAAGCCCTCTCATTCTGAGAGGAGGCCTATGCAATATAGCGGCATATGTGTGTGATGTGCGGTAATAATTATAATTGGTAACAATCAAGCTATTCCCAAACTAAGCATAGCTTGTACACAAGCTTGTACTATGAGTAGGTACTAGGTAACGGATAAATAGATAGTTCAATCCTAACTAATATTATAAATGCGAAAGTAACTCTGTCTGTCTGTCTCGCTTTCACGCTAAAACTACTGAACCGATTTAAATGAAATTTGGTACACAGATATTCTAGAGCTTGAGAAAGGGCATAGGCTAATATATCATCACGCTAACATCAATAGGAGCGGAGCGGAGCAGAAGAATGTTTCAAAATCGGGGGTTTTTGAAGTAAAACTTCTATAGGCACGCTTGACTTGGGAGTATGGTGGTGAATGTGAACGCGAGTGTGCGGTGGGGTTCGGGGGGGGGGGTAATTTTTTTTTTATATCGAGGCACTAAGGAGAACCATAATTGATGAAAAAGCAAATTGAATAAAAAAATAAGCTGCCCAAATTACTAATTCCACGCGGACGGAGTGGCGGGCAAAAGCTAGTACATAATAAACGTCCAAAACGAAGGTAAATAAAACAGAACCTTAGTTGCAGAATTTAACTGTTAGATCTTAGGCTATAACCACTTTCGAATAAAATACTATTAACAGACATCAAGTTTCATTTTACTAAAATAAGTTTTAATATCAATGCAATTTTAAAACCAAGATATACTATCTGACTGACACATGCTCTTAATATTAAGTGCATCGGAGAGAATGCAATAAAACGTTCAGGGTGTTGCTCAGAATAGACAGACGGACGGACACATTAATAGAACGGCAGTTCAAGTGCAGGAATGCAACGATGTTGGGATTGATACTTATACTTACTCGCGCACTCGCGATACAGACCCAGAGTCTAGTGCGAAGGCCGCTGTAATGTCACATATAAGTACCTATGTTATCACTTAAGTAACAATGTGTTATAAGTTATTCCGTGTACTGTGTAACTTCATTGGTTAATAAACTATTCTTATTCTTATTCTTATTCACTTATCTATACGATTATTTCCTTATAGCACTTAAAAGTAACTATACTCTTTTCAAGTAAACGAACTAGTACTGAAGCGACCCGCCCCCCTCTAAAAGCTAAACTGTTGGTATAAAAATTTTGAAAAAATCAGGATGGGAGGAAATATCATTAACAAGAAAAACTATAACGGCTAAGTTTGCTTGAGAATTATTAGTAGTTTAAGAGTAAATAGCAGCCTGACCTATAAAATATTGCTTGTTTAATACGGACAGTATGATTAATAGTAAAATTACACCTTAGAATTTACACCTCTCCATTTCATCGGTGGATATCGGAAGAAGCGACTAAGGCGATTGGCTAGCAAACTCTTACTATACCACTTTTATCTAATCATCATCATTAATCTAAGAGCTTAGCTCTTGTCGGTGGAGTAATCGCCACTCTTTTCTGTTCTCTGCCAGCGTTTTCAGCTCCTGATACGACATGACATTGACTTTTTCCTTGGCGTGATCTATAAATGACCGTCTCGGTCTTCCTCTTCTTCTTTCTTTTTATCTAATATTAAACCTAAATTATCATACTAAACGGGACTTCTCACTCAAACAATATTTACCTGTGTAACACGGCAAACCTCTGTGGTGCGCAACTGGCCGCTTACAGAAAAACAAAATTCTAAATTCTGAACTATTGATTTTCTTTTGTTTTTTTTTTTCGCTCATTGGCTCTACAATTTGGCAAGGCTTATGCCGAAAATAGAATTCTTTGAATATATAATTGTAATTAATACTCGTTAAAAACACTAATTTACCGAGTTGAGTATATTATAAAGGGCTACCGCTATTGCAGGTACTGTAAATATTATTTGTTCCGTTTTTCCTCTCTATTTTCTTGTACATAAATTGTGAAACCTAATCCAAATCTCGTTTAGTTTTCTTTCGCTGACCTAGGCACAAAAACGAGGCTTGGATGGGTGCTTCAAGCAAGCAGTAAAGCAGGGTATTTCTTCCAGCCCTTCCTTTTTCGCTTCTGCCTACGATTCCACGCTCCAACCTACCTAAGAACGTTCTGCTCTACTGCCTCGGAGCAGACCGCCGGTGAAGCTTGAACCCCCTATTGGACGCTCCGAGGCTAATTGAATACCCTGCCCTGCCTTCCCACCTGTCCAGAGAACCTAGGCCAGTGTTTTTTTATTATTTATTGAAGAGCAGTGCTGACTGAGACAATTTGTATATACATATTTTATACTGTATTATATTTTATTTACTATCTCTCTGTCTCTTATTTCTCCGACCGGCTAGCCGGTTACACCTGGACATTTCGGCAACATTGCAGCAGCCGCGGTTAACCACCACCAACGGCAACGGCTGCTGCAATATGGCCGAAACGTCGAGATAACTATTGTTTGCGTGATATGGCCCGTAGCAGGTATAACAATTATGAGTGAAAATCACGAAAGTTTAAAACAGAATAATTAACGTAAAATTACTAAAAGCACCCTCGAAACGTAATATGTGTAGGTATGCATGTGTGTATGTATTCATTAAAAATGTATTTATTTTGACACGTTCTCAAGTACTATATTCTGTGGAGTAACACATCACTGCTTCTGTGGTCAAACTAACTTTACCCGACCTGTCAACATGACCCGTAACTGTCAAGCTGTTAATGACGGCTAACCGCGCCTGATTGTTCAAGAGACGACTGTTTACAGACAAACAGATGAAAATTGGTCGCATTAGCGATTCCACGACGAGTCTGCACGCCGTTATGTGGTGTGGTGTTTTCGATAGGATATCGCGTTTAAGCTCTGGGGGGTTACTACGAAATTCGAACTTCGTATAATGCCATCTGACCTATGCCTAGACGCAGTGTAGGTAGGCCTCCAACAAGATGGAGCGACGACCTAGTTAAGGTAGCGGGAACGCGTTGGATGCGGATGGTGCAGGGCTGATCTGTTTCGCGAGCCTTGGGCCTATGTTCAGCAGTGGACGTCTTTCGGCTGAAATGATGATGATGATGATGATAATAATGCCATCTCGCTCACCCTCATATTAAGTACTTTTATCGTGAACGGATACAAAATTCAAATCCATCGTCAAGAAAATATACAATAATCTGAATCGTACTATAAGATGATTCTATGATGATGATGATGATTTATGGGGA
This sequence comes from Archips crataeganus, assembly GCA_947859365.1. Classification (NCBI taxonomy): domain Eukaryota; kingdom Metazoa; phylum Arthropoda; class Insecta; order Lepidoptera; family Tortricidae; genus Archips; species Archips crataeganus. Next base: position 17,113,544 of record OX402065.1, on the reverse strand, counting down.
CGCCTTGCTGAGTCAGGCGGGCTGTCGATCGTTTGCACAGTCATTCAGCCCAGTTCCCCGTGGTTGGAGCCGACAGGTTACTGTCCCAGCAGCGCTCCCACACAGCAATTCTCCTCGAACCTTCTCGTTCTCCTGCTGAACAAAAGGACATCTTTGAGACAGACATCCTTTAGCTCCTCCTCCCTCAGCTCGTCACTCCCGAATACATCACGCCGCGCTGCCGCGTACATGACACACTCGGTTAGGATGTGCTCACTCGTTTCCTCCTTCCCACAATGTGGACAAGTCTAAGTCTATAGTCACAAATAAATTATAAATTATATTTTTGCGCAATATTCTCTGTCTAGGAGGCTAGGAGCTCCGCATCGCCAAAGGGTCCGTGCGCGCAGCAAAAAAGTTAAAAAGGTTTCGGAGTGAAAATTTAATTGGAAAATTTGTATCCTCGATGGCAATAAGTATTCTGCTATTTTTCCACGCTTGCTACCAGTTGATTTGACTCCTTGAAAAGTGCGGTTGAAACTCAGCTGAAAGGGGGACCCGAAAATTGCATTGCCTGGGAGCCCCAACATTGTTAATCCGGCCCTGAATATTATTATTAAACGACCGCTTTAGCTTTAGCTTTTTTTAGTAGGTAGTGACCCTGCCTACGAAGCAAGAGGTCCTGGGTTCAAATCCCGGTAAGGGCATTTATTTGTGTGATGAGCACGAATATTTGTTCCTGAGTTATGGATGTTTTCTATGTATTTAAGTATTTATTTATCTATATAAGTATGTTTATCGTCGTCTAGTACCCATAGTACAAGCTTTGCTTAGTTTGGGACTAGGTCGATTTGTGTAAGATTGTCCCCTAATATTTATTTATTTATTTATTATTTATTGTCAGTGGTGCAATGTGGTTTAAATTAGTTAGCGAAATAAGCAAACAATTAAATAAATAATCAAGGTAATTTAAGTTTTTTTTGGCTTTTATAATACTTTTCTGTAAATATAAGTATATATTTTGTGTATTCTTTACCAACTTATCTTTATTTTATGCAATAGAGCACAAGCGACCTCCGTCAGAACTGTATCTTTCTCATTCATCTCTTTCATTTGCACAACAGTAAGATTTTTTAATCTAAAATCGCACTTAGCTTATGCCTTCCACCTTAAACCCACTTCCTTGAGCTTCCATACAAATCCGTTATCCATTAAACAATGACAGACAACATCTAAAACTGATGAGCTACAAGCCATTTCAATCACAATCCATTTTGTAACTTAACTCCAGCCAATACAGTTACAATTGTCATTCAAAGTTCATCTCGACTTGCTACCTCTTCATTTTAACGTACGATATGTGACAATGCTTAATTGTTGTCCTTTTCTATCCGTTGCTTTATTCTCTTTTATGTTCCTTGACAATGTTTTGTTTGTTTATGTTCTGTGTAGAAAAGGACTTTCATTATTTCCGACTTATACAGGTCCCGCTGGCGACCACAGGCCTCCTCTCGGATCGTGAGCGCTCTCTAATACTTAGATATACGTAATAAACTAAGTACTACCTATGTAGCTACATCTGTGCGATATAACTAACTATGGTTATGTGATACATTACGATATCAAAATTATTGAAATTGTTGCTAATTCACTGCAATAGCTAAATCAAATCCTGGACTATTTTTTTTATGGTTTAATTCAAATACAATTAAACTGATCAAGTGTTGCCATACACGCTTCCGACTTTAACTAAGTTTCATTGTGTTCGTGTCTCGTGTCACCTCATGTGTGTATGTTTTCGTGTTCAGGTACTTTTTAATCGGGTCCCGCGGAAATCAGCGTTGTGACTGCAACATTATGCTGAGTGGATCCCAGTTCATATTATTCGATGTTTTTTTGTCTCTTTTTCTACCAAATGTATTTATTTGTGTATGGAATATGTCTAAGTAGATGTCTCTCCCTCTCTCTCTGTTTCGATATCCGCGCAATGGACAGAGAAAACGCTCATCGCATCGCGAGTAGTGACCGGGCTGTGACGTCATACGCATTTATTACGTCAAAGTCTCATTTGTTTTATACTTAACAATATCATCACCGCTTTTCTCAAGAAGCAATGGCCCAATGCAGGGCCAGCACCAAATTAGTCCAGAAGATCTGAAGTGACTAAAGTTCTCGCTAATCAGTGTAAGTTGTATTGTGACCTAGACCTGCTTCCGCGAATAAAGCTACCACACGCGTTGACCGGCGCGCGCGTCGATTGTTCACACGCATCGACCGAACTATAAATTAGTAAACTGATGCCTAATAGCTATGTCCACACCAGTGCGCTTTCACGTTCATCTTGCGTTTTCCTTTTTGACGCATGCCCGAGCAACCATAGCGCATGCAATAGCGCATGCCTCAAAATTAATTGAATAGCAGCGCGTGCCGCTAGCGCATGTCTATCCAACACCGGTGGATCGGCGTGCAGAATTTCGTGCGTCAAAGGAAAACGCAAGATGAACGTGAAAGCGCACTGTTATGGACATAGCTTTAGAATAGGCTTAGTTAGAGTCGCTCAACGAGCTATGGAGAGTGCTATGCTCGGGGGTAATCAGGAATGAAAAGATCCGTAGAAGAACAAGAGTCACTGACATAGCCAAACGGATTAGCTCGTTGAAATGATAATGGGCAGGCCATATAGCACGCAGAACAGATGACCGTTGGGGCTGAAAAGTTGTCGAATGGAACTGGAACACGGACTGGCAAGCGCAGCGTGTTACGTCCACCGACGAGATGGACGAACGATTTGGTAAAGACCGCAGGTTCAAGGTGGATGCAACCCGCTTCCAACCGTAATGATTGGGTATTGAGAGAGGCCTATGTCCAACAGTGGACGTCCTACGGCTGAAATGATGATGATGATGGTGATGAGTTAATGACTCAACAACTGATACTAGTACTTTTGTGATATTTTGTACTATATTTTGTATATTGGTAGTTTAGACCCGCTCTAGTTTTTAATGTAATTTATTTTTTATTATTTGTTGTTGTAGGGCAACAGAAATGCACATATACCTATATCTATATTTCATCTGTCTATCTATTACGGTTCTTGAGACACAACCCTCTAACAGACAGACATACAGACGGACTGTGTAGCGACATTTGAACTCTATCAATATCGCTACACAGTTTGTCTGTCTGTCTGTTGCAGGGTGACAATCTTGTCACCGTTTGGGAACCCTTAAGGCTCTACCGAGCTTTTGGCGCATTTATTGCATTCATTTATTGACCACCAGACCAGACCAGATGGCCTGACCGGATGGATGGAGAACCTGACTACGAAGCTTGAGGTCCCGGGTTCGATTCCCGCATCGGGGCAGATATTTGTATGAATAATACGAATGTTTGTTCTCGGGTCTTGGGTGTTTAATATGTATTTAAGTACGTATCTATCTATATAAGTATGTTTATCCGTTGCCTTGTACCCATAACACAAGCTATGCTTAGCTTACTTTGGGAGTAGGTCAATTGGTGTGAATTGTCCCGTGATATTTATTTATTCATTTATTTAATCTCGTGCTGTATCATTACTAGCAAAGCTTTAGTCCTGAAATTCATGTGTAAGATATTTGAGGATTCACTCTAATGACCAGTATTTATCGAAATACGATTACTTGTAGTTCGCTCGATAGAAAAAAAAAAAAAAATCGTCTCTAAAAAATAAAATAAATTCGTAGTACGACGTAAATACCGCACGGCAGGTCATGACTTTTTGAATGTTAATAAAACAAGATGTTTTCTAGGGCGTAGTGTTGCTACATTTTTAAAATATGTATTTGTCAACCGACGAAAACAAAAGGAGGAGGTTCTCAATTCGACGTGTATATAATTTTGTTTAGTAATACGATGAAAATACCTAAATACTCGCGTGGTCTGACCAACCTATCTTGAGCCGTCGTGCTTCTCCTTCCCTTGTCCGTATAGTTAGTTTCGTTAGTTCTCCTTCGGCCATCGGACGGGGAACTCGTGTCGCTTGCGCTTACGCACGGCTTTGATTCTAGCCGCTCTCACGCACACATACACGAGTGCATAGAATATCTAAAATTGATTAGCGCCAAAAGCTCGGTAGGGCTTTAAAAGCTTGAGTGTCGTTTCGCTTTACATACACTTTTTATGCGATACATACTCCATGTCTGCTCACATGCGCACCCGGTTCATCGACCCGCGATTAGATAGCACATGCACAGCATGCGTGACCTATTTCATGCGTTCGACTATGCCCGGATGCGGGGGATTCGGAGCTCTATTCAGTGGTATCCAAGTGATAAAGATAATTAGATAATTTATTCAAATAATTTCAGTACAAAATAAAAAGAAATACGATTATTTTACAAAAGGCCTATGTAACACGCGTGCTGCACTAGGGTTGCTAGGGAACTCTGTGTCGCAGGCTAAACGAGCTATGATAAATTAAAATTAATTATAATGATCTAAACTTAACAGAGCAAATAGGTATTATAAAAATATACAGACATAAAATAACATGAAATCCAAAGTAAATAAAACGTTTACGGTGATTATTATATACTTGGAATTTTATAAGCTGGGGGTTTAGGACTGCAGAACTCATCTGGTAAAGATAACATTGTTCTCGTTTGTTGAAGCCTACCGCTAATAACAAATCAGAACAAGTAACAAAAAATGCAAACAAATAGCTACCGTCTTCTCTAAGGTACAAGGTTGAAATTGCAAAAGCTTAACTCATTAAGAAAGGCCTTGTCACTGTAAGCGGTACTCGGGTGGATCGTCGGCGTTGTAGTGCGTCCATAATAGAACAAACGAGAACAATGTTATCTTTACCAGATGAGGTCTGCAGTCCTAAACCCCCAGCTTATAAAATTCCAACTATACTTAGAGATTTTCCTGACGAACGACGTATTTTCTGTTCATATTTTCAAACGTGTCACATTGATATAATGCCACTTAGAACATAACTATAAACTAAGTATCAAAACGAAGTCATTAGCGTTGGATCCTTCGTGCCAGGTAAATCTCTAAGTAATGATAAGCACGGACACACTTCTGAATATCGAACGGTTAATATCAAATGTATTGAAATATAGAATGTTTAAAATATCTAAAAGTTTTTGAAATATCGAGAAATTTCACGCTCTACAGGAAAACTAAGTTTCTAAGCTCACTTAAATTGCGGAATAAGGACCCAAGTAATAATTTTATTCGCCGTTAAGTATCGATAGAGACGTTCGTAGACTCCGTCTTTATGTGGATGAAATGGCACACATTTTGGTTGAGATGAGGAAGTCCTTATAAGGATTGTCTGCCGAGTATAACTGCTGAGATTATGTTTGTCCTAGTTAGTTAATAGGTTACGAAAAGGATAAATGTATAAATGTATATTTTGCATACATTCCATTTTGCGTATGTAGCATTTATCATTATATTAACATACTTTGCATTATGTGGCATTTTACATTTGTCGCGTTTAGGGTATGTGTCGACTTGCCTCGTTGTCACAAGAACAGCGTACCCATGAGTGAAATTTAGGAAAGCTTAAAACAATTTATTTTAGTATCATTATCTGTCACATTCATTGTATACAAAAAAACAACAAAGATAACTTATCTTCGGTTACACTGAGCGGAACAAACAGGGGTGTCCCAGGGGAGATAGCAGAGTATCGACAGTACCGTTACTTTGTTTAATTCATGAGAAAGTCTACCTATTTATACCTTATTATTCCTCTTTTTGTGAACTAAAACAAACTGATTGGGATCCAAGTGACGGGCACCGGAGAGGGGCAGACCAAAACGGAAATGGCGGGATGACTTGAACCATTTTGACCAATTTTGGCGGGATTTCGCGAGGGACAGAGACGGGTGGAAAGAAAAAGGGGAGGCCTTTGCCCAGCAGTGGGACATCCATTAGGCTAATAAAAAAAAACCAAACGTGTATTCATTTTTTCCTTTAGATTCTTACGTAATAAATAATAAACGGGAGAGGGTCGGCTGATTCTTATTTTTTTCTTACTAGGGAGGGGGGTGGGTTGGACCTGGCAAAATCGTCTTACGTTATAAATTAATAGTGCCGTTGTATAGCACGTCTCTATTGGAAAGATACCCTTAGGCATAAGCCACACAAAAGAGACGTGGGACATAGGCGCGTCGCGGTCGCGGCGCCCCTTGAATCAGTTTTCGGTTTACTAATGTTTCGCAAATTATTTTTCCCAAACTGATTCACTTGGCAAATGTTTCATTTCCCAACTGTTTTTTTCTGACACTGTAAACTTTTCAGGATTGTTATAAAACAAACATAACCTAACCTAACCTAACCTAACCTACAGAATAGTTTACAGTTTCAGAAAAAATAAACATTTGGGAAATGAAACATTTGCCAAATGAATCAGTTTGGGAAAAATAATTTTCCAAACAGAAGTACTTACACCCCGCAGGTTAAATGCTAGAATAACGGTCAGTTCTATTCCTAGTCCCAACGCGGTTTAGTAATAGCTATCTAGCGCCGGTGGGGGTCAAGGCGCGGCCTTAGCTGCCATGTGTGCACCCGCGTGCACCGCGCATGCGCTGACTCACATTATGACCTTTAGGCTGCGCTCCCATTGTTAAGACTTTTCGTGAAATTCCATTCACATTATTATTAAAGAGTCAAAAGTCAAAAGTCAAAATTCTTTATTCAATTTAGGCATCAATTGATGCTCCTATGAACGTCGAAGAATCTACCACCGGTTCGGAAAAACCCTGTTGAGAAGAAACCGGCAAGAAACTCAACCAAGTATATTCTTTTCAATCAGATCTACATTGTTATTAAATTACATATATCTAAAGTATTTAATACAATTAATTTTTTTAACACAGTAGATACGCTATTTGAGACTAGGGATCGCCAATACGGATCGGAATTATTTCCAAACATCCCTGTCCATGCCATGATATAGTCATTAATTTTATAGTACGCCTTAAGGGGGTGATCCACTTGCGGACTTAAAAACCGTCGGATTTGCTCGCTGGCTCGCTGTTGCATACTTGAAATTCTAAAGTCCGCAGACTTTTAAGTGCTCCATTGGCGGTTTAGACCTTTGGCTCGCGAGTTCGTTGGCGTACCGGCGGTTTTGCTCGCCAATGGATCACCCTCTTTAGATATTAATGTCTTTTTCACAATGGATTTGAATTTTGTATCAGTTTGTTCGGTTATTGATTATTATTTTCATGGATGTCATAAAACCTCCACACACCTGCGAAAAAACTGCTATTAAGTCCGTCCGGTTTTATCATTACAAATTGTGGTATATTGGCATATACTTATGTATAGTTGGTTTTAGCTGGCCGTCCTTGTTTTTATCTTTTTCATTATACGTACCCTTCCCTATGTGGGTCAAAGTACTCCGACCGTATCTATTTGTTGTAAATGTGTATTATATGTATGGTTACTTTTATCTATTTTTGTTATGGCTCTCTTGCTGTAAATGGCACCACCTGCTTTCATTTACTTCTTTCTGTTGTAAAAGGTTGACGAGAAGAGATCGTTTTGAAGTGATAAGGCCACCTTATGGCTTTTATACTAACTAGTGTACTTGGATATTATAAAGGAAGGCTGTACAAGTTTTTACGTCTCAATCTAAAATGTCACCCGGCTTACGATAATTTCAACTAATGCGATTTTGCATTTCGTATTCTATGGCTCCGTCCGTTTTTATGGAAGCGCACGCTTAGCATTTCTTTTTAGACAGCTACCTACGCTGACAAAATAATTACGTACAAAACTGGAAACTCATTTTAATTTTAATTAAATACTCATGTATCCGCCAAAGAAGCTGTTCAGTATTTCGCCCACGACCGCATCGACTACAAATCGACTATTAGCAGATTATGTATGGCACGGAGAAAAACTTGGGAGCGCTGGTTAAGGTAAAAATGGGTAAAAAGCACACGCCGAGGCAACATCTGTTTTGATAAAACAGAGTAAAATACAGTGTTGCTATTTTTATCTATACTAATATTATAAAGCTGAAGAGTTTGTTTGTTTGTTCGCTTGAACGCGCTAATCTCAGGAACTACTGCTCCGATTTGATAAATTCTTTCAGTGTTAGATAGCCTATTTATTGAGGAAGGCTATAGGCTATATATCATCACGCTAACACAAATAGGAGCGGAGCGGAGCGGAAGAATGTTTCTAAATCGGGGGTTTATGAAGTAAAACGTAAAACGGGTGGGTGGGGGGTGCGGGGACAGGTATTTTTTTTTTATATCGAGGAACTAAGGAGAGCCATAATTGATGAAAAAGCAAATTGGATAAAAAAAAATAAGCTGCCCAAATTACTCGGAGTCGCGGGCAAAAGCTTGTATAATATAAGCTTGCGTTTGGCCAATCACGCCTGATGGAAAGCGAAGATGAGGCATACGATGGAGCACGCTTGCCTAGTAAATGCTCATTCACCCTAGACTTGAAAACGGCCAGGTTTTGAATGTTAAACTTATGAGTTTCTTAGCAGCGTCGGATTCAGTGCAGCGTCGAGCCCGAAGACTCGTTGGTGACAGTCCGTCGATCGGAAGCAGGGTACAGTATGTTTAGTATAAGTTTTACTTCACCAAATACCAATATCAAATATCAATTACTATGGAAACATGGACAGCACCTCCGCGCGCGCGCGTCCATGTTTCCATAGAATTGAATTTTAGACGACCAGATGGCCTAGTGGTTAGAGAACCTGACTATGAAGCTTGAGGTCCCGGGTTCGATTCCCGTGTCGGGGCAGATATTTGTATCAAAAATACGAATGTTTGTTCTCGGGTCTTGGGTGTTTAATATGTATTTAAGTATGTATCTATCTATATAAGTATGTTTATCCGTTGTCTAGCACCCATAACACAAGCGTTGCTTAGCTTACTTTGGGGCTAGGTCAATTGGTGTGAATTGTCCCGTGATATTTATTATTTATTATTGAAATTTTTACGTAAACAAACGCGATCGAGAAGTATTTGGTGAAGTAAAACTTATACTAAGCATGCAGTACAAACCGAGTTTCGAACACCGTCGTAGAATTGCTTGTTTGACATTTTGGTGAGTGCGCGCAGAAATTACTTGATTTATAGCTAAACCGTATAACTGAGTTCTTGCCCGCGTGGTACAGGGGCGGGGGCTATGACGACAAAGGTCGGGAGATGTGCGGGTGGCGAGCGGGCCTCGTGTGACTGCCGCCCACACCTCTCCCGGTAAACGGTTTAGCTATAATTCCTCCATCTCAATTTTACCAATGGACGTTCAGGCGAGGGGAAGGAATTCGGTTAGTATTCTATTGGCCCATTTGACCCACACGAAGCGATTCACTTCATATTTCCTAATAAGAACTGCTAAGGAATAGAATTCGCTACCGTCGTATGTATTTACGTCGTTGTACGGTCGCGTGCTTTAATTTGCGACCCATTTCGAAAAAATATCCTTTGAATTCCTATACAATATGACAGGACAGTCAACCTTAAGTGGGTCCCAAATTAAAGCTCGTGACTGTACAACCTAGGGCTCTTCAAGGCTAGAGTGTACAAATAGGCTCGTAATTAAAAAAACCAGTAATTCACGTCTTTAATTGAGTTTAGCGCGATATGTTTCGGACTAATCCGTAGCCCTTCTTCTTGGAGCACACGCCACCAGCTGCCAAAGGTGTAGGGTGTAGTACGCGGCACCGCTCTGCTCACGCGAGCCCGAAACATGTCCAGCTAAACTCTACTAAATCCGTTCTTTTCCCTATGAGAGAGTCTGACGGTAGTTTCATGTTTAAACTGATTAGGCTGTTAGTGAAAGGTGCATGGTCTCATCAGGTCATCAACAGCATCATAATTGCAACCAAAAGACGTCCACTGCAGAACAGAGGCCTCCAAGGCTCGCCAAGGAGATTGGTCCTGCTCCATCTGCATCCAACGCGTTCCCGCAACCTTAACCAGGTCGTCGCTCCATATTGTTGGAGGCCTGCCTACACTGCGTCTTTCGGTCCGCGGACTCCACTCATCAGGTGATGTGATATAGGTCAATCACGGGTTAGTTTTATGTAAAAACGAGATGGGCGCTTATGGTGTACCAAGCTGAGTACCCCCTCTGTACCCGCCGTACTCTGTATCACTGATCTGTTAATTATCATTAAAATCATTAAGTATACATGTTTTTTCAGCGTTAGCCCTCGCCGCGCAATGCGTTATGTAATTCCAGTAATTGAACGACGGAACTTTACATAATTCATGAATTTACAGGCTTACACGCGTCTTGGGTTGTAAATCTGTTTCGGTTTTTGCTTTTTAACACGCTTTTATTAGGTCGACCTGTATTATGTAATGGAAACTTTGAACATGATTTTGACCCACTTTCCGGTTTCCGATTGAGCTGAAATTTTGCACGTATGTGTAAATTGGATGACAATGCAATATTATGGTAACATGGACCTGATCTGATGATGGAGCTGGATGGTGGCCATAGGAACTCTGTAATAAAATGACACAACCCCGTCGAGTTTGGGCTCGTTTGATTCGTCTTGACGAGCACTTTGATCCCAGATGGTAACCAGGGTCTGAGTGAAAACCCCCACTAAAAAATAGAAAATAAATAATAGTTTAAAAAACTAAAAAAAAAACGCTTTTATAGAAAATCCACCTATAGTTTAAAATATTTTATTGTAAAAAAGCGTGGGGTGCTTTTTAAGATATTATCAAAATGATAATCCTTCTACTCATATCTGTCAATAAAATATTTCTAACAATTGACACCATATACCCCACGCTTTTCTTACAATAAAATATTTTAAACTATAGGTGGTTTTTCTATAAAAGCGTTTTTTTTTTAGTTTTTTAAACTATTATTTATTTGGATTACTTACAGTTTAATGAAAGTATGGAGGAATACCGTGGGTAGGGTGTCAAGGCACTTTATGGAGTGAATTTGGATATTTTTTCAACAAAATTACAATGATAATTCATACTTTTCATGGCTTGTAGTCCGTATTTTTAAAAGCTTTTTATTAACTTGCAATGTATGTAAGTATGTATGTATGTATGTACCGGTCAAATCATGGAAGTTGACTTTGACCCACTTCCAGTGGTTGGATTTACTTGAAATTTGGTATACTTATGTAGGTTGGATGACAATGCAAGTACAGTCAGCGAAAAAGCTTGCATTGAAAATTAAATTTTGAACAAAAACTTATTATTAACTTGCAATGTACCTATGTATGTACGGATCAAATCTTGGAAGTCGAATTTGACCTACTTCCGGTGGTCGGATTCACTTGAAATTTGGCAAGCTTATTTAGGTTGGATGACAATGCAAGTACAGTCAACGAAAAGTACAGTCAGCTAAAAGCTTGTTTTAAAAATGAAATTTATAACAAAAACTGTTTTGACTAAGTCAGCATAAATTGTTTAGGTTATAAAGCATACTGGTTTCAACACGCGATTTCGCCCGTGTTGGGAATCCATGTTAAAAGGCTACGGTAATATTTTTAAAGCGCAACAGTTGGTCAGACGCCATCTATAGACCTACACAGCCTGCAGTGCGTCTTCGAAAATGGTCCTATTAGGGGTTTGTTTTATTTAGCTATACGTAACCTTAAAACACGAAATAGGCTAGACGACTAAAAAAACTGTTTAGTCCGTCAGTTAGATTATTAAAAAATATTGTACACGTATTTTTTATTTTCTTTGACAAACAAAAAATGACGAGGATACAGTGCTTAGAAGTTTCGAGTGACGTCACTATATGGTACAATTTTTACCTAAGTGTGACGTCACAAGCCCCCACTCCGAAAGTTTGATGATCTATGCCTTTGTCGATTTTTAATAATTTTATAAACCATAAAATACGTGTCCCATATTTTTCCATTATCTAACACGGACTAAATAGAATGACATATTTATAACCCAGTCGTCATCCCTATTATGTGTGTTCTATGTTGCAACATGCAATTGTTAATCCGCAATCCACTTTCTGTTTGTAAATAAATCATTCGTTCTATTTCACAGACATTCCTCCCGGCCCTAACAGTTCTACTAAGGATTCTAGAACAATCCCGAAATCTCCATACACAGTACCACTTAGAACCGGAGTTCCCTTTAGCTTCTCTTTACGTTACGTTACTTTTCGTGAGGAACGATGTATATTACGAACGTCATTCGTTTGTTATGTTCCAATAAACTCAAAACAAAACAAGTGAATAATAATAAACACAACATACCTACAAACATTTAAAGCAGAGCAATTAAAAAAATACAATATCATAAATTATTTTGAGATCGAACAAAACTATCACACGAATCCAAAATACGCACCAAACAAGCATTTCCCATGCCCGACGTGGGCATTACATTAATTATAATACTATAATACTCCCCCCGAAAATTCGAAATCACAAAAGTTTAAAACAGTGTGTGTATTACATTAATTAGCCTGGAGAAAGGTCCTACAGCTGGGCTACGGCCTCCCCCTTTTCTCCATTCGTCCCAATTTATGTAAAATGTGAATCTTTTGCATAAACTGTGGAGTGAACGATCTTTGAGGTGAGAGTTGTGGATGGTCAATCCCGTTTACGTTATTATACGGGTATAATTCTGAATTTTTACAAGAATTGATCTTTGGATAGCCTTTTATAAAAACAAAAGACGGTACCTATGCTAACTAAATCTAACGCGCAAGCCACACAGAAGAGACGTGGGACGGGGGCGCGTCGCAGTCCGCGTCATTTGTTCGCAGGCCGCGTCTCCGCCCCGTCTCTTCTGTCTGCATTGGGCGCAAGCCACACAGAAGAGACGTGGGACGGGGGCGCGTCGCAGCCCGCGTCGTTTGTTCGCAGGGCACGTCTCCGCCCCGTCTCTTCTGTCTGCTTTGGACGCAAGCCACACAGAAGAGTCGTGGGACGGGGGCGCGCCGCAGTTCGGGTCGTTCATTCGCAGGCCGCCGTCTCTTCTGTCTTTGGATCGCGACGCTTCTATACACATTTAGTATGAAAACAGATTCAAGGGGGGCGCGACTGCGACACGCCCCCGTCCCACGACTCTTCTGTGTGGCTTGCGCCTAAGTAATTGTTCTTAATAAATAGCCCTTCCGTTGTAATTATCGTCGGACAAATACGGCTACGACGCTCTAAGATTTACCTAGAAAGTAAAACGCGTGCGACCATCTCCTGCAATAAATGCTTTGTAAAACGCCTGACAGCTCGTTCCCAGAACGAGTGGGTCTTATCGAATCTATGCACGTACACGCTGCCCGCGAGGTACTCGAAGCTTACTCACGTCATGAAGCCAAGTCACCTAATACTCGATGGTTATCCATATATATGAGATATGAGTTACCTGAAATTAGAAAAGGTAAATATAATCTTCTTAGTTAAAAAAAACCGTGCCGTAAATACAGTTAATGGCAAAATTATACATAATTATAAGGTCATCATTCATCATCCTCATTTCAGCCGAAAGACGTCTACTGCTGAACATAAGCCTCCTCCAAGGCTCGCCAAACAGATCGGTCCCGTGCCATCCGCATCCAACGCGATCCCGCAACCTTAACCAGGTCGTCGCTCCATCTTGTTGGAGGCCTACCTACACTGCGTCTTCTGGCCCGGTAGGTTTAAGGTACCTGCAATACCCTACCCTACCCTACCCTGTCACTAAAACTCTCATTGGCTTTTATGTTGTCCTGACCACAGTAAAGACTCGAATTAGCGGTCTCTCATATTAGGCATCTCTTCACAAACACAAAAATTAGGTACAAAACTCAAGCTACTTCACTCCTAAAGTACTACCATTTCTAACACGTTTTTCCCTGTAATATTGGGCTATGAGAACCACAGGTAGCCCCGCAGTAATAAGGCATCTCTCCACGTCAACATTCCACTAACAAACAACCTCAAATCGGCACAACTGTTTTCGCAAAACATCGCCATTATGGTTTTAGCGTCTCTACGTGAATCCTCCATTGTTGACAAGCTTGATCGCAGCCATAGAGCACGCATGACTGGAGTTGGTAACACGCGCTTTTAAAACATATTTTAAAATATTGTGATACGTTTGCAAACATGCCGATGGGGCCGAAAGGTTCTCGAGTGGCGTCCGCGGACCGGAAGACGTAGTGTAGGTGGCCTCCAACAAGATAGAGTGACGACCTTATTAAGGTGGCGGGAGCGCGTTAGATGCGGATGGCGCAGGGCCGATCTGTTTGGCGAGCCTTGGGGGAGGCCTATGTTCAGCAGTGGACGTCTTTCGGCTGAAATGATGATGATAATGATATGGGTAATGGTGAGTGATGAGTGCTTGAGGTTCTGGGAGAGTATAGCCACACGTCCCTGTCCGACAGTTTGAAATCTATCCGAGATTCTTAGCCATGAAGTATGTCACGGCTGGCAATGTGGCAAACGGAACTTGTTGTCTATTTAGTTATCTGTTTAAGCTTGTATTTACGTACGTTCATTCGCTACCTTACGCCCAGTGTATAAACTTTACTTTTGTCATATGATATTTATGGGTATGTATTACATTACAATACCGAAGTACGAAAGACCGAATGTATTAAAACATCGAATGGGTCAAAAGACCGACACGATTTTTTTTCTGAAACCGTTAACTTCACAGAATTTATTGAAACGGCATCATACAGAACCCATTAGGTTAGGTTAGGTTTGTTTTATAACAATCTTAAAAAGTTAACGGTTTCAGAAAAAAGTCGTGTCGGTCTTTTGACCCATTCGATGTTTTAATACATTCGGCCTTTCGTGCTTCGGTATTGTAATACATACCCGATATTTATTTATATAATTACCAGCTGTTTCCTGCGACTTCGCCTGCAAAGAATTCGTTTACCCGCGGGAAGTATACAATTATCCTGTGTCCTTTTCAAGGTATCAACAACTTCAAGCGTGAAACCGAAACAAATAAACAAATTTACGCTCACATTTACATTATTAGTTAGGATACGCCTTAGATTATTTATAGAGCTTAGGCGGCATGAAAACGTCCCGAAAAAAATTAAGCTAACAGTTGGCTTATATGTCATTTGCCCCTTCAGTCTGAATGACGCAACGCGATCTACAGGTGAAGCTGTCAAATAGGTTTTTGGACGTTTTGTATCGCAGTGTTTGCTACTGACACTCTATCTAGTGTATAAATAATCTAAGGGATACGCGTACGCCACCACGAAAAATGGCATAAAAAGGAAGTAAAGATAGGCTTAAGGCATCTCCTGAGATAAGTGCTTTGTGCTTACTATGGAACAGTAAACTGTACTGTTATTTTATCGTATGATGTGGAATCAAATGATTAAGAATCAATAAGTTGTTGACAAGTAAATCCTACTATCCTACTATGAGCATTATAAATGTGAAAGCTAGTAGGTAAGTGTTTGTTTGTCTGTATGTTTGTAAGTTTTTCACGTTTGGGTGAATTTTGGTACTTCTACATACTAATGTAATCCTTTAAGGGATCTCTACCAGTCAACCTTTGAGTGAATGAAAGGACAATTTAGCAAGGGACCGACAATAAGACAGTCAGAAATACAACTCCGATACAACTCTGATGGTAGGCTTCGGCCGCAGCTGGTCACCACCCTATAGTTTGAGCCAGGCCGCCAAGCGACTCGTCGTGTTCCGGCCTGTTGCCTTTAGAAGCCATTCTGGAGGAAGGGTCTGAGCAGTCGTGCAACGCACGCGTACCGGTTACAGTGCCTCGTATTTGTTAAGCTGTTGCGATAAGGTTTGCACTGCTTGGGGGCGCGCGCAACACCGCACTCAACTGCCTTCTTTCTGCTTATTCCCCTAAATTCAAGTCTAGGGCGAATGAGCATTTACTAGGCAAGCGTGCTCCATCGTAGGCCTCATCTTCGCTTTCCATCAGGCGCGATGGTGGTCAAACGCAAGCCTATATTGTACAAAAAGAAATTAGTAAAAGCATGCATCAAGCTACATGTGATAAAACTTGGAAAATATTGTCATTCGGTTTCAATTACTGTCAGTGTCTCCGGACCCTTGAATTGAGTTGCAAAAGTCAGACCATCCCGCCCACGCGCGACGTGCCCAACCGTGGGCGGCGCGGCTCGCTAAAAACCACTTGATTGAATGTGTCCATTGTATGACGAATAAAGAAATAAATAAATAATAATCAGCCAAGTGCAAGCATTGTATACTTACTTATAAGCATTGCCAATTTGCCACAGACTATTTAAAAGTACTGCGTAGGTATAAATAGTAATTGTAATACTAATTGTTGCTTTTGAAATAAATTTTATTATTAATAAACACGGAAAAAATGGCACCTTCTTTTAATTTCTACGGTTTTATGTCATACTAGCTTTAGCGAGCGGCTTCACTTGCGTTTCAAATACTCTTACGAGTCACATTTACAATTCATAAAAATGAAATAGACATACATACATAGAGTTTGGCCTGACAAATATTACGGCGACATTTTCAAAGTTAAACCCTCTTAATCAGTGACGGGGCCTGTACCCTGCAGTGGGACGAGATGATCCATCACCATCCAGAAAACATCGAAATATCCAAACATTCAAACACGTTCAAAAATTCAAACATTCAAACGTTCAAATATTCAAACATTTAAACATTCAAACACCCAAATAACTATACAACTCCACAAACATTCTCATCACTACATAGTATAAAATAAAGTCGCTTCCCGCTGTCGTCTGTCCCTATGTATGCTTAGGTCTTTAAAACTACGCAACGGATATTGATGCGGTTTTTTTAATAGATAGAGTGATTCAAGAGGAAGGTTTATAATGTATAATACATGCATAATATAGTTTCACCCGTGCGAAGCCGGGGCGGGTCGCTAGTTTATAATAAGTAGGATTAATAATTACTATACTAAACGGGACTTATCACTAGAGCCCGTTATCTTGTCGCACTGTCACTACTTTTCAGTAGAGCGTGAATTTTTTTTTATCGACTATCTAAATGTCGATACTGTATGTCACATTTCACTGTATAAAAATATATATAAAATTGCTCTAAATTTTTTGAAGTCATTCTGCGTCTTCTATTTGAAAAGATCTATTTTAAAAATGAAAAACTTCTTTCCACTGCGACAGATGTAACGGGAGCGTATAAAAAGAAGTATTGGAGGCTGGGTTTGCATGGATCGTCGTTCATTAAGTACTTCTATTTCTAAGCCTCTGGATTAAGCATATAAATTTTTTGCAATGTATGATATCCAACATTTTTTTTTAATGTTAAAGATAGCTTTTTATAAATCTGCCGTCCCTTTTCATGCAAAACTAACTTCGACAACTGCTTCTTTACATCACTTACTACGGCAATTGATTCTGAAAGCTCGATTGATTGTTCCTCTAATTTTGGGATTGCTTGCGATAAAGTTGACATGTTATCCTTTATAAACGGTATTTTTTTTTGACGTTGAGATTGAGCATATACTTAAAAGGCGAAAATTCAATTGCATTATATAAACATCGATATCAAAAAGGTCGATAAAAAAACATTCACGCTCTACTGCAAAACAATTTCAGTGCGACAAGATAACGGGGTCTACTTATCACGCAAAATAATATTTACCTCGCATACCGAAATACCAGTATAGTAATAATGAGTGACAATCACGAAAGTTTAAAGTAGGATTAAGGTAAAATTGGCGCCCTTATAATGATTTCCACTGTTTCATGTCACACCCTACCGACTACCGTTGTCCAATGGAAACAGGCACACACACGGTCATTACCGTCCACATTTGCTGGAGCGCGCTTGGCCGCGCCGAGCTTGGCCAAAACCTCTTTGGCCGCCTTCGCCCTACTGGCTAAACCAAGATGACCTTTTATGATATTTTATTATGTATGATGCTAGGGTTGTCGACCTACTTTTTTTTTCTAGATTTTATACACTTATCATTACATAAAAGTATAAAAAAAGTCGTTTCCCGCTGTCTGTCCCTATGTATGTAAATACGCAACGGATTTTGATGCGGTTTTTTCACCCGACTGTCGAAGGAGGGTTAAGTATGTTTTTCGAGCGTATGTATTTATGTTTGTATGTATGTATCATTCTTTGGCACGCCCTGCAGCGTAAGCGGCTCAATGGATTTTGAAGTGTGATTAGATTCGTCTCAGTTCCGAGAGTGACATAGAGTAGTTATGTATTTTTCCGGAATTCCCATGGGAATGGAACCCACCTACCACCTACAGGCGGATTTTTTATTATCTAGTATTGATTTGATAGATAGAATGATTCAAGAGGAAGGTTTATATGTATAATACATGCATAATTGCACCCGTGCGAAGCCGGGGCGGGTCGCTAGTGATAAATATAGCGTAATATCAGTATAAATGGAGTTAGTTTGAGACCCTGGGAAGAAATGAAATGAATTTATTTTGCTGGAACATACACAGGTGTTACTTATACATGTTATGGTCATAGGACAGTTATAATTATTATACTAAACGGAGCTTATCACGCAAACAATATGTACCTCGACATTTTGGCCACATTGCAACGGCCGTGGTCACGAGTTGAGTTGAGTTGAGTTCTGTCAACTCGTGACCACGGCTGTTGCAATGTGGCCGAAACATCGAGGTAACTATTGTTTGCGTGATAAGTCCCGTTTAATATAATAATTATGAGTGAAAATCACGAAAGTTTAAAACAGTACCTACACAGGACAGTTCTTGTGGAACGACCTATACTTTGAAATATTTTGGCAACCCTATGCCTTAGGTTAAAATTTGATCACATTCCTTATATAGACCTTATTAAGAGATGTAGCCGGAAGTCATACGTGTTTACGGAACCTGCACAAGTTTACGAGCGCTCGTGCTTTGCAGGTCACGTGTGAAACCTTTTGAGCCTTGTTATAAAACGCTCTATAAATGGTCATATTTCGTATAATAAATACAAAGTTCAAAGGCAAAGATTTCAGTTAAAAAGGTATCCATATTTGGTATAGACTGCGATATTAAAGTCAAAGACAAAATATCTTAATTCTATTTTAGGTTATAATAATAATTTATTAATTTAATCAGACAATTACATCCATTTTGTTAGTAAAAAGCATTAAAAAACTTATCATCTATTGATACTAAAATTATAATTAAATGTCACTGTTTAAAATGAAAATATAATAAAAAGTGAACTGCATAATTAATTAAATGTCACAGTTTGAAATGACAATAAAATAAAGAAATAGAATGCAAAATGAAATCAAACGTCACAGTTTAATATGAAAATATGTAAAATAAAAAATCGTGCGTGCAGTTCCTCCGCGCGGAAGAAGCGAAACTTCGTAATGTGGAAATGAAAAAGGCACTTATACATCAATATGGACCTTATTGCAATAACTTAAAGAACTAAATTTACTTATGCATCTATGTGTTTAAATTACTCACTAGATGGCGCTTTTATCAAGTCTCATACAAATTTGCATTGCACAGACAGTATGAGTTCTGCATCGCACTGTCGAAGTTTTTAACAGCCGTTAGTATATAATACAATGCGAGATTACTTGCTTAGGTATAATATACCTACTAATGTTTTCATACCCCCTCCATGGTAGCGTTAAACATTTAACGAAACCTTGTTGGAAGTCGCATTAGAAGTTTCACTTCAATAAAAATGGATTACAAAATTAAATCAAATGTTACTAAAATAAAATTAAATGACCCGTTGGAATGGGCAACAACAGATCACAACAACAACGTTATAATATAACCACCACTTGTGAATGTCGAAGAACCTATACTCCATTTAATTTAGAATTATAAACCACAACAACATTATATTGCGGCTCGTGAACTGTAATCTCTTTACAATTTGTACTAGAGTAACAATTGACGACACGCAAATAAAGTGACATTAAAACAATTTTATTTTGCGGCTCCCAGACTATTGTACTGTATGTACTATTTGCTAGGTAAGAAATAATTGACGAGCCGCAATATAATGATGTTGTGGTTTTCAATTCTAAATTAAATGAAGTATAGCACTAGTTCGAAAAAACCTTGTTGAGAAGTAATCCAGTAAAAAAATTAACAAAGTTTAATTTTTTCAACCAGATCTTCAATGTTCGACATATGTTCTCGAATGGCGTCCACGGACCGCAAGAGGACAAGATGGAACGAGGACCTGGGGCTAAATTCAGGAACGGCCCAACACGGTTTGCAAGCGGTAATTCACTCGTTTGCGAGAGGATAGGGATGAACTGCTATTCAGGAACGCCAAAAATCACTGGTTTGCGAGAGGATTGGGCTGAGATTGGGATGAGCCTTATTTATTTATTTATTCATTTACTTATTTACAAAGCGAATCAACAGGAAAATAAGGCTCATCCCAAGCTCAGCCCATTCCTATACTCTCGCAAACGATTGAATTACCGCTCGCAAATCGTGTTGGGCCGTTCCTGAATTTAGCCCCTGATTTGACGATGGAGCTGGAAGGTGGGCATAGGAACTCCGTATTAAAATGACATAACTCCATCGAGTTTGATCTCGTTTGAGTCGTCTTGACGAGTACTTTGCTAACCCAGGATGTACTTTACTAAAATGTACAGTCAGCAAAAAGCAGCTATCATTGGAAAAAATAACATTATCAAAATAAGGAAGCTTGTCTTGATATCCAATTAATCTAAATCAATTTATGTCTACGCGTTTCCTAATACGACTAAGTTTCGTTACGCGCATGCGCTATTATGCTATAATGTGCAAAAAACTAATGGCGTTCGACGCGTAGGAGTGTGCGGCGTGGGCCGGGTTGTGTGCATGCGAGTATGAAGTTTGATTATCATCATCATCATTGCAGCCGAAAGACGTCCACTGCTGAACATAGGCCTCCCCCAAGGCTCGCCAAACAGATCGGTCCCGTGCCATCCGCATCCAACGCGATCCCGCAACCTTAACCATGTAGTCGCTCCATCTTGTTGGAGGCCCACCCATACTGCGTCTTCCGGTCCGTGGACCCCACTCGAGAACCTTTTGGCTCCATCGGCCATCACTTCTACGAGCGACGTGCCCTACCCACTGCCACTTGAGTCTGGCGATTCTTCGAGCTATACGTATGTCGGTGACTTTAGTTATTGCGCGGATCTCATCATTTCTAATTCTCCATCGCCCTTTGAGTGACTTTGAGCGAAAATTAAAGCGCTACCAGACTTGGAGTGGCAGGTCATACCTTGATACACCGGAATGTAATGCTTGTCTCCAGCATTGAGTTTCTTCAGTGATGTTCGTATTCGACACAACACAAAAGTTATTACCTAATATATAAAAATCTCGTGTCACGGTGTTTGTTACCGAACTCCTCCGAGACGGCTTGACTGATTTTCATGAAACTTTTTTCTCTGTATTCGGTAGGTCTGAGAATAGGTCGTAGGCTATTTTTTTACCCCTAGGTGATATTGCAAAACAACGTTTGCGGGGTCAGCTAGTTTACAATAAAAACGTTCACAGACACGACACTTCACACTTTTCGTAGTTTTTCACAAGTTTGGAGTAAATAAAGTTAATTTTGCGTTATAAATTATAGCGTCACTCGCGAGTCGTTTTTTTCTTATTCGAAATTCGGTCAGGGGGGCACACTTACATATATCACACTTTTCATGCGACTACAGCGATCTCTGGTTGTTTGGTAAAGAACTAAATTAGCGGCCATCTTGGTTGACTTGTCAAACTTGTCAGTTGTCATTCATCGGCCATGGCCATGGCGTACCAAATTGTACGGTCAAGGACTTTAATTGATAGGCCACTTGCCAATGTTCGTATTTTAGCCGTATAGTGCAAATCGGGTTTTGCCGCTTATACTTCGTATATGCTGATTTGAATTAGACGGCTAAAATACGAATAGTGGCAATTAGCCTATCAATTAAAATTACGCGTAATTATAGCTGTACATCACTACCAACATATACATATAGATAGGTATACATCTATAGATACGTCACATTAGTTCTTCACCAGGGCGTAGGGCAGCAGCACCTTCCATACATGCATATTTGACCATAGAGTTGCCACTCTTGTTCATATAATATTACAATACTCTTTGAATTCGGTGCACACTGGTAGCGGGATAGGAAAAGGAGGGATGTGTTGCCAGCGTGCAAGGGTTCGTTCGAGTTATGTGTGTTATGTGTGCGTTCAATAAAAACTTAAAAATAAATAAATAACATAAATGGCGGAGCCAACTTTACATACTTTCTAACTAAAAACTTTTAAAAAACTAGTCAAGTGCGAATCGGACTCGTACATGAAGGGTTTCGTAACTCCGTACAATGTTCTAAAAACAGTTCAGTAAAAAATCGCCGAAATGTATAGGTAGGTAAACATTCAAACAGAATAGGTTCGCTCGCGTCGCCTAGCAACGGCCAGCTGTCGCCTAACAAACGTGGCCGGAGTTAAAAACGCTGAAAAAACCACGTTGCTTGTATGACGCCCCCTTTAATTTTTAACAACGAATGCTTCGCTGAAAGACTCGCGGGCAACAACTAGTCCGAAGTAAATTAAATAAACAAATAATGTTTCAGGCGAAGCCGCGAGTATTAAACTAGTTAAAAATAACCACAAAGACTAAACGGCCGACTGTCAAACCTAATTCCAAACACATTACGCTCATTTATTACATTTTAACCAATCAACGAAACGCATCCCGCTAACCCCTTGAAAAAACTGCGGAATGCTGCCAAGATACTTCGAACGCTATGACTATTGAAATAAGGGTGAAAATAGTGTGTGCTGGATTGTAATGCAGTTGAATTTGATGGCCTTAACATTGTATTAAAGTAACGACGTGTGTTAAGGGCGATAGTCCATTGGTGCAGCGATAAATAAGTGTAGGTACAGTTGGCCAAGAAATTGGGTGCGTTTGGTTTGTCACCAATAGCTAAAATTTGTATGAAAGCTTTCAGTTGTGTGTAACTTTTTAGCACAAGTGTGAAGATATAATTTTTGAGAATCCCGGAAGAATTACAATTCAGATTCCAGATATAATGGTTAACGCAAGCAAAGCTACGGCTAAAAGCTAGGTAAAATTAAAATAAAACTTACTATTACATTTTTCACTGTAGTTTATTTTAGAGGACTCCGCTGTCCGTCGTCTGTTTGTCTGTCAGTCTGTCACCAGGCTGTATCTCATGAACCGCGATAGTTAGACAGTTGAACTTTTCACAGATGATGTACCCGTTTCAGTTGCCGCTATAACAACAAACACTAAAAAACAGAATAAAATTAATATTTAAGGGGGCTCCCATACAGCACACGTGATTTTTTGCCGTTTTTATAGATAATGGTACGGAACCCTACGTGCGCGAGTCCGACTCACATTTGGCCGGTGTTTATGTCTATAAAGCCACACATATTCGTTCGCAAGAAACAAGATTAGGTTTACTATGGGCTAAACTCGGCTAAAGTAAAAAATAGAGTATAGCAAACTTCATAGTCAGTTTATAGGTAAATAGAAGTTAGTTAGTTGCATTTGAGCACCTTGACCGCGCCCTCATATCTGATACCGACTGTACCATTAAGTCGCCACTACGTATCAATTGAATTGCGTTGCACCGCCTGTGGAATGCGCATGCGACGGCGTTCGGATCCACGCGCAAATACAGAAGCATGCCTATATCTTTAGCTTCAAACATGTTAAACATAATGGTTTAGCATTTTTGAATGACATACATCGGAGGGGAATGGCGGAAAAATCTCAAAAAGAGTGTAATTGAGTGTTACATTTTGGGTGCTTGTAAATCCACAATCTGCTGGAAGGAAAAATGGAAGGAAGACGAGGCAGAGGAAGGCCAAGATTGACCTATTTTGACCAGGTGAAGGAGAAAGTGGGTGTCGTGTCGTATCAGGGACTCAAGCACCTTGCCGAAAACCGTGGCTGCAAAGAGTGGCGGTTACTCAACCGAAAATAGAATAGCTCTTAAATTTAAGAAGACAAGAGAATTTACAAGTTAAGTATGAAGTATCTTTTTCTATTTATTTTTTTATTTTCTTCAACTTCATTTTTTATTACTTTTACGGTCATCCCGTGAAACCATATATTTCAAACTAAATACAAACTGAAATATAGATGCACAGAAAAAACCCCAGAAAAAAGACCAATGCTGGGAATCGAACCCAGGTCCTCAGCGTTCCGTGCTGCGTGCTTACCCCTACACCATCACTGGTCTAGAACCCGATTTACAACCCGATGATTTACAACCCGGGATCTATTGACCATGACGTGAATGAAGACGATAATCCACGATCTGATAATTCAAACCCTTGTATTACAACATGAGGATTTAAATTATCTAGCCACAAATACAAATCGTATTTCAACCGCACGTAACATTTTGACACCCACACGCTAATGCGCAAGTCGCACAGAAGAGACGTAAAACACAGGCGCGTCGCAGTCCGCGTCGTAATATGTTCGCAGGCCGCGTCTCCGCCCCGTCTCTTCTGTCTGCTTTGGATCGCAACGCATCTATACACTTAGGGGCTGTTTCACCACTTTTCTTAAAGTTCGGATTAGCTTAATCATAACCTTATTTGACACATGGAATTAAAATTTCTGTTTCACCACTCTCGATTAGCGCTAAGTGACGGACAAACTGTTTCTTAATGTGACCATCAGATCACGTGGCATTTAGCATTTTTATCCGTCACATAACTGTTTAATTAGTTAAGTTTATTTTTTTGTGGCCATGGTTGGAGAGCCCTTCAGAAAAATAAATCAAAATATTTTTTTATTTTTTAAAGAAAGAAGTCATGCTAAATTGCAAACGAGAATTTAAATATCAAGATTTGAACATATAAATATAGGTACGCTTTTAGTATGTAAAAATAAATCCAACATTTCGTAATATTTTTTAATTACACACTTTTTTTTCAGTGGCTCAATCGTTTGTTCTACCTGAACTTATATATCGCCATTAAAATAAGGATAATCTGTCAAATGGTTTGGCGCCACTTTTCGATTCGTTTTACGTGATTTTATTTTTCTTTGTTATTGTTAACAAAGTATCGTAAATAAGTACCGTTTTTGGATCAAATATAATGTTACACATTTGTTTAAGCAAAAAAAAATAGATGTATTTAAAAATTATTATATTTATCGATTTCTTTTGCTTTAATAATGAGTGGCTCTTTGAACGAAAGTGTGCGAACAGGAACGCGTGGTCGTGAAATGCGACGTTGCCATTCCGACTTTTTGCTAAACCCACGATTAGTTAAGTGGTACTTAGTTTGCACAGGACCGGAGTGGTGAAACTGAAAAAACACTAGCTGACAGATTTGTCCAGTACTTAGTTTATTCATTGGTTACGTAACCAGCAGTTTGACAATAAGGTGGTGAAACACCCCCTTAGTATGAAAACTGATACAAGGGGCTGTGCGACTGCGACGCGCCCCTTCCCACATATCTTCCGTGTGGCTTGCGCCTAAACGACTGAACTTGGAAAAAACTAGGCATGCAAGTATGACTAGTTCTTAGTAATTCCCATGGTTAATAAAATCGCAGAATTCCAAATCAAATGCTGCTCTAATGGTTCACGCGTGCAAAACTACAGATAACACCTAGATAATAATGCAACCGTGCAATATTGACAACCGTGTCTTGGCCCGCGTATCGGAACGTGCGCGGGCGCTCCCGTAAATCCTCATCGCGGCGTGGCGCGCACGCAATCAGCCCGTCCCGTGTCACGTGTCCGTGCTACCTAGTAACGGTGGCTGCCGCAATTGAGATTGACTGGCATTCCGATCGAATCAACACTGCCTGAGCACCACGATGCATGGACGTTCTTCTCTTAAATGTCAAAGAAAAAGTCAAAGCATATCTTAATGCAATTTAGGCAAGAGCTTACGAAAGGCGAAGAACCTGTTGGGGAGTATCCGGCAAGAAACTCAACCAGGGCCCAATTGCATAACAAATTACAAGCTAATAGTATCAGCTATTTTGTATTGAAATTCACTAATACTATTTGCTTGTATTTTGTTATGCAATTAAAAATAAATAGATAAATAATAAATAAATATCATGGGACAATTCACACCAATTGACCTAGTTCCAAACTAAGCAAAGCTTGTACTATGGGTACTAGACAACGGATAAACATACTTACATATATAGATAGATACATACTTACATACATAATAAACACCCAAGACTCAAGCACAAACATTCGTATTATTCACACAAATGTCCGCCCCGACCTGGAATCGAACCCGGGGCCCCAAGGTTCGAAGTAAGGTTATCTAACAACTAGGCTATCCGTTCCTATAAATTGGGCCCATGTGTATTTTTTATTTCAAACAAATCCACAATACGGTGACATTTATTACTTACAATACAGTCAGCATCAAAAGTAGTTGGTCACTTTTGTACCTTGTCGCTCTACAGTTAGATGCAAAACGTCATAGTGTTATCACGACAAATTACAAAAGTGACCAGCTACTTTTGACGCTGGCTGACCGTACTTAATGTACGTGTTTAACGCAACTAATTTTTTAAGACAGTAAATACTTTGAGTATTTAGAGTAAATACGATACTTGGGACTAGGGATCGCCAATACGGATCGGAATTATCCAAATAAATATTATTAAGATTCATTTAGTTCTGTTTGAAAAAATATGGCTGGTTGAGTTTCTTGCCGAATTCTTCTCAACAGGGTTTTCCGAACCGGTGGGAAATTATTCGACCTAAGGGTGAAGCCAGACGAGCGTAATTTTGTGAGTCACGTGAGTGTCACGTGATGACCAGTACGCTTAGTATAAGTTTTCCTTCACTTCAATACTTCTCGATCGCGTTTACGTAAAAATTTCAATTCTATGGAAACATGTAAGCGCGCGCGCGGAGACGCTCTCCATGTTGCCCTAGTAATTGTTTTTTTTTTACGTAAACGCGATCGAGAAGTATTTTGGTGAAGTAAAACTTATACTAAGCGTACTGCATATTGTATGGCGCGACCGAAATTCTGCCGCTCACGACTCACAAAATTAAGCTCGTCTGGCTTCACCCTAAGTGCTTGTTACACGTATAGCCTAAATGGAAAAGAGACCTTTTAACTTGACTTTGACTGTGAGTGGACGTCTTTTGGCCGATGATGATGATGACGCATCCCATTTGGGATCAATAAATATGGTAATTAAGACACTGCAGCATACTCTTCATGATACACGTGACCTGTGAATAAATTAATAAGCATGAGGCGACAATTAGATGCAGCGCATATATCAGCCATATTGTCTTCGTTTACTGCCGCTTGATTAAGTACTTAGTTTATTTGTTGTTTTGTTTATAAACTACCCTTGTTATGGCAATCAAAGGTCGTTGACAGTAGACCGAAACCGAATTGATAAATGCCGGGACGGCGCTTGGCGCTCGAAGGAATAAAACGCCATCTAGATTTTACGTTCTACATAACGAAGGCTGCTAAACTCGCAGAGGTAACCAAAGAGTTGAACATTATTGCCACCACAATTGCCACCGTGCTACATCGAGCAATGTCGCCACTGAAATTAATTTTAATCGTGTTTCAATACAACTAGCGACATCTAGTTAGTTTTTTCGTACTAAGCAACGAGGAACGATCTTTTGTATGGCGATATTGGCGATTGCCTGTCCATATATGTTATCGTCGATGCCTTTACCTACGGATACGCTCGCGAAAACAGTAGATCTCGCATCCGGGATTTTTCTAAATTCCCAAGGGAGTTTCGAAAAATTCTCATCCTCATTTTGGTTGTATGACGTGACGAACAAGCGTGCAAAATTTCATGTCTCTAGACTTAGCCGTTAAGATTTTGGGTTTTCACATAGATTTAATTTACGCGTTACTAGGCAAGCGTGCTCCATCGTAGGCCTCATCTTCGCTTTCCATCAGGCGTGACTATGGCCAAACGCAAGCCTATATTGTATAAAAAAAAAGTGAGAATATCGGGAAAAAAGTAGCTTATTATGTTATTCTAGACGTCCAGCTATCTACATACCAAATTTCGTCCAAATCCGTCCACCCGTTTTAGCCTGAAGGAGTAACAAACACACACATATACACACCGGTACCCTGTGAATCCAATACACTGTAACTCCCATAGACAATGTACAGAAGATACAGTGTATTGGATTCACAGGGTACACCGGGATCCCTTGGTTTCGCATAATTTAATAAGCCATAATGCATTATTTTTCATAATCAACGTTAGTCGTAAGGTGTTTTATTTCTGAAACAGTATTATTTTGAGGACTTTTTTAAATGCCATCTTATATGTAGAATGTAGTAGGTTAGGTTAGGTTTGTTTTATAATATAACAATACCGAAAAAAAACTGTTTCAGATATACACTATATGACTACCGTTGATTAAGAAGAATGATACATTATGACTTGTTAAATTATGCGAAACCATACAAAACTTTTGCATTAAAACAGGGTGAACCACTAACGCCATCTATACCTGTGATAGAAAATCTCATTGACGCAACATATTACGTTCGTTCATCGGCAGGCCATGCATAATGTATCGCTTGTTCTTAGGTGGTTATCGGAATGACAATTGAAGCTCGAACGTCAGATGATGACGAATGACAGCCCTAAGCGTAGGCTAATGAGCTAAGGATAGTGACCATGCCAAGGTCGAAACGGTTATTAGCTGGCAGAATTATATCATCATCATCATTTCAACCGAAAGACGTTCACTGCTGAGCAATAGACCTCCCCCAAGGCTCCGCATCCAACGCGTTCCCGCAACCTTAACTATGTCGCCGCTCCATCTTATTGGAGGCCTACCTTCACCGCGTCTTTCGGTCCGTGGACGCCACTCGAGAACCTTTTGGCCCCATCGGACATCAGCTCTACGAACGATGTGCCCGCCCACTTGAGTCTGGCGATTCTTCGAGCTATGTCGGTTACTTTAGTTCTTGCGCGGATTTCATCATTTTTAAGACCCTATTAAGACCCTATGGTGTAATTGGATTCAGTACGCTCATCATGCTCTTGGCCAAATTATATATATTACTAGCTGTTGCCCACGACTCCGACCGCGAAGAATAGGGGTATAAAAAATAGACTACGACCCTCAGACCTACCGAACATAGAGAAAAAAGTTTCATAAAAATCGGTCAAGCCGTCTCGGAGGAGTTCGGTAACAAACGCCGTGACACGAGATTTTTATATATTAGATAATTAGGTATATTATTTCCTATGATTATAAAAACGTTGCCATCGTAGATATTCCGCAATGCAGTTTATTTTATTAGCTCTACAATACCATCAAAAACATAAATATGAAAATGTGAGCCAAGTTCAATTTCGAGACTATTCGTAGTTGTTGACTTCGACGAGAACAGAATTAAGGTCTAAACGGGTGCCAAGTTCTGCAAATAATCCTAAAAGTACAAAGCGAGGAACTTTATTTTTTTTAACCGACTTCTAAAAGGAGGAGGTTTTCAATTCGTCGTAATCTTTTTTTTGTTTTGTTAAATTGACAAAACTTATCTGATTAACTTTATGACTTTTAGCTAAATTGAATTAAATAAATAAATTTAAATATCACAGGACAATACACACCAATTGATCTAATTCCAAAGTAAGAAATGCTTGTGAATTTACTAGATAATGGATAAATATACTCAAATAGATATTAAACATCGAAGACTCGAGAGCAAACCTTCGTATTTTTCATGCAAATATCTGCTCCGACCGGGAATCGAACCCGGGACCTCTTGCTTCGTAGTCAGGGTTTCTAACCACTAGGCAATCCGGTCGTCAAAAAAAAAGATAATTTGGATATAAGATAAGTCTGCATTTAAAAACTACCCAAGTTGAATGTGTATATGCAGGGCCGGATTTAGTGGCGGGAATCCTGGGCCACAGCCCTGGGGCCCCCACAATGGAGACATCGAAAAAAAACTTTCAAATTCCGACGAGTAATCATTTGGATATTATTTGGAAAATAATTTGTGGCCAAGGGCGCTCCACTCCTTTTATTATGCCCCGAGGCCTCCAGACCTCTAATTCCGCCCCCGTGTATAGGTACGTTATTTTGAATTGAGGTTAAAAAGTAACTCCAAAAATAAATGGTCCGTGCAATATTCTATTTCCTTTATTAGGTCGCGCGTGAGCAAAGTGATTGTTTCAGTTCATTCTATTTTCTTTGAACCTGGCTTGACGCACTACCGCGTGTCTAGATTTAATAACCACTATGTTAAGCGAATACCTGCTTATTTCCCAAGCGCAGGCGCAGGTTCAAACCTTATCTCTGACAAGTAGCAGACAGACGGATAAACAAATAGTCCGGCTCTATTACAGCCGCAGTCATTAATTTATATTAATTTATTGATCTAAATTAATTGGTTGCGTAAAGCTCTGGCTTTTCGATTACGATCACTACACATATAATGAATAAGAGAAAAATAATTGATCCAAAAACATAAAATGCAAAAAAAAATTGTTAACAGGGAGCTAAAATTAGTCCGTTTGGTTACGCACTTTATCAAGTTAAAAAAAAAACGTAACAAACCGGACAATTCTTCACTTCTTGTTAAACATGGTTAAAGTTGTTCGATTTGTTACGATTTTTTTATTGTAATGGCTTGAAAAAGTGCGTAACCAAACGGACTAATTTTAACTCCCTGTTAACAATATCTTAATTTTGGGTACAACGAAAAATAGAAATGCCCTTAAACAGTTGTATTAATTGTTTTTTCTCGAACATGCTATGAAATATTGACGTTATGTTCCTTAAAATACGCCACGAACTGTCACGTTGCAGGTGCGGCTGGACGAGAGGTCAATAATGGAATTTTATACAACATTGCTGGCCAAGGCCAGCAAAGTGATCGTCTATTGTTTTATGTGACACAGCACCATGACGTTTAATAGGTCGACGTGGTCGACGTGGATGGATGGATGGACGGACGGATGGACGGACGGACGGACGGACGGACGGAGGGATGGATGGATGTTGATGGATGTTGATGGATGTTGATGGATGTTGGTTGATGGATGTTGATGGATGTTGGTTGATGGATGTTGATGGATGTTGATGGATGTTGGTTGATGGATGTTGATGGATGTTGGTTGATGGATGTTGGTTAATGGATGTTGATGGATGTTGATGGATGTTGATGGATGTTGATGAATTTTGATGGATGTTGGTTGATGGATGTTGTGTATGTTGATGGATGTTGATGGATGTTGTTGGATGTTGATGGATGTTCTTGTTCATGGATGTTGACGGATGTTGATGGATGTTGATGGATGTTGATGGATGTTGATGATGTCGTTGGTGATGGTGATGGTGATGGTGATGATGATGGCGGTGATGATGGTGGTGATGATGATGATGCATGTTTGAGAAAAACTCTATACAAGCCTTGGCCACGAACAGGGATTGCCGGCCTCGTATCTCTAGATGGCCTCTTTAACACTCGGCCATCTATAACTACTCGGCCGGCAATCCCCTGTTTCGCGGCCGCTGCAGTAATGTACTATTTTTATGTATTGTTTAATTTTACAGCGCAGTGGTTCTTTATTATGCTGTATTTTTATTAATAAATAAATAAATTACTATAATCTCCGTGGCAAGTATATGGTATCCCCATGGTATGGTGTCGGCTTTTGAACTAGGTACACATCTCCATTTCTTCCATGGATGTCGTAAGAAGCGACTAAGGAAATAGGTTAAGGTATATTGTAATTGTTGGCGACAGGCTAGCAACCTGTCACTATGAACTATACCACTTTTACCTTTAAACATAAAATTGCTAAAAGTGGCCTTGAAATAATGAAATATTATAATTAACAATAACTTGGCATTGCCCAGCAACATCACAAACAACACAGCAACAACACCTTTGGCCTCATCTGCACTGTCCATCAGGTGACATATTGTTCACTCCATGAACAGTGTAGTATTTTTCGTAAAAAATACCTCTCGAGTCAAACATTTCGACTAGCATTGTGCTTCCGGCAGTTGTCAGACTTGCGGAAGATCCGCCCTTTCTTCGTCGAGGCTGGCAACCCCGCCCAGCTGTCACGACCAATAACAAGATGGCGATTTTCACGCCTCATTGCTATCGATTGTAATCCGGTTCGAAGGACCAGTTTTTGTATGAGATGCGAGGACTATGCTGATGTCATCTTGAGTTCGATGATTGGTATATAATATACAAAGTATAGGTACTTTTATGTATGTCATCATCCCAGCCAATATACGTCCCACTGCAGGGCACACGCCTCCTCTCAGAATGAGGGAACTTGAGCCGTATTTCTAGTTCCCACGCGGGCCCACTGCGGAATGGGGATTTCACACACACCATTGAATTTTTTCACAGGTGTGCGTAGTTTTCCTTCACCGTAAAACTCATGGTAAATTTTAAATGTAATTTATTCGCACATAAATTCCAAAAAACTTAGAGTCTTCTGCTTGAACCAACCACTATAGCTAAACCGTTTAAATGAGTCCTCGCCCGCGCGGTATAGGGGGGGGGTATGGCGACAAAGGGGCCGAGCCCGGTCCGCCCCCTTTGTCGTCATACCTCCCAGCCCCTATACGGCGCAGGCGAGAACTCATTTAAACGGTCTAGCTATAGGACACGTACCACAGCTTTTACTATGGACTCACAAGTATAAATCAGACTATTACGACTGGCCACGATGCCCCACATGGCCATTTCACCAAAATAAACGTTAATGCAACTGCCATAGCTGAGTTTATAATCTAAACACGTGTTAAACTGTCGTGCACGTGGTGGCAGGATAAAGGCCGGCGTATAAGGCGAGTGCATGAACTGTGTACACTGTACGGTGCACTAAAATACACGCCATCTGCACTCCATAACGTTGCGTAATGTGACACTTGTGCAGGGTTGTCGATGATAGATAGAGGTATAACGCGCACAGATTTAGGACCGATTTTTCAATCCCCAGACAAAAGTATCCGTCAGTTAAAACTATCGTTTTCCTTTTCTCGAGTCACAGAAAAAAAGGACAGAGCTTACATTTATCTGACAGATAGGTACTTTTATCTGGGGATTTAAAAATCGGCCCTAGTCAATATGTTAATACAACGTCTTGTAACACTACAGTTACATTTTAACTCAAGTAATAGCCTTAAAATATAGGTACCTAATTTTTAAGTTTAATCAGAATACAGGGTTATTTGTAATTCACTAGCATCCTTTTAACCCTAAACTCCTACCACTTAAACAAATGTTTTTTGTTTTACGGCTTTTGTCATCACTTAATATTTTTGGTGTAATAACGTTTTGAAAATTTGAGAGTACCTCTTATTTTTACGATACTCTGTGTATTTGTATGGGAAAAAGTGCTTCATTTTAAAAAGTCGTAAAACAAAAAACATTTGTTTGAGTGGTAGGAATTCAGGGTTAAGAGGGTGTCAGTGAATTACAAATAACCCTGTATAACAAGAAGCAGAGGAAACCTGCACACACCTGGTGTGTGTGAAGTTCCCAATGCGCACTCGGCTCGCGTGGGAACTACGGCCCAAGCCCTCTCATTCAGAGAGGCCTGTGCCCTGCAATGGGACTTATATAGGCTGGGATGATGACGATGATATCCATTTATTTGAATACAGTAAAAAACTTGCTCGTGCCAACCCTGCAGCCAGCATCTGGCGCGGGCGCATCTAAAAAGCTCACAGACCCTCCCCCCTCAATCCCTCCCCCCTAAACACACACGACGTTTATACGCATTGCATCCTGTTTAGTGGAAAAGAAACAAAAGGGCGCGGAATCCGCGGACCGGCGGCGTGCGATCTGCGGCGCTTGCGCAGGGGGGCTACTACGAAGTTAGAAGTTCGAAGTTCGTATCGTAATCTCTTTCACTACCTCTACCATGAGTTTACACTAGTTGACAGTGACCGTACTCGCTAGCGACGGCGTAAATGATTTGTATGGAGAATTGTACTTCCGTAAGTGACCGCTAGAGGCGCTGCACAATTCTCCATACAAATAATTTACGCCGTCGCTAGCGAGTACGGTCACGTAAGCTAGTGTAAACTCATGGTAGAGGTACACTTTTCTGTTTAATACCATTGCATTGGTGCGAACGGAACGGCATCATAAGGAGCTCGAAAATCGAATTTCGTTGTAATATAGTTTCAGAAAGTCGTATGTGAATTTCTAATTATTTGTAATTATTTCTTTTTTGTTTTTAATTTTTTTGTTCATAAAATTGTCAAGGAAATGAGCGAAAAGGCACAGACTGATTGTCTTGTACAGCAAACACCTCAGGTTTCTGACAGAATATCAGCACTGCAGGTTACTGCTGTAACCTGTAGTACATGCTGAGTCAGCGCCTATTCGTAACATCATCGCATGTCTCTTAATTTTAGGGATTATGTAAGAAAATTTATTTCATTTGTCTAATTTTAATTTTTTCTGTTTTTGTAAATTTTCTGTGTAAACTATCTATCTTTGAGCTTTGTACGTGTTTTTTGTGAATAAAGTTTGTATCTATATATCTATCACTTCATCAATATTTGTTGGATTTTTTGGTAATAACATGAGGTGATTTCTTTTCGCAGAAATTATCATAGAATCAGGTGAATTATGTATGCAATAAATGAATAAATAAATAAATAAATTAACATTTCCTTAAGGGATTATTGGTTGTGTAGTTAGATTTTTAATGGTGTAATTGATTTAAAATTTGGACATTTGTAGAGCACCGATGACAAACCACTAATCCAGTACCGTCATAATGTCATAATTTCACTTAAAGTTTGCCATAAAATATATAAACGCGCTGTTTTCATGATTCTTTGAAATGTTATCTATAGAATGCGGTAGGTTTGGTTAGTTTAATAAAAATTCTGAATAAAATACTCTTTCAGAAATATTTTTTGCGTAGTGAAAATTATGTAAAACGATAATGGTCTGATTATAAATGAAATTAGAACTAGCGATAGAAATAACCATAGAGAGTGCATTTTTTTTACAAAAACTTATAAAAATTATGTTTTAATTATTCAGCATTGTAGCTTATAAATTGCTCTGGGATGACAGCTGTCAAATGGGAGACCAGAAAATTCTCCAACTACCATTTAAAAACACAACCTTACCATTCAAAAAAATAACATCACGAATTAAGACAAAAATTAGTTAAAATCTAATTAATGGCTCCAGTTAAAAGGTTTACTGGAACCTATCAAAAGAACACATGTTTTAAATACGAAAATAGAGCAGGGGTGGGTACATGAATTATACAGCAAAAATCGACTTTAATATCCAGCATTTTAGGTTCAATTTACTAAAAAAGTTAACTTGATTTTCTTCGTTTAAAATTGTATCTTATTTATTAAAGATTAAGGTTGAAGTGTGGTTGTCAGGCATTAAAGAAAGGAAGTCAGTCCATAAAGATTAAGTATTGCCATAAAAATGATAAACAAACAGGGGATGTGGTCCAGTTTGGTGTATGTATGATGTACAGTCAAATCAACTGACTCGTAAACCACTGGAACCTTTTCACAGAAAATGTCACAGCAACATTGCATTGCTTGACAAGGAAAATCATTATGACGCTTATTGTGGAAACGTTCTAGGATGAGTCAGAAATCATCAAATAGGTATATAGCTTCCTATTTATATAATATATTATGTACCTAATATGTATATCGCTCATGTAGAAGAACACTGACAAAATTACAAATTATTGTCATTTCAAAACTAAACTTTATGTACAAAGAAAAACAAGTTTAGTTTTGAAATGACAATAATTTGTAATTGTGTCAATGTTCTTCTTGAGAAGCGATATATATATAGCCGTGTAGGCAGGCCTCCAAAAAGATGGAGCGACGACCTGGTTAAGGTTGCGGGATCGCGTTGGATGCGGATGGCACGGGACCGATCTGTTTGAAGAGCCTTGGAGGAGGCCTATGGTCAGCAGTCTTTCGGCTGGAATGATGAAAATGATATAGCCGTGGTGGCCTAGTGGTTTGACCTATGGCCTCTCAAGCACTGCATCGTGGGTTCAAATCCCGGCTCGCACCTCTTGATTTTTTCGGAATTTATGTGCGAAATTACATTTGAAATTTACCATAAGCTTTACGGTGAAGAAAAACATCGTGAGAAAACCTGCATACACCTGCGAAGAAATTCAATGGTGTGTGTGAAGTTCCCAATCCGCACTGGGCCCGCGTGGGAACTACGGCCCAAGCCCTCTCATTCTGACAGGAGGCCTGTGCCTGTGTATGTGTATATAGGCTAGGACGAATAAATGAATGTACTTATACATATGTTAGATTTTTTAAATTTTCTATAACCTAGTACCTGGGCGACCGAGCTAAAACTAATCTAGATAAAACTAAACCAGATCGATTACAAGTACCTAAGTACAGTAATTGTTCGTAATGATTTAATTTCAAACCGCTATAACTCAAAAAGTTGCTAAGGTGACTAGATATTTTTTTTCCGTGTAGGTACAGTCGAGTTCTCCAATATCTGTACAGCCAACCGTTCATAAATATCTGTACATAGACCTTATTACCGTAACATAAGGTTCATGTTTATATATTTATGAACGGTTGGCTGTACAGATATTGGAGAACTCGACTGTACCTACCCTTCATTATAGTATTAATCTTTATTCTAGGAACAGAATCCATTGTTAAGCTAGACAAACAGACTAGCAATAAAACTGGCGTAAGTAAATAAGTTAACGTTAATTATACTTTGATGTCCCCATGCTCTGTTTGGTGTCGGCATTAAGGGTTTGCTTACATTGGCGACCCGCTACCGCTGCCGCTTGTCAAAACTAAAATGAAAGAAGACGCCGAAGAGAAGAATCGTTCCGTTTCTTTATTAAAGGGTATCTTTGGGTGTTTAATATGTATTTAAATATGTATCTATCTATATAAGAATGTTCATCCGTTGCCTAGTACCCATAACACAAGCTTTGCTTAGCTTACTTTGGGACTAGGTCAATTGGTGTGAATTGTCCCGTGATATTTATTTTTTTACTACCAATTACAATTTTAATGTTATAGGTAGTTGACTTTTTTAAATCTTTTTAAAGTAGTTATTTAATTGTGACATATATAATATTTGTAATGGATTTAATTTTATTGATGTTTTGTAATGTTATGGAAATAAATGATTTTGATTACAATAGTTAAATTAATAATCCATCCATCCATCTCTTAGCCCTAACGCCGCCGGTCGAACTATAATAGAGAGTGGTGGAATAGGTCCTTAATAATAATATCTACTCTTATCTACAGCCGTCACTTGACAATGTGTCCACACCCGTAGTCCCTTCAGCTAATAAAGACAGACATACATGAGTCACAGGAACAAACGCTGCACACCCCCAGAGTAAACATCACACTGCACTCGTTGCACCGCTGCCGGGGAAGCTGCAGTGACAGTTCATTGACCTGGGTATCTTAGTTTTTTCACGTTAGCGCTTCGCTTCATGAGTGCTAAAGAATTCGCTTCCGTAGCTTGAGAGATACGATAAATACAATTTAGGACTACTAAGTATTCAAGGATGACATTAAAAAAAGAAAAAAAAACAGAAAAACTTATTCGGTCACGCTTCAATTTAAAACAAAAATCATATCATTTATTTTGCCATAAGTAAACAACATCACCATCCCATTGCCGTAAGTAGGTACATAAGTAGCAGGTTGGCAGGAGCATGCTCTCGATAGGGACGAATGGCGGAAAAAAGGGGAGGCCTTTGCCCAGCAGTGGGACACAAAACAGGCTAAAAAAAAAAAGTACACAAATATACATGCAAATATATGTACAATATTAAATAGGTTACAAATAGAATTTACAATACAATAATTTTAATAATTAATTAATTAATTTCGAAATCATTCAAACCGTTTTCGAGTTCCACTAAGTAAATAAATAAACAAAGATTGGTCATTTAACGGTCCAAACCAAACCACACCATCATTATGCCAGCCTATAATACGTCCCACTGCTGGGCACAGGCCTCCTCTCAGAATGAGAGGGTTTGAGCCGTAGTCCCCGCGCGGGCCCAGTGCGGATTGGGAATTTCACACAAACCGTTAAATTTTCCTCAGGTATGCAGGTTTCCTCACAGTGTTTTTCTTCACAGTAAAACTCATGATAAGTTTAAAATGTAATTGAGGAAATACATATATCTATCAACAAGTCTCAAATGGCCCCTATTAGTAGCCCCGACACACAAAGAAGGGTGTTATAATTATAAGTTTAACCGTTATGGGTGTGTGACATCATAGCATTTAAACGGGTGAACCGATTTGGATGCAGTTTTCATTATTTGAACGCAGGTTTTTGGCGATGGGTCTTAGACATGTTTCATCAAAATTGGTTCAGCCGTTTCAAAGTTATCAGCTGTTTCGTTAGCTGCGAAAGGGATCTTAGACGCATAATGGGCATCAATCACTACATAGTATAAAACAAAGTCGCTTCCCGCTGTCTGTCCCTATGTATGCTTAGATCTTTAAAACTATGAAACGGATTTTGATGCGGTTTTTTTTTAATAGATAGAGTGATTCAAAAGGAAGGTTTATATGTATAATACATGCATAATTGCACCCGTGCGAAGCCGGGGCGGGTCGCTAGTTTACTTTAATTTCAAACATATGTGTGCCCAAATTGCGTCGGTGGTTTCTAAATTTTTAATTTATACTTTATCTTTTGAGCAGTAGGTATACCTTGTATGTCACTCAGTAACCTTTGATTACAATATGCAACATAGCATTAATACGGCCTTGCCAACGACTTTTCTCTAATTAAATCTAAAACTTAATCTCTCTACGAAATCGAATTAATTCAATCGTTGACAGCCCTTTGTATATGATCGATGGCGCGCGCGCATGTGTTGAAACGTCGACTCGATCGAGCGATCGGTCAAGCGTGAGCGGGACTTACTTCGACGGTTTATCGGCTTCGAATCAAAGTTAAGTATACATAGGGTCTGGTAAGTGAATCCTGGGAAAAGATAGTGGCGGCAAATTAAAAAATAATATGGACAACATACATAGGGTGAATGAGCATTTACTAGGCAAGCGTGCTGCATCGTAGGCACCATCTTCGCTTTCCATCAGGCTTGATTGTGGCCAAACGCAAGCCTATATTGTATGTAAAAAAACATAACAGGCACGTGAAGTGCCCATTCACGTGCGTGCGAACATTCGAGCAACACTCGAGTAACTCACACAACGAGAATTTAGTAGCGTGTGTGTGGTATTATAATTCAGTATTCAGTGGATTCAGTGGAGGTCACTCAGAGGGCGATGGAGAGGGCTATGCTTGGAGTTTCTCTGCGGGATCGCATTAGAAATGATGAAATCCGTGCAAGAACTAAAGTCACGGACGTAGCTCGAAGAATCGCTAGACTTAAGTGGCAGTGGGCAGGGCACATCGCCCGTAGAACTGACGGCCGATGGGGCCGAAAGGTTCTCGAGTGGCGTCCGCGGACCGGAAGACGCAGTGTAGGTAGGCCTCCAACAAGATGGAGCGACGACCTGGTGAGGGTAGCGGGAACGCATTGGATGCGGATGGCGCAGGGCCGATCTGTTTGGCGAGCCTTGGGGGAGGCCTATGTTCAGCAGTGGACGTCTTTCGGCTGCAATGATGATGACGATGATGAGATAAATGATTACTTACATACATATTATG
The DNA here is from genome assembly GCA_947859365.1 of Archips crataeganus. Classification (NCBI taxonomy): domain Eukaryota; kingdom Metazoa; phylum Arthropoda; class Insecta; order Lepidoptera; family Tortricidae; genus Archips; species Archips crataeganus. Next base: position 17,073,950 of record OX402065.1, on the reverse strand, counting down.
TTGACCCTATTAAAAGATAATTCGATGACACGATTTCAGTAAAAAAACGCTTTATTTTAGCCCTGAAAACCAGATTTATTTTCGATTTACTGCAAAATCAGATTTCTTGCTGGTTAAAAACAAATAAATAGTTAGTTGATTGAGTTGGGGAACAAGTGACGTCATAAGTTGCTATTGCCATTCAAACTCTATGGGAGAATTTTGTTCTGACAGCTCATAAAAAGTACGTTAGTTGATTGGTGGTGTCAACATCCCTATTTGTGCCCCGACAGGGGATTGAACCCGGGACCCCATGCTTCGTAGTCAGCTTCTCTAACCACTGAGCTATGCGGTCGTCAACAACACAGTAAAGATCCTTTTCTGAGGACCCCCAAAAGAACCAGATCATCCGGTCAATCCGTTGCACACAATACTGTTATACCCTGTGGGCGTCCACGTCTCCATTTAATTCTAATGGTGACAAATAACCTGCTAGCACAATGCGATCAGGCCTGTCAATATGACAGCTGTTCCCACAGATCTCGTAAGAATAGAAATGATACCGTAAAGCAAGTCTAAACTGTAGCTAGGTCGTTTAAATCGCAGGGTTGAAAACGTAAAAATGCGTGCGATCACACGCGCGGACCGCTCGATCAATCTTATACAAAATATATATATTGTTCATACATAATGCGGGCTGCGTTCAATTTGACCTGACCGCGACCGCAGAACGCATTCAGTATGACAAATCTTTGACAGTTTTAGATCCCCACACACACAAAGCGGTCAAACTTATAACATTAACACCCCTCTTTCTGTGTCGGGGGTTAAATAGGAAATAATTGGTTAGTAGTTAGTACAAACATAAGCTGACGCAGCTTTTTGTGTAAAGTGACATCATGATTTTTTTTTGTTTTTACAATTGATAGCTATTATCCTATTACTCAGAAAACGTGTGTAGTAGTAGGTAAATCAATAATCTTATCATCAAAACATGTTTGTGAACCGCTGTATCAGGTAAAAGTACTAATAATGGTTTCTCTGTTTAAATTCCCACACCAAAATTATTATTATTTAGTACCACAAAAGAGTAGAGTGGCAACCGTGAACCCGAACACACTGAAAATCACATGAAAATCCAATGGGAAATTCAACTTTCCAAGTATTCAGTTTTCCAATGCCATACACAATTTGCAACACATTTTTGTTTGATGAGACTGTCATAGATATGTGATAATTGTGTCAAAATCAATTGTAAAATCGATTCGAACAATTCGTTAATAATCGCTAGGTTTGACTAACGATACGTCTTATGGTGGCACTTCAGTTGGCGTTGTGTGTGCGTGTGTGTGTGTTTGGGGCTTGGTATTGCCATCTCCGTCTTTCACGCTAGAATCGGCATAGTGCTCCTCTCTCGCACACGCAACTATTTCGTGAAATACGCCAAGTGAAGTGCCAGCATTAGCCTCATCACTACACACTTCAATAGACAAATGTCAAAATTTTGGAAGTTAGATCTCACAAAGAATAGGACGGTTATATACAACAACCTTAAAAAAACATATTTTGCATTAATAAAATAGAAAAATCGTTACCAACACTGACTCATCAAAGATAATTATTAGATAGATCAGTTTGTTTGGCTGTAGTGATGCAACGATGCCGATACCGATTATCGTATACCGCCGATTATCGTGTTTTATTACGATAATCGGCATCGTAAGCACTTTATACGATTTTTACGATACGATATTTGAAAGAAAACATACATGTTTTGCTTGAAATTAAATATTAAAATTCATAAAGTATGTATGTAGGTTTAAGTATACTTAAGTGCACCTTATGTACACTTAAGTAGGCAATATCAGAAACAGACTGAAACAAGACATTTATGTGTTCGCTACTAGTATTATTAGATAGAATGAATAATTGGTAAGTTACCTGATGTTAAACATAAAAGTATATTAAAAACTATAATAGATGTTGATTTCAAAGAGATTTTTAGTTTTTATTTAAAGTATCGTAATGTATTCGTATCGTATCTGTATTCGTATTCGTATCGTAATGATATATCGTAATCGTAATAGCTTATACGATATTATCTGTATTCGTATCGGTATCGTAATAGAGATATCGTTGCATCACTGTTTGGCTGCATTTTAAATTTTTCATTGACTTTCACTAACTATTAAAGAAAACTCAATTACAAAGTCACAAAATTATAATTAAACTTCACGACGTATACCGGAAACGGAACCACCCGAATGGCGGACGGTGATTGGTGGACAGGTGGATTAATTTAATCACATCTTTGTGAGTATAATGTCAATGTCTTAACGCGTGCTTACTGGGACATGACACGCATGCGCAGTTAATGTCTGTCGTAAAGACTTATAACACTACGGTATTCAATTACGACGTTTTCTCGTGGCCCCATTGATTTGTCCCATCAATGGGACCACGAGGGAGACTTATTTCTCGTGGTCCCATTCAGCTCAATTGGAGTTATCTTGAACCTCCTGTATAAAATGCATACTGTACAGAATGGGAACACGAGAAATAAGTCTCTCTCGTGGTCCCATTGATGGAACAAATCAATTTCATGTTGGATATATTTGCGAGCGCCTTATTTATTTAGTTGCTACCAGCGTGTACTCGGCTATTTTGGTCATGTCGCTCGAAAGGAACCAGACAACCTCGAGAAACTGATCGTGCTAGGCAAGATAGAGGGGAAAAGACCAAGAGGACGGTCGCCAACACGATGGTCGGATCAAATTAAGGCGATAACGGGGCTCACTTTGCCAGCAGCTCTGAAACAGGCCGAGGACAGTGAGGTGTGGAAGCAGTTCGTCAACGTCTCTGTAAAACCTTTTCAAGACGGGCACGACCTACAAAAATGAAGAACACGACGAAGAAGAAGAGCGTGCATGCATCCGTGCATGCGTGTGTTAGATTTAGCTCTATTCATATTAGATATTCTATTTACCTATCGATATTATTTTACTTAGAAATATATATGGGAAGTGACAGTTAATTTATCTTGCTTAGCTGCTTTATAGTCACATGTTTTATATTAAACGAGGTAATAACTTATTTTGATGTTTATCGGGGCCAGGAGTTAACGGAGTATAAAATAATAAGTTTATGATGGGTTAAGATATTATATTTGGAAAGTAAAACAAACAGATCAAATCATATTTCGAGAAATCGCTTATATTGAAACAAACCTTATTTTCCAATGAAATATTAGCTTTTAATGATAACGAATAACAACAACACAAGATTCTCGACATATATAAATATTATTCAGTTACCAACATAATTCAAGTATTCATTAATTTATAGCTATACACGTTGATATATAAGCTATACGATAATTATTAATATATTTCCATATGAAAGATATAGAAACAAATTATAGCCATTTATTGATCATACAAACAAGTAACTACTTAACTGTCAAGTGACCACGGCGACGGCTCGTAACAAAGTGCCCCCCACCTGGCCTAAGAAGGCCTTTTATAAGTTTGCCCTGCCGTCCGGGTGAGTCGCAAACAACTGACGTCACCAGAGTAAGACAATCGGAAAGTATCTTAATTATTCTATCGCTTGTCTTTAGAGCCAAGCATTACCCAAATTATCAATGCCGTAACCATATCTCATTTACTTACTTATTTTAATAATATATTTTATCACCTTACATATCTAATAATGTTATAACAGTTTCTATTACTTAGTATATCTAACACGTGCATGCATGTATGAGCCATATCACACTGGCGGTTCGCGAACGTATTAGAAGCGGAGTGAACGCACGCGCAGCGTGTTTACAGCTCGCGCGATAAGAGTTTGGCTTTGACCGTTATTGCGCATTGGGTATCAACGGGGGTGCGGGGTATGCGCAGTAATCCCCTCCACCCGAAGGTCAAAGCCAAACTCTTATCGCGCGAGCTGTACCTCGGGCGCGCAACGTACCTATTCACCGCGAGCCACTTGAGTCTGGCGATTCATCGAGCTATACTGTTTTAAACTTTCGTGATTTTCACTCATAATTACTAAACTAAACGGGACTTATCACGCAATAAATATTTATTTATTTACCTCGACGTTTCGGCCACATTGTAGCAACCGTGGTCACGAGTTAGTCTTCGAGCTATGTCGGTGACTTTAGTTAAATGTATAACTTGACTTTACTCGGCGCTACTAGATCTGCCAGTCAACTTGGAATTCCAGGATTTTATTAAATTCCCACGGGTTTTCTCAAAACTTACATAGTGGCCTTCATTTGCGTGTTATGACAAACATGCAAAATTTCATGTCGCTAGACTAAGCGAAATTTTACATAGGTCTCGTAGAAATAGGTATAGAGGTAAAAGTAGCCTGTATTATTGCTTAATTTCATCCAAATCCGTCCAACCGTTTAAGCGTGAAGAAGCAATAAAGACACACATAGATACACAAACTTTATTATACAGGGTCATTTTTAATTCACTGACATCCTCTTAACCCTGAATTCCTATCACTCAAACAAATGTTTTTTGTTCTACGACTTTTTAAAATGAAGCACTTTTTTCCCCATACAAATACACAGAGTATCGTAAAACTAAGAGGTAATCTCAAATTTTCAAAACGTTATTACACCAAAAATATTAAGTTATGACAAAAGTCGTAAAACAAAAAACATTTGTTTAAGTTGTAGGAGTATAGGGTTAAAAGGATGCTAGTGAATTACAAATAACCCTGTATATTAGTAGGATTAAGATCCGAGTGCTATAGTAACGTGTCGACAAGTGAAAAAATCAGGGGAACTATGCCTATTTCCGGGATGAAATAGTATCCTAACCCAGGTAATAAGGTACTCGGTCTTTGACCCTTTTTTATTCTTTATCTTTTTTGTTTATATTTATTTTATTTATTCATTTATTTATTTATTTATTTATTCATAAAGTTCACATAAGATACAAAATAATAAAACAAAATATTGTTTCTTTAATTTCCTTTTTAAATCCTTTTCTCACATGCGGCCATTTGACATTTTTTTTCCATTGATATTTTGTATTAAGTATATGTAGTGTATAAGTATTATATTGAATGTATTTGTTTATTTATATAACTTATATTATATTTGTATTGTTTTTATTGTTTGTTGTCTATTAAGTAATACTGCGTTTCTCTTGTCTGTTATTTCTGCCACCTGCATTAGTCTATTGATATTTATCAATTTCTGAGTAATTGGTTGTCTGGAAGAGATCGCTTTTTAGCGATAAGACCGCCTATTGTCTAACTGAATTTTTATTTTTGTAATGTCACTGTACTGCTTTTGGTGATCAATAAAGAATATTTGTATTGTATTGTACTTATCTGCGTGCCAAATCTCATCAGGATCCGTCAGACCGTTTGAGCTTGAAAGAGTAAAACGTCCACACATCCGTCGACACAAACTTTTGCGTAAAAAAATTACGCAAATTCATGCAACTGGCAACCCTGCATCGTAACTCAAGCAGAATGTTAAGGACAAACATAATATGTATTATCAGTGTTAAGCCCAATTAATTGTAGAGTGCGTACATTTTTATCACGTGTCTTAATTTAATGGCTGGCAAAAGTCAATAAATAAAGTCAATCAACGCACTAGCATCGCGTAAAACGCTGCTGGTGTCTATGGACAGTGGTGATCATTTAACATCAGGTGACCCACTAGTTCGCTTGTCTTTGTCTGGCCTCTCTAACATAAAAAACCGGCCAAGAGCGTGTCGGACACGCCCAAGATAGGGTTCCGTAGCCATTACGAAAAAAATCAAGTAATATGTTTCAAAGGATTTCGTATGCGTACGGAATCATCCAAGTTTATTTTATTTTATTTTATTTTATTTATTTATTTAGAAACAAACAGTCTCTTATAGTTATATGTATTACAAATATATTTTTACGGATCATAGACTTACAGTTTCCTAAAGAAAAAATATTGAAACCTTACATAAATACTAAGGTAAACTACCCAGCTACCACCCCCACACCAGCGATCAACAACTCCAAGAGAAAGACTATCAAGCGCCAACCAGTCCATCACCCGCGCCTGACCAGCATCTTAATTGGTGCTGTGTTTGCTTTATAGTCAGGTTATGTAGTTAATCAAACGCAGATGACAGATAGCTAGCATTCGACAATGCCCAATGCCCCAAAGCAGCCAACCACCGGCACAAGGGCAACACCTAGGCAGCCCACTCTACATAAAACTAAAACTAAACTAAACGAGTTTACAGAGTTAATCCACCCCTATGCATCAAAAACAAAGGAAATATATATACTACTAGCTGACCCTGCAAACGTTGCCTTGCCTTATATCACCTAGGGGTATAAAAAATAGCCTACGACCTATTCTCAGACCTACCGAATACAGAGAAAAAAGTTTCATAAAGATCGGTCCAGCCATTTCGAAGGAGTTCGGTAAAAACCACCGTGGCACGAGATTTTTATATATGAGATTTACAAATTTATGTCTACAACAAAACAAAAACAAAAACGACAAAACACAGCCTACCCAAAATCTGTAATACACTGCAGGAACTGTTTTTTAAACCTACTTAACTTATTGCTGAAAATATCCAAATGTACATACTTATCATTATACAACCTGCACGCTCTTTTCATGAAACTATTATTTGCATACGAAGTTCTACTACGGGGAATATGAAAAAGAGGTTTCTTTCTACAAGCTCGCTCACAACGACGAGGTACTCTAAAGGAAAGGGATTGTAACAACAAAGGGGCATCAATATGATTATTAATAATTTTATAAACAATACAGGTTATCGGAGCACATACGCAGTATGAAAAAGCAAGACAGCAAGGGGTCTGCGGTGGCCGAACACTCAATGGACTCGGGCTCGACGCACTACATCCGGTTTGATAAGGCTTCCGTACTTGCGAGAGAAAAGTTTTTCATTCCGCGGAAGGTGCGTGAAGCCATCGAGATTGGTCGTCATCCAAATTTTAACCGGGATAGTGGTTGGTCAGTATCCCCGAGTTGGAAAACAGTGTTGAGTGTTCGTACTGCGTCAACGGTGAGTGTGGGCGAACCTTTACAAAGTGATGTGGTTAGTGTTGTGTGCTACCCTACATTTGACAATGACAATAAAAGTGATGATGGAAACGGGGGTAGTTGTGTGTCGCTGTCAGTTGCGTCGAGTAGCCGCGCGACCAGGGCGTTAGCACGCAGTGCACGTTTGGCAGCCGCCGTGACGTGCGACTCCGAGAGGAAGGGCTACGGATTAGCCCGAAACATGTCAAGTTAAATTCGTTTTAAGACGTGAGTGATCCGTTTATTTTCATTATCATAGGCATATTTGTTTATAAATTATATTTGATAAAAAATATGTCTCATCGAGTTAACAGATCGGTGAAGGTCGATCTTCCACGTCTCCTCTACTACTTGTGTAACGAAAGTTAGTCATACGAACTATATGGGTAACTTTAGTTACACAGAGGAATCAATTAAATTTTGTTTTAAACCCGTAATTGTGTACAATTGTTTTATAATCGACTCACCTGTGAATTTTCTATGCTAAGCTAGTGAATAATTAAATAATTTTACTACAGACCGAACTAGATTAAATTAAACCTAATCAAACAGCGAGTATTTCAACAATCCCGCATTGTGAAACGGCACGTTATGTTAATTAAACTGAATTAATTGTCCGAATGTCCCTTGTCGCTAGGTAGCCAGGTAACTACAATGTCGGTACAGTCTAGACACTAACCTAACTAACCTGCATTCTATAAGGTACTAGCTGTTGCCCGCGCCTGCGTCTGCGAAGAATAGGGGTATAAAAATAGCCTACGACCTATTCTCAGATCTACCAAATTTATACAGAGAAAAAGTTTCATAAAAATCGGTCAAGCGTTTCGGAGGAGTTCGATAACATTTCGGAAAATGTAAGCATTTAAAAGCCGTGGTGGCTTAGTGGTTTGACTTATGGCATCTCAAGCAGAGGATCGTGGATTCGAGCCCGGACTCCCCCCTCTAAGTTCTGCCGAACTTTGCATGCGAAGTTACATGTAAAATTTAGCCTGTGCTTTACGGTGAAAAACCTGTCGTAAGGAAACCTGGACACACCTGCGAAGAAATTCAATGGTGTATGTGAAGTGCCCAATCCGCACAGAGCTCTCATTCTGAGAGGAGTCCTGTGCCCGGCAGTGGGATATATTTATGCAGGCTGGAATGATAATTTCAGGAGTTCTCACTGCGCTCCAAAACACGCATTACATGTAATGTAACATAGCAAGCCAATCGAGAACGCCGGGACTCCAAATCCAGTAAAATACAAAACAAATATAATGAAAAAATCCAGAACTTATTGATTCGAATCACTTCGTTTTTCCATAATTTCATTTGCTATACCAACATTTGCCATAAAATATATGGAACAGTAAGTAGGTTAGGTCAGGTTAATCTGATAACAATTATCAAGAAAATACTGTTTCAGAAATAAATAAATAAATAAATATCATGGGACAATTCACACCAATTGACCTAGTCCCAAAGTAAGCTTAGCAAAGCTTGTGTTATGAAATGAATAACTTTAAGATAAATGTAGGTACATTTTAGGAAACGATACATTATGACATGAAATTCGAACAAACGATAGAGAACCTTATTGATTAAATCCATAGAAATTGTCTTTAAAGCAAGCATGCATGACAATTTGTTAAAGCCGAATATTTTAGAATAAGAACCAGACTCTTCAGCTTAAATCAAAATTTTACATTTGACTACTTGGACAGGGAAGCGAAGCTTTTCCAGACGTTTTAGATACGTCTAACGATTATTTTGTCTTGCCTATAACAGTCCGATAGAGCTGTTGAAACAAGCCACCACAAAGTCTGCCCGTTCATCAACAATGGAGCCCGCATTCTTCACTATCGCCACTTCCTCATAATTAAATACTATCAGCGATAACGGCTTAGTAATAAGTCATAAAGGTGTGCTATCGGTCGCCCATAATCTTAAAGGCAAGGACTACGTGAGTAAAGTCACACATGTACTGTTTTTGACCAAAAAATCGTTTCTAACTCAAAATTTTCAACTCTAAATTCTATGTGTATCTACTCTTTTACTCTCGAGGCTATTCGCTTGTGAACCTCCCTACCATGCGTGCTAGATCTTTGCCTAGGTATTTTAGATCTATGCTTAAGGAACACTACCTATCATCTTATGCAGAATAGTCCGTTTCATCATTTCAGCCGAAAGACGTCCACTGCTGAACATAGGCTTCCCCCAAGGCTCGCCAAACAGATCGGTCCGTGCCATCCGCATTCAACGCGATCCCGCAACCTTAACCAGGTCGTAGCTCCATCTTGTTGGAGGCCTACCTACACTGCGTCTTCCGGTCCGTGGACGCCACTCGATAACCTTTTTGCCCCATCGGTCATAAGTTCTACGAACGATATGCCCTGCCCACTGACACTTGAGTCTGGAGATTCTTCGAGCTATGTCAGTGACTTCAGTTCTTGCGCGGATTTCATCATTTCTAATGCGATCCCGCAGAGAAACTCCGAGTATAGCCCTCTCCATCGCCCTTCGAGTGACTTTGTATGACCCTAATTTTAACATTACGGCTGTCACTATAGGTCTTCTTTTAATAAACTATTTTTATTTTTTATTTTATTTTATTTTTAGGACCACCTATAAGCACGCCCGCATCTCGACGTTCAAAGCAATCATTCAATCGCATCTCCCCTAATGCACTCCACGTTAAGACTGCAACAGCCGAGTGCACGGGACATTGACTGCAGTTAGCTGACCCACTGCTTCCGATTGTGACGAGGTGGTGTCGATAAAAATGACTTAAAGTATCGATATTTCACGAACACAAATCATCATCATCATCATCATCATCATCATCCCAGCCTATATACGTCCCACTGCAGGGCACCGGCCCCCTCTCAGAATGAAACGGCTTGGGCTGTAGTTGCCACGCGGGCCCAATGCGGATTGGGAACTTCACAAACACCATAGAATTTCTTCGCAGTTCATGGTGGCCTGGCGGTTTGACCTATGGCCTCTCAAGCAGAGGATCGTGGGTTCAAATCCCGGCTCGCACCTCTGAGTTTTTCGGAATTTAGTGCGAAATTACATTTGAAATTCATCACGAGCTTTACGGTGAAGGAAAACATCGTGAGGAAACGAACACAAATGAGTGGCTTAATTTCAAACCTCGATAAGTCCTTTTTTTATTACGAAAGTAAGGCAAACGAGCAAGCGAGTTTCTTCTCAGGAATGTGCAGGTTTCCTCACGATATTTTATTTTCCTTGACCGTAAAGCTCGTGGTAAATTTCAAATATATTTTCGCACATAAATTCCGACGAACTCAGAGGTGCGAGCCCGGATTCGAACCCGCGACCCTCTACTTCAGAGGTAATAGGTCAAACCACTAAGCCACCACGGCTTTCTTGTAGGTATCTGTGTAAAACTCTTTATTGTACATAAAACACATGAAATTAACAGATAACAAGAGAAACAGATGTACAAAGGCGAACTTATCAATTAAAGGGATCTTTAGTTGTAGTCCTACAACCTTATAAAGGAGAGTTGAAATGAAAATAAATTAATAACTAAAACTACGCAAAAATAATCTGCAATCTACGTAAATTAAAAAAATGCACTCACCGTGATGCAATTTATGTCGCAAAAGGGCAATTGAATTTTTAAATTGGCTCAATTTTAATCACTATCGATTAAAATGATAAGATAATTGATATTAATATGATAATGACTGGCAAATTATAGTGCACTATTGATACTTTTAATGACAGTTCGGCCGGGTCATCCGGCGACCTTGGACACACTCTGTTTTTTAATTAACTTGACCTATGCACGTCTCACTGCTAGGCACAGGCCTCCTCTCAGTATGAGACGATTTGGGCTGTAATTTCTACGGGGACTCAGTGCCAATAGGGACGATGCTACCAATCGACTGATGCACTTTTTAAGAGCTATCAAAACACGATGCTCCCATAATTTTTGTATGGCTATTTGTTAGCTGGGCATTTTCAAAAAAGAGTGTTTACTTTTTTTAAATGAGTAAAGGATCGTGGGCATGAGCCTGGGAGTTAAGTCATTCATTAAATACTTAGACCTTAAAACTTTAAACTTTCACTTAGTTCTATGGACAATAAGTTGAATCCTATTGCAGAACTGAGACGTATTTTAGACAGAGTGGTGACTTATGACAAAACAGGTTTTCCTTAGAAAATACCAAATCATTATTTATTAGAGCACAATAAACATATAATTGTTGCTAATTAATGGTTTTAGACGCATAATGGGCATTTACTTTATTTTCAAACATAATATATGTGTGACTAAATTGCGATGGAGGTTTTTAAAGTTTTAAATTTATAGTTTATGAGACACATGCAGCTTTATAATTAGACCTTTGAGTGAAGCAAGAGAACTTGCGAGGTGCCAGTTTGTTAACTAAAGTGGTTTAACATTACATAAACGCTTATCTTTGTTTTAACGGTCACGGTCGCGGCTATCGTTGTCGGTCTGTCCATTATATCACTTAGCAGCCCGTATCACTGTATCACCAATGATAATAAAATAATACCTACTACTCTCATTTACAATACGTCCCTACACACTATCCGCCGGCGTCCGTGTCTTTGAGTTTAGTTTTTAAATGGGTCCCACTGAAAAACGGCGTCGCGGCATGCCGATGCTGAGTGCCCAATTTAAACTATTCGATGTCTTCCATTTCTAATTTTTCCTGAAGCCGAGTTTAGACCTGCAAGAAAAAACGTGCAAGTTGGATTAAGTACATTGCGAGGCAGTAAGGCGAACGACATTAAGGTGGTCAATCAAGCGCCGCAATTTAATTCAAGTTGCACGGTTTTTCTTGCAGACCTAAACACGACTTTACAAACGTATTTGTTCCCGTGTATTGAATAAAAACTAAATATTGTCTGGAATAAATTACGTTCTGCTCAGTGTCTTACAGCGCATTCTTCTTGGCAAAGCCGAAAGTAGTAGTATAAAAAATAGACATACAAAGAACCCTTTGCGGCCTACTAATATATAATAAAAGTTTTGATTTTGATTTCCTCAAATTAAGTCTTAAAATAAAATCAGTAGGAGCAAAAGCAGGCCTAAACGGAGATGTCAGGATGATTTGGACTATTTGGCAAATCTTGCTAAGGATGAAATGGGCTGAAAGAAGAAGGCCTTTGTGCCTTTACCCAGCAGTAGGCAGTATAACAGACTTTTAAAAAAGTCTTAAAATATAAACTATATTGCACTTTCTTCGCGAGACTGCAGCGGTGGCGGGGCGCGAACATTATGCAAGTAAAACATAAAACAAATTCTTCTTGAAAGGCAGTAATGGAAGAGAAGTGTTTGGTATCTTCGAAAGTTTAGTTATTAGTACCCTTCGACAATGCTGCAGTAGATAATATTTATTAAAACAAACACGTAGCGTAAAAAGATAGTAAAATTAGATCTTTTACTAATTCTATCGACAAACCGTTGCGCATCCCTATTCGATTCGGCAGCGGACGGAAGTGAGTGAATGAGCGAATGAACGACTTTAACGGGACAAAGGCCGCCGGATGCACGGATTGAATGGAAATTATTGTTTCGAAGAAGTTGAGAGGGGTCAGTACGGCAAGCGTTTAGCCAAGTGGGAGGAATAACCAATTGTATTGAATTGTACTCAGTCAACGTACTTGATACAAGGGTCTGTGTATTCAAGTAAAGGAATATGTATATAAGTATGTATATTTATCTATATAATAAATAAATAAATAAATAAATATTAGGGGGACAATCTTACACAAATCGACCTAGTCCCAAACTAAGCAAAGCTTGTACTATGGGTACTAGATGACGATAAACATACTTATATAGATAAATAAATACTTAAATACATAGAAAACATCCATAACTCAGGAACCAATATTCGTGCTCATCACACAAATAAATGCCCTTACCGGGATTTGAACCCAGGACCTCTTGCTTCGTAGACAGGGTCACTACCAACTAGGCTAAAGCGGTCGTTATATAACTTATATAAGTATGTTTATCCGTTGTCTAGTACCCATAGTACAAGCTTTTGTTTTGCTGCATGATAATGATGATGATGTATGGCACAGGCCTCCTCACAGAATGAGAGCTGATGCGATTTGAGAACTCATAATCATTTATTGCTTCATATCACACACACTATTGGATTTCTTCGCAGATGTGTACTGGTTTCCTCACGATATTTTCCTTCACCCTAATCATGATAAACGTCCCAAAAGTCAAATTAGTAAGATACTTACGTTACGTTACGATACGGTTTTTCAAAAATCCCTAAATAGTTATTTAAAGTATTGCTTGTATTTTTTGAATTTTACAGCGCATTGGTGTATACTGTAATGCTGTAATTTTTATTGATGAATAAATAAATAAATAAATAAATAATACTACATTTATAAGAAAAAAAAACCGAACCATTAAGGCAGCAGCGGTCAGTAGTGCGGCTAGGCTGTGGAATCGGTTGCCGATCACCGTCCGACAATCTTCCTCCGTATACTCGTTCAGGGAGACATTGAAGAAGATGTGGCTTACACTATAGTTCCTTGATTATTTATTTAGTAATTAATTAGCCTTTATACTTGTGTTTTTTATGTATTGTATGTAAATGTGTGTATTTATGTACTTTGTATTTATGTATTAATGTTTTATTTATTTATGTATAATAACTAATAAGTATATTGTATAGGTATAGTTAGGTTATTGAGATTTACTTATGCATTTATATTTATTAAATTTTTTTGCTTTATTTGTCGATCCTTGTTTTTTGATTGCTCTTCTCTACCACTCAAAGGTTGACTGGCAGAGATCCCTTCAGGGATAAGTCCGCCTTTGTACCTATCATTTTTTTTCTGTAACCTTTTTGTTTTCGTTTTGTATAATAAAGAGTATAAACAAACAAACAAACAGTAGGTACGCCATTAGTTTTAACTAGAATAATACCACGGATAGATTTTCGAAGTAAAAAAAGGTATATTTCCAGGAAAACCCCTTCTATTCAATTAAACAATTCATTGATTTTGTCAAACTTCTCACCTTCACTACATAGTATAAAACAAAGTCGCTTCCCGCTGTCTGTCCCTATGTACTACGCTTAGATCTTTAGAACTACAAGTTAAGTATGAAGTATCTTTTTCTATTTTTTTTTTTTTTTTTTTTTTATTTTCTTCAACTTCATTTTTTTATTACTTTTACGGTCATCCCGTGAAACCATATATTTCAAACTAAATACAAACTGAAATATAGATGCACAGAAAAAACCCCAGAAAAAAGACCAATGCTGGGAATCGAACCCAGGTCCTCAGCGTTCCGTGCTGCGTGCTTACCCCTACACCATCACTGGTCTAGAAGTTAGCGACGAATCTTTCCCATACATCGTACACTTTAGTCTGTTATAATCACATTTAGGCAGTGATAAAGCGCATCTATGTTAATGCCCTCTACCGAGAGACTTCAACACTCCTTCGGAGCTACCCGCTCACCTGGACCAAGAGATGGCGCTACTAGGCCAACTTTTACAAGTTAAGTTAAGTCTTAACTTGTAAAAGTTGGCCTAGTAGCGCCATCTCTTGGTCCAGGTGAGCGGGTAGCTCCGAAGGAGTGTTGAAGTCTCTCGGTAGAGGGCATTAACATAGATGCGCTTTATCACTGCCTAAATGTGATTATAACAGACTAAAGTGTACGATGTATGGGAAAGATTCGTCGCTAACTTCTAGACCAGTGATGGTGTAGGGGTAAGCACGCAGCACGGAACGCTGAGGACCTGGGTTCGATTCCCAGCATTGGTCTTTTTTCTGGGGTTTTTTCTGTGCATCTATATTTCAGTTTGTATTTAGTTTGAAATATCTTTAGAACTACGCAACGGATTTTGATACGGTTTTTTTTAATAGAGAGAGTGATTCAAGAGGAAGGTTTATATGTATAATATGTACATGCATAATATAGTTGCACCCGTGCGAAGCCGGGGTGGGTCGCTAGTATCAAATAAAGACCAAAAATAATGTACCTACCTACCTATATGTGAATATTCGTGGCGTCTCTAAAATGTATTAGGTTTAGTGTAAGACGTCATATCGTTTCTTATCGGTTCTTTGGCTTAAGTGACGGCACCAATCATGGACATGTTAAGCACAGTAGTACCCAGTAATGGACAGCAAAGATTCAATGCATTATACCCCACCATTTTTGGTGGTGACTTTACCAGTTATGGTTATGGCCATCAATTATCTGAGCATAGTATTGGTAGTTTGAAAATGTATACAGGGTATTTATTTATTTGTTTATTAAGTCGTGTACATATAGAAACAAGGTGTTATAATATTTAAGTCAGTCCATGACACCCTGTAAGGGCACATAATAATAATAAAAATAAATTATTTTTTTAATCAGTGCACAAATTTTGATACCTACGTGATTCAGTATCGTTAATAGATCACGATTATTTGTTCAAGATTTTTTTTTACATTTTGAAATTTGGCTTGTTCATAGTAATCATCCAATAAATTGGTCGAGTTCTATGAACAACAAAAAAAATAAGTGATAAATATTATAACGAAAAATACTGAAATTTGTTATTTTAACGACACTGTATCACATATTAAAATTTGTGCACTTATTAAAAAATACCCTGTATAGTGTCCGTTCCTTATACTCCATTTAATTTAGAATTATAAACAACAACAACATTATATTGCGGCTCGTGAACTGTAATCTCTTTACAATTTGTACTAGAGTAACAATAAAATTGACGACACACAAATAAAGTGACATTAAAACAATTTTATTTTGCGGCTCCCAGACTGTACTATTTGCTAGGTAAGAAATAGTTGACGAGCCGCAATATAATGATGTTGTGATTTTCAATTCTAAATTAAATGAAGTATAAAATTTGGGTTTACGAAAAAAAATGACCATAATTAGTCCTTGTCCATTACTGGTGCTGTCACCCTCGTCTGCCTTAAGTCAATGTCATGACGAACCAGGAGCTGAAAACGTTGGCAGAGAACCAAACAGAATGGCGATTACTCCACCGACAAAGGTTTTTAAATGATGGTGATGATGTCATATCGTTTTACTGAAGAATGCGATGAAGTTTTCAGCATTCATGTTACAGTTGAATCGCGTGTGGATCGCGCCCCTCCCCTCCCCTCCCCGCGGCGGCGCGCGGCAACTTTGCTGGGTCTAGACACAACCAACATACAGACAGCTAGCTCACAAACACTTAACACCATCTAAGGACACCAGTGCGTGGGGCGTGAAAAATTTTGCAGGTAAAGCCCGAGCTAAATAAAACCTATAAACTTACCCTATTCGTCCTCTTTCTGAAAAGTTCTGGAGGAAGGGTCTGAGCAGTTGTGCAGCGCGCTTACCGGTTATAATCCTTTTCATATAGCTTGGGTTCGTTCGGTGACATTTGGTTTTTTCCATTCCACGCCTTGAATGTTTCAGGCCAATACTTTGTAAAAAAATATACTTGAATCCCGAAAGAATAAAAAATATATATGTCTCCACAGCTTAAAATATTTCGTAATATAATAAACACATATCACTTCGAAATATATTATTACGAGATTTTTATATATTAGGATGTTATAATTATAAAACTGAAAAGATACATTTCAATCTCGTCAACATTCATCGTGTAAAACGGAACGGAATTGTAATTTTTTGTGGAGATATGTATTTTTTATCCTTTCGGGATTCAAGTATATTTTTTTATAAAGTATTGGCCTGAAACATTCAAGGCGTGGAATGGAAAAAAAACAAATTTCACCGTACCCAAGCTATATGAACAGGATTATAAGTGCCCCGTATTTGTTGTACGGTTTGCACTGGTTGGGGGCGCGCGCAACACCGCGCTCATTCTCCTAAATCCAAGTCTAGGGTGAATGAGCATTTGCTAGGCGAGCGTGCCTCAACTTCGCTTTCCACCAGGCGTGATTGTGGTCAAACGCAAGCCTGTATTGTACATATGTAAAAAAAAGTCACCATCAGTGAAGTAGCGGCTGTATTCTGTGCTAGGGAGGCAACCAGACGGGGGGCGCCGCACGCGACACTGGAGGTAATTCCACGATTGTGAATATGAAATTATACATTTAGAGACTAGGGACGGCAAGCCACGTAATTACGTTAAGGAATGTAATACTTTATGAAGCCAGCGCAACACCACGAAAAACACTACAAACCTTTGTTCTACAAACGGTTTACCACGAAAGCGTCGTCAATAATTGATTGTTTCAGTTTCAGATGACCCGCTAACCTAACCAGTTTTCCTCCCACTCATAATAAAAAAAAATTTTCGCAGACGAGCAACAGCTAAACTTTAGACAATAAAATACAAGGTAAGCAATAGACGGCATTATCGCTTCAGAGCGATCTCTTCCACGCAAAACAAAAAGAAACAACAAACAAAATTTCAAATTTACGAGTCCCTTGAATCCCCATCAAACCACTATTTTATTCAAAACGCAGACTGAAAAAAAAATCTAAGATTTATAAAAACTTGTGTCCTTTGTTTTGTTGGCCGGCGTCAAGCTTTGCTGCCACGTTCTCGCCTAAACAAAGGTTTATAATGCAGGAGCTTTAGGGTTCCCTAGGCAAAACCCTCAACCTTTGTAAAGTGTCAAAAATATACCATGCAGCTTTGAGAAGAGTAAAGGGCGGACGAATTTCAAAATGACGTCCGAGAAAAAACTGTAAATGGTGAATCTTACTAAATAATATTATGAAAGCGAAAGTTTGTTGTTTATTTGTAAGCCGTGGTGGCCTAGTGGTTTGACCTATGGCTTCTCAAGCAGAGAGTCGTGGGTTCAAATCCCGGCTCAAACCTCTGAGTTTTTCGGAATTAATGTGCGAAATTAATTTGAAATTTACCACGAACTTTACGGTGAAGGAAAACATCGTGAGGAAACCTGCGTACACATGCGAAGAAATTCAATGGTGTGTGTGAAGTTCACAATCTGCACTGGGCCCGCGTGGAAGATACGGCCCAACCCCTCTCATGCTGAGAGGAGGCCTGTGCCCTGCAGTGAGACGTACATAGGTTGTGATGATGATGATGAAAGTTTGTATGGATTTTTGTTACTCTTTCACGCTAAAATGGATTCACGGATTCTGACAAAATTTGGCACACAGTTTATAACTGGGATTAATGATACTTTTGGTCCCGGAAAATTGCATTGTTCCCGCGGTATAGCAATAAACGAATTCTGCGCAGACGTCGTCAGCTGCTAGTTTTATCAATAAAACGACGGGACAAAATTACGTATTTCTATAGCAAAACAAAAGAACCGAAGTATACTACTGCAGTGGTCGTAATTTTGATAAACCGTTAGTCATCGGAACAGACCATGTGTGACTCACGGATCGATATGTCTATCAGTTCTGCGGATCTAGTGAACGTAGCAATGCGGTATGCTACCGTTACGTGTGACAAAAACATACTAATTAACTAGCCTTAAGCCGTGACTTCTCGCGTAACAGCCGGGGCAGTCAATTGTTGCGGAACATCACAAAAATACACTCGAGAACGAGAAGGCTCAACAGTTTTGAAATACTCTAATTTAGCACTTTGCAAACACATGCTATCCCTCTAAACTTTAAAGGATGATTTTTAATTAATCTAATCAGTGATCGGGAGTTGAATAATTGTAATCCTTAGCCAAAATGGAATTTAATCGACGGAAGTCTCAAGCAGTATGACAGTATATCCTGGATTATCCTACATGATACTTTAAATCCCGGCAAATTTCGAAGAGAATCGGAGGCAATAGCTAGTCTGCCATAAATAATATCGTATCGAAAGATACATCGAAACCAGATGTTATTTATAGCATCATTCAGCAAATCCATGTAATCGTCCTAATTCTGGGGTGATTTGTTTAATACAAGGCGACACCCATCAAACCGGGAAATTCTGCAAAGTCATCTAGAGAAACGACTCATAAAAAACTTCACGTCGTAATATTTTTCTCAGACTAAAAGCAAAGAGGTATTCAATGTTCGATTACTTTCAAAAAGCACGTATTTAGCCATCCACTAAACTTTACTCGTAGTTCGTATTTGCTGTGACTTATTTTTCAAGTGTTTTTCAATAAAAAGACTCGTCAAGATTGTTTACCCTTTTTCTAATGCTAAAATAAACGCAGTATATTTATACTCCCTTATATTTATTTATGTATTTACATGGCATGAAATCTACGGAACCAAGCTCTTACTTTAAGGCTTCATGCTTGATCCTGGCGGCAGGTAGTCGGACCTTTACGCCCATTGTGCAAATCGGGATGGGGTCCTATAATTTTTATAGATCCTAACAACGTGCCTGATATTTCGCGAAGTTTGAAAGCGTAGAATTCCCGATAGGCTAAAGTCTAAAGTTCGTGCAACCAACTTACCCAAATAATGCCAAGATTGGCGGACGGATTCAACTTAGGGAATTAAGACTTGCTCTAGTATAGCTAGTTATAACGTCATCAACCAAGATTAATAAGATTAATCATTAGATCCAATTACTGAAACATATTTTTGAAATAGATCTATTAGTGATAATAAAATCTCATCAGATCCAGTTTCGTAAGAAATATATCTACCAAGAAAAAAGTATCCCACTAGAGCCATAATGGATCTGGTCAATGGATCAACCGAGATTGAAGGATATTGAAGGACTCAATCCTTCGACTATTTGTTTGTTATAGAGCAGATAAAAATTTAGCAGTTAATTGAAAATTAATCTGGTTTTCAGAGCTAAAATAAAGTGTCTTTTTACTAGAGACTCTAGTAAAAAATGAGTAGAGAGTAGAGACTGTAGTCTAGAGTCATGTCTTGGAATTGTTTTATTTTGTGTGGACTTTTTTATACAATGCTTGTGCGTAATTTTTTTCTCATCATCTTCTCCGGTTTTTACACGTCCTGCAACTGAACACTGGTCTCTTCTTAAAATGAGAGCTTGGTTGTCTCACGAAACCCTGTGCGATTTGGAAACACACCATTGTATTGCTTCGCAGTTAGATACAGGTTTCCTCAAGATGTTTTCCTTCACAGTAAATCGCCTAAGACCGGGATTGAACCCCACGATTCTCTTCTTGAGGGACAGTAGGTCAAACCACTGTTGCCACGGTTTTTTTTTCACCCGTAACCTCATTTTAAGAAAGCCTGCAATAACCCAATTACTCATATCTGAACCCAACCACGTCGCAAATCCTCGAACGCCGATAATTCAGGGTATTGCTAATCTAATGCCCTCATTTGGGGGGATTCGGGGGATTTGGGGGCAGCGTTAAACCAGAAGGGACCAATGAAAATTTGCTTCAGTGAAATGATTTTCATTGTTTGTAGTTTTGCAGAATGATTTTGAGCGGTTGTGAATTGTAGAACAATGAAACCCAAAATATGGGCACCATTCCGAATATCAAAAGTTAATATTGCAAGATAAGAGAGATATGATAAGATAATTTTATTGAAAATTTGATTTTTACAGAATAACTTAGTAGGTACGAAGTTTCCTTATATGTAAATCTAAGTTAGCAACTCATGAACCTGAACTAGGAAATCCTGTTTTTCGGGCTGGAAGAGATTGTAGGTATATCGAATTTATCAAAATATCAAATGGGTCATAAAGTCAAAACATACATTGAAATTTTTTTTTTAAGACCGGAAACTTCTCAGCATTTATTAAAACGGCATCGTATACTAGGGGCGTTCAATAAAAAGTGAGAATGAGTATGTTATAAACAACTTTTACTAAATGTCATTTTATTTTTCGACATAGTCACCTTTTAGCATAATACACTTAGTATATCTTTTATCTAAACTTAAAATTCCATTTTTAAAAAAGGTTTCATCTTGAGTACTTAAAAAACCTTGTACTGCAGCGACTACCGCGTCGTCGTCTTCAAATTTCTGGCCTCTCAGGTATTGTTTCAATCTCGGAAATAGGTAGAAATCACTGGGAGCGAGATCTGGTGAATACGGAGGATGCTTAAGGATATCGAACCCAGCATCACGAATTGCAGCCATTGCAACGGCGGACTTGTGTGCCGGGGCATTGTCCTGGTGGAACAGCACAACTTTCGAGAGTTTACCTCGCCGTTTTTCGCGGATCTCATTGCGCAATGTTGCTATTTGTTTGGCGTATAAAGTGCCCGTAATAGTGGCTCCATGCTCGACATACTCAATCATTAATACCCCTTTACCATCCCAAAAAACAGAGCCCATGACCTTACCGGCAGATGGACTCACCTTGAATTTCTTCGGAGTTGGAGATGATGGCCTTTTCCATGTCATAGACTGCAGTTTCGTTTCAGGGTCGTAATGATGGAGTCATGTTTCGTCCATTGTTATAAATCGCGCCAAAAAAAGTTCCCGGTCTTGCTGCATCAGGTTCAAAGCTTCTTGACAAATCTCTATTCTAGTTTGTTTTTGCGTGTCAGTAAGCATTCTTGGTACCCAACGCGCAGATACCTTTTTCATACCCAAGCGTTCATGTAAAATATTATGCACGCTCCCCGTTGAAATCTTTACATTTTCATCAATAAAACGAACTGTGACACGACGATCCGCCAAAACTGAGTTTTCGACTTTTTTCACAATTTCTTCAGTTACTGCTGTAGTAGGGCGTCCGGAGCGGGGGTCGTCCATTGTCGATGTTCTTCCACGTCTAAATTCGGCGCACCAACGTGCGACTGTCGAATACGGAGGAGCATTAGACCCTAAAGTGTCCCGCGAATCCAAATTGACTTGGTCCGTAGAAAAATTTTTCAAATACAAGTATTTGATAACGGCGCGCAGTTCAATTTTTTCCATTTTCGCTAACGTACTCAATAGCATTGCAAAGAAATTACCGTATATTTTTTTAAACAAAAGACAGTTAGTTTTTTTTCATAGCAATCAGCTAGATAGATTAGCTTTACCGGCCAGTATTTAATTTCGTAATATTAAAAGAGTTTGCATCTCATTCTCACTTTATATTGAACGCCCCTCGTAGAATCCATTACGTTAGGTTAGTTTTATATCAGTCTTAAAAAGTTAACGGTTTCATAAAAAAAACTTCTCGATATTATAAACCCCCGGCTGTTGTCAGCGACACCGTTTGCGAAGAATTCATTTATCGCTATCCCGCGGGTACTTTGCAATTTTCCGGGATAAAAAAGTCTGGACAGATTTGGATGAAATTTGGTATGAAAATAGCTGCACATCTGGAATAGCACATAAGACTACTTTTTAGTCACCACGTCAGCCACGGGATCAATGTAAAATCTCAAAGTCTAACCGCTAAGTCTAGTTACATGAAATTTTACATCATCATCATCATCTCAG
This sequence comes from Archips crataeganus, assembly GCA_947859365.1. Classification (NCBI taxonomy): domain Eukaryota; kingdom Metazoa; phylum Arthropoda; class Insecta; order Lepidoptera; family Tortricidae; genus Archips; species Archips crataeganus. The sequence continues at coordinate 17,051,580 of OX402065.1, read as the reverse complement.
CCTATATACGTACCACTGCAGGGCACAGGCCTCCTCTCAGAATGAGAAGGGTTGGGCCGGAGTTCCCACGCAGGCCCACTGCGGATTGGAAACTTCACTCACACCATTGAATTTCTTCGCAGGTGTATACACGTTTCCTCTCGACGTTTTCCTTCACCGTAAAGCTCGTGGTAAATTTCAAATTAATTTCGCACATAAATTCCGAAAAACTCAGAGGTGCGAGCCGGGATTTGAACCCACGACCCTCTGCTTGAGAGGCCATAGGTCAACCACGGCTTTTTACGAAATTTTGCATGGTTGGTTATAATACAACTTAGGTTAATGAAGCCCACGATGTATTTCTCGGGAATTCCCATGGGAATTCAGCAATTTAACTACATTTTCAACCGCTTTACTTATGTATGCGAAAGCGTGTAAAAGCATGTAAAAAAACTACTAACCTTATTAATAACAGACGAATGCGATTCAACCACGTAAAACAGCGGCAGACGAAATCACAACAGAATCACTTCACTAGACTTCACTAGTCACTGATAAAACCTTCCATCGATACTGACAGCTAGACACAAGGACGTTAGTTACTATACAAGCCAAGGTCATTCATATATCCTAATAAAATATATAACGTGGTATCTAATATAATCTAGCTCATCAACATTTTTGCACGAATTTTCACAGAATTAACACACTGATAACAGGTCTATAAAACGAATTAAAAACACTGTTATAAATACGGAATGCCGCCTAACTTTTGACAGTATCCAACAAATCCGCGATAGAAATCACAGTAGTATTTCACACCTTTATGGCTAAAACTGGCGATGGTAAACGTCGGTCCAATAACAAATGGGAACTAATACATTTTGTTAAAAGCTACGTGCCAGAGCTCTTGGTGACAGCTGACTGGGTTAAATGACAGCCGGAGTGGTCCACGCATGCGTACTGAGATTTGGGGATGCTAGGGGTTTAGGTGGCTTTAGGTTGGGGTGAATTGGCTATGGTTAGCAATGGTTTTGCGAATTGTTAAGATTATTTGATTTCATTGTCATTTCGACCTGTTAGGTTTAACCGCTGGACACATGCCTCCTCTCAGAATGAGAAGGATGGGGCTGTAGTTCCCACGCGGGTCTAGTGCGAATTAGGAACTTCACTCACACCAGTGCCCGGAGTAAACCTAGTCGTCTACCTTACCTACTTACTCACATACTATCAACTTCTTTCACTAATGCTGATTTGTGCTGAAGCACCAACTTCAAACAGAACAGCAGCAAAATTTCATGTTTTTTTTGGAGTTGGTTAAGTTTCTATTTTATTTTATAAACTGGTCTTTTTCAGTTCCACTTTCGCGCAAAATGACCAATATCAAATACGCATAAGAACCAATTACAATCACGGAAAATGATCAATCGTATTTAGACATATTAAATAAAAAAATAAATAAATAAATATCACGGGACAATTCACACCAATTGACCTAGTCTCAAAGTAAGCTAAGTAAAGCTTGTGTTATGGGTACTAGGCAACGGATAAACATACTTATATACATATTAAACACCCAAGACCCGAGAACACACATTCGTATTTTTCGTATTTTTCGACACGGGAATCGAACCCGGGACCTCAAGCTTCGTAGTCAGGTTCTCTAACCACTAGGCCATCTGGTCGTCTAAAATAATAATAATATTGACATAAGTAACATTAATTACGCAAAATGACCAATTGTATTTACGCGTATTGACTTATTGTTAGAGAAAATGCAAAACGTGTGCCCCCTTTGTGCCCTTTGTAAGCAGTGAGTTGTGCAAAAGTAGCGACAACGAATACAAACGATGTCATTTCTATGCTTTTTATAGCTCTGTGGCTCCAGAGGGTATAAATTTGATTGTTCCCAACGTAATACCACAGTATAAATTGTCTAGTCAGGTTCGAACCCCGCACACAATAAATGCAGTCGCGCGGGACCAAAGACTCCTTTGGGGCCAATAAATTAAAAATAACAAGGAAAAATTAATTGAGAAACATGAAATATTTGGGTAGAGGTGGAGGGCTGAATGGCCAAGTGGTTATGAAGCTTGAGGCTCCGGGTTCGATCTCCGGTCCAGACAGATATTGTATGTGTAAATGAGTCTTGGGTGTTTATTATTTATCATCATCATTTCAGCCGAAAGACGTCCACTTCTGAACATAGGCCTCTCCCAAGGCTCGCCAAGTAGATCGGTCCTGCGCCATCCGCATCTAACGCGTTCCCGCAACCTTAACCAGGTCGTCGCTCTATCTTGTTGGGGGTATGTATTACAATACCGAAGTACGAAAGACATCGAATGGGTCAATATATATGGGTCAAAAGACCGACACGATTTTTTTCTGAAACCGTAAACTTCTCAGAATTTATTAAAACGGCATCATACAGAACCCATTAGGTTAGGTTAGGTTAGTTTTATAACAATCTTGAAAAGTTAACGGTTTCAGAAAAAAATCGTGTCGGTCTTTTGACCCATTCGATATTTTAATACATTCGGTCTTTCGTACTTCAGTATTGTAATACATACCCCTTGTTGGAGGGCTACCTAGACTGCGTCTTCCGGCCCGAGGACGCCACTCGAGAACCTTTTTGCCCCATCGGTCATAACTCATAAGTTCTACGAGCGATGTGCCCTGGCCACAGCCACTTGAGTCTGGCGATTCTTCGAGCTATATGTCAGTGACTTTAGTTCTTTTGCGATCCCGCAGAAAAAGTATGCGTGTCAGCTTTGCTTGGATTTGCTTATAAATATCTTTTTATACGTTGTCTAGTAGTCCAGAACGCAAGCTTTGCTTCCTTTTGGGACAAGGTAAATTGGTGTCACTTGTCCCATAATGTTTATTTATTTATTATTTTTGAGTTTGGTCTGAAAAAGGTCACGCTAACATTTCTGTGTGGTCAATGTCGTCATACACTAACCGAATATTGCATATGTAGTTGCCGCGGAATAGCTATAAACGAATTCTTCGCAACGGACTCGTGGGCAACAGCTAGTGTTAATAGTATTTTATGCAACTGTATCATAATAAGGGCCATTAAGACACGAATGCGAGTTTATGACTTGAGGCGAAGCCGAATGTCATAATAGAATACGCATGAGTGTCTTAATGGCCGATTATGAATAGTTGCATACCTTACTTTTTCTACGAGTTCAAAATAAACAATTATTAAATAATGATTACTTAGGCTTGATTTCCTCCTACGCTGACATCGGTCGCTGACGTCGGTCGCGCGTACGAATATACACAATACTCTATGGGCCACCGCACAGCGACGCTGACGTCCGCGGCAGATTTATTGCTACGCGCCGCTGATGGCGCGCGTCGGTGCGCTGACGCGCTATACACCACTGTCGCGCGCTCAGTGCGAAGCTGACCGGTCCTGCGCTGAATTTGCGCAAGGTTGCGCGTATGAATAAACACAATATTCTATGGGGCACCGCACAGCGACGCTGATGGCCGCACATTTGTCATACGCGACCGACGGTACGCTCGACCGACGTCAGCGACCGACGTCAGCGTAGGAGGAAATCAAGTCTTACATAACGGACAATAAATGAATTTTTCGATTTTAAAAGTAGCAAATTATTGCTCTCTTCAATTGCCGCCTGTTTTATTTCTAGCGGCGTCAACATTTCTGCGTCACTTAATTCACCAAAGTCACAAACTCTCACAGATAAAAAGTCATTTAAATAGTGATTAACTCGTTTATTTCTTTCAACTTGAATTGAAAGAACTCCGTGCAAAGCAAAACAAATTCCCGCTATTTTGAAACTTTTTTTTCACTACTCGCAACCTTAGAATGGACCCGGGAACTTTAGTTAGGTCATACAGCCAAATTGAATGATGTTAAAATATTCATATTTAACAACTAGCTTTTGCCCGCGACTCCGTCCGCGTGGAATTAGTAATTTGGGCAGCTTATTTTTTTATCCAATTTGCTTTTTCATCAATTATGGCTCTCCTTAGATCCTTCCGGAAGAAGTGAAACTTCATAATAAACCAACCCGCTCCCAATCCGCCCTCAACCCGCCCCCAACCCGCTCCCAACCCGCTCTCAACTCGCCCCCCACCCGCCCCCAACCCGCTCTCAACCCGCCCCCAACCCGCTCCCAACCCGCTCCCAACCCACCCCCAACCCGCTCCTAACCCGCCCCCAACCCACTCCCAACCTGCCCCCAACTCGCTCTCAACCCGCCCTCAACCCGCTCCTAACCCGCCCCCAACCCGCTCCCAACCCGCTCCCAACCCGCTCCTAACCTGCCCCAACCCACTCCCAACCCGCCCCCAACCCGCTACCAACCCGCCCCAAACCCGCTCCCTACTCGCCCCCCCACCCGCTCCCAACCCACCCCCAACCCGCTGTCAAGCCGCCCCCAACCCGCTCTCAACCCGCCCCCCAACCGCTCCCAACCCGCCCTATCTAACTGGGCTATCTAACACTGAAAGAATTTTCCAAATCGGAGCAGCAGTTCCCGAGATATAGACGTTTTACTTCCAAAACCCCCGATTTGGAAACATTCTTCCGCTCCGCTCCGCTCCTATTGGTGTTAGCGTGATAATATATAACCTATAGCCTTCCTCGATAAATGTGCTATCTAACACTGAAAGAATTATTCAAATCGGAGCAAATAGTTCCTGAGATTAGCGCGTTCAAACAAAAAACCTGTTCGATAAATTCTTAAAATAGACGTATCTTTCTTATTTGTGAACCGATTCAAATGAAACAAACACTAAATGTTAATCCAAGAAAATACCAACATATCAGTGAAAACCGCATCCTTCTAGGTTAAGCCGTTTCTGTGATTAGCGCGCACAAACGCACAGACAAACAGACAAACAGACAATAATTCTAAAAATCATTGTTTTGGGTTCTATTGCGCTAATAAATAGCCGTAGTGACAGTTTTTCTCAAATATCTTCAATGTACAGACACCGACTTGTTACAGATTTATTATATGTATAGATGACTTTAAAATTCATTTATTGCCCGTTATTCAAGTATTCATTATTTAATAATTATTAATGTAAACATATTTGAATTAATGTATAGGTACCTAATGACTTTATATTAATTTCCAGCTTTATTTTTTTTTAATTGCGACCGTACTCGTACCATAGAGCTTGATCAGCGTGTTTTCAATTACGAAATTTCGCTTGAAAAAATAAACCTTGATTGTGATTGGTCCTACCTGTTCTTACTCATTTTTAAGCAACCATTCACGTGGCACACGCATATTTAAGGAAACTCGATCATCAAAATTGATTTCAGTATTCTTTTTTTGAATGTTATTATATTACTCTGTCCCGTAACATAATGAAATTACCTACTATGGGTTATTATGTTACTGAATTTGCACCATAGAGTATAGAACTTGGAACTTTAGTATAAGTTTTTACTTCACCAAATACTTCGATCGCGTTTACGTAAAAAATTCAATTACTAGGGAAACATGGACAGCGTCTCCGCGCGCGCGCTTCCATGTTTCCATAGAATTGAAATTTTTACGTAAACGCGATCGAGAAGTATCGAAGTGAAGGAAAACTTATACTAAGCGTGCTTTTGTATTTTCGGAAACTGTATGTATGATTGTGTTTCTACTCTTAAGTAACTTTGAGCTTTAACCTGCGAAATTTGTGCTAATTTTTAAAGCTTATTGTCTCCATTCAGCTTTCATGTAGGTAACATGGGTTGTCCCTGTAATATTGGGCCAGCGAAATGTAAAAATGACTTTCTAATCATTAAAATTAAAATATATAATCATTCATCATAATACTCTTTCGACATGTAATGTAATCTATATTATGTATACAGTTACGGAATGAAAAGCTTCGTCAGTTTTCAAATATGTATGCGAGTACTTACTTTAATTTAACACTTTGCAAGCACGAGTTACCATTGTAAACTAATATATCACACCAGACTGTGGCATAGCATATGTATTATGCTTAGAGTGGTGGTGGTGGTGGTAGAACCTTCAATTATAGAGCGCTACTTTTATTTGTACAATGTCAATTCCCCGTTATTGCCTATGAATAACCAATAGGGTTCCTACAGGAACTAAATAGGTACGTATGCGCAACGCAAAAGAACGTCCGGTCACGCGTCTTTGTTTACTTACGCAATAAAAGCCACAAAATCGTAAGTATCCTTTTTATAATAATTAAAACCTTCTTTGCTTACAAAGGATAGAGTTCACTTTGTTTTAAAAAAATATCAAACTTATGTTGGGAATTGAAGAGCAGAAACTCGTCGTGCAATGTGCACGCGAAGAAACAATAGAACATAACTTTTTAGTTTTTTACATGGTTCGTGTAGCCGGGTTTGTATTTTTAAGTCGCTTTCATGACATGCTAAACTTAACACTACAAGTAACTAACTACTTAGTCGGGTCTTGTTTTATGCTAATATTAGCTTGACACGGAAATAGGTTTACTAGGTAACTACCGTGATTACAAATTACCTACGCTTTTATTTAGTGCTCCGTCGTAGGCCTCATCTTCGCTTTCCATCAGGCATGCATGATTGTGGTCAAACGCAAGCCTATATTGTTTAAAAACAAAGTTTCACCTGTCCCGTTGTCCGTGATCAAATCATGCAAGTTAAATTTGACCCACTTCCCGATTACCGATTAAGCTGAAATTTTGCATGCATGAGTAAATCAGGAGACAATGCAATATTATTGTGACATGGAGCTGATCTGATGATAGAGCTGGAAGGTGGCCAGAGGCACTCCATAATCAAGCGGCACTACCCCATCGAGTTCGGACTCGTTTGATTCGTCTCAAGGAGTGCTTTGGTCCTAGATAGTAACCAGGGCGCAAAAAGTAGGTAGGTACAGTCAGCATAAAAAGCTTGTATTAAAAATGGAACATGGATTGACATCTAGACTAAGTTAGGTGCCTAATAAACTGAATAGATCGAGCCCGAATTCACACTTCTGAGTATCCCAAAATCATGCGAACGCACCTTCAATATTTAACAGGAGCTCTTATGAAGCAGCACACCAGCAAAGCAATTTCAAAGACGTACCTAGGTATATCATACATGCGTATAGTCAGGCTACGAAAACTTTCGTCAGTTATTAAATTGATTCCTTTATCGTCATAGGCTCCTAGTGCCTTTTGAAAAATGAGTACTTAACGTCAATGCGATATTGTTTCATCATCATAATCATCATCAGCCTATGCTCGTCCACTGCTGGACATAGGCCTGATAGGAACAAGATGGAGCGACGACGTTATGGTTAAAGGAACGCGTTGGGCGCGGATGGCGCAGGACCGTTCTGTTTGGCGAGCCTTGGGGGACGCCTATGTTGAGCAGTGGACGTCTTTCAGCTGAAATGATGATGATTACTTACACAAACTCTTAATTATACACAAACAAACAATAAATTAGGTATACCTACGTTCTTGACGAGCGAATAAAATAAATATTCACACTTTAATCGAGATATCTGATCGCTGTCGTCCGCAAAAGGTTCGCCGTGTTTCGTGATGACCCGATACGTAGATATTTTAATTTTAATTAGCGACCTAACATATCGTTTTGCGTTTAAAATCGTAAAAATATTAAGGTTTACGATAAAATAATGTGGGAGGTGACTATAACCACTTAGTGATAAAAACCTTATATAGGATAGTAGTCACGTTGTTGTTTTGCTTGGGTGTTGTTAGAATAAGATCCCGTATGACTGTGGCCGTGCCTCTAAAGAGGGTACGATGGCTGGGAGAATTTTGAGAAATAGGTATTTTAATGAAATGTCGCTGTCTCGCCCGAACCCCTCCGTGTCAGTACAGCGAGAGCGGGACAACTGCACCTCAGACCGTTAATAGGCGCGTAAAATTGATCAAAACAGCATTTCGTAATCCCCTGTTTTCTTCTCGAAAACTGGGCCAATAAATTTATTTTTTTCATAAATAATTAGAGGACAGATTTAGCTATGCCCCTATGTTTTCCTTTTTTTGTTTATAGGAGGGATTATTTTCTGACGAGTGTCTGAAAATGACGTTGAAATTGGGCAATTTTTTCGGTTTTTGAAAGCTCATATTTCTTATGTTAGGTAATTGAAATATGGAAAAAAACGAAACATAGGGGCATAGCTGTGGTAGATACAGATTACTAAGTAAAAAAAATTTGGCTCTAAAGCCATTATCCAGGGAGGAAACAGGGGATTACGTTTGTATGGAGAAATGGTGCGCATCGTATCCTCTTAACCTCTGGACCGCCCCAGTCAGTCGGACCATTTACCATTTAGTAGTGTCAGCCAATGGAATGCCTCACACGCCACGGTCATCATTACATGACAGATAGGTATGTATTAAACTAGCAATTCGTGGCGTACGTTACTTCGTTAGTATTATGGCGGTCAAGAGGTAACAACAGTATCACAGTCCCGAAGCAATGTTCAGTCTTCTTTCGACACGTCCACATAGTAATCATCATTTCAGCCGAAAGACGTCCACTGCTGAACATAGGCCTCCCCATTTTTAGGGTTCCGTAGTCAACTAGGAACCCTTATAGTTTCGCCATGTCTGTCCGTCTGTCTGTCTGTCTGTCCGCAGGTAAGCTCAGAGACTGTTAGTACTAGAAAGCTGTAATTTGGCATGAATATGTATATTAGTCACGCCGACAAATTGATTGAATAAAAATAACTAAAAAAAATTTTTTTAGGGTACCTCCCATAGACGTAAAGTGGGGGTGATTTTTTTTTCTCGGCTAACCCTATAGTGTGGGGTATCGTTGGATAGGTCTTTTAAAACCATTGCGGGGTTGCTAACATGATTTTTCTATTCAGTGATCTGTTTGCGAAATATTCAACTTTAAAGTGAAAATTTTCATTAAAATCAACCGTCCCCCCCCCCCTCTAAAATCTAAACTGTTGGGAGGAAAAATTTGAAAAAAATCAGAATGGTATTAAATATATCAAATTTACTAGGAAAATTATAGCGGCTAAGATTGCTTGGAAATTATTTGTAGTTTAAGAGTAAATAGTAGTCTAAGGTATAAAACATACCTAAACTTAGATGATTCCGTACACATACGAAATCCTTAGAAAAATATTACTTGATTTTTTCGTAATGGCTACGGAACCCTACCTTGGGCGTGTCCGACACGCTCTTGGCCGTTTTTTTTTTTACTGTGTAATCTGTATCTACCACAGCTATTCCCCTATGTTTCGTTTTTTTCCATATTTCAATTAACATAAGAAATATGAGCTTTCCAAAACTGAAAAAATTTGCCTGCCCAATTTCAACGTCATTTTCAGACAATCATCAGAAAATAATCCCTCACATAAACAAAAAAAGGAAAACATAGGGGCATAGCTAAATCTGTCCTCTAATTATTTTTGAAAAAAAATATTTTATTGGTCCAGTTTTCGAGAAGAATACAGGGGATTACGAAATGCTGTTTTGATCAATTTTACGCGCCTATTAACGATCTGAGCTGCAGTTGTCCCGCTCTCGCTGTACTGACACGGAGGAGTTCGGGCGAGACAGCGACATTTCATTAAAATACTTATTTCTCAAAAGTCTCTCAGCCATCGTACCCTCTTAAGCGCACACAGAACGTTGTCATAGTAAGATGATTTCGTGTTACTCGTGCGTGTTAGCAACGGTTTTGTTACGCGAATCAATCAATAGCTCTGATTCCAAGTGAAAATAAACGGATCATTGACGTCTTAAAACGAGTTTAACTCGACATGTTTCGGGCTACCCGGAGTCACACGTCACATGTCGAGTTAAACTCCTTTTAAGACGTGAGTGATCCGTTTATTTTCACTATGAGTGAGTCACATGGTATTTTCATGTTTAAAATATCTTAGATTCTTTAAAAATCTGGATTTTTACCTAATTCTTATGATAATCTTTATTTACGCTGTGAAATTTCATCACCAGACTTCAGCTGTTAAAATTTTGGATTTTACATGCATATACAGACCGATCTTGAGGGAATATTGGTATAAAATGTAGTCTACTTGTTATTCTATGTATAGATCTAGCAATCTGTCGTAATTGATTAATAAACGCCTACACACAAAATGTTCGCAATTACATATCAGAAAGATTGCTATTTAAAAAGTGTAGGCGCTAGAACAAAAACCAGTTTTACAGCTAATCACCCCATTGTACTTGTTAGGCTAGTTAAATAAAGACATTGTGTATCGTATATTTTTAATCCAAAAATAATTAAGTACCTATACAATATTATATACTAAATCAAGAAGCTTATTCTAGATTCATTACAAATAACTAACTGAAACATAAATAATTCAGAGTAAATTAAGGTTAATAAAGGTAGAGATTAATATCAGACTCGGTAATTTTCCTTCACTCTGAAGTTTTGAATGTTTTGATGTGTCTACTTTTTTTTACTGTAAAATCCTTACGTATCTAATATAGAAAGGTCCTGGAACATGTATTCTTCAGCTTCGTTCGCGAATGGCGCGCGCCGCCGCCGCTGCGGCCTCGGACTCCTGGAAACATCATCATCATCATCATCATCAATCCTCGCTCGTGCCTAAAATACCACAGTCCCAAAAGACCAGATTTTTCAAAATACTACTTCACCTATTTATTACATCACCATCCCAGCCTATATACGTCCCATTGCTGGGCACAGGCCTCCACTCAGAATGAGAGGGGTTGGGCTGTGGTTCCCACGCGGGTTCAATGCGGATTGGGGGCTTCACACGCACCATTGATTTATTAAAAATGAGGAACATCCGAGCAAAATTAAGTCTCAAGACTCCATGGACTTATACCTAACCTGGACTGAGTACCGCGACAAAAAAGTGAGGCCGAAAAAAAAACAAACCAGAGTTGCATCTCGTTCTAGTTAGGGTGATCGAGTACTGGTGCGAGTGGGACACAATTCTCTAGTTTCTCTAGTTTGTTGTTATCTCTCGTACCGCTGTCTCTATTTGCCATTATTAAACTGTATGGCTTGGTAATATGGGTCACTTTTGATTGACTAATAAAAGTTAGTACTCAGTCCAGGTTAGGTATAAGTCCAGACTCACTTAACGTTTCTATCCCGTGGGAATAACGGGATATTCGAAGGGAAAAAATGGCCTCGTGTTATTCCAAAGACCAATCTTTCTACTTACCAAATTACACTCAATTCTTTCCAGTCGTTGTAGCGCGAAATAGTAACAGTAGTGAATAAGTTTCTAAATACTAAACCACTTTTATCAACAGGAGTTTTAAAAAGAAACCAGATAATATTAAATGTGTTTAATAAACAAATGCATTTCATATCTATTCTACAATAATTCCATTTTACAAGCAAACTTATTAAATAAATATTTGGCTACATATAAGCACACACATATGTAATCAAATACAATATCATGCACTGAATTTAATTTACTTAGTAACTTACTCGTAACAAGCGTAAATACATCTAAATGGCAAAGTGTAGCTATTATAATTTAAATTAAATATTGTGCATCCTATTGCAAAAGATCTAAGTTCATATATGTATACTCGCCTAAATATAATTAGTCATACATATTAGGAAATACTACAGAGTTTTTAACCACTACAACCATAAACACATACATAGACAATACAATTCATAGTATATATAATATTAGTGTATCATATTTAATAACAATAACATTATTTTATTACAAACCGTATACATATATTTAAATAAGTACAATACTAAACAATTAATTCTATAACAATAGGTACAGGTAGAGTGAAATACTTTGATCGTTATCATTTCCAAACTAATAATTTACGTTTATCTGCATATAACCGTATATTTTTTTGTTATTTTAAATATCTTCAGCATATTTGTTAATATCGTTACTAAATTAAAAACACTTTTTCTTACAAACTATAACCCGAAATAATTGAAGCTTATTATTAGTACCTATTATAAGTTAACCTAAATATGTTTTGGATCTGCCCTCAAGCATCATACTACTGTCCCATTCACACGCATGCTCCCTCACTCGCGCTATCCCTATCACACGTTTCATTTCAGCTAACCTCTCTGCGTCAGCTAACCGCTCTGCCTCAGCTAACCTCTCTGCCTCAGCTAACCTCTCTGCGTCAGCTAACCTCTCTGCCTCAGCCAACCTCTCTGCCTCGGCTAACCGCTCTGCCTCGGCTAACCTCTCTGCCTCGGCTAACCTCCCTGCCTCGGCTAACCTCTCTGCTCCGGCTAACCGCTCTGCCTCGGCTAACCTCTCTGCCTCGGCTAACCTCCCTGCCTCGGCTAACCTCTCTGCTCCGGCTAACCGCTCTGCCTCGGCTAACCTCTCTGCCTCGGCTAACCTCTCTGCCTCGGCTAATCGCTCTGCCTCAGCTAACCTCTCTGCCTCGGCTAACCGCTCTGCCTTAGCTAACCTGTCTGCCTCGGCTAACCGCTCTGCCTCAACTAACCTCTCTGCCTCGGCTAACCGCTCTGTCTCAGCTAACCTCTCTGCCTCGGCTAACCGCTCTGCCTCAGCTAACCTCTCTGCCTCGGCTAACCGCTCTGCCTCAGCTAACCTCACTGCCTCAGCTAACTTCTTTGCATCAGCTAATCGCTGTTTTTCAGCTTTAATTTTTGTACTCAATTGCTCACTAAGTATAAGCCCTATATTAGCATTTAATATGGCATCGTTTTCTAATTCTACCCCCCTTCTTTCAACCAGTGCACCCATTAATTTGCCATCCCTTTCAACTTGCTTATTTCTAGATTCTTCCAACAGCTGCATCTTCACACGCTCATACATCGCATCGCCTAACTCGCCCCGACCTAATCCAACACCCTCTCTCTTTCCGCCTAGTTCGTTCTCACTCCGTCCCGAACCCCGACTGCTTTTCTCTCCCCCTTCCCACTTATCTAGCTTGATTCCTCCACTCTCCACCTGCCCAACTGCCATCTTACTCTGTCTCCAACCTCCACTCTTTTCCACTCCACTTTCTACCTCCACATCTCCTTTTTCATCACTGCATCCCAAACCACCACTATTTTTCCCTCGACTCGCTTCCACTAATCCACTCTCAAACGTTACTTCACTTTTTTCCTCTCCTTCCTCCCTCATACTCTCTCCCCCTAGCCCATCATCACCTACCCCCTCCCTCTCTCCCTCGTCCCCCAGCTCGGCCTCCTCTCACCTCTCCAGCACGTATCTTTCAAAGCAGTGCAGCAGCTCGAAGCAGACTTCGGCCAGGATCAAGGCGATGACCATCCACTCCAGCCTCACGTGGTGCCGGTCGGCTGCCCACGAGGAGAGGAGCTCGAGGAGTTCCACGCAGTGGGATAGACGCTCGTTTAGTACCTGGGGGAGAACAAGGAAGATAAGTCACATATAAAAAAAATACCGCGTGCCAAGTTTCTTGCGGCGCATTCTTCTGGGCAATCATGGTCATCCCGAAAGCGCTGGTACACTAAAAAAAGATAAGTTAAAGAGCCCCTAACCGCTTACGTACAGAAATAAACTTTTGGTTTGATTTGAACTAATAATAAAAGCGGTTTCTGCGGCTCAGGCCTGAAGTGACCGTTTTCCTAAAATTTCTGCTTTTCCATAATGTCAGCACGTCTTTCGTATAATGTTCGCTTTTCACAAAGTGCTTAAATTCCCAAAATGTCTGGAACCTCAAAATATCCGCCTTCTTACAATTTTGGCATTCCAGAAAAGTCTTATTCCCGAAACGTCTGCAATCATGAACAAGCAACCTTTACCTCAATCCGCACTGGGCCCGCATAGGAACTACAGTTCCAGCCCTCTCATTCTGAGAGGAGGCCTGTGCCCTGCAGTAGGACGTGCATGCTGCTGGGATGATGATGAACATTTAAGTAAAATATCTTTATTCCTATATAAAATAAAAAATCCTACGTCCTTCCCCGGGTCTTAAACCATCTTTAAACCAAATTTCATCTAAATCGTTTCAGCGGCTTAGCCGTGAAAGAGTAACAGACAGGCAATTAAGCCTTTTACATTTAGAACATCAATTTGAAAATAAAGCAGACATTGTGTCACTCACCCTGGTCCGCCGTGGTATGGTGAAGTACGCCACAGTGCTCGAGTATAGCCTCTCTAATTGCTCCTCCTCCCAGTAGATGTCAGGAGTGTCCAGCAGGTCTGATTCTACGTTGATTCGGTGACGGAGGGAGAACAGCTCGCCTAACTTGCGGACCACCTGAGGAGTTAAGTAGACTCTTTGAACCTTTTTGTTTGTCAACCGATGTATTGCGTGGCAAAAACGTCCGCGAGACCTTAATCTCGTAAGGCCCAGAGTATAAAATCTATTACATACGTCAAAACAAATGCCAACTCTTCTTGATCGACAATAAGTTTCAAATTATGACAGTCAAAATCCAACAAATCAATCAAAAAAACCGGCCAAGTGCGTATCGGACTCGCGCACCGAGGGTTCCGTACTAATTTATATGTATCTATGAACATCCAGCCTTAGCTGACCCCTGCTCCTAAGCAAAATGTGCGCAGTGTGGGATCATTGTAGATTGGTTACTGATATAGACAGACAGACAAAAATTTATGCTTTTCGCAATTTTTCCTTTAGCTGTGCTATAAGACCTTGCTTCGTACCAAATTTCAAGATTCTAAGTTCACGGGAGGTTTTGATTCCCTTGCGCGTGTCGAAAATTTCAAGATTCTAAGTTCACGGGAGGTTTTGATTCCCTTGCGCGTGTCGAAAATTTGCGCCATAAATGGCTGTATCTTTTGATTGCGTCGGCTTAGAAGTTTGATTTTTTCACAGCTCCAAGGGACAGTAGACCTGAGTAGGTATTGCTATAAATTTCAGCTCGATACCTCCACGCGTTCCGGAGAAAAAGGGTCTTGACAGACAGACGGACGGACGGACGGACGGACAACAAAGTGATCCTATAAGGGTTCCGCATTTTCCTTTCGAGGTGCGGAACCCTAAAAGGATTGAATGATTTATTAAAGGCCTTAGGTTCACAGTGGGTGCAAACCGCTTCCAACCGTAATGGCTAGGTATCAATAAGGGAGATTCAGGTATGTCCAGCAGTGGACGTCCTACGGCTGAAATGATAATGATGGTGTTGATTAAAAATACGGATTTTGAATAATCTCAGAGAGAACGAATCAAATTGACAACCTTTCATTTTTTTAACACCTGAAAATTACTACAGGAAACGAAAGAGTTTCGCCTCCTGAACACGGAAAAATATTTATTATAATTTATTTCTCCATATTTAAAAAAATACAACAAATTTAAAAACATATATGTACTTACAAATACATCCACAGAATAGATATGTTTCCTTTACCCTTCTCACTAGAAAAAAGAGCTGTCATAATTTTAAATTTGATAACAACCTTAACGTCAAATTTACATCATCACTTTTTTTTAATAGAGACTAGACAAAAGTAATGGATCTATTCTATCGTTACGCTCTTTTAGAATAAGCACATCTTTAAAAAATTGTAACAAATTAATTAATAATCCTAGTGAAAATTTAAAACTATCAGCGTCTTTCACTTTCCAAACAGAATACAGAGAACGAATCAAATTATAGTCTTAGAAATATGAAATGTTGTCAATTATAGCCTTAGAAATATAAATAAATATGAAATCTTGTCAATTGCGCTGTTAATGGATTTCTATCCGAAATGGGATTGCTGACAAACTAGAAAGTGGACAAAATGGGATTGTGGACGAAGTGAACCTAAACGTCCAATAAATGGGGCCTTATTACGAGCGTTTATACCTGCTGAGCTGGCAACGTTGCATTTTTGTTAGTTTTTCTCGATTATTGCATAAAAATTGAATGAAAATTAAAAATGTACTAAAACAATTACTTTGCTCACCCGCGACCTTACAATAGTTACGTTTATGCAAGAAATGTGCGTTCATGCAGTTCCTCCACCTCCACACTGTACGAACACACACAAATCACATAAACCCAACCATCACCACCACCAAGCTACACTGACGCGTTTCGAACTCAACCAGAGCTCATCTTCAGAGTTACCACAACCGTATGCTATGCTACCAAATGTTAAACTAACAAACCAAAACAAATGTTTTAACTTGTCACTGTAACTTCTCAAGTACCCACTTTATTTTTCTTATTCTCAAACTACCCCACAAAAATTAACTTTTATTGACATATTATAAAACTACCTTGAATTTTTTTGTTTATTTATTTATAAGGCATATTTAATTAATACTAACTGTTCAAATTCGACCCAAGCCGCAGTAAAGGAGAAGATACTAAATTTACCTGTTCATTAATAATAGACCCCATAGTCTCTATTATTAATGGACAGGTAAATTTAGTATCTTCTCCTTTACTGCGGCTTGGGTCGAATTTGAACAGTTAGTATTAATTAAATATGCCTTATAAATAAATAAACAAAAAAATTCAAGGTAGTTTTATAATATGTCAATAAAAGTTAATTTTTGTGGGGTAGTTTGAGAATAAGAAAAATAAAGTGGGTACTTGAGAAGTTACAGTGACAAGTTAAAACATTTGTTTTGGTTTGTTAGTTTAACATTTGGTAGCATAGCATACGGTTGTGGTAACTCTGAAGATGAGCTCTGGTTGAGTTCGAAACGCGTCAGTGTAGCTTGGTGGTGGTGATGGTTGGGTTTATGTGATTTGTGTGTGTTCGTACAGTGTGGAGGTGGAGGAACTGCATGAACGCACATTTCTTGCATAAACGTAACTATTGTAAGGTCGCGGGTGAGCAAAGTAATTGTTTTAGTTCATTAATATGGACCTCCGCAAAGTAACGCCTGATTCAATAAAGTATTTAAAATCGGCATGCGTAGCCGTACAGGCACGTTTATATCATAAATTAACTAAACAGCATCGTTTAGCTGTTCAAAACATTTGGTTCAATCAACAATGTAAACATTTAAATGTTGTACCTAATTATATTAAATTCCGTTGTTATAGTACTAGTATAGCTGCTAAAATTGCAATGGAAAGGGCGAGGAAAATATGGTTAAGTGAAGAGTCGCGTAGTTGGTTCCGTGTTAGAGATAATTTAAAATTACATCTCAAAGTATTGCAGTCTGAACTTACTTTTAAGTTACATAAAATTGAATTCGATCGTTTGGATGAAAAAGCCCGGTTTTTTGCTTCAGTAGACGCTCATAAAAAGTATTTGACTCAGTGTAAAAAGTTACGTTGGCTTACAGGACGACGAACAGAATCTTTTTCTTCTTTGAACAATAATTATAGAGGTTCTACTAACGGTCATAATTTCTACCCTCGCGTTAAAAATCTTACTAATGTGGAATTTTTGGATAATGAGAATCAGTTATTGGAAAAAGGTTTAAAATATAATCTACCCACTAAATTTAGTCAAAAAATAGTGGAAGGTTTGGCGGTAGATTCTGAGGTTGCTATTATAAGTAACTGTGGTGATTTTGAAACAAAAGTGTTAGTGGCAAATACACTTAAAAATACCAATTCCACAGAGTGTATTGTCAATATAACCGAATTAAATTCTTTGAGATCTATTCAGGAGAAAGTGTATGATAATGATTTAGTGGTGACAAAGGCAGACAAAGGAGATTGTATTGTTTTATTGGATAGGTATCAATATAATCGGAAAGTTTTAGATATCGTTCAAGGGGACGGTTTTACAGTTTTACGTAAGGACCCTACAATTACATTTCACAAAGATCTAAAGAGACTAATAAAGGGTTCTTTGTTTGCCTTTGAAACCGAACAACAAAAGAATTTTGTAATTCCCATGAATCCGCAGGCGCCAATTCTATATGGATTACCTAAAATTCATAAAGATGATGTGCCTGTTCGTCCAGTTGTCTCATACGTGAGTGCTCCAGCATATAAATTGGCGAAGAAATTAAATAGTATTATTCGTGTGAAGGCTTCCTTTAAACCTTCTTATAGTTTAAAAAATGGTTTAGATTTGGTTAGTAAAATTAAGGACATCAGCATACCGCCGAATGCAACGTTGCTTTCTTTGGATGTAGACAGTTTATTTACTAACGTACCATATAGTGAGACACTAGAAATTCTAAAAGACCACTTAGAAAGGAAGCGGTTGCATCCGGGTGAAGTTTGTGAATTAATAGATTTGGTAACTTTATGCATGAAACAAAATTATTTCCGGTTCAATGGTCTTTATTACTTACAGAGTGATGGTTTAGCTATGGGTTCACCTCTGAGTCCTTTAATGGCAGATATATTTATGGATCATTTTGAGAATCAGTATATTGTGGGTAATAGTAATATTGTGTACTATTTTAGGTATGTCGATGATTTGATCCTATGCTGGAGAGGGAGTATGAGACAGCTTGACGTGTTTATTAATGGTTTGAATAACAAGCACGTAAAGATAAGGTTCAAAAAAGAATTGGAGGAAAATTGTTCCTTGAACTTTTTGGATTTAACGATTTCAAAATTAAATGGTAAACATCAATTTAAAATATACCGTAAGCCCACGTACACAGATGCTGTTATACCAGCATCTTCTAATCATCCGTGGCAGCATAAACTGGCTGCTTTCCATTGTTATGTTAATAGATTGTTGACTGTGCCTCTTTCTAAGGAACATTTTGATTTAGAGTTGAGTACTATTTATCAGATAGCGATCTCAAATGGTTATACAAAATCAATGGTAGATAGTTTAGTTCAAAAGAAGCAGGCACGGTTAGTAAATAGCATGCTTTACGCTGCGTTACCTTCTCAGTCTACTAACAAATATAGATCTAGCATCTCTTACGTTGGGGGGTTGTCTGATAAGATTTATGGCATTTTAAAATCAAACAATATTAATGTTGCCTTTAAGACTAACAACTCTTTGTACTCTAGGCTATGTAACCACAAAGAACAGGTAGATAAGGGAACTAGATCGGGGGTATACAAGCTTACTTGTAATGACTGCAATGGGATATACGTAGGACAGACAGGCCGAAGTTTTAATACTAGATTTAAAGAGCATGTTTCGGCATATAGGAATGAGCATCCAGATAGATCGAATTTTGCAAAACATTTGTTGGAATCAAATCATTCATTGTTAGATTCAGATTCTTATGAAGTGTTACATTATTGCGGCAAGGGGTTGCGTCTGGATGCTCTGGAATGCATGGAAATAATTAGGTACAACACTATGGGGTCTATTATTAATGAACAGGTAAATTTAGTATCTTCCCCTTTACTGCGGCTTGGGTCGAATTTGAACAGTTAGTATTAATTAAATATGCCTTATAAATAAATAAACAAAAAAAATCAAGGTAGTTTTATAATATGTCAATAAAAGTTAATTTTTGTGGGGTAGTTTGAGAATAAGAAAAATAAAGTGGGTACTTGAGAAGTTACAGTGACAAGTTAAAACATTTGTTTTGGTTTGTTAGTTTAACATTTGGTAGCATAGCATACGGTTGTGGTAACTCTGAAGATGAGCTCTGGTTGAGTTCGAAACGCGTCAGTGTAGCTTGGTGGTGGTGATGGTTGGGTTTATGTGATTTGTGTGTGTTCGTACAGTGTGGAGGTGGAGGAACTGCATGAACGCACATTTCTTGCATAAACGTAACTATTGTAAGGTCGCGGGTGAGCAAAGTAATTGTTTTAGTTCATTAATATGGACCTCCGCAAAGTAACGCCTGATTCAATAAATTAAAAATGTGTTGTTTACGAATTGTTCTAATATACTCCGTGAAATTTTAGTGGTTGTTTTCCCGAAACGAGGTGATTTAGTATCGATTGTACAATCGATTTATAATTACTATTTTGACTAGAGTCAAAAATCCAATTGTGAAAAACGAAAGTCGAAAATGACCGCAAACCAATAGTAACGCTTCGTTGGTACCTAACCTATCGTACGATCGTACGCTACTTGTACCAAAGAAGCGTTACTATTGGTTTGCGGTCATTTTCGACTTTCGTTTTTCACAATTGGATTTTTGACTCTAGTCAAAATAGTAATTATAAATCGATTGTACAATCGAAACTAAATCACCTCGTTTCGGGAAAACAACCACTAAAATGTCACGGTGTATAAGTTAATGTGTCTACTGCAATAATAATTCGTGATAAGACTTTTATTTTCTTTAAAAACCGTTAGGTAATAATTTGTTCGTTTTTAAAGAAAATAAAAGTCTATCACGAATTATTGTTGCAGCAGACACATAAACTTATATATTAGAACAATTTGTATACAAAACATTTCTAATTTTCATTAAATTTTTATGGAATAAACGAGAAAAACTAACAAAAATGCAACGTTGCCAGCTCAGCAGGTAGGCGGCAGGCTCGCGCGGACCCGGGTCAGCTTCTTAACTCCGAGTTAAGTGCTAACCCAGGGTTAACAAGCGTCAAGATGTATGGAACTGTCATTCTTAACCCAGGGTTAGCGATTTATTTTTTTAACCCTGAACTGTGCAAGTGGCCCTTAAGGGTTAATCCGGGCCGCCCTACCTCCTTCTTGTCGAGGTGCGCCTGCCCGTCGCGCTCCATGAGAGCGGAGTGCGCGCGCGCCGCCGCCGCCAGCGCCTCCAGCCGCGCTTCCCACGCGCCCAGCCGCGCCGACTGCGCCATCGCGTGGCTGCACCCACAACACAACCCTTGCACCACACGACAACAGAGTGGGGATGCTGACGCCATTCAAAAATAATACGAAGACACGGCTCCAGTAAAATTCAGTTAAAAATTTCATTTTTATTGCAAGCTTTTTCGCTGACTGTACTTTCTGTTGACTGTACGACATAAACGAGTTAGCTGTGAAGTATCTTTTTGTATTTATTTTTTCAACTTCTTTTTTTTATTACTTTTACAGATAGAGGGTGTAACAATACATAGATGTGCGCTTGTCACTGCATAAGGTGATGATTTAGCAGACTGAAATGTATGATGTATAGGAAAGATTTGTGTCTAATCTCTAGACCAGTGGCGGTGTAGGGGTATGGCACACGGCACGGAATGCTGAGAACCTGGGTCACAAATCAAACTCCGTACTTTAATCCACGTGTAGATTATGAAGAAATTAAATGTAATGTATACCTGAAAGTGTATCTCTCCAGCGAATTGTCTCTTTCCTGTGCCATGACGAAACATGACTCCTGCAGGTAACACTTTTTACTGAAATCAACAAATAAAATAACACATATAAAATAGTCACTTTTCATTGCAATTTGCTCATTGCTCAGCTAATTTGACTGTGTGTATAGTAAAAAAGTTGAATCACTTTGCCAAGATTTCATTTGACATAACTCCACTTGCCATACTAATACCAACATTTGCCATAAAATATTTAGAACCATCCTGTTTTCGATTTTATAAAATGTCATCTTTTAGAATCTTTTTAGAATGCAATAGGTAAGGTTAGGTTAGACTGATAATAATTCTGAAGAGATCACTGTTTCAGAAATAAATTACTTGAATTATGACAAATTAAAAAGATGGAAAATGACACATTATGGTGTATGAAATTCAGGCAAACGATGGAGAACCTAAAATAAATGTGCTTCTTCACCAACACAGATTACGATAGATTAGAAAATTTTAGTACTTATATCAGATAAGATAACATTGACCCATCAATTTCTTCAAGTTTCCAAAAAATTATGTCACAACTTACTTCAAATTATTATTAAAATATATAACTAAGAATAGACATTTAGGAATATTTCACATGAACAAGAGAGGAGCAAGAGGGGAGTTTAACTATAATCTCACCATGTCTCACCAAGGGAGAGGGTTGAAAAATTACCAACAACTACTCCTTAATAGGTTCTTTACAATAAGAGCCTCTAAAGACTCTCCTAAGGTCCTCTAGGCTGGTCTTTTGAAGTCTTTTAGCAGTAAACATGTTAATTGATAAAGAAAGTCGCAACTTACGCATTAGGCTGGTATACATAAGTCATAATTTCCCTCTCTCTTTCCACCACATCTCGAGGGTAACTCTCTATCTCATATCTGAAACAATTCAGAATTAAAAGTGTTATTGCTTCCTAAATATCTAAATCCTTTTTCATACAGGTTTGTAATAGACCTACCTTCTCACAAAATCCAGCACATTGCTGGCCTCCAATTCGGTGCAGTTCCAGAACACGACGGCACCCTCGCGGAAGAAAATTATCTCCCGCGGCTCGGAGCCTACACTGTACACCGGGTTAGCAATCACAACATCACCTATTTCATGTGCTTTTAATCTGAAATTAAAGCTATTATTGCATGATTCTGCCCGCAACTTGTTTATCAAGGAAAATACATGTTCATCTACCGCTTATGTGTCGTTATTTTAAATATTATTAAAGTTATGAAAACAGGACATTTTTGCGTCCCCAACTTGTTTTTCGGGACAGAGTACTTGAGAATGGGACTGTCCTGTTCAAACGGGACGTAGGTCACATTAACTATACCCAACTTGAGTTAAAAAACTTTTTATCTAGTTTTTTTTAATCAATTTTGATAGAAACATAAAAATAACGACACATGTATGATCGAATCAATCATCAGCATTCTTAACTGTTTGTTATATAATAAACAATAAGTAGTAGTATTCTTTAATCATTGTGTAACAAACAAAATCCTTACTTTCCGGGTTCATACAGCTTCTGCTGAAGCAGCGCTTCTTTCAGACTCTTCAAATCATAAGAATTTGCCGTCGCGTACGCCAGAGTTAAGTAATGGCCCTCTTTCTTACTAACATCTTCGAGCATTGCCTTTTTATAAACAGTTTTCTTTTTAACGGGACTACTAGCGTTTTCCAGCGCTACCACCGGCTGGATATAATCTGTGCTGTATCCCCTAAATGCTACTTGACGTGATAGTAAGAATAAACCATTATTACACCGAAAATTGTGGTTTTTCGTAAACGCAAATTCGGAAAGTGTTTTGATCGCTGTATGCTTGGTAAACACGCTTCGGGTGGGTATTAGCACAATTCTTGATAAGAACACAGACATACTGATGTTTTAACACATTTACGGATGGATGATGTAGTTAAATTGATGCAATTTCGATTTATTACATAAAATTATGGATAGGTTATCTCCCTATTATATATTTTGAAGTTTCCAACTTTTTGACATAAGGATTACAGGGTTACCAGCTGCCACATAATTCCGGTATATAAAGGTACCCATGCATTGTACAGCGCGTTTTATCGACAGAAGTGTCGTGGGTGAATCAACTTTTTCTTGCCACCCGTTGCTATAATAGTTCACCTATTTTGTCTCCTGGTCAACCTAACCATTTTTCTATGGAATTGGAACAGTATGAATATGTCACTTGGGCAACACAAAAAAGTCGATTCAGCCTCACACATACAAAAACACAAAATTAAAATTGAAAAAAATATTTATTATTTACACAATTTTACAAACAATATGTTCCCTAATTAGTCCAATAATACATCCCCATCTTCGGTGGTCAATAAAGTGCGTAATTTCCTAGCAAATTCTGGACCAAGGCGGCGTGTTTTAGCTCCAGGCACTCCCGCTCTCGAAACTCCAAGATCAGCTAATTTATTTGCTCCATTAGGCGACTGTAGTTCCTAGAACAACCAGTAATTTTAAAATTGTAGCAAAATCTTCCCTTTCTACCATGATTTCTTAAGGTGGCAACATTGTTTTGTTTTTTTAAAGCCCTCCACAGACCACAGCGCGGCTGCGCCCTGCGGTTTGTGGTGGCCTTTACTTACAGTGAAAAGTGCGAGCGGCGATTGATATTGTCCACAAACCGATCTAGAAGTTTCTAAACTAGATCCAGGCAGCACTGCAATCATCTGTTGCCATAATCTACTCGCCCCATTACCTGGAATCAAAAAAAAACCATTTCAGGGAAAACGAAATTTTGCAATAATAATTAAGTCATGTGAATGGAATAATTTACCGTCTTTATCCATAGGTACACACTTTTTGTTGTCCCCTCTCATGTAAAATTCTGCTTTCTCGTCAAAATTACGTTTTAATTTTCTGTAGAGAAAAAAAAAGTTTATAATTTTTTAACGCTCTATTTTTTGACAGATTGATTATTCATCTTGTCTGTGGAATAGGGAGACTTGGAATAGGGTATGCTAAATTATAGGGTTCAGTTACTGTACGACCTGATCCGATAATTCGTTATGGTGCCCTTAGGGCAATTTACATGAGCAAAATGGGGAAGATGACGCCACCAATCCCCTGGCGTGCTTTCTATGATTGATTCTCCCACAGATTTTGCAAAGCAATAGCTTTATTGTTTATTTATTAATCTGATTTTCAGCTAAGTGTTTTCGCATCTTGTTGAGTCACTTGCTTTATTTACGAAAATCAAATCAACATAGTGCGATGGGATGATACGTATTCTGAGGCATATAGGCTGGACTGTGGAGTTAGACAGGGAGGGCTGACATCGCCGGTCTTGTTTAACCTCTACGTAAATGAACTGCTGGAGCAGCTCAGCAGTGCAGTAGTCGGCTGTCACATCGCAGGCTCGTGCGCTAACAACTTTAGTTACGCTGACGATATGGCGCTTCTGAGCCCCTCCATTAGTGCAATGAGGAAACTGATCGCTTTATGTGAGCGGTATGCTGCCTCTCATGGTCTTAAGTACAACGTTAAGAAATCGGAACTGATGGTGTTTAAGTATGACAAGGGGCCCGACATAATTGCACCGGTATTTTTACTGGGGTCTGAACTTAAGGTAGTGTCATCTTTTAAGTACCTAGGCCACATACTTACAGATGGGTTGACGGACGACGAGGACCTGGAGAGGCAGCGCCGTTCCATCTCTGTGAAGAGTAATATGCTGGCGCGACGTTTTGCGCAATGCTCGGTTCAAGTGAAAATCACGCTGTTCAGGGCGTACTGTCAGGCGCTCTATACGAGTCAGCTATGGTACAAATATACAAAGCGGTCGTTTAACACGTTACGAGTACAATATAGTAACGCATTTCGTGCCATGCTAAGACTCCCTTGGCGTTGTAGTGGGTCTGGGATGTTCGCCCTCAACAGAGTGGATAACTTTTATGCTGTCTTAAGAAAACGTCACTTTTCTTTTCTGGAGAGAGTGACTGTTTGCGCTGCGTGTCACTTTGCTATGGCTCCTATAAATGTTTAAATGATGTTGATGATTATTATTATTGTTTATTATTATTAATGTAGTGCTTAGTGTTAATTTTTGACATCACGGGACGGACATTTAGTGACATAATGATTGTATTGGATTATTTATATTTAATCGAATTGTATTGTATTGTATTGAATTATATTGAATTTTATTATGTATTATTGTAATTGTGAATGGGATTATTGCCTAAATAAATAAATAAATAAATAAATTTCAAAAGGGTTTTTCTGAACCAGTGGTAATTTTACTTTGACCTAGGAATTATTGTGTTACGATGATGGTACAATAAACGCACGTTTGGAAATGAATGGTGCAAAATAAAGCTTACTTGTGTGGTTCTTCGGCAATGGCCTTCGTAAACTGCATGACGAGCAACGCCAGCTCATTAGGGGTGTTCACTATGGCTGTATCACAGCCCGCACTCACTATGAGATCTGAAACAATGAAGCACCTCAAATAAAAAACTAGTCAAGTGCGAGTCTGACCTGTGCATGAACGTCGACGAAGACGTCGTACGTTTTTAAAAATATTACATTAAAAAAAAATATCGAGTCAAAAATCTATATATATAAAAGAAGAAACTGACTGACTGACTGACTGACTGACTGACATATCAACGCACAGCCCAAACCACTGGGCCTAGAGATTCAAAATTTGGCATGTAGGTTCCTTATAAGGTGTAGGGGTGCGCTAAGAAAGGATTTTTCAAAATTCACACCCTAAGGGGGTGAAACGGGGGTCCAAAGTTTGTATGGGGAAACAAGATTAGTTCGATTATTTTATTCGAAACTTCACAGAAGTACTCCTAATGATAAATGAGTAAACACGTGTTTCAGGTTTTTTGAGAATTCAACCCCTAAAAGGGGGGAAAGGGGTAACAAAGTCTGAAAATCAACATGGGTGTTGTTTCTATGGTTTATCGGGTCGCTGGTTATGAAAACAACAACGGTTTTAAAATCCGACGTGGCAGACGTAAAATACCATCTCCCTGGATGGGGTGCGATGGGGTTGAAATGTCTAAATAAACTAAATGACTGTTGATATATCAACGCACAGCCCAAACCACAGGACCTAGAGACTTGAAATTTTGCACATAGATACCTTATACAATGTAGGCATCCACTAAGGAAGGATTTTTGGGAATTCCCTCGGGAACGGGAAAAAACGGGATTTATACATTCGATTCCGAGTGACCCTATCTCAGTAACTGTAATAACTAGACTCTTCAAATTTGATACACAAGTAGGTGTTACATTAGCTATAACATTAATTTCAGGATTTTTCACAATTCCCACGGGATAAGGAAAAAACGGGATTTATATATTCAGTACAACGGGATCCTATGAACTATAATTACTAGACTCTTCAAATTTGGCATAAAAGTAGGTAATTATAATAGTAAAAACAGTTTTAAGGATTTTCGGAAATTCCCACGGGATAAGGAAAAACGGGATTTTTCGTTTTACTGGTCGTAGAAAGCTGAAATTCGGCATGTAGGTTGCTTGGGGAGTGTAGAGCTGGATTGAGAGAGGACTTTCCAAAATTCCCACGGGAACGGGAAAAAACAGGATTTTTCGTATTACTGGTCGTAGAAAGCTGAAATTCGGCATGAAGGTTGCTTGGGGAATGTAGAGGAGCATTGAGAGAGGACTTTCCCAAATTCCCACGGGAACGGGAAAAACGGGATTTTTCGTTTTACTGGTCGTAGAAAGCTGAAATTCGGCATGTAGGTTGTTTGGGGAGTGTAGAGGAGCATTGAGAGAGGTCTTTTCAAAATTCCCACGGGAACGGGAAAAACGGGATTTTTCGTTTTACTGGTCATAGAAAGCTGAAATTTGGCAAGTGGGTTCCTTGGGGAGTGTAGGGGAGCATTAAGAAAACATTTCCCGAAATTCTTACGGGAACGGGAAAAAACGGGATTTTGCGTTTTACTGGTTGTAGAAAGCTAAAATTTCAAAATTCATAAGTTTATACTGTAAGTAGGCCGCAAAGGGCTCTTTCACCGACTTCTAAAAAAGGAGTAAGTAGGTTATGCATTCCACTTTGTTTATTTTTTTATGTAGGTATGTTCACCGATTTCTCGGTCAATTGTGGACCTGCTTGCTTGCTTGCCTGTATGCTTGCTTGCTTGATATCTTGGTTCTTTGTAATACTCATAGTCCACGCGAGCGAAGCCGCGGGCAAAAGCTAGTGTTGAAAAAAAAACACGTTTCTTGTATGACGATCCCCATTCATTTTTAACATTATTTTATTTTATGTACTAGCTGTTGCCCGCTACTCTCGTCTGCGAAGAATTTCGTTTATCGCTATTTCGCGGGAACTGTGCAATATTCCGGGACAAAAAGTATAAATAAATAAATAAATATTAGGGGACAATCTTACACAAATCGACCTAGTATGTGATGATGATGATGATGATGATGATGACATAAATCCTATTACTTAGCTCAGATCTCTAAACGCAAGTGCTTTTTGCTGGCAAGGAAAACATGGGAGCTACTACCCAAACCATCTCAGTCTTAAAGTAGGCCTGTGACCTGCCCTAGAACATAGGTATCCTAACTAATATTATAAATACAAAAGTAACTGTCTGTCTGTCTGTCTCTCTATCTCGCTTTCACGCTAAAACTACTGAACAGATTTAAATGAAATTTGGTACACAGATAGTCTAGAGCCTGACAAAGGACATGGGCTATATATCATCACGCTAACACCAATAGGAGCGGAGCGGAGCGGAAGAATGTTTCAAAATCGGGGGTTTTTGAAGTAAAACTTCTATAGGCACGCTTGACTTGGGAGTACGGTGGTGAATGTGAACGCGGGTGTGCGGGGGGTTCGGGGGGTCTGGGGGGGTGTGGGGGCGGGTAATTTTTTATATCGAGGAACTAAGGAGAGCCATAATTGATGAAAAAGCAAATTAGATAAAAAAAATAAGCTGCCCAAATTACTAATTCCACGCGGACGGAGTCGCGGGCAAAAGCTAGTATTTTTTTATAATTTCTATTGTCTCCGCTCTTTCTGCTTTATGGAAACGCACCCTACCAGTTAAAGCCATCTCGAGCTCTATCTCGGTGATCACATCCCGACTGCTATTCGCGGTCCTGCGATTTGACGATCTGAAACAATAGCAGTGTACATTAAAAACGTACCTATTACCAGTGGCGTAGCGTGGGTGTCAAAACTACAATATGGAACTGTCCAAATATTTACAAAATATTTGCCGCCCCCTAAACGTGCCGCCGGGGGCGGGTCGCCCCCAACGCCCCCCCCCCCCCCCCCCCACGCTACGCTACTGCCTATTACGTATGAGAAATACGAATGTTTGCTCTCGAATCTCTATAGGATGTTTAAATCTTCTAATGTATAAAAATCTCGTGTCACGGTGTTTGCTATCGAACTCCTCCGAGACGGCCTGACCGATTTTTCAACCGACGAAAACAAAAGGAGGAGGTTCTCAATTCGAAGTGTATATTTTTTTTTTTTTTATGTATGATCACGCATAACTTTTTACAGAGTAGTCCGATTTTGATGATTCTTTTTTTATTGGAAAGCGTATACCCCGAGGGTGGTCCTATTTAAATTTGGAAATAATATACTTAACCTAAGGGTAGGAAAACAGGGGATGATTGACTAACTTTTTACACAGTAGTCTGATTTTCATAATTCTTTTTTATTGGATAGATAGGGTATGCCTTAAAGTTGGTATTATAAATTTGGAAAAAAATTACCCCAAGGATGGAAAAAAAGTATAAAATAAAAACTTTTTAACAAAAAATTAAACCGCCGAAAAAACTGAAAAGCAAAAAATAATACCTTTTTTGTTTGACCTTAATCTAGGTACCAGTTTGAAGTCGGTGCCTCAGCACTTAGCCAGGAGGAGTGGACCTATAATCGTCTACCTGATTGGCTTCTATCACTCCTCCTGGCTCGTGCTGAGGCACCGACTTCAAACTGGTACCTAGATTAAGGTCTAACAAAAAAGGTATTATTTTTTGCTTTTCAGTTTTTTCGGCGGTTTAATTTTTTGTTAAAAAGTTTTTTATGAAACTTTTTTCTCTGTATTCGGCGGGCCTGAGAATAGGTCGTAGGCTATTTTTTGTATAGCTACCCCTATCCTTCGCAGACGGACTCGCCGGCAACAGCTACAGTGAGCTAAAAAAAGCTTGTATTAAAAACTAGCTTTTGCCCGCGACTCCGTCCGCGTGGAATTAGTAATTTGGGCAATTATATTTTTTATCCAATTTGCTAAATATAAAAAAAAATACCCGCCCCCGCACCCTCCCAGACCCCCCTCCCCCACCACAGAACCCCCTCCCCCCCCCCCGCACACCCGTGTTCACATTCACCAACGTACTCCCAAGTCGAGCGTGCCTATAGAAGTTTTACTTCAAAAACCCCCGACTTTGAAACATTCTTCCGCTCCGCTCCGCTCCTATTGATGTTAGCGTGATGATATCTAGCCTATGTCCTTTCTCAGGCTCTAGACTATCGGTGTACCAAATTTTATTTAAATCGGTTCAGTAGTTTTAGCGTGAAAGCGAGACAAACAGACAGACAGACAGAGTTATTTTCGCATTTATAATATTACAGTTAGGAAGGATAGGCTGGGATGGTAATAAAATACTAACTTGAAGTAGTCCTTAACTCCGTGCACGACGAGCGTGACCGGGCAGCCTGCCAGCGCCTTCGCCTGCGCGAGGCGAGCGGCGAGGCTGCGCGCGCGCAGCAGCGGGGCCGCTGCCTCGCACGGACACACGTACAGCGCGCGGGCGCAGCGCTGGAGGGAGGGAGACAGCGCCATCTGGCGGGGATAGAGAGGGTTGGGCATATTTCGCGCCGCGCCTCGACTTGTTTGCCAGTGCTCTAGGGCAGCTGATGACCGAGTGCAAGAGAGCGGCTGAACGCCAGATGCCCGAGAGCTCTGTAGCTTAAGAGGGTTTATACCTGCTGAGCTGGCAACGTTGCGTTTTTGTTAGTTTTTCTCGATTATTCCATAAAAATTTAATGAAAATTAAAAATGTTTTGTATACAAATTGTTCTAATATATAAGTTAATGTGTCTACTGCAATAATGATTCGTGATAGATTTTAATTTTCTTTAAAAACGAACAAATTATTAGGTACCTAACGGTTTTTGAAGAAACTAAAAGTCTTATCACGAATTATTATTGCAGTAGACACATTATCTTATATATTAGAACAATTTGTATACAAGTTTTTTTTTAATTTCACTCAATTATTATGGAATAATCGAGAAAAACTAACAAAAATGCAACGTTGCCAGCTCAGCAGGTATAAACCCTCTTAACTTAATGTTATACACAGGCACAGAATATATAACAGTACTAACGTACAGAATGGCCACGCTCCGCCCCGCACCGATTCAAGTTACCCCACCCCTCAAGCGCAGATTGCCGGCCGCCGCCGGAAACCAGTCGGGTGCGCGACGCGCGCGATGCATGTTGGTCGGCCGCACGGCACTAAGTTCGGGAGCAATAATTTTGCGAAATGGTAATATACTGCGCATTATATGGGTGTTTGTCAACAGCCAAAATATAAGGAAAGGAGTTTACCTACCCTACCTACTCCCTGTTATAAATAATGCTTTCTGAAATTATCGAGATCTACATACCTACCGAATAATTCGTTTAAGTTTGTAGTCGTATATCTATTGTAATTGAAAATAATAATGCTTAAATACACAGACAGACACATTTTAAGTAGGTTAAATAATTGGGCTTAAATAAATAGATAAGATTACATTTATTTGCACATATCTAAGCCATACCTACATATTATTATAAGTACCTAAGTATATATGTACGTCATTCGTAGTACTTATTAGTACTAGTTAAGTTTTTGCGATGGTCAGCCCTGTGTATCTTACGCACACATTGACGCGTGTACAGACGTCGTCGTGCTTATGTAGATTCAAGAACGCGTATTTTGTACGTCGTGGCCGCCGTGTGACACAGGCTGACTAGCCGTATCTTGACAATCTTAATGTAAAATCACCATCAGAATCTCATCCGATCTCATTCAACCCTTCATCGTCTCAATCTCATCCATCCCCATGCCAAGTCTCACGTGTCCCTTATCTGCCTCGCTCGTCCCAATCTCATCCGTCCCTCACGCCTCACCTGTCCCTCCAGCTCAGTGAGCCCCCGCGGCGTCCGGCGGCTCCACAGGACCAGCGCGGGGTCGCACAGGTCGCGCGCCGGGACCACGCGGGCGCCGCACGCCGCCGCCTCGCGCTCCAGGTCGGCGCAGTACCATTGGCTCAGGAGAGACGGGTGCAGCTCTATTTGCATGTACTGGAAAGAAAGAGCTTCTCCATTTTTAACGACCGCTTTAGCCTAGTTGGTAGTGACCCTGCCTACGAAGCAAGAGGTCCTGGGTTCGAATCCCGGTAAGGGCATTTATTTGTGTGATGAGCACGAATATTTGTTCCTGAGTTATGGATGTTTTCTATGTATTTAAGTATTTATTTATCTATATAAGTATGTTTATCGTCGTCTAGTACCCATAGTACAAGCTTTGCTTAGTTTGGGACTAGGTCGATTTGTGTAAGATTGTCCCCTAATATTTATTTATTTATTTATTTTATTTGCGGATCTTCATAGGTCTGCGGCGTATAAAAATATACCTTGTTGAATTTCTTCCCAGATTCTTCTCTACAGGTTTTTTCCAAACCGGTGGTAGATTCTTCGACATTCATAATGGGATTATCGTATGTATCGTGTGTGTGGTCCACGCGGCCCCAGTGCATATTGGAAACTTCACACACTTGAATTACATTTTTTTAAATACAATATAGGCTTGCGTTTGACCACAATCACGCCTGATGGAAAGCGAAGATGAGGCTTACGATGGAGCACACACACACACACACACATTTCACAGGTTTCCTCAAAATGTTTTCCTTCTCCATAAAACTAGCAAATACGTAATGAAATCTTAGTTAAATCGCTTTATTATCACCTTGGCCTCATCTTTGTAATAGGACTTCGGATTCCACGAGAATTTCAATGTAGATTACCTAGAACAAGCACTTATAAATGTCAAAGAATCTGCCGCCGATTTGGAAAAACCATGTTGAGAAGGATTCAGCAAAAAACTCAACAAGGTATATTTTTAGGGTTCCGTAGTCAACTAGGAACCCTTATACCTAGTTACGCCATGTCTGTCCGTCTGTCTGTCTGTCCGTCCGCGGCTAAGCTCAGTGACTGTTAGTACTAGAAAGCTGTAATTTGGCATGAATATATATATCAGTCACGCCGACAAAGTGATTAAATAAAAAAAACTAAAATATTTTTTTTTACGGTACCTCCCATAGACGTAAAGTAAAGTGGGGGTGATTTTTTTTTTTCTCGACTAACCCTATAGTGTGGGGTTTGCTAACCATTGGGGGGTTGCTAACATGATTTTTCTATTCAGTGATCTGTTTGCGAAATATTCAACTTTAAAGTGAAAATTTTCATTAAAATCGACCGTCCCCCCCCCTCTAAAATCTAAACTGTTGGGTGGAAAAATTAGAAAAAATTCAGAATGGTAGTAAATATATTATATTTAGAAGGAAAATTATAGCGGCTAAAATTGCTTGGGAATTATTTGTAGTTTAAGAGTAAATAGTAGCCTAAGGTATAAAACATACCTAAACTTGGAAGATTCCGTACACATACGAAATCCTTTGAAAAATATTACTTGATTTTTTCGTAATGGCTACGGAACCTTATCTTGGGCGTGTCCGACACGCTCTTGGCCGGTTTTTTTTTTCAAGATAGATCTTAAATCAATCGTTCATCCCAGCCAATCGATCCATCCAAGCCATCGCCATCGTTAATTCTATCAAAATATCAGGTTCCTAGATCCAAGGTTTTGAGCTGAACGCTGATGACTGACTTCAGGACCACTTATCTATATCTATACTAATATTATAAAGAGGAAAGATTTGTATTTTTGTATGTAACAAATAAATATAAAAACTACTGGACCGATTCCAAAAATTCTTTTGCCGTTAGAAAGCTAAATTATCACTGAGTAACATAGGCTACTTTTTACTGCGGGAAAATACCTTTTCCTACGGGAAAATTAATTTATCGCGGGCGAAGCTGCGTACGGAAGGCTAGTTTTTTGTATAATGATTAGATTACCTTCATGCACTCTCCAGGCTTGTAAACCTTATTCATTTCTGCAGCTGCCTGCCGAGCCAATCTGTCTTCTGCTAACTTCTGCTTCTTGGCCAGTTTGGCTTCGGCTACTGCCTTCTTCTTCTTGCTATTATTTTCTGGGCTATCTGAAATTGCGGTAGAATTGCAGGATTATCATTGCAAGAAATGTGCAACCGCGCATTTGTCGTGTGATGCCGCTGGACGCCGCGGGGACTCACTGAGGTGGAGGGACAGGTGAGATGGCTTGAGGGACGGATGAGATTGGGATCAGCGAGACAGATATGGTACATGTGAGATTGCTGTTTTTGGACAAAACCGTCCAAAGTAGTAGTCCGTAGTTGTTAACAAAACATTTAAAAAAGTTTTCACAAAAAAATAACTATTTTGTAGCCTCATGGTCCAAGCGAGTTTTCGAAATGGTTGAAATGCCTATTGATATTTTTTACTTTGTCAACTCCCCTGGCCCCGCCATCTTGATTATATTTCCAAAAAACACTAAAATATTTTTTTTCACAACTTGACTGGTAGAGATGTTTTACAGGGATAACTTCCCCTTTGTACATATATCTCAACGGTTGTCAATATTGTTTAGTTTTATTTTCTAGTTTTTTTTTTTGTTCAAATAAAGAGTTTACATACAAACATAAAATTAAAAAAAAATCTTACAATTGAACCTGCTCAGAAAACTTCATGTCATGAGAATTGGATGAGAAATGCGACCTGTAGAAAAGAACCGGCATACAAAAGTATTTTCGCTCAAGCTGAAACGAAGACGCTTCGCTCGCGCTTCGTTTTCGCTAGGTCAATAAAGTACAACAACTTTCAAGTCATTCAGCTATCGAAAGTTGGTGAAATTCGCTTTGCAAGATTCACACTCCACAGAGTAACAAATATTTCAAGTTGAATAAAAGCTTTTAACCTTTTGAACGCCACACATTGTTTTTGTTACAAACAAAATTGATTCTTATGCGGATGCGGGTAGGTTAAATTCTGTATTACCATATCGTCGTCTATAGCCGACGCTGGCGTTCAAAAGGTAAAGATGCAGGGTATTTTGGAATGGTTGTGAAATTGCTTAGTCTGTGGTACATTTCTAAAATAATAAGACATACTTTGAGGTTCAGTTTAGTAGTTTCGAGATGCAAGAATTTCTCAAAGTAGCCTATAACTTAAAATTTTGTACAGTCGAGTTCTCCAATATCTGTACAGCCAACCGTTCATAAATATCTGTACATAGACCTTATTACCGTAACATAAGGTTCATGTTTATATATTTATGAACGGTTGGCTGTACAGATATTGGAGAACTCGACTGTAAACCAACCAATGCTTTTCCTCCTACTCCCAGAACTCCCGGACCCTCCGTATCCTGAGCTAGAAGAGGCCACGGAGCTGACTGATGTGACTGTCGAGCTGACTGAGATAGATGAGACGCCTTGGGAGCTCCCAAGCCTTGCCACTTGGGTTCCACTGAGATGGACTGCCGGCAATG
The DNA here is from genome assembly GCA_947859365.1 of Archips crataeganus. Taxonomy (NCBI): domain Eukaryota; kingdom Metazoa; phylum Arthropoda; class Insecta; order Lepidoptera; family Tortricidae; genus Archips; species Archips crataeganus. The sequence continues at coordinate 17,016,870 of OX402065.1, read as the reverse complement.
CATCATCATCTGTTTCATAGGCTGGGGAGGCACCTGCAAAAGCAATTAAGTTAAAATTTAGAATCAAAGCTGAGGTAATGGATAAATTACTCTAATATAAGTTCAATAAGGAATGCAAAAAGATTGTAAACGGTTACCTATCAAAATTTAGAATTATTTTTTTCCGAATATTTAAAATCCCGAATGCTTCATTTATCCGAATGCATTTTTTTCTGAAACTGTAAATATTTCAGGATTTTTATAAAACAACCCTAACCTAACCTAAAGGGTTCTTACACGATGGTCCTGAAATAAATCCTGAAATATTTACAGTTTCAGAAAAAAATGCTTTTGGACAAATGAAGTTTTCGGGATTCTAAACCTTCAGAAATAAAATTTTCTAAACATCGATAGGATCCCATTGTAAACAATACCAAATCCAAATTAACAATGCTTGGGCAATTACGACAGTGATACTGCAATTGCAAGCTTTTGTCATAAGGTCTATTTTGTCTATTTTACCCTGTTATTTCATTTCAAGTTAAGCCTTATGGAAAAGCTAGTTATGCAGTATTGCAGTATCGCTGATGATGTTTTCTTAATGGGTGAATGAACTTTTTTGTATTGTTTACTCTGTCCCCAGTTGACCATGGCATCTTCATACTGTTTCATAGAAAAATGCTAAGGTTGTCTGGGAGACAAATTTGTGTAACCATAGCAACAGGTGGCAGGAAAAAGTTGATTCACCCTAAACTAGATTTTAATCTCATTAGTATTGTGTTGAACATACGTAACTCGTTCATCATTAATGTTGTAAAACTGTCTACAGTCGCAAATTTGTTAGTGGTGGTAGTTGTCGGTAAAGTTTGTGAACATAAGATACATTCAAACTCATTCAACCATTTTCGGGTGAAGGAGTGACAAACATCCAAATATCCGTACCACATTTAAAATATGAATAGGATGGGTTCCAAGCAAAATGCAAGGGTTTAGAAAGACTATTCAGAGACTAGGTACAATATTTTTTCAATACAAATATTTCCCTATTCTCGTGTAGAAAATGATTTTATCCTACAAAGTATGCTTACTTGGTGCATATTGGTCCACATATTCTTGTGTTAAGTCCACGCACGCTTCCGCATCATCACCAAATTCTCCTTGAGAAATTCAAATAATTAAACTAAGTAACAAAATCATAACTTACAATGTTTTGATTTAGAAAATTGTTTCACTTACTGTGGTTGTTATGATCATTTACCGTATCACTATCGTCTGATGAAATACTTATATTGCTTATGCTCATATTTAATATAAATAATGACTAAGTTTTTATGACAAAAATACACATTTAAACTCAAGAGCAGGCAGATAAGTTCGTGATTGTGACATTGGAGCGGGAATTCAAAATTAACATGAATTCATTCCATAATGAAAACAAAAAAAGCGTTAAAGTTTCTGTAAATTTAGGTCGAAAATCCACCTACACATGTTAAATTTAATGCCTAATTTCATATAACAATATTCAAACAACATCATAAGAAAACCTAAAATTTTCTGCACAGAGAAGCAGAGAACGTCAGAAAGAAATGTCAAAATGACATGACAGTGACAGCTGTGTATTGCAAGGAACAAAGTTTTGTTTACCCCAAAAGTTCGAAGTACAGTCTGTTCGATGTATTTTTAGACAATTTATTCAATATTAATAATATTTTGAGATATACGTAACCAATACATTATAAGTCGCTGTCAGTATTTAGTATCAATTCCTAATAAAAAAAACCTACAGAAATTGTACATACGAAAACTGTATTATTATTATTATTATTTAAAATAATACACTAGCAGCTCATAGAGCTGATGCGTGCATATCACTACACTTGTGTTTTAAATCTCTTTATATAAATGTCCAGTCTATTTTTATGTATCTCTTTTTATGTAAATATTAATATTCGATGTAATTTGTCAATAATAAATATTCATATTTAATAACATTACTTAATAAATTACATGTAAACGTCTCACTTGACCCGAATCGACAAAACATCCGTCACTCCTCGAACCGTCATAAAAAAGGGACATGAAGCGATAAAAAGGCCTGATTTGACAGTGCGACAAAGGCCGCTATTGATTTCCCATAACCCATCCCATAAATCATGCCTCCACCACTCAGCGCTTTTGCTTTCAGAGAAGGGAACCACCTTTCCCCCTTCCATTCATTTCCAACCTTACGACAATCCCTACAAGGTTCTTAATAAAATTTAACGTAGACCGTTATAAGTTGTGAATAATGACACATAAACTTTTTAATTTCGTGAAGGCACGAGTTTAAAGTAAAACATTGTGCCGATGCGCTTTTGTTTTTGCTGTTGTGCGCAGACTTAAAAAATATTTACGTATTTAAATTAACTATTTTAATGCTTGTGAAGTTGAAGCTGAGTTAGGTCTATCTCGTGGCTATGTATTAGTAAAACGAACTTTACCAACAGAACTCATTCAAGCTTTGCTTTCTTTGGGACTAGATTAATTGATGTGAATGGTTGATGTGAATGCCAAGATTCACAGAGCCCACGGCCCACGACCCCCATCATAAGAGGCCATAACTCAAACCACTAAGCTACCTCGTCATTTTGCTCAATCCAAATAAACTACATATTAGAATAGCATTTGTGATTTATTTTATTAGTTACCGGTGTTAATAAATAGTTATTAGTCATCTGGAGAGCAATTATGTTAATATCTTTCTCGAACTTATATCACGTGCTGTCATCGTAAACACAACCTTACTACGAACAAAACAAAATTCACAATCCAAACGCATACAACAAAATGCATTGTTTAGAAGAAATAAGACTTACACGATATATTAGCATATTTTAAGGGTTCCGTGCATCTGAGTAACGTAATGAAATACTTATAGGATCACTCCTGCGTATGTCAGTCTATCTGTCCGAGCTTCTGTCACATGAATAAATACGGAGCAGAAGAAAAGCTTCCGAACAGTGCTCGAAATTCTTACCTATTATCATAGGGTTGTCGCTCGGTAAAAACAAAAATTAAAAATCAAAATATTTTATTCAAACAAGTACCTAAGTATCTAATATCTGTATATCTACAAACACTACAACAGGTAGGCATCTTTAAAAACAACCGAATACCCGAACTATGTAGCTAAACGCTATAACGGTCGCGTCGTCGCTGGCGGCACACCTGAACTTTGTCTACTCACTGAGCTAGTTCAAACTGGTTTGTCTCCGAGCGGGCGCCGGTGCACGCCCCCCCCCCCCCCGTCCTGTCTGTGACAGGTCACGCACACATATGTTGTGCGTGTAGTAGTGTAATGCGTGCGCGACGTTGTTTGAACTTTTTATTCTGCTCCGTATTTATTCATGTGCTTCTCTCATAGCAAATTTACTCCGACCGAATCTACTGGACATATTTATGTTTCCTAACCACGAATTCGTTTCGCAAAGAAATTAATATTGTAATTGGAGGGCTCTATTTGAGTGCAAATTTAAAAACGAAATAAGTTAAGTATGAAGTATCTTTTTCTATTTTTTTTTTTTATTTTCTTCAACTTCATTATTACTTTTACGGTCATCCCGTGAAACCATATATTTCAAACTAAATACAAACTGAAATATAGATGCACAGAAAAAACCCCAGAAAAAAGACCAATGCTGGGAATCGAACCCAGGTCCTCAGCGTTCCAGCGTTTATAGATGCGCTTTATCACGGCCTAATGTGATTATAACAGACTGAAGTGTACGATGTATGGGAAAGATTCGTCGCTAACTTCTAGACCAGTGATGGTGTAGGGGTAAGCACGCAGCACGGAACGCTGAGGACCTGGGTTCGATTCCCAGCATTGGTCTTTTTTCTGGGGTTTTTTCTGTGCATCTATATTTCAGTTTGTATTTAGTTTGAAATAAACGAAATGAACAAAAATTGGAGACAGAAAAAAAAAATTATACTTATTAAAATATTTAATCGCACTTTTGAACCTCGATTTAAATTAAGATGTCGTTTTTTTACTGAGCAAATTATAACTACCGAATTATATCCTGTCAATGCAGAATCCGTACTATAATTCTCTGAGGTTTGAATGCATAAATACTTAAGTATTACTTTTTTTATGAAATAGGGTAACAAACGAGCAGATCCTCGGCAGCAGGATTGACGAGTAAAATAGTGGCGATAGTGGTAGATATTAAAAATAAAATAACTATAAATTAAAAAAAATAAAAACCCCCAACTCAATTAGGTGATATATATGTTTGAAAATAAAGTAAATGCCCATTAAGTATACGTCTAAGATGCCTTCTGCAGCTAGCAAAAGTGCTAATAACTTTGAAACGGCTGAACCAATTTTGATGCAACATGCCTAAGAACCATCGCCAAGAAACCTGCTTTCAAATAAAAAAAGGCATCCAAATCGATTCACCCGTTTAAGAGCTACGATGCCACACACACACACATAGCGGTCAAACTTATAACACCCCTCTTTTTGTGTCGGGAGTTAAAAATAAGTAAATACAAAGTACTTTTGAAATTCATTCATAAGAAAAAAATCAAAAGTATTAACATGCAAAGGCAAAGCATTGTACGCCCCTAGTTTTGCAAAAAATAAATCAAAAAGTTACTGACAGTTTTTCAATTGAGAAGATAGCAAACAATGTGACAGTCAACTTTTAGTTAAATTTTCATTGAGTAGGATCAACTGTCAAAAGCCAGAACAAAATCAAACTTCCTGAAATTCCATCGTATTAAATACTCTTGAACGTATAAAAGACCTGTGCATAATAATTCATTAAATTGCCGCGGTCATAATTCTATTGATTCGTTCCGTCAAAAGAGCTTCTGAAATTGAGCTTTTCGCAATTCCAACTTTTATGAGGTATGAAAGGGCTTTGTCAAAGAATTTATAGCAATCGAGGGAACTTTCTACCTTTAAACATAAATCCTCACTGAGAATATTGAGCAATACTTGATAATTTTACAAATGTCAAACAATGTGAATGTTTCTTAAGTTATGTTGTGAATATTTTAGAAAGAGCCATGACATATAATTTTGAAGCCGACATTATTTCTATTGTGATGTAAGTCTGTACATATTTCTAAAAATTAGAGTCAGAATACTCAAGCGTAGACAATACGAACAATTTCAGACATAGGAATAAGTGAGATACCTTTTTATATTAGAGATGTTTTTAAAACACATTTTTACAGAAGAAATTGAAAGGAGGTCCATGCCCAGCAGTGGGGCATAAGTGTTTGAAGTTGAAAACAAGTATGACTAAGAAAATCCTACACCTCATCACATAAAACTTTGTCACTTCACCATAGGTAAAATATAACCCTACTTAACCCATCCATTCTAGGTACTGTCAACTCAACTTTTCAAAACTATTTGTTCTAGCATAAAGTAAACTGCACCTCTCCCAGCTATCCCACTTTGTTTACTCTATGTCGGAGGGTCGTCCCGTCGCTGGCCCTCCAGTCCAGTCGCTCTTTGTCCTCGAGCGCGGAGGGTCGTTGCCCGCACCCACGCGATCAATTTAAAAATAAAACTTTGCGTCACACATCCTGCACCGACCAAAACTATTCAAACGCAACATTTTATTTCATAAACCATGTTTTTCCAAACAAATGACTAAGCAGGGGTAATATTAAAATAACAGTATTTTTGGATCGCGTTCAAGTCATAAATTTTAGTGCTTAGGGTAAATAAATCAAGCGGCTGACTCGGGTTGTTAAATAAAAGTCAATTGGACTTCCTATTTCCAAATTGCCGGTTTGATTTAAATGCAGAAAGATGTCAATGCGATTAGGTTTTTAAAAATATCGAGGCACTACAAGATGGATTGGCGGGAGAAACTTTTCGGGAAAGTGTTGGTGAAGTGCGACTCTACGGGGCAACAGAACGGGAAATTTGAAAACATTGCTACTTTGGAAGCTCTGAAGGACTGTGTAGAAGATGGTGAAGGAGTTGTGTGTGGCATTTACTTTTCATTCGCGAATATAAGCGATACTAGTGACGATTTTGGTGTACGTTTGGAGGAGGTGTACAAGGCAGTGCATCCTAATCTCAAAGTGGTGGAAGTGGTTCTTTGGGCCCACGTGGGTACTCCTGAAGGCCCAGTGGAGAGAGAAGCTGGGTTCCGGAGGAGTCTGACGGGAAAACCGTGGTTCGCTGTACCTTTCCACGATGTCGATACCAAAGTAAGCATTATAGATTCTCTTTAGCCACCCATCCCATGCATATAAATGTGTTTATGTGATATACATCTGATATCATACGAAAACAAGTAAGCTCTCTTACATTCCTCATGACACGGCATACTTCTCACAACAAAAGCTATTAACTACCATCACATCACTCAACACGTGTTTTCAATGCATTTATCTCTTAACGAGGCATCTTCGAGACAGTATTGTTCTAACACGATTTATTACAGTTTGCACTTTAATTCTTCTCAGTCAAATACAATAACCTTATGTTGTATTGTTTATTTTTCTCAGTCTTAAATGAAGGTGGTAAAATACAATAGCGAATATACACCGTGAAATTTTAGTGGTTGTTTTCCCGAAACGAGGTGATTTAGTTTCGATTGTACAATCGATTTATAATTACTATTTTGACTAGAGTCAAAAATCCAATTGTGAAAAACGAAAGTCGAAAATGACCGCAATCCAATAGTAACGCTTCGTTGGTACCTAACCTATCGTACGATCGTACGCTACTTGTACCAACGAAGCGTTACTATAGGTTTGCGGTCATTTTCGACTTTCGTTTTTCACAATTGGATTTTTGACTCTAGTCAAAATAGTAATTATAATATGTTTCTGCACCGTGGCTGTTCTAGCTAGTATACCTTAAAATAACTAATAACTTTTGTTATTTGTTAGGAATATACTTATTAATAAACATAAAAGTTTAACCTAAATTAATGTCTAGTGCAATAAATTTTACGCCAACTGCAGGTGTACTTATGAAGGAAATAACGTATATACAAAAAACAACTTTTGTCATAATTAAATTGCTGACTATACTTGTCGCAAGCAATATAAACGAAATGAGTAGTTATTTCGATGCATTAAATTTCATTTTATTTATACAGGGTTATTTGTAATTCACTAGCATCCTTTTAACACTAAACTCCTACCACTTAAACAAATGTTTTTTGTTTTACGGCTTTTGTCATAGCTTAATATTTTTGGTGTAATAACGTTTTGAAAATTTGAGATTACCTCTTATTTATACAATACCCTGTGTATTTGTATGGGAAAAAAAGTGCTTCATTTTAAAAAGTCGTAAAACAAAAAACATTTGTGTGAGTGATATGAATTCAGGGTTAAGAGGATGTCAGTGAATTACAAATAACCCTGTATACCTAAATTAAAGATTAAGATCTTATTGAATATCAAAAATCGTTTCTTCTTTTCAAAATAGAAGACTAAGATTCAAGACTAAAAATTACCCTTCTTAATTAACGAAAGCGCTAGGTGGCAGTGTTGCCATGTATAACGTGTATTACCCCATAATTACTTTGCACCCCTCAGTTTACCCTTGGTTTTGCCGAGGGGATTTTTTACGTGTAATGTACTACTCGAGACAGGTGCACTGATGATACATTGATATCCTAGGAAGGGTGCGTGAAAGGGCTTGAAAAAGTTCTTCAAACAAATCCAAAGGAAGAAGGAAATGCATAAATATAGACGAGCTTTTGAAACTCTTTCTCCTGGACCTCTTTCTGGGGAATATTACTTCGCGTCGTCAATAGACTTTTTTTAATTTATCGTAGTAATATCGTAGTACTAGCTTTTGCCCGCAACTCCGTCCGCGTGGAATTAGTAATTTGGGCAGCTTATTTTTTTTATCCAATTTGCTTTTTCATCAATTATGGCTCTCCTTAGTTCCTCGATATTAAAAAAATTACCCCCCGCACCCTCCAACCCGCTCCCTCCCGTACTCCCCCCGCACAGCAACCCCGAACCCCCCCCCCACACCCCTCTGCACCCCCTGCACGCCCTCCCACACAGCACCCCCCGCAAACCCGCGTCCGTCCCAAGTCAAGCGTGCCCTATAGAAGTTTTACTTCAAGTTTTTTTTTGTCAAATATCTTGAAAACGGTGCATCCGACGGCAAAATCAATGAAATTTTCATCCCCCCTTTAATACTCCCACACCCTCTCCCCCGCACCCCCCCCCTCAACCCCCCCAACCCCACCCCCACCCACACCCACACCACCCGTTGTTTTTGTCAAATATCTTGAAAACGGTGCATCCTACGGCAAAATCAATGAAATGTTCATCCCCCCTTAAAACTCCCGCACACCACCCCCGCACCCTCACCCCCTCAAACCCCCCCCCCTGCCCATCTGGTGTTAACCCTGAAAGAATTTTTCAAATCGGAGCAGTAGTTCCTGAGATTAGCGCCTATAGAAGTTTTACTTGAAAAACCCCCGATTTTGAAACATTCTTCCGCTCCGCTCCGCTCCTATTGGATTTAGCGTGATGATATATAGCCTATAGCCTTCCTCGATAAATGAGCTATCTAACACTGAAAGAATTTTTCAAATTGGAGCAGTACTTAGTTCCTGAGATTAGCGCGTTCAAACAAACAAACAAACAAACTCTTCAGCTTTATATATTAGTATAGATGTAAAAAGGCCGTAATGTCTAACGGCTTTGAAAATACTGAACTTTTAAAATCTTCAGTCCTAAATCAAAAATTAGCACAGATTTTAATTTTTAATGGCCCTCTGGACTCATTAATTTACATTGTCATATATCACACGATTTGTTAAGTATTCGTATTCCGTCGGAACTAGGCCTTTTTCCCTTCATAAGAATCATCTTCAGACTATTCTACGTGGTGGCGCAGAACCTAAAATGTCTGCGAGGCCCTATGATAGACGCACCACACTATGACGGATCTCTAATTGTGCAAAAATACGTGGACCTTTCGAGGAGCGATGCCCCTCAGACCGCGAGGCGTGGGCGTGGGACCGCTCCGCCCACGCCAAGCTACCCCACTGCGGGATACATCAAATAAGTATTTTTTCTCAAACATCCAAGGAAATGTGGTCCTTATAGTCGTGACAATAGAACACGAAGTATGTCATTGTATAGCAGTTGAGGAAGATTCGTTCCAATTTCAAATTAGACGACAATAATGGAATTTCATACAAACATTGCTGGCCAAGGCCAGCAAAGAGATTGTCTTTTGTTTTAGTGGGTCGTATTTTCTTTTATTGACTATCAATGACATACTGCCAATTAAGAAAAATTTAGTTTGTGAATTTACTTTTTAATATCTTACTTGGCTAGATTTAATAAAATAAATAAGGATTGGCGTTTATTGTTAACAATTTATTAAAATAACCAATTAATAAGGTCGTAATTTTTTAATAAATATAAATCATCTCAAGATTTTGCGTCAAAAACATTAACTGGAACAGCTTACAAATAAATTGCTGGAAAAAAGATATTTTGGCGGGAATAAAAAAAAACAATTTGAATTAAATATGAATATATAAGTTGAACATTCGTATCATTTCCTTGGATTTATTTGAGAAAAGCACTATACAAGCCTTGGCCACGAACAGGGATTGCCGGCCTCGTATCTCTAGATGGCCTCGTTAACACTCGGCCATCTATTACTACTCGGCCGGCAATCCCCTATTTCGCGGCCGCTGCAGTAATGTACTATTAAATAATGACGATTTGGTTCAGCCTTTGTCGAGTTTTGCGCTTACCAACACAAGAATAGGGTTATAAAAATAGCCTACGACCTATTCTCAGACCTACCGAATATACAGAAAAAAGTTTCATAAAAATCGGTAAATCGGTAAAGCCATTTCGGAGGAGTTCGATAACAAACACCGTGACACGAGATTTTTATATATTAGAGAAGATAAATATATGATATCATGATATATGTATAGGCGCTTTAGCGATTTTACCTTTCCACTGTCGATTATTAATTATTATATATATATACATATATACCATTTATTTTTATATGGTTGACATTGTAATTATTCAGAAACTTCACAGTTCAGTCATCAAAGGCGTTAAAGCTTCTCGCTACTAAGTGTCGCAGATATTTATGACTAACTGTACTAAACGTGACCAAACTATACACATTGCTACTTCTACCCACGCTCGATTTGCGGAGCCATTACGATTAAAGTTTAATGATCGAGGGCGAGTTCAGAGTGTTGCCAGGTGGATAAATTATGCTTATGTCTATATCTGCTCTATAGTCAGTACACCAGCACTTTCATAGCTCTCTACACGATGGGCCATTGAATGGTCGGTGCGATGGCCCAGCGAAGGCATAACGCATCTACACGATGACAACGTTCTTATGTTTTTTTTAATGTGTGGCCAAAAACCGACACCGATGCCATCCCACGACCCACGACCATCGCACTCGCCATAAGCCATCCTACACCACTAACGCCCTCCACACTCCACACGCTGGCCCATCATAGTCATTTTCTAAATTATACTCACTAACATAGCTATAAGATATTGTTACTAACATGTGGACTATGTAGTTGTCTGAATAAAGAGTTATTATTATTATTATTATTATAGTGGACCATCACGATGGCCCATCGGTAGTGCCAGCATCATACAACAAACCAGTCGCATCCGTCTGTGGTGCCGTAGTGGTGTGGTGGTTTACAGCATTAGTGAAAAAAAAACTGAAACAATTACTTCGCGGGTGAGCAAAGTAATTGTTTCAGTTCATTAATATGGACCTCCGCAAAGTAACGCCTGGTTCAATAAATGAAAGGAAAAAAACACTTCAAGAAAAACAAAAATAAAACGGGGCTTTCAAGAAAAGGGTTACTTGCTAGGGCCGGTAACAGATCAGTGACTCTCCTTGAGTTGTTGGTATTCATGGGCGGTGATGATTTTGATTTTGCATCAGGTGACCCGCATGCTCGTTTTCCTCCCTCTCATAATAAAAAAATTAAAGCAAAAGAACTTCAGAAAAAAATATTTTCCTAAATTATAATTTAAGTTCATTCGTTAGTTATTACCATTGACATGGTGCTGATATTATTACAGATAAATCAAGTCTAGGGTGAATGAGCATTCACTGGGCAAGCGTGCTCCATCGTAGGCCTCATCTTCGCTTTCCATCTGGCGTGATTGTGACCAAACGCAAGCCTATATTGTATAAATTAAAAAAGATACAGACTAGGTTGCCCGCGGCTCCGTCTGCTAAGAATTCATTTATCGCCATCCCGCGAGAACTTTGTAATGTCTCGGGATAAAAATTACTTTATACGTTAATCCAGGTTATAAACTATCAGTGTGCCAAATTTCATCAGAATCCGTCAAACCGTTTCACCGTGATAAAGTAACATGCATCAATCTACAGGTGAATTCAAATTGGTGATACAAAATTAGTGTTTCGTAGGTACTCAGTTAATGCTGGACAATATAATGCACTAACTCATTTGTTTTAATTAGTCTTCTAAAATTTGGGGCGTCCATACATAATTGTGAACTCTGAAACCACTCAATGTATGGACACCTCAAATTTAATAAGACTAATAAATACAAATGAGTTAGTGCATTATCTTGTCCATCATTAACTGAGTACGAAACACTAATTTTGTATCACCAATATGAATTCATCCTGTATACATACAAACTTTCACGTCAATAAGAACAAACAGTTAGGGAGTGATCTCTAGGTAGACACTGGCCACCGAGACCGTGTCGCTGTTTCGTAAATTTGAATATGTGTCTTCTAGAATTGGAACCAGAAACGAACATCGGACAGCAGACGGTCGGGCAGCCATTCTTGAATAGGCCGTGAAGTGTGATGTTGTAATTTACAGTTAAACATGAAATAGGTAAGCAATGAATCATGTTAAAAAAATGCAAGTTTTCATGAGTCAGTTTTTTTCTGCTACGCCACACGTTAGTTCTTTTCAGTTACAACCCATCACAAGTCTAAAACTTGGGACATGAATTGCAGTTTTTAACGTTTTTTACCCGCACCAAAATGAACAAAGCTGATAATAAAACATATTTGAAGTTCCACATACAGTCATACATGTATGTTACCTATACATCGACAGGAATGCGGGCCGGGCCGACAATGTACATAGCATACACCCCCACCGATAAGGCGTTTAACATCAAAAAAATCCTTCAAAACACAATACAAATTAATTCTCTTACAGAAGCAAAGCGGTTGTCCGGTACTTGATTTCGAGTGTGATTTTAAAACGTAGGGTAGGGTGAAGGAACTATATGGCGGTTGCATGTTTGTTTGGGGTGGTTCGGTAGCTGCTATATATAACTATTGTTTTATATTACGAAATCAATAAAATTGCGCAAATCTAGTAAATTATTATAAATAATGCATTGGATGAAAATTGCAGCTTGTAAATAAATGGTTTCCAATGTTGCTGTTTATTTTTCCTTGTAATCGAAGTGAAGAGCAGAGTGTCGAGCATTTGGACCCATTTTCCCCTCGACGTGTCTGTCTGCCCTCGCCGTATCGGCTCGGGTAGTTTTGGGGACGTCTCGGGTGGCATGGCTTTGTTTTGTGCTTTTGTTGTAATCTGCTTTTTATTGTCGGTATTAATGATGCTTAGCACTGTTTGTTTTGTTTTTCTTTTGTTGTATAATTATTTTTGAATTAGTAAGTAATATTTTGTTCTCGATCCTCTTGGTTGTGGCAGAATATCAGTGTTTTGCTCCTATGAGCAATGTTGACCACTGAGCCACGGCCCTTTTGCACTACTGCAGCGCATACAGACAATATATAATGTTTTACTTTTAAGTTTGTACTGGCTTTTGTATTTTTGTTAATCTTGATTGTGTGTGCTTGCAGTACCAAATAAACGTCTTTATCTAATACAACAGCACAATGCCTCTCATAACAGATGTATTCAGGCAAATATCCTGTCTGTTTGTTTTAGATTTTGATATAGAATTAGGGTTAGGGAACTAGTCTAGACGACGGATAGTAATATGTTTGTTGATTTTTGCTAGCGAAACGATTGTGCTAATGAAATTGCGCTAATGCGCGATTGAGTTAATAAAATTTTAATTTTAAAATATTTAATTTCTATACTAGATGAAAAAGTTGGACGCCGTCTTCGTGAGAAAGGTCTTGACCATCGGTCGGGGTCGTTTCTGGTGCCGTTCACGAAAGTTTAAAACAGTTTGGTGTGTGTTAAGTTTCCAATCTGCACTGAACCCGCGTGGGAGCTACAGCCTTTCATTCTGCAGAGGCACAGAGGGACGTATTAAGCTGACAAGATGATGGTGATGATGACTGAACTGAAAAAATATCTCTGTCTGGCGAGTTCACAAACATATCGATACCGGAAATCTCAAATGGCGTAAAGGACAATTTTTGCGAAAATGCGAAAATGAGTCTTAAACGCCATCGAATACAGCTTTTTTTTCCCTATCGCATTTTTGTCCTTTACGCCATTTGAGATTTCCGGTATCGATATCTTTGCAACATACCTAACACCCGCAACGCAGTGACATGGGTATGGGTCTTTTTCGGTCGGAATCGTTGATGTAGGTCGTTTTGTGTCGTGCCCGACAAGCGACAAGTACAAATGAGAGCGTGACAGAGATACATGTGATAAGAGCCAATATTGATAATGAATAAGTTTGCGAGACCACGGTACCTACTTTCTTTCATTTACGGCCGCACCAAGCTTCTTGCGCTAATCGATTTTAGGTAAGTATTCTATGCACTCGTGCATGTGTGCGTGAGAGCGGCTAGAGTCAAGGCCGTGCGTAAGCGCAAGCGACACAAGTTCCCCGTCCGATGGCCGAAGGAGAACTAACGCAACTGACTATACGGACAAGGAAGCACGACGGCTCAAGATAGGTTGGTCAGACCGCGCGTGTATTTTATTTAGGTATTTTCATCGTATCGTATTACTAAAACAAATACATATTTTAGAAATGTAGAATCACTAGGCCCTAGAAAACATCTTGTTTTATTAACATTCTAAAAGTCTTGATCTGCCGTGCAGTATTTACGCCGTAGTACTAAGGATTTATTTTATTTTTAAGAGAAGACTTTGGATTTTATTTCTATCGAGCAAACTACAAGTAATCGTGTTTTGAAAATCACTGGTCATTAGATTGAATCCTCAAATAACTACACATGAATTTCAGAACTAATAAAGCTTTGCTAGATAGTAATGATACAGTAAGGATGCAAATGAATGCAATAAATGAGCCAATGTTACTCTATTATTGCTTGACTATGACACGGATTCTTTTTCTTATTTTTCCTAGAACTGGCATAATTGGACTTCTATCCCTATACCGAGATATCGTTGATAATTTTTTTTTAAGTTAGATCTAATATGTTACATGTTTTAATCTATATTACACCTACAAGCTTAAGAAAAAATGTTGGTTCCAACACCAAGTACAAAAGGCGTAGGAACGCATTGCGGTAATATTAGGGTTATGTGTACGTAGATATATGTATAGACAGGTATGTTGTACGATATTTGCGAACCTCCATAAGCTGGAAAGTGAAAGCTTCCGCCAAACTCCTTTGATGCTGGTTTGACAAACTTCAAACGTGCAATCACGGTAAAACAAAACATACACATTGGGTGAGGGCTTTGCGAAAAGTCTGATTGATATACATATAGGACTAAATAAAGCTGCCTATCCATTGGCATAGAATAAGTAATAGTACTAACGTACAGAAGGATCACTCTCGAACAAAAGCCAACTTTAGGTATAAAAACTTGCCTACCTACTCTTACTGCTTGCACGCGAAATTGAAACTTATCGTGTGATACGAGCGTTCATATTCTATTGGGCACCGCTGATCCGAAGCCAAGGGCACAGGGCTCCCACTCGCCGATATTTGGTAGGTATATAAATCAAGAAAGATAACAGTGTGTATTAATTCAGTAAACTACCTTTAGTAAGTAAGTAAGTTAATTAAGTATCGTTTAGAAGTCATTGTTTGTTGCAAAAATCACAGAAAAAAATATGCTTAAGTAAGTAAAATTATGCGCGACGCGGCTAGCGTGCGAACTGAAGGCCGAGCGACAACCTACTGCCATACTCCTCCCCGCTCCCCGGGAGGAGCGCCGGCCGAACATACCTAAACTGCGGAGTGAAACCTACCGGCTCTTATGTTCTACCCTATCTAGGCGTGCAATATTGAAAATTCTGTTTTTTAGCATTAACAATATGGGATATTGATTTTGATGATAGTAAAAAGTGTCCCTAAGTTTCCATAGCTACAATTTTTTGTATCCCTTTCGTAACGAGCCACACAAACTTGAAAAAAGTCACAAAACTGACTCAAAATAAGGATACTTTTTTTCTTTATAAAAATAAAAACTGCTCATGATTCGGAGTAAGAAAACACAAAAAATTTCTAATTAAAAGAAGTTTTCTGCGGTACTTATAGTGAAAATGCCCAATTAGGTACATTTTGCACTTAAGTAGATGCCCTTCACAAAAATGAATTACTTGTAAAAAATAAGCAACAATTAAGATTGTAATTTCGCGGCAAGAGTTCTGGGAGTGTTAAAAGCAAAGATGAAATGAAACAGAGACTTTCGTAAAGTGGCTGTCTGACTTTGAGGGAAAATATAGACATTTTTCCTTGTTCGGCGAAAGGTCACAAAATTACGATTTAGGCTTAATTTCCTCCTACGCTGACGTCGGTCGCTGACGTCGGTCGAACGTACCGTCGGTCGCGTATGACAAAGGCTTGATTTCCTCCTACGCTGACGTCGGTCGCTGACGTCGGTCGAGCGTACCGTCGGTCGCGTATGACAAATGCGCGGCCATCAGCGTCGCTGTGCGGTGGCCCATAGAGTATTGTGTTTATTCGTACGCTCGACCGACGTCAGCGACCAATGTCGGTCAGATTCGCACTGAGCGCGCGACAGTGGTGTATAGCGCGTCCGCGCACCGACGCGCGCGTGCTGACGAGCGAGACCGACGCGCGCCATCAGCGGCGCGTAGCAATAAATCTGCAGCGGACGTCAGCGTCGCTGTGCGGTGGTCCATAGAGTATTGTGTATATTCGTACGCGCGACTGACGTCAGCGACCGATGTCAGCGTAGGATGAAATCAAGCCAAAGACGCGGCCATCAGCGTCGCTGTGCGGTGCCCCATAGAATATTGTGTATATTCGTACGCTCGACCGACGTCAGCGACCGATGTCGGTCAGCTTCGCACTGAGCGCGCGACAGTGGTGTATAGCGCGTCCGCGCACCGACGCGCGCGTGCTGACGAGCGAGACCGACGCGCGCCATCAGCGGCGCGTAGTAATAAATCTGCCGCGGACGTCAGCGTCGCTGTGCGGTGGTCCATAGAGTATTGTGTATATTCGTACGCGCGACCGACGTCAGCGACCGATGTCAGCGTAGGAGGAAATCAAGCCAAATGCGCGGCCATCAGCGTCGCTGTGCGGTGCCCCCTAGAATATTGTGTATATTCGTACGCTCGACCGACGTCAGCGACCGATGTCGGTCAGCTGCGCACTGAGCGCGCAATAGTGGTGTATAGCGCGTCAGCGCACCGAACGCGCGCGCTGACGAGCGAGGCCGACGCCCGCCATCAGCGGCGCGTAGCAATAAATCTGCCGCGGTCGTCAGCGTCGCTGTGCGGTGGCCCATAGAGTATTGTGTTTATTCATACGCGCGACCGACGTCAGCGACCGATGTCAGCGTAGGAGGAAATCAAGCCTAAGCGCGTTCGGGGGCGCGAGTTCCCCGCCGTTGCTCTGTCTACGCAAGTACATTCGTTTCAGAACTGTATGGATTGTAAAACTGTGACCAAGGTTTGTCATTGGCAGAAAGAATAACAGAGAAAAGGCGAATAGAGCAAAATTAAAATATAGTGCTATCATTAGAACAAAAATCTTTTCGAAATTAATTTCAACGCGATGGTAATGTGAAAATTATAATTTCAAATGTCATTAGGAGCCCGCTCCAAACTCGTAGTTCAAATATTCAATACGGCTAATGCCTGTAAGTCAATATTGAACACGGCATAGCTTAGAACCAACGACATTACGTGGAGCCAGGTATTAATACGAATTGAAAGATGCGAGCATTTGGTGGAGAATTCTCAGAAATTTGAATGGTAAATATTTTATTTCGGTGAAGTAGGTACGACTACTTTAATGATAATGCATGATTATTTGTGCTTTTTATGGGTTGTCGTCTGCTTAGTCTTTTTGTTACTGGTTTAGCTAGAAAAATAAGTATATGTCGAAGTTAGAAGGTAGACGGCGGCGTCTTATGCTACATTTGCGCACGCTTGCAAGTGCTTTATTAATCCGTTATTAGCTGGCTACAGAGGGTTATTGAGGCCTAACTCCACATTAATCAACTGTACTAGCTCAATTTTGCTGTCAAAATGTCAATTTCGTCGTGGGAATACGATGATTTCTAAAAAAATAGAAATCATTTCTAATTTTAGAGTTGCATGGCAACACTGCCGCCGCATTAGAGCGGTTGTGAACGACGTTACGACGATGACGACGAAACCTAACCGAATCCGATCCGAATCCGTAAAAATATGGTCCGAAGTAGTCGTAGAACTATTTCAACTATTTGTATGGTAGTTTACACACTAGATCCAAGAGAAATTGGATGACGGACATCGCTAGTTGATTGGTCTCTTTACCTCTGTGACGCAGGTTCGAGCAACACTCGGTCAGCTTCGCACTTTTTTTTCGTTCCCAAGATCTACCCAGTGACGGTGCAAGACCTAAATTTTGTGTGGGCAAGATATATTTTGTGAGGCCCTACGCTGGCGCACCACACATTATATTAAAGTAACTAGGGATTTTTGACTGAGCAAACAAACGAGGACCATTCGAGGCGCGAGGTCCTTCAGATCGCGAGGCCGTTGGCGGGCCCGCTTGGCAGCCTAGCTAGCCACTGTCGATCACCCGTAGTGTCAAAATTAAGATAAGCTAAAGACGAAAGAAGTCCCGAGGCCATATTGTCTAACGCTTCTGACGCTTGCCTTCGCTTTCACCGTCTCTTTCTGTCATCATCTTATACCGTTTGACAGAAAGGAATAGTGATAGTAGCCGCCTTCGCAACATCCACGAATGGACAGGCCCTATACTACGAAGCGCGAAATTCGAACTTAGTTTCATGCCGTTCCGCTCACGCTAATGGTATTTATTACGAGAGTGAGAGAGACCGCACGATTCGAACTTCGAATTTCGTAGTAACCCCCCAGGATTAGCTAGCGTTGAAGAACTATTTCGCTTGTCAAGAGACCGGAAACCTTTCGCAGAGCTGACTGCAGACCGCCAGTAATGTTAGAGCCATTAGAAGAAACACAAGTCTTGTCATGCTGCGTAATTTTTTGAAAAGTCATCATCAGTGGTGTCCTATTTCATTTTGAGTTAGAGTATGCACGCCAAGCCATTAGACGTTTTGTCACGTGTAAAACGTATTAATTTTGCTGACGAGTTGAGTTCAATAAACTTGTTGACGTGACTGAAACACGTAAAAGGCGTTAACGAGATATTTATCAACTGGGAGGGAGAACTAATGAGCGGACTCATTTAATTAGTTGGTGTTTAAGACGAGTTATTCGATATTTTGCCGAATTTCCCTTTCAATATAGCACGGTAAGTAAAGCAAGTGAAATTTTAATGTTTTTCATCATTCTTCATTTTGGCGAATTGGGGTAGGTAAACACCATTAGTGAAAACTATATTAATATGTGAAGAGTTAGACATTTCATTGGAGCTCAATCTAGCCTCCACATATTAAAGCCTGATTCAATAAATTACTAGGTTATTGTTGATAGGATAGCCTGTACAAAAAACACAAAAAACCATTTATCCATTTCGTAGGTATCTAAAGATAGAAATATCTGATGAAGTAAAGTGGCAGGGAAACAGTAGGTTGCTACCACGTCGCTGCAAAACAAAACTGCCTGAAAAGTGGAAAATAATCGCATTCTTTTATTACTTGCTGAGCCAAGTACGTACGCGAACCGGGTTTTATTTATAGGCTATGTGCTAAAGGGCTGAAAACCGCAACATAAATTTATTATCGCACATCAATATAACTAAAAACTCACCTGTGGGTACGCGATTAATGACATTCATTTCTCACTCAGTGTTGCCATGAACGAAAACGAGGGTTACCCGCGGGTAATCTAACGCTTGAATTTCATCTCATTCCCCGAACAATGGGACCATAGAGCACAAAGTGCCATAGACAATGGATTACGCACTCCAATTGCCAAGTTTGTTTTCTTTTTGCTTTCATTGTCTTGCTTGGAGCTCGAATCGATAGCGGTTGTTTTTGCTGGTGCATTCAATAAAAGAAATGCCGGATTGTGAGAAGCTTTCTTTTGTTTCTTTGATGACGTGACGACGCAGCAGTGTTATCCATTGTATTTTAAATTTAAATTAAGTACGATTCTTGTTCCTAATGTTTTTCGATCATTTATTTATATTATGTAGGTAGATAGGTACTTCGTAGCATTTTTTACGCTATTCTGCGGCATGTCATTTCGCGAGATAAAAAATACCCTATGTATTAATATGCCTATGTATTAGTATGCCTCTTACGAGTTTTGTAACCTGCATAAATACCGGCTATTTTCTGTCTGCCGCATTTCGCCCAAATCCCTTTTTTAGCGTGAAGAAGTAATGAAGATTCGTACAGATGGATACATTCAAAAACTAGTAATGATGATGAAATCATCTTCGATTACAAGATCTTCTAGCAATACATTATTTCACATTTTCGCGACTAAAATTTTACATTCGGGGCTAAAACGCGATAGTTAATTGCTGAAATTACCTCGACGTTTTGACCACGTGAGCAGCCGTGGTCACGAGTAGACTGAAGTGTAGGGTATCATCTCTATAGGGTATACATCTTATCAATATAATCATCTAGCAATATTTGTATTCATTATAAATAAAATAAATAATTAAATAAATATCTCGGGACAATTCACACCAATTGACCTAGTCCCAAAGTAAGCTAAGTAAAGCTTGTGTTATGGGTACTATTATGATATCTCAAAAAAGCCTCAAGCGATTTCGATGAACTAAACATTTAAATCGTAAAACAACCTCAAACGTTCTCTCTCACGTTAAATTCGTTTACTACATAAAATTAAACATGAAAATTAAGCTAAAAAAGTTATGTAGTTGTACAAGTATGAATAAAAGACTTAATTGAATCGATAGAAATGTTCTTTCAGACCAACAACACCATGTTTAATCGTTAATGCAATTCCCCCAATGTCTTACAAAGGTACCTACCCAAGATTAAGAACAAGATCCCTATTAAGTACTTCACGGTCGACCGCGCAAAGACAGGGGGGTAATAACGCTCCACCCGGTTGACCGGATGGGTAAATTACTTTCGGATTATAGCAACCCTAAAATATACGTGGGCTTAATTGCGTTCAGAATCGCTTCGGTTGGCTGCACTGCACTGGCTGGTTTGAATTCGATGATAACTACCAGCTTTAAAAATTCCAATAATACTCGAATCTCTTTAAAAAAAGAGATATTGCACCTCGTCATTTAAGCCAATTCTATTTAATTTGGCAACGTTTTCAATTTAAAAGTTGAATTTTCTTCTTTGTTTTTTAGGTTGCCAGTATTTAAATAGTACATTACTGCAGCGGCCGCGAAATAGGGGATTGCCGGCCGAGTAGTTATAGATGGCCGAGTGTTAACGAGGCCATCTAGAGATACGAGGCCGGCAATCCCTGTTCGTGGCCAAGGCTTGTATAGAGTTTTTCTCAAACATGCATCATCACCATTATCATCATCATCATCACCATCACCATCATCATCATCAACATCATCATCACCCAACATCACCAACATTATCATCACCATCACCATCATCATCATCATCATCAACATCATCATCATCATCACCATCATCATGTCGTCGTCGTCATCTTCACCATCACCACCACCACCAACACCATCATCATCACCACCATCATCATCATCATCATCATCTCATCATCATCACCATCACTACCACCATCATCATCACCATCACCCACCATCATCATCATTAACATCATCATCACCACCATCATCATCACCTTCACCATCATCATCATCATCACCATCACCCACCATCACCACCATCATATCATCATCATCACCACCATCATCATCATCACCATCATCATCATCATCACCACCGCCACCATCACCATCACACCATCATCACCACCACCATTACCATCATAATCATCATCATCATCATCACCATCATCATCATCACCACCACCATCATCATCATCATCATCATCATCATCACCATCACCCATCATCACCACCATCATCACCATCATCATCATCATCATCACCACCATCATCATCACCACCATCACCATCACACCATCACCATCACCGTCATCATCACCGCCATCATCATCACCATCACCACCATCAACATCACCATCATCATCATCATCATCATCATCATCATCTTACCTTACCTTAAATAAGCGTAGTGGCAGAATGTTGTAATTAACCAAAACGCAAATATTGCTTATAGTTTTTTTTTAATGGCTGAAATGCTATGATGCCATAGTCCTATTTATAAACGTCATGGTATGAAACAATATACGATCACTTTGCTGGCCAAGGCCAACAATGTTGTATGAAATTCCATTATTGACCTCTCGTCTAGCCACACCTGCATTGTGACACTTCGTGGCGTATTATAAGGAACATAACGTCAATATTTCATAGCATGTTTGAGAAATAGTTATTTGTGTCACAAGGGAGCAAAATGATGTATTTACGGCGAGGGCAGTACATTGAATCCGGAGTGAAGCGAAGGATTCTACAATATTAGAATCCTGAGCGTAATGAAGGATTCAAGTGTTAATTAACGCCCAAGACGAAAATAATTTTGCTCCTGAGTGACACATACAATTTTTCACACCGACTATGAGGAAAATTTAAATAAAATGCTATAAAAATAATGAAACAACTTTTGATTAATAATCGAATCGAATTGAATATTACAATAATATCGAATATCAATATTCATTAAATTAGTTTTGATTTCAGTAAAACGTATAATTTATTGTGACATTTTTTAACTATTAATAAAAAAATTCATCAATTTTCATATTTATAACGTTGTTAAAGTTAAAACTTGAAGTATGTTCTTTTTTAACCGATTACGATGAAATTACATTCGATTATTTTATTAAGATCTGTTTTCAATTGGCACATTGCGTATATAGATGACACATGCCAATGAATAAATTAAAAAAGTACCTAGCTTGAACTGAAAAGTAGCATTTGGATCCCTGTCGTTGGGGAGCAAAAGCCACTTTTCCGAATGAAAGATGTGAAAAAATGTATTCCCACTGCAAAATTACTTAACAAAAGCCCATAAATACTTACGTGGTTTTACAAAATCCAAACAGTTTCACTTTGGCTCCAACTCGTGGTTAAATAATGTCCTACTCCGCACCGTATTCAGCCTGCCTACAGAATTTAGCGGTGCTCATGTCCCGCATAAAAAGCGTGTTTAGTGGTTGCGGTAAAACGAGTGAAAAGGTTGCTCGAGAGCCCTGGAGCAGACGACGACCCGCGACTGGGAGAAGTGAGGGTTTTATTTTACAAAATGGAACACTGAAGATGTGGTGAAAATCTATTAAAATACAGGTGTAACTTAATAACCGTGAATCCCTAAAATCATGTTTTTGTAAGAAATCTACCTAACTTTAGACTGAATTCCGTCTGCGACGCATTTGTTTATCGCTATCCTGCGGGAACTATACAATTACCTAGGATAAAAACCATCCTATGTTCTTTCCAGGGACTCAAACTATCTCTATACCAAATTTCATCTCTATTGGTTCAGCGGTTTAAGCGTCAAGAAATAACAGATAGACTACTAGACACACTTTTCAACCGACGAAAACAAAAGGAGGAGGTTCTCAATTCGACGTGTATATATTTTTTTTTTTTTATGTATGATCACGCATAACTTTTTACAGAGTAGTCCGATTTTGATGATTCTTTTTTCATTGAAAAGCGTATTTCCCGAGGGTAGTCCCATTTAAATTTGGAAACAATATTCCTACCCTAAGGGTAGAAAAACAGGGGATGATTGATTGTTCAGTTACTGATTGCACTATATGACCACGCATAACTTATTACAGAGTAGTCGGATTTTGATGATTCTTTTTTTATTGGAAAGCGTATTCCCCCAGGGTGGTCCCACATAAATTTGGACATAATATTCCTACCCTAAGGGTAGGAAAACAGGGGATGATTGACTAACTTTTTACAGAGTAGTCTGATTTTCATAATTCTTTTTTATTGGATAGATAGGGCATACCTTGAAGTTGGTATTATAAATTTGGAAAAAAATTACCCCAATGATGGAAAAAAAGTATAAAATAAAAACTTTTTAACAAAAAATTAAACCGCCGAAAAAACTGAAAAGCAAAAAATAATACCTTTTTTGTTTGACCTTAATCTAGGTACCAGTTTGAAGTCGGTGCCTCAGCACTTAGCCAGGAGGAGTGATAGAAGCCAATCCGGTAAACGATTATAGGTCCACTCCTCCTGGCTAAGTGCTGAGGCACCGACTTCAAACTGGTACCTAGATTAAGGTCAAACAAAAAAGGTATTATTTTTTGCTTTTCAGTTTTTTCGGCGGTTTAATTTTTTGTTAAAAAGTTTTTTCATTTTCTATATCAGTATGGGTTACATAATTTTTTGATATTTGTGGAGAAAGTGTGTATTTACTCGGATTCTCGGACCCTTTACGAGGTCTTTGACTTTATAATCTTTTTCTTTCAAAATTATCTTATCAAAGGTTATTATTGTCAGGCCGTATGCGCGGCAGACGTGGCAGTCCTAACGGCCGCTTGGACGCGGTATTGGACAATCGGGCAACTCAATGTCAGAACACTGGCACTCTGTTCATTTGGAGTCTAGACCACAGAATAAGTAATAGTACTAACGCAATATAAAGTACACTAATGTAGACTCACTCCTTAGGGTCTCACCAAATCTATCGACGTGGAATCCTATGTCCTTCCCAGGGTTTCAAACTATCTCTATACCAAGTTTCATCTAATTCGATTTAGCGATTTAACCGTGATGAGGTAACAGATAAACAGACACACTTTCGCATTTATAATATTAGTATGGATGTATTAATGTAAGTGCAGGTCGTTGCTAATACTGGGTGACCGTAGCCTCTGGACAAATACTAATACTAAGTACTGGTTTAGCAAGATATTTGAAACCAAACTGCAAAGTATCATAACAATCAGTCCAAAATTTACCGAAAAACTAACGGTTTTCAATGTATCTCTTTGGAGGAGCCTGTTTATTTGGATGATATGATTTCATAGATTTTTTTGTTGTTTTCTTGTCTAATTAAGCAAATAACTATTTTACGATATTGCTAAGTATCAGTCTTATCCATGGTTTCATTATTTGTCCAGAGGCTAAGGTCACCTTGTAGAATTTGTAAGATCTGTTAAATATTAACAACCATGGACTTTGTCTGCAACTCTGCACAGGCACGGATCCAGCCCTCAAAATAAAGGCCACAAGAAACCGGGAGCGCTGGGCGCCGACGGAGCGTGCCCAGCGCGCTCTATAACACTGAATCAAATACGGTGTGCCGCGCTGCCGGTGTGTGTCACCGTATAATTAATTCAGTGCTGTAGATCGCGCTGGGCATGTTTGTGCTCCCAGTTTGTGTTAGCCTTAACAGGCACCCGAAAATCGGCCATGTGAGAGTCAGAGTTCACATCAGCCTATCGATCTCAATAGACCGTGAAAGTGTGTCGTCACAAGTCCATTAGGGATGTGGGCATGCCATACCCATCGTTCCCACAACGTTCGATCCGCCCTTGTGTCTGGAATAAATGATTATTATTAATCGATGGCGATGTCCATGAGGTTGGGATTTTTTTGAATGCTAATTACATTATGTTTTACTAGTACTGAAACTTTATTTGGACTTGCTATTATTTTGATTTAATTACAAATTATTCTATAAAGTTGTAGATGTTTAAGCAAGTCGAAGTCTTTTTTGAACTCTTTTGACTAGACTTAGATTTTCACGTGTATTTACTCTCTCACTTGCAGTATTGATTTTTATTTTATTAGAAAAGGTAATGTTCTTGTTATACCAGTTGGTGAAGTTTGGACAAGCACTTTATCTTTTTCTATTGAGAGAGCATCGCAATAGCCTTTTTTATTTTATTTGAAAATCGGACCATTGACTTTAAACAGCCAAACTTAAAGTACAAACGCGATACAAGTACCTACTACTAAGCGTCGAGCGAAAGTGAATGGCTCACCAGACGATATTTCCCCCTAATTCGGGGGTAGGCTTCCCTCCTGGCCACCCCACGGGCATAGAGTATCTTTTTAATTTTTTTCGACAAGGTTGAATGTTTTGTTACATTGTGGAATTTTGAACTTTGTTCTGCGTTGTTTGTTGCCTTTATGTAATTAATTATGATTATGAAATTAGAAATTCCGCAGGGATTCTTCGCATGCCGGCGGGATATCGAAATACGAAAAGATGAATACACGTCATGAACCTACGAATAATAATCATGAACATAAAGAATAAAGATGTAACAAAATAACCGGCTGCGGAGAGATTGCGGCCAAGTACGCAATGGCTGTTATGACTTTTTAAGTTCTTTACGTACATATCTATGAAGTAGAGTGTAGGTAGTTTATTTTAATAAACAGCGAATTAAATATTAATTTAATTAAAAATAGTAGCGGGCACATTTTAATAGGCAGACTGGTGAATCGTACTAAATCGAAAACCGGGAAGTGAGTCAAATTTTGATTTGAACATGTAAGGGACACGTACATACATAATACCAATCCTACTAATATTATAAACGCGAAAGTTTGTAAGTATGGTTGGATGGATGGATGGATGTTTGTTACTCTTTCACGCTTTAGCGATTTAAATTTCATCAGAATCCGTCAAACCGTTTTAACGGTTTGACGGATTCTGATGAAATTTGGTACACAGATAGTTTATGATCCGGATTAACATATAGGATACTTTTTATCCCGGAAAATGGCGTAGTTCCCGCGGAATAGCGATAAACGAATTATTCGCAGACGGAGTCGCGGGCAGCAGCTCGTACATACATATACAGGGTTATTTGTAATTCAGTAGCATCCTTTTAACCGTAAACTCCTACCACTTAAACAAAAGTTTTTTGCTTTACGGCTTTTGTCATAACTTAATATTTTTGGTGTAGTAACGTTTTGAAAATTCGAGATTACCTCTTATTTTTACGATACTCTGTGTATTTGTATGGGAAAAAAGTGCTTAATTTTAAAAAGTCGTAAAACAAAAAAAAATTGTTTGAGTGATAGGAATTCAGGGTTAAGAGGATGTCAGTGAATTACAAATAACCCTGTAGATACGTACATACATAGCAAGTTAAAGAAAAGCTTGTGAAAATAAAATTTTAACAGTCACTAAATACCTACTCCTCATAATAACAATGATACCAAAATGATCACACGTATTTGTCACGTCGCTACAGTTGCCGCATTTCCCATACATTTTTAATGGAATTGGAAATCACCGAGTTCCCTCATCAGACAATAGCGATAGCGCTTCCCGATGCCATCTGTGCCATGTCACAGCGACAGGGCTGTACCAACACCAACTGAGTCATCATCATTATCATCATTTCACTCAAAAGACATCCACTGCTGAACTTAGCCTCCCCCAAGGTTCGCCGAACAGACCGGCCCTGCGCCATCCGCATGATCCGCATCCAATGCGTTCCCGCAACTTTAACCAGTTCGCTTATAAGGCGCAAGCCACACAGAAGAGACATGGGACGGTTCGTAGTTCGTTGTACTACGGGTACTAGACAACGGATAAACATACTTATATAAATAGATACATACATTCGTATTTTTCGTACAAATATCTGCCCCGACACGGAAATCGAACTCATGCTTCATAGTCAGGTTCTCTAACTACTAGACTAGGTCATTTTGTCGTCGATCTGGTTCGAAACATGCAGCTGTATGAAACACAGACAGGTGAGCCCTAATAAATTGACTTCCATTACCACCTTTCTCTAATTGCACGAGTTTCGAATGTGGGTATTTAAATTTTCGTATATGGCAACCCTACGAGGTCGGGGATATCTTGCGAGCGACTGTCAGTCACCGGCAGTGGCATGGCGGCTTTTAGCTGATTGCTTGCCATTGTGCGTGACGTACAGACAGAAATGATCAAGAGTGCTAGTTAATAGACACGTCGCTTAATGGCTGAGATGAGACATCTTCAAATGTACAGTTTCAGAACGTGTATGTTGAACACTAAAATCGTAGTAAGTTCGCGTGTGTGTTAGTTCTATCACGGATGGATTTAGAAGGAATTTGACATACTTACCCAACAATAAAATCTAATCTTATTTCTTTCCCATTATCATCGCAGCTTATAGACGTCCCACTACAGGGCACACACACGCACGCACACACACCCACACACACCCCCCCCCCCCCACACACACACACACACACACACACACACACACACCATTGAATTTCTTCGCATGTTTCCTCACTTCACCGTAAAACTCATGGTAATTATCAAATGTAATTTTTTCGCACATAAATTCCCGAAAAATCAGAGGTGTGAACCGTGATTCGAAACCACGATCCTCTGCTTGAGCGGCCATAGGTCAAACCACTAGGCCACCACGGCTTCTTTCCCATACAATCTAAGTACTTAATGTTAATGCATTAAACTGTCCAGCATTATTATCATTCCCACAACTTAAGACAGCTGAATTTCGGGAAAAATGCATAAGCTACTTTTATCCCGATAATCCCACGGGATTGGGATGTGATATCCCGAAACCTCTGCCGTTAGCTAAGTCTAGAGACATAAAAATTGCGTGGGTATTCGCCATACAACGTAAGCCCACAATGTAATTTTTAGGGCTATATCTCACCGGGACACCACGGCGGCGCAACCACTGGTGGCGCGACTGGCAGCCGAGTGAGTGAGATACAATACAGCGCCATACTAATTAGTGGTGGCGCAACCAACGTGGCGGCGCGGCCAGTAATGTTGCATGCACGCGTCTATGCTGGTTGCGCCGCCAAATCCGTTGCACAACCAAGTGGACGCCAGGTGAGATACCCTCCATAGAGCTGTATACATTTTGTTGGTGGCAGAGACTGGTTGCGCCGCCGTGGTGTCCCGGTGAGATATAGCCCTTAGGATTCCCATGGGAAGTCACTAAAGTCCAATTCGACTAAGCGAGGCCGCGAGTAAAGGCTCTACTAATGGATGTAATACAATAATGAATTTCAACTTGATACCTCCACGTGTTCCTAAGAAAAAGGGTCTTGACAGACGACCAGCGAAGTGGTCATATTATAGTTATTTTTATCGTAACTAAATGTCATTTTTTTATACGAATCTCTTTAAGTGCAGTAAACTAAACCAAGACCCAAGACAAAACAAATTCACAACTATTTCCGGAAGAATTCCCAAGTAAAAGCATAAAAAGACGGTAAAACAAAAAAATCATATTTCATGAGCATGTTGGCGGTACGTCATCCATGAGAAATTGTGGCGGCAATGTGGTAAGTGTGGCAACACCGTGATTTATGGACCGAACAATAAACAACTGCTCGCTGGGGTGTTGCCATGCTTATTTACCGCAAAAAGAGGGAAAATAAATAGTCGAATATAAAACTATGTTAGATAAAGTTTGAAAAAATATACATTTAAAAAATGCAACATGCAAAATGGTGTGCTGTTTAATTATGGTCAAAACCCAGCAATCAGATAAATAAATACACTTCGAGATAGTAAAACTACATGAACTTTTTTTACAATAATTAATTTTATTGTAAATGGCTGAGCGACAGAACTTCGCACAGGTTAAAACTCCAAAACGTGCGTTTTCTCGCCCCTGAAAACTCAAATTAGCAAATTTCATGGAAATCGTTAGAGCCGTTTTCGAGATCTTCGAAATAAATAAATAGTTTTAGTTATAGTTTTATGGATAGATTTTTAAAATTAATTATAATTATTTCTATCTAACACGATCTAATTTAATTAGATTGATAAAAATGTAATGAACTTTATCAAATATTGGAACTTGATTTTGACCAAAAAGGTACCTATCGGGGTAAAGCTTTTCGGCTAGAATACGTAGACTCGAAGTCAACCACACAATGTATTTCTCAATATGCGTTTAAAGTAAAAGTACATACACCTGTGTAATTTTAATGCTACAAAACAATAAATTACCATTTATTACGCATCTTTTCAAAATGTTTACCACTGTTTCCCTTTCTAAGTGAGAGATCGTGGTTTCTGGTTCGTGTCAGACTAAAATAACAAGAGACGGTTAGCAGCGCTTCCGGCGGCGATGCGGTGGGGTGGCCAGGCAATTTAAATTACCCTGCTTTTGGGGTAAATTAGTTTTCAATAAATTATTTTAAATCGATTTTTTTCCACTGAATTGTATGCGTCCAAAACTTTGCTTTCATTTGTTAGTATATTGGCTACAATGGTGTCTATTCTAATTCTGCGGCTTTTAAGTCAGCTTATAGTAGAAGTGGTCAACCGGTCGATCGTGGCAAAGAGGAAAATACTTTTTTTTGCAGAAATATGTTTATGAAAACATCCTATAAATAATTAAATAGTCTGGTCAGTAAACAATAAATGTTGGCTCAAATGAAGTTGGCCACCCGTGACTCGAAGTAAGATTATAAAGTAATACTAAAATTAATATAAAATGTTAGCAATTCAATTACGTCTTCGCGGTGCGTAATAACGAAGAATATTCATGGAAATAAATGTATTAGTAATAAAAAAAAAGTTATAACGCAAGTGGCACTATCCTATCGTAAGAATTCCTGATGGCTTACGCACGATAGAAGCTAAGCGATTAGTTTATTATAATAATAAAATAAACTATTCAGGATCATTAAATCAAGAACGTGATCATTACCTAAGTGCTAATTTTTATACATCCAAGTTTACTTTAATAAAATTAGCTAAAATATTAAATGCCATCGAAACAAATATACACGCATATATGTCATTAACAAAGATTTTGGCTCAATGCATGTGTATGTATAGCACGTACACACTCACTCACGCATGACGGCGCAACACTGCACGTCGCATACTAAACAACCATAAACATGTTATAGACATTATGTTTTGGACAAAATAATGATGGAAGGTCACATTCAAAATTCTTTAAAATATCGCTAGGACCATAACCTTGTTGGCAATGCGTGTGAGTAAATTTTAATCTTGTTTTAATCTTTTAAAAGAAAGAAGGAATAACATGAAATTTAAATATTTAAAAATCCCCAACGCAATTTGTTCACACATTATGTTTGAAAATAAAGTAAATGCCCACTATGCGTCTAAGATCCCTTCCGCAGCTAACAAAAGAGCTGATAACTTTGAACCGGCTGAACCTATTTTGATAAAACATATCTAAGAACCATTGTGCGTTGCCAAGAAACTTGCTTTCGAATAAAAAAACCGCATCCAAATCGTTTCACCCATTTAAGAGCTACGACGCCACAGACAGACACACACACACATAGCGGTCAAACTTATAACACCCCTCTTTTTTCGTCGGGGGTTTAAAAATGACGATCTTTGTATTCCAATCTGTAAAAATGTTATGAAATGTTATTCGAAAAGTATCAATGTATGCGTGTCTTAGAATGCATGAACAGACTAATGAGTGTTATGGAAGCAAAAGATCTATGTCAGGATAGTAGCAGGTGGAAACAAATAGTCTCTGCCTATCCCCTTGCTGGGAAGAAGGCGTGATTGTATGTATGTTTGTATGCGTGTGGAGTGGCGAGACGCTGCGTCAAACCACTTACCGCAGTATTATGCGTTGCAATCTTGCGACCAAGACCAGGGGGGCTATTTTCGAACTTTGTATCATGCCGTCCCTTTCACTCGTCTGTTTAAGATTATTAGCGTGAACGGAACAGCACGATACGAATTTCGAAAATCGAATTTCGTAGTATAAGACCAGCGTTTTACCATGATACTCAATATAGAGCTAGAATTTCGGCCTCGTCTGCACTTACCATCAGGTGACATAGAGGTCAATCACAGAACAGTTTTAAATAAATAATCATTCCCCTATAAAATGTGTAAATCAGAACATTAAATAAAAAAAAACATAAACCAAAAATCAATAAACCGAACTATCAAGCCATACCAAACCAACAATATGAGGGGTGCGTGGTCAAACCCGATAAGTCCTCTAATGTTTTGTAGGAAACTTGAATTTTAATGTAGGTACTTATAGTGTTCTTTTTCAATCAATCAATCAATAATTTTATTTGTCAAATCGTAGGTAAATACATGTACAAAGATCTTAACTGTATAATTTAGTATCACTATGTTGCACCATGAGGCATACAGAATACATAGGAAATATGAGGCATGCATGTTTTGTTATTAACCTACAACAGTCAATTATTTCGATTTATCGGGTTTGACCACGCAGCCCTAAATTTATCTTAAATTAAAGTCAACCTGTTGCCCCTCTGGATAGGCTATGGAGGTCTGCCGAATAAGCCAACAACATTTTTTTTTTGATGAGTCGCCAGAGGGTCCAAAGACGCGAAGTCCTTGCTATTTTTTACTTTAGAGTAGGAAGGGTGACTTGAGTCCGGGAAAAATCCCTTCGGACGAACTGGGAATGGAGGGCCCAGACAGTGTCCGACTTGCACGGACTAAAAAACCCGGTCACAAGTCCCCTTCTCTATTGATTACCAAAAAGAAAAAACTTGTGCTTTTAATTTTAAGGAGGGGAGGGGTAGGGAGGTGAGCCAACAACATTAAATTTAATTTCCAATTTGTCTTTCCAGCGGCGCCTCACCCAGAAGTACAGCATCGCCGTGGGCGTCCCTACGCTGGTCATCCGAGGTCGTCCGGTCCGGGACGCGCTGCTGGCGGACCCAGCCGGGGCAGGCTTCCCCTGGCCCCCGCCGCCACTGAACGAGGTCCTGCGGGGAGTGAGCCTCCAGGGCACCAGCACACAAGCGTACGAAGACCTGGCTGACACCGTCAGGGTTTTCTACTTCGCTGCTCACTGGGTAACCTTATAGCTAGGGTGTTCTTTCCACACCGCTTGTCTCAAAAGTAAGGGTACGCTATCCGGATGCTGTGCATAAGGCTTCACATATTTTAGGAATTCAATAAATTAATAAAACGAGTGATGGAGCCTTGCGCAATTACTTCTAACATATTATTCGCTAATCTTGCCGCCAAGCAATGCTTGCATTGCTGTTCGAAATGGAGAATAAGACATCAGTAGAAATTATGAGCACAAAAGCCCTCTATAACAACGCCTCTGCAATCCTTTGGTTTTGTGGGTATCCCAATCGGTGGTGCTTACCACCATCAGACAACCCACTTACTCGTTCTCACCATGTGTAAATAAAATAGGTTTAATTCAGAGAACTGTCATAATCTTCTACATTGCTCAAAACGTTTGTGCGATCCTAATTTTGATTTGAAATAATTTGGCAATATTTTAAATTTTCAAGCCATTTAAATCAATCAATCCTCATGCCTTCTCCACTACTATAAACCAAAATACCCATTTCTTATAAGCTGACGAGTATTTATTTGGTTCTAATTTTTTTCTCCAGTGTCCACCCTGTCGAGCTTTCGCGCCAGGACTATGTGCGGCGCTGTCAGCTGTGCGCAAGCGCCGAGCCAAGTACGCGGGCACGCATCTCATACTCGTGTCCAGTGACAGGTAAGTGTCAGATGCAGTGTTGCCATGCTAAGAAACTTATTACCATGAAACAAGAGAATAAAAACTAAAAAAAAAATCGAATCCAAATGGTCAAACTGCCAAACCATATTCCGTTCCGGGTTCTGGGTTCGATTCCCGCGTCGGGGCAGATATTTGTATGATGTAGATGTTTGTATTTGTAAATACGAATGTATGTTCTCGACTCTAGGGTGTTTAATATGTATTTAAGTATGTATTTATCACTATAAGTATGTTTATTCGTTGTCTAGTATCCATAATACAACCTTTGCTTTGTTTGGGACTAGGTCAATTGGTGTGATTTGTCCCGTGATATTTATTTATTTATTTACTACTTATTTATTTAAAAAAAACAGTAATCTTGTTCACTACTATTACGAATCGATAGCACGCCGTCCGATAGCACGTACTTAACCGAGTTGGTTAGGGTCGGTCTTGTTTCCGTCTGCAGAATCAGCCTGTGGAACTATAAAATACTAGCCATGTTGCGTAGTAGCCTTATTGTCTGGCCAACACAATGTCAAAGCGGCCATTCCGTAATTTATTTGTCTGATATTGCTATTCTACACTACATTCTAGCTCGATAATAAAACCAACCAACTGATCAACCCCAGCAACGACGTTTTTATGACGGTTTGTTTTTGTTTTAACTCCTTATTTAAGTATTTAGATTTGCTAATCGACTTTACCTACAGAGTTTTCTAAGCTCAATTATCAATATCAAATTAAAAAATCCATTTAATTTAGTTATGCGATAAAAGCGTCACAAAACATGCCGCTTTAAGCATTAGATATTTTTGAAAAAAAATCTATGATCCGTGATGGCCTGGTAGTTGTGCTCTCCATCCTATTGCCTCTCTAGTAGAGGGTCGTGTTGTCGAATGCAGGATCACACCTCTGAGTTTTTCGAAATATATGTGCGAAAATTTATTTTATCTATACTATCTATACTAATATTATAAAGAGGAAAGATTTGATTGTTTGTTTGTTTGTTTGCATTGAATATAGGCTCCGAAACTACTGGACCGATTTCAAAAATCACATAGCTACATTATCACTGAGTGACATAGGCTACTTTTTACCGCGGGAAAATACCTTTTCCTACGGGAAAATTCATTTATCGCGGGCGAAGCTGCGGGCGGAAGGCTAGTTATTTTAATTTATTGAATCAGGCGTTACTTTGCGGAGGTCCATATTAATGAACTAAAACAATTACTTTGCTCACCCGCGACCTTACAATAGTTACGTTTATGCAAGAAATGTGCGTTCATGCAGTTCCTCCACCTCCACACTGTACGAACACACACAAATCACATAAACCCAACCATCACCACCACCAAGCTACACTGACGCGTTTCGAACTCAACCAGAGCTCATCTTCAGAGTTACCACAACCGTATGCTATGCTACCAACTGTTAAACTAACTGCATAAACGTAACTATTGTAAGGTCGCGGGTGAGCAAAGTAATTGTTTTAGTTCGCTAGTTATTTTATAAGGATCATATTTCATTTCACAAAACTTGGTCTATTCCTGAAAACGTACAAAATGCGGTTTTATCCGGCTTGAATACTTGCAATTTCAAACTTGCTGAATAAAACAAGAGATAAATAACTTTTTAATCCACAAAACTAAAAACAAAGGCATCCCGCGGGCAGTTCACAAACCAAAGAGTTCGTTAACTGTTGGGACTCGTGTTAACCAGGAAGTTGGAATACTTGGGGTGTTTGTGAAGTGGTTGTTTGTTTTCTCGAAATTAATCACTAACCCGTTTAGTGAACCCGTTTCTGAACTGTATAACTAACTCTGTTTCTGTTTAATTACATAACCTTAAATCTCTTAAAGACGTTATATTATAGGGAACGTGCACATCGACGGTACTGCCAACTGGTGCCATCAACTTGACTGTTTTTTCTGATAAGTTTCTTTTACTGTCCGCATAGTGTCTCTTCTGTCGCAATAGTGCTGCTGCCTATAGGGAACGTGTACATAGACGGTGCTGCCAACTGGTGCCACCAATTTGAATGTTTTCCTCTGATAAGTTTCTTTTACTGTCCGCATAGTGTCTCGTCTGTCGCATCGCATTAGTGCTGCCGCCTATAGTTACTGCACGTTCCTTATACTAGCATGCCAAACTTGAAGTATCTAATTATTATAGTTACGGAGATAAGGCCATTTTGAAGTAAAAATATAAATCCCATTTATTTCCTATCCCGTGAGAATTTCGAAAAATCCCTCCTTAGCGGATTCCTAGGTCATAATAGCTATCTGTGTGCCGAATTTCAGCACAATCCGTTCATGGTTTGAGCTGTGCGTTGACAGATCAGTCAGTAGCGGTTGCCTTTTATACACCGTGAAATTTTAGTGGTTGTTTTCCCGAAACGAGGTGATTTAGTATCGATTGTACAATCAATTTATAATTACTATTTTGACTAGAGTCAAAAATCCAGTTGTGAAAAACGAAAGTCGAAAATGACCGCAAACCAATAGTAACGCTTCGTTGGTACAAGTAGCGTACGATCGTACGATAGGTTAGGTACCAACGAAGCGTTACTATTGGTTTGCGGTCATTTTCGACTTTCATTTTTAACAATTGGATTTTTGACTCTAGTCAAAATAGTAATTATAAATCGATTGTACAATCGAAACTAAATCACCTCGTTTCGGGAAAACAACCACTAAAATTTCACGGTGTATACAAGAATTGCTCGTTTAAAGGTATAGAATAGATATATCGCCTACGAAAATAATTAGGTACTTTATATTATTTTTAATTAGTCGCATCTACGCTGATCCAGTATGTTATTATACTATTGAAAGTGTGCGACGTACGGTTCTTAAATATCGGCCTTTCGAATCACTCATTTATATCTATTTCCTCCATTTTCGACATACATTCGTGTAGCGACGCGTGAAAGAAAACTTTTTACGTAACATTTCAATTAACTGACATAATTACTTGTCCTAAGTCAACCGCTACACCCAAGCCAGTATTTAAAGCTTTACGCTGCTTACATGTAAACACCCAATCCCCCTGTTTCACTTAATGTAGCAACATTATTTCGATAAGGAAAATGCCTGTCCCTCCCTCGGTCGAAAGTGGTCGAAGGAGCGGACAGAATCACAATACGGCTTGAAGACTTTTGATTAGACTTGTATAATGTTAATTGAGTTTGTTTTAAAAGTTGGAAAAATAAAATCAACAGGTAACGTTGTAATTAAGTAACTATGCCTACTTCATTTTATTTAGAACTAGCTTTTGCCCGCGACTCCGTCCGCGAGGAATTAGTAATTTAGCCAGCTTATTTTTTTATCCAATTTGCTTTTTCATCAATATTATGGCTCTCCTTAGTTCCTCGATATAAAAAAAACCGAACTCCCCCCGCACCCGCGTTCACATTACAAGTCAAGCGTGCCTATAGAAGTTTTACTTCAAAAACCCCCGATTTTGAAACATTCTTCCGCTCCGCTCCGCTCCTATTGGTGTTAGCGTGATGATATATAGCCTATAGCCTTCCTCGATAAATGGGCTATCTAACATTGAAATAATGTTTCAAATCGGAGCAGTAGTTCCTGAGATTAGCGCGTTCAAACAAACAAACAAACAAACTCTTCAGCTTTATAATATTAGTATAGATTAGAAACCACAATAACATTATACATATAGCGTCTGTACAGTTCAATAGTCTGGGAGCCGCAAAATAAAATTGATTTACTGTCGCTTTATTTGCGTGTCGTCAATTGTTACTCTCGTTACTCTAGTACAAATTTGTTGTAGTTTCTAATTCTAAATTAAATGCAGTATAGGCACATTAATGCATCAATATCTGTGCACTACTAATTATATCAATTGTTAGGAATTGTTCCAGGCTTTGATCATCATCATCATCTCGGCTTATATACGTCCCACTGTAGGGCACAGGCCTCCTCTCAGAATGAGAGGGCTTGGGTCGTAGTTCCCACACGGGCCCAGTGCGGATTGGGAACTTCACACTCACCATTGAATTTCTTCGCAGGTGTATACTATACAGGTTTCCTTACGATGTTTTTCTTCACCGTAAAGCTCATGGTAAATTAAGTACAAATGTAGTTTCGCACATAAATTCCGAAAACTCAGAGGTGCGAGCTGGGATTTGAACCCACGACCCTCTGCTTGAGAGGCCATTGGTCAAACCGCTAAGCCACCACGGCTTTTTTTCGTAACAAATAAAATAAATAAATTCAGTAAGTATATCTAATTATAAATAACAATAAAAAAAGCTTCATAAATATTTTGTATTTCAACGTAAATATTAAATCATTTTACATTTGCAAAATCCAATCAGCGCTAAAAACAAATGTATTCCTATTCCATTTCTAAAGTGTATTATTTACTACGCTGTAGCTGAGATAATAAAAATGGAATAAATGATCTAAATCTCAGCAAGCGCCAGCATTTATGAAATATTCATAGCTAAGATAGAGCCGGATTCAAGTCGTTACGAAAGAAAATGGATCCACTTTTATATTAATTCACTCCAATGCCGTAAGTTAGTTCTGAAAGCGACCCTACTTTAAATACTTTGGCCTCGCATTTAACTCTAAATTTTATTAATTTTGAATTCGGTATAAAGTTAAATGATTCAGGGGTAACTTGAATTAATAAGTTGCAACACTGATGAAGAAATACGGAAATCAATGGATGCACTTTTCTCTTTGTAAGATTACAACAAGCTTCTAACTGCACAGAAGACTTAGTAATGAAATCCTATTTATTGTAAAAGTAGTAAAATAATTTATTGGCGTTAAATAGACAATAATAGAATTCTTCCCAAAATTTACTCAATAAGAGTCCGTCATTTGTTACCACACTTTTTTCTTTTTCTAAAAGACAAAGAAATCTGTATTCAGTCAATCTTTTCTACGTTTTTTGTAAAAGTAGTAAAATAATTTATTGGCGTTAAATAGACAATAATAGAATTCTTCCCAAAATTTACTCAATAAGAGTCCGTCATTTGTTACCACACTTTTTTCTTTTTCTAAAAGACAAAGAAATCTGTATTCAGTCAATCTTTTCTACGTTTTTTGTAAAAGTAGTAAAATAATTTATTGGCGTTAAATAGACAATAATAGAATTCTTCCCAAAATTTACTCAATAAGAGTCCGTCATTTGTTACCACACTTTTTTCTTTTTCTAAAAGACAAAGAAATCTGTATACAGTCAATCTTTTCTACGTTTTTTGTAAAAGTAGTAAAATAATTTATTGGCGTTAAATAGACAATAATAGAATTCTTCGCAAAATTTACTCACTAAGAGTCCGTCATTTGTTACCACACTTTTTTCTTTTTCTAAAAGACAAAGAAATCTGTATTCAGCCAATCTTTTCTACGTTTATATTTTTGTGTCCCCGACCGACAGATCTGATTTTCAAGCGCCATTTTTTCCGGACGTGTTTCGATTGCAGCTTAACCATCCTCATTAGTATTCAAGAAGATTCGCTGGAGCCCGAACGGTTACCTATTTCAATAAATTGCTCGGAGGTTCAATATTTATCCCCCCAGCCGTGGCTGTTTTACATATTCCCCAAACACCTGAGCCTTATCGGAATTTAAAAAATTCAAACGCCGTATAATGTAAATCGGATTAAATTCATTCAATTATTGTTTCTTGAGAGAAAATTTTGTAAGTAGGTAATTCTTATCACGGAATCATTGAAAATATTTTAATGATGCTACAATTAGGGACCTATTGGAGAAAATTTGCTGTGCTTTTTTTTTCAACTGAATATTTTATTCAACACGAAACTCGAGTAGGTATAATTAAGTAGGTACCGTCAAAATAAATTTGCGCTACGTGAAGAAGTTGAAAAGAACGAGTAAAAAGAAGAATCCTTCTGCTAAAAAGTTAAGCTTTTAAAGTGAAAAACAGCGAAACGAGCACTTTTTACTGTAATTTACGCGGAGCATCGCGATTTTATTTTTCAAACATGAAAGTGGATTCAGTTTCCAAAGGCATTTAAAATAACAGTTAGATCAGGTTATAATAGGACCCTATAATATAACCCTACGAGCTGCTGCCCGCGACTCCGTCTGCGAAGAATTCGTTTATCGCTATCCCGCGGGAACTATGCAGTTTTCCGGGATAAAAAGTATCCTATATGTTAATCCGGATTATAAACTATTTGTGTGCCAAATTTCATCAGATTCCGTCAAACCGTTTTAGCGTGAAAGAGTAACAAACATCCATCCATCCGTCCATACTTACAAAATTTCGCGTTTATAATATTAGTGGGATAATACTACAAATTTAGTCGACTCTGAAAATTTGAACGGCAATAATTAACCACGTGACATTTCAAACCCATAAAGCATTACATTGTAATTCGTTAAGTTTTTCCAAAATAAAAAGCGTCCAAAACGTAACCTGTTCAACCTGTATCAATTGTCATTACCAATAAATTACCTGACCATGGCTCACGTTCGGTCTATTTGCGGTCCCTTCGGAAATCCCCCCCTATCTATGAAAGGGGGGGCAGACGGGGTACATGTCGCGTCTGGATGCCGTGCCGTCATATCTCCCTTTTAGATATACCTGAATCCTAGGGATTATAGTTACGTATTGGGTTATTCGTACATCGTAAGGAAACCGGCATACACCTGCGAAGAAATTCAATTTTTTTTTATTATTATTATGAGAGGGAGGCAAACGAGCAAGCGGGTCATCTGATGGAAAATGATCTCCACCGTCCATAAATATCAACAACTCATTGAGTCACTGATCTGTTGCCGGCCTTTAAAAAGGAGAGGGAATAGGGGAGAGGGAGGGGGAGAGGTATTGGGCCCCGGCGCTCTCACTGACCGTACGAAACGCAGCAGGAGTACTGCTGCTTCACGCCGGTGTTCTGTGAGAGGGTGGTACTGCTCCGGACGAGCCGGCCCATTCGTGATGCAGCGGCTAGCTACAACATGGCTCTACCACTACTAAAACTGGTGTGTGTGAAGTTCCCAATCCGCACTGGGCCCGCGTGGTAATTACGGCCCAAGCCCTCATAAATCTTAAATATTTAAAGATTGTAACTAAGTATGAGAAAATTGTTACAACATTAATTGCAATAAACAGATAAAAATTTTAATTTTTTTTTCCCTCTTATTCTGAGAGGAGGCCTGTGCCCTACATTGGGACGTATATGGCTGTATAGGGCTGGGATGATGATGATGATTGAGTTATTGTCTTACACGTTATACCCATAACGTGTAAATAATAATGTGTAATTTTCTTCGAACCTGAGTTCTTCGACTGTGCGAAATTACATTTGAAATACCATGAGCTTTACGATGAAGCCAAACATCGCGAGGAAACCTGCACAAACCTGCGAAGAAATTGAATGGCGTGTGTGAAATTCCCGATCCGCACTAGGCCCGCGTGGGAACTACGGCCCAAGCCTATTCTGTTAGGTTCGGATAATATAGGATTATGATGATTGTCTGATAAATCATAGTACATATACATAGAGCTTATCAAACGAAAACAATAGGAAATTTTGTAAAAAAACCGCTCTTCTCTATACTGTAGAAAAGGTATTTCTATGCAAATTTCCAACTTTCTAGTTCCAAGGGTAGATGACGAACGTAAATGACGTCAATGTCTATCTAAGTCAGATAATTTCTTTCAAAATGTTTACACCTATGTCCCTCTGTAGGTAAACAGTCTATAAAAATAATTATTTGTTACTTTTTTTCACTTAATTTCTCGTGTGTATAACACCTAACCTAATATCAGAACCTTAGAATATAGATTTAACTTGCAACGTAGAATACAACCGACTCTCGAATGCTCCCGTAAATCTACTACGTACTCGACTTTTTCATACCTGGCAACACTCCGCACTTTTCTTTTTCATAAAATTCCAAAAAAAAAAAAAAAAAAAAAAAAAAAAACTAGCGCGCGACTGAGATCAAAGCGTCGCGAACTAAATGAGGCGTGAAGCTTGGTCTGCGAGACGCTCTAATCAAGCGACTGCATAATGCAGTTGCCGGCGAACGAGGAAAAAACCGGATTTAAAATGTAATAAGATCATAGTGAGCTTTTCCACTAAGATATTTCTTGTGAGAAAGAAGACTTATCGGAACATGTACACGGGATTTAGACTCGAAGGATTCCGTATCAACTCGGGACATTATATATTTCTTGATATTCTATATGTAACACTAAGGTTCTTGAGATGGAGCCACGAACTGATTAAGGTTGCGGGAACGCGTTGGATGCGGATGGCGCCGGACCGATCTGTTTGGTGAAGCTTGGGCAGCTTCAGCAGTGGACGTCTTTCGGCTGAAATGATGTTGATGATGTAACACTAATAACAGGTATCATAAACAATGCACAACGTAAATGTTAATTAATTTACTTAGATTTCGTACTAAATACAAACTGAAATATAGATGCACAGAAAAAACCCCAGAAAAAAGACCAATGCTGGGAATCGAACCCAGGTCCTCAGCATTCTGTGCCGTGTGCCATACCCCTACACCACCACTGGTCTAGAGATTAGACACGAATTTTTCCTATACATCATACATTTCAGTCTGCTAAATCATCACCTTATGCAGTGACAAGCGCACATCTATGTTACACCCTCTATCGAGAGATTTTAACACCCCTTCGGAACTAACCGCTCACCTGGACAAGAGATGGCGCTACTGTGCAACTTTAAACAAGTTATCAATGAATTATCTTTTTGTATTTATTTTTTCAACTTCATTTTTTTTATTACTTTTACGGTCATCCCGTGAAATCATATATTTCGTACTAAATACAAACTAAAATATAGAAAAAAAATAATAATAAAAAAAGTAATAAAAAAAATGAAGTTGAAAAAATAAATACAAAAAGATACTTCATAGCTAACTAATTTACGTAGACTATAAATTAAATTTGCAAATTTTGTAACAAGACATGTTACATGAAGCCGTGGTGGTCTAGTGGTTTGACCTATGGCCTCTCAAGCAGAGTGTCGTGGGTTCAAATCCCGGCTCGCACCTCTGAGTTTTTCGGAATTTATGTGCGAAATTACATTTGAAATTTACCATGAGCTTTACGGTGAAGGAAAACATCGTGAGGAAACCTGCATACACCTGCGAAGAAATTCAATGGGGTGTGTGAAGTTACCAATCCGCACTGAGTCCGCGTGGGAACACTGCGTCCCAAGCCCTATCATTCTGTGTCCTACAGTGGGACGTTCGTTGCTTATCTGAAACAACGGCCTAATCCAAAATACTACGGTGTGCAACTTAATACTTTAATTATTGCAAATAAGGTGTATAATTACACAGCGTATCATTTCGAATTAGGCCGTTCTTTTAGATAACCAGCGGTATATAGGCTGGGATGATGATGACATTTACATATTATTTAACAGTTTTTGTTCGAATGATGTGTATGAATCATGTAATGGGTATCTTTAAAGCGGGTATGGTCGCGGCCGCTGTGTGGGTGTGGTAGATTTTAAAAGTGGGTGAAAATTACAAGGTAAACATTGTCATTATGTTTACCCAAGATAAAAAGCCCTACTGAATTCTAAAATCCTTTTTTAGCAAATTTAATTTATTCCATTGCCCATTTGTTGTTTAAAATACAACGCAGTACAACGTACTAGAACTAATTAAAACATGCGGCGTTAAAGTTACTTTGTAATGGGACTTGCGCATAAAGCTGATACTCGAGCTTTATGCGACATTTAGCACAGATAAGCTTAAATTATGTAAATAATTCATAGGCCGTTTTACTACAGTGCGCGTTAAGTGCCAGCGGCAAAGTGATGTCATAAACTGAAATAACACCGGCCCAATTTATGCTTCATATAAAACGCAATAAAAACAGCAGCCGTTTATTACCCGGGCACGTTCGCCCGGATCGCGGCTGATAAAACTCCCCCGGTTTAGCCCGGTTTACGGCGTTATTTACCCGGAACCCCAAACCCGACTGGGCCCCGATTCCATTACTTAAACTGAATTAGATTGTTACCTACTTACTACGCTGCTAGTGTCGGCAGTTTGCTACCATTGGTAGATTTATTTGTTTAGGCGTGCCACACTGGTTTTTTTTTTCAGGACACCGGAAAGTAAAGGCGCCGGCTATTTTTAATTTAAGCCATAAATAGTGTTTATTCATTATTAAACGTTTTATTTGAAATCGCACGTGCAGATTGTTTCATTTCTTCATTTAGGGTATTGCGTATTGCGTTCCAAGCCGCGCCAAAAGCTGCGTCGGGGTAAATGGCGCGTGCAAGAATTATGGCGGCAAAATATTATCATTCCCGCCATGGCGGCCATTCCGGCGATTTGGCGCGAATCTCGGCAGGCTTGGATTACTTCTCGAGGCAATATTTCACGTTAGCAGTCAATTTACTTGAAGCATGTCACTTTTAATTCTGAGAAATAGTATTTGGATAATTGGTGTTGAGCTCAGGTAGTTTAGGCGTTAGATGGTGTAAAATTTAAGTTATATGGCTGGCTAGCTGTCAATACGCTCATCAATGTATACATTAAGGCCCCGTCCGCACAAGTGTTAAAGTAAAGTGTTTTTGATTTTTTTTAAACCATTGAGTCTATTTAAGTTTTAAAAGTGCAAATCTTGTTCATACTTAAGACATTTCTCTGTGGGCACCACTCTTTGTGTGTTTTGTTCAAATAAAGGGTAAACAAATCTCCATTTGTTGGAGATTCTCCAATCATGGCTTTCCATATTTCCGATATAAACATGCACTGATCCGATTAAGTTACACCCCAGAGCTTTTACCTACAAACGCAATTATTTCACCCTCAGTCAGCATGCGCAAATCTACAAAAACAAAAAGAAAACAACATTTTTATCTCTGCTGATAGCAATCTTCATGATATTTTGCATTTATATAACTCCGTCGAGAAGCTTGATATTTCCCGAGTATAGACGCCCTCCCTTGAGAAATATGGTACTTTAAAATTCATACTGACGTCCACACAACATCCTATTATGCTACTTTTGGTATCATCTGCAGAACGGCTTAAAAGTAAACCGATATTAGGTATATGGGATAATGTAAGGTACCTTTTTAGAAATGTGACGACACACAGGAAGTATAATATTTATCGCATTTTTTTTTTTTTTTTTTTATGATATAGGGGGCAAACGAGCAGACGGATCGCCTGATGGTAAACGATTACCGTCGCCCATGGACACCTGCGACACCAAAAGAGTCACAAGTGCGTTGCCGGCCTTTTAGGTAGGAGT
This sequence comes from Archips crataeganus, assembly GCA_947859365.1. Taxonomy (NCBI): domain Eukaryota; kingdom Metazoa; phylum Arthropoda; class Insecta; order Lepidoptera; family Tortricidae; genus Archips; species Archips crataeganus. The sequence continues at coordinate 16,972,788 of OX402065.1, read as the reverse complement.
ACGCTCTTTTTTTGAAAGCTTGAAGGTCATATCGGTCCGGGAATACCGCAGCAGGAACCTCATTCCAGAGCTTTGCTGTGCGAGGCAGGAAATTTCTGGAAAAACGCACAGTAGAAGACAACCAACCATCCAGATGGTGAGGATGGAAGTGTTGTCGCGTAGGGCGGTGGCGGAAGGATGCGGCAGGGATCAACCCGAATAACTCCTCGGAGCACTCTCCGTTGTACATGCGATAGAAGATGCACAGTGAAGCTACATCTCTACGCAGCGCCAAGGAATCAAGCCCATCAGAAGTTCGTTGGCAGCCGACTATTCGAGTCGCTCTCCGTTGTATGCGATCCAGAGGGAGAAGCTGGTACCGGGGAGCCCCCGCCCACAGATGAGAGCAGTATTCCATATGTGGGCGAACCTGCGCCTTATAAAGCTGAAGGCGGTGGGCTGGAGTGAAATACCGTCTCGATCTGTTGAGCACGCCGAGCTTCTTCGAGGCTAATTTAGCCTTACTCTCCAAGTGGTCGCGGAACTGGACTTCACTCGAGATGTCAATACCAAGGATTCCGATACTGGCTGTGGTAGCAAGGGGAGTGCCTTCGAAAAGAGGTGACGCGACAAACGCATCTATGCGGCGTCGAATTAATAATAATAATAATAATAATTTATTTCGGAAAACATGTCCATAGTTGTTAGTAACAAGGTTGCTTAGAACTACAGTTAGTAAACGTAGAACATTAGTTAATATTAAAATCATAAAACCATTACATTAACAATGTCACAAATAAAATAAAATAAAATTCAGAATCAAAACTTCAAAATAAAATAAATAAAAATAACATTGCAAATTAAAACTTAAGATAAAAAATAAAAATAAAAAAAATTGAAAATTAACCATTGGAATTTGAAATTTAAAATTTTAAAATTTAAATAATCATGATTAAGAATTAAAATGGAATATTAAACAATTGCTAAAATAAAGAATTTTAAATAAATAAATAAAACGATTAAAAAAAAACAACATACTCCATCTCATACAGGCACTATGTCCTTGAGCAGTGTAAATTGTTCCAGTGCTCCTGGAACCGACCCTGGCAGCTGTCAGAAACGGTGCTTAGTAGACTGTTTGGGCTGCCCCGAATCCTTCGCATCAGGGATGCAACTCTTTTGCGCAGTATAGCGGCAAAACCGTCAATGCGCGCCTCTGCAAACATCCCTGATGCGCTACAGAATCGCGGCAGCCCCAACAGTATCCTGAGACCATTGTTGTACTGGACTCGTAGGGCGCTGAGAGCCTTTTGCGTATAGTTAACCCACAAGCTGCAGGTGTAGAAAGACTGACAGTAGGCTTTAAAAAGCGTCAATTTTACGTTATCTGAGCAACTTGCGAACCTGCGGGCCACCATATTGCATCTGACTGCCAGCGCCCTACGCTGTCTCTCTATGTCCAAGTCATCACTCAAGGTCTCAGAGACCCAATGACCAAGATACTTAAAACGCGAGACCTGCTTCAGAGGAGCGCCATTCAGCTCAACCTGTGGAACTGTATAGGTTTTGCTACCGGCTTTAAAAACGAGCAGCTCGCTCTTGGCGACATTGTACCTTAACCCATGAGTCTCCGCATACCTTTCACAAATGCGTAGCAGTTTCACGAGAGCGCTGACGGATGGGGTCAGCAAGACCATGTCGTCTGCGTAGCTTATATTGTTGACAAATATTCCACCTATCGAGCATCCGACCATAGCATTGCTGAGCTCATCCATCAGACCATTCATGTACAGGTTGAAAAGACTGGGTGAGGTTAACCCGCCCTGCCTCACTCCACATTCCAACCTGTACATGTCTGAGAGCGAGCCGGCCCATCTAACACAATTGCTTTGGTGTTCATACCAGAACCTAAACACACTAATGAGTTCCTCAGGAACACTAGTTTCAGCCTCCAACTTTTTCCACAACCTGTCGTATGAAACAAGGTCGAAAGCTTTCGACAGGTCCAGGAAGCATGCGTACACAGGTGTGTTCCTGTCTGTGTAATATTGGACAGTATGCTTGAGACACAGTATTGCGGTTTCGGTGGACAACCTGATCTAAAGCCAAATTGCGCATCATGCAATTTAAGATGTTTATTTTGTTGTTTCTCAAGCAAACTGTCCAATACCTTGCCAATCATAGTTCCCAGGGAGATGGGGCTATAGTTGCTAATACTAGAGGCGTCACCACTCTTATTCTCTATGATAGGCACTACCACTGTTTTCATTAAATCACAAGGTAAATAGGAGTGACCTATGCACAAAGAAAAGAACATTGCTAGCACCCTCGGCAAGTGTACACCCGCGTGCTGCAAATGTTCAACACTAAGAGAATCATGTCCAGGAGACCTTCCCCGAGTCATAGACCTTATGACCTTCTCTACGTCGTCTGGTGAAAAAAGAACGTGTCGCTAAAAAAAAAGGTAAAACTGCAGCATATACATCGACACACATCACATAATATATTATGTAGTACAATAATTTACCTATAACCTTAAAATCAATATTCTTATGGTCAATGGTCCTCATAATCCCAACCTATATAAGTATATACGTCCCACTGCAGGACATAGGGCTCCTCTTATAATGAGAGAGCTTGTTCCCACGCGGGAACATCCACATCCACAGTAGTGTGGATTGGGAACTTCACATACAACGCAATGGAAAAATTTGAATTCCGAAAAACTCAGAGGCTTGAAAGGTCACAGATCATAGAGACCGCTATTCAAACTTTTTAAATAACTCTTTTTCCGAACTTCAATCTAAAAGTAAACCGAAAACATCCATAAATAAACCAAATTTCCCTTGATTTTATTATGCCATAAGCTTATAAGTCCAGAAGATCCCAAAAGATAGTCGCAATTTATTCAATAGCAGCAGCAGTTAGCCGTAATGCGGAAAGTTGGGCGTCGGACAAACTTCGGGACAAACGATATCCGGCTGATGGTAGATAAGCTAGCGACATCTTAGGGTTGCCAGCCTTACTTGTATAGAAATCTACCTTTTTTTGGGCTTCAAACTGAATTAAGGGAATTAGCCACGAATATGCAGATAAAATTTACCGGCAAAGCTCAATAGAACATCTGAAATAGTAGTGGGCGAGGCACGTTACTCGTAGTCTGTAAGGGCCAGAAGGTTCTAGACTGACAATCGCCTACCGGAAGGCGAATATTTACTGAGGATCTGGTGAAGGTCGCGAAAAGCTTTTAGCTGTGGGTAAGTAGCGCTAAACCGATCGTCGTGTAGGTTTTCGGGAAAACATTATGATGATACAAATAAATGTAAGAAGGAAATTAATGAATTGCAAGTATTGTTGAAATTTACATTAGTTATGCTGTTGCAGTTGCTAGCACATTTGGCGCTTTATAACCAGGATATGCGGGTTCGAATACGAAAAACTTCAAATCTTTGACTTCGTTGCGCAAACGTACTGCTGAGTCTGCTGATAACAACAAAGTACTTACCTGGGCGACCGAGCTCCGCTTGGGTTGAAATTCGGTAAGTACCAAGCGTTTTCCCAGAGATAAGACCAAACTAGATGGCCATCAACCAGGTATTGGCTAATCGGCTTTGCTCTTCAGTCTGTTACATACTGTATATATATACAAGAATTGCTCGTTTAAAGGTATTATATATAGATAGATAATATTATAACATTTATAACCAACATCTCACATGACGAAAAAATATTTTTTATTTTATAAATTCAATTTAAAAGAAATTGGCAACCCTAGTTAAGCCAAGCTGACAAACCTGGCAATACCGAGCCAAGACGATAGTTTACGATCTGCAGAATACAACGGCGCCCTCGCCGAGCCATTGTGTTGGCACCGAGGTTCTATGTCCACTTCAAAAATGCTTGTACGATAATGCAACCAAGTTATCTGTGTGAAGGCACTACAGCACTAATAGGCAATAGGGTGAGGCACACAAAAGGGAGATATATATAGAGCCTTATCACAATGGCGGCAACACCGAGCTTTTGGCGCATTTATTGCATTCATTTAATCCCGTGCTATATCATTACTAGCAAAGGTTTAGTTCTGAAATTCATGTGTAAGATATTTGAGGATTCACTCCAGTGACCAGTCACTTTCGAAACACGATTATTTGTAGTTTGCTCGATAGAAAAAAAATCCAAAGTCGTTTTAAAAAATAAAATTTATTTTGTCCTTCGGCGTAAATACTGCACGGCAGGTCATGAGTTTTTGAATGTTAATAAAACAAGATGTTTTCTAGGGCCTAGTAATGCCAAAAGTGACCAGCTACTTTTGATGCTGACTGTACATCGCGTTTATAGGGCTGGGACTCAATTTAGTCAAGTCCCGTAATTTTTATTCAACTGAAAAAGAAGTACTTAGATGGTTTACGCAAACGAAGCCGCGAGTAAAATCTAGTGTTAAATAATACCGTACAGAGGTAAACTTTGTGTTTATTTGTTATCAGAAGCGTTACAGATTAACATAGCACAGGCTATTATTTTGTCCAGGGAAATTTCTTACCGACGCCGACGAAGTTACGAGCAAAATACCTAGTTATATTCAAAAGTAAAACATTTTCCAATAAATCCTCTACACGTACGTAAGCAACATAAATACAAGCTCTTCGAAAATTAATATATCTAATACGCAGTACTTACCCCGCCGTACATTCCGGGATTATGAGAAAAGTTTTGCCGTAAAAACGCCATCTTTCGGCGGTACTGCGCACTACCGAGTTCGTGGGACCCAGGGTTGTTTGTTACTTTTAGTTTAGATTATAATAGTTTTAATTAGGATCGGGTTGTTAATTGTCGTTTGACGTAGGTGAGAAATTTGGCTTCGTAATTAAGGGATTTACCCCTACTTAGTAACAGGTAGAGTTCCTTTAAAGACACTTCGTATGATGGATAAGGAAAAACGATCAAAATGAAATAAAGTAAAAGAGACTAAAGATTCCACCTCAATTTACCTATTACCAACATTTCTTCTCAACAGAGTCTCCGAAAAAATTGGTTGATTTTTGGCGTTTCTAAGTGCTTGATAAATTGCATGAAATTATTTTGACTTCGATTTTAATTTTAATAATGTACCTACTATTTCATATTTTCATTAGATTAGATATCACATTTTCACTAACGGATTGAACCCGGGTAGTCCGGATACAATACAGCCCTTATTAAACCGCCCCGGGCATGGGGGTGTATGAAGGTTGTATGTTTATATGTTAATTCGCTCAATTTCGCCCACACGTCCGTGCCCTAGCCCTCGTATTTTAACCTACTGGTAAAGATTGATGATGTAGAACGGTCCAGAATGGCAATTGGCTTTTAAGAAAATATAGGTAAAGTAAGTCCAAGACATTGACGTACAATAAAACAACTAGACTCCCAATCGCTTAACAAAAGTTCCTCAAAAAACGTCCGAGCGCATTGACGTACAATAAAACAACTAGACTCCCAATCACGCTCAAAAATTGTCCGAAGCAAAAGTCTGCACACGCGTCTATTGTGCAGAGTTTTGGTTCAGTTGTGTTTCGACCGCGCGTTGATTACAACGTCACTTCTCGCCCCGTATTCGTATATGTATCTTTCGCACCGTAATCAAACTCACCAGAAAAAAAGAGACAGACAGTCTAGCTTCCGCTTCGCATGACCACTCCACTGCATTCTTTACTCTTTAGGCGGTTTCCAGCGCGTGACGTCATGTCACTACTTCGAACGATCGTATTTAATTGACATTAAACATTAATGCTACGAAATAAGGTGTTAATTTGAATGAATGCTGTTAATGTTATCTGTATAAATTGATGTATACGTACACACAACGCCGCTCGGACGTTTTTTGAGGAACTTTTGTTAAGCGATTGGGAGTCTAGTTGTTTTATTGTACGTCAATGTCCGAGCGGCGTTGTGTGTACGTATACATCAACTTATACAAATAACATTAACAGCATTCATTCAAATTAACACCTTATTTCGTAGCAGTAATATTTAATGTCAATTGAATACGATCGTTCGAAGTAGTGACATGACGTCACGCGCTGGAAACCGCCTAAAGAGTAAAGAATGCAGTGGAGTGGTCATGCGAAGCGGAAGCTAGACTGTCTGTCTCTTTTTTTCTCGTGAGTTTGATTACGGTGCGAAAGAGACATGTACGAATACGGGGCGAGAAGTGACGTTGTAATCAACGCGCGATCGAAACACAACGAATGGGCCGGCTCGTCCGGGGCAGTACCACCCTCTCACAGAACACCGGCGTGAAGCAGCAGTAATCCTGCTTGCGTTTCGTACGGTCAGTGAGAGTGCCGGGGGCCCAATACCTCACCCCTTCCCTCTTCCCCTCCCTCACCCCCTTCCCCTGTTCCCTTTCCTTTAGGGCCGACAACGCACTGGCATCGCGTAAAGCGCTGCGGGTGTCTATGGACAGTGGTGATCATTTAACATCAGGTGACCCACTAGTTCGTTTGTCTGGCCTTTCTAACATAAAAAAAAAAAAAAAAAAAAAAAAAAAAACTGAACCAAAACTCTGCACAATAGACGCGTGTGCAGACTTTTGCTTCGGACAATTTTTGAGCGTGATTGGGAGTCTAGTTGTTTTATTGTACGTCAATGCGCTCCATTGACGTACAATAAAACAACTAGACTCCCAATCGCTTAACAAAAGTTCCTCAAAAAACGTCCGAGCGGCGTTGTGTGTACGTATACATCAATTTATACAGATAACATTAACAGCATTCATTCAAATTAACACCTTATTTCGTAGCACTAATGTTTAATGTCAATTAAATACGATCGTTCGAAGTAGTGACATGACGTCACGCGCTGGAAACCGCCTAAAGAGTAAAGAATGCAGTGGAGTGGTCATGCGAAGCGGAAGCTAGACTGTCTGTCTCTTTTTTTCTCGTGAGTTTGATTACGGTGCGAAAGAGACATGTACGAATACGGGGCGAGAAGTGACGTTGTAATCAACGCGCGATCGAAACACAACTGAACCAAAACTCTGCACAATAGACGCGTGTGCAGACTTTTGCTTCGGACAATTTTTGAGCGTGATTGGGAGTCTAGTTGTTTTATTGTACGTCAATGGTCCAAGATAAGTCTGCAACGATTTTGATAGCATACGCAGTGCTAGTGTTATATTATTTATTACTTCTATGAAATTATGACGTATAAAATAACACATGCACTGCGTGCGTAATCAAAATCGTTGCAGACTAAGTATCTTGATGTGACTCTAAGTACTGTTAAAAACCGGCTAAGTGCGAATTTAATTCGCATACCAAACATTTCGTTAAAATTTAAAAGAAAGCTAAAAATCAAGTTCGTTTTATAGTTTTTGTGAAAAACGGAGTTACTTATTTCTCTTTATTAGTGATTTTGGGTACTTGCCAGGTAATTAAAAGCTCTGCACCCTTACTTGTAATTTTTTACAATTCTATGGCAACAAGATCAAGAGGTACCCTATCCTCCTAAAATGCACCTCAAATTTTGATTATTATAATTTTAAATTTAATGTCAATCAAAGAAAGTTGACATTCGCTTAGCCGTAGTCGCGTTTTGTTCTAGACTATAGAGACCAAGACCAAGGTTTGCACGAAGATACTCTTTAAAAAAAGACTGTATCTTGCGGTTGCGTGAACTTAAAATAGTACATTACTGCAGTGGCCACGAAATAGGGGATTGCCGGCCGAGTAGTAATAGATGGCCGAGTGTTAACGAGGCCATCTAGAGATACGAGGCCGGCAATCCCTGTTCGTGGCCAAGGCTTGTATAGTGCATTTCTCAAATAAATCCAAGGAAATGACACGAATGTTCAACTTATATATTCATATTTAATTCAAATTGTTTTTTTTTTATTCCCGCCAAAATATTTTTTTTTCCAGCAATTTATTTGTAAGCTGTTCCAGTTAATGTTTTTAACGCAAAATCTTGAGATGATTTATATCTATTAAAAAATTACGACCTTATTGATTGGTTATTTTAATAAATTGTTAACAATAAACGCCAATCCTTATTTATTTTATTAAATCTAGCCAAGTAAGATATTAAAAAGTAAATTCACAAACTAAATTTTTCTTAATTGGCAGTATGTCATTGATAGTCAATAAAAGAAAATACGACCCACTAAAACAAAAGACAATCTCTTTGCTGGCCTTGGCCAGCAATGTTTGTATGAAATTCCATTATTGTCTAATTTGAAATTGGAACGAATCTTCCTCAACTGCTATACAATGGCATACTTCGTGTTCTATTGTCACGACTATAAGGACCACATTTCCTTGGATGTTTGAGAAAAAAATATTTTTCATAGCTCTATCATCATCATAGGTAATCAGACAGTTAGACAAGTAAACTACGAAATAATCCTAGAATTCATGTTTCGTTTTGAAGCCCGTCCACCTCGTTTCGTAATGCCCATAATTCTTATGGGTCGTGTCGTGACCCCCATGATTTATTTTCCGGACGACCGCTCTCCAGTTGTCTCGGTCAGCGGTATCGTGTATGGCTTTCAAGAAGCTATAGCTTTGAGGCCGTTTATTGTTGTTTGACGTGTATCTAATCTGTCCAATGAGGGTTCCTTCCCCTTAGTCGCTTGCTTTAAAACTTACCCTATCACCAGCAGTTTTTCTCCACTTTGAGGTACAAAATCCTTTTATCTACCTCTTTTGTCTTCTGTATTGCAGCGATAACTATTTGAATGATGAATATTGAACGAATTGGGTTGGAAATTATTTTTTTAATCACACACGTGAGAGTTTATAAGAGCGCACTCAGTCAGAGAGCTGTCTGGAGTTCCGAGTTCAGCGTTCAGAGTTCTGCGTTCTTTCGAATGTACTGAGTCTCTTACTATAACGCACACAGCAAGCGATTAAAACTCTCGAGCGGTCAAAACATAGAACTCTGAACGCCAAACTCTGAACTCCAGCCCGCTCTCTGTCTGAGTGCGATCTTTGTGATGGCTAACCAGTCGGAAGCCGCCGCGTGATACCAAAGGTGGCTAAGGACCAAGTGACATCCGTTGGCTGTGGGCCCGAGTGGTTTTAACTCAAAACTGTTGTTGCCGTAAATATCGGTAGCGTAGGGGTGTCGCCACACCCTTAACACTTTCACTGCCACGCATTGCAACGTGCTACGCTCGTAGCCAGTAGCAGCGTTTTTCCGTTTTGTAGTGAAAACTGAGCACGAACGCAGAACACGCCTGGCGCGTTCTTGGCACACCAATATGTTAAAACTATCACACCATGTAAGTACCATGTTACACTGCTAACGGAATATTTTCAACTTGTCACAGGAGCGAGCAGTCGTTCACACGCACAGTGCAGTCGCTGGCTTCAGTGGGGGCGCTAGCGGTGCCCTGGGAGGCGGCGGAGGCCCGGGCCGCGCTGCCGGCCGCGCTGGGAGTCGCCGGAATCCCCGCACTGGTCATCACAGACGCGGCAGGCAAAGTGCTCACGGCTAACGGACGACAATATCTGTCTGCGGACCCGTTGGGGCTGGTGAGAGGATCCTTTCTTAAGTCGAACGTTTGTGGAAAGAAAGTAATAGGTAATTACGAGAGATATTGCCTTATCAGGTGTTCGGGTGGAAGGCGCTGTAGAATAGAAGGAAGAGTATGACAAGGTGTCTAAGGTGTCTTGAAGTACACAAGTTGTACACAGACGTATACATGCTGCGTTTTGAACATAAAATTACCTTGAGACTCACTCATAGTGAAAAAATATGGATAACTCACGTCTATGATCGCGTTTAGCTCGACATGTTTCGGACTAATCCGTAGCCCTTCTTCCCAGAGCCACACGGCACGGCGGCTGCCAAACGCGCACTGTTTAACTAAACTCGATCATAGACGTGACTTCTCCGTATTTTTTCACTAGATGTTGCGTTGCCTTGAGAATCAATAACTGCACGTTGTTGCTATTTATAATGTAATTGCAGTAGTACAAACGATAGAGGTTCTGATACAGATCCTGTGATACATGTAGTCCTAGATGGAAAATGATTCAGACTATTTTTTCCGCAGAACTTCCCATGGGCGCAGAGGCCAGTTGCCGTCCTGACCGAGCAAGCGCTGTTGAAGATGGCCAGACATCCCGCTCTCGTGTTATTCATCGGTATAACTTCAAGTTTTAAATTAGCTAAGCTGCTAAAATTCATCGTTACTTATTTCAAAATAAGCTGACACAGCGTGATTTTTTTGTGGCCGGCTAGTGCCAACTAGATGGCGTTAATGTCGTGACGTCCATTTGACAACTTTGACATTTGTGTTATGAAACAAATGTGTTGGGGTTGGGATGGGACTTGGTTTATAAATGAGCCAGCCAATTGTACGAAAGACTGTAACGTCAAATGGACCTCACAATACTACCGTTATCCAGCGATATTCCACCTGTCAGAAAACCCTCCTAAAATACAAATGGCGTTTAGTGACGTAATTTGATCGTGGGAGACGTGACGCAACTGATGCGTAACCGCTTAAACATTACGTTAGATTCGATGTGGCGATACTTTATTGATTTACACAATTGTATCGTTAACTTTTTATTGTTTCTTTTTACGACCGGACAGCCTGATAGTTAGAGAATCAGACTGCAAAGCTTGAGGTCCCGGATTAAGCCTTCGAAGGAAGACACGAATGTTATTCCTCGAGTCTTTATCATTTAAAATGTATTTAAGTATTTCTTTATCTATGTTAGTATCCGTTGCCTGATATCCATAGAGCAAGCTTTATTTAATTTGGGACCAAGTCAATTGGTGTAAAATTTTCCTATAGTATACTTAAAATATGACAGTGTGATCTTCGTTCAACAGATGACGAAGACTCTGAGATCGAGTTCGCCGAATCAGTACTCACGCCATCAGCGGAATCCTACTACGAGGAGTGCAGCATACAATTCCCCGGTTTCTGTCCATACCAGAACTCATCGGACGACGAAACCATGGACTTCGACTACCCCACTTCAAGATCCAACTCCAAAATTAAAAAAAAGCCTTTTAAACACGTCATGTTCTACATTGGTATTGATGGGACGGACAGTGCGGATATGTTAAGAGAACATATCGGCTTAGATGATGCTGTACCACTGTTAACAGCTATAGACTTCCCTAAACAGAGGATGGTTACCATGAAATATGGGGATGAGATCACCACTGACTCCGTGCAGAATTTTGTTGACGCATATTTAAGTGGCAATGCGGATTTTAAGCCGTTGAAACCGCAAAGTGAGAAGTGTTAGATTGAAGAGATTGTTTTTTCTCTAGTTCTGGAAATTGGAATGTTGCTCTGATGCATTTTAGTGTAGAATAGCAAATTGTGAGAGTTTTTAAAATAAAGGATTGTAATTAGGATACGTAAATGATTACGATTGTAATGGCACAAAGCACTACCTAGTGATTGGCAAGCATTTTTGCCTTAACATGTCCGGTTCATTTTTTTACATTTTCATCCTTTCCTACCCCATCCTATCACATTTAATCAAGCAATACCTATATGTACTTTTCGAAATCTAGAAAACGATTATATTTTACCTGCATGAATAAAGGATTTTTGGGAGTAAAAATTGATCTAGCTATAAGTAGGTCTCATCTCTGAGAAAATGCGTTTTGTTGAAAATCTTGCAAAGCTCGGTTGTCCAGATAATTTTATAAAATGCTACCAACATAAAATCACACTTTTCTATTCTTCCTTATCTATCTGTTTCAGAAAACTATGAACATATTTGTAATCATTTTAATAAAAAAAATGTATAAACCAGACATCAACTAACTCATTAGATACATACTAATCGCTATAAAATTAAGGATTCACAGCTACGCGTCTAATTTCATCACTCTCTTCTATAATAGCAACACTCAGAAAGCCCTGTTCAATGAAATAGTAACAATACATCGTTGTGAATACTGATTGAAACCAAGCGATACAATACCTAATCCAATAAACCCTCGCCTTATCCATGCAATCAGCCGTCGAGTCGTTCATTCGTAGAAATGGATTTCCCCAAATCGCCCTTCAAAAGGGGTTTTCTATACTATCCCTACTAAAATGGCCGAGTAAGACCAAGGTAAGACTGTTTCTGTCTCAAACCTGAATTAAAGGACGCGTGGCAAACGCTAGTAGGTGACCCTAGTGGCCAAAACCTGAACTAAAACGTTGTACTTTAATACTCTCGAGAGGGCGCTAGTAGATTCTTTAATTTCAACTAGGCATTATTTTACATTGAAAATAATATATAAGGTTTCAAAAGTTAGGTATTTAATTTTTGGAGAGTACCTAACTAAAAACAGATTAATCTCACGGGTTTGGAGAATTAACCCGATGTTTTCAAATATATGATAAATTCGATTTTTATTGTAAGTATTTATACCTAATTAAAATACGAAAAGATTGCTAATGTTATTAAAAAGAGCATGCATAACGACCTGATTTTTTTGCTATGACGTTAAAATTCTTTGACGAGCTAATTGCGCTGGGAAAGTGGAAAATTACTAAATTTTAATCCAAGAGACTTTTTAGCAAGTAAGCGAGAAAGTAAAATAAAAAAATATTTGAAGTAGATTTGTAATTAGGTCGAATAGTTTCATTGATGTTGTAGTTATAGTGCATAGGTAATTAAGTTTTGTATTTTTGTAAGCCTGTGATCAATTTGTTTTTATTGAAATAAAGTCATTTCATTACACCATCGACGAATTAATTATACAATTATTTTTACCCTAGCTTAGGGGTAAAAGTTTAATATAGCAACCCAAAAAAAAAGTTACCAGCCACGGTGCTTCTTCCAACAATGTCTATTTTTAGTTCCGTCAATTTGCACTAGATGGCGATATTATTTATCAAATCATGTAGAAAATAAATGAAAACAACTTTAAATTCTAGTTTCAAAAAAGCTGTGGCAGTAGCCCATGGGCAGTGGCACAGCAGGGCTAGTATTGGTACGTGTGATTATTGGTCCTTGATATTATAGGTATGGTAATAGATGGTCCTAATAGTAGTTACGGGAATTTGCGTTAGATGGCGTTGTGCCGTTGAATAGAGTGATAAGTGATATCTCTATCCTCCTATATATAATGTACTCTGTGTTACCAGGGTTTAAATTGTAACCACATTTTCGTTGTTGAGTTACTTTGTCTTCAAACAACAATTTGTATAAAATAATGGATTAAATTGTAATAAATTTATAAATTATATATATATATATATATAATTATTAAACCCATAAAATAATGTTGCAAAAATATAATTCTATACTAATTGCATCTTGACGACTATGCTTGCACATCCATGTCAAGCTTTAACTCTATGGTCACCTAAAATGGTTGAAATAGTAGAACTTGTGTTTGACTATGGCAACACCCTTTTTAAGACGCCGACGCCATTATTGTAGTGAAATCAATTGATTGTGTATACGAAAATAAAGTTCACGTGCTTATAGCATTGTAATTTGCATAGCACAGTTATCTTTTTATAACTAAAAACAGTAGTCATGGCTGACAACGACGATCTTTTGGACTACGAAGACGAAGAGCAGGCAGAACAGCAGACTGCCGACGGAGCAACAGAAGCGGCGCCAAAGAAAGAGGTTAAGGGATCTTATGTATCAATCCACAGTTCCGGCTTCAGGGATTTCCTGTTAAAACCCGAAATATTGCGTGCCATCGTCGACTGCGGTTTCGAGCATCCATCGGAAGTACAACATGAGTGTATACCGCAGGCCGTGCTTGGGATGGATATCTTGTGCCAAGCGAAGTCGGGTATGGGTAAGACAGCTGTGTTTGTCTTAGCGACGCTGCAACAGATCGAACCCTCTGAAAACCATGTCTATGTACTAGTTATGTGTCATACCAGAGAGCTGGCTTTTCAGATCAGCAAAGAGTACGAGCGATTCTCGAAATACATGGCAGGAGTTCGAGTGTCGGTGTTCTTTGGAGGCATGCCGATCCAAAAGGACGAAGAAGTCCTCAAGACCGCCTGTCCGCACATCGTAGTCGGCACTCCAGGCAGAATACTGGCACTAGTGAATAGCAAAAAACTTAACCTGAAGCATTTGAAACACTTTATTTTGGATGAGTGCGACAAAATGTTGGAGTCGCTCGACATGAGAAGAGACGTCCAGGAAATATTTAGGAATACCCCACATGGTAAGCAAGTTATGATGTTCTCTGCCACTTTGAGCAAAGAGATTAGACCGGTGTGCAAGAAGTTTATGCAGGATCCTATGGAAGTATATGTTGATGATGAAGCCAAGCTGACCTTGCATGGACTGCAGCAGCATTACGTGAAACTAAAGGAAAACGAGAAGAACAAGAAGCTGTTTGAACTCCTAGATGTCCTGGAATTCAATCAAGTAGTCATATTTGTGAAATCTGTGCAGAGATGCATAGCGCTAGCCCAACTGCTAACAGACCAAAACTTCCCAGCTATTGGCATTCACCGCAACATGACCCAGGATGAGCGTCTGTCCCGCTACCAACAATTCAAGGACTTCCAGAAGAGGATTCTAGTTGCAACTAATCTATTTGGAAGAGGCATGGACATTGAGCGAGTCAACATTGTCTTTAACTATGATATGCCTGAAGATTCAGACACGTACCTTCACCGTGTCGCCCGCGCTGGTCGTTTTGGTACCAAGGGCCTGGCCATCACCATGGTGTCTGACGAAGGAGACGCCAAGATCCTGAACGAAGTCCAGGACCGCTTTGATGTCAACATCACCGAGCTGCCAGAAGAGATTGAGCTGTCCACTTACATTGAAGGCCGATAGATTTACCATAGCATTCCTTCAGATAAATTTTTGTAATAAAACTATTTGGGTATTTTCACTTTGGTGATTAATTTAGGATAAGTTGTTTGACGAATAATTGTAAGAATTCAGTCTACCCGAGTGTAGAGGCCTTGAGGTCTGATAGCTCATAACTTTACTGCTAATATAAGAACAATGTTGATTAAAGTGACATTTGATATTGTGATCTCTTTCTATTATTCAGTATCCTTAATCCATATACCACTGGGTTTAAAGGCAAAACAGGCTATCTGCTATTTTTCAACAGAATTGAAAAAGGAGGTTCTCGTTTTTTTTTGGATGATAGCTTATTTTGCCTTTAACTCAGATTCACAAGAATTCTACTTTGATCTAGCTGGTAATCCATCCATTTTGATTAGTTAATGCTTTGAGTGCTTTGAACACAAGCATTTTGCAATCTTTCACTCAGTGTTCAAAATAGTATTCAAGACTAAATACCTAAACACTAAAAAAATCTCAAAAAAAACAACCAAATCTACATTGACATTATTTGAAATACTTAGTAATGAAGTATCACTTAATTATATAATAATGAAGCATCAATTAATTTCTTAATAATTAAGTATCACTTAACATAATAGTTCTATTTCGCCACAATTATCAGGGCCATAAAAGTAAATTGATAAGACTTTGTGTGTAACACATGCCAAGTAATTCAAACTACCTATTATTTTAGTAAATAGCAAAAGTAATAAATTAAAACACATTGTTAATTACTGAAGTATTTATTGCCATAACAAAGTATAAACCATTGAAACATGACTCATGTTTATGAGCTAACAAACATTGCTTATTTTAGTAAGTTATTCTTATACTTCTAAGTTTTTAATCCCTTAAGTTAATCCTTATAAAATGTCTTTTCATGAGTGAACCTAGTTATCAGATCCAGGGCCCATTTTGGCTGATCCCCTGGAACCATGTGCCCGGCATTTCTGACCATGATTTCAACCAACTTCCCAGCCTGTTTGACATAGCCCGCTATCTCCCCATCGACTTTCCATTGGTAACGTTTTGCAGTCTTGTACTCATCAGACCCAGTGAAGTTGAGGTTCTTCAAGTAGTTGATGGTTAAAGGATAAGCTACAATGATATCCAGCTGCCCATTGTAAATAACACAATAGTAGTTGTCCAGCAGTTCTGAGACCCATGGTGCGACTGACTGCATGACATCTTGTTTCAAATGTTTTTCTACTTCCTTTCCGTCATTGAAAGGCAGGTCTCCTACATGGAGTGCTTGTCGCACAGCACTCTTCTGCAGCATAGGGCCAAAGTCTTCTCCATCATTATATTCTTTAGTATGCAGGTAATTGAAGTAAAAGTCGAAACCCGTGACATTGTAAAAGTAGCTTTTGCCTTCAGTCAAGTCCCCATTCAACAGAGTATCAAAAGTATTGAATGCCTCGTCCCACTGCTTGTTCTTGATGTAATTTACAGCTTTGGCTTCGTAATCTTCAAACGTTTTCTGAGCGTTCCAGTCAATAAGCCCGATTTGGTACAAATATTTGCTATAAATAAGTTGATGTTCAGGATCGCTCAAACCATTACCAATCGCTATACCTTTGAGGTTAATTTTAGTTTCTGCTGTGGGATTTTTCTTGTGGATTGTGTATGCCAGAGCAGGAACATATTTTCCTCCGTAAGATTCACCAGTGACGAAAAATTTACTCTGCTGCAGTTCAGGGAAAAGCTTGAAGAACTGAGTCAATGTTGAATAAAGCTGCTCACCTACTTGAGTCTCATCTGTGCAGTAACCTTTAGGGTCTTTGGTGAAACTGAAGCCAGTGCCGACTGGGTTGTCGATGTAGATAAGATGGTGGTTCAAAGCCCAGTTGTACTTTCTGCGTTCGAAAGTATCTTTCCGTACTCTTATCGGGCCGTTTTCGGTAAACAAACCATAGAGCGAGGAGGCGCCTGGCCCGCCCTGGAGCCACACGATAACCGGCGCCAGTTCCTTGTTAGGTGACATGCTCGGGAAGTACCAGAAGAACTGGTTGGAGTCGTAAGTTTTGTTGACGGTAAAGTAGCCGGCATAGCTCTTGATGCGTAAGCTTTCTGTAAATGGCACACGCGCCAGTCGCCTGCCTTCAGTGATATTTCCGCTCTCGATATAGGGTGTAAGGAACAGAGGCTCGCCGGCGTCACCTCCCTCTCGCGGGGGCAGAGTGAGCTCCGGATATCGATGGAAAAAGCATTGAGCAGAAGCAATTGCTTGAAGTATAAAAACCCACAGTAGCTTCGCCATTGTGACTGTTACCGGCTGAATGCCGTCAATAACTGAAATTAAATAAATAGCGCGACGCGATTAGTCAAGTTGACCGCGTATTTCTTTCATAGGTTATCAATTGTCAAAAGATAGGTAATTATAATTCATTGTTGTTTTAAACTATGTACGTGCGGATAAGTAACCCACCGGCTCTAAAAATAAACACAGAATTGCCAGGCCAGTACACCACGATGACATGACGGTGACATTTCATTCATTATCTTCGGTATAATAAGTAAGTACCTATCTTTTTATTATACATAGACTAGCTGATTCCCCGCAACTTTGTCTAGACCCTGAAGCAACTTTGGAATTAGAATCGCACGTTTTTAGGATAAAAAAAGTAACTTAAGTAACATAAATTAATGAGCAAAAATGTTGCTTTGTATCTGTAAAAAAAATCAAAACAATTGGTTTAGTCAGGATCCTACATATAAGTTTTATTACAGTACAAACAAAACAAACAAAGTTTATAGTTTAATAGTAGAGTATGTCAAGCAGGCAAGTCGTGTCCCTTGAAAACGGGCGGCATTTTCAAAAATCTTTTATATAACTATCAACACTAATCAGACTTTGAAAACTATGATTTATACTTGTATTTATGTAGCTGCCTTTTTAACTACTTACTACTACATAAATTCGAGTATCAATCATAGTTTTCAGTATTATTTGTGTTGAAATATAAAATATTTTTGAAAATGTCGCCTGTTTTCAATGGACACGACTCGCTTGACAGACTCTAGCACAGCACGCACTTTTACGATAATAAAATGTCGTTCATTCCGGGGCGACAAATACGTGGTCGCAAATTAACCGTACCCCTATCCATATTAGCAGCCAGGGGGGGCACACTTACATATATCACACTTTTCATGCAACTACAGCGATCTCTGGTTGTTTGGTAAAGAACTAAATTAGCGGCAATCTTGGTTGACTTGTCAAACTTATCAGTTGTCATTCATCGGCCATGGCCATGGCGTACCAAATTGTACGGTCAAGGACTTTAATTGATAGGCCACTTGCCAATGTTCGTATTTTAGCCGTATAGTGCAAATCGGGTTTAGCCGCTTATACTTCGTATATGCTGATTTGAATTAGACGGCTAAAATACGAATAGTGGCAATTAGCATATCAATTAAAATTACGCGTAATTATAGCTGTACATCACTACCAACATTATACATATAGATAGGTATACATCTATAGATACGTCACATTTGTTCTTCACCAGGGCGTAGGGCAGCAGCACCTTCCATACATGCAAATTTGACCATAGAGTTGCCACTCTTGTTCATATAATATTACAATACTCTTTGTTAGCAGCTTAGATATTTTTTTTAAATATACTCTGTGGTATTCATGGATTCAATCCATTCGTCCGTCAGTTCGTTCGTTTGACCATGGTGGGTGCGGTTAAAATACGACCCGTATTTGTCGATCCTCAATAAGGCCTCATTCGCACGTTCGTTCGTTCAAAAATAACAAATGCATTTTCAAGTATATGTTCATACGACAGCGCTTTTAAAACGCGACGTTTTTTATCGTGCAGTGTTGCATTTTGCACGCTGGGTGTTAGGCGTTAAAGGCAATTTTAGTATTTTGTTCTATTTGAACGCTTTTTTAACGAGCGTTAAAAAAGCTGCCATGTGATTGAGGCCTAAACGACACGACAATAGTGCACTGCAAAACTGTCATGTATTTGCTATAAAGAGTTTGAATTTATCAGGCCGCGCATTGTCTTCGTTCATTCGGGGTCGAAAAAATAAATTTGGAGTTTAAACTAACTGCCAAGGCTAAGGTCGACGATATCGCCTACTTCCACGCGTACTTTAGGTACACGAATTGTTTGACATGACATTTTCTAGTTTTGGCCAAACAATCCAACAACATTTAAAATTTCGAAACCACAGATAACCTTCACACTTCATATTAACTTGGTTTATCTGAAAAAAAAACATCAGCTTTTAATTAATAATGAGTACGATTACCTCAAAGAACAAAATATTTCACAATTCTCAACAAAATCACTTTAAGAATTTCTCGAATTATGATACACTTTGAAGTTAAGTATCCCTAGAAGTTAATTTTGATTAAACTAGAGTAAATTTAATTTCGTTCCACTATTGTACGCTAGATGGCACTGTTCTCATAACTAGTTGACCTACACTGCAAATGACGACAGTGCCATCTATGGGAGAAATGGAGAGGTAAATTAGCAATTAGCATAAGTCCATATCCTTTGAAGTAAAAACGTAAACGTATTTCAGTTTTCGTGGTTCGGCTCTGCGCCGTAGTTTCATTTGCACCATTGGTTAGCAATGTACCGTAATGGTGCCAGTCAATGGTGCGAATGAAACGACGGCGGTTCGGAAACCACATACACTTCCTCTGCCAGCGTTTAGGAAATGGATGCGGCATAAAGACAGACGGTGAATGAAGTCTCACCATATTGAATCCTTTTTACCAGAAATGATTAGAATCCAAATGAGCATTAAAAGTAGAATTATGCAAAAATATTTTATTTTATTATTAATACGTCATTAAAAAGATAATTTTTATTAGTGCTCGCAAATGACTTAGCATGTAGGTATGCGATAAAAAAGCGAATACCAGGGACTTAAAACGACACGAAGTCTTAATTATTTTACCCGTTAACAAGACTTAGAGCTGGAGTGTAATAAATTCACCATGGCGCGACTACTGTCGGTTATTTTAATTTCACAGGCAATAATTACTGCTCAATGTTTTTTCCACAACTTTAATCGGGCAAAGTTAAGCTTGAGAGTGAGTGACGGTGGAGACGCAGGTGAGCCTCTGTTCCTGACGCCCTTCATCGAGCGCGGCGACATCGCTGAGGGCCGGCGGCGCGCGCACGTGTCGCTCGGCGAGAGCCTCCCCGTCGAGAGCTACGCCGGCTACTTCACCGTCAACAAGACCTACGACTCCAACCAGTTCCTCTGGTACTTCCCGAGCCAGGCGCAGGACAATGGAACGTCACCTGTACTAGTTTGGATGAATGGTGGCCCGGGGGCTTCATCTCTTTTTGGTTTATTTACGGAGAACGGACCATACGTAGTAGTTAACCAAACAATTCAGCTTAGGGAGTACCACTGGGCTCGGAACCACCATCTCATCTACATCGATAACCCCGTAGGCACAGGTTTCAGCTTCACTAAGGATAAGAAGGGATACTGCACAGACCAGATTCAAGTCGGAGAGCAGCTGTACTCCACCTTGGCGCAGTTCTTTAAACTGTTCCCAGAGTTGCAGCAAAATAAGTTTTTTATCTCCGGTGAATCTTACGCCGGGAAATACATTCCGGCCCTCGCCTACACCATTCACAAGAAGAATCCCACCGCAGAAACCAAGATAAATCTCCAAGGCATTGCTATTGGTGACGGGTGGTGCGATCCAGAACACCAATTCGTCTACAGCGAGTATTTATACCAAATTGGTCTTGTGGATTGGAATACTAAAGAACAAATTAAAAAGTACGAGGCAGATGCTATTAAGTATATTCAAAACCAAGACTGGGACAGGGCTTATAATGCCAGTCTTGCTACGTTAAAGCCTGTTAATGGGGCGATGGTGTATAATTACATAAATACAAAAGGTTCCGAAGACTTTGATCATGTTCTTGAAAGCAGTGCAGTTCGTAAAGCAATTCATGTCGGAAACAATGAATACGATTTATTATCTGATGTTGTTTATTTTTACTTACTACAAGATACGATGAAATCTATCGCACCCTGGATCGTAGAGCTATTGGATCACTACCCCGTAGTAACCTACAACGGGCAACTGGACGTCATAGTCGCGTATCCGTTAACTGTGAACTTCTTGCGGAACCTGAAGTTCAGTGGAGCAGAAGAGTACGCGCGTGCGGAGCGGCACGAGTGGCGGGTGGGAGGCGAGATCGCGGGCTATGTGAAGCAAGCTGGCCGACTCACGGAGCTGCTGGTGCGCGACGCTGGACACATGGTGCCCACGGATCAGCCCGCCTGGGCCTGGGACATGATAACGAGGATCACGCATGGCCAACCTTTTTATGATTGAAGTGTGTGTATCAGACTTCCTTACAGTCCCAAGTAGCAGCGAAGAAATCATTTAAATTATTCACAGCAAATATTCAATAACAATTATTTTCTATTTCACTATGTAACTACCAATTAAATAAATATTTTTTTAAATATGAACATATTTTCTTTATCAAAAAATATGTCAGCACAGTTGCAGCATTTGGTAACAGGACATTTTGGTACAAATGCCAAAAATGCATAAAATGTTTAGATGTAACATTGTCAAAAAGAACAAAATGTTTGTGCCACCAAGTCACATTTGAACTTCATTACTTATAATTTGGCGTGTTGCAAGATTGTTATACTGATAACGTATTATTATAACAGAACTTAACGCCAACAAAATGAAGTGACTTTTAGGGTATGCGCGCACGAGCAACTTTTGTCTCCGCGACTATTTTATCAAGACTATGGGTTAGTATGGAAGTGCGCACACGTAGCGCCGCGACTCCCAGGATACAAATACACATAACACAAAAAAAAATCGCCTTGCGACTAAGTTGCTCGTGCGCGCATACCCTTATCCGAAACCAGAAGTTTGGTACCAACAAAATGGACGTGGCAATAACAACTGAATTGAGAAAAAGGAAAATTAACTTAATCACAATACCAAACTTAAGTGAAATTTAATTGTTTTTCAAGATCACACCATTAGCCACCAATGCCGGTGCTCAGTTCTTCTTGCGAATCGTGTAAGCAAGGCCCGGAATTTATTTCTCAGCGGAGGACTCACCGGACTAAAATTGTAAATAAGTATTGCTCAAAATTTCATTTTCAATGCAGCCATTTTTGTTGACTGTACTTGCATTGTCACCCAACCCTCATAAGTATACCAAATTTCAAGTCAATCCGACCACTAGAAGTGGATTAAATTCTCTTATCTCTAACACAGGTTAACGACTTAATTTTCTTACCCTGTATACCGTGCAAGTGGCTCTTAGGATAGTTAATTTCAAACTTAGTCATAATTCGAAAGTCTTAAAATTAACATTGCACTGCACCTGCACACCCCTGGAAAGAAATCAATGGTGTGTGCGAAGTTCCCAATCCTCACTGTACCTGCGTGGGAACTGTGAATCAAGTCGTCTCGACGTGAGAGGAGGCCTGTGGCCTGCAGTGAAACGTATATAGGCTGGGATGATAAAAATGATTTTGGTGCAATTACTGTTGTAATAAATAAGTAAACTCAATCATGCAACACGCCAAATTATAATTAATGAACCTGAACTGAAGAATTGCCAAGGAGTCGTCAAAAACTACAATCTAGCAAGGTGTAAGAACCTGATTGATATAAACTCCCATTAAACAAAAGGGTTACTAAATGTAATTTCACAAACTGCACAATTTTTATAGCGTACTAGCTGTTACCCGCGACTCCGTCTGCGAAGAATGGGGGGGGGGGCAGATAAAAAATAGCCTACGACCTGTTCTCAGACCTACCGAACACGGAGAAAAAAGTTTCATAAAAATCGGTCGACCCGTTTCGGAGGAGTTCGGTAACATACACCGTGACACGAGATTTTTATATATTAGATTATAATTGTAGTACAGTAGTAAATAATATGCAGTGAATTATAATATTTATAAGCATTACACTGTCAGATATTATGATGTAGGTCAGTCTAGCTAGAGGATTGTACTGAAGCAAAGCTAAATCTAAGCCAGATAAATCCGCCCCAAATAACCTTAAATGAAATGTGAATACGGTTGGTTACAAAGGTACTCAGGATTTTACTCAAACTACATATTCTTCAAGTAAAAGTCTATTCATATTCTTAATAAATGCTGAAGGAGTTACTGCTGGGTACCTACATCACTACATATGAAAACATAACAATATGAATGACTATCGCATTATATAGGATTATTATTTATTTAATGAAAACAATGAAGCGTTCCTAAAACAATGAAATGATAGTGTATAAAAGTTTAACGTAAAAATATATATTATATTGTATGTGATGGTGGGCTGTCATATTTCTTAACAAACAAAAACAGTTCGTATTCGAAAATTATTTATTTCATTGGAAATCACCAAAGAGAAAATAAGGAAATGATTGTTATTGAATTTTTCCTGTAAAGAATTTATGTGATTTCTGCGCTGCAACTTGGGACTGTAAGGAAGCCTGATAAACACATGTCAATCATAAAAAGGTTGGCCGCGCGTGATCCTCGTAATCATGTCCCAGGCCCAGGCGGGCTGATCCGTGGGCACCATGTGTCCAGCGTCGCGCACCATCAGCTCCGTGAGTCGGCCTGCTTGCTTCACGTAGCCCCTGATCTCGCCTCCCACCCGCCACTCGTGCCGCTCCGCACGCGCGTACTCTTCTGCTCCGCTGAAGTTCAGGTTGCGCAAAAAGTTCACAGTCAACGGATACGCGACTATGACATCCACTTGCCCATTGTAGGTTACTACAGAGTAGTGATCCAATAACTCTACGATCCAGGGTGCGATTGATTTCATCATATCTTTATTAAATAAGAATAAACAACATCCGATAAGAAATTATATTCATTATTTCCTACATGTATCGCTTTCCGAACTGCACTGCTTTCAAGAACAGGACTAAAATCTTCGGAATCTTTTGTGTTTACGAAATTATACAACATATTGCTACTAACATAATTTAACGTATCATCCCAGGCATTGTGTGCATTGTCCCAGTCTTGTTTTTGGATATACTTGATAGCATCTGCCTCGTACTTTTTAATTTGTTCTTTAGTATTCCAATCCACAAGACCAATTTGATATAAATACTCGCTGTAGACGAAGTGGTGTTCTGGATCGCACCAGCCGTCACCAATAGAAATGCCTTGGAGATTTATCTTGGTTTCTGCGGTGGGATTTTTCTTGTGAATGGTGTAGGCGAGGGCCGGAATGTACTTCCCGGCGTAAGACTCACCGGAGATAAAAAAAACATTTTGCTGCAGCTCTGGGAACAGTTTAAAGAACTGCGTCAAGGTGGAGTACAGCTGCTCACCGACTTGGGTCTGGTCTGTGCAGTATCCCTTCTTATCTTTAGTGAAGCTGAAACCTGTGCCTACGGGGTTATCGATATAGACGAGATGGTGGTTCCGAGCCCAGTGGTACTCCCTGAGCTGATTTTTTTTGTTTACTACTACGAATGGCCCGTTTTCCGTAAATAAACCAAAAAGAGATGAAGTCCCCCGGCCACCATTCATCCAAACTAGTACAGGTGACGTTCCATTGTCCTGCGCCTGGCTCGGGAAGTACCAGAGGAACTGGTTGGAGTCGTAGGTCTTGTTGACGGTGAAGTAGCCGGCGTAGCTCTCGACGGGGAGGCTCTCGCCGAGCGACACGTGCGCGCGCCGCCGGCCCTCGGCGATGTCGCCGCGCTCGATGAAGGGCGTCAGGAACAGAGGCTCACCTGCGTCTCCTCCGTCGCTCACTCTCAAGCTTAACCTTTCTCTACTAAAGTTGTGGAAATAACATTGAGCTGAAATTATGGTCTGAGAAATTAAAATAGCTGACAGTAGCTGCGCCATGGTGATTTTATTACACTCCAGCTCTAACTCTGGTTCGAGTAAAAGAATTAAAACTACGTGCGTTTAAATTAATACTTGCCTTTTTCAAGCGTTCCTACTAAAATATTTTGAAATTATTGTCATAAATCATTTTCAAGTATTAATAAAAAATATTTCTTTAAGGACGTTTTAATGATAAGATAAGTAATTCTGCATAATTTTATTTTATTGCTCATTTGGATTTCGATGATTGATTGATTGATTGATTGATCATTTCTAGTAAAGAAGGATTCCTCATCACTTCAAGAACTTCAGTCACCGTTTGTCTGTATGCCGCGTCCACTTCCTCAACACTGACTGAAGTAGTAGTTGCGGAACCATAAAAACTGAAATTGGTCCGTTTTTATTTCAAATGTCATAGACTTAGGACAGTTCGTATTTTTCGTTTTCTTCCATAGATGGTGTCGTCGTCATTTGAAGTGCACGTCGACCACCTAGCAAAACAGTGCCATCTAGCGTGCAATAGTGTAAATAAACTAATTTAATCCGCTTTTAATCAAAATTAACATCTAAGGCAGAAGGCAGGCTTGTGCGGGCCAGGCTACTTCACTCGAAGTTGAGTACTAACCCAGAGTTAAGTAATGTCAAAATATTAATAATAACTGTTATTTCCAATCCAGGATTAACGGCTTAATTTTCTAACCCTGTACCGTGCAAGTGGCCCTTAGGATAGTTAATTTCAAACTTAGTCATAATTCGATTGTCTTAAAATTAACATTACACTGCACCTGCACACCCCTGGAAAGAAATCAATGGTGTGTGCGAAGTTCCCAATCCTCACTGTACCTGCGTGGGAACTGCGAATCAAGCCGTCTCGACGTGAGAGTAGGCCTGTGGCCTGAAGTGAAACGTATATAGGCTGGGATGATAATAATGATTTTGGTGCAATTACTGTCGTAATAAATAAGTAAACTCAATCATGCAACACGCCAAATTATAATTAATGAACCTGAACTGAAGAATTGCCAAGGAGTCGTCAAAAAATACAATCTAGCAAGGTGTAAGAACCTGATTGATGTACACTCCCATTAAACAAAAGGGTTACTAAATGTAATTTCACAAACTGCACAATTTTTATAGCGTATTATATTTGGAGCATCGAGACAAACCACTGTGGTTTAACGATGGTCTTATATTATTGTTATGTATTTTTGATTTATCTCTTTAATAAATAAATAATAAAATAAAAAATAATATGCAGTAAATTATAATATTTATAAGCATTACACTGTCAGATATTATGATGTAGGTCAGTCTAGCTAGAGGATTGTACTGAAGCAAAGCTAAATCTAAGCCAGAAAAATCCGCCCCAAATAACCTTAAATGAAATATGAATACGACTGGTTACAAAGGTACTCAGGATTTTACTCAAACTACAAATTATTCAAGTAAAAGTCTATTCATATTCTTGATAAATTGTGAAGGATTTATTGGTACATATGAAAACATAACAATATGAATCACTATATCAGCATCATATAGAATTATTATTTAATTAATGAAAACATTGAAACAATAAAACAATGAAATGACAGTGTGTAAAAGTTTAATGTAAAAATAAATACTAAGTATATTGTACTTAATTATACGAGTAGTTGTAAGGTTTCGATGCTGCAATTGTGAGCTATCATATTTCTTAATAAAAAAAATCACTTCGTATTTGAAAATTATTTATTTCATTGGAAATCATTAAAGAGAAATTAAGAAATGATTGTTATTGAATTTTTACTGTAAAGTATTTATTCAAGTGATTTCTGCGCTGCGATTTGGAACTGTAACGAAGCCTGATACACACACGTCAATCATAAAAAGGTTGGCCGCGCGTGATCCTCGTAATCATGTCCCAGGCCCAGGCGGGCTGATCCGTGGGCACCATGTGTCCAGCGTCACGCACCATCAGCTCCGTGAGTCGGCCAGCTTGCTTCACGTAGCCCGCAATCTCGCCTCCCACCCGCCACTCGTGCCGCTCCGCACGCGCGTACTCTTCTGCTCCGCTGAAGTTCAGGTTCCGCAAAAAGTTCACAGTCAACGGATACGCGACTATGACGTCCAGTTGCCCGTTGTAGGTTACTACGGGGTAGTGATCCAATAACTCTACGATCCAGGGTGCGATTGATTTCATCATATCTTGTATTAAATAAGAATAAACAACATCCGATAAGAAATTATATTCATTATTTCCTACATGTATCGCTTTCCGAACTGCACTGCTTTCAAGAACAGGACTAAAATCTTCGGAATCTTTTGTGTTTACGAAATTATACAACATATTGCTACTAACATAATTTAACGTATCATCCCAGGCATTGTGTGCATTGTCCCAGTCTTGTTTTTGGATATACTTGATAGCATCTGCCCCGTACTTTTTAATTTGTTCTTTAGTATTCCAATCCACAAGACCAATTTGATATAAATACTCGCTGTAGACGAAGTGGTGTTCTGGATCGCACCAGCCGTCACCAATAGAAATGCCTTGGAGATTTATCTTGGTTTCTGCGGTGGGATTTTTCTTGTGAATGGTGTAGGCGAGGGCCGGAATGTACTTCCCGGCGTAAGACTCACCGGAGATAAAAAAACATTTTGCTGCAGCTCTGGGAACAGTTTAAAGAACTGCGTCAAGGTGGAGTACAGCTGCTCACCGACTTGGGTCTGGTCTGTGCAGTATCCCTTCTTATCTTTAGTGAAGCTGAAACCTGTGCCAACGGGGTTATCGATGTAGATGAGATGGTGGTTCCGAGCCCAATGGTACTCCCTAAGTTGAATTGTTTGGTTAACTACTACGAATGGTCCGTTCTCCGTAAATAAACCAAAAAGAGATGAAGCCCCCGGGCCACCATTCATCCAAACTAGTACAGGTGACGTTCCATTGTCCTGCGCCTGGCTCGGGAAGTACCAGAGGAACTGGTTGGAGTCGTAGGTCTTGTTGACGGTGAAGTAGCCGGCGTAGCTCTCGACGGGGAGGCTCTCGCCGAGCGACACGTGCGCGCGCCGCCGGCCCTCGGCGATGTCGCCGCGCTCGATGAAGGGCGTCAGAAACAGAGGCTCACCTGCGTCTCCTCCGTCGCTCACTCTCAAGCTTAACTTTGCCCGATTAAAGTTGTGGAAAAAACATTGAGCAGTAATTGTTGCCTGTGAAATTAAAATAACCGACAGTAGTCGCGCCATGGTGAATTTATTACACTCCAGCTCTAAGTCTTGTTAACGGGTAAAATATATGGTAGTATGGTTTTAAGTAGTATTCGCTTTTTTATCGCATACCTACATGCTAAGTCATTTGCAATCACTAATAAAAATTATCTTTTTAATGACGAATGAATAATAAAATTAAATATTTTTGCATAATTCTACTTTTAATGCTCATTTGGATTCTAATCATTTCTGATAAAAAGGAATCCTTATGGTGAGACTTCAATCACCGTCGGTCTTTATGCCGCATCCACTTCCTAACGCTGGCAGAGGAAGTGTATGTGGTTTCCGAACCGCCGTTGTTTCATTTGCACTATTGACTGGCACCATTACGGTACATTGCTAACCAATGGGTGCAAATGAAACTACGGCGCCGAGCCAAACCATGAAAACTGAAATACAGCTCATCGTTTTAATTTTTAAGGATATGGACTTATGCTAATTGCTAATTTACCTCTCTATTTCTCCCATAGATGGCACTGTCGTCATTTGAAGTGCAGGTCAACTAGTCATGAGAACAGTGCCATCTAGCGTGCAATAGTGGAACGAAATTAAATTTACTCTCTTTTAATCAAAATTAACTTCTAGGGATACTTTACTTCAAATTGTATCATAATTCGAGAAATTCTTGAAGTGATTTTGTTGAGAAATGTGAAATATTTTGTTATTTGAGGTAATAGTATAGGTACGCATTATTATTTAATTAAAAGCTGATTTTTTTTTTCAGATAAACCAAGTTAATATGAAGTGTGAAGGTTATCTGTGGTTTCAAAATTTAAAATGTTGTTTGGATTGTGTGGCCAAAACTAGAAAAACATTTATGTCATGTCAAACAATTCGTGTACCTAAAGTACGCGTGGAAGTAGGCGATATCGTCGACCTTAGCCTTGGTGAAGGCAGTTAGTTTAAACTCCAAATTTATTTTTTCGACCCCGAATGAACGAAGACAATGCGCGACCTGAGGCGCTACTACGAAATTCGAAAATCGAAGTTCGTATCGTACTATCCCTCTCACTCTCGTGTTAAATCATATTAGCGTGAGCGGGACGGCACGAAACGAAGTTCGAATTATGCACTTCGTGGTAGGGCCTCTGATAAATTCAAACTCTTTATAGCAAATACATGACAGTTTTGCTCTGCACTAATATTGTCGTGTCGCTTATTCAGGATCATTCAGGATCGACAAATACGGGTCGTATTTTAACCGCACCCACCATGGTCAAACGAACGAACGGACGGACGAATGGATTGAATCAATCAGTCATCTGTCATGTCAGTGTGAAGTATGCTGTCTTGTTTATACACAAATCACACAAATGATGATTGCACGATGATTGCCATATTGCCAACGCCAAGTGACAACACTTTTACCGGATTAGCACTTTAGCTTTGCTTACGAGTTTTATTTTTTTATTGTCAAAATATAAAGTGTATCCGTAAAATGCAGCATATAATTTTGTTTCTCTCATATCTATCCACTGGATCAGCTATGTTCTTCCCTTATGTATATCCTCGCATTAAGTTCGAGGCGGACAGCAGTAATTCTGCCGGGAAGCCGTTATTTCTCACTCCGTACCTGAAGCAAGGCTTGATAGAGTTAGCACAGAACATGTCTCGCGTCTCCATAACAGAATACATGGGCTTTACAAGCCATTCCGGTTTCTTCACTATTGACCCTGACATCAAGTCCAACTTATTTTTTTGGTATTTCCCTCCGTTCAACAAAGACCCTAATGCATCAGTGACGCTATGGCTTCAAGGCGGGCCGGGGGGAAGCTCCTTATTCGGACTATTTACAGAATTGGGACCACTCACTGCAGAAAAAGAAGGCATTCGACGTAGAAAGATACACTGGGCTTTGAACAACCATCTGATATTCATTGATAACCCTGTCGGCACCGGATTTAGCTTTACAAACAATGAGAAAGGCTATTGCACTGATGAAAAATGTGTTGCGGTAGGCTTGCACAATTGTTTGCAGCAGTTCTTTATGTTATTTCCCAAATTGAGAAAAAATGAATTCTTTATCACTGGAGAATCATATGCTGGGAAATATATACCTGCATTGGGAATGGAAATACATCAGCAAAATAAAAATGATGGCAGTGGTACCATCAACTTGAGTGGGATGGCCATTGGCAATGGCTACTGCGACCCTGTGAACCAGTTGGACTATGGAAACTACTTGTACCAGCATGGATTAATAGATGGCAATCAACGGATAGCCTTTGAAAATGTCCAGTCAAAAATCATGGCTGAAATAAACCAAAGGAACTGGTCTAGAGCTGATATGCTGATGGATCTACTCATGGATGGTGAATTACGGAATTTCTCATACTTCAAGAACTATACTGGCTACAATTATTACTATAACTTCTTGAATACAACAGATAAAGAAGATATGTCCATATTTGCTACATTGCTGCAAAATGTCAAAATAAGAAAGAGCATACATGTTGGTGGACTGCCATTCCAGTCTGGAGAACAGGTTCAGATGCATTTGGCACTTGATATGTTAAAATCTGTAGCACCAATGGTAGAAGAGTTGCTTTCCCACTACAGGATATTGATCTACAGTGGTCAACTAGACATAGTGGTTGCATATCCATTGACAGTGAATTTTCTTCGTAACTTGCAGTTTAGTGCTGCTGAGGAATATAAGACAGCACCGAGAAAGGTGTGGAGGGTCGAGGGTGAAGTAGCGGGGTATGTAAAAAAGGCTGGGAATTTGACAGAATTGTTAGTACGAAATGCGGGACATATGGTGCCTCATGATCAACCTAAATGGGCTTTTGAGATGATCACAAGTTTTATACAGAAGAAACTCTAAACAATAGAAGTGTAAAAGATCAAGACCAGGATAAAAAGCTAAAAGTGGGCTGAACATGATATTGAGGAAAAGATAACTTTTTTTATCTATTTTGTAAGGCTAAGGCCACACTGGAGGTGGCACGTTTAAAGGTATTATGCCTTTACCCACTTACACATTGGTAAAGCTTATATTTTTATAAATAAAAATCAATTTTTGGGTAATCCATTTTATTTTAATATCTAATTAATAAATACATTCTTACTCTACAATATTAATAGTTAATTAGGTTGGATGGTTAACTTTGATAGGATTTGTAATTTTTTTTTGTAAATTTTACAGTAAAAAAATAATGCAATAATATTATTAATTCAATGACAGTAAGTGCCTGTATCATGAATACAGGTGGCTCATTTAGATGGCTTGCTTTGCTATGGGGTAACTCTGAAACTATAAGACAAAGATCTTTTCTAAGGAATTGTGAGATAGCAATTATTTAAAAAAAAACCTCTGTTCGGGAATCGGCCCTGGTCACGTATGATGAATGACTAAATCCCTTTCCCGTGAAAGAATAGGGTTTTTATGAACCGTTTTGACGGTTATCGCTTAAGGCCACAA
The DNA here is from genome assembly GCA_947859365.1 of Archips crataeganus. Lineage (NCBI taxonomy): Eukaryota > Metazoa > Arthropoda > Insecta > Lepidoptera > Tortricidae > Archips > Archips crataeganus. The sequence continues at coordinate 16,941,492 of OX402065.1, read as the reverse complement.
CAAACCAGGATCGCGGGGCGCCGACGGAGCGTGCCCAGCGCGGTCAATAACACTGAATCAAATACTGTGTGCCACGCTGCCGGTGTGTCACCGTATATTTGATTCAGTATTATAGAGCGCGCTGGGCACGCTTCGTCGGCTGTTCAAAATACACTGACGCGGCGTAATCGCAGTGACGTGAAACGTGCGTCACTGGTGACGCGCAACTTTAAACCGGTGCTTATAATACACATTGATTTAGATTTAGTGCTTCAACGTTTCTCGAGCAGCGTTGTTGACTATACGCGTTAAAAGGGCGTTTTCAATTTAATTTATACTTACCCTTTTAAAATGAGGAAATTTTGGGGTTTTCATATTCAAAATTAAGAGTACTGTTCATTTTCATAAAGAAAAAGTGTCAATGTTATTTGCGCCAGTTAATTGATTTTATACGAGTACGGCAAAGACAAAAGGAAGTTTAATGATTTTAGCAGTCTATGTATGTTTGTATTTATATGTGTTCCACCGTAGTTCATTTTATATGGATCGTCACAAAACTGAAACAAATGTTTAGAAAATTAGGGTCCTTTTTAAATCATCAAAATCACCTCTTGATTCTGAGTAAGAGGGTGAATCAACTTTTTTGTGTTGTTCAAGTGACATCTTCATACTGTTTCATAGACAAGTGCTTAGGTTGTCCAAGAGGCCAAAATTGTGTAACCATAACAACGGGTGGCAAGAAAACGTTGATTTACCCAAGAAAACCCCAAAACGACCTAATTCTAACAAAAAATAGAAGGTTGGGTATTTCAATTAAAAATACCCAAGTGATGCACGGGTCACGTCACTGTGTTTATGGTGCGTCAGAGCATTTGGCATCGGTGTGGTTGATCCTTTATGCCTTTAGCCCATGAGGGCGGTTAGCGCGTCGAGGAACTGTGCTCTTTGCGCGGTGGGCAGCGAGACGACGGACGAGTCGATGTAGTCCATAGAAACCGATACCCCGCTCTTCGCTGCCGCTTGGGAAAACGCCGCGCCGAATAAACTGCAATAGAAAAAAAGTTTTTTAGTTTTAGGATATGATAGTCAAGAGTCATCATCATCATCTCACAGCAGGGCACAGGTCTCAGAATGTGAGGGCTTGGGCCGTAGAGCCTACGCGGACTCAGAGCGGATTGGGATATTCTTTTTAGTCAACATTGTCTTTATTTAATTGTGAATAACGCTGTAGGTAGTGTTTAACGCTAGGTACTGTCATGGCAGCCCCTGTCACATTGCCTCATACGAGTGTCTAACACTAGGTATTGACTTGGCAGCCTTAGCCACGTCCCAAATACAAGTATGAGTGTCAAACACTAGGCACTGACTTGGCAACATCAGCCACGTGCTATATACGAGTATGAGTATCGAAGACTAGGTCCTGAGTTGGTAGCAGCATGCGCGTGTCCCACACTAGCTACCCACTTGGCGGGCTGCTGTGCGCGCGGCGGCAGGCCGAGCAGCAGGCAGCGCTGGCCGGGCAGCGGCGCGCTGGCCACGAGCGCGCGGCAGTTGGAGGCCTGTGCCACCCAGCGCGCCGCCAGCCCCAGCCACAGGGGGGACGACACCGCCCAAGCGTCGGGAGTACCCTGCCGGACAAATAAAATATTAAATTTCACGAACGTCCTGTTACTAAAATAAAATACAAGTATTTAAAAAAAATATACGTGCTACGCGAGGCTGGTCTGTGACTCGCAAGGCTGGTCATGACTCGCGAGTCTGGTCGTTACTCGCGAGGCTGGTCTATGACTCGCAAAGCTGGTGCATAACTCGCAAGGCTGGCTATGACTCGCAAGTCGCAAGGCTAGTCATGACTTGCGAGGCTGGTCCATGATTCGCGAGGTTGGTCATGACTCGCGAGTCTGGTCGTTACTCTACCTCTCGTTACCTTAAATGTATAAATACCTATGTGTATAATATAATGTATAACTATGTATAATTGAAATAAATAATAATAAAAAAGAACTAACTCCCACTATAATATATGTATCTATTTATTTGTTGCACACTTTTTATACAGAATTCTGTTTGTGCTGATTCCGGTCCAACAAGTTTGATGCACGGATATGAAGGGTTTGACTGAAAATCAGCGCTGTAGCAGGCATCTACTACAGCTTATGCTGAGTCAAATTCCTTTTCGACATCTACAATTATGTTTTTGTTTTTATTGTTATTATTGTTGTTTTTATTTTTCTCAGTGTATTAGTCAGTGTATTTTCTTTTTTGATGTCGAATAAAGTTATGTCTATGTCTATGTCTTACTCGCGAGGCTGGTCTATGACTAGCGAGGCTGGTCCATGACGCGCGTGGCCGGTTATGACTCGCAAGGTTGGTCCATGATTCGCGAGGCTGGTCATGACTTGCGATCTTGGTCGGTGACTCGCGAGGCTGGTCGTTCCGTGACTCAAGACGCTGGTTAAGACTCTTTGACTCGCGAGGCCAGTCATGACTATTATGGCTAGCGAGACACGCAAGGCTAGTCCAAGACTCGCGGACATGAATAACGAGGCTGGCCATGACTCGCGATGCCGACTTATGGTGGCAAGGTTATGCCTCGCGTTGCAGCTCGTGAACAGGCTAGCCTGAAGTAAGCTAAGAAAGCGCTTCATTCTGCCTTAATACTGTGTAAAGAGACAATGTTGCAAATCCCCTAGCGCCATCTAGCGGTTACCTCGTGCACTATGAAGTAAGTGAAGGGGCCGGCGAGGTGCAGCGCGCGCGCCGCCAGCGTCGCGTTGACGAGTCGCGCCACGCACTCTATGCCCGATGCGGAGGCTCTCGCTATCGCCCTCGATATCTAGAGCTCATCTCCGCCCTCTATATCATGCCTCACGATGCCGGTCATGACGCACGAGGCTGGTCATGACTCGCGAGGTTGGCCTATGACTCACGAAGCAGGTCATGACTCGCGAGGCTGGTCGTGTTTCGCGAGACACTCCGCGACTCAAGACACTGGTCAAAACTATGACTCGCGAGGCCGGTCATAACTACTGTGATGACACGCATGGGTGGTCCAAGACTTGTGAGGTTGGTCATGACTCGCGAGTTGGGTCGTGAATCTGGAGTCAGCTCGTGGACAAGTTAGACTGAAGTAGGTGAAGAAAGCGCTTCATTCTGCACTAGTGGTCTGTAAAGAGACAGTGTTGCAAATGCCCTAGCATCGAGTTAGAATGAGTTAAGAGACGGAAGTGCTCCATTCTGCCCTAATACTGTGCGTGTGTAAAGAGACAATGTTGCAAATCCCCTAGCGCCATCTAGCGGTTACCTCGTGCACTATGAAGTAAGTGAAGGGGCCGGCGAGGTGCAGCGCGCGCGCCGCCAGCGTCGCGTTGACGAGTCGCGCCACGCACTCCAGCGCCCGCTGCGCCGCCGCGATCCCGATGCGGAGGCTCTCGTTGTCGCCCTCGATATCTAGGGCGGCCAGGGCTAGCTGGAAGCCTTCAGATCTTGGGATTGTTTCCTGGAAAATATAAACAATTTTAATTTAATTTCCAATTATAACAATAATTCTGAAATTGCATGAAAACGGGTACAGAAGGAAAGATGCATAGATATTTTTTTAAACCGAGAAGAGTTGTTTTCAAATGGGAATGCCTAAAAAAAATTACCAGTGGTTTTATATTTTTTTGTATAGAAAAGGCAATTATATGAAACTAATTTCAATATTTTGTCATTTAGTTCTCTGCTTTTTTAAAAAATAATTATTTATTTATTTATTTTATTTTCGGAGAACCAACAGCTACAAATTACAGAGTAGGTTAAACATGTAATAACATAGGAGCCAATTATAGGATCTCACAAATAGAACCAAGAAAAAAAAAAGAAAGAAAGTACGCGAACAATCGCAAAGCGATGCCACACAAATTTTGATACAAAAAGATATCAGAACTAATCTCTATACAAAAATAAAACATATTAGTAAAAAGCAGTCACTACCTAGTACCTAAGCACGCTCAATCAAACCACCCCCCCACCAACCGCCGCCTCACCGTAGAAAGATTACAGTTGAATATATCGATATCCAGCTCTTCCGCAACGCCGTTCACACTACGACAAGCTCGCCTCAAAAAACTATTCCTCCTGTATTTAGTTGTGCCAAACTTAAGGGAAATAGGTGGATAGTATCTTTTTGACCTATTAGGGGTATTAAAAGATATACTGGACAGCAGTTCGGGACAATCAACCTTACCGTTGGTGATACTAAGGGCATAGATGATGTCCGCTATCTCACGACGCTTGTGCAACGGGATAAGGTGATGCCTCTTACAAAGGGTGCAGTAATCAGATGAACTATATGGGATCTTTAACTTAAAACAGAGAAACTTTATAAACTTTTTCTGTACACGCTCGATCCTATCAATATATGTTTCATAGCAGGGATTCCAAATTTGGGACGCATATTCAAGTTTGCTTCTGACATATGAACAGTATAAAATCTTAAGAGTTTTTAGCTCTAGTGAAATTCAATGAGCTGCGCATAATAAACCCAAGCATCTTCAAAGCACTAGCAACAATACCATCAATATGTACATCGAACAATAGCTTCGAATCATGAACAACACCTAGATCTTTCATAAAAGGCAATCTTTGCAGCACAATACCCTTTAAACTATATACCGTTGGAATTAAATTACGCTGCCGAGAAAAGGTCACTGTAAAGCACTTAGATGGATTCAAATCTAGCTTGTTAATGCGGCAATATTCATCAAGGCGCGCAAGGCTATATAATTGGGGGCTCCCACACTGCCAAATTTCTAAATCTATCTAAATTCGTACGATAAGGCAACCCCTTTCATTATTTTTTGCGTAGACTTGGCGTAGACTGTCTAAGTGCTAGATCTCAGACAGCGGGTCCAAATCAAACTCTGTAGTATAATCCACGAGTAAATTGTGAAGAATTCTAACCACACAGACGTACGACTTGGGCCGGTCACGCAATTTACACCAATGTCAAATGAAGGTCATTGCTTACTTGTTATACAATAAATTTATTACATAATATTAAAATTAAATAACTACAGAAAACGAGTTAAAAAGCATTTATCTCGTAATGCTTTTCGATTTACTATACATTGCAAAAAAATAGAATAGACTAGACATAACAAAACTTAATTGATTCCAGTCTGTATGATTAACTTTCATTACATTTATTTTGTGTAATAGTAATTTTTTTTTTCATTGTCTAACTGACAAAGGAAGGTATTTATCATTTTTTGGCACGCCCTGCAGCCTAAACGACTCGATGGATTTTAAAATGTGAGGTATCATTAGATTCGTCTCAGTTGCGAGAGTGACATAGGGTAGCGCGCGCTGCAGGGCTCCAGGGCTCCAGTACTCACGGGGTGCAGCAGCGCCGCCACGGCATAGGCCAGGTCGAGCGCGGGGCGCGGCGGCGCGGGCGCGCGGCGCAGCGCGTGCGAGGCGCGGGACACGTCGCGCAGCCCGAGCCGCGACCCCGCGCGCTCCAGGGCTTCCAGGAGCCCCCGCCTCAGGTCCACGTCCATGGCGCGGAAGGACTGACGCGCCTGCTGGAGGGGGAAGCTGAAATACAAAGTTGACCATCAAATCATCATCATAATCATCATCCTAGCCTACTTACGTCCCACTGCAGGGCACAGGCCTCTTCTTAGAATGAGAGGGGTTGGGCTGTAGTTCCCATGCGGGCGCAGTGCGGATTGGGAACTTCACACACACCATTGAATTCACCGTAAAACTCATGGTACAAATGTAATTTCGCACAATTTCCGAATGAACGGGAGCCAAAACTTGTAATTTTTTGATTTGTAATGTTTTGTTTATGTACTGTTGGCATGTCTAAATAAATAAATAAATAAAAACCCAAAGTTAAAAAATAATCGTGGGACAATCCCAAACTAAGCGAAGTTTGTACTATGGGTCCTAGACAACAGATAAACATACTTAAACAGATAAATACATAATTTAACACCCACGATTCGAGCACAAACATTCGTATTTTTCACACAAACATCTGCCCCGACTGGGAATCGAACCTAAAACCTCAAACAGCGTAGTTAAATTCTCTAAAAACTCAAGGCACACACAACAAGTATAAGGGGATTATCAGGACCTCTATGAGGTCGGCGAACTTCGGGTATGAACCCGTGAGCCTTTATAAGCTGATACTGACCCCATATCAGCGAGTAGCTGCCGCAACCGAGAGGCTCCAGCCAATGAGTGCAACTGCAGGTGCGGCCCAACAGTGGGCGAGTGCTTCAGGGCCGCCTCCAGAGACCAGCTCCGGTACAGAGGCAGGCATACGTCTTGCTCCAGCACTATTTCTGCTGACTGGAAAACAAGATGTCAAAGTTATAGCATTGTTGTATTCAGGTGTTACTTTGCGGCGTTTGCGGTGTTGTTTTGTGGTAAGGAGGAGAGTCGCAAGGTAAAAGGGTGCAGTTTGCTTATAAACAAAAAACTGTCTTTGTCTACCTAAGCCATTGGCCTGTCTGGCCAAGCTATTAGCCTGTCTGAGTCTGGCCAAGCCACTGGTCTGTCTGTATCTACCCAAGGCACTTGTTTGTCTGTATCTATCCAAGACACTGGCCTGTCTGTGTCTAGCCAAGTCACTGGTCTGTCTGTGTCTACCTAAGCTACTTGTTTGTCTGTGTCAAATCATATAGCCAGGAAAATTTGAATATTTTTCTTAAACACATATCTTCTCTCACATGGTATGAATATTTCAATGAGCATAACTGTGACATGGCGTTTAATAAATTTCATGATATGTTCTGTCCAATATATAATCTTTGTTTCCCAGAACAAAGAATTAAAATAATGTCTAACAATGGTAAACGCAAATGGATTACCAAAGGTATAAAAAAATCATGCAAAAGCAAGAGGAACTTGAGATATCTATCTATATTACAAAAATAGATCTCAGGCACGAAAACAACACTATAGGAAGTATAGCTTGTTACTAAAATCTTGTATAAGTCAGTCACAGAGAAACTTAAATAGTAAATTTATAATGAACTCAAAAAACAAAAGTAGAGCAACATGGACCATTATTAAAGACAAAACCGACGTATGTAATAGCTTTAAATGTGTCGAGTCAATAAACTATAAGAATCAACAAATTAGTAATCCATCTGAAATAGCCAATTTATTTAATGAGTATTTTACAAAAAGTACAAAAGCAAATTGTGATAGGAAGGCAGTGCTTAGGAATGTAGACTTTACAAATGCCAGCATGTTCATCAAACCTTGTACCATCAGTGAAATATTAAAATGCATAGGGTCTTTAAACAACACAAAAGCGGTAGGTTTTGACGGAATTTCGACCCATGTTGTGAAAATGTGTTCAAGAGCAATAGCACCGATACTAACCCATCTAATAAACGAGTATTTTAGTCAAGGGATTTTTCCTTCAAGACTGAAGTATTCAATAGTCACGCCACTCTTTAAAAAAATCGATAAACATGCATTAGATGACTACCGCCCTATTACGCTTATTTCTGTATTTGCTAAGGTGTATGAAAAGGCTATGCATTGCTAATAAAAATAACCTGATAGCCAATGAGCAGAATGGGTCCCAAAAGGGAAAATCGATTATGCACGCTTGTTATTCACTTATTGAATCTATAACCCAAAGTATAGATCAAGGAACTCCAATCGCAGGAATATTCTTCTATATGAGTAAAGCGTTTGATTATGTTAATCATGAGACATTATTAGCGAAATGCGAAAGATATGGACTTAGAGGGCTTGTTTTGACTTGGCTGCAGAGCTATCTCATTAATAGAAAACAGCGTGTGGAAATAGGCAGAATAGGTGAGAGAAGTGAAGTAATGTCATATCGTTAATTAGATAAATATAACTACACTGGGGTGCCTCAAGGTAGTGTCTTAGGTCCGCTTTCATTTATTATTTACATTAATGTCCTACCGAAGATAAGCAATTATAAAACAATTCTATTCGCTGATGACATTTCTATTTTAATACCTGATAATAATCAAGATAGAAATATGTATGTTAACAATATTAATATAACCGTTGATTCTGTATGTAAGTGGCTAGAAGTAAATAACCTATCTATTAATATAAGCAAAACAAAATATGTTCAATTTGGTAGCACTAAAACTAATATGTCTAAGTTAGACATTATTTGTAAAGATCACCCACTGGAAGAAGATAATGAAACGCGATTTCTGGGGTTGATTATAGATCGTCATTGTAATTGGAAATCGCATATAGACAATGTGTGTAGCCGACTCGAAAGATTTTCATATGCATTAAAGCGGCTAAAACGCTTGTCTGATGAGAAAACTGCCATTATATCGGATCATGGATATGTTGCTTCACTGCTAAGGTTTGGGCTTATCATATGGGGTAACTCAACTGACATAAAGAGTGTTTATTAGCCAGAAAAAATGCATCAGAGCTATTTGCAGTAAAGGACCCTTGGACTCCTGTAGACCTTTATTTGAGAAACTTAAATTCCTTACCCTGACTAGTATGTATATTTTGGAAATGGGGATGTTTGTAAAGACAAACCCAAATCTATTTACAAAACTTGTCGTCAATCCAAAACTTCGCTGTAGAGATCCTTACAAGTTAATAAGACCAAAATGTAACAGTGCACTCTTTAAAAATAAATGTTATATAATGTCAATTAAAATTTTTAATCATTTACCGATTTATATTAAGGATATCTGTGACATACAAAGATTTAGGCGGACATTGTATTCATGGCTTATATATAACAATTTTTACAATATTAACCTAAGGAGTATTTTGACTATGACTGTTGTAAGTAACATGCTATTTTGTATTATTATTATTAATTTAATTAATTATATATGTTTTTATGATTTTTATGACATGACTGAATAGAGCTAATAATTATACAACAATTTTAATAATTATGTTTGAATGTTAATTTACTTCTTGAAATAGATTTAGATTAAGATGTATTTTTTGCATGCTATGTGACAGCTAAATGTGTGATCATTATAAATGTATTTAAAGATCTATTGTTAACCACATTTAAAGCAAATAAAAAAACTTACTTACTTGCTTGTGTATTCAAGCCACTGGTCTCCCTGTGTCTGGCCAAGCCCCTGAGTAGTCTATGTCTACCCAAGCTACTGGCCTGTCTGTGTCTACCTAAGCCACTTGCTGGTCTGTATCTATCCAAGAGACTGGCCTGTCTGTGTCTGGCTGGCCAAGCCACTGGTCTGTCTGTGTCTACCTAAGCCACTTGTTTGTCTGTGTCTACCTAAGTCACTTGTTTGTCTGTATCTATCCAAGACACTGGCCTGTCTGTGTCTAGCCAAGCCACTGGTCTGTCTGTGTCTACCTAAGCGACTTGTTTGTCTGTATCTATTCACGCCACTGGTCTGCCTGTGTCTGGCCAAGCCCCTGAGTAGTCTATGTCTACCCAAGCTACTGGCCTGTCTGTGTCTACCTAAGCCACTTGCTGGCCTGTATCTATTTAAGAGACTGACCTGTCTGTGTCTGGCTGGCCAAGCCACTGGTCTGTCTGTGTCTACCTAAGCCACTTGTTTGTCTGTGTCTACCTAAGTCACTTGTTTGTCTGTATCTATCCAAGACACTGGCCTGTCTGTGTCTACCTAAGCGACTTGTTTGTCTGTATCTATTCACGCCACTGGTCTGCCTGTGTCTGGCCAAGCCCCTGAGTAGTCTATGTCTACCCAAGCTACTGGCCTGTCTGTGTCTACCTAAGCCACTTGCTGGTCTGTATCTATCCAAGAGACTGGCCTGTCTGTGTCTGGCTGGCCAAGCCACTGGTCTGTCTGTGTCTACCTAAGCCACTTGTTTGTCTGTGTCTACCTAAGTCACTTGTTTGTCTGTATCTATCCAAGACTCTGGCCTGTCTGTGTCTAGCCAAGCCACTGGTCTGTCTGTGTCTACCTAAGCGACTTGTTTGTCTGTATCTATTCACGCCACTGGTCTGCCTGTGTCTGGCCAAGCCCCTGAGTAGTCTATGTCTACCCAAGCTACTGGCCTGTCTGTGTCTACCTAAGCCACTTGCTGGTCTGTATCTATCCAAGAGACTGGCCTGCCTGTGTCTGGCTGGCCAAGCCACTGGTCTGTCTGTGTCTACCTAAGCCACTTGTTTGTCTGTGTCTACCTAAGTCACTTGTTTGTCTGTATCTATCCAAGACACTGGCCTGTCTGTGTCTAGCCAAGCCACTGGTCTGTCTGTGTCTACCTAAGCGACTTGTTTGTCTGTATCTATTCACGCCACTGGTCTGCCTGTGTCTGGCTAAGCCCCTGGGCGGCCTATATCTAGCCAATCCACTGTTCTGTATGTGTTTACCAAAGCCACAGGCAGGTCTGTATCTATTCAAACCACTGGTCTGTCTGTGTCTATTCAAGCCACTGGCTTATTGGTGTCTGCCAAACCACTTTCCTGTCTGTGTCTGTCCAAGCCACTGGTCTGTCTGTGTCTATTCAAGCCACTGGCTTATTGGTGTCTGCCAAACCACTTTCCTGTCTGTGTTTAACCAAGCCATTAACCTGTCTGTATCTGGCCACTGGCCTGTCGCTTTCTGTCCAAACCACACCTAGCATTCTATTTCAAAGGAATCTCTGTAACTTCAGTCTGCGTTCCGTGTAGCGTGTCTGTCGGTGTGTCAGCGTGATTGGTTTGTGGCCAACGTTGGTATGGGAATACGGCGTTACTCCAGAGGCGGCGGTAGGCGTAGTCCACGTGGGTCACCACCGGTCTCGCTCCTCGAAAGATTGAAGACAGTTTGTGTGGAACGCTATCATAGAAGTTTGGGAGATTAGCCAGCCGCCACCGCCGCCGCCCAGCCCGCGCCCAGCCCGAGCCGGGACCCAGCCAGCATGCATCCCTTGTGACTCACGTGGTCGGCGTGCGTGTTGGCCCGCAGTATGTTGGCCCCGTCCAGCAGGCCGGCGGCGGCACCCCGCGCGGCCCAGGCCTCGTGCGCGGCGCCCGCCACCGCCGCCGCCCAGCCCGCGCCCAGCCCGAGCCGGGACACTAGCCAGCATACGTCCAGCGCCACTAGCGCGCTCTGCAAATAAACAAAAAAAATAGTGCGTGGAGTCCCTCCGCGCGGAAGAAGTGAAACTTCATAATAAAAAATATGAGGGAAAATGTGACCCCCTAAACCCCCCCTCAACCCAACCCGCTCCCAACCCGCCCCCAACCCGCTCTCAAGTGCCTATAGAAGTTTTACTTCAAAAACAAACGTCTCGTAAACGTCAACTTGCGTTGTGTTGCGTTGCGTTGCGATTTAACGCAACGCTTGTTGGAAGTCGCATTAGAAGTTTCACTTCAATAAAAAAAAATTAAACAATTCGGCGGCTCTTTAACTTAAGCCAGGAGGGTTTCACTCCGCAATCCGCAATTAAGGTGTTCGGCCAGCGCGCCTCCCGGGCAGGCGTATGCGCGTATGGCGGCAGTAGGTTGTCGGTCGGCATTTGGTTCGCACGATATTTTTTAGTGATTTTTGCAACAAACAATGACTTCTAAACGATCTTGATACTGTTGCGTTAAAATGTAGTTTACTGAATTAATACACACTGTTATCTTTCTTGATTTATATACCTACCTAAACATCAGCGAGTGAGATCCCTGTGCGCTTGGTTTCGGGTCAGCGGTGCCCAATGGAATATGAACGCTCGTACCACACGATAAGTTTCAATTACGCGTGCAATCAGTTAACGGTCGTAAGAGTAGGCAAATTTTTATACCTAAAGTTGACTTTTGTTAGAGAGTGATCTTTCTGTACGCTAATACTATTAGTTATTCTGTGCTTAGATATTAAGAATGTAACTAACACATTGTATATGGGACTCCTCGTCCTGAAATAAATGTTTTTTTTTTTAAGCTCCTACCAGCAAAGTACTCGCCAAACTTGTGCGTTTGTCGTCGATTCAGTACTCACAGGCTTCCCGAAGTAGGAGAACTGTGTGTAGTTGAACATGAGTGTATCCCGGCGCTCCTCCCAGGCGCGGCGCGCGCGCCGGCGCTCCACCATCGCCTCCAGGGCTTCCCTGCCGCCCTCTGCCGGCTCGTCCTGCCACAGTGATAATAATACAGGGTAATTTTTTAATTAAGTGCACAAATAACAAATAATATTTATCACTTATTATATTACATTTATATTTATATTTTACAATTATTTAAACAAAATTCCAGGTGAGGTGAGGTGAGGGAGTATCAGGACGTTTTTTATACCTAAAAAAAAAACCAGTGCTTGACCTAAGCTAGTATTTTACTATCATGTATGTGTATGTATGTATGTAAACTCTTTATTGTACAAAAATAAAAATAAAATAACACTATTGATAACCATTGAGATAGACGTACACAAGTGACCTTATCCCTTTAAGTAAACTCTACAAGCCTGTCCAGATGAGGCGTTCTGCGCACGAGTTCACTGGCGCGTTCCCGAGATACTGGAGCTACATATATCCCGCCCAGAAGCTGTCGCGTTTCCTCACTCGCGCGTAAAACGCGGTATCTCGACGAAATATAACATTAAAGCGTATGAGTGGACTCGAGACATAACGCCTCATCAGGACAGACTCTACCAGTCAACTTTTGAGTGGATTAGAGGAACATTTAGTAAGTGTTTGGTACGATCGGCCCAAGCGCCGGCTTGCCAATTTCAAAACAAATTTGCTTGCAGCCGTTGAAGTTCATTGGTATGGATAGTATTATGTAACGGAAATCGCGAGGAAAATCGGGAGCACACGCGTTCGTACGTACCTGCAGTAACCAGACTGACGATATATGAGGGTACCCTCTTTTTCCAATATACTACATGCCTTCCCCTCGAGACAGTTCACCAACACTAAGTTTCCAATAATCACTAATTGTTCACTAATACTAAGTTTTCTATTATCACTAATTGTTCACTAACACTAAGTTTTCTATTATCACTAATTGTTCACTAACACTAAGTTTTCTTTATCACTAATTGTTCACTAACACTATTTACTCTTCGTTCTGTCCTTTTAGTCCTTACACTACCTACTTATTATAAAATCTGAACTATTATTAAATCGACTCATTTGAGCTACCAGTATCTCCATCTTCTGGTTCTGACAGATTCCTATCACAATCTAAAATCCGTCTCTTCGCCTCCTTGTCTTGTGGTGAGGCAGGCGATCTAATTCGTTTACTAACCGGGGGTATGTGTTCTGGGCTCTGATTAAAAGTATAGTCTTGTGGACCGGACACTCCTATGATATCCACCCACCGCGAGGCTGGTGGAGTAGCACTCACTTGTACATCGTCTTCATCGTCGTCATCTTTTTCCTGTGGCTTTTCTTTTGCGTGTACAAGTTCTGGTTGCATAATGTTTTGGGCAACCACCTCTTCTCCCCCGTGGCTTTGCATCTGATTTATATGTCTCTTGAATGATTTTCCATTCCACTGTATTATGTACCTGCATACACCTTGTCTTTTTTCTACTATTCCTTTCAACCAACGAGGCCCTGGACCATAATTTCGGAAAAATACTGATTGTCCTGTAGAAAAGGAGCGTACTCGAGTGTTCTCATTTTCATCAGAAACATCGATTCTTCCCTGATCCTTAAATGTGAGAGGATTCAAGTGATCAAACTTGGTTCTGAAGCGTCTATTATTCAAAAGTTCTGCAGGTGATTTGTCACTGGTACTATTAGGTGTGGTACGTAACTCATACAATATGGTAGGTAATTTAATGTGCCATGGCAACGTTTGTTGCTTCCTAAGCTTATTTTTTACAGTTTGCACAGTTCTCTCTGCCTGTCCATTAGACGCCGGGTGGTAAGGAGGTGTTAAAACTTGTTTTATTCCATTTGTAGATAGGAACATTTTAAATTGTTCAGATATGAAACTTCTGCCATTATCACTCACTAAAGTATCTGGTAAGCCTTGGTCTGCAAAAATATTTGTTAGAGTATTTATAAGTGTTTCCGAACTCATGTCAGGAACAATTTTGACCTCTGGCCATTTAGAATAGGCATCAATTAATATGAGGAACATTTTTCCTTGAAATGGTCCAGCATAGTCAATATGTAACCTAGACCATGCTTTCTCAGGCCTTATCCACTTATGACTTACTTGTGCAGGCATATTCCGATTCTCACCACAAGTCTCGCAGCTCTTCACTAATTTCTCGATATCTTTATCTATAGCTGGCCACCAAAAATAACTTCTGGCTAAGGCTTTCGTAATTATAATTCCATCATGGTTGTTATGTAGCTCCTGTAGAATGTAAGATCTCTTTTTTTCTGGTATAATAACTCGATTGCCCCAAAGAATACAGTTCTTGTATTCTGACAATTCCATTCGCTTCTGCCAAAATAATTTATATTCCAATTCTACCTTAGCAGGCCATCCGTTTCGGATCCAGTATAACACCTTACTCAGTGTTCTATCTTTAGTTGTCAGTTTAGCCACTTCATTGGCTGATAGTTCTAAGTCTGTTGGAGTTTCTTCTATGAGCAAAACTCCTAGATACTCATCCTCGGTCGACTGGTCACGGTTTGGCCACCTGCTTAAAGCATCAGCATTTCCTAATTTTTTCCCTTCCACGTATTGTATGGAGTAATCGTAAGAATTCAATAGTAAAGCCCAACGAAGCATTCTCGGGGAAATCACATTAGGTATGGGCTTTTTAGGTTCGAATAAACCTAACAATGGTTTATGATCCGTTCTGATAATTATTTTCCTACCACTTATAAATTGATGGATTTTTTTAAGGCCAAATACTATCGCAGCTGCTTCTTTATCTATTTGTGCATAATTCCTTTCGTGAATATTCATGGTCCGTGACGCAAACTTTATTGGCCTCACAGAACCATCGTCCATTACGTGTTCCAAAACAGCACCCATGCCATATTGCGACGCGTCACACGACATTATGATCTCCCTATTCACATCGTAATGAACTAAAGTGTCTGTGCTCGAGAGCATACTGCGCAACTTCTCAAAAGCTCTTTGATGTTGCGAGGTCCACTGCCACTTAGCGTCTTTATTTAATAATTTATACAGTGGTTCAGCAATATTAGCTTTATGTGGTAAAAAACGGTCATAAAAATTCAGTAATCCCAAGAAAGCTTGGAGCTCCTTCACGCTCCTTGAGGCCGGTTCTCAATTGCATGAATTTTATCGTCACAAGGATGAATACCATATTCATCAATGAGAAAACCTAAAAAGTTCACATTATTTGCTGCAAAGCTACATTTTCCTTTATTCAATCTTAAACCAGCTTCATTTACCCCCGCTCACAACTATGTCATCCAGGAGTACAGCGATGCCTTTTATCCCAGCCAGCAAAGACGACATTAGCCTCTGGAATATACCCGGACATGCTTTTACCCCAAAAGCTAAACGTTTCATTTTATACAGCCCTTTGGGAGTATTTATTGTTAACAGCTGTGCTGTTGGTTCGTCTACAGTAACTTGAGTGTACGCCCTTTCTAAATCAATTTTACTAAAAATTATTCCACCTTGCAAGGCTGTGAAAGCTTCATCCAGAGTGGGAAGAGGATATGTATCAGTATCGGTTACTATATTTACTGTAGATCTGTAGTCCCCACAAAGCCTAACAGTGCCATTCGACTTTAGTACTGGTACTATGGGTGTAGCCCAATCAGAATGTGCAGTTGGTACCAGAACTCCTTCATCGACTAGCCTGTCTATTTCCTTAAAAACTCTGTCCCTTAATGCAAACGGAATAGGACGGCTTTTCAAAAATTTGGGTACTGATCCTTCTTTTGATGTGATATTAACCATGGGGCCTTTATATTTCCCTAGTCCTTCCTGGAAAACATCATTATATTTTTGAAGCAATTCTTTAATTCCTGTATTAGGAGCCATCACATGATACACTCCCTGTACCTGTATCCTTAATGGTTCAAACCAATTACGCCCTATAAGGCTAGGTCCGTTTCCCCGAGCGATATAAAGCATCAAATTATTATGTAATCCCTTAAAAGAGACTTCTACCTTAGTTTTCCCTAATATATTTAAATGGTTATCAGTCCATGTAGTTAAAATAACCCCACCTTTCTCTAGTATGGGTAATTCACCATTCCATATGAGCCTGGCCGTTGCTTCTGAAATGAGGGTAAATGCACATCCAGAGTCCACTTCCATTTCGACGATTGAACCTTCAATTGACACTTTTACCATATACGCATCAACTTTACATTCTCTGACATTATTTATTGTTGTCACATATAAACCGTTACAATTTGATTTCAGTGTACTATCCTGTTTATTCTTGCCAAGACATACAGACTCGATGTGTCCAGTTTTACCACAAAAATTACATTTACTCCATCGAAACTTGCACTCCCCCCTATGTTGCCTACCACATCTGAAACAGGGTTTAGTTTGTTTATCAAACTTTTTATTTGTAATTTTATTCACTTCCATGGGTTCATCAACCTCTAAGCTTGGCTTAGACGGTCCTGGAATTAAAATTATATTTGAATCAAATGTGGCGGTCTCATGCGAAAACGCTATTTCAGACGCTTGGGTAAAAGTTAGTTTTTCACATTGTAATAATTTCCTTTGAACTTCTTTACTTCTAATACCACAGACTAAACGATCGCGCAGTGTTCGATCTAAATCTTGAAAATTACACTGTATACTTAATTTCCTTAAATTTGGGACATAGTCCTTGACCTTCTCCCCCTCTTCTTGATTCCTTGAATGAAATTTAAAAGATTCCACAATTTCATTAGGTGTGGGGTGGAAATGCTTGTTCAAAATTTGTAATATTGCTTCATAGGTTATACCCTCAATACTAGTGGGAGATGCCAAGGAGATTATTAGATCAAATAATTCAGAGCCACATACCGCCAATAAATTCGCCTTTTTCTTGTTTTCATCATCTATATCATTTGCCTGTAAGCAAAACTCAAATCTTGTGATGTAATTTTTCCAGCATCCATGTACCATATCAAATTCACAAAACTTAATACCCATTTCCGCTTTTCACAATACAACAACTTCACTAATATACCCTAAATATGGCCTATTACACGCTTTACTAACGTTTTATTCTCGTCGCCACTATTATGTAACGGAAATCGCGAGGAAAATCGGGAGCACACGCGTTCGTACGTACCTGCAGTAACCAGACTGACGATATGTGAGGGTACCCTCTTTTTCCAATATACTACAGATAGGTATGGAAAGATGTCTAGCCACTGCACGCAAACTGGGCCTTTAAGGTGTCAAGCTGGCATCTGGGCCGATTGTACCTATTGTTTTGATTAAAAAAAAAACTTTCTGCCAAGTTTCTTACGGCACATTGTTCTTAACAATGATGGTCTTTTCAAAAGCATTTGCAGCCTACTTACAGAATAAATAGCTAGAATATTGGAGACCTCGGCTCTGACTACTAGTCAGTGCTCTGCTCAATAAATACTATTAAATACTTAGATAATCTTAGGTATTACAGTCAGCTCGACAGTTCACAAATAATTTAGAACACCTTGGAAAACTATTGACACTTGAGATTGAAAAAAAAACTGAAAAAATAGGAATTATTAGGCAGCTTAATAAACTTGAGCGAATTCAAAATCTATGCATTTGGTTTATTTTTGGTCTGCGTAAGTTCGATCACAGCTCAAGTGGCTCCCAATCCGCCTTCGCCGTAACTCTCACGTTCTCCACCTTCTTTACGGCATTCTCTTTAACCCTGCAACTCCTCGCTACCTCAAAGAGCGGTTTAGCTACGTAACTGCTATTCGATGCTCTCAGAACTTTCTCCTTACCGTGCCTCTCTCTAACTCCAAATTCTGTGTCTATTCTTATACTGTCCATGCTATTCGGTTGTCAAATGCCTTGCCGATTGACTTACGACGGGCAAAATCTCTGTCAATCTTTAAATCAATGCTTAAGGTGTACTATCTGTCTTCTTGTAATAATTAGCTTTGTTATAGTTTATTTATTTATACGTGGCTGTTTATACCAATGCTTATATTTGTTTTAAACGTGTACTTATTATATGTACGATATATGTATGAGTAGATGTACTATTTTTTGTTGCGTTTTAATTTTCTGATCCACTGTTGATGCACCACCTGCTGTAAACTAGTCCTTCCTTCTTTCTGGTAAAGGGTTGCCTGGAAGAGATCGCTCTTAAGCGATACGGCCGCCTATTGCTTACCTTGTAACTTACTCTCTGTGTACCTGTTTTCTGTATTGCTTACTATTCCTGGTGTACAATAAAGAGTCATTGTATTGTATTGTATTGTATTGTATTGTATTATTTGAAATTAAAAATTACTTAACTTTTTCTAGCGATTTTCTTCCATCTCCTATCTCACCTGATAATAAGTGCAGAAGAGTAACAGCCTTTTCACTCTAGCTCTGTATGGCTCTAAATTGTACTAGTTTGGAAAACAGACAGAAGTGACTTACCTCATCCTCATCCTCATCATCTCTGAAGATGTCTTCAAAGTCTGGAATCTTCTCTTCCTCATCTTTGTAGACCATCCTCACCTGAAATTGTGAACCTGTTTTAAGTGGATGTACACTTCTTTAGTCCAGGTAAGAGCAGACTTTTGTGTGATAAGATAAATATGAAAGTATATACTGAAGTCATGAATGCTATATGAATTTAAGTAGAAATTTATCCTTGTCTAGCACCCACAGTACATCCATTGCTTAGCTTGGGGCAAGGCCAGTTAGTGCCACAATATTTTATTTATTTATTGTGTTAAGAATTCATTACAACTAACCTGTCCTTCGCTGTACACATTGCAGACGTGCGAGGGCTTGTGGCAATCCAGCACAAAGAACACAACATCTTCCTCCGGCTGCAGTATATCCACCAGGTCAATGGTCCCTCCACAGTTCACCAAGCACACATACTTGATCTCATCGTTATTCTCATCATAAGCTTGCTTCAACTCTGATATACCCCCCACAGGGACCAAAGTGTACGAAATATTATCACATTTGAACAGTCCTTGCAGTATTTTACACGCACATATCGCGTCGACGTCGTAGTGGACTAACAGTAACACCCGCTGAAAAAAAATCCCAGTTTTACACGAGGAAAATCCATCGTAAACATGTCATGTAAACATCTTACTTACGGAACCAAGAAGCACGTTATAGAAGTCGTTCTTCAAGTTTTCTATAAACATTTTAGCCCTTCATAAATATGAAGTGATTATTTACTAAGAATTCATGTTCAAATCGTAATTTTTAAGTTGATTATGCTTTTTTTACCGTTATCATTGAACAAAAACATGTACATTGACCTGAAACACCTGTCGATCTGTCAATAGAGTTTTTCGCGCCAAATTGCTTTATGCGTTCGGAAATCGCTGGGATAGAAAATAGTTATAATTCGTAAATAAGAATCGATGTTTTTTATTAGCTCTAAGTATAATTGCCTTATAAAAAATTACTTTGTAACTTATTTTAGATGAAATGAGACCATCTACAAAATTATGTAAATATTTTTCTACAACCTTCTGAGACAGTTCCCGCGCAACGCACTGTATGGTTAGTGGCGCAAAATTCAAACTATTAATAGCACATGATAGCACACATAAATGAAATATCTATGCCCCAGCTTTACAAATAAATTTCTAGACTCAAAATAATAACTCTAGATTGTCATCGAACGTCGTGCGTGAAATTTTTGACTCAAAGTTTTGCACTTGGCATTTTAGAATATTCAAAACTTGTAGCATACTTTACAAACAAGAATTGGTCGTTTAATAGTGTAGATAGGGTAGTCACAGGAATTTGTATAGTCAATACTAAGATTGCTACGATTTACTTACTGTATCTACATGGCGAAAAGTGAAACGTCTAACTTCTTGCCACTACCACTTACACTTGTTTCAAGTCTATGTCTCTGGTCCCGCGGGAAATATGCAATTTTATGGGATAAAACGATAAAAACAATCCTACGTCCCTCCCAGGGTGTCAAACTATCTCCATACCAAATTGCATCTAAAACGGTTCAGTGCTGTAAGCGTGAAAAGGTATCAGATAGACAGTCACTTTTGCATTTATGATATTACTAGTAAGGATAAAAACCGGCCAAGAGCGTGTCGGACACGCCCAAGGTAGGGTTCCGTAGCCATTACGAAAAAATCAAGTAATATTTTTCTAAGGATTTCGTATGTGTACGGAATCATCCAAGTTTAGGTATGTTTTATACCTTAGGCTACTATTTACTCTTAAACTACAAATAATTTCCAAGCAATCTTAGCCGCTATAATTTTCCTAGTAAATTTGATATATTTACTACCCTTCTGAATTTTTTCAAATTTTTCCACCCAACAGTTTAGATTTTAGAGGGGGGGGACGGCCGATTTTAATGAAAATTTTCACTTTAAAGTTGAATATTTCGCAAACAGATCACTGAATAGAAAAATCATGTTAGCAACCCCGCAATGATTTTAAAAGACCTATCCAACGATACCCCACACTATAGGGTTAGCCAAGAAAAAAAAAATCACCCCCACTTTACGTCTATGGAAGGTACCCTAAAAAAATTTTTTTTACTTTTTTTTATTCAATCACTTTGTCGGCGTGATTGATATATATATTGATGCCAAATTACAGCTTTCTAGTACTAACAGTCTCTGAGCTTAGCCACGGACAGACAGACAGACGGACAGACATGGCGAAACTATAAGGGTTCCTAGTTGACTACGGAACCCTAAAAAGCTTGTAAGATCAAGTAAGCCAAAATATTTTATTTTTTTAAATCGGCAAGAGATTTCTTTTTCACAAAATAATTTAATGGCCATTTAAGCATCCATTTTCGAGCTAAGATTTGTTCCTTTATTTACGCTCATCACAGCCACATTCACTATAAGTAATACTTCTTAATATTAATCGTTAAGGCTTAGGTTAGGGTTGAGGACAAGGATATTTTTTTCCTTTTATCATAATTAAGATACTTATAGAAATACGATGTGTAAAAAGTATACACAAGTTCTTTGACCTCAACTGATGACGAGGCGAGGAAACTAAAACAAATAAATATTTTTTCACCCTTTTTAATTATTGTCTTCCTTAAATAAAACAAAATACAAACATTACATTTGTAAGAAACGTTTCTTACACAACTATTTATTTATACCCAGACACGCAACAACTAGCTAGCGAAAAAATCACAAACCAGGCAGCTCTTTCTGTCCATTCCAAATATCAACATGATGCTGCGCTATGGTGTACGCTATTGTGTCAGGCCTCACAAGATTCGACGTCAACGCTCGGTGGTAGGACTTGATCAGAGACGCATCAGTCTCATCAGGATACAAATAGTCTTTGAGCTGGTAACACAGGCGATCTTCGGGACAGTCCAGAGCTCTTAGACAACCAGCATACTCCGACCAAACAAGCTTCCGCCATTTCACATCATGCCGTTGAGCAAGAGGCACCAAAACACACGCAGCAAAGTTACAGTCCCCGTAACTAACAGACTGAAACTGCTCCAAAAACTGCGTATAGAAACCCTGGAAATGACTCAATCCAGTAAGCTGCTGATCGAAATTGAATTCGCTGCTCTTCCTAAACAAAATCTGAGTACATTTCTGGAGCAGAATTTTAATTTTCGGGTCTAAGAATAACGAGTTGTCGCATAGGAACACGCACATCAGTCGGCAGAATCTATCAGTCACATTTATGTCCTGTAGGAGATCTGGGAAGCAATATTCGTTGAATAAAATCCACTCTAAACTACTCCTGATGATGAACTCCTTCGCTGCTGTCTGCTCCTTTGTTTCGATAACGTGTTCTCCAATTACTCTAGGTGCTGCTGGCTCTTGGCTTCTGCTGTATAGATTCAAAATCGGCAAATACATCCAGTCTCTCGGTAAAATTGGTTCCTGCCATTTTCTAAGCACAATGTTGGCCCCAGTGTCCCTGTAATTCAGGTTAACAACTGTGCTGTAACACAATTTGATCTCTTGTATTGATGTTAGTGCTTTCGAGAATCCATCAGCATCTGATAACGAAACTAAATTCATTAGTCTCTCTGCTGTAAACCATTGCTTGTTAAACACAATGTTGTTGAACATAAACTCCAGCTCCTCCCTTTTATCTACTCTTAAAATGTAGCACAGTTTATTTGCTACAGAGTACAGCAAATCCTTCTTAGATTCCGGAATATCTATCTTCACTGCTACTTTTATAATACTGGTCACAAGATCGGTTTCTGTTCTTGTAAACCAATTGTCACTCAGACTTGGTAACTTTGCGGCCAGCTTTTCGATGTATGGCTCAAGTTTTTCGACAAAAGCTTGCAATATTTTGGCATCATTAAAAAGTTCAAGGACTTTGAATAGAGATGCCAAAAATGGAACAGAGGATTGTGTATTTAGAATAGGTAAGGTTTTCAACTGTGCCTCTACAACTGACGAGCCTAAGCTCATCAAATTTTTAGTGAAATGTAGATCTTTGATTTCTATTCTGGATAACAGATTCGAACTAGCTTCAAGGTGTGAAATTATTTTCAAAAATCCTGAAGAATTCGATAGCTTTGTCAGGGTATCTTTCAGAAATCCGAGTTCAATTTGATCTATTAGAATAATTGTTTTGCAGCAATCTAAGATGGAGCAGACAAGGCGCAAATGTCCACAAGTATAACTTTCGCACATGGATACTTGGGCCAGCCACTTTCGTGCCCCTTCTCTCAACAGGATGTACAGCTGTTGCTTATTGCTGTCCAAGACTGGTGTGTTGCTCAAGATCTTGCTGGCAAATTGCAAAATGACAGCCGCATGCGTGGCATTCAATGCAGACGTATTAACAAACACGTCGGTATTTTGAACATGTGTGTACAACGTCGAGAGTATGATTGGAAACAATGAGATAGCTTCTACAATAGCTAGCTTGTATTGAAGCAAATTAGAAATGACACAAAACGCTTCGATTTGTATGCGTAGAGCGTTAGTGGTACTTGCAACTGCACTTATGTGTCGCGTCACAGGATCCAAAAAAGAGTACTTCTTCAGCAACATTTCTCCAATTTCTTTTGACTGTAATGATAGGATTCTAATTAACCTCATCGCTGCTAGCTGCGTTTGTTGATGCATATTGTGGTTTGAAACCACTTCTTTAATACTGTCCATTAAAAACTCTTTTTCTACTATCTTCATTGATGTTTCAGGTGAATCTCTGGCCAATCTTGTCAAAAGTTGCAAAGAATATTGAATACAATTGTCATTAGGTTTTATATTCTGCAAGATATACTGTAATCTGGTAAGGATATCAGTTCTTAGCAAAGCTGCTATGATATCTACTTCAGCTAAGTGATAGTCTTTTAGTTCTGATTCCTTCGACTCTAGTTCTTCAATTTCGGACTTGTCATTTTCTAAACAAGGTTGTTGGGTCCCTGCCTCAAAGCCTAGCAGAGCATCTAAACTGGCTTCATCAATCCTGTTGTATATTAAATTCCTTAAAGCTTTTAATGATGACTCTATAATAGCTTCAGTTTTATCGTCTAAAGCAAATCTTAAGACAAACAGTATTTTGCTTAGAGGAATTTCAATAACATCTCTGTATGTCCCTGCAGAGTAGTATTCCAAGATGCCTGCTATAGTAGACAAGGCGAAGACTCTTTGTTGCGAAATTGTGGAACGAGTTAATTCAAATAATTCTGTCAATGTATAACCAGGGCGATGAGGTTCATCTCCATGATGGAAAAGACTTTTTGTTTCCTCTGTGTATGGAATTGTGTAAGGTAATAGATACCCTTTGAAGTCAAATCGGGCTTCATATGGTTTGTCTGGTGTCATTGTACTGCTTTCTTTAATACCTTTCATCCATTCAAGTTTGTCCTTTTCTAAAGAATCAAAGTGAAGCCATTGGTTGACATTGGGATGAGACAATATGTCATTTTCATAAAGTTCATCAGCATCTGAAACGTTTTTCTCACCTGTGTTTGTTAGTTTTTTGTTCTTTGGACTTTTATCACCCATTGGATTTTGATTGTCATTTTTTCTCTTGGATTTTAAAAATTTAACCAAGTTTGGATCTAAATCTGTAAGTAGCTTCTGCTGTTCTTCTAATATTTCATTTTGTGACATGTTACTAAGTAAATTAACATTTTCATTGTGGATGGCATCCGCATCTTGTGTTGTCACAACATAACTTTTATCAGGAAGATTTGTTAAATGTTGCTTCGAGTCTATGGTCATATTTTTACTTGCCGGCTCATCAACTTCCATTTGTATAGATTTTTCTAGTCTATTCTGCTCAATATAAAGTGCATGAATACTTTTTGTTTCAGACGCAATAGTAACGTTACATTTCACAGCAACTGGAAACCCTTTCTCTGGCATAGACTTAAACCCTACGTCTAAATTTCCATTTGTGTTTTTCTCAACAATATTACTCATGACTGATGGTATTATCTTAGGGTAATATACCTTATCGTCATCTATTTCTGCCTCCATTGTCTCATCTTGTACGTTCTTCTCCAATACATCCCCCATAACGGAACCAGTGCTACTTTCAAAGCGCACTGTTTTTTCATTTTTGAGGCCCTTAGATTGTGCGTATTTAGATGGCTTACGAGTTGATGCCTTCGAGGTTGGTGGTTTTAGGTTTTCTGCAAAAGCTTGTGATCTCAGGTTAGTCACCTGGGCTGCTGGGCGTAGGTTCGGTTTTTTGTTTTTTTCGCGAAGGTATTCTTCTTGGATTCGAAGGATATCTTCCTCTCCTTCGTCTGGGCTTGGACGTTTTAGCATTATGAGCAGCTGAAGTGGCTACTTACCAGACAATTTAATTGATTTAAAATAACAATTGCAGGAAACTGCAGAAAAAACAAATTGTGATGTGCTGCTTCTCAAATTGTTTTTACGATATGACAGTGACAGGCAGGATTAACAAGAGTGAATTGTTTACGAAGAGCGTTATGATTTTATTAAAAAAATATTTTTATTCCGACTTTCTTTTTTCAAGCTACTTTAGTGTTAGAAAATTCGTGCGTAGCAAAAAAATTACATTAATTAAAATTCGTGTTGACTTTTTTTTTAAATAAAGCGATATAGAGAAAGGCTTTTTAACGTCACAAGACAAATGTCTTTTTCAATAACGTTATTCGTAAACACACAAGTATCACTCATTTCGACTGCAACATAGTTCTTTTCAATCTTTTCCTGCTAAAAGGGCTTGATGACTTCAATTTAAAGAACCTTTTAAATATATTAGAATATTGCATTGGTATTGAAATGTTACTGCATCTGGAAAATGTATCATTTAACACTAGTTAAATTTTGTTATTGTTTTTCAAAAGAAAATACGTGGTTGTATGGGTCATATCCCTATTGTTACAAAAATAAAAGATAATAATAAAGTTAATGTGAACATGACAATTGACCGAACACGTGAGTTTGTTTTCTAGGTTTGTTTTGAAGTGAAGGAATATAAACTATTTTTCAATTTATTAAACAAATATGCCTAACATAAAAAAAACAATGGAAAAACTGAAGCATCCAAATAGCAGAAAAACTCAAACACTCGCCAAGAAAATGAAAAGAGTGGAGAAAAAAGACCATAACAAACTAGGCACTCACATTAAACAGAACTTAGTTGGTGAGAAAATTCTGTGGTTTAAGGACAGGATACCAGAGGACTGTGTGGTTTTAACTAAGGAACAGACCCTGGAGTTGATTGAAACTTATTTGTCGAGGTTTGATGAAGAATTAGAACAAATCACATTGAAGAATTCTATAGGGCAAAGAAAACATCGTCAGCACGCTAGTAGGGAAGACATAATAAATATAACAAAAAAGAGGGAACTGGATGAATTTGCCACTTGCGGCTTAGAGATGCCAGACCTCCTAGATGTGGAGCAGGTTGAAGTGTTGAAAAACTGGAACGGAGAACTGAGGTTTTTGCAGCATTTCAAGTTGAAGAGGTTCACCAAACAGAGTTTAATATAAAATTTACACTAAGCGGTTTTTATTTCATAAATCCTATGGCTCAATTGCTCATTCAGAACTATCTTGTGACAGTAAATTTATAAAATACAAAATAAGCTTGCATTTAATCACAATCACTAATGGTAAGGGAACACAGGGCCTAAGATGAAGCATGTTTGCCTAATATTTAGGGCCAGATACACCCTTAGGCAGAGTAAGCAGCTGCCTAGGGGCCGTGCATCAGCAAATGGTCCTGTGCGGGCACAAAATGTTTAAGAGTGAAAATTTGTAATGTCAATTATTAATCCGGCCATGCCAATAGTTGCCCTAGAATTGAAGACTCTCAGATTGCAACATTAGTGGAATTTCAATGTTGTATACAGTGTAATGACACTCAAATGATTTTTTCATAAAGATGCATCAAATACAAAAAATCTGAACGGAGTGGCAGCACTTACATACACACTTTGACCTTTTTGCTTCCATTATGAAAGGTAAATGGTTGTTTTATCTTCAATGCTACAAGAAACCAGAGTCTACAATTCTCGCCTTTTTACTCTTCATTTTCGGCGCGCTAATAACACTAACTCTTTTAGTATAAATAATATTGTGCCACTCATACATATAAAATCAAATAAAACACCAAATAAGATGACTAATTTATTTATATCATAAATTATTTACAACTTTTGATACAGAAAGTATAAAAAAAAAACCACAGGCCTAGCATGAAAACATGATTTGTCGTAAAAGGAACATCTACATACTCTTTAAATAAATTAGCATTTAAAATTAACATTTTGTTCATGCTAGGCCCAACCAATTAAGCATTACATGATATGTTATGCAGAAAATCAGTTGCACACAATATCACATAAAATACAAAATTTGCAAGTAAGTATTTATTCAACTGTGTTACAGACAGATATACATATTTATATTTTATCAGAATGAGTTTGTTATCTTTTTCAAATACTGGATTCACTTTTTACATGATACGTCAAATATCTACATTCATAGCGTCAAATACAATGTAACTTGAAATAAATAATTTGAATTTAATATTTTACCGATTGCTTTCAAACAATTCAAACAGTGTTTCATGAAATTGTAGCCAAATAAAGTTTCAAAGTAACGACGATATCTCATCTCCTATTATATTCCTCGCCTTTACTAATTGTCGTAACTAACAATATGACTCATAGTTACGGCCTACGGCCTTCCACGACCACGTGCGACCGACCACGAAGAGAGTGTTCTCTGTCCATTACGCGGCCGAGACGCTCGCTGCTCACTGATCACCTTGCAACACCCGCAATGAACAGAAAACGCTTGCCGCGCTGACGGCGTAGAACAATTTAATTTAAATTTAATCATTTACATTTCAATTACCAGTCCGCACAACAAAATTGGACCAATTTGTTACAGTTTAAAGCTAAATTTAGCGTACTCCGAAATAGAATGGCGTCATCACGCAGCATACCTACGCAAGCGAATTGCCACTAATACTTGTATAGTTGGAATTTTATAAGCTGGGGGTTTAGAACTGCAGAACTCATCTGGTAAAGATAACATTGTTCTCGTTTGTTGAAGCCTACCGCTAATAACAAATCAGAAAAGTAACAAAAATGCAAACAAATAGCTACCGTCTTCTCCAAGTTACAAGGTTGAAATTGCAAAAGCTTAACTCATTACGAAAGGCCTTTCGTCATTGTAAGCGGTACTCAGGTGGATCGTCGGCGTTGTAGTGCGTCCCTAATAGAACAAACGAGAACAATGTTATCTTTACCAGATGAGGTCTGCAGTCCTAAACCCCCAGCTTATAAAATTCCAACTATATATGTATATAAGTATGTGCCAGTGGCGTCGAGTGAACATTTCGTTAAGAAACCAGGAGAGTGAGAGAAGCGTGAGTTACACACCTTCGAAGAAATTCAATGGTGTGTCTGAAGTTCCCAATCCGCACTGGGCCCGCTTGGGAATTATGGCCCAAGACCTGATTCTGAGAGGCCTGTGCCCCCCATTGAGACGTACGCAGGCTGGTATGATGTACACAAGATTTGTCATATTTATCATCACTGGCTTCCAGTAAAATATTTAGGCAACCCGGTGAAATAATGTCGTAAGTATACTTACGTACGACATAAAAGTAGTAGCGTGTTCCCTGTTCATTGCGCGGCCACTCGCCGCACAGTGGTCAACAAGCAGCACACGCAATGAACACAAAACGCTCGCCCCGCCGCTGCCCGCTGGCGTACACTCCGCGGCCTAACGGCGTGACATCATTGAGTGTCAATTGAATCGTCATGTTTTGGTGATGAATTTAAACAATGCATGTCGGGGTCGTGGCAAGAATGTGATCGCTATTAGGAAGGCTCGTGACTCATGTCATGACTGATGAGACGAATGACGATTCTAAGTATATTCTATATGCAAATTGATTCCGGGAATTTTTGCGAGATATTAACACAGAGAATTGTTTTACAGTTAGAAGTGACATATACCTACGTATAATTGATAATGAAATGACAGAAGTATTGAAGACGAAAAAGCTCAAAATATTTTGTTCCCATTTCGTCGTTAACCGAAATCTAACGAGCGCACTTAATGTGGCATAAACGTAAAATGACCAATAAGTAAAATAACCAGGTATATAGCGAAATGACCAATCGTATTTATACGTATAAATACCTAAGTAGGTAGGTACATCAATTGCGCCAAAATTAGCAATGTCAAATACGCATAAGGACCAAACCAATTTTAGTTACCTACAGGGGGGGCACACTTACATATATCACACTTTTCATGCGACTACAGCGATCTCTGGTTGTTTGGTGGAGAACTAAATTAGCGGCCATCTTGGTTGACTTGTCAAACTTGTCAGTTGTCATTCATCGGCCATGGCCATGGCGTACCAAATTGTACGGCCAAGGACTTTAATTGATAGGCCACTTGCCAATGTTCGTATTTTAGCCGTATAGTGCAAATCGGGTTTAGCCGCTTATACTTCGTATATGCTGATTTGAATTAGACGGCTAAAATACGAATAGTGGCAATTAGCCTATCAATTAAAATTACGCGTAATTATAGCTGTACATCACTACCAACATATACATATAGATAGGTATACATCTATAGATACGTCACATTAGTTCTTCACCAGGGCGTAGGGCAGCAGCACCTTCCATACATGCAAATTTGACCATAGAGTTGCCACTCTTGTTCATATAATATTACAATACTCTTTGGTTACCTACTCAAAATGACCAATTTATTAACGTGTTGGTTATATGTGATTAGTCATTTTGCGTACGTATTTAAATAGGCCTTATACTACGAAGTGCAAAATTCGAACTTCGTATCGTGCCATTCCTCTCATGCTAATAGTAAGTATTTAATACAAGAGCGAGCAAGACGATGTGATACGAACTTCGATTTTCGAATTTCGTAGTAGCCCCCCTGTTCTCATCAATGGTCATTATCATCTTGCGTATTGGTCCTTAATGTTTTGACTGTTTTCGGTGCCATATAAAAAGTACCATCTAACGCACTCAGAATCAAAATCTTGTTCACCATTATTTCTAACAAACGGTTATAGAATGAGCAGGGCTGGATTAACAATGTTGGGCCCCTACGCAATGCAATTGGGTGAAGACCGAAAAGTTGTACACTGTTAAAGCTGCATTAGCAGGTAGTTAAAATTACCATTAACTTTTTCCATTGTGACACGAAAGTTAACCATACATTTATACACCGTGAAATTTTAGTGGTTGTTTTCCCGAAACGAGGTGATTTAGTATCGATTGTACAATCGATTTATAATTACTATTTTGACTAAAGTCAAAAATCCAATTGTAAAAAAAAAACCGGCCAAGAGCGTGTCGGACACGCCCAAGGTAGGGTTCCGTAGCCATTACGAAAAAATCAAGTAATATTTTCCTAAGGATTTCGTAAGTGTACGGAATCATCCAAGTTTAGGTATGTTTTATACCTTAGGCTACTATTTACTCTTAAACTACAAATAATTTCCAAGCAATCTTAGCCGCTATAATTTTCCTAGTAAATTTGATATATTTACTACCCTTCTGAATTTTTTCAGATTTTTCCACCCAACAGTTTAGATTTTAGAGGGGGGGGACGGCCGATTTTAATGAAAATTTTCACTTTAAAGTTGAATATTTCGCAAACAGATCACTGAATAGAAAAATCATGTTAGCAACCCCGCAATGATTTTAAAAGACCTATCCAACGATACCCCACACTATAGGGTTAGCCGAGAAAAAAAAAATCACCCCCACTTTACGTCTATGGGAGGTACCCTAAAAAAATTTTTTTTACTTTTTTATTCAATCACTTTGTCGGCGTGACTGATATATATATTGATGCCAAATTACAGCTTTCTAGTACTAACAGTCTCTGAGCTTAGCCGCGGACAGACAGACAGACAGACAGACAGACAGACATGGCGAAACTATAAGGGTTCCTAGTTGACTACGGAACCCTAAAAACGAAAGTCAGTGTGCAACTTTTTGGTCTTCACCCAATTTTTTGGGGGCCCCTTTCAGCCAAATATCATCCGCACTGTTCAAGATGTCAAATGAAATCAACTGGTAGTATGGACCGAAAAATTACAAGAATACTTATTGTCATCGAGGATACAAAGTTTCAAATTCAATTTTCACTTCGAGAACTTTTTAATTTCTTTGTTGCGCGGGGCTCCTAGGCAGTTGCCTACTCAGATCAATGGTTAAT
This sequence comes from Archips crataeganus, assembly GCA_947859365.1. Classification (NCBI taxonomy): domain Eukaryota; kingdom Metazoa; phylum Arthropoda; class Insecta; order Lepidoptera; family Tortricidae; genus Archips; species Archips crataeganus. The sequence continues at coordinate 16,910,853 of OX402065.1, read as the reverse complement.
CCGGCCCTGAGAATGAGAGTAGAAAGAGATGACGAACACGATTGCGAGTGCCAGATTTACGGCTTCTGGATTTAAACCGAATTGCGTGAAAGAAAACTCGTTTGGCATCTATCTGCCTTAAAAATAATTGCCACTTATTTCGCAGCGATGTATCCAATAACGATTATTTGATTGTTATGTACCTACTTGTACTACACTATTTTAGATTTTAAAATACTAAAATGTAGTACAGGATGTTACAAAACGCGTAAGTAACGTAAATTTTACATACAAAATATGATCACTTCACTTGCTCACTGGAAAAGGCTTTTTATTTCTTTGTGATGTGGTAAATATTCTACTGTGTCTTTGACATAACAATCTATTTTGATTTAGTTAAAAAAACAACTAGCGAGCCAAGATATCCCTGACATTTTATGGCTACATAAATTAATCGGAATCCAATTTTACATAATAAATTAATTTAAAATAAACTACTTAATTCGTTTTATTTATGCAATTTGTGGTATTCTCAATGTGTAAGGTACACGGTACGTCCAGAGAACTTAAGAATTAAAAAAAAAACATAATTGTCGTGGTTGACATTTACTTGTTGCCTAGTCAGTACTATGAGTACTATCTATAGGGTCCTACACACGCGGTTAAAAGATGAGCAATAGTAACATAGTTTTTTTAATTAAAACTACCGTGAGATTGACATAATTACTAGAATAAGCGACAAAGGTCACAAAAGATTCACGGTTTTCCGTTCGACCCAATCTTGAAAATCACGGATTGGTTCGGAACATGTCGAGCATACTTTGACTATGTGAGTGACTCGTGTTTCTTATTTTAGTGACAAAGTTAACCCGGCAATTTCGGGATCTGCTTACATTACATGTTACACCCGAGATGTATAATATCTACAATTCTAGATGACCTTAGTATTTTTAAGGAAAAAGGGACCACCCTGTGAAGTAAGAAAAATTATTTAAGAGAACACCACATCAAAATCCATCGAACATTCAACTTATACAACTAAACATTTGTTTATTAATAAACTTTATTAAAAGATAAGTATGAAACGAATAGGGACGGTGATACCACAAAACAATAATTTCTGTACTGTAGTAAAAAAAAAAACAATATTTAACACATTGAGTGCCAACTGCGAAATATTGCGTAGTAGTTGATAATGGCCGAGACCAGCTACGCAATATTACGTAGCATTACACGTAGCATTGCGTAGACTCGCATCGATGGGGAAGTTTTTCTAATTGGTGCAGCTGTGCAGTTACGCATTATAATGCTTACAATACCATTTATGTGGTGGCTACCAATTTCAATTAGACTCGCCTTGGGCACTCAATGGGTTAAGTCGTGAAAAACAGATTAATTTTCAATTAACTCCAATATTACATTTTTACTTTAAAACAAAAGAGTAGATTGAGATGGCCTGACTTCTAAGTGACATCACATCATACATAACTAGCAAAATTGCCATGTTTTGACAGCTCATATAATAACTATAAATTAAAAAATTTAAAACCCCCCAACGCATTAGGTAACAGATATGTTCGAAAATAAAGTATAATATGTAAATGCTTATTATGCGTCGAAGATCCCTTCCGCACCTAAAAAAAGAGCTGATAACTTTGAAACGGCTGAACCAATATTGATGATACATGTCTAAGAACCATCGCCAAGAATTCAAATTATATATTTTCAAATAAAAAAAACCGCATCCTTATCTGTTCACTCGTTTAAGAACTATGATGCAACGAACAGATATATAGGGGTCAAATGTTGACGGTGTTATAAAACACCCCTCTTTTGTGTCGGGGGTTAAAAAGTACCATTGATTGGTGGTGTCATCAAACCTATATTTTAATGAATAAACTCGCAGCTATAATTAGGTACCTTTACCGGAATAAGAAATAGTAAAGACTGGGACTGAGAGATCTTTAAGCTGCGTATCGAGAGTATCGACTTCGTGCAGTAAACCATCGAACAATTGGCTCGCGAGGCAGCCGCCGATGGATACCGTACCTACCGTCGCGCGAGGCAACTCGAATCGCTGGAACGTGCCAAACCACGGTTTCCCGCGGTCGAACAATGCTCGCGCAGTGGCAGCGCGAAATCGATATACAGCTTTAACCTTTTGAACGCCACACATTGGTTTTGTTACGGGGTAAATATTCAGCGTTTTTATGGCGGTTTTTTTTTGTCATTACCATTTGAGCAGAAATTATTAAAATGGATGATGCTTAGGGTTAACTTTTTATGAAAACTTAAGACAGTACCGATGCTGAATCTAGTTTGATGAAATTTCGCGCGATTCGTCCTTCGGTTGTGGTAATAATCGTCGAATGGTAATGACGTTTAACCGCGCGGTCAAAACGCTCGAATATTCACCTTACGAACTAACTAAATTGATTTTTATTCGGATGCGGGTAGGTTAATTTTTGTATTACCTAATTGTTGTCTATAGCATAGCCGACACTGGCGTTCAAAAGGTGGACAATTTCCACCAATCGGCTCGCATCGAATCGAATCGGAAAGGTAACGAACGGACGCGGCGCGGCGACAGTGATGATGACAGACCGACGATGTTGTTATTCATCCCTACGACCACGGCCTCGAACGTACGTGACGACAGCCGAAAGGATCCGATCGGACACGACGACAGGCGAACGGAGCCGATCGCGCGTCGCAGCATTGTGCGCAGCTTGGTAATATAGACTTAAAAACAGTGCATAATTATGTGATTCAGTAACATTTAAGATCGTAAAATTATTTCCGTTCCGATCCGATGCGGGCCGTTTGATGGAAATTATCCTTTAAAGTCTGGACGGTTGAGTTGGACGTCCGGTGACCATGTTAGTACAACCCGAGCCGAGGCCGTATTCTCCAAGGCGCGGACGCTAGCGGTAGCATTCACCGTCTCTTTCTACCGTACGACAGAAAGAGGCGGTGAAAAGGATTGTGATTCCGATTGCGTTGGACAATAAGGCGTCAGAGACGTGACGTGATTGGATAATGTGTCAATACCGCGTTATAGCAGCGAGTCAAAACGGCCTGGAGTCGATCCATTAATATTGTCGCCTCCTAATTTACGTGAAAAACTGTGCTCTATTAACATACGACTGGTCGACTGCAAATATTTGTCAGATTTTTATCGTGTTATACAAATGTTTACATACATTGATCGATGTTCAGAGTGTACCGCGCCAGAGGCGTGACAATAACTTGAATCCTTTAAAGCAGAGATACTCAAAATTGTGTCTCGTAGACCCCTAACCATATTTGTTAATTTTAGGTACCTAAACCCCTACTTTTGAACGCCAGACATCGTCTTTGTTACAAACAAAATTGATTCTTATGCGGATGCGGGTAGGTTAATTTTTATATTACTTACCACAGAAATAATAATAAAGAGGATAGAAATGCCTTAGTTCCTATTTTCTTCCGGAACTCGTGTCGCTGCTTCATCCCCTCTACTTACTGTGTTAATGCACACATGCAAAAGACCGGAACCGTACTACGCAATCACGCACACAATTACTAATATTTTTGCTTACAAACAATTATGAACCTTACACCTTAGAGATAGCGTTGAATAACACTCAACGTAAGTCATACCCACATTTACACAACGGCGCCATTTATTGGCCGCGTCGGCATTATGTCTGTACTAGTCGTAACCTGTTTTTTTGTCCGTACCACGAACTTTTGTGCAAGACGGAAGGGTTATCAGAAATTACTTTACATTGCTGCGTATAATTCAAAACGATCTGCGTTTTTATGGGCATGAGTAGCAATGGTATATGAAGTTTCGTGTTAATAACGTGTAAACCAATATTTCATAATGAAATATTTTCTCAAGTTGTATTTTGATATAATCCGCATTATTACATTAAATTAATACATACCAATGAAATGTAATCCCCTTATTAGTGTAATTACACAGTGTGGACGAGTTTCCGTAATTGCTAATGCTGCAAAACACCATTTTAAAGCACTTGTTGTCATACCCACGTTTCAAATAGCACTGAGCCACAAGTCGCGCGCTTGTGACCTACGAGTCACAAGCGCGGCGCCAAGGTCACGCGTCTAAGGCACTTCTATCCTCTTTATTATTATTTCTGTGTTACTTACCGTATTGTCGTCTATAGCCGACGCTGGCGTTCAAAAGGTTATTTATTGCGTAATCTACCTACTTTAAATTTTTTTTTTCGCGTACATAGACCCCTCGTAGGTGTTCGTCGACCTCTGGGGATCGATATAGACCACTTTGTGTATCACTGGTTTAACCTTTTTCGATGCCAACGACGCATACACCGTGAAATTTTAGTGGTTGTTTTCCCGAAACGAGGTGATTTAGTATCGATTGTACAATCGATTTATAATTACTATTTTGTCTAGAGTCAAAAATCCAATTGTGAAAAACGAAAGTCGAAAATGACCGCAAACCAATAGTAACGCTTCGTTGGTACCTAACCTATCGTACGATCGTACGCTACTTGTACCAACGAAGCGTTACTATTGGTTTGCGGTCATTTTCGACTTTCGTTTTTCACAATTGGATTTTTGACTCTAGTCAAAATAGTAATTATAAATCGATTGTACAATCGAAACTAAATCACCTCGCTTCGGGAAAACAACCACTAAAATTTCACGGTGTACCTATATCCGCACCGCAGGTTCAACGCCAACGACGGATATACGACGATGGCATGGCGTATGAGTGAGAGCTGTTGTATTTGACAAAGCATTGAAAAGGTTAAATGGATGTTCAGTCACACCAACCGATTTGATGACTTGTGATTGAAGTAATAAAGCACATTAGCTCGTAAACTGTTTTATTGCTCGGCTTGTGGACCGACTCCAGTTATGGACCTATGCGTATAACTAGATATAACTATTTAGATTTCAAACGTATTTCTAGGCACTTTGTATAGTCTATAAATATTTAACTAGGTATTACAACATATAAATAATAGTAGTTATTAGCTGTGTTAGTAAAATGTACCACTTCAGGGGTTTTACTTTATTATGCGTTTCAAATAACCAAGGGGCGGAATATCCATAGCAAAAACAAACGTCTAGACTAGAGGGATTGACCATTGTGTTTTATGTACTATCGATGATTAATAATTGTCACTTAACACAACATGTTTTAGGAACCTAATGAAATTAAATGTATAAAAAAAAATATTAAATAAAAATAGACCTGTGTGTATGAAGGTTAACAAAATAATAACTGGAATAGTCGATAAAATATAAAGGCCAAAACAAACCGGGAGCGCGGGGCGTCGACGGAGCGTGCCCAGGGCAGTCAATAACACTGAATCAAATACGCTGTGCCGCGCTGCCGGTGTGTGTCACCGTATATCTGATTCAGTGTTATAGAGCGCGCTGGGCACGCTCCGTCGGCGCCCCGCGCTCCCAGTTTGCGGTGACCTTAATGGTCAATCCCTCTTGACGTTTGATTTCTGCTATGAAAATTCCCAGGTCTAATTCAATGAGGGTTTTCTGACAGGTGGAATATCGCTAGATGGCGTTAGTATCGTAAGGTCTATTTGACGTTACACCCATACAACAAATGTCAAAGTTGTCAAACGGACCTGACGATACTAGCGCCAAATAGCCTCTCATAGAAAACCCTCATTATCTAAGCCATGTCGTGGTAAGTGACAAGACAATTGATCATCAATAGTCGATAAAACACAATGGTCAATCCCTTTTGACACTTGTGTTTGTTTTGCTTTGAAAATTCCGCCCCTTGCAAATAACATTAATATTGGATTTGCTGACAATTTCACTCGCTACCTATCAATTTGATAGTTGCCAGCTATGTAAACAAAAATGTTACAAACTGGCAACATTTTATACTGGTAATGATTGAAGTCATGGCCAGAATTAAATTAAAAAAATATGACTGAAGTTGACCGCAAACCTAATAATTGCTGTTATTTGAAATGCATAGTAGGTAGACATTATTATTTTTCCTGTAAATAATTTGTTTTATTTAGTTTTAGCATTAATAACATAATAACTCCATATCCTAAAAGTGATACCTTTTACATATCAGTCACATTTATATTTCAATAAGCAATTAAGTCATCATGTTTATTTATTTTATTTTTTAAAGTATTTTATGCATTTTCCATATATTTACAAAATTAACTGATATACATAAGTTTATTTTATCATTATACATAGTAATAGTCGGACAGATTTTTTTTTTATATAAACACACTTAACACTTAACTGAACACACGAAAAATACAGAAAAATAAATTTATTTCACACATTTTATATTATATTCAATTTTTGTTTAGGTGCTGTACTAAATTTTTTATTTACGCTCAATAACTACAATAATTTGAAAATAGTATTTTAATATTTATTCTAAGCGCATGTTGACACGTGAGACCTGCCTAGAGACTAATGATGGTGGAAATAGGTAAAAAAACAGGAGACTAGAACAATGTACAACCTTTTTATTCTGATAAACGTAACTGCTCAAGCCCAATTATATTCAGTATGCTTGCATTTAGAAAGAAAAACTTAGAGTAAAAGGATAAAATAACCATCTTAAACAAACTTGGTTATGGTTACCATGCCGCAACCACCGATGGACGGAGCAGAGCCCCCACTATTGCTGGCTGGTTATCATTTATTTAAAACAAAATGTAAGTTACTGGTTTGGGACGGGGATAGAGGTGGTAACCCCCATGAGCCCCCATGCCTCGCTTCTGGGACCATTGGGAGCGCTTGGAGGAGACCCATACATATACAGCAGTCAGCATAACGTTGATGACAAGAGAAGGAAGTCATTCTTGTAATCTTGTCAGTGTTTATCTAATAATTAAATGTAGAGTGCTTTGTCAATATTATAAAATATATAAACATTCTATAAAGAATGCAGCATACTACTGGGCTTGAACGTCATTTTGACTTAATTTTCTATAAATTGAGATCGAATTACAAGCGGAAGCTTAAAAATTTTTGCCTACGCCATATTGATAATTGAAATAGGTACAAGCATACAGAATATAACGTGGCCAATAAGGTAATTCCCATCTTTACTGAAACATGAGGAATTAGAGTTGGAACCATTTTATAGGACCATAATATTATTAATTCATTGTATACAAAAGCACAGTATTTTTAAATGTGGTAAGCAATCTACAAACAATGAATCGTCGAATTTGCTCTGTGACAGGTAACATCATGAATTTATGTCTGATTTTATCTTTAGGAGTGAGGGTAAACTTGGGCGTAAATTCTTACATTCTTAGTGCAAATTTGTAGATTGCTTACTTTTTGTACCAACTGTTAAAGTGGGAAATCACCTACTTATAGCAGCCGTTTAGAGAGCAACACCTACCCTCAGAATTCCATGATATTCGTAATCCTCCTTACAACTCCACTAAAGAAATACTGAACACAAACTTAAATTAACCATTACAAAATCAGGTGAACAAAGGTAAGTGGTAGAAATCGTAACCTCTCTGACCTCGGGCAGCTAACCAGATGTAGACCACGTGGTATGCACCAGGCACGAAGCAGATCATACCTGCCACAAAGAACACTGCACCTTGGAGACCATTCTCCGGTTCAGCTACAGCGAAGGCGCCCATTCCCAGCAGGCCTACTCCAACCACGAGGAGTATGACCGCTGCGCAGACTGTCTTCCAGTTCTCGCGGACCTTCGGATGGTTCCAGCAGTACATGGACTGAGTGGCTTCCACATACTCGTGGATGAGGGAGTCCGAGTCTCGGGATGTCGTGTCGTCGGTGCATTTGTATGTTTTACTACTGAGAAAAAGAAATACAATTATTAGTGTATGGTTCAACAGAACATAAAAATTAAAGAATAATAACCAGCTACTGTTCAGTAAAAATGTAAAATGAATACACATGTTTTTTTTTGCTCCACTTAAATAATGTATGTGCCTAACTGATTACTTGATTTAAAATTCAAATTAGAATTCTTGTTTAGTCTTCTACATTCCAATTTAAAGATATGTAAAACTAATGTGCTGCATAAAATATACAAGTATATTTGAATTTAATAGTAACAAATACATATAAATAAAGAATGGTTTACTAATCAAACCGCATTTGCCATACACACCACAAAATTAGATACATTGTAAATATTGTAATTTGTAATATTATTGTCCAAGTCAGTGGTTTCCAAACTTTAAAGAAACAACAAACTTAAAAAAAAATACTTTGCGTGAGAAGTATAGTCGACCAAGACGTAAGGGTGAGGCCACACAAGCATAATTTTGTGAGTTGTGAGCGGCAGAATTTTGGTTGCGCCATACATTGTGTCATGTGAGTGTCACGTGATGGCCCGCATATTGTATGGCGCGAACCAAAATTCTGCCGCTCACGACTCACAAAATTACGCACGTGTGGCCTCACCCTAAGTGCTTTACCATTTTCAATGACAGTTCCTAAATCAGAATAAAAACAATAAGGCCGATTGTCACATTCACTTGTAAGTGAAAATAGTCTTTGATGTTTTAAGCCGTACAACTGACATTGAGCCTTAGGGTAGTAAAGAAATTTCTTGGTCCAGGTGCAGCTAAAATTAAACCTTTATTTGATAACCTGCAAAGCATGTTAGTAATGTACAACCTGATAACATTAGCAGGAGGGTATGGGTTTGAGGGTTCATTATTGTCATTCATTCCAGGTGGACAAACATGGAGATGTGTTAACCCTGTTCCAGGCCCCGTCTATGTAGATATGCTACTACAAAAATAATCATTGTGTTATATTGCTTACCTATGCAAGATTAATTTAAAAGCAAAGCATATTTTAAATAAATTCAATTGATTTTCTACCATATTGTAAAGGAAGCAAGGTTGAATCTTTGTATAGACTTATGTGGTCACTAAGCCTGGAAAGGGGTTAACCACACCCACAAGTTACTATAATGGTAACTAATGTCTAGCTATCAAATCTCCAGTTTATGTTTTACTAAGTTAAGTATTTTCATTAAAGTATAGTATATTAGTGCAACTAATGCTATAGGGGAGCCCCTTACCCAACATTACTATACTTCAGTGACTGTGTGAGAATTTCTTATTAGGATAAAATTTACAGTTTATGCTGGTTTCAGGAGCCACCTGGTAGCTCTTGTGACCTACCAGCGGGTCAAGACCTATAGTTTGGGAAATGCTGACTTATTCTCACTTAGATATATTATAATGAACAACAGGAAAACTTAACAGGAATAATTATTTTGTACTTGACATTTTATTTGTGTATTATCTGTTTACTTTTTTATCTTCGTAAGGTCCAGTGTCAGATATATATAAAATAAGTTTGTAGGAATTGTGAACTCTATTGATTGGTTTTATGTTTAAAATTCTGATAAAAGGAGATTAAGCCTATATAAATATAGCATAGTTGGTAGGTAGATAAGTAATAGACACAAAATGTAGATGTTGAGAAGGAGGAGGAGCGGTGCCTCCTGACACAGGCTTTTTCAAGCTTAAAAGGAGGCTCCGGCCACTATTATGTATAGTCCTATTACCTAACAAATAAAACATTTTAATTTTTTTTTTCATTTTCATTACTTGAATCTTGGCAGTTTACAGGACTCCGCCTCAAGTCAGCCAGTGTTTCACATGTCATACAATGCCATAAAAACCTTAAGAGCTATCTTTAAAACTATTATCAGTAAATTTTGCAATAAAGAGAAAATTACACCAATGATTACCCAAGAATCTGCAATAAGCTCAATCATTACAGCACACAATGTTATCAAGATAACATTAACCATGCTTGCTCAATTTATACTCTAACACTAACCACAATAAAACATTATCTCAATAATCTATTTGAATTTCAATCCCACCGCAAGATGAGTAAGAAGTAATAAAAATAAAAATTAGAATGACCAAGACAATAAAACTACGAAATCGTGAAGATTAACAATGCTTAACATAATTCACAGAACAAACACTAACCCAGTTTCAAGTTGTCAACAAAGTGTAAAAATAAAAGGAAAAGCCACAGGTCATTGTTCTGGTTAAAATTAGCGATAATTAGTCAGTAATCGACACTAATATGAGGTGTAAACTAGGTCTGCGGGGCGCGAATAACGGCTGCCACACTCACAGCAGTTCAAATGCCTTTTACCCCATTATGGCAAATCGTCTGACTCACGGAAAGGTCAAGATCGACCTGCCTGTTTCACATAAAGAAACGACACGAAATACGACATATGAATAACCTAGCTGCTGCTAAATATAACAATGAGGTAGTAAATAATAATTACCTGGCCAAATAGTCACCACCATTCTTATATTTGTTCTGCAACGGCGATCTGTCTCCCGTAGCGCCATACACTTTAATAGCTTCGTCAGTCTCTTCTTCGAAGGCGTCGTCGATTGAGAATCGTTTATCACTGTTACCAAACGGTCTGGTCATTGTTAAATTTTATTGTTCTTTAACTGGAGATGTAAAAGAAACATTACAACGTATTACAAAGACAAAAACAAATCTGTCAATTTGTCATATCAACATGCGCCATATTGATTTCGATAAGTTCGAATACCAAAAGTAAACAACTTACTGATAACTTATTCATTAATTTTCACATTTAAAATAGTTTTACAGGTGTATCAGACATAAAAATATAACAAATAGTTAAATTCAATTAATTTATACAGTATTTTTTAGTATCTATCCTGAGAACGTCCTATCTGTATCAATCTGTTTGAATAACTGGCGGGGAAATTTATCATGCGATTGGGTTCAGAACGTTAACCCTAAAATTTTTTTTTTACTGGTTGTTCCAGCAATATAAAATAAATGGATTAAAATAAACTACTCGATGTTAAATTGTAAATATTCCTTTCTGCTCAACACTGATTATTTTACGTTTCAGGGCCAGGCTCAATGCAATTTTACTCTTATGCTAACTTTTTCATCGCTTGTAACATAACCTTCTCTACGTCAAAATCAGCTGTCATGTCAAGTCCTGTCAGTTGCATAAACGTCAAACGCACATGTGAACAGGACTCGCACGCGAATTTGTGTTTTTGACTAGAACAAATGTAAATAAATCAAAATGGTCAATAAAGACTGGTCCAAAGTGAAACCTGGGCTGTCGCCGCCGGTGCTAAGCTGTATAAACAAGCAGGGTTTTACGTTTATGACTCCGATTCAGGCGGCTGTGATACCTCTGATCTTGTCATGCAAAGACGTAGTGGCGGAGGCTGTGACAGGCTCCGGGAAGACGTTAGCGTTCACTGTGCCTCTGCTAGAGATGTTGCTGAAGAAGCAAAAGGACTCGCCGCTGAGGAAAGACTTTGTTTATGGGGTTATTATATCTCCTACGCGGGAACTAGCGTCGCAAATTTATAAGGTGAAATTTCCGTATTAGTAAATTTATTAACAGTATTGTATATTGTATAACAGGTACACATTTTAAAAATAATATTACATGATGTTAATGTTCCCTATTGTGGTCTTTCTCCATCTTTACAAAATTGGCCTAAAAAAGTCAAAGTATTTTCTGATCCACTGCTGATGCACCACCTGCTGTAAAATAGTCCTTCCTTCTTTCTGTTTAAGGGTTGCCTGGAAGAGATCGCTCTTAAGCGATAAGGCCGCCTATTGCTTACCATTGTAACTTTCTCTCTGTGTACCTGTTTTCTGTATCGCTTACTATTTCTGGTGTACAATAAAGAGTCATTGTATTGTATTGTATTGTATTGTATTGTATTATTATTTGTCAACATAGGTGGTTACAATATACACAAGGTGCTACAACGTAATTGGTATTACTATGTTTTGCCTACAAGCATACAAAATGAAATTTGCTAACTACATTGATATAATTGGGAATGTCTAAAAAAATTACCAGTGGTTTTTATATTTTTTTTGTATAGAAAAGTCAATTATAAGAAACTAATTTCAATATTTTGTCATTTAGTTCTCTACTTTTTTCAAAATTAATTATTGAAACTATTTTAGTTGATGACGTCAGATTATAATTGAGAGCTCCCACACTGCCAAATTTCTAAATCTATCTAAATGCGTACGATAAGGCAACCCCTTTTATTATTTTTTGCGTAGTGCTACACTATACACTGTGGCACTTTACTGGCACTGACAAAGTGCTAGATGTCAGACAGCGGGTCCAAATCAAACTCCGTAGTATAATCCACGCATAAATTGTGAAGAATTCTAACCACACATAATAAAGTACGACTTGAACCGGTCACGCAATTTACACCAATGTCAAATGAAGGTCATTGCTTATTTGTTATATAATAAATTCATTACATAATATTAAAATTAAATAACTACAGAAAACAAGTTAAAAAGCATTTATCTCAAAATGGTTTTCGATTTACTATACATTGCAAAAAATTAGACATCCCCAATTGAAAACAAAACATGTGTCAAACTATATAATATAAATACAGACATACAACATACATACAGTATAATTGAATTGTATTTTAATTGTTTTTTGAATTTTAGCCCTATGTCGAGTCATTGTTATCTCTTTTTTATGTACAGTACATTACATTAATACTAAATTTTTACTTATAACTTTGCCAAAACTTTTTACTTTTATTTTACTTAACTAAATCATGGGTATTTCAGAACAGATACATAATTTCAATCCTTTCACATTTCATTCAAAACCATTTCATAATCAAACTGTCCTTCAGGTGATAGAGCTGTTCCTCCAAGAGCCGGAGTTGTCCCACATCACCCAGTCTCTCCTGGTGGGAGGACGATCGGTGGACATAGACGTGGAGAGCTTGCAGAAGGGTGCTCACATTGTGGTGTGCACCCCGGGAAGATTTGAGGACCTTCTGGCGGAGAGGAAGCAGCTCAACCTGGCTGGCAGGCTTAAGGAGCTGGTAAGGGTTGAACATGGCTATTTTTTTTTCAGCTAGCTAAACTCAACCTAGATCTTCTGTAGCTCTCAGCCTTATTACTGGCAAAATTGTCCCATTAGAAAGAAGCCATTTACTTATCAAAAAAACCGGTTGTCTGTAAAGTCGGTTTACAACGTGACAGGGCATTTCTATTTTTCGTTGTTCCCAATTAAGAAATTGTTAACAGGGAGTTAAAATTAGTCCATTTGGTTACGCACTTTTTCAAGCCTTGACAATAAAAAAAACTAAACTTAAACTTGATTGATTTGTTACTTTTTTTAATGTAAAAGCTTGAAAAAGTGATTATCCAAACGGACTAATTTTAACTCTGTGTTAACAATTTCTTAATTGGGTACAAGGAAAAATAGAAATGCCCAACAACGTCATAACAAAACATTCAAAAAACAAAAATGAAACCAGGCGGTCACCCATCCAAGTACTGACCGCGCCCGACGTTGCTTAACCTCGGTGATCGGACGAGAACTGGTATTTTGTCAAATATCTTGAAAACGGTGCATCGTACGGCAAAATCAATGAAATTTTCATCCCCCCTTTGAAATCCCGAACCCCCTCTCAAACCCCCCCTCCAATGTTAAAAAACATTAAAAAAACAAAAATGAAACCCCTTTTAATACACCCAACACAACACCGGGGATATCAATGGAAGAATTGACAACATTTCATATTTCTAAGACTATAATTTGATTTGTTCTCTGTATTCTGTTTGGAAAGAGAAAGACGCTGATAGTTTTAAATTTTCACTAGGATTATTAATTAATTTGTTAAAATTTTTTAAAGATGTGCTTATTGTAAAAGAGCGTAACGACAGAATAGATCCATTACTTTTGTCTAGTCTCTATTAAAAAAAAGTGATGACGTAAATTTGACGTTAAGGTTGTTATCAAACTTAAAATTATGACAGCTCTTTTTTCTAGTGAAAAGGGTAAAGGAAACATATCTATTCTGTGGATGTATTTGCAAGTACATATATGTTTTTAAATTTGTTGTGTTTTTTTAAATATGGAGAAATAAATTATAATAAATATTTTTCCGTGTTTAGGAGGCGAAACTCTTTCGATTCCTGCAGTAATTTTCAGGTGTTAAAAAAATGAAAGGTATGTATGTATGTATGTAAACTCTTTATTGTACAAAATAAGGAAAAAAAAGAAAAACATTATTATTTATTTATTTATTTATTTATTTATTTATTTAAATAAGAACATAGGTTTTCACAAATGAATTATCCATCAGACCCCAAACTAGGCTGGGCCTGTATCTTGGGTGTCTGCGAGAGTGATTTATAAAAAACAGTTACTCAATAATGAAAAACAATGAAAACAGCTGGGCGCCATCAGCCATAACACAAATAAAACAGCGCAAAAAGGAGCATGCAAAATAAAAACACAATACAAAAAGAAGTAACATCAAATATGGAAAATGAGAACTTGAGAAGAATAACTAATGGTGTACTGTGCGTGTATTAAGGGTGTAAGCATGTGTAATCGCATGTGTGTGTGTGAGTGTGTGTGTGTGTGTGTGTGTGTGTGACAATTTGAGAGTATCCCGTGTAGCCTGAGGTACTCAGACCATGATGTTCTTACTGGTATTATTAATAATAATTATGTACATATATTTTTATTTTTTTTATCTATCAGTTTTTCTGTTTCCTCATAGGATAATGCAAGTAGCCATTTCTTTACAGTAACTTTAGCTTTGGCCACCGAAAGAAGTTTTACATCATAAATTATATTATTAAAGGTTGTCAATTGGAGAGGAAAAAAAATCTGCGCTTGAACTTAGCCCAGTTGTGTTGGTGTTCCAGGAATTCCTGGTGTTGGACGAGGCGGACCGCCTCCTAGACCTGGGCTTCAGCGCCACGCTCACCACCATCCTGCAGTATCTTCCGCGGCAACGGCGCACCGGTCTGTTCTCCGCCACCCAGACCAAACAGCTACAGGTAACTAGAATCGGCTAACTTTCTTCATCATCCCAGCCTATATACGTCCCACTGCATGGCACAGGCCTCCTCTCAGAATGAGAGGGGTTGGGCCGTAGTTCCCACGCGGGCTCAGTGCGGATTAGGAAATTCACACACACCAAATCATTGAATTTATTCGCAGGTTTATACAGGTTTCCTCACGATGTTTTCCTTCACTGTAAAGCTCGTGGTAAATTTCAAATTAATTACGCACATAAATTCCGAAAAACTCAGAAGTGCGAGCCGGGATTTGAACCAACGACCCTCTGCTTGAGAGACCATAGTTCAAACCACTAGGACACAACGGCTTCTACCTTTCTTCTTACTTCTTATTAAATTTAAGAGCTACGCCGCCTTAACGACCTTTAACGACCGCCTTAGCCTAGTTGGTAGTGACCCTGCCTACGAAGCAAGAGGTCCTGGGTTCAAATCCCGGTAAGAGCATTTATTTGTGTGATGAGCACGAATATTTGTTCCTGAGTTATGGATGTTTTCTATGTATTTAAGTATTTATTTGTCTATATAAGTATGTTTATCGTCGTCCAGTACCCATAGTACAAGCTTTGCTTAGTTTGGGACTAGGTTGATTTGTGTAAGATTGTCCCCTAATATTTATTTATTTATGCTCTTGTCGGTGGAGTAGCCGCCACTCCGCGCGGTCTTCGGCCAGCCGACTTCCTGATACGACACGACCGACATCCACTTTCTTCTTCACCTGGTCAAAATACGAGGGGCGTTCAATATAAAGTGAGAATGAGATGCAAACTCTTTTAATATTACGAAATTAAATACTGGCCGGTAAAGCTAATCTATCTAGCTGATTGCTATGAAAAAAAAAACTAACTGTCTTTTGTTTAAAAAAATATACGGTAATTTCTTTGCAATGCTATTGAGTACGTTAGCGAAAATGGAGAAAATTGAACTGCGCGCCGTTATCAAATACTTGTATTTGAAAAATTTTTCTATGGACCAAGTCAATTTGGATTTGCGGGACACTTTAGGGTC
The DNA here is from genome assembly GCA_947859365.1 of Archips crataeganus. NCBI lineage: Eukaryota > Metazoa > Arthropoda > Insecta > Lepidoptera > Tortricidae > Archips > Archips crataeganus. Next base: position 16,894,959 of record OX402065.1, on the reverse strand, counting down.
TAATGCTCCTCCGTATTCGACAGTCGCACGTTGGTGCGCCGAATTTAGACGTGGAAGAACATCGACAATGGACGACCCCCGCTCCGGACGCCCTACTACAGCAGTAACTGAAGAAATTGTGAAAAAAGTCGAAAACTCAGTTTTGGCGGATCTTCGTGTCACAGTTCGTTTTATTGCTGAAAATGTCAAGATTTCAACGGGGAGCGTGCATAATATTTTACATGAACGCTTGGGTATGAAAAAGGTATCTGCGCGTTGGGTACCAAGAATGCTTACTGACACGCAAAAACAAACTAGACTAGAGATTTGTCAAGAAGCTTTGAACCTGATGCAGCAAGACCGGGAACTTTTTTTGGCGCGAGATATAACAATGGACGAAACATGGCTCCATCATTACGACCCTGAAACAAAACTGCAGTCTATGACATGGAAAAGGCCATCATCTCCAACTCCGAAGAAATTCAAGGTGAGCCCATCTGCCGGTAAGGTCATGGGCTCTGTTTTTTGGGATGGTAAAGGGGTATTAATGATTGAGTATCTCGAGCATGGAGCCACTATTACGGGCACTTTGTACGCCAAACAAATAGCAACATTGCGCAATGAGATCCGCGAAAAACGGCGAGGTAAACTCTCGAAAGTTGTGCTGTTCCACCAGGACAATGCCCCGGCACACAAGTCCGCCGTTGCAATGGCTGCAATTCGTGATGCTGGGTTCGATATCCTTAAGCATCCTCTGTATTCACCAGATCTCGCTCCCAGTGATTTCTACCTATTTCCGAGATTGAAACAATACCTGAGAGGCCAGAAATTTGAAGACGACGACGCGGTAGTCACTGCAGTACAAGATTTTTTAAGTACTCAAGATGAGACCTTTTTTAAAAATGGAATTTTAAGTTTAGAAAAAAGATATACTAAGTGTATTATGCTAAAAGATGACTATGTCGAAAAATAAAATGACATTTAGTAAAAGTTGTTTATAACATACTCATTCTCACTTTTTATTGAACGCCCCTAGTAGGTCAATCTTGGCCATTCTCTGCTATTCCTTCTATTTTCCTACCAATAGGTTTAAATAAAGACGTTCACCTTTACTTGCCAGATTTTCATTGGACCGAATTTGAGAGAGAGAGAGAGAGAGAGAGAGAGAGTTTATTTACACATATTCGAGACAAACACAGAAAAAAAAATACATTTGACAGGAAATTTACAAATAAAAAAAAAATATATCGAATAGTATAAATTTCATCTCGCATAACACAACCTTTGAATTAAATCTCAGGTGGATGCAGGTTTCCTCACGATGTTTTCCTTCACCGTAAAGCTCGTGGTAAATTTAAAATGTAATGAACTGAAACAATTACTTTGCTCACCCGCGACGCGACCTTATGATAGTTACGTTTATGCAAGAAATGTGTGTTCATGCAGTTCCTCCACCTCCATACAAATCATACAAACCCAACTATCACCACCACCAAACTACACTGACGCGTTTCGAACTCAACCAGAGCTCATCTTCGGAGTATCGCACGCAACCGTTCACTATGCTACCAAATGTCATTAACATTCGGGTCTAACATAAATTATTTTTCTCAAACATGCTATGAAATATTGACGTTATGTTCCTTAAAATACGCCACGAACTGTCACGTTGCAGGTGCGGCTAGACGAGAGGTCAATAATGGAATTTCATACAACATTGCTGGCCAAGGCCAGCAAAGTGATCGTCTATTGTTTTATGTGACACAGCACCATGACGTTTAATAGGTCGACGTGGTCGACGTGGATGGATGGATGGACGGACGGATGGACGGACGGACGGACGGACGGACGGACGGAGGGATGGATGGATGTTGATGGATGGATGGATGGATGGATGTTGATGGATGTTGATGGATGTTGATGGATGTTGATGGATGTTGGTTGATGGATGTTGATGGATGTTGGTTGATGGATGTTGATGGATGTTGATGGATGTTGGTTGATGGATGTTGATGGATGTTGGTTGATGGATGTTGGTTAATGGATGTTGATGGATGTTGATGGATGTTGATGGATGTTGATGGATGTTGATGGATGTTGGTTGATGGTTGTTGATGGATGTTGATGGATGTTGATGGATGTTGGTTGATCGATGTTGATGTATGTTGATGGATGTTGATGGATGTTGTTGGATGTTGATGGATGTTGATGGATGTTGATGGTTGTTGATGGATGTTGATGGATGGATGGATGGATGGATGGATGTTGATGGATGTTCTTGTTCATGGATGTTGACGGATGTTGATGGATGTTGATGGATGTTGATGATGTTGTTGGTGATGGTGATGGTGATGGTGATGATGATGGCGGTGATGATGGTGGTGATGATGATGATGCATGTTTGAGAAAAACTCTATACAAGCCTTGGCCACGAACAGGGATTGCCGGCCTCGTATCTCTAGATGGCCTCGTTAACACTCGGCCATCTATAACTACTCGGCCGGCAATCCCCTATTTCGCGGCCGCTGCAGTAATGTACTATTTTCTACTCCTGTAGTATAATCTTTCAATTATATGGTCAAAAACTATGCAATAATATCTAACGTTATAAGTCTGTTCCAAGTTCTATGCTCTATGGTGCAAATTCAGTAACATAATAACCCATAGTAATTTCATTATGTTACGGGACAGAGTAATATAATAACATTCAAAAAAAGAATACTGAAATCAATTTTGATAATCGAGTTTCTTTAAATATGCGTGTGCCACGTGATTGGTTGCTTAAAAATGAGTAAGAACAGCTGGCTTATTGTCTAACGCTTTTGACGCTTGCCTTCGCATTCTCTATTTCTTTCTGTCAAACGGTATAAGATGGTGACAGAAAGAGATGGTGAAAGCGAAGGCAAGCGTCAGAAGCGTTAGACAATATGGCCTCAGGTAGGACCAATCACAATCAAGGTTTATTTTTTCAAGCGAAAGTTCGTAATTGAGAACACGCTGATCAAGCTCTATGGTACGAGTACGGTCGCAAATTAAAAAAAATATAGTGGGAAATTAATATAAAGTCATTATACATTAATTAAAATATGTTTACATTAACAATTATTAAATAATGAATACTTAAATAACGGGCAATAAATGAATTTTAAAGTCATTATTAAATATGAATATTTTAACATCATTCAATTTGGCTGTATGACCTAAAGTTCCCGGGTCCATTCTAAGGTTGCGTGCGAGTAGTGAAAAAAAAGTTTCAAAATAGCGGGAATTTGTTTTGCTTTGCACGGAGTTCTTTCAATTCAATTTGAAAGAAATAAAAGAGCTAATCACTATTTAAATGTCTTTTGATCTGTGAGAATTTGTGACTTTGGTGAATTAAGTGATGCAGAAATGTTGACGCCGCTAGAAATAAAACAGGCGGCAATTGAAGTGAGCAATAATTTGCTACTTTTAAAATCGAAAAATTCATTTATTGTCCGTTACGTAAGTAATCAATATTTAATAATTGTTTATTTTGAACTCGTAGAAAAAGTAATGTATGCAACTATTCATAATCGGCCATTAAGACACTCATGCGTATCTCGCATTCGTGTCTTAATGGCCCTTATTATGATACAGTTGCATAAAATACTATAAATCTAATGTTTTAGGGCACTTGTATAAGAATGTATTTCCCTTACAGGACCTCGTAAGAGCCGGCCTAAGGAACCCAGTAGTAGTAAGCGTGAAGGAAAAATCAACGATCTCAACGCCGTTGCTGCTAGAAAACTATTACGTGATAGTAGAACCTCAGGACAAGTTCCTGTTCCTACTAAACTTTATAAGAAACAGAAAAATGGTGAAGGGATTATTTTTCCTGCCGACCTGCGCGTGCGTGGACTACTGGGCGGATGTATTGCCAGCGTTTCTCCCCGATATAAAGGTGTTCGCTATACATGGCAAGATGAAGCAGAAGAGGAGTAAGATTTTAGAGAAGTTTAGGGAGTGTGAGGGGACCATATTGCTGTGCACGGATTTATTGGCTAGGTAAGTCCTATGTTAAACTAGTGGTAGCCCGTGCTTTTGCCGTCATGGAACGGCACTTTCACACGGGCAACGTCCCGTTTTTCGCGGTGTGAAAGTGCCGGAAGACTGTTACAAAAAAACCGGTTGTCTGTAAAGTCGGTTTACGGATGATAGTTTAACGTGACAACGTCATAACAAAACATTCAAAAAACAAAAATGAAACCAGGCGGTCACCCATCCAAGTACTGACCGCGCCCGACGTTGCTTAACCTCGGTGATCGGATGAGAACCGGTGTTTTGTCAAATATCTTGAAAACGGTGCATCCTACGGCAAAATCAATGAAATTTTCATCCCCCCTTTGAAACCCCCGGAATCCACCCCACTTTGTACATCCTGACGTTTGCCGCTCTCTCTCTTGTACATACTGGCTGTTGCTGCTCTGTAGGTACATGTAAAGTAGGTGATTATTAGACGTCACGTCAAAAAATATTACTTACTAGCTTTTGCCCGCGACTCCGTCCGCGTGGAATTAGTAATTTGGGCAGCTTATTTTTTATCCAATTTGCTTTTTCATCAATAATGGCTCTCCTTAGATCCTTCCGGAAGAATTGAAACTTCATAATAAACCAATCCGACCCCAAACAGCCCCCAACCCGCCTCAACCCGCCCCCAACTCGCTCTCACCCCGCCTCCAACCCGCCCCCAACCCACTCCCAACCCGCCCCCAATCCGCCCCCAACTCGCTCTTAACCCGCCCCTAAACCGCCACCAACTCACTCCCAACCCGCCCCATCCCGCTCCCAACCCGCCCCCAATCCGCTCCCAACTCGCTCCCCCACCCGCTCCCAACCCGCTCTCAAACCGCCCCCAACCCGCTCCCAACTCGCCCCCCCCCCACCCGCTCCCAACCCGCCCTATCTAACTGGGCTATCTGACACTGAAAGAATTTTTCAAATCGTATCAGTAGTTCCCGAGATATATATAAGTTTCACTTCAAAAACCCCCAATTTGGAAACATTCTTCCGCTCCGCTCCGCTCCTATTGGTGTTAGCGTGATGATATATAGCCTATAGCCTTCCTCGATAAATGGGCTATCTAACACTGAAAGAATTTTTCAAATCGGAGCAGTAGTTCCTGAGATTAGCGCGTTCATAATAACAACTCTTATAAAAACAGTTCGATAAATTCTTAAAATAAACGTATCTTTCTTATTTGTGAACCGATTCAAATGAAACAAACACTAAATGTTAATCCAAGAAAATACCAACATATCAGTGAAAACCGCATCCTTATAGGTTAAGCCGTTTCTGAGATTAGCGCGCACAAACGCACAGACAAACAGACAAACAGACAATAATTCTAAAAATCATTGTTTTGGGTTCTATTGCGCTAATAAATAGCCCTAGTGTCAGTTTTTCTCAAATATCTTCAATGTACAGACACCGACTTGTTACAGATTTATTATATGTATAGATACAGTTTGTAACTGAACAAACGGCAAAGCTGATACCTGGTTGGCGGTAAATTGGAGTTTGTTGCAGGTGCAGGTGGCGTACTTTTTATAATTAACTTTTAGATTTATTATATTATTTTCGTTTGGTCAATCTAACATTAGATCAAATACTAGATGTTGCCCGCGACTCCGTCCGCGAAGAATAGGGGTAGGTATGAAAAGTAGCTACGACCTATTATTCTCAGACCTTTATTCAATAATCGTGGGGTACTTTTCGTTTACACTAGGCTAGACTTGAGTTATGAACTTATTGTTTTTTTATTACAATAAATGACAACTTTATACACATAAATCGCAAAATGAACTCTATTCACCCATAATAGAATTCATTTTTAGTATAAGGTATTAATTACTGGCCACCCTTCAATAACTAGCCACGTTATACTAAATTTAATTCTGTTTGTAGGGGAACAGGGATAATTTTCGAGGGGTGGCCAGTTATTGGCGATTTATATTATTTTGATTTAGGATGCGATAGTAATTAATATTATGGTGCGTGTCACGAACAAATGTGTTCTTTCTATTTTCAAACGTCTGTTACACTCCCAGAGGCCTAGACATCCCGGAAGTGGAGTGGGTCCTCCAGTGGGAGCCGCCCTCGTCCCCCGCGGCGCTGGTGCACCGCGTGGGGCGCGCGGCGCGCGGCGGCGCCGCCGGCTGCTCGCTGCTGCCGCTGCTGCCGCACGAGGACGCCTACGTGCCCTTCATCAGGACCAACCAGATGGTGGAGCTGAAGGATTGGAAGACGAGCGCCGACGACATCAAGATTACGCAGAAACTCAGAGATAAGGTGAGGGTTTATGCTACGGCGTAAGAAACAAAAGTTGGCTCTCCTGTATTATTAAATTAGATATTTACGTACATTAGTTTCTTATACGTTAACTTAAAACAGAAATACCTAAAAAAAAATAAGAAAAAACTTACTGTAAATAACAGTGGTGTCAGTGGTATTGGCTATGTGCGAAACGGGTGGTGGGGGTATAGAAAACAATCGCAGCGCACAACATGGCAAACATTGGAAGTAAATAAGGAGGGAATGTTGTCAACGCTACGCGGCGCCACCGTCGTGCACGTATTTAGCCAATATATCCAAACAGCCTATCTCTATACATTTTATACAGTTTAAATCTTTGGTTCATTTTGATAATTTACCAATTTTACAATTAAATAGACTATCCACTTTATCAATGTTTTTCTCTAATTATTATATTGAACATTTTTTTCAATTAATTATTGCTTCTATAAAGTCTATTGAAATATTTTACAACTAGCCTTCCGTCCGCAGCTTCGCCCGTGATAAAATTAATTTTCCCGTAGGAAAAGGTATTTTCCCGCGGTAGAAAGTAGCCTATGCCACTCTGTGGTAATGTAGCTTTCTAACGGCAAAAGAATTTTTGAAATCGGTCCGGTAGTTTCGGAGCCTATTCAATGCAAACAAACAAACAAACAATCAAATCTTTCCTCTTTATAATACTAGTATAGATAGTATAGATGACCACATTCACCTTCGACCTGTTTTAAAAAAACTGGATGTTGACACCACCAATCAACTGCCGTACTTTTTATGAGCTGTCAAAACACAATTCTCCCATAGAGTTTGAATGGCAATAGCAACTTATGACGTCACTTGTTCGCCAACTCAATCAACTAACTATTTATTGGTTTTTAAAGCAACGGAAAATTTAATTTTGCAGCAAGTCAAAAATTTATCTGGCTTTCAGGGCTAAAATAAAGCGTTTTTTCACCCGACTGTCAAAGGAGGGTTATGTTTTTCGAGATTATGTACTTATGTAGGTATGTATGTATCATTCTTTGGCACGCCCTGCAGCCTGAACGGCTCAATGGATATTGAAGTGTGAGGTGTCATTAGATTCGTCTCAGTTCCGCGAGTGACATAGGCTATATATATTTTCCCGGAATTCCCATGGGAACGGGAATTATACAGGCGGTTTTTTTCATCTAGTATTTAAATTAAAGGGTTACCTATCAAAATTTAGAAATATTTTTTTCCGAATATTTAAAATCCCGAATGCTTCATTTATCCGAATGCATTTTTTTCTGAAACTGTAAATATTTCAGGATTTTTATAAAACAACCCTAACCTAACCTAAAGGGTTCTACACGATGGTCCTGAAATAAATCCTGAAATATTTACAGTTTCAGAAAAAAATGCTTTCGGACAAATGAAGTTTTCGGGATTCTAAACCTTCGGAAATAAAATTTTCTAAACATCGATAGGTTCCCAAATTAAAGTTATTACCTTCCTGTCTTCGAATTATTTTTGAATGGCGTCAACATCCCTGTTCACCAGGTGATGAGGATAGTGCACGAGCACCAGAAGAGCGACCGCTCCGTGCTGGACAAGGGGCAGCGCGCGTTCGTGTCGCACATGCGCGCGTACACTAAGCACGAGTGCAATCTGCTGCTGCAGTTCAAGGAGCTGCCTCTAGGTAAACTGCACACATTATTCTGACATCATATCATTATTTCAGCCGAAAGACGTCCACTGCTGAACATAGGCACTGTCAAAGAGATAACCTTAACCCCCTGCCTGTTGCATAACAAAGTACAACTTATATTACAAGCGGAACTCCCTTCTAGTTAATATAACTGAAGCGAGAGTTCCGCTTGTAATATCAGTTGTACTTTGTTATGCAACAGGCCCCAGGTCGTAGCTCCATCTTATTGGAGGCCTACCTACACTGCGTCTTCGTATAACCACGATGTTAATTTTTGTGAACTCCAATGGGAGTTTAGTAAAGCCGGGATTTCAGTTACACTGCCAGAAGTCATACATTATTTGATTGATTAGGTATGCCAAATTTTAGTAATAATAAAAATTATGTCAATTAACTGGCTAAAAATTATGTCAAATTACTGCGTCTTCCGGTCCGTGGACGCCACTCGAGAACCTTTTTGCCCCATCGGTCATCAGTTCTACGAGCGATGTGCCCTGCACACTGCCACTTGAGTCTGGCGATTCTTCGAGCTAAATGTTTTAAACTTTCGTGATTTTTACTCATTACTGTTACTATACACGGGACTTATCACGCAACAGAACGAGAAATAATTATTTTTATCTCATTGATCGATAAAGTCAATCATAAGGATCAAATCTTTCTAACAAACTTATTAAATGAAAAGAAAGGAAAACTATGAAATCACAACTTGTTTTAATTGGGCTCCATTTTGTTGATACACAAATTTATAAGTACAGATGTCATGGTTTTTCCTTCATACAATTTACCAAGTTCTCTATAGAGATTTGATCCTTATGATCGACCCTATAGATCAATGAAATAAAAGTACAGGGTGCTATTTTTTTTCAGATTTTAGTCTGTTCGAAAATCTTTTAATGCAGTTTTCTTTCTTTTCAAAATTAAAGGAATGTTTCTTTCGAGTAAATTTTCCTATTTATAGTACTTTCCCTGGAAAATTCCACCCTGTAAAGCGACTGCTGTGGCTGCCCATTGGTATACTCGTAATACTGTTCTTTTTAGGTCATATAGCAACCAGTTACGGACTCCTAAAACTACCTCTGATGCCAGAAATAAAGCAGGAACACAAAGACCAATTTGTGGGTCCGAAAGAGGAAATCGACTTCAACAGTATACCGTACAAGGACAAGCAGAAGGAAACGAGTAGGCTGCAGAAGTTAGAAGAGTACAGAAAGAGCGGCGTCTGGCCGACCAAAAAGAGAAAGAAAATGGTGAGCTGTTTAACAGAACAATGTTAAATTAATCCGTGAACATACGTAAAAATATGTACCGAAGAAAACAGAATCGCTTTGTCATGGTTACTTGTGAACTCTTAAAGGATGTTTGTCTGTCTGTCACACCCAAATTGCTTTGACACTAATGAGTACTTTTCAAAAAATTTGTACACAATTAAGGGATTTAATTAAAAGAAAACTTGATTGATTCCTTTGTGTAACGAAAGTTACCCATATAGTTTGTATGACTAACTTTCATTAAGTCCTTAACTAAGTATGTACATTTTTTGAATACGACCCTAATACGAATGTGGGTCACTTTTGGCGGCAAATTAGATTTTAAAAATAAAGTTCGGAATTGTAAGTACCGTGCGAAATATCAAATGCGGCTTCTCTAAGATATCTTTTAGGGTATTAAATAATTTAACAGTTATTTAATAAATATGTAGGTATAGAGAGGGGTAAATAGAAATAAAAACCGGCCAAGAGCGTGTCGGACACGCACAAGGTAGGGTTCCGTAGCCATTACAAAAAATAAAGTAATATTTTTCTAAGGATTTCGTATGTGTACGGAATCATCCAAGTTTAGGTATGTTTTATACCTTAGGCTACTATTTACTCTTAAACTACAAATAATTTCCAAGCAATCTTAGCCGCTATAATTTTCCTAGTAAATTTGATATATTTACTACCATTCTGAATTTTTTCAAATTTTTCCGCCTAACAGTTTAGATTTTAGAGGGGGGGACGCTCGATTTTAATGAAAATTTCACTTCAAAGTTGAATATTTCGCAAACAGATCACTGAATAGAAAAATCATGTTAGCAACCCCGCAATGGTTTTAAAAGACCTATCCAACGATACCCCACACTATAGGATTAGTCGAGAAAAAAAAAATCACCCCCCCTTTACGCCTATGGGAGGTACCCTAAAAAAAATTATTTTTTTATTTTTTATTTTTTATTTTACCACTTTGTTGGCGTGACTGATATTTATATTCATGCCAAATTACAGCTTTCTAGTACTAACGATCTCTGAGCTTAGCCGCGGACAGACAGACAGACAGACGGACAGACATGGCGAAACTATAAGGGTTCCTAGTTGACTACGGAACCCTAAAAAAGGGATGCTTTTGCCCAGCATTTGGACACAAAATTATTTAGTGCAAATAGGCTACATAAAAAAATACCATTCCACCAGCTTACCTCCGAAACTGACCCTAAGTTACTTAGAAAAAAATATAGGTTCATCTCGGCCTATATACTTCCCACTGCTGGACACGACAGGGCTTGTCTGTAGTTCCCACGCGGGTTCAATATTGTGGGTACATACAGAACTTTCGACGCGCGACTCCTAATCACACTTGCCTGGTTTTTGGTGTCAATTTAAACGAAAGAGGCAAGAAACAATGAGTTGCTTATTTCAGGCCCAAAGTCAACCCTGGGAGCAAGCGAAACAGAACAAAGTAGAGAAGAAACAGCGCAAGAAGAAGCGGAAAGAGGTGAAGCAAGAAGGCAAAAGAGGCAAGAAGCGGCGGGCGGTCACTCAGGAGGAGTTGGACGAGCTGGCCGCCGACGTGGCGCTCATGAAGAAGCTGAAGAAGCGGAAGATCACAAAGGAACAGTTTGATGAACAATTTGATGGGGATAAATAAATGTGCAATTTAAGTTTTTTCATTTTATTTTGAATCTGGCTTGCGCTAGCGGCGTTCTAGAAATCCCTCATCAGCCGGAAGATGTCTATTGTTCTATATCGACAGCCAATCGATGCTATTGTTCGACATCGATCTATTGACGTGGTAGGTTTTGGTGTAGTAGAAACTGTCGATCGACGTCGACCAACTCATTCTACCATCGATCGTAGTTAGATTGGTTTCGTGACACCCTAATACTATTTGGGTCGTTTAAAAAAAAGTATTATAGTAGAGGTAAAGGGCTTAACCCTTCGTATGATTTAGCACTGATCAGTGCCACGCCTTCGCTTGCCATGATCAGTGACAAAATCACAAAATATATCAAATGAAATGAGTGACTGCCTTCTTCCTGCTTATTCCCCTAAATTCAAGTCAAAATGCAATAAAATGTAGCTTTTGTGATTTTGGCACTGATCATCCGGCACACAACAGGACAGCGCCAATTCATACTAAGGGTTAATAAAATCACGATCGCTTCCTTTGTGTAACGAAAGTTAGTCAATCAAACTATATGGGTAACTTTCGTTACACAAAGCACTCAATTAAGTTTTATTTTAATGAAACCCCTTAATTGTGTACATCTTTTTTTAAAACGACTCATTAGCGAGAATGGAACGACACGAAACGTAGTACGAAAATAGAATTTCGTAGTATAAGACCTGTTAAAATCGGGTTTGAAATGATACCAGCAATGAAAATAGTAAAATAGACATTTATTTCTGCTCAACTTTTATAATTGCATCATGATTTGAGTATTTATAACAACAAGGCACTTAATTACATATTGTCCGCTGTCCAACACGATTTGACACGACTTGGCACGCCTTACTTAACTAGCACCAGTGTATTGAGACCTTTATTTCGACCGCCATTAAAAAAAATGCAGTCGAACCATCATAATTGTTTATAGATAGTACGTAAATACACATAGTAAAAGTACCTCACGATTGCACGTAGAATACTCGAATTTTAATCTTATTGTTAGAGGAATAAAAGCGGTTGCAAGCGCATTTGTGAGGTTCTTCAAATATGCCATTAAATGGAGCGGCAATTGTTATATATTTTTTAAATGTAACACTGATATACAAAATCGAGCCCTAAACATTACCGTTTCAGAAAAAAAATAGAGGATTTTTTAGTCCTCTGTGTAACGTTTTTCAAACTTGAACCAAAAGCTCGTAAGTGGCGGTCGAAACGGCACCGCATAGTTGGTTTATTTTATACTTAAACGTTTTATCGATATTAGATAATAATAAATCAAGTGTCAGATACATGCCGCTTATAATACGGCATAAATTAACACATCTGAAGATTAATGTCAATAGAAATATCCATCAAAGCCGATAAATCGCCGTAAATAATAAATATAGTCGATACAATAATGGCAGAGAGATCATTTATCGATTTCCATGGATAAGTCTAAGTGGCTAACAGTTATTTTTGTCGACAATCGATAAAACAACATACGATACTTTTCAAGGCATTATTCACGTTATACCCACCCGGGGTAGCTAGTAACACTTAACTTATTGTGCGTATCTAATATTTTACTATTTTCCGTTTTGAAACATCACATTTTCTAATTAAAAAAAGGAGTAGATATTTACAAAAAAATATATAAGATGAGCAGCTTCTGTTTACACAGATTTCATTGCACAATGGTTTTTTTTATATTATTGTGTCGATGCACATTGGAATATTAAATTATATGGATATTCTTTAATCTCATTAATTATTGTGTTATTTCTCAATATCAATGCATCACATGTAGTTTATATTCAATAATTCCAATGCGTGGCGACTTAAAACAAATATATTTAGTACGAAAGCTTAAAGCGGTGGTAAAAAAACACCAAAATAATGGCCAACACAACAGGACCCCCTCCAATAACGAGTATCTCCAATTTAACTTGCTTAAGAGATGACATTTCAATCTATTTTAAGCCTATAGAGGTTTAGACTTCATAATTATGGTCCTAGCGTATGTTTAACGTTCCTGCGTGTAACGTTGGCCATACATCCTATACATTAAATGTCAACAGCGGCTAATGTACATATTATTATCAAAAAGTGATGCAACTTTTGAAAAACATGGTTTAATGTTACACAAAAAAAGTTCCGCTGTGTAACGTTAGTCACTCGATTTTGAAAATAGCTTCGAATTATCTTATGAATCATTAATCATTATTATAATTCAAACCCTATTTAGGTTCAAAGCAGCATATTCCCAAATTTTAGGTAAAACAATTTTTGTGAACATACAACCACTGTCAAACTAAAAATTGCACCACAGCAGTTAAAAGTATAGTTAAAAACTGAAAAATAAAACAATAAATACAAAGCTCCATTCAAGGGTGAAATAATTTACACAAATCATCAAAATTAAAAACAAGCATCATACACATTAAAAAAACACATACATTGCCTTGTCATGATTCATTACCATCTAAAATACGCCATCTTACAATATTAAAAAAAAAAGAAAATCGTCATAATACTATTTAACTATAATACTTACTGTAGTGACATGATCTGTCAAATGTTAGTTGCTTAGTTGACATGACTAGCTGTCAAAAAGAACTATTAGGTTGGAGTCCGTGATCTCCCTGTACTGGATTAATAAATTGATTAAAGAAAAAGTAAACTATTGGTTTGGGGATAAAATAAGTGTTTCGAGAACCCCATAAAATACTAAAGAACGATGTTTATAATTTCTTTAATAAAGTTACACTTTAATTTTACTCCAGATGCTCGGCGGATGAAAGAGACAGAAAGTATCCAGCAAGAAATTTCGTCAGTTTATCTAGTAGTCTAACAACTGCTTAAAAACGAAAACTTGGCAACGGTTGCGTTCATACTTCTTTCACATTTAATCGAAAGTTTTTACGTTTCTTGACTTTTTACAATTGAGATACTGTGCAGTGTTGCACAATGGAAGTCAAAAGACGTCTTTAACTTTTTACTGCTTCTTACTACAATAATCATTTTTTGTTTTATTTATATCTTTGCTACATCTTTAGCTTTATTTATATTATTTATCTCAAAAATCTAACAAATTAACATTTACCCGGTTTGCTTCATGGTATGCTTTAGTTTACATTTTTTTATTTATTAAGCCAGTACAAAAGACGAGTATGACAAGTATTTAAAACTGTATCATTGTTATAGCATAATAAACCTTATGTTAACAAGATAGGGGCTTGTTCACAGTACCACTGTCGACAGAATCATAATAATGACTTGTTTGACTTGTTCTGTCAAAATAATAAAAATGGCCGATTTCGCCTCATTCTCTTTAATACGGTGCGCTGGGTATAAAAAACGGCAAACTTAGCATTACCTAGAAGAATAGTACAATATTATATATAGCATAAGAATTATTTATAATACTCCATAAAAATGTATACCTACTCGTAAGAATGACATTTCATGTTTAATTTACAAATGTGCTGACGCATATCAAAGTGGCATAAATCCACGCAAATTGGTATCGTAATTTATGTTTTCTGTACTACAAATATAGCTCAAAATTCAGTACCAATTTGTGAGACAACATCCGATATTAGAAGCTGCCGTAAAATTCATAAAATCGTTATATAAAATTTATTCCTGAACTTATCTTGGTAACACTCACATTTGACATATTAATTTTAAACTATTTTAAGGAGTATTATGAATAGGACAATAATAATAATTAATAATGCATTGAGCCAGCGAATTAGAAGCGTAACGCCTTAGTAATAAGGTTTAGAATACAAGCACCGAGTTACTGGACTCTTAACACTAACTTACCGATTAATACATAGTGGGATATGATGACGACGAAAAAAACTAAAAAAAATATTTTTACTGTAAAAAAGTTGTAGGATGCGTTTATAATATCTATACTATATCATAATATATAGTATAATAGAGGTAACTTTATTTCAGTGTTTATTTGCCGTAATCTCTAAAAAATATTCCACTAATAGAAAGCTTTATCCCTTATCATTATTAACATAGACATTTTTATTCCGGGAAGTGAAGAGTTATTGTGAGACTCAGATAAAGTTACGGACAGTTTTTTCTTTACTTAGTTATTTGCTTGATTCTGAGATTCTGATTATATATATATACAAGAATTGCTCGTTTAATTTTAATTTGTTTGCTATCCATTGAGGAAATGATATGTTCTGAAATGATAAACGCCATCATACCCCACTAGCGTGACTATCATAATAACGCAGTTACATTCAAGTCAAATAAATAAAAAAAACTACATCAAAATACTTCGCATCGTAATCTCTGGGCCGCCTAGTATAAAAGCCATCTGTTTCTCACAACGCCTTTTTTGAAAGAGATGGACATAGGTAAATCGCGATATCAAAATCCTAGGTCAATATAAATTGGAAGACTCGAAAGTGGTTTAAAAACAAAAGTACATAATCAAGGGTTTAATGAAAACAAAATCACGATCATCCTTTGTGTAACGAAAGTTAGTCATACAAACTATACGGGTAATTTTCGTTACACAAAGGAATCAATCAAGTTTTGTTTTAATTAAATCCCTTAATTGAGTACATTTTTTTTAAAAGACCCACTGAGTACTTACAGTCAACATTTGAGTGCGACCTTATTGAAACGGATCACACAAAAATGGTCACTACCGGAAACGCTAAATCTGTCAGAATTCTGCCGGGTTTTGCGTATCTTGAATTACCTATACTATACTAGATGGATCGGGATGACATTGCAAAATGAACTTTATCATACAACATTCACCTGTTCTTATTTCAACAATAACATTAATTTAGAATTAGCGGGAAACCACCAACTAAAAAATAGTAAATTGTTACAAAATTTTGCTAACGTATCTCATTTTCTATAAAATTTTATGTAAAATAGTCCCTCTAGTGCTATTGACGGCTCCATCATGGACATGTTAAGCACATTAGTACCCAGTAATGGACAGCAAAGATTCAAAGCCTTATAATAGCCCACCATTCATGGACTTTACCAGTTATGATATGAGCGTAGTGTTGATAGTTAAAAAATTCTTGTCCATTTCTGGGGCTGTCACCCTAAAATGCACGGAAAAAACAGAGGAATATATTGTACGAAAAATGTTGGCGTTTCCGTAAAGAAAACAATAAACTTTTTGGCACACATTAATCTGTTAGCAAACTACTCTTTATTTCATATCACTTGATTAAAAGCTTACTTCAGCATTAAGACTAAAGCGTGAGTTATAATTAGTTCCTTTTGCAATGACATTACAGTACATAAGACGAGATTAAAATTTTCATCGTCCACGTGATACAGAAAAGGTAGAAACAGAAAGTTCGAAACATTTTATTTAGAAAAAAAAACCAGCGCCTATTCGCCAATAAGGCGCATTATAAAATCTACGGGGAACACTAAATGCACAAAAGTCATCACCAATTGTTTATTTTATTAATTTTGTGACGTCATCAAAATGGCTACTATGCTGTGTAAATAAGGCACATACTGCGTATCACTCGTTTCACTTAATATTTACAATACAATAATAAATAAACTATTTATTGCTCAGGGAGAGTACGATAAAAACACCACTTTTGAACTTTAACGTTCTAAAATCGTGTTAAAAAGTAGCGTCTCTTTCGGATAGTAAAATCATCAAGACAGTCCACGACTTTTGTAAAAAGCAAGGAAGATGTCTACTTAGTTTGGACGATTGAATACAGTTCTAATAGAGACCATTTTAGTGTGACCATTTTAAAAAGGTTGCAATAAAATGGTCACGGTTAGAACTTCCGTGCGCTAGTCCAACTTACGTAGACCATTTTTCTGTCCTGATTGCCTTACATCCCTTTGATTTGGCATTGCTTTTTAACTTACATTGCCGAAACGTTATTTTTACATTCGCATCAGTTTGTCAAAGCAATGCCAGGTATTTATTTTTATAATAGAGTATGTTACTGTTTCCGAAAACTTTACTTTTCAAGTTTGACAGATGTCAAGCTTATTTTTTTTTAATTTTTCAATAGAAAATTAATGCCATGCTCCAGCGTTTAACGCCAAAAATGTGACAGCCACGCGAAAAGTGGCGCCATTATTTTATTTTGACTTATTACTTCACTTATTACGCTGAAGCATTTTGGCCTTAGCCGACTACGGCTAAAGTAGCCTTTTACAAGCTAGCGACATCTGGTAACATACTCTTATTGATTTATTTTATTACGAAGATCAAACACATGGAAAATACGATATTTCACGGCATGACAAATAAGTATGCAGTTCTTGAGAAATAAAAAACGTACGACAGCGGTGTTCTGATTATGCAAAAATATCAAACTTCAGAAATTTTACTTCCTGACTTTTGTATTTTTTTTTTTACACAGATGGCGCTTAGCGACAGGAGATTTGCAGATTAAAAATAATAACTGTCTCATGAACACATTACTCGGAAGACACGGGTTCTATTCCCTTTCCCACCATTAGTTTTCTGGTTTCTTCAGTGTGTTCTAGCCACAGTATATTTAAGTTATGCAAAAGTGTCGTGCCGTGTTAAATTTGATCTTATTTGGCCACCGTACGTTTCTAAATCGCTCGCAAACTGTACTTCAACAAATATCGTGTGGCATTTTATATAGTTTGGGCTAATTATTCTACAAACCTTATTACTTCGTGAGAGTTTCGTTACATAGAAAACCTACACGACTATGAATTTATAAATGATTAATCACACATCTAAATGAGGCCTTAGAAAGATCGTCATAGAGTCCATTACATTTGTTAAATAAATTCTTAATAAAAACGCTTTCAGCGACTCAAAAAATATTTTTTTGGCAATTATTAAATTTTAATTGTATAAAATTTACTTTTTTTTTATTAAATGAGTAAATTTTGGGGTTTTCTTTCACGAACGAGTACTATTCATTTTTTATAAAAAAGAGCCCTTGTTTTTTGAGTCGCTTTTGTGATTTTTTTTATACAGTTTGTTTCGCCACAAATCTTAACACATATTAGTAAGTAAACCCAAAAACTACCTAATTTAAAAAAAAAAACAAATACATTTTAAATTAAAAATGCCCGTTCATAAAACAATCAGCCCAAACGATACATCAACCCGAGCCGCATCGAATTTTCGAATGTGTTTAACTACTAGGTACAAAAGTTTGTGGTGTAAACTTTTGGACCGTCGCGGGTACCTCGGCCGGCTCAGACCTCGTCCGGCGCCAGGTTGTCTTCGTGGTTGGGCTGGGGCGACGGTTGGGGCGACGGCTGCGGCGACGGGGCCGCTTTGACGGTAGCCTCGAGCGCCCGGATGCGATTCTCCTGCTTCACTATCACCGACTTCAGTTTGCGTATCTCGTCCATAAGATCGGAGAGCTGTTTTTCCTGTGGCAAGGAGGTTGCGGATTGTGAAGTAGAAGCGAAAATTAGCCTTTATTATACATATACTCAGCGGCAAATCTAACCGCCCACTTTACATACATGTTTCTAGGGAAGGAGGGCGATTACATTTGCCGCAGTATACAAACGATGATAAAGTTTATAGTTCTAAACGTTAACCAAATTTGACCAATTTCTGATATGTTGTCAATCAAAACAAGAGCTAGGTTTGTACGTTTTGTTTTCTGAAACATTGATTAGTACTAAACAGATAGTTGCCGAAATTAGTTTATATGGACAAAATAAAATAAAAAAAATACATTAACAAAAGGGCACGGATGTGAATATTGAAAGTTAAGACGTCGAACGGTTAAAATATCAAAAAAGTTTGTAAGAGTCGTTTTCAAAAAAATGCACACAATTAAGAGGTTTAATAAAAACAAAACTTAATTGATTCCTTTGTGTTACGTAAGTTATCCATATATTTTGTATGAATAATTTTCGTTACACAAAGGAAGTGATCGTGATTTTATTAAGCCCTTAACTATGTACACATTTTTTGAAAACTACTCTGTCGCTGTCGCCGTCTCTGTCGCACTATCAAGAGCGTGCGATGCCGAGCTTTCTAAGACGAAGATAGGTGGCGCGCGGCGTTAGTTTTAGGAGACTACAACGTTTAAGTAGACTAGCTAGCTATATTATAATATACTACTCTACACGGTACTAGGTGAAAGCAAGGATGATATAGACTGGATTGGCAGTCGCCATAGTACGGATCGGCCGCGGTTTTTGTAGTTCGATTATTAAATCTAGATGGCGCTGAAATATAGCCAGGAGCTTTGAAGGCAATACAATAAGACTACAGATGTTTCATATTACTACAAATGTATTATTTAAAAGCGAAAAAGTTTCCGGATGCGCCGGTGGGACTTGAACCCACGTCTCCTGGGTATGCGGAAACTTTTTCGCTTTTAAATCTTAGGTTTGGTGATTAGACGTAACTGCTAATAAAATAAATAATATTTGAAATGTATTATTATGCATTGAAAAATAATACATTTGTAGTAATATAAAACATCTGTAGTCTTATTGTTTTGCCTTTAAAGCCTCTGGCTATATTTCAGCGCCATCTAGATTTAATAATCGAACTACAAAAACCGCGGCCGATCCGTACTACGGCGACTGCCAATCCAGTCAATATCATCCTTGGTGAAAGTCACGAAAACGCATATATGCGTATGCGTTCCCGGCAGTGAATGCGTTAAGCACGACTTGGCCCGCCACTTACAATGACGGCGGTGACGGCGGGCGGCGGCGTGGCGCTGGCCGGCGTCGCGCACTGGCTGTCGTCCCGCTTGTGGGCAGGCGTGGGCGAGCGGTCCTTGTCCTTCTCCCGCTCCTTGGCGCCGGCGAGGGCGTTCGCCTTCTTGGTGACGTGCAGCTGGGTGGCCGCGCGGCCGCTCACGTAGCCGCCCTGCACGACCAAAGCACGCTCCTGTAGCGACGCGGGGGATCCCTAGCGTAGCGTCTGTCTGGGTGCGAGCTTGTTGGCGGGGATTGTGGAGTTTGTGTGTGTGTGGTTTGTATGGCTTAGGCTCAAAAAACTCATTTAACGACCGCTTTAGACTAGTTGGTAGTGACCCTGCCCACGAAGCGAGAGGTCCTGGGTTCCGAATCCCGGTAAGGGCATTTATTTGTGTGATGAGCACGAATATTTGTTCCTGAGTTATGGATGTTTTCTATGTATTTAAGTATTTATTTATCTATATAAGTATGTTTATCGTCGTCTAGTACCCATAGTACAAGCTTTGCTTAGTTTGGGACTAGGTCGATTTGTGTAAGATTGTCCCCTAATATTTATTTAATATTTATTTATTTTTCCGCAAGTGCGTTTTCCCAAAAAGTACATTTTCTCAAAACGCATACTTTCCCAAAATGTACACTTGTCAAAAATGTCATCTTCACCACAAAGTTTTCCTTAGATGAAGATCCTAAGCTATGATGGCGATGTTAACATTTTTACCTATGTACCTAGATGATCCATTTGAGAAAGTGCACTTTTTGGAAAAGTGCACCTTCTGAGAATGTCCTCTATCTGAGAAAGTGTACCAATTGGGGAGTGCACTTTTTGAGACAGTGTGCCTGCCTTCCGAGAAAGTGATCCTTCTAAACAAGTGTACCCTTAGAAAAAGTGCACATTTTGGGAAGTGAGTTGTTTGAGCCTAAGCCGTTTGTATTGGGGGCGATCGAATAACAACGTAATTTTTTTTTTACCAAAAATCTGATCCGCGATTGACTTATTTCAACTGATGAAAGCTGATTTCGAAACAGCCTATTCATTCTGGCCTTTAAGAGAACTAGGTTCTATCTGAAAACATCGACGATGGGAAAGATGAAGCGAAACCGCCAAACCAAGAGACTTATGTCTGCAACGCGTACATTTTTTTAACGAGCAAACGGGTCATCGTATTTCATATGCAATTGGATTCGATTCCCAGTCGGGCAGATACACCTAGCTTAATCTATCAGATATCGACCTTATTATTCAATTGTTGTTATTGTTTTACGAGCCTGGTGATTTTATTATCTGGTATTATGGGAATTCGGTATTGAATGGAACATGCTGTATTGAAAACAAGCTGTTTTGGCAATCCGATATAGAGAAAAACGCGGTGACAGGAAAGTCCGGTATTCTCGGAATTTGGTATTTTAGAAATAGGGTAAGTCGGCAATCTGGTATTTAGGGAACAAGCAGATATGCGGCCATTTAAGAATTTACATTTCGGAATAACCGTTCTAAATTATAATACACCTTGATAGTAGGTCCTCTGAGTAAACCGTATACTTACTCGTATTTTAAGACCGTCCCTGTGGCCGGTTTAGATTTTAAGCCCGATTTAGTCCGTGATGGTAAAATGCGATAAGTAATTATTAAAATAACATTTTTTACTTCTGAGGGCCACAGAAATCTGTCTCATGACACAATTACGGTACCCACGGTGTATAGGGAATATCAGATGTCGATGAATAAGAAGTCACCGTGACAGATTTTTTTTTAAACGAATAATGCGTCGGACGGGATTCAAACGTCCATTGATGGATATTAACCTCCCCCAGTGACTGAGATTGAGACAAGAATGAACTATTCATCGAATACGGGGCCCATATAAAAGTCATACTTACATAAATAGATTAAGGGGCTGTTTCACCACTTTTTTTAAAGTTCGGATTAGCTTAATCATAACCTTATTTGACAGATGAACTTAAAATTTCTGTTTCACCAGTCTTGATTAGCGCTAAGTGACGGACAAACTGTTTTTTAATTTGACCATCAGATCAGGTGGCATTTAGCAGTTTTATCCGTCACATAACTTTTTAATTAGTCAGTTAATTTTTTTGTGGTCATGGTTGGAGAGCCCTTCAGCCGGTTTCAGAAAAATAAATCAAAGTATTTTTTTATTTTTTAAAGAAAGAAGTCATGCTAAATTGCAAACGAGGATTCAAATATCAAGATTTGAATAAAAAAATATAGGTACGCTTTGAGTATGTAAAAATAAATCCAAAATTTCGTAATATTTTTTAATTACAGACTTTTTTTCAGTGGCACAATCGTTTGTTCTACGTAAACTTGTACATCGCCATTACAAAAAAAAGTTAATCTGTCAAATGGTTTGGCGCCACTTTTCGATTCGTTTTACGTGATTTTATTTTTCTTTGTTATTGTTAACAAAGTATCGTAAATAAATACCGTTTTTGGATTAATTATAATGTTACACATTTGTTTATGCAAAAAAATAGATGTCTTTAAAAATTACATAGTTTACGATTTCTTTTGCTTTAACAATGAGCGACTCTTTGAACGAAAGTGTGCGAACAGGAACGCGTGATCGTGAAATGTGACGTTGCCTATGTTAAACCGACGATTAGTTAAGTGGTACTTAGTTTGCACAGGACCAGAGTGGTGAAACTGAAAAAAAAACTAGCCGACAGATTTGTCCAGTACTTATTTTATTCATTGGTTACGTGACCAGTAGTTTGATAATAAGGTGGTGAAACACCCCCTAAGTATTATGTATACACGTTATAAAATATTGATTACACTTCATCAAACTGTTAAATCGTTCGTATTAATATTTAAGTCAAACCAAGGTTATCACATAAACACACACGCACACACGGGAAAATTAAGAAGTTAGAAGCCAACAGGGTAGAGCCAGACAGATGCTATTATTGTCACTCTGTCTCCCTCACTCCACTTCATCGCATTGAAGGGAGCGAGAGATGAAACACATTAATCAAATATTTTAAACATACACTGATTAAGCTCCAAACGCACAGACAGCGGAGGCGTGGCGGTGCGGTGGCGGTGACGGTTGTAATATTCTAACTTGTATGAACGGTTGTGCCGTACCGTACCGCGAACTCGTTCATACAAGTTAGAATATTACAACTGTCACCGCCACCGCGCCGCCACGCCTCCGCTGTCTGTGCGTTTGGAGCTTTAGAAATGCCT
This sequence comes from Archips crataeganus, assembly GCA_947859365.1. NCBI lineage: Eukaryota > Metazoa > Arthropoda > Insecta > Lepidoptera > Tortricidae > Archips > Archips crataeganus. The sequence goes on along the minus strand of OX402065.1, from coordinate 16,872,187 downwards.
AGCAATCAAATATTCATATGTCAGGGCTATACAAGTATGTAATAAAAATTGATGATTTTAGCAGAAAATAATTAGAAAGATCAGTTCACTCAATTAGGCACCTCAATATAGTAAAACACCAATGTAAAACTCAAGTTTACGACATTTCTTAGTGTGCGTTAACGACGGTACCGACAGCGACTAAGGACGCGCGCACACATGCATATCATGCAGATACGTTTACAATATTCATAAAATACAAAGGGACGCTTTAGTGAGTGAACAGATCTATACCAAACGAAGGGGAAAACATGAGAAGTCTTTAAAAAAAGAGCTTTTATTACATGGTTAGATATTGTACACACCCATACTTACCTTCATATTAAAAGAGAAATCTTATACATACATAACCCTTTCACGAATGCTTATATTATAGAAAATGGGTGCGATGACGTCTCGAAACATGCGACCTAATAATACACGTCCTATTAATTCGTGTGCGATATGAAAGAAATGGCAGACACGAATTATCAGGCGTGGATTATTAAATCATACACTTTGGGACGTAGAATAAACGCGCACATTCAAACGAACAGAACATCAAAGAATTGTACGGTCAGCCACGAAAGTGGTCTACCAGTTTTGACGAGTTTCTGTGAGATCAAATATCGCTAAGGTTGACTTTACAAACTGAGTGAAGTCTTTAGTCACTGCCATCATATTACTGCAAGGGAAAATCGCCCTCGTTGTATTATGTATGACGTGCAAATGAACTTCAACCGTAGGGTGGTAGACCATATTTTTGGCCGATGGTACAGTTCTTTTTAATCATTTATGACCGCTTTCATATGAGCACAAATAGGAATGTTGACACCACCAATCAAATGACGTACTTTTTATGAGCTGTCAAAACACATTCTCCCATAGAGTTTGAACGGCAATAGCAACATATAACGTCACTTGTTCGCCATCAACTATTTGTTTTAAAGCAATAAGAAATCTAATTTTGCAGTTAATCGAAAATTAATCTGGTTTTCAGGGCTAAAATAAGGCTTTTTTTAATGGAGTCGTGTCGTCGAATTATTTTTTAGTAAAATTTCAGCTCTTAATATTATTTAATATGAAAATCGCAATTTTATGCGCATCACCATGTGTGTGACGTAATTTAATTAATTTAACACTAATTTCGATCAATTTGGACCCCCCCCCCCCCTTGTCACACTTATTACTATGAAAACCACCATTACTTTGTTCTTCTGTCACAGATCGCTAGACCCCCTCTCCCCCCCTCTAAATGTGTCATGTACTTTTTGGACGGCCCCTGTGACCTCTCCTCTAGTCGCATATTTTTCAGACTTTAATAAAATAATTGATTGACTGCTATCTCATCTGATAAAAAGTGCAGACGAGGCCAAAGGTGTATCTTACTGTTTCAGTAACAGCCTATTCACTCTATCTTTGAAGAGCCCTAGGTTGTATTTATCTGGAAAGGGGTAAAGCCATGAGCATTTCCACCGCCTTATCCTGTATGTTACGAAAATGGACTAATAGAATACGTCCGTCAACTAAAAATTCACGCGCGTCTGTCCGCCAGCTAAAAAACCGGCCAAGTGCGAGTTGCACTCGCGCACCGAGGGTTCCGTACAAATTTATATGTATCTATGACCATCCAGTCCTAGCAGACCCCTGCTCCTAAGCAAAATGTGCGCAGTGTGGGATCATTGTAGATTGGTTACTGATATAGACAGACAGACAAAAAATTTATGCTTTTCGCAATATTTCCTTTATCTGTGCTATAAGACCTTGCTTCGTACCAAATTTCAAGATTCTGAGTTCACGGGAAGTACCCTGTAGGTTTTGATTCCCTTGCGAGTGTCGAAAATTTGCGGCATAAATGGCTGTATCTTTTGATTGCGTTGGCTTAGAAGTTTGATTTTTTTCACAGCTCTAAGGGAGAGTAGACTTGAGTATTTAATATAAATTTCAGCTTGATGACGCGTTCCCGAGAAAAAGGGTCTTGACAGACGGACGGACGGACAACAAAGTGATCCTATAAGGGTTCCGCTTTTTCTTTTCGAGGTGCGGAACCCTAAAAAATGCGTGGTACTGGTATGATCTTACTATTCTACGAATCTTAGAATTGCAATTGGTTTTAGTTCATGGACATTATTACCGCCCGGCCACGACTTCGCGCGTTTGGCGGCGCGGCGAGCGTCTTATCAGTTAATTGCGTGTGCCGCCAGGTAACCACTGTACGGCGAGCGTCTCGGCCGCGCAATGAACACAGAAAACGCTTGGCGCGCCGCCAAACGCGCGAACTCGTGGCCGGGCGGTTACCCTTTAGATTTTGGTAACACGGGATACGGCGGCTGAAACGTTACGCGGCCCCACCCAAACACGGACGACGGGAGCGAATCCCTTTCCTCAGCAGTCCCTGTATACAGCACCCTGAGGGTACCTTGAGCGACATGGTGCAGGGCTCAGCGTCCTCGCCGCTGGCCCACTCGTCGGCCGTGAGGGACGCCTCGTCGCTGAGGGTGTCGGGGTACAGGTCCTCTTGGAACAGCTCCGATTTGCGAGGCACCGTCATCGAGACCCCCTGGAGAAAGGAAATAATTTAAATACAGGGTAATTTGTTAGTCAGTGCACAAATTTTGATATTTGATTCAGCATCGTTGATAGATCACGATTATCTGTCCGAGAATTTATTTTTTTACATTTTGAAATTTGGGTTGGATATAGTAATTCATCGAATAAATAATTCGAGTTACTATGAAAAACAAAAAAAAATAAGTAATAAATAATTTATTGAATCAGGCGTTACTTTGCGGAGGTCCATATTAATGAACTAAAACAATTACTTTGCTCACCCGCGACCTTACAATAGTTACGTTTATGCAAGAAATGTGCGTTCATGCAGTTCCTCCACCTCCACACTGTACGAACACACACAAATCACATAAACCCAACCATCACCACCACCAAGCTACACTGACGCGTTTCGAACTCAACCAGAGCTCATCTTCAGAGTTACCACAACCGTATGCTATGCTACCAAACGTTAAACTAACAAACCAAAACAAATGTTTTAACTTGTCACTGTAACTTCTCAAGTACCCACTTTATTTTTCTTATTCTCAAACTACCCCACAAAAATTAACTTTTATTGACATATTTAAAACTACCTTGAATTTTTTTGTTTATTTATTTATAAGGCATATTTAATTAATACTAACTGTTCAAATTCGACCCAAGCCGCAGTAAAGGAGAAGATACTAAATTTACCTGTTCATTAATAATAGACCCCATAGTGTTGTACCTAATTATTTCCATGCATTCCAGAGCATCCAGACGCAACCCCTTGCCGCAATAATGTAACACTTCATAAGAATCTGAATCTAACAATGAATGATTTGATTCCAACAAATGTTTTGCAAAATTCGATCTATCTGGATGCTCATTCCTATATGCCGAAACATGCTCTTTAAATCTAGTATTAAAACTTCGGCCTGTCTGTCCTACGTATATCCCATTGCAGTCATTACAAGTAAGCTTGTATACCCCCGATCTAGTTCCCTTATCTACCTGTTCTTTGTGGTTACATAGCCTAGAGTACAAAGAGTTGTTAGTCTTAAAGGCAACATTAATATTGTTTGATTTTAAAATGCCATAAATCTTATCAGACAAACCCCCGACGTAAGAGATGCTAGATCTATATTTGTTAGTAGACTGAGAAGGTAACGCAGCGTAAAGCATGCTATTTACTAACCGTGCCTGCTTCTTTTGAACTAAACTATCTACCATTGATTTTGTATAACCATTTGAGATCGCTATCTGATAAATAGTACTCAACTCTAAATCATAATGTTCCTTAGAAAGAGGCACAGTCAACAATCTATTAACATAACAATGGAAAGCAGCCAGTTTATGCTGCCACGGATGATTAGAAGATGCTGGTATAACAGCATCTGTGTACGTGGGCTTACGGTATATTTTAAATTGATGTTTACCATTTAATTTTGAAATCGTTAAATCCAAAAAGTTCAACGAACAATTTTCCTCCAATTCTTTTTTGAACCTTATCTTTACGTGCTTGTTATTCAAACCATTAATAAACACGTCAAGCTGTCTCATACTCCCTCTCCAGCATAGGATCAAATCATCAACAAACCTAAAATAGTACACAATATTACTATTACCCACAATATACTGATTCTCAAAATGATCCATAAATATATCTGCCATTAAAGGACTCAGAGGTGAACCCATAGCTAAACCATCACTCTGTAAGTAATAAAGACCATTGAACCGGAAATAATTTTGTTTCATGCATAAAGTTACCAAATCTATTAATTCACAAACTTCACCCGGATGCAACCGCTTCCTTTCTAAGTGGTCTTTTAGAATTTCTAGTGTCTCACTATATGGTACGTTAGTAAATAAACTGTCTACATCCAAAGAAAGCAACGTTGCATTCGGCGGTATGCTGATGTCCTTAATTTTACTAACCAAATCTAAACCATTTTTTAAACTATAAGAAGGTTTAAAGGAAGCCTTCACACGAATAATACTATTTAATTTCTTCGCCAATTTATATGCTGGAGCACTCACGTATGAGACAACTGGACGAACAGGCACATCATCTTTATGAATTTTAGGTAATCCATATAGAATTGGCGCCTGCGGATTCATGGGAATTACAAAATTCTTTTGTTGTTCGGTTTCAAAGGCAAACAAAGAACCCTTTATTAGTCTCTTTAGATCTTTGTGAAATGTAATTGTAGGGTCCTTACGTAAAACTGTAAAACCGTCCCCTTGAACGATATCTAAAACTTTCCGATTATATTGATACCTATCCAATAAAACAATACAATTTCCTTTGTCTGCCTTTGTCACCACTAAATCATTATCATACACTTTCTCCTGAATAGATCTCAAAGAATTTAATTCGGTTATATTGACAATACACTCTGTGGAATTGGTATTTTTAAGTGTATTTGCCACTAACACTTTTGTTTCAAAATCACCACAGTTACTTGTAATAGCAACCTCAGAATCTACCGCCAAACCTTCCACTATTTTTTGACTAAATTTAGTGGGTAGATTATATTTTAAACCTTTTTCCAATAACTGATTCTCATTATCCAAAAATTCCACATTAGTAAGATTTTTAACGCGAGGGTAGAAATTATGACCGTTAGTAGAACCTCGATAATTATTGTTCAAAGAAGAAAAAGATTCTGTTCGTCGTCCTGTAAGCCAACGTAACTTTTTACACTGAGTCAAATACTTTTTATGAGCGTCTACTGAAGCAAAAAACCGGGCTTTTTCATCCAAACGATCGAATTCAATTTTATGTAACTTAAAAGTAAGTTCAGACTGCAATACTTTGAGATGTAATTTTAAATTATCTCTAACACGGAACCAACTACGCGACTCTTCACTTAACCATATTTTCCTCGCCCTTTCCATTGCAATTCTAGCAGCTATACTAGTACTATAACAACGGAATTTAATATAATTAGGTACAATGTTGCCTTTAAGACTAACAACTCTTTGTACTCTAGGCTATGTAACCACAAAGAACAGGTAGATAAGGGAACTAGATCGGGGGTATACAAGCTTACTTGTAATGACTGCAATGGGATATACGTAGGACAGACAGGCCGAAGTTTTAATACTAGATTTAAAGAGCATGTTTCGGCATATAGGAATGAGCATCCAGATAGATCGAATTTTGCAAAACATTTGTTGGAATCAAATCATTCATTGTTAGATTCAGATTCTTATGAAGTGTTACATTATTGCGGCAAGGGGTTGCGTCTGGATGCTCTGGAATGCATGGAAATAATTAGGTACAACACTATGGGGTCTATTATTAATGAACAGGTAAATTTAGTATCTTCTCCTTTACTGCGGCTTGGGTCGAATTTGAACAGTTAGTATTAATTAAATATGCCTTATAAATAAATAAACAAAAAATTCAAGGTAGTTTTAAATATGTCAATAAAAGTTAATTTTTGTGGGGTAGTTTGAGAATAAGAAAAATAAAGTGGGTACTTGAGAAGTTACAGTGACAAGTTAAAACATTTGTTTTGGTTTGTTAGTTTAACGTTTGGTAGCATAGCATACGGTTGTGGTAACTCTGAAGATGAGCTCTGGTTGAGTTCGAAACGCGTCAGTGTAGCTTGGTGGTGGTGATGGTTGGGTTTATGTGATTTGTGTGTGTTCGTACAGTGTGGAGGTGGAGGAACTGCATGAACGCACATTTCTTGCATAAACGTAACTATTGTAAGGTCGCGGGTGAGCAAAGTAATTGTTTTAGTTCATTAAGTAATAAATATTATAATGAAAAATTCTGAAATTTGTTATTTTAACGATACTGAATGACATATTAAAATTTGTGCACTTATTAAATAAGAAAAACCGTCCAAGTGCGAGTCGGACTCGCGCACGAAGGGTTCCGTACAATTATCTATAAAAATCACGTTTGTTGTATGGGATCCCCCTTAAATATTTTTTTATTTTAATTTAATGATTTATTTTTAAAGTCTATATATAATTAAATATTCTGTGAATAAGTATTTCAAGTGTCTACCTGTTGCCGTTATCAATATCGAGCAAAAAAATCATGTGTGTTGTATGGGAGCCCCCTTAAATATTTATTTAATTCCATTTTTTGGTATTTGTTGTTACAATAGCGGCAACCGAAATACATCATCTGTGAAAATTTCAACTCTCTAGCTATCACGGTTCCCGAGATACAGCCTGGTGACAGACGGACAGACAGACAGACAGACAGACAGACAGACAGACGGACGGACGGACAGCGGAGCCTCAGTAATAGGGTTTTGGTACGAAACCCTAAAAATGACCCTGTATATATTGTAATACCAGGGACCACTCGGACAGATGGAATGAATGAATGATAAAATCACCCAGTAGACTTTATTATATCACTGAACGTGTCTCGTGAGATGATATAACGAGTTGACTTTGCGAGTTCGTTACGTCAACTCACTCACGTGGTTCAGGGATTTTATCAAATCACTAAACAAACCTGGTGAAATGAAAAAATGTTGTCTGAGTTGAACGGAAGACCAGCGTCGGCTGCAAGGTTGACATTATGCTGACTTGGGACTTTTGTCAGGGGGGTTTCACTCCGCAGTTTAGGTATGTTCGGCCGGAGCGCCTCCCGGGCAGGCGTATGGCAGTAGGTTAACATTCGGTTATCGGTTCGCACGCTAGCCGCGTCGCGCGAAATTAAGCATCTTTTTTCTGTGATTTTTGCAACAAACAATGACTTCTAAACGATCTTATAACTTACTAGCTTTTGCCCGCGGCTTCGCTCGCGTGTACTATGAGTATTACAAAGAACCAAGATATCAAGCAAGCAAGCATACAGGCAAGCAAGCAAGCAGGTCCACAATTGACCGAGAAATCGGTGAACATACCTACATTAAAAAAAAAAGTGGAATGCATAACCTCCTCCTTTTTTAGAAGTCGGTTAAAGAGCCCTTTGCGGCCTACTTACAGTATAAACTTATGAATTTTGAAATTTTAGCTATCTACAACCAGTAAAACGCAAAATCCCGTTTTTTCCCGTTCCCGTAAGAATTTCGGGAAATGTTTTCTTAATGCTCCCCTACACTCCCCAAGGAACCCACTTGCCAAATTTCAGCTTTCTATGACCAGTAAAACGAAAAATCCCGTTTTTCCCGTTCCCGTGGGAATTTTGGAAAGTCCTCCCTCAATGCTCCTCTAAACTCCCCAAACAACCTACATGCCGAATTTCAGCTTTCTACGACCAGTAAAATGAAAAATCCCGTTTTTTCCCGTTCCCGTGGGAATTTGGGAAAGTCCTCTCTCAATGCTCCTCTACACTTTCCAAGCAACCTACATGCCGAATTTCAGCTTTCTATGACCAGTAAAACAAAAATCCCGTTTTTCCCGTTCCCGTGGGAATTTTGGAAAGTCCTCTCTCAATGCTCCTCTACACTCCCCAAACAACCTACATGCCGAATTTCAGCTTTCTACGACCAGTAAAACGAAAAATCCCGTTATTTCCTTATCCCGTGAAAATTTCCGAAAATCCTTAAAACTGTTTTTTACTATTATAATTACCTTCTTCTATGCCAAATTTGAAGAGCCTAGTAATTATAGTTCATAGGATCCCGTTGAACTGAATATATAAATCCCGTTTTTTCCTTATCCCGTGGGAATTCTGAAAAATCCTGAAATTAATGTTTTAACTAATGTAATACCTACTTGTGTATCAAATTTGAAGAGTCTAGTTATTATAGTTACTGAGATAGGGTCACTCGGAATCGAATATATAAATCCCGTTTTTTCCCGTTCCCGAGGGAATTCCCAAAAACCCTTCCTTAGTGGATGCCTACATTGTATAAGGTATCTATGTGCAAAATTTCAAGTCTCTAGGTCTAGTGGTTTGGGCTGTGCGTTGATATATCAACCGTCATTTAGTTTATTTAGACATTTCAACCTCATCGCACCCCATCCAGGGAGATGGTATTTTACGTCTGCCACGTCGGATTTTAAAACCGTTGTTGTTTTCATAACCAGCGACCCGATAAACCATAGAAACAACACCCATGTTGATTTTCAGACTTTGTTACCCCTTTCCCCCCCTTTTAGGGGTTGAATTCTCAAAAAACCTGAAAGATGTGTTTACTCATTTATCATTAGGAGTACTTCTGTGAAGTTTCGAATAAAATAGTCGAACTAATCTTGTTTCCCCATACAAACTTTGGACCCCCGTTTCACCCCCTTAGGGTGTGAATTTTGAAAAATCCTTTCTTAGTGCACCCCTAGACCTTATAAGGAACCTACATGCCAAATTTTGAATCTCTAGGCCCAGTTGTTTGGGCTGTGCGTTGATATGTCAGTCAGTCAGTCAGTCAGTCAGTTTCTTCTTTTATATATTAAGATAAATAACTTACTTACTTACTAAAAGTAGTTTACTGAATTAATACACACTGTTATCTTTCTTAGTTTATATACCTACCAAATATCGGCGAGTGGAAACCTTGTGCCCTTGGTTTCGGATCAGCGGTGCCCAACGGAATATGAACGCTCGTATCACACGATAAGTTTCAATTTCGCGTGCAAGCAGTAAGAGTACGCAAGTTTTTTTATACCAAAAGTTGACTTTTGTTCTAGAGTAATCCTTCTGTACGTTAGTACTATTACTTATTCTGTGCTTTTGTCTGTTTCATTATCTTTGTTTTTATAAAAATGTCACGAATAAATGGTTCTTTCTTGGCTGATTTGATCGTTTCATAAAAGATTTAGAGATTTGATGAGGTGGCTGATTTTTTCTAGGCAAATGATAAAATAGATTCACCATTTTAACATCTCGCGTGATTTGGTCATATCCCTTAAAGATTTGTTCACATCAGATGTTCTCTGTTTTGGTCACGATGATGACGATGTTCAGCTTACCTGACAGAGGCCAGAGTTGTTGAGCCGGTAGAACTTGGCGATCTCACAGGTCGCCACGTCGCAGCCACGCTTCGGCATCATACCGATACCTGCCGGCCAATATTAACGTAACTTTTTTGACGGCAGTATAACAGGATACTAGAATCGCAAAAGTATCCTGCAAGATTAGTATTATGCGACTCTGACATTCTACGTATCTGGGATTTTGCGATCCTGGTATTATGTCCTATCTGATATTTTGCGACTCTAGTATGCCGTGATTTTGATTACTCCGATTCTGGTATTCTGGGAGTCTGACAGTTTGAAACTAGGATAGGTACTGTTTGTAGTTTTCATAAAAGTTAACTCTAAGCATCATCTTTTTAAAAATATTTGCTGAAACGGTAATGACGAAAAGAAAACGCCGTAACAACGCTGAATATTTATAAATTAAATTTACCTCTCTGAGGGTCTGGAGTTTGGAAGGTGTTGATATAGTGGACGAATGGAGGCTCTGGTGTTACCTAAAAAAAAAGTCACTATGAATTATCAAAGATTCATCTGAGTAAGGAAAAAAATCATATTTTGTATGTTTATTCCTGTAAGGCTGCGTTTCCACGAGAGATGTGCGAGGATGCGTTGCAAGAGATGTGTTTATCACGAACCAATAGAAACACTTCATTCACTTAGGACCTTTTAAATGAAGTGTTTCTATTGGTTCATGACAAACACATCCCTCGCAACGCATCCTCGCACAGCTCCGGTGGATACGCAGCCTAATCCCATAATTGTACAAAAACAAATAATAAAATAAACGTTGAGATCCATGTGCAAAGGCGAACTTATCCCTCTAAGGAAGCTCTACCAGTCAATCTTTGAGTATATGAAAGAAGCATTTAGTTAGGGAGCGACTAAGTGTGATATTAGAATTCAGAAATAGTGAAAGCTGCAATGCGTTAACCTTATGAACGCAACACATCATTTTTGTTACGATCAAAATTGATTCTTATGCGTATACGGGTAGGTTAGTTTTTGTATTACCGTATTGTCGTCTATAGTACACAGGCGTTTTAACCCACCATTAAAAAATAAACTATTAATTTCTTTCACCAGACGCTCACCTCATCATCATCATCCTAGCCTATATACGTCCCACTGCAGGGCACAGGCCTCCTCTCAGAATGAGAGGGCTTGGGCCGTAGTTCCCACGCGGGCCCAGTGCGGATTGGGCACTTCACACCATTGAATTTCTTCTCAGGCGTATGCAGGTTTCCTTACGATGTTTTCCTTCGCCGTAAAGCTCATGGTAAATTACAAAAATCGTCACTACTTTGAAAAAAGCTCGTATCTCAAAATCGATAATCTGGCTAATTAAGAGGGTACGATGCGCACCATTTCTCCATACAAACGTAATCCCCTGTTTCCTCCCTGGATAATGGCTTTAGAGCCAAATTTTTTTTACTGTGTAATCTGTATCTACCACAGCTATGCCCCTATGTTTCGTTTTTTTCCATATTTCAATTAACATAAGAAATATGAGCTTTCAAAAACTGAAAAAATTGCCCAATTTCAACGTCATTTTCAGACACTCATCAGAAAAGAATCCCTCCTATAAACAAAAAAAGGAAAACATAGGGGCATAGCTAAATCTTTCCTCTAATTATTTATGAAATAAATAAATTTATTGGTCCAGTTTTCGAGAAGAAAACAGGGGATTACGAAATGCTGTTTTGATCAATTTTACGTGCCTATTAACGGTCTGAGGTGCAGTTGTCCCGCTCTCGCTGTACTGACACGGAGGGGTTCGGGCGAGACAGCGACATTTCATTAAAATACCTATTTCTCAAAATTCTCTCAGCCATCGTACCCTCTTAACGTAACGACCGCTTTAGCCTAGTTGGTAGTGACCCTGCCTACGAAGCAAGAGGTCCTGGGTTCGAATCCCGGTAAGGGCATTTATTTGTGTGATGAGCACGAATATTTGTACGACCGCTTTAGCCTAGTTGGCAGTGACCCTGCCTACGAAGCAAGAGGTCCTGGGTTCAAATCCCGGTAACGGCATTTATTTGTGTGATGAGCACGAATATTTGTTCCTGAGTTGTGGATGTTTTCTATGTATTTAAGTATTTATTTATCTATATAAGTATGTTTATCCGTTGCTTAGTACCCATAACACAAGCTTTGCTAAGCTTACTTTGGGACTAGGTCAATTGGTGTGAATTGTCCCGTGATATTTATTTATTATTATTATTATTTATTTATTTATTTGTTCCTGAGTTATGGATGTTTTCTATGTATTTAAGTATTTATTTATCTATATAAGTATGTTTATCGTCGTCTAGTACCCATAGTACAAGCTTTGCTTAGTTTGGGACTAGGTCGATTTGTGTAAGATTGTCCCCTAATATTTATTTATTTATATTTATTTATTTAATTGAACTTTACTAAGTGTGCAATAAGGTTCAGTTGGGTTTACATATTGATTGGAGATACGAGATTTTTTCAAAGTAGTGACGAAATGTAACATTCACATGTGACACTCACCTCAAAGTACCTAATAACGGAGTCGCCCTTCCCGCAGAGGTATATCAGGTTGGTGTCGGGATCGTAGAGCGGGAACATGACGCCGTTGCTCGTGTCTATCTCGACAGTCACGATCGGCTCGCCGAGCGCGTCCGGGGTGCGCAGCGAGTATTGCCGCTCGGACATTCGACTGAAACTGTAACAAATCAGGTTGTTAAAAGCTCAGGTAGATATTATTAGGTCTCTTTAGACCATAACAATTACCACGAATGGTACTTACCGCGCAAATAAAATTTAAATATTTACCCAAAAACAACAAAACAATCCCATTATTGCAATCGCAATCCGCGCTGGTGTGTTGGTGCTTCTCATTATTCACCAATCATTTAACTATTGCGTCAAGTGCTGTATTGTAGTAACAAATATCACTTATGTTTTAGGACTCATTTTTCAATCCCCAGATAAAAGTATCTGTCAAACAAATGTAAGCTCTGTACTTTTTTCCTATGACTTGAGAAATGGAAAGCGATAGCTTTAAAGCTCCAAACGCACAAAGAGCGGAGGCGTGGCGGTGCGGTGGCGGTGACGGTTGTAATATTCTAACTTGTATGAACGGTTGTGCGGTACCGTACCGCGAACTCGTTCATACAAGTTAAAATATTACAACCGTCACCGCCACCGCACCGCCACGCCTCCGCTCTGTGCGTTTGGAGCTTAACTGATGGATACTTTTATCTCGGGATTGAAAGTGATTTATTTATAAGGAAACGATGTACGTTTGCTTCTGTTTGCTCGTCTTGAATAAATACCTAAATAAATAAAATTCTCTCCACATAACGTTATCTATCCTAGACTGGTACGTGAAGCGGCTGAAATAGAAATAGCACAAAAATTTCAACCGGTATGATGGATATAAGCTTTCGTCTTCATGGAATCCTGTATGTGATTTATAAGATAAATGTCGGCATCGGGACGAATGTTTTCTATAAAATTATGTACAATACGATTACTTTTAGTTTACCACTGACAGATTGCTTGCCTTCATTTCATTTCCAACTTTAACACCATACAAATAAAGTAGTTATTACAAAATCTGCAAACGTGGGTAACAGTATTCTAAAATTGGCTTTATTTGTAGGTCGTTAAAGTTGAATATGAAATGAAGGCAAACCATTTGTCAGTGGTAAACTTTATGTAATTTTACTGTAATTTTCCATCGTCAAGCGCGACACCACAATCACAGTAATCTCCGCCAGACAGGCTATTCTCCTCACTACCGACCTAACATTCGGTTCTGTTGAGCCACTTACCCGGTGGTAAAGACCAGGCCGTGCTTGAGGAAGATGGCGCGTGATGCCTTGCTGCCCTCGTGCGCGATGGCTTCCGCCTCCACCTCGCCCTTGCGAGGGTCGATGATGCTGGAACAGACATGAAAAAAGATAGTTAGGACAGAGTCGCGGACAACAGCTAGTAAAAGATAGATTTGTCCAGTATATGTTGCCAGTGATGACTTATGGCACTGAGAGGTGGCCGCTAACGATGGGCCTCATAAGAAAGCTCAAAGTAACTCAGAGGGCGATGGAGAGGACTATGCTAGGATTTTCATTGCGTGATCAACTGATCACATTAGAAATAATGAAATCCGCGCAAGAACTAAAGTCACCGAAATAGCTCGAAGAACCGCCAGACTCAACTGGGTGTGCAGTTGCTCGTAGAATGGGGATGTTGACACCACCAATCAACTGACGTTCTTTTTATGAGCTGTCAAAACACAATCTCCCATATAGTTTGAATGACAATAGCGACATATGACGTCATTGTTCGCAATGCTCAATCAACTAACTATTTTTTTTTTAAAGCAACAAAAAATCTAATTTTGCATTTAATCGAAAATTAATCTGACTTTCAGGGCTGAAATAAAGCGTTTTTTTACTGGAGTCGTGTCTTCAAATTCTTTTTTAATGGTGTCAACATCCCTATTGATGTTAGATGGGGCGAAAAGGTTGGTGGGCTTAAAACAAAACGGAGCGACGATCTGTTCAAAGTTGCGGGACCGCATTAGATGCGGATGGCGCACCGGTACGTTTGGCGAACCTTGGGGAAGGCCTGTGTTTAGCAGTGGACGTCTTTCGGCTGAAATACATACATACATACAATCACGCCTTCTTCCCAGCTAGGGGATAGGCAGAGACTATTTGTTTCCACCTGCTACGATCCTGACATACATCTTTCGCTTCCACAACCACTCATTAGTCTTTTCATACATGCAAACCGGTTTCGGGTACTCTTGACCTGACCCTCCTTCAAGACATCCCCAATCTGATCATGAAGTGCCCTTCTTGGTCTCCCTCTTCCAATATTTCTATCTACACTCGCATTATATATCTCTTTCGTAATTCTTCCTTCGTCCATCCTCTCCACATGCCCAAACCAACTTAACATCCCTTTCTCTATACGAGTCACAACATCATCATGACTTAAAATTTTATGGAGTCATTATAGACCCGAGGAATAGTCTAATAAGGGAACGTTGTGGCATGAAAGATGATGTTGTGACTCGTATAGAGAAAGGGGGGTCTATAATTTTAAGTCATAATGCATCATTAGTCATAATCAACGTTGGTCATAAAGTGATTTTTTTCTGAAATAATTTATTTTTCGGAATTGTTATAAAACAAACCTAACCTAACCTACTGCATTCTATAAGATGGCATTTAAAAAAGTCCTGAAAAAATACCGTTTCAGAAATAAATCACTGTATGACTAACGTTGATTAGGGTACGTATCAAAATATATAAAGTTTAAAAATAATAATGGACGAAATACATAATGGTCAGTTGATATAATGCAATTTTCTTGGAAATTCTCAACCTTACAGGATTTTCATAAAATAAACCTAACCTAACCTAAACCAACCTGTAGATTACACAATTAAAAAAATTCGTTTCATCAATAGTTTCATAGAAAATTTTAGTATGTATTATGACCATTATGTATTTCGTCCATTATTTGTTTTAAACTTTATACATTTTGATACGTACCCCGTTGATTATGACTAATGATACATTATGACTTCAAATTTTATGGCAGAAAAGGGGCACCGACTTTTCCTCATTCGGTCACTCAAGTTCACACCAATCACACAATCGGCTGAAATGACGATGTCGCGATGATGTAACGTCGCCGTAGGTCGTGTCGTGTGTCGTACAGTCGTACCGTATCTTCTTGTCGCGACAGGTGGTCAGCAGCTTGGAGCCGGTCCAGTTCCAGCAGGCCGAGTAGATCAGGTCGGGGTGGCAGTCCAGCGTGAGCAGCACCTCGCCCGTACCCACGTTCCATATCGCCATCTGCGGTCACACGGCACCACAGAAATAATAATAAAGAGGATAGAAATGCCTTAGTTCCTATTTTCTTCCGGAACTCGTGTCGCTGTTCATCCCCTCCACTTACTGTGTTAATGCGCACATGCAAAAGACCGGAACCGTACTACGCAATCACGCACACAATTACTAATATTTTTGCTTACAAACAATTATGAACCTTACACCTTAGAGATAGCGTTGAATAACACTCAACGTAAGTCATACCCACATTTACACAACGGCGCCATTTATTGGCCGCGTCGGCATTATGTCTGTACTAGTCGTAACCTGTTTTTTTGTCCGTACCACGAACTTTTGTGCAAGACGGAAGGGTTATCAGAAATTACTTTACATTGCTGCGTATAATTCAAAACGATCTGCGTTTTTATGGGCATGAGTAGCAATGGTATATGAAGTTTCGTGTTAATAACGTGTAAACCAATATTTCATAATGAAATATTTTCTCAAGTTGTATTTTGATATAAACCGCATTATTACATTAAATTAATACATACCAATGAAATGTAATCCCCTTATTAGTGTAATTACACAGTGTGGACGAGTTTCCGCAATTGCTAATGCTGCAAAACACCATTTTAAAGCACTTGTTGTCATACCCACGTTTCAAATAGCACTGAGCCACAAGTCGAGTCACAAGCGCGGCGCCAAGGTCACGCGTCTAAGGCACTTCTATCCTCTTTATTATTATTTCTGTGCACGGCACAGATGGCACCACCGGCCGATTGACACATCGTCACTACTTTGATAAAATCTCGTATCTCAAATCATTACGTAAACCAAACTGAACTTTATTGCACACTCAGTAAAGTTCAATTAGCCAGATTATCGATTTTGAGATACGAGCTTTTTTCAAAGTAGTGACGATATCAAGGTTCAATTTGGTTTACGTATTGATTTGAGATACGAGGTTTTTTCAAAGTAGTGACGATATCGCATACGTAGATCAAGAGTGTATTACTCAAAATAAGGCACCGTTTTAATTCTAACCTGCCAGAAAACTCAATTAATTGAATCTAAATTAAAATGGTGTATTATTTTGAGTTGATGCACTCTTGATCTAGGAGACTGCTACAATAACTATTGTATGATAGAAAAGTAATGGATGAACCATTAAATCTAATACATAAAAATCTCGTGTCACAGTGTTCGTTATCGAACTCCTCCGAAACGGCTTGACCAATTTTTATGAAACTTGCACACAGTGATTATCATAACTTATCTTAGGGCGACTTGCACGGTTCAGGGTTAAAAAATTAAATCGGTAACCCAGGGTTAAGAATGACAGTTCCATACATTTTGACACTTGTTAACCCTGGGTTAGCAATTAACTCGGAGTTAAGTAGCTAACCCAGGTCCGCGCAAGCCCGCGTTAGTGTATTATCTGGCGGCACACGCAATGAACTATAGCTAAACCGTTCGCGCGGTACAGGGTCTGGGGCTCGCCGCCCGCACGTCTCCCGCCCTTTGTCGTCATACCCCCATAGCAACTTTGTCCCCGCGACTATTTTATCAAGTCTGTGTATTTGTACCCTGGGAGTCGCGGTGCTACGTGTGCGCACTTCCATACTAACCCATAGACTTGATAAAATAGTTGCGGAGACAAAGATGCCCGTGCGCGCATACTCTAACGGGCGACTCTGCACCGCGGCACTGACCTGGTTGTCGGAGCCGGCGGTGAGCAGCACGTTCTGCGCGGTGGGGTGCCACAGCACGAGCCCCACGCGCCGCTGGTGGTACACCAGGTCCACCACCGGCTCCGTCAGCGTGCGCGACAGACCGCCGTCCGGGATCTGCCACACCTGGACACACCCAACACCCCGGTAAATGAACAACAACACAGAATTACGGTACCTATAATAAGTTTTTGTTAAAAGCTTTTTTTGCTGACTGTACTTTTTGCCCCTGGTTACTAAAGTAATAATAATAATAAAATTCGTTTACTTGAAAAACATAATGTGTGACAAAGTACACGTCAAGACGAATTAAACGAAAACGAAAGCGGAAACCACATAATAATCCAATGATTCAATCAAGTAATACATTTTTCTCAAACATGCTATGAAATATTGACGTTATGTTCCTTAAAATACGCCACGAGCTGTCACGTTGCAGGTGCGGCTAGACGAGAGGTCAATAATGGAATTTCATACAACATTGCTGGCCAAGGCCAGCAAAGTGATCGTCTATTGTTTTATGTGACACAGCACCATGACGTGGTCGACGTGGTCGACGTGGATGGATGGATGGACGGACGGATGGACGGACGGACGGACGGACGGACGGAGGGATGGATGGATGTTGATCGATGGATGGATGTTGATGGATGTTGATGGATGTTGATGGATGTTGGTTGATGGATGTTGGTTGATGGATGTTGATGGATGTTGATGGATGTTGGTTGATGGATGTTGATGGATGTTGGTTGATGGATGTTGATGGATGTTGGTTGATGGATGTTGGTTAATGGATGTTGATGGATGTTGATGGATGTTGATGGATGTTGGTTGATGGATGTTGATGGATGTTGGTTGATGGATGTTGATGTATGTTGATGGATGTTGTTGGATGTTGATGGATGTTGATGGATGTTGATGGTTGTTGATGGATGTTGATGGATGGATGGATGGATGGATGTTGATGGATGTTCTTGTTCATGGATGTTGATGGATGTTGATGGATGTTGATGGATGTTGATGATGTTGTTGGTGATGGTGATGGTGATGGTGATGATGATGGCGGTGATGATGGTGGTGATGATGATGATGCATGTTTGAGAAAAACTCTATACAAGCCTTGGCCACGAACAGGGATTGCCGGCCTCGTATCTCTAGATGGCCTCGTTAACACTCGGCCATCTATAACTACTCGGCCGGCAATCCCCTATTTCGCGGGCGCTGCAGTAATGTACTATTTCTCAAACATGCTATGAAATATTGACGTTATGTTCCTTAAAATACGCCACGAACTGTCACGTTGCAGGTGCGGCTAGACGAGAGGTCAATAATGGAATTTCATACAACATTGCTGGCCAAGGCCAGCAAAGTGATCGTCTATTGTTTTATGTGACACAGCACCATGACGTTTAATAGGTCGACGTGGTCGACGTGGATGGATGGATGGACGGACGGATGGACGGTCGGACGGACGGACGGACGGAGGGATGGATGGATGTTGATGGATGGATGGATGTTGATGGATGTTGATGGATGTTGATGGATGTTGATGGATGTTGGTTGATGGATGTTGATGGATGTTGGTTGATGGATGTTGATGGATGTTGATGGATGTTGGTTAATGGATGTTGATGGATGTTGATGGATGTTGATGGATGTTGATGGATGTTGGTTGATGGTTGTTGATGGATGTTGATGGATGTTGATGGATGTTGGTTGATGGATGTTGATGTATGTTGATGGATGTTGATGGATGTTGTTGGATGTTGATGGATGTTGATGGATGTTGATGGTTGTTGATGGATGTTGATGGATGGATGGATGGATGGATGTTGATGGATGTTCTTGTTCATGGATGTTGACGGATGTTGATGGATGTTGATGGATGTTGATGGATGTTGATGATGTTGTTGGTGATGGTGATGGTGATGGTGATGATGATGGCGGTGATGATGGTGGTGATGATGATGATGCATGTTTGAGAAAAACTCTATACAAGCCTTGGCCACGAACAGGGATTGCCGGCCTCGTATCTCTAGATGGCCTCGTTAACACTCGGCCATCTATAACTACTCGGCCGGCAATCCCCTATTTCGCGGCCGCTGCAGTAATGTACTATTGACACCTCTAGTATAAATAGTACATTACTGCAGAGGCCGGGACTTAAAGGGTTGCCGGCCGAGTATGTAAGTTGACGGCCGAGTGGTACACGAGGCCGGCATGATACGAGGTCGGCAACCCCTGTTCCGGCTGAGGCTTGTATAGTGCTTTTCTCAAACATGCACCATCACCATCATCATCATCATCATCATCATCATCATCATCATCACCATCATCACCATCATCATCATCATCATCATCATCATGATCGTCGTCCTCATCATGATGGTGATGGTGATGATGATGATGACGATGATGATGGTGGTGATGATAATGATGATGATGATGATGATGATGATGGTGATGATGATGATGGTGGTGGTGATGGTGATGATGATGATGATGATGGTGGTGACGGTGATGATGATGATGATGATGATGGTGGTGGTGATGATGATGATGATGATGGTGATGGTGATGATGATGATGATGATGATGGTGGTGGTGATGATGATGATGATGGTGATGGTGATGGATGATGATGATGATGATGATGGTGGTGATGATAATGGTGATGATTTTGATGATGATGATGATGATGGTGGTGGTGATGGTGATGATGATGATGATGATGGTGGTGATGGTGATGGTGATGATGATGATGATGATGATGGTGGTGGTGATGATGATGATGATGGTGATGGTGATGGATGATGATGATGATGATGGTGAAATATTTCTCTAGGCAGATCACCATTACCATCACCATCACCATCTTACCTTACCTTAAGGCCGGGGCCGCACTGGTAAGGCGACCGGCGACGCGACGGCGACTAAATCAAACATAGTTGATTTAGTCGCCGTCGCCGCTGCGGCCGCTGCGGCTACTCACATAACTCGAACTATGTTTGATTTAGTCGCCGTCGCGTCGCGTCGCTGGTCGCCTTAACAGTGCGGCCCCGGCCTTAATAAGCGTAGTGGCAGAATGTCATAATGAACCAAAACGCAAATATTGCTTATAGTTTTTTTTAAATGGCTAAATGCTATGATGCCATAGACCTATAAACATCATGGTGCCGTGTGACATGAAATTTAGATTATCAAAAAATATTGGGCACGTATTTTTTATTTAGTCAATTAAACAAAAAAATACGAAGATATGGCGCGTTGAAGTTTCGCGTGACGTCACTTGTTCCTACACTTTGTATGAGCGTTTTAGGAACAAGTGACGTCACGCCTCGTCACGCGGAACTTCAACGCGCCATATCTTCGTCATTTTATGTTTAATTGTCAAAAGAAAAATTACGTGTCTAATATTTTTTGATAATGTAAAATACGGACTAATAAGAATTATTATTTTTTTACCTAGGAAACATCCCTATTATATATCGCGTCACTTTCGTGGTCACACTATTTACGAATTGGCTGTAGATTTTGATGGCATTTTCGGTCATATATTAGAGGTCCTGTACTTCTATCGAGCTTCTATCAGATACCTGACAACTGTATCGCAATCTTCTGCCATTTCTAGAAAACGCTCACACCCCTAGTGAACGATAAGGAGTTCCACCCATCCCACGGAATTTTAAAGAACAACCGTGTGCGCGTGAGGTGTCGTAGTAGTCTAGCAGTTTGACTTAAGGCTTCTCAATCAGCTGATCATGAATTCAAGCCCAGGACACTTTGGGAGTTTTCGGAATTTATGCGCAAAGTTAGGTCATTTCTTTTACCATAAGTTTTTTGTGATGACGGATGCTCACCTTGACGACACAGTCCTCCGAGCCGCTGGCGATGACATTGTCATTGTGGGGGCACCACGCGATGTCCAGCACCGGGCCCTTGTGCCCGCCCACCAGTGGGTGGTCCGCTGGGATCCGCCCGACCTGCAACGAAGAACACAACAAATTAATTCAGCAGCTATGCAAAGTAAATAAATAAAAAAATCGCAATTTCGCGCGTTTTATTTAAAAAAAAAATTAAATCTCATACATGCTTTTATACATTTAGTATGAAAGCTGATTCAAGAAGCGCCGCGACTGCGACGCGCCCCCGTCCCACGCCTCTTCTGTTTGGTTTCCTGGCCTAGATCGCTTGCCATCAATTTTGTCGGTAACTATGAGTTCAAGACTGTGGCCTTCCTTCCTGGCGATGTAGAAAAAGTCCAGTATTCTGGGTAGCTAGATGGTTGACAGGTCTTGGCTTAATACGAGATATAATTGTTATAATGAAATTTTAATTACTGTATTTTAAGAATACACTAAAACCATCTGGTCGGTCATAAAAAGATACGCTACGGTAGAATTTGAATAAAATTAAAATTCTAGAAGTAGAAACTGTTATCTCTAGGTGAAATCAGAGTGGTAAACATACTGGCGGTTATAGTTTTGTTTCTCAAGATTTCTTTTAAGATCCGCTTTCATACAAGCCCTCGCTCCCTTTGTAATTAAGTAAGCGAACGGTCGATTCCTCGTTTCTATGGAAGCGGACTCTTACGGCTCAGTCATGACATGACTATTCTCTATCGTTTGCTCGAATGTCATTTTATTTTTCCATAAAACTGACCCGTGACTGACCCCAATCTCATCCGATGAGAAGTGCAGATGAGGCGTGAAGCAGCAGTACTCCTGCTGCGTTTCGTACGGTCAGTGAGAGCGCCGGGGGCCCAGACCTCTCCCCCTCCCCTATTCCCTCTTCTTTTCTAAAGGTTCTTTTTGACTCTTTTTGAGTTGTTGATATTTATGGGCGGTGGTGATCATTTTCCATCAGATGACCCGCCTGCTCGTTTCCCTCCCTCTCATAATAAAAAAAAGGTGTATCTCACTGATTCAGTAACAGCCTATTCACTCTAGCATTGAAGAGCCCTGGGTGGTATCTATCACGAAATATAGACGACGGGAGTGAATTCAATTTCAAATGTTCTTTTGCATGAGTTTCATTTGTTATTATAAAGTAATTTATTTCTGAAAGAGTATTTCCTTCTGTCGCGCATTCCATGCACGAGTAGTCGTAAAACAGTCGGTAAGTGTCAACCCTGCTTTAAGTCAATCTATTTTGCGATGAGGTAACCTCAACTTTATCTATGCTTTGACTAATGTGGGTATTTGTGTAATGACACCTCTGTCGGAGAACAGGAAAACGGCGCCCTACGTAATGCGAGACAAAAGGTACTTGAGCAGTGGTATGAAAGGTGTGTGGATGAGAGTGCTATCGTATAACCTGACTCCACACGGCCGCCAGAGATGAACCTGGTAAGTGCTCATGTATATTATAAGCCTTTATAATCGATATAACTAGCTACGTGAATGTGGAATAATGAGCCAACTGACGGACCTTAATTGATTCCACTCTAACGGAGTCCACCCTGTATCTCGCAGGGACGTTGGACTAGGTAGCCCGGGGCTACTAAGAGTATGTATCGGAAACATACAGGCAAGCTATTGTAATACGGTCGATTATGAGTTGGAGCATACGGGTCGGGCCTGAAGGGGTTGGAAGGAGGGCCCCGTGGCGGCGCTGCCATGTCCAGCTGGTGTCAGGTTCAGGGTATTATGGGTTTTACGACCCCCATAATCTCTGTATAATAAGTCTCCCTTAATCACAGGTGGGAACTGAGGATACGTAGGACACCAAGACACACTCACGCAGTGTCTAGACTGGAGGCGTAATCGACTGTACGGAGAGGGTAACTCTGGGTAGACCAGGCCCTCATGCAATATGAAGCCACTATCGGTAATACTAAATAGCTATACACGGTCGAGGGTGACTCCTTCTTCTACATTCACGTAGATATGTGTATATTATATAATACGAGCCTATACCCAATCGAATTCAGGCAAGCATATTTCGTACAGATGGGTATAGAATGCACGATACCTTCAGCATTGTTATTAAAGTAACCAAACCTACTGTACAGGGTGTTACAAAATAACGGGTAAAGCCTGAACCCCATGAACAGTAAATAAAACTGTAATTTTGCGCGCTGTTCTTTTTTTATTTATTTAGCCTATTTTTGTCCCCACTGCTGGGCAAAGGCCTCTCCTCTCTTGCTCCACTCCTGCCTATCAAAGGCGAACACCCGCCATCCCAAAAAAATAATAATAATATTATAATATTAAAAAATATATAATATTTATGGGTCTTGTGTTGTTGTAAATAAATGTATTTTCTTTCTTTCTTTCTTTATATACTAATTTAATTCTTTACTGGAGTACTTCCATACCCTTCAGTTATTACCGGTAATTTTGTAACACCCTGTATTGTATAAGGTGAAATTTCATAAAAAATCCTGAAAATAGCACGGTTCTACATATTTTATGGCACATTTGGTATGGCAAGTAGAATTATGGGAAACGAAGTGACACCCCACCTACGACTATGCGCAGCGTGTTCTGTTCATTGCGCGGCCGAAACGCTCGCCGCACAGTGGTCACCTGCCAGCACACGCAATGAACAAAGAAAACTGTCACTACATTGCGCAGCGCGTATTGTGACCGGACCGGACCGTCTTTAAAAAAACAGGATACAAAAACTGCAGTTTTAATAACTTTCACATAAACTTAGCAGTGAAAGTTCATTAGTGAGACTAATTAGCGACGTGGCGTGCACAATTTTACATACATAATCAGGTCGCGTTTAAAATAATATACAAACTGGAACTGGGTGATCATTCAGAGTGGTTATTTGGCAAGCGTATAGTAGCGTGATATTTGAAAAATTAACGAAAACTGGCTTTCGCTCGCGGTGTATTCTTGTGGAGCATGTCCTGTAGATATTTCGAAAAAAAATTAATAAATAAATCATAGGACGATCGACACCAATTGACCTAGTCCCAAACTAAGCAAAGCTTGTACAGTCAGCTGCAGAGACAAGGTATAATCGACCAAGAATTTCCTTTACCACCCTAAGGTTCAATGTCAATTGTATGGCTTAAAACGTCAAAGGCTATTTTCACTTACAAGTCAATGTGACAATCAGCCTTATTGTCTTTATTCTGATGTAGGAACTGTCATTAAAAATGGTAAAGCACTTACTTGGTCGACTATACATACCCCCCCCTGTAAAGGCGGTAACTTCCCAAATGCTTTTTTCTCACTACAGGGTTATTTGTAATTCACTAGCATCCTTTTAACCCTAAACTCCTACCACTTAAACAAATGTTTTTTTGTTTTATGGCTTTTGTTATAACTTAATATTTTTGGTGTAATAACGTTTTGAAAATTTGAGATTACCTCTTATTTTTACGATACTCTGTGTATTTGTATGGGAAAAAAAGTGCTTCATTTTAAAAAGTCGTAGAACAAAAAACATTTGTTTGAGTGATAGGAATTGAGGGTTAAGAGGACGTCAGTGAATTAAAAATAACCCTGTATAGTTTTTTACTGAAGCTTATTTTCACAATCGCGTTTTTTTTTTCAATTTTAATCGACACAGAAACATAGGTAGGTTTAGGTTATGCTAAGTTTGCATCGGCCCGAAGGGCCAAAAGCACACAGAAGAAGTTTCTGTGTCAATTCAAATTAGGAAAAAACGATACTTACTGTCAAAATGAGCTTCAGTAAAAATCTATTGTGAGAAAAAAGCATTTGGGGAAAAATAATAAATAGTAACACACAAATTGACCTAGTCCCAAACTAAGCAAAGCTTAATTCGAATGGAAATTTTGCTGCTAGGAAATAACGATTGTGGCGTTACCTATAGTTCCGATTGACAAGTCTACTAAAGCCCAGCTAACATTTGATCAAACATTGCCGCAAACACAGGCCAATGTTTACGAGACATGGCGGGCCGCCAAACGAGCACATTTTGGACCAACGCGGGCGATTTATTGACTCCAACGTGCTAATCCGTTGGCATTTTCGTGGCATTTTCTGAATGTGTTGGCGATTAGATGCTGTAACATTCAAACATTATTCACATTGTTTACATATTTAAAGCAATGTTATCATATCCTTCTAGATCTTACATTTTAAATTTACCATGAGCTTTACGGTGAAGGAAAACATCGTGAGGAAAACTGCATACATCTGCGAAGAAATTCAATGGTGTGTGTGAAGTTCCCAATCCTCACTAGGCCTGCGTGGGAACTACGGCCCAACCCCTCTCATACTGAGAGGAGGCCTGTGCCCTGCAGTGGGACGTATATAGGCTGGGATAAATGATGGATGATCTTTCTAGAACCGATCCCAACACACACAACACCTAACATTTGGTAGCACAGTGAACGGTTGCGGTCTTAGATTATTTATACACTAGATAGAGCTTCGCCGGCATGAAAACGTCCCGAAAAATATAAGCCAACAGTTGGCTAATTATACACCGTGAAATTTTAGTGGTTGTTTTCCCGAAACGAGGTGATTCAGTTTCGATTGTACAATCGATTTATAATTACTATTTTGACTAGAGTCAAAAATCCAATTGTGAAAAACGAAAGTCGAAAATGACCGCAAACCAATAGTAACGCTTCGTTGGTACCTAACCTATCGTACGATCGTACGCTACTTGTACCAACGAAGCGTTACTATTGGTTTGCGGTCATTTTCGACTTTCGTTTTTCACAATTGGATTTTTGACTCTAGTCAAAATAGTAATTATAAATCGATTGTACAATCGATACTAAATAACCTCGTTTCGGGAAAACAACCACTAAAATTTCACGGTGTATGTCATTTGCCTCCGTTCAGTTTGAATGACGTAACGCGATCGTAATATGAAGCTGTCAAATAGATTTTTGGACGTTTTGTATCGCAATGTTTGCTACTGACACTCTATCTAGTGTATAAATAATCTAAGGTTGCGGTACTCTGAAGATGAGCTCTGGTTGAGTTCGAAACGCGTCAGTATAGTTTGGTGGTGATGATCATTGGGTTTGTGTGATTTGGGTGTGTTCATACAGTGTGGAGGTGGAGGAACTGCATGAACACGCATTCTTTACATAATCGTAGCTATCGTAAAGTCGGGGGTGAGCAAAGTAATTGTTTCAGTTCATTCATTAATATGGACCTCCGCAAGTAACGTCTGATTCAATAAACTAATTTCGATAGTTTTGTCGTTCGCCTATAAGCGAGTGTTCGAGTGCGACGGGCGATTGTACGGTAGAATGATCGCTTTGATGGCCAAGCGTTCATCGCCGAGTACCGCTGAGCGAGTTTTATCGTTCATAGCTTTTATCGCTACGATCAACTAGTGAAGAGAGAGAGTCGGCAGTGTGAACAGCCAGCGATGAACTATAAATATACACCGTGAAATTTTAGTGGTTGTTTTCCCGAAACGAGGTGATTTAGTTTCGATTGTACAATCGATTTATAATTACTATTTTGACTAGAGTCAAAAATCCAATTGTGAAAAACGAAAGTCGAAAATGACCGCAAACCAATAGTAACGCTTCGTTGGTACAAGTAGCGTACGATCGTACGATAGGTTAGGTACCAACGAAGCGTTACTATTGGTTTGCGGTCATTTTCGACTTTCGTTTTTCACAATTGGATTTTTGACTCTAGTCAAAATAGTAATTATAAATCGATTGTACAATCGATACTAAATCACCTCGTTTCGGGAAAATAACCACTAAAATTTCACGGTGTATATCTCTCTCTTTTATTTACACGGGAGCGATTATCTTTTGTTCGTTTCTTGGGCGCAAAAATCGCCGATAGCTCATCGCTTACTCGTCGGCGGTGGGACCAGTGCCTAAGCCCAGGGCGTTTTATCTCGCCGAAATGCACCAAAGCCCTTGAAGAATGAACCCAGGACCTCCGTGTAACAAGAAACCGGCGCTTCAGCGTTTCCCGCGCTGCCGCGTGGGCGCGCGCCCATTTCACAACCCGCTAATAATAGACGCGTAAATAATTCATACATATAAATAAATACGTGCATAAGCTGGCGAGTTCAATTGTGGGGGTGTGAGCAATATTCTGTTTTTGTTAAAAAAAATAACCTGGGCGACAGCTTTGCTCGGACTAAACTAGAAAACACGCTTTTTCCCAGAGATAAAACCGAGCTATATTTCGTTTTTTTAGCATTAGAAGTAAGGTTGGTATAGGTAAACAATTTCGATGAGTCTTTTTTATTGAAAAACGGTTTAAAAAACAATAGTAACTTATTACTTATGAAACCAAAATAATGTAAATGACCATATTTCCTTGGTAATTGCTACATATTTGCTGTGATTTATTTTTTAATAAAGACATGTCAAGATCGGTTATACCTTCTTTCTAATGCTAAAAAAACGAAGTGATCGAGCTGGAGCTGCGTACTAAATTTAATGGAAATCGTTGGAGCCGTTTCCGAGATTCTGAGATATACATATAGGCTAAAGGTATTAGATTAGATAGATACAATCTGTCTCTCTGTCCGTTCGTAATAATATCTTACTAATATTATAAAGCGTATGTTTGTATGGATGGATGCATAATAGCTATTTTTTTAATATTTCGGTATTGTGTTTAAAAAGTATGTCAATATAAACTCTTTTTGAATTTTATAATTCGAATTTTACGATATGAGAGTAGATAAAATGTTTATTACTCTTTCACACCACAACGGTTTTTTTTATACAAAAGCGAAGATGAGGCCTGCGATGGAGCACGCTTGCCTAGTATTTAAATGCTCATTCACCCTAGACTTGAAAGCGGCCAAATTGTAGTGTTCAGGAAACACAGTCGCAGGCAGGGAATCCACTCCTTGGTTTGAGGGATTCCAATGAAATTTGGCACACAATCTGGATTATCTATCATATAGGATACTTTTTAAATTGCACAGTTCCTGCGGGATGGCTAGGAGCATATGTTTCAGTTGTTTTGTAACTGGCTGAATCAACTTCTTTGTGTTGTTTACTCTGTCCCCGGTTGTCCAAGTGACACTTCATACGGTTTCATAGAAATATGCTTAGGTTGTCCAAGGGACAAAATTTGTGTAACCATGGCACTAAAAAGTCGATTCACCCAACTATATGACGAATCTTTACTTTTAAAATCATTGCAGTACATATTGATGTTATACTCGTTTGAGTTTGCATTGATAAGTACGTTAATCACCTTTATTTACGTCGAGCCAAATTGGCGGCATGTGAAATAATTGTTATAAATAGACGTCAGAGATTATCGCGTATGAATAGTAATTACTATAATTAGTTCAGTATTTTTAGTGCACGGTAATTGCTGTCATAAAGCCAAGTTATCGATCGTGCATTCGACAAACGCCGTGAGTCACAGTGCACGCGCACCTGTTCGTTTGTTCATATCATTTAAGACTTTTATAATAATTTTACTTTTACTTTTAATATGACGTCATACTTCGCTAGTCATTCCATTTAATTTTAAGGATACTTGATTTTGATTACCATAATTAATAATCATAAATGAAAAGGGGTTTGTAACTCTCTTTCCCGAATGTACTTCATCATTCATCCCAGCCTATTTATTATACGTCCCACTGCAGGGCACAGGCCTCCTCTCAGAATGAGAGGGCTTGGGCCGTAGTTCCCACGCGGGCCCAGTGCGGATTGGGAACTTCACACACACCGTTGAATTTCTTCGCAGGTGTATTAAGGTTTTTTCACGATGTTTCCCGTCACCGTAAAGCTTATGGTAAATTTCAAATATAATTTTAATTTAGCAACAAAAATTCCGAAAAAACTCAGAGGTCCGAGCCGGGATTTGAACCCATGACCCTCTGCTTGAGAGGCCATAGGTCAAACAACTAGGTCATCACGGCTTTTATGTATATATTTTTCTACAAGTGCACTTTTTACAAAATATACGGGCTTCAAAAAGTGCCCATGTCGCTGGTCTGACGTAATCTTGGTCTCGTGGAGTCAAGATTAAAGTCAAAGTAACGTTCTTCAATTTAGGCTACGTGGTTTCCACGGACCGGAAGACGCAGTTTAGGTAAGCCTCCAACAAGATGGAGCGACGACCTGGTTAAGGTTGCGGGAACGCGTTGGATGCGCGCAGGACCGATCTGTTTGGCGAGTTTTGGGGGAGGCCTATGTTCAGCAGTGAACGTCTTTCGGCTGAAATGATGATGATGATGATGATGATGTATTTAGGCTATAATATGCACTTATGAATGTTGAAGAATCTACCACGGTATTGGTCCGGTCTTGCATGGAGTATTGCTGCTACCTTTGGAGTTGGACGCCTCTGCCCATAGCTAAACCGTTTGAATGAGAACTCGCCCGCGCGGTACAGGGGCTGGGGGTATGACGACAAAGGGGACCGGGAGAGGTGCGGGCGGCGAGCGCGCCTCGTGTGCCTGCGTGCCTGCTCGTGTGCCTGCGTGTGCGTGTGCGTGTGCTATAGTATCAGCTAGCTGTTTTGTATTCGGTCCTGTCGGTATACCTGAGTCTTCGCCACCGCAGAAGTGTGGCTTGTCTTTTAGGCCCGATACAGGCGGACTGCGTTCCAACAGCAACGTAACGTAACTGCCAACTGCCCATACATTTTCCATTGCAGTCGGCAAAACTGCACGCTAGCTGAGACTGAAATGTATGGGCAGTCGGCAGTTGCAACTGCAGTGGAATGCAGCCCGTCTGCATCGGCCCATAGGCTACAGTACTTCTTTGGTAAACATGGCTTGACTATCGGAATTTTTCAGCACTTCTTTGGTAAATGACTGTGGTCACTTTATCTGAAAGGAATTTCGCTAATAGATATCTTTTATCAACAGCTATTTTATCGAATTATTTATATCCGGTTTTTATAGCTTGGAGAAATTCGCTCATGAAATGCATATTCATTATGCAAATTTTCATTTCATTTCATTTCATTTTTCAAATTAGAGTTCTATCCACAGGGTATCACGGTCGAAAGACCTCAGTTGCCACTTGGTTGCCATTGCCACACACTAAGCTACTAGTGTCAGTGACTAGTGGCCCCTAATGGACTATTTACACTAAGCCAGTAAATTGGTGACAGTAGCATCTAATAATCATCATCATCATCATCGTAATGATCCCCGGCCTATACACGTGCCACTGCTAGGCACAAGTCATCTTAAATTGAGAGGGCTTGGGCTGTAGTTTCCACGCGGGCTTAGTGCGGATTGAGAAATTCACACACATCACTGAATTGCTTCGCAGGTGTATGGAATTTCTCTCGCGATGTTTTCTTTAAACATAAAACTGCCATGACACTCAATAATACAAACGGGTTTAACTCGACATATTTCGGGCTAATCCGTAGCCCTTCCTCTCTGAGTAACACGCTACGACTGCTGCCAAACGTGCAGTACACATTATATTATTACTAGCTGTTGCCCGCGACTCCGTTTGTGAAGAATAGGGGTATAAAAAATAGCCTACGACCTATTCTCAGACCTATCGAGTATGGAAAAAAAATCATAAAAATCGGTCAAGCAGTTTCAGAGGAATTCGATAACAAACACCGTGACAGACACGAGATTTTTATATGTATATTTGAAGCCTAGCTGTTGCCCGCGAAGAATAGGGGTAGGTATACAAAAAAATAGCCTACGACCTATTCTCAGACCTACCGAATATGGAGAAAAAAGTTTTATAAAAATCGGTCAAGGCGTCTCGGTCTCGGAGGAATTCGATAACAAACACCGTGAGAGCGGTTTCACACTACGTCCCATCCGAATCCGATCCGAATCCGTGAAAATAAGTTCCGGAACAATTTGTACGGAGGTTTACGTTACGTTACGTTACGCACTGAATCCGATTTCCTCATCCGATTTTACCATAGAAATTGTTCCAAAACTTATTTTCACGGATTCGGACGTAGTGCGAAACCGCTCTGACACGACATTTTTATATTTGAGATTAGGAGATTAGAAGATTAGTCTGAAACATGTAGAGTTATACTCGTTTTGATACTTGAGAAATCCTTATTATTTCAGCACGATGTTTTCCTTTACCGAAAAGCTTATAGTAAATTTCAAATGTAATTTCGCACAAGTCCGGGTTCAACACCAAGGCTTTCTGCTTAAGACGCCATAGGTCAAATCACTATAGCTATACCGTTTAACCGAGTCCTCTCCCGGCCCCCTTTGTCTTCGTATCCCCCAGCCCCTTGGGGGCTACTCCGAAATTCGAAAATCGAAGTTCGCATCGTACCGTCTCGCTCGCTCTCGTATTAAATGCTATTAGCGTGAGCGGAACGGCACGATGCGAAGTTCGAATTTTGCACTTCGTAGTATAAGCACAGAATAAGTAATAGTACTAACGTACAGAAGGATCACTCTCAAACAAAAGTCAACTTTAGGTATAAAAACTTGTCTATTCTTACTGCTTGCATGCGACATTGAAACTTATCGTGTGATCCGAGCGTTCATATTCCGTTGGGCACCGCTGATCCGAAACCAAGGGCACAGGGTTCCGACTCGCCGATGTTTGGTAGGTATAAAAATCAAGAAAGATAACAGTGTGTATTAATTCAGTAAACCACCTTTAGTAAGTAAGTAAGTTATTTATAAGATCGTTTAGAAGTTACTGTTTGTTGCAAAAATCACAAAAAAAAAAGATTCTTAATTACGCGCGACGCGGCTAGCGTGCGAACTGAAGGCCAAATTGACAACCTGCTGCCATACTCCGCCCGGGCGGAGCGCCGGCCGAACATACCTAAACTGCGGAGTGAACCCCCCCTGGTATAAGGCCTGTACCGGCGAGGACTCAAACGGTTTAGGTATAGTCTACCAACGGCTTGATTGATTGAATAGAACTGCAATTGAAAATGCACGGGCAGTCCGCACTTGGCAGTTACGATGCAGTTGGTATGCAGCCCGTCTGTACCGGCCCTTAGACCTAATTCTACGGTTCCAGCAGCGAGCTATTCCGGGCCGCAAATTACGCAGTAACGCGATGGCCGACTATTTGCGGGGTGAACTTGACACGGGTGTTTCAAGTGCGCCCTTTTTATATACTTATGATAAAGAAGTGCGCCTCATGATGCTAGTGTAGGGTTGCCATAAGTGTGGGGACTCAGACCGGGACATTTAAAGAAAAAGTAGTAAAGGTAGAAAAAAATAAACTTTTATTACAGCAATAGGTAACTTTAAAGGTTTAGTCCTTGCCTAAACAGAAAACAACTTTTAACACAGCCATTCAATGCCAGCGAGTGTTTTACTTTTTTTTAGGGTTTTCTGTTTGTTGGCGCTTTTCGCTATATTGGTGAAAATGCACATTATCGGCTACGAGCGCAGCGTGTAGCATGCGCTGCCGCTAGGTATATTACTGTTTACCAAGTCCAGCCCTCTATTAAATTACTATGATTTTTAAACCGGGACAATTTGCTTATCGGCCGGGACGCCGGGACACCATGCTTCAAACCGGGACATGTCCCGGCGTACCGGGACGTATGGCAACCCTATGCTAGTGCTACACATGTAGGTAACGATACATTTCAGTTCAGTGTTTTTTTAGGGTACCCAAAGGTTAAAATGGGACCCTATTACTAAGACTCCGCTGTCCGTCCGTCTATCTGTTGATATTTTCACAGATGCTATAACAACAAATACTAAACAAATTTGCTATGAAGTTTCTTTTGTATTTTTTTTATTTTTTCAACTTAATTTTTTTTTACTTTTACTGTCATCCCGTGAAATCCATATATTAATATTTTTTGAAATCACGGGATGACCGTAAAAGTAAAAAAAAAATGATGTTGAAAATGAAAAAAAAATACAAAAAGATATTTCATAGCAAACTTGTTAAAGTGGGCTTAGTAGCGACATCTCTTGTCCGGGTGAGCGGGTAGTTCCGAAGGAGTGTTGACGTCTCTCGATGAGGTGTAACATAGATGGCGTTGTATCACTGCTTAAGGTGATTAGTGAATGAACTGGGCCCTATTTAATAAGCATTACAATCCAACAATTTTGTAAAAAACTGACATATTTGTTAAATTGTACTACAAGTGCTGTTTAAGAAATTCTACAAATAAGTAAGAAACTTACAAATTAAAAATTTACAATTATCACCACTGTAAACGCCGTTTAATAAAGGTTCACATATGTAAAAAATGCCTGTTGCTTTAATGACAATATTGTATTTACAAAATTATAATTGTAAGGTACAATTTACGTAAAATGTAATTTTTTACTACAAGTTTGCTACACTACAATTAAACGAGGGTAGACTTATTAATAAATAAGAAATTATTGAATTGGTTAACCTATTGAAGTCACGGAGAACAACAACAAAATTACAATTTTGTCTCTAATTTACGAGAATAAAGAGATTGTTCTCAAACATGCAATGATAATTATTGATGTTATGTTCCTTATGGCCGCGAAGTATCACGTTGCAGGTGCAGCTAGACGAGAGGTCAATAATGAATTTTCATAAACATTGCTGGCCTAGGCCGGCAAAGTGATCTTTTTCGTTTCCATTCCACACGGAGAGATACGGCATCATGGCGTTCGGCCATTAAAAAAAAACTATAAGCAATATTTGCTGTATGTATTGTATATAAATAAATACACATAGTTCCAAAGTAAGCAAAGCTTGTGTTATGGGTACTTGGCAACGGATAAATATAGTTATATATATTTAAATACATATTAAACACCCAAGACTCGAGAACGTACATTCGTATTTTTTACAAATATCAGCCCTGACGCGGGAATCGAACCCGGGACCTCAAGCTAATGTCACTACTCGTTGTTAGAACCATGATTTATAATTATTCAGATCGTCGGAGCACACTTCATTAATTTCTGACAGATCCCTAGGTTACCTGTAGGGATTATACTCCAATTTACAAAATGTGTAAACTTGTAAGTACAATTACTTGTTTAATAAAGTAAATTTCCATACAAAATTGTAAACAATCACCTGTAAAGTGAAAATTTTTATTAAACAGAATTATGTGAAATTGTAGGTACAATTTTACAATTTTGTAAATTTTCCACCATAACAAATTTGTAAATTAAAATTTTTATTAAACAGAAACTTGTAGAATTGTAACCTGTTGATACAATTTACAATTTACAACTTGTAATTTTTATTAAATAGGGCCCTGAGATGTGAGATGTATGGGAAAAATTTGTGTCTAAACTCCTGACCAGTGGTGGTGTAGGGGAATGGCACGCGGCACGGAATACTGAGGACCTGGGTTCGATTCCCAGCACTGGTTTTTTTTCTGGGGTTTTTCTATGCACCCATGTTTCAGTTTGTATTTAGTTTGAAATATACAAATACTAAAAATAAAATAAGATAAAAATTAAAGGGGATCGTCATACAAGAAACGTGTTTTTTCAGCGTTTTAACTGGATCTTTATAATGGTGTTAGCTAGACGTGTGAAATTTTCACCGATTTTGTATTACTGTGGCCGGTATAACAACAAATAATAAAAATTTAATCATATTAAATATTAAGGGGGTACTGACTAACCAATATAAAATGATCTCACACTGCATACATTTTACTTACAAGCAGGGTTCTGCTAACACTGGACATACTGTTCACGGCGTATATTTTGACATACCCAAAAATTTGTACGGAACCCTCGGTGCGCGAGTCCGACTCGCACTCGGGCGGTTTTCATCTTTCTTATGTTTCTTTTTGGCTGATGTATCAGTTGTGTAGTCATTATTTAATCTGTGGTTTCGCGTCGAAACAGTACTGTGCTGTATTCCGACACCCTATTGTCCTCCATATCAGTTGCACAATGCGTTATCTGAAGTTCCCAGTATTGTGCCCTTTTGCATGGAATGTGTGGTATCTAAGCTGCCATACAATGCTTCCGTCTAACTAA
This sequence comes from Archips crataeganus, assembly GCA_947859365.1. Taxonomy (NCBI): domain Eukaryota; kingdom Metazoa; phylum Arthropoda; class Insecta; order Lepidoptera; family Tortricidae; genus Archips; species Archips crataeganus. The sequence continues at coordinate 16,837,377 of OX402065.1, read as the reverse complement.
CCAATAGCTTTATTCATTGGCAATTTTGTTTCTATTCTCGAACTATTATCAACTATCTGGCCTTAAACTACGATTTTTAATTTCGTGGAATTCTGACATTTCTTAGTGTTACCAGTCAAAAAATATTTCCCGAAAATTTAAACGAGATAAAACAAAAACTAGAAAATATAGAGCACAAATTCCTTACTGTACACATTAAAATTTGACATAATGTAATAATGAACTAAAACAATTACTTTGCTCACCCGCGACCTTACAATAGTTACGTTTATGCAAGAAATGTGCGTTCATGCAGTTCCTCCACCTCCACACTGTACGAACACACACAAATCACATAAACCCAACCATCACCACCACCAAGCTACACTGACGCGTTTCGAACTCAACCAGAGCTCATCTTCAGAGTTACCACAACCGTATGCTATGCTACCAAACGTTAAACTAACAAACCAAAACAAATGTTTTAACTTGTCACTGTAACTTCTCAAGTACCCACTTTATTTTTCTTATTCTCAAACTACCCCACAAAAATTAACTTTTATTGACATATTTAAAACTACCTTGAATTTTTTTGTTTATTTATTTATAAGGCATATTTAATTAATACTAACTGTTCAAATTCGACCCAAGCCGCAGTAAAGGAGAAGATACTAAATTTACCTGTTCATTAATAATAGACCCCATAGTGTTGTACCTAATTATTTCCATGCATTCCAGAGCATCCAGACGCAACCCCTTGCCGCAATAATGTAACACTTCATAAGAATCTGAATCTAACAATGAATGATTTGATTCCAACAAATGTTTTGCAAAATTCGATCTATCTGGATGCTCATTCCTATATGCCGAAACATGCTCTTTAAATCTAGTATTAAAACTTCGGCCTGTCTGTCCTACGTATATCCCATTGCAGTCATTACAAGTAAGCTTGTATACCCCCGATCTAGTTCCCTTATCTACCTGTTCTTTGTGGTTACATAGCCTAGAGTACAAAGAGTTGTTAGTCTTAAAGGCAACATTAATATTGTTTGATTTTAAAATGCCATAAATCTTATCAGACAAACCCCCGACGTAAGAGATGCTAGATCTATATTTGTTAGTAGACTGAGAAGGTAACGCAGCGTAAAGCATGCTATTTACTAACCGTGCCTGCTTCTTTTGAACTAAACTATCTACCATTGATTTTGTATAACCATTTGAGATCGCTATCTGATAAATAGTACTCAACTCTAAATCATAATGTTCCTTAGAAAGAGGCACAGTCAACAATCTATTAACATAACAATGGAAAGCAGCCAGTTTATGCTGCCACGGATGATTAGAAGATGCTGGTATAACAGCATCTGTGTACGTAGGCTTACGGTATATTTTAAATTGATGTTTACCATTTAATTATGAAATCGTTAAATCCAAAAAGTTCAACGAACAATTTTCCTCCAATTCTTTTTTGAACCTTATCTTTACGTGCTTGTTATTCAAACCATTAATAAACACGTCAAGCTGTCTCATACTCCCTCTCCAGCATAGGATCAAATCATCAACAAACCTAAAATAGTACACAATATTACTATTACCCACAATATACTGATTCTCAAAATGATCCATAAATATATCTGCCATTAAAGGACTCAGAGGTGAACCCATAGCTAAACCATCACTCTGTAAGTAATAAAGACCATTGAACCGGAAATAATTTTGTTTCATGCATAAAGTTACCAAATCTATTAATTCACAAACTTCACCCGGATGCAACCGCTTCCTTTCTAAGTGGTCTTTTAGAATTTCTAGTGTCTCACTATATGGTACGTTAGTAAATAAACTGTCTACATCCAAAGAAAGCAACGTTGCATTCGGCGGTATGCTGATGTCCTTAATTTTACTAACCAAATCTAAACCATTTTTTAAACTATAAGAAGGTTTAAAGGAAGCCTTCACACGAATAATACTATTTAATTTCTTCGCCAATTTATATGCTGGAGCACTCACGTATGAGACAACTGGACGAACAGGCACATCATCTTTATGAATTTTAGGTAATCCATATAGAATTGGCGCCTGCGGATTCATGGGAATTACAAAATTCTTTTGTTATTCGGTTTCAAAGGCAAACAAAGAACCCTTTATTAGTCTCTTTAGATCTTTGTGAAATGTAATTGTAGGGTCCTTACGTAAAACTGTAAAACCGTCCCCTTGAACGATATCTAAAACTTTCCGATTATATTGATACCTATCCAATAAAACAATACAATTTCCTTTGTCTGCCTTTGTCACCACTAAATCATTATCATACACTTTCTCCTGAATAGATCTCAAAGAATTTAATTCGGTTATATTGACAATACACTCTGTGGAATTGGTATTTTTAAGTGTATTTGCCACTAACACTTTTGTTTCAAAATCACCACAGTTACTTGTAATAGCAACCTCAGAATCTACCGCCAAACCTTCCACTATTTTTTGACTAAATTTAGTGGGTAGATTATATTTTAAACCTTTTTCCAATAACTGATTCTCATTATCCAAAAATTCCACATTAGTAAGATTTTTAACGCGAGGGTAGAAATTATGACCGTTAGTAGAACCTCGATAATTATTGTTCAAAGAAGAAAAAGATTGTGTTCGTCGTCCTGTAAGCCAACGTAACTTTTTACACTGAGTCAAATACTTTTTATGAGCGTCTACTGAAGCAAAAAACCGGGCTTTTTCATCCAAACGATCGAATTCAATTTTATGTAACTTAAAAGTAAGTTCAGACTGCAATACTTTGAGATGTAATTTTAAATTATCTCTAACACGGAACCAACTACGCGACTCTTCACTTAACCATATGTAACTTAAAAGTAATTAATACTAGATTAATACTAGATTTAAAGAGCATGTTTCGGCATATAGGAATGAGCATCCAGATAGATCGAATTTTGCAAAACATTTGTTGGAATCAAATCATTCATTGTTAGATTCAGATTCTTATGAAGTGTTACATTATTGCGGCAAGGGGTTGCGTCTGGATGCTCTGGAATGCATGGAAATAATTAGGTACAACACTATGGGGTCTATTATTAATGAACAGGTAAATTTAGTATCTTCTCCTTTACTGCGGCTTGGGTCGAATTTGAACAGTTAGTATTAATTAAATATGCCTTATAAATAAATAAACAAAAAAATTCAAGGTAGTTTTAAATATGTCAATAAAAGTTAATTTTTGTGGGGTAGTTTGAGAATAAGAAAAATAAAGTGGGTACTTGAGAAGTTACAGTGACAAGTTAAAACATTTGTTTTGGTTTGTTAGTTTAACGTTTGGTAGCATAGCATACGGTTGTGGTAACTCTGAAGATGAGCTCTGGTTGAGTTCGAAACGCGTCAGTGTAGCTTGGTGGTGGTGATGGTTGGGTTTATGTGATTTGTGTGTGTTCGTACAGTGTGGAGGTGGAGGAACTGCATGAACGCACATTTCTTGCATAAACGTAACTATTGTAAGGTCGCGGGTGAGCAAAGTAATTGTTTTAGTTCATTAATATGGACCTCCGCAAAGTAACGCCTGATTCAATAAATAATGTAATAAATCATTAATTAATACGTAGTTAGAATAATTTTTGACCTAACTGTTTAGACGTAATAAATTATTTAACCCTTTTATGAGTAAAATATAAATTGCCTCTGGTATCATTGCGATGATTGACATATATCGCAAACTTTCGGACTTAATTATAATTAATAGTAACTAAGTTTCAATCGTCGTCTTAATAGGTTTGTAATTTACAAGACTTGATTGTTTGAATGTGCTCGCTCTCCTATTTCCGTATTATTTTTGTCGTTTTCTTTGATTGATATTGTTATTTCCTTGCTAAGTTTTGTTTTCTTGTAATGTGTAATGTTATTAAAGAGGACTAATATCATTATAAACTGTCTCACACGAATCATGAATCTCTTAAAAACCTATGAAATAAATATACACAAATAAATATGAAAACTGATAACTTCTTATACTATTCTTCTTCTTCTTATAGTACTCTATCGTCTTCTCCTCCACTATATTTTATAATTAGTAATGTATATGCTTATTTTATTATATTTTTGAAATAATAAATAGATATAAAATGAAAAAATGTTTTGTTATCTCTGAAACATCTAAATCTCACATTTGTCAGAATTCCACGAAATTAAAAATCGTAGTTTAGGTTGGTATAAGAAGTTCAAAATTCGAATTTCGTATTGAGCCATCTCTTTTACGCTAATAGTATTTTATACGAGAGGGAGTGAGTCGGTACAATACCAACTTTGATTTGTCTACCTTCTAAAGCTACGTCTGTGCAACTTAGTTATTTAAGTTTTTACGAAGTTATTACGATAAAAGAGTAAAAAAAAAATTCGCAATTCTGAAAGTTTGGGTTTAGGTACACAGATGAAGATTCAAACGGATTGAGGACTTAATACATTTTTTGGTGGAGTGTAGACTGACTAAGGATAACCGTGAGACATATTTGACTGATTTAGATTAGCTTAATCATAACCTTATTTTTCAGATGGAATTAAAATTTCTGTTTCACCAGTCTTGATTAGCGCTAAGTGATGGACAAACTGTTCCTTAATTTGACCATCAGATCAGGTGGCATTTAGCATTTTTATCCGTCACATAACTTTTTAATTAGTTAGTTTATGTTTTGTGGCCATGGTTGGAGAGCCCTTCAGCCGGTTTCAGAAAAATAAATCAAAGTATTTTTTAATTTTATAAAGAAAGAAGTCATGCTAAATTGCAAACAAGAATTAAAATTTCAAGATTTGAATAATAAGATATAGGCACGCTTCTAGTATGTAAAAATAAAGCCAAAATTTCGTAATATTTTTTAATTATAGACTTTTTTTCAGTGGCGCTATCGTTTGTTCTACCTGAACTTGTATATCGGCATTAAAAAAAAGTTAATCCGTCAAATGGTTTGGCGCCACTTTTATTCGTTTTACGTGATTTTATTTTTCTTTGTTATTGTTAACAAAGTAACGTAAATAAATACCGTTTTTGGATTATATAGTTAACGATTTATTTTACTTTAATAATGAGCGACTCTTTGAACGAAAGTGTGCGAACAGGAACGCGTGGTCGTGAAATGCGACGTTGCTATTCCGACTTTTTGTTAAACCGACGATTAGTTAAGTGGTACTTAGTTTGCACAGGACCGGAGTGGTGAAACTGAAAAAATACTAGCTGACAGATTTGTCCAGTACTTAGTTTATTCATTGGTTACGTGACCAGCAGTTTGACAATAAGGTGGTGAAACACCCCCTTAGACCTGTTTAATGGGGCAGTGAATATTATTTTGAGTTGTCCGGTATCGGAAGATGCAGTATGAATATACAGGTTCATCAAACATTCCTTTGCAGCCAGAGAATCTGGACATATCGGGAGCAGTGTTTGATGAATTTGGCCATTGAGTCTCCCAATGTGGCTGGTATAGTCACACAGGTGCGCGTAAGCCTCGGAAAAAAAAAGAAAAAAAAACTACACATTTCTTAAACTCCCCTATTGCATAAATCAAGATGTATATCACACTGACTGATCTTGAACCTGAGAAGAGGAAGAAACATGGTGACTAGTACAGTAATATATTATCCGTCACTGTATTCTACACTACAAAAAATAACAGGGGTTGATAATATGGACTTTCCCCTCAGACAGACAATGACCATGTTTTAACATTTTGAAATTTTTCCAAATTTCCATATAATTGTTGAATCTGCTCACAAAATTTCATATACGGAAGACATACGGAAGCACTTTTGCCCCAGCTGAAACGGGGACGCTTTGTGTTTGCTCAGTCAAGAATGATCCAATGTCAGCGATGCCAATTTAGCAACAAAAAAAAGTCAGAATGGTGTCCGATTTCGGAACGCGGCCTTTATAGAAAAGATTGAGTCTGGGCTGAGATCTTACCATATGTTTATGAAGAAAGTCATAATATACACCGTGAAATTTTAGTGGTTGTTTTCCCGAAACGAGGTGATTTAGTATCGATTGTACAATCGATTTTTAATTACTATTTTGACTAGAGTCAAAAATCCAATTGTGAAAAACGAAAGTCGAAAATGACCACAAACCAATAGTAAGTAGTAACGCTTCGTTGGTACCTAACCTATCGTACGATCGTACGCTACTTGTACCAACGAAGCGTTACTATTGGTTTGCGGTCATTTTCGACTTTCGTTTTTCACAATTGGTTTTTTGACTCTAGTCAAAATAGTAATTATAAATCGATTGTACAATCGATACTAAATCACCTCGTTTCGGGAAAACAACCACTAAAATTTCACGGTGTATATTTTTTTTATTTTAACTCTTAGAAGTTGTTAGCATAGCCGCTAGTTTTTTTTCGTTGCTAAATTGGCATCGCTGACCAATGTTAAAGAAAGCATTTAATTAGACCAGTTTGACATCAGTATTGCTATAGTCATCATCATCATCCCAGCCTATATACGTCCCAATGCAAGACACAGGCCTCCTTTCAGAACGAGAGGGCTTGGGCCGTAGTTCCCATGCGGGCCCAGTGCAGATTGGCAAATTAAGTTCCCAATTGCTATAGTAACTTGTTGGAACTTGCACTTAGTGGATTGTTTTGTATACATATGATTAAAATTCTATGAAAACAATTACTGTATCAAGAAATTTATAAAATAAACATAACCAGACCTAATGAAAGTACCTCATGTAAAAAAAATCCAAAAGTATCAGGCCTTATACTACAAAGTGCAAAATTCGAACTTCGTATTGTGCCATTCCTCTCACGCTAATAGTATTTAATACAAGAGCGAGCAAGACGATGCAATACGAACTTCAATTTTCGAATTTCGGAGTAGCCCCCCAGTTTCATGACAAAATTTAGTAATATAACATTAACATCAAAAAATATTCAACAATATGAACAGCACTGCCGTTGTTGACTAGCAGATTTAGCACATTAACAATAATCTGATATTTACAGGAACATAAAATTTGAAAGCTAATAAAGATAACAAGAGATTCAATCATGGAGGGGTTATCACTTAGCAGTGGTAGCAAATCAGCAATCTTGATATCAGATAACATTTTATACACCACCATTAAATAAACAGTTGCAAAAGAAGTAACTACAGCATTTTTTTTTACAATTATACATTGTATTGTTATTATATCATAATATTGTCGGACTCAAGGAGCGCGCTCCAGCACCTTAGTCGGTGTGTGTCTGGACAAAGAGGGATGCCTGTTGCCTATGAAGCTCTTCAGGTGATGCACGAGATGAATTCTAGAGGCAGGGTCGTCAAATTACAGTGGATTCCTTCTCATGTAGGGTTGGCTGGGAATGAAGTAGTGGACAAGCTTGCCAAGGCAGCTGTAGTGGATGGTTCTGTAACAGATTCTGAACCCCTTTCTAGTGAATTGGTTCCCAGAATTAAAAGAAGGAGCCTACAGAAATGGGAATACCATTTTGGTGAGCAGGGTATATCTAGGGGTGTAGGAATCTGGTACAGAACTATCCATGATAGCCCCCGGTGGACGCCTTGGTTTGACTCAGCCGGCCTTGCTAGAAGAGTATTGGTGTCTGCTTTTAGAGTTTGTTCCGGACACATCCCTACAAATAAGTTTCTATATATGATGAAAATTAAATCATCACCACTATGTGATGATTGTCAGAAGTGTGATGTCTTGACCCATGTGTTGTTGGAGTGTGTCCGGAATTCGGACTTGAGGAGAAGAGTTCTTGGGGATTTGGGTTCCATGCACAATGGCCAGGTGAATTGTTGGCTATCTGAGCCGTTGTCAGACAAAGCAATCGGCATTTACCATTTTATTGATAGGTCCCTTGAATAGGGAATTGTGTAAGCACCGATGAGGCTGACATGATCACCTGGAGTGTTCAAAGCTTCGACAAAAATCAGAAAAAAAAAAAAATTATACTGACTAGGACACAGATGCCTTCCAACTAAAACAAAACCGGCCAAGTGCGAGTCGGACTCGCGCACAAAGGGTTTTGTACAATTATTTATAAAAATCACATTTGTTGTATGGGAGCCCCCCTTAAATATATTTTTATTTTAATTTAATGATATAATTTTTAAAATCAATATATTTAAACCTAGTGGTGCCTTTAAAGAGAAGATGGTAAACAAAATTAAGAGGCTATTTCTTTTGTACACCAAGGTCCTAGGCGCATTTAAATTCCAGCTAGTGTGCAGTTTGCATGCAGTTTTACCGATTGCAATGGAAAATGTATGGGTAGTGGTTATGTTGCAGTCTCTAATGGCCCCTACACATAATTGATTAAATTTTAAGATTTAGAAAACAAAATTTCTCAAACTTTTCTTGCATCAGTTATTTGTAATTACTGAGCTAGTCTTGACAATAATTAATAAAAAAAATTGAGACAGTAAGGAAAATATTTTTTACATTTGATAGAAACGGAGTTACCTCTAGATATGAATTGTTGTTAATGCAGGACCGTGGAAGAAGTAGTGGTATATCATATAGTTATGATTATTGTCAGATTTTTTTTTTTTATGGTATAGGGGGCAAACGAGCAGACGGATCGCCTGATGGTAAACAATTACCGTCGCCCATGGACACCAGCAACACCAGAAGAGTCACAAGTGCGTTGCCGGCCTTTTAGGTAGGAGTATGCTCTTTTTTTGAAAGCTTGAGATTAAAGCAGTCATACTTAATTTGTAGCAATGATACAGCAAGCCGCAGCATTGATTGTCAACAACATGAAATTGGTTGAAAATCAATACAATTTTAATGCTTGGTGGCCGTTTTATAGAAGCTTCTTGAGTTGTGAGCCGCATACAGATTGAGTGTAGCCGAGTTAAAGCAATATTGTTGGACTAAAACAGTCTATAAGGTTTTGATTTTTGTTATTTTAGTGTTTCAGTATTCCCTCAAATAATCTTTACAAATATATTCTTGTAAACCCAGATGTATTTTTATGATGCATCTGAATTTCGTTTGTAATCTTCATAAAAATAAATTACGCGAAGAATTAACACCATGTAATGCTGACAGCAACAAAATTATAACAGTCAAGCTTGACTTTTACAATGTTATTTATAGATTTAATAAAACAGTGTAATCATTGAAAGCTCACCTTGTTGTGGGGCAGGACTATGAAGGCGCCGCCACCAGCGGACTCCACGATGATGGCCAGGAACTTTGGGTTCACGGCACAGAAGGTAGAGTCCCATGAACTCTTCGATACACGTATATTGTCATAACACTGCTCCCGCTTGAGTGCTTGCCCATAAACATGGCGAAATTTAGAACTACGCACCACTCTAAACGACATCTGAAATGGAAAAACACAGCACGACTACAACAAACTGTATTGTTTAAATAATTTCAATTTGCAACATAACCTATAAGCTACTCCTATGACCTATATTTTGACACTGTTCACTTGTAAAGATTTCCAACTCACTTTTATTTGTATATATCTATTATAGTATTTACACTAGAAAATGCAATGAAATCATTTGAATGTAACTCAGTAATTAATAGAAAATAATATTGAGAGCTACTAAGGATCGAAGGGAGGACGGTTGGGAGAACGAGCGAACTCCATATTTGGTAATGCCTACTGCCACTACATTTACTAACTTTATAGTTGCTTTTCAAATATGTTATCGATGAAGGAGAAGTGACTATATGTTGGCTTAATTAATTTTTGATATGTTTTTTAACTTTATTTAATATTTTCGACCATATTAGATTAGAAAATCAAGTTTCCTTTTGGGTAAAGTTTTCTTTATTTTTGAACGCGCCTCAGAAGTGTCAAAATCGGAAAATAAATGGATGCATTCACAATTCACGTTTTCAAAAACCCTGCGTTCGTTTTATATCAAGGAGTGATTAAATAATTATATATTTGCCAAGTTCGATTCAACCACGCGCATTGAGGGTTCCGTGCACAGTTAAAAAATAAGGAAAACACAAAACAAAGTTATTTTTTGCATGTCAGTGATTTTCAGACTTCTTCCTTTGCTGTTATAATTGGCTAAGTAAAGTTTTTTGAAGAGGTGCTAAGTATATTTTTTTCGACTGTTGGCATTCTGAAGATCGACAAACTGCAGCTGTTTTATTTTTATCTCCTATTGTTTACTGGAAATATTTTTTTATGTGTTCGAGATGACATTTGTGAGATTTAATGGCTGACAAGCCGTTCGTGCTTAGTACTTAGTAGAAACAGAAAAAAAACTAAGTCATCTGTCACTTTTGTCCATGTCAAACCGTTTGCGTTTCGTTTGCTTTGCGTTTTAATGTGATTTTTTGGACTATTTTTAACGACCTCCGCACAAAATCCGGATTTTCAATTTTACCGCATTTCTCCACGACCTATGCACGATAATTGAATCACGATTGAATATTTTTGATCACTATTTTGGAACTGCTTCTTGGACAACGCAAAGAAACGAAACGCAAACGGTCAGATTTCATTTGACATTGACAACTGACTTCGTTTTTTTTTCTATTTCTACTAAGTACTGAGCACGAAACGCTTGTCAGCCATTAAATCTCACAAATGTCATCTCGAACACTTAAAAAAATATTTCCAATAAATAGTAGGAGATAAAAAAAAACAGCTGCAGTTTCTCGGTCTTGAAGACGACTACTGTCGAAAAAAAATATAATTAGCACCTCTTCAAAAAACTTTACTTAGCCAATTATAAAGCCTTACTTTTTAGCCAAATTTCATAAATCTCTGTCAAATGGAAATATTCTACAGGTTTTTACTCCAAAGGTTTTCGTATGAAAATATCTTTCAAAAGGTTGTATCTTTTGATAGCGTAAACTTAAAAACTCTTTTTTCACGGTTGCAAGAGATCATATTAGCCATAAATCATCATCATCATTATCCCAGCCTATTATTAGGTATACGTCCCAGCAGTCCTCCTCTCAGAATGAAAGGCCTTGGACCGTTGTTCCCACGCTGGCCCAGTGCGGATTGAGAACTTCACACACACCATTGAATTTCTTATCAGATGCATGTTTCCTCACAATGTTTTTCTTCACCGTAAAGCTCATGGTAAAAAATAAATGTTTCATATTAAATTTTCAACTTGATACCTTCTTGTTTTTGCTTCAACTTCCATATTAGGATTCCTTTTGTGGTACAGAAATCTAAAAGTTCATAGTGTTATTGATGCTTACTTTAGGTCTACTAGGCGCACTTTGTCGAGCTTGATTTCTTTCAGCTTCAGGAGTTTGCGCATGGTAGCTGCGACAACGTTCCCTTCCGAGTCTCTTGGCGACCGGCGGTCTTGGAACCTTCGGGCTGGTGAAACTATTGTGCCTCCGCACTTCCTGAAGGTTACAGAAGACAGCAGTTTTTTTAAGCAGAAACAGGCAATATTAAAATACGAATTTACTTCTTGTCCTAAACCATGTACGATCAGCCCAAGCGCCAGCATACCAGTTTCAAAACCAATTTGCTTGCAGCCGTTGAAGTTCATTGGTATGGATTGGTATGGACAGGATGTCTAGCCACTGCACGCAAACTGGGCCTTTAAGGTGTCAAGCTGGCGTCTGGGCCGACTGTACATACCTACCTACCTTTTTTGTACCTTTTTATCTACAATATATATTTTTTTTATATATAATAGGGGCCAAACGAGCAGACGGATCACCTGACGGAGAGCGATCACCGTCGCCCATGGACACCCGCAACACGAGGGGAATCACAGGTGCGTTGCCGACCCTTTTAGGAATTGGTAGGCTCGTTTTTTAAAGATCCCTAAGTTGTAACGCTCCGGGAATGTTGCCGCAGTAAGCTGATTCCTTCCAGACCTTCGTCGTGCGAGGAAAGAAGTTTCGCTTAAAACGCACGGTACTAGACTGCCAATCATCAAGATAGTGAGGATAGAAAGACAGACGGTTACTCGAAGTACTTAGTGGAATTTAGCCTTAATTAATTAATGGAAAAAAACTCAAAATATGCTTAAAGAAAAAAAGGACACAGGGGGGGGGGGGTGGTTTTGCGTACTTTGTGTATTACGGCAGTTTTAATCCGAAAGATTGACAAGCCTGATTGGAGAGTTCGTGGACTCTACATTATAATAATAAAGTACGAAATGAATAGCACTTACCCCATCAACTTCCATACTCATATTCATAACTAAGAATGCTTTCGGAACAATTTAATTAAAATTTTACGTAAGAATTACGAAAAGTCACACCTGAGAACAGATATTTCATAACAAATAAGAAGAGGGTAGAATCAAAGTAGTAATTCTAAAACTTTTTTGTCGAGATGTAAACCTACGGTAACCATGATCGTTTTACTAAGAGTATAATTAAATTGTATTATTTTATTGAAACTTACTACGTTGATTTCTCATTTTTTATTTTTCGTTTTCGAAATCAAAAATCGATTATTCACTCGATTCGCCGTGCAATTATGTTATCTTGAACGATGCTTTATAATATAAACTGACTCGCGCTTGACGGAGAGAAAATTTGACAGTTCTGTCTGACAGCAACAGCAATCAGACGACGAAAAAAAAACGCACGTTCGTTGAAAAATATCTACATAATATTTTGTTATTTAATAAAGATTCTTAATTTTGGTGTAATTAAATACGAGTACGCCATGGTTTTAATTCAATGCTAGCCGATAGCCACTGTGATTTTGTGTACGAAAAATGGAGACTACTATTGCTAAGGTAATTTTATTTCGCTTGCTTTTTAAGTGTCGTTTAAAATAATTACTTTTTTTGATTGTCCGTAAAGAAGCCGCACCGTCAATGATCTTGCGTTCTTTGCTATGAAACGGAGAACTTGGTTTCTGTGGTTATTTACTAAGTTTTCCATAGCATATCATTTTAGGTAGATCCTGATTTAGTTTTAATTCACTAAAGAAATAGTGTAGCTGGTTACATATTTCATAAGTACTTATTTATATTTCGAATTCTTATAAAGTTGTTTTTTAAGATTCTAATTTGAAGATAATTTTAAAAATTATATACACCGTGAAATTTTATTGGTTGTTTTCCCGAAACGAGGTGATTTAGTATCGATTGTACAATCAATTTATAATTACTATTTTGACTAGAGTCAAAAATCCAATTGTGAAAAACGAAAGTCGAAAATGACCGCAAACCAATAGTAACGCTTTGTTGGTACAAGTAGCGTACGATCGTATGATAGGTTATGTACCAACGAAGCGTTACTATTGGTTTGCGGTCATTTTCGACTTTCGTTTTTCACAATTGGATTTTTGACTCTAGTCATACATTCAGACCGTGCGTTACTGACTAACACGTTTTTAGCGCCCGCACAGGCGGTAAGACGCGTACCGTGCGGAGAAGACATGGTTTTGCAGCCAACGTATTAAAGAATGCCCCTGAAAACCCCCACATACCAAATTTCATTAAAATTTATTAGAGTCTTCCCAATCTCAAAAATAAGTAAATAATTGCTTGTGTTTGATTTCTGCCTGTAAAACGAAGGTGTTTCTCATTTAATTTCAAGATAAATTTATCACTTACTAGTTCTTGCCCACAACTTTGTCTGCAAAGAATTTAGTTATTGCTGTCTTGCGGGAACTATCCAATTTTCCAGGATAAAATCCATAAGTATTAAACTATCTCCATACCAAATTTCATCTAAATTGGTTCAGAAGTATAAGCGTGAAGAGGTAACAGACAGTCAGACAATATTAAGTAAGGATTCTTAACAGCAACTTGTTTTTGTCCCAAGGGAACTTTGTAATTCCCGGAATGAAAGTAGCTTTATGTTAACCAGAGTTGTTGGTATAGAATCTGTTGTTGTTGGTAAGTATACTATAGATTATTGAAAGTCAAATAATGTTTACTAGGGGCGTTCAATAAAAAGTGAGAATGAGTATGTTATAAACAACTTTTACTAAATGTCATTATATTTTTCGACATAGTCACCTTTTAGCATAATACACTTAGTATATCTTTTTTCTAAACATAAAATTCCATTTTTAAAAGGTCTCATCTTGAGTACTTAAAAATCTTGTACTGCAGCGACTACCGCGTCGTCGTCTTCAAATTTCTGGCCTCTCAGGTATTGTTTCAATCTCGGAAATAGGTAGAAATCACTGGGAGCGAGATCTGGTGAATACGGAGGATGCTTAAGGATATCGAACCCAGCATCACGAATTGCAGCCATTGCAACGGCGGACTTGTGTGCCGGGGCATTGTCCTGGTGGAACAGCACAACTTTCGAGAGTTTACCTCGCCGTTTTTCGCGGATCTCATTGCGCAATGTTGCTATTTGTTTGGCGTATAAAGTGCCCGTAATAGTGGCTCCATGCTTGAGATACTCAATCATTAATACCCCTTTACCATCCCAAAAAACAGAGCCCATGACCTTACCGGCAGATGGGCTCACCTTGAATTTCTTCGGAGTTGGAGATGATGGCCTTTTCCATGTCATAGACTGCAGTTTCGTTTCAGGGTCGTAATGATGGAGCCATGTTTCGTCCATTGTTATAAATCGCGCCAAAAAAAGTTCCCGGTCTTGCTGCATCAGGTTCAAAGCTTCTTGACAAATCTCTAGTCTAGTTTGTTTTTGCGTGTCAGTAAGCATTCTTGGTACCCAACGCGCAGATACCTTTTTTATACCCAAGCGTTCATGTAAAATATTATGCACGCTCCCCGTTGAAATCTTTACATTTTCAGCAATAAAACGAACTGTGACACGACGATCCGCCAAAACTGAGTTATCGACTTTTTTCACAATTTCTTCAGTTACTGCTGTAGTAGGGCGTCCGGAGCGGGGGTCGTCCATTGTCGATGTTCTTCCACGTCTAAATTCGGCGCACCAACGTGCGACTGTCGAATACGGAGGAGCATTAGACCCTAAAGTGTCCCGCAAATCCAAATTGACTTGGTCCGTAGAAAAATTTTTCAAATACAAGTATTTGATAACGGCGTGCAGTTCAACTTTCTCCATTTTCGCTAACGTACTCAATAGCATTGCAAAGAAATTACCGTATATTTTTTTAAACAAAAGACAGTTAGTTTTTTTTTCATGGCAATCAGCTAGATAGATTAGCTTTACCGGCCAGTATTTAATTTCGTAATATTAAAAGAGTTTGCATCTCATTCTCACTTTATATTGAACGCCCCTCGTAAGTGCTAGGTTATTATTCTCCAAAAATAACATTAGACAAGGTTGTTTGAGTTTTGAGTCATCATATCATCAACATACAATATGAAGTCATGTCATAAAGCAATTGGACAAAATATCAAAGCATTAGCTTTAGTATCTCAATATCATATCTATGTTTAAATTTACTTTAAATAGTATAACAATAACATGTATTATCGTGAAAGATAAGAATATTATTTTGATGACAGTAATAATGTTAAATGGACCATGTTTAATGTCATTTTGAATGGAGCATTTGTGTATTTTTCAAGGTTTACAGTTGATTCATAGTTCATATATTTATTACTAGCTGTTGCCAACAACTCTATCTGCGAAGAATTTGCTTGTTGCTATTTGCAACAACTATGTCATTTTCCGGGAGAAAATGTATCCTATATGTTAATTTAGCTTATAACCTATGCACAACCCAACTGAGTTTCTTGTTGTTTCTTCTCTGTCAGGACTAACGTAATTTCTCCGAAACAATGTAGCATAATAAATTCGATTCATGTAAATCTCTACTTAGCGTCCAAAGTCCGAGGTCGGCTCAATAGGAGCACCCTTTGGCATGCTAAGAAAACCGCCCTTCGCTGAGCTGCCCGTCTGGCGGCTCGCCCTCTCTCCAGTAAGCTGTAAAAGCCGTCAAGGCTAACAGCAACAGTCCGTCCAAAAAAAAAAATAACCTATGCATGTGCCAAATTTCATTAGAACCCGTCAAACTGTGATGAACACTGGTGTGTGTACAACAATATACACACAGCATGTTGTAGTTTAATCAAACGGGCCTCACTTTGCTGTTTGCAGAACTCCGCCTTTTAATTGTATTTCAAAATTCATAATTCATAATCTATATTGCTCACACATAGTGTAAAGGTCTTACATTAAGCACAGTTAAACATGAACCCTGCAAGGGCATTGCAATTATTTAACAATCTTACATCTAAAATCATTATCATTTCTAATTATACAAGGTTACACACCAATTCAATTAACTAACAAAATAGGAAATTAAAATTAAATACAAAATACAAAATTAATTCAATGTCAACAAAAATTATTAAAACAGTATTAATTAATAAATTCAGCCTAAATTTTTACAGTAGGTAAATTCTATTTCAATTCAATTTATAATTTATTTGGTCAACTGGCTCTAATTTCTCTGTCAACGTTTTCAGCTCCTGTTGTATCAGGGGAACTTCAGAAATAAGGTACATCTATTTTTTTTTCCTCCAATTTGCATGTTTAAAGTTTTGCATCAATAGCACTATCGATTATAATGGAGTAAAAAAATGTCCCCAGTTTTTCATACAAAAATAAGTGTCGCTTTTTAACCGATTTCATGTAAAACCTTCAAACACCAATGTAAATAGGTAATAAGGGGCTGATTTCCGCAACTCGACGTCTCTGTGCGCCTATTTTGCGTAAACACCAATAAATAAATAAATAAATAAATAAATAAATAAATAAATAAATATCAAGGGACAATTCACACCAATTGACCTAGTCCCAAAGTAAGCTAAGCATAGCTTGTGTTATGGGTACTAGGCAACGGATAAACATACTTATATAGATAGATACATACTTAAATACATATTAAACACCCAAGACCCGAGAACAAATATTCGTATTATTCATACAAATATCTGCCTCAACGCGGGAATCGAACCCGGGACCTCAAGCTTCGTAGCCAGGTTCTCTACCTACTAGGCCATCTGGTCGTCAAACATCACATGTATGAAAACAAACAAACAAACATGTATGAAACATGTATCAAACATTACATGTATGAAAAGTAACAAAATTGACCTTGGGATACTTTTTTTTCTCTATGTAGAATCGATAGTGCTACTGATTCTGAGTAGATCCATGCAAAAAAAATTAAAATCCGAGATAAAAATGTATTGTACCCTATTTCTGAAATTCCCCATCAGGAGATGAAAACATTAGCAAACTGAATAGAATGGCGATAATTCCACCGACAAAAGCTGGGCTCTTATGATGATGGCTCTAATTTGTCTTATACGTACTTAACTGAGTCTGTCTTAATAATATGTCTGTGTGACACACCCCATGAACCACAACAAACCGCAGACTACACGCTAAAGATGACGATATACGACGATATTATATTCGGCGCGGCCAGCGTATTCTCGGTTCATTGCGCGGCCGACACGCTCGCCGCTCAGTGGTTACCTGACAGCGCGCGCAATGAACACAAAAAATCTCGTAGCTGGGCCGTGTATACATTTTTTTACTAATCACGAATCTTTTACACATGACATCTCTATCCGATGAAACGCGAAGAACAAGGCCAGAATGTTCCACGCAATTTTTCATTTGACACATCTTTAAACGCCGTGATTCATGTCTGTCTTAATAATACTTCAATTGAATAAATGATGTTGATGACGCTAAACTATTGTAATATCTGCGTTATTGCGGTGAAGTAGGAGCGGAATTGCAATGAACTGTAATTTTGCGTATTGTTTGATTTAATGGTCACAGGGATATTATTAACTTTGTTTGTTTGCGAAATCGTATGTGGGTGCCTAGCGGAGTGCAGTAATGTTAGGGGCAGACACTTCGTGTTTAACGACCGCTTTAGCCTAGTTGGTAGTGACCCTGCCTACGAAGCAAGAGGTCCTGGGTTCAAATCCCGGTAAGGGCATTTATTTGTGTGATGAGCACGAATATTTGTTCCTGAGTTATGGATGTTTTCTATGTATTTAAGTATTTATTTATCTATATAAGTATGTTTATCCGTTGCTTAGTACCCATAACACAAGCTTTGCTAAGCTTGCTTTGGGACTAGGTCAATTGGTGTGAATTGTCCCATGATATTTATTTATTTATTATTTTATTTACCCCACGTTTGCACGTTAAGAAAAATTACGTAAGTCGCATTACATTGCGAGGCCGTGAATCGAACAAGTTGGGCCGTAATGAGTCCTCGCGCGCGGGGGTAGACGCGTCTCCGCCCCGTCTCTTCTGTCTGCATTGGGCGCAAGCCACACAGAAGGGGCGTGGGACGGGGGCGCGTCGCAGTCCGCGCCGTTTGTTCGCAGGCCGCGTCTCCGTCCGCCCCTCCTCTGTCTTTCTGCTTTGTATCGCGACGCTTCTATACATTTAGCATGAAAACTGATTCAAGGCGCTGTGCGACTGCGACGCGCCCCCGTCCCTCGTCTCTTCTGTGTGGCTTGCGCCTGATACGAGTACAAATGCGACTGACTGGGTTAGACTCAAAAACTTACTTTCCCGAAATGTGCACTTTCTCTAAAAGTGCACTTTCCGCAAAAAATACACTCCCAAAATGTACACTTGCCCATTAAAGCCACTTTACCCGTAAGTGCATTTTCCCAAAAAGTACATTTTCTCAAAACGCACACTTTCCCATAATGTACATTTTCTCAAAACGCACACTCTCCCATAATGCACACTAGTCCAAAATGTCATCTTCACCACAAACTTTTCCTTAGATGAAGATCCTATAAGCTATGATGGCGATGTTAACATTTTTTTTACCTATGTACCTACCTAGATAAATCCTTCGTGGTCGTGCATTTTTACCTTTTATCGAATAGTCTATCTATAGGTATATAGTACGTAGTATTCCAAATCTAGTGCTCTATTTGAGAAAGTGCACTTTTTGGGAAAGTGCGCCTTCTGAGAATGTGATCTATCTGAGAAAGTGCACCAATTGGGAAGTGCACTTTTTGAGACAGTGCACCTTCCGAGAAAGTGATCCATCCAAACAAATGTGCCTTTAGAAAAAGTGCACATTTCGGGAAAGTGACATTTTTGAGCCTAACCCGACTGACTCAGTACCTATAATAAAATAATAAGGCTGTATTTGTGTGTAGGGGCGGCAGCGAGCGGTGGCCGCGGTGCTGGCCGTCAGCAACGTGGCTTCGCTCCTCACGGCGCTCAACGTCGTCAGCGACCTGCGGCCCGACGACAAGTAAGCGCCCCTGACATAATCCAGGTGTCCGTAGTGTTACCACAGAATAAGTAATAGTACTAACGTACAGAAGGGTCACTCTCGAACAAAAGTCAACTTTCGAGCGTTCATATTCCGTTGGGCACCGCTGATCCGAAACCAAGGGCACAGGGTTCCTACTCGCCGATGTTTGGTATACCTAGGTATAAAAATCAAGAAAGATGTGTATTAATTCAGTAAACTACCTTTAGTAAGTAAGTAAGGTATTTATAAGATCGTTTAGAAGTCATTGTTTGTTGCAAAAACCACAGAAAAAAAAGATGCTTAATTACGCGCGACGCGGCTAGCGTGCGAACTGAAGACCGAGCGACAACCTACTGCCATACTCCTCCCCGGGAGGCGCTCCGGCCGAACATACCTAAACTGCGGAGTGAAACCCCCCAGGTGTTACTACTTCCGTGGTCCCTTCTCCCACATTTTAATCTCTTGACGTCATCAATACATGACCAACATTCAACTCGAAATAAATCTTTCGACAATGGAAATCAATCCCTAATTATCGACTAAAGGCTGTCCCAGAAGTAAAGAGACAAATTTCAAATTTCAAACTGGTTGAAAAGATTTTCATTTTTATAAGAAAAATAACTTTCATGGCCGCCGTAGGCATTATATCTGTCAGATTAAGCGGGAATTTTGAAAGTACTTTTAAAGTTTTAATTATAAAGAGAGCTGAACACGAAGTATTTGCAAAAAGATTTTTTCAATTTTATAAATGTCATGGAAAACGGACACGACACGTCATTTTTCTCCAGAGGGAGTCAGAAGAACTACTTTGTATCGAATTATAAGCGTTTTGAAGAAACGCACGGAGATATTTATAAAAATATTTCTGGAAGAAAACGTACTGTTTCGTCACCTAAACATATAAATAAGGTAAACAAGTTTATAAACGGAATCCCTCGATGTCTGTTAGAGTTGCTGCGGATAAATTGAAAATATCGAAGTCAAGTATAGCTCGAATGAAAACACACGACCTATAGCTTAAAGCGTTTGCAAAATTATCTGCTCCTAAATATATTAAAGACCAGGAAGTGCGAGCTAAAAAAGGATGCCGAAGAGGGTATGAAAAAACACCGAAAAAGTTCTTATAATTGATGACGAGACCTACGTGCCCGTGGACCCAGTGGATGTTCCTTTCCTGGGAAGCAATACTACCATGCAAACAATCGGGTTCGGGACGCTGTAGCTTATTCCCAAAAAATCATACCAAAGGCCAAATTTTTCAATAAATACCTACTTTGGCAAGCCATAGACCAGAGTGGTAATACGTCTGAACCATATATTTGCACAGGCTCTATGAAAGCACGCATTTACCTGAGAGAATGTATAATAAAGCGATTGATTACCTTCATTGATAAATATTACCTTAGGGAAGAAATTATATTCTGGCTGCGGGGATAGATTTTATACGAAAACATAATGATGCCCCAAATGTCCCCCAAGCTCGTGGTATTGAAAATTTTTGGTATTTATGCAAACGAGAATATAAAAAACAAACGGAAAACCCCAAATCATTGCCTGCATTTAAACATCGATGGACTAGATCGGCTAAAATTGTGGCAACTAGGTCAGGAAAAGCTGTAATGTGGCGAGCAACAATAAACCTCAGAAAAATTGGCTATAAAGGCATTCCACAAGCAAATTTAATATAAAATAACAAATTTGAATATATTCTTGATTGGACTTAATGTAAATGTTAGCTCTTTATTATATTTTTTCATCAGATATTTTCATTTCAATCTTGTCTCTTTACTTATGGGACACCCCAGTAGACGGTTTGTTCCATGGCGTACAGAGCACTTCACTTCGTTCGTTTCGTGGGGGATCAAGAGGTTAAAATATGTAGTTCTACTTTATAGTTTCACTTTAGTTCTAGTTTATAAATATAGACTGGTATTTGGGGTTCCGAGGCAAAGCTTTTTTTTAAAGAAGTGGGACGCCGTCTGCTTGTTTCTGGTATAGTATAAATCTTCCCAGGTGAATTTTTCGCTTCGAGTCATCACATTAAATGAACCTTAATACTATGACGATACCGTTTGTTTTGAAAGATAAGGGCTCGAAGCGAAAAATTCACCTGGGAAGATTTATACTATACAAAGGTTATCCATCGCGGTTTAACGGTGGCATTGCAGCTAGTGTATTATTAGAGACGTTTTCAAAAAAAATGTACGCAATTAAGGGATTTAATAAAAACAAAACTTATTATATAACGACCGCTTTAGCCTAGTTGGTAGTGACCCTGCCTACGAAGCAAGAGGTCCTGGGTTCAAATCCCGGTAACGGCATTTATTTGTGTGATGAGCACGAATATTTGTTCCTGAGTTATGGATGTTTTCTATGTATTTAAGTATTTATTTATCTATATAAGTATGTTTATCGTCGTCTAGTACCCATAGTACAAGCTTCCAAAGGACTAGGTCGATTTGTGTAAGATTGTCCCCTAATATTTATTTATATTTTATTTATTTATATTTTTTTTTATACAATATAGGCTTGCGTTTGGCCACAATCACGCCTGATGGAAAGCGAAGATGAGGCCTACCTACCGGATAATGAGTCGTTTTCAAAAATATTGTACATAGTTAAGGGCTTAATCAAAACAAAATCACGATCGCTTCCTTTGTGTTACGAAAGTTAGTCATACAAAATACACCGTGAAATTTTAGTGGTTGTTTTCCCGAAACGAGGTGATTTAGTATCGATTGTACAATCGATTTATAATTACTATTTTGACTAGAGTCAAAAATCCAATTGTGAAAAACGAAAGTCGAAAATGACCGCAAACCAATAGTAACGCTTCGTTGGTACAAGTAGCGTACGATCGTACGATAGGTTAGGTACCAACGAAGCGTTACTATTGGTTTGCGGTCATTTTCGACTTTCGTTTTTCAAAATTGGATTTTTGGCTCTAGTCAAAATAGTAATTATAAATCGATTGTACAATCGATACTAAATCACCTCGTTTCGGGAAAACAACCACTAAAATTTCACGGTGTATTTTGTATGACTAACTTTCGTCACACAAAGGAAGCGATCGTGATTTTGTTTTGATGAAGCCCTTAACTATGTACAATATTTTTGAAAACGACTCATTATCCGGTAGGTACGATCCGGGGCGGTTTTTTTGAGTGACAGCATTTTAGGAATTGTATTTTATATTGTTGCATAATAAATTATTGAAATTATAAAAAGAAAATACATTTTTTTACAACAGCACGAGACACATAAATATAATTACAAATAGATAACACGAAGGTTAACCTCTTTACCGCCCCAGTCCTCTAGTCGTGACAGCCAATGGGATGCCACACACGCCAACGTCATCTATACATGACCAATATTTCAACTCGAAATAAACCCTTCTACAATGGATTTTAAGTAGAAAATCGGTTTGTTGTGTGACGTGGCGTGGCGTACAGAGCACGTCACTTTCTTTTGTTTTGTGGAGGTGAAGAGGTTAAAAGAGGGTCTATAATGACTCCCATAAAATTTTAAGTCATAATGTATCATTAGTCATAATCAACGTTAGTCATACTGTAATTTATTTTTGAAACAATTTATTTTTCCGAATTGTTATAAAACAAACCAAACCTAACCTACTGCATTCTATAAGATGGCATTTAAAAAAGTCCTGAAGAAAATACCGTTTCAGAAATAAATCACTGTATGACTAACGTTGATTATGGCAAAAGAAAGGAAGCCCGTAGTTATAGATAAATGCATATGACAGGAAATCCCACCAACCCAACCAATAGCACTAAGTAATTGTACAGAAACGGGCGAGGGTCGGTCAAGGAAGTAACCAACGGGTAAATACATAAAAGACCGACCCAAGCACCCCCAGTGCCCAGCGGGAGAATGCATGCTCCTCTCCCGGCCTTCCAGCAAATGGCTGAGGCAGGACACTGTGGGTAGATTAAGTCCCCTCCCTACCCCTCCCCTTCTCAAAATTTAAAGCATACGTTTATTGCCTTGATAACCAATAGAGAAGGGGACTTGTGACCGTGTTTTTTAGTCCGTGCAAGTCGGACACTGTCTGGGCCCTCCATTTCCAGTTCGTCCGAAGGGATTTTTCCCGAGCACAAGTCACCCTTCCAATCCTTAAAGTAAAAAACAGCAAAGACTTCGCGTCTTTGGCCCCTCTGGCGACTCATTCAAAAAAAAAAAAACGTTGATTATGACTAATGATACATTATGTCTTAAAATTTTATGGGAGAAAAGGGGCACCGGGTTAAAAGATAGTGTGTCATTCGGTTGCCAATCGGACACTGGCTCAGCATAATGCTGAGGCGTTTATAGCACTCTAGCGCTTTTCGGCCAGTACCGTCGGTGAAACCGTTGGTTAACACTGGTCCCTTCAAATCCGCCTTTGATGGACTTGATATCTCTGCCAATGGTTACGTTAGTTTGGGTCTCCCCAGCCACATCCATCGACGCGGATTCATTCGCTCGGCTCGGCTCCCGCGTAGCCGAACCGATCAACGTCTTTTTCGCTCTTATTGCGTTGACGTAGAGGTTTTTGCGATCGGCTGGAGACCCTGACTACACACCTGTAAATGTTTCCCAGGATTCTTTCTATTGAAGTTGAGTTGACAAATGTTTCTATGTATACATCGGCCTATATTCGAAGCGTACCGCATCAAAGGCGTAACTACACTTGCCCGGGCAGTTTTTTTTTATTGTGAGAGGGAGGCAAACGAGCAAACGGGTCATCTGATGGAAAATGATCACCACCGCCCATAAATATCAACAACTCAAAGAGAGTCGCCAATCTGTTGCCGGGCTTTAAAGTAGGTATAAACCCTTTTCTTGAAAGCCCCGATGTCATAGTTGTCTGGAAACACTGCTGCCGGAAGCTGGTTCCACAGTTTCACCGTAACGTGGCAGGAAGCGCCGAAGAAAACTTACAGTGGTAGACTGCCAATCATCGAGATGGTGACGATGGAACTTAGACTTACGGCGGGCAGTGCGATGGTGGAACTTTGCAGCAGGCAGCAAATTAAAGTTTTTCAAAATTTATGTGCCAAATTACATTTTGTAATTTACCATGAGCTTTGCGGTAAAGGCAAACATCGTGAGGAAACCTGCGAAGAAACTCAATTGTGAGTGTGAAGTTCCCAATCCGCACCTGGCACTCGTGGGAAATGCGGCACAGTGGGACGTATATACACATATATATATTTATGATGTAAAAAGCAAATGAAATGGAAAAATAAAAACGTGTATCATCGACGCTCCATTCAGTAGAATGTTATTGGCAATTCGTTAGTGATTAGAACTATTTAGAGCGCTCGTGGCTGCGATCATTGAGTAATTATCGCGCTGTAACATCCTGAACAAGGTCGCTGGAGTAGCTGCACGGAGAGAGAAACAGCAGATGCGATCTTAAAACAATATATTTACACAGGTTGCTGCAAAAATTCTCCTATAGCGGAAAAACAGTTGAATTGTGCCTTATAGAGTCCATATTGGTATATGAGACAGAAGTATCGGAAAAACCGGCCAACTTTTTTTTTAAGTTCAATATATATGTATTTAAGTATCTATATAAGTATGTTTATCCGTTGCCTAGTACCCATAACACACAAGCTAGCTTACTTTGGGACTAGATAAATTGGCGTGAATCGTCTCGTAATATCTTCTTCTAGCCCCGGCGCCACACATATTACAAATGATTCAACACATATTTGATCTATGGTTGATTGTATGGATGTTCTATTGAACAAATAAGCAAATACCGGTGCTACACATGTGATCAAATAACTGTGTTCAAACATTTGTAATATGTGTGGCGCCGGGGTTATATATAAAAATCTCGTGTCACGGTGTTTGTTATCAAACTCCTCCGAGACGGCTTGACCGATTGTTATGAATCTTTTTTGTCTATATTCGGTAGGTGCGAGAATAGGTCGTAATAGGCTATTTTTATACCCCTATTCTTCGCAGACGGAGTCGCGGGCAACAGCTAGTTTATTTATATACTATTTAGTGTATTTTAACGACCGCTTTAGCCTAGTTGGTCTGGTAGTGACCCTGCCTACGAAGCAAGAGGTCCTGGGTTCGAATCCCGGTAAGGGCATTTATTTGTGTGATGGGCACGAATGTTTGTTCCTGAGTTATGAATGTTTTCTATGTATTTAAGTATTTATTTATCTACATAAGTATGTTTATCGTCGTCTAGTACCCATAGTACAAGCTTTGCTTAGTTTGGGACTAGGTGGAGTTGTGTAAGATTGTCCCCTAATATTTTTTTTTTTTTTTAGTGTTTCGATTGAGCTGTGCGTTGATCGATCAATCAATCACCTTGACCTTTTATATATTTTTTTCGAGCAAATATACAACGTGTGATTTATAAGCAGAGATAAAAAAGAGTCCCGATCTTCCTAATAAATTTATTTTGTTTCGTTAAATTTATATAGAAAAAGATAACGGAAAGAGGCGTTTTTCAGACAGTAATAACGACCTTACTGGTCGTAATCTCGCTGCACTCGACGCACCCAAACCAATTTATCTCCTTTACGTCATCCTAACATTCTTTAAACATCGTTTGATCCACTCGTACAGCGAGGTGATAAACTTTGTTTACTTGTGTATCTCGAGATGTAAAATACCTACATGATTTTGGGACTTTATGATGATTTACGAATAAAACGCATAAAGCTAGTTTTACTGTAGTTTAAGGTATGATTATGTTTTTCTGTTTATTAGAAGTTTTAATTTTTTGTATAGGTACACATTTTATGCATTTCTACTCGCTTCGGAGTAAAATGCACACAATGCAAAATGTACACAACGCATATTGTGAAATACGCGAAACGTACAAAACTCAAAAATTACATTCGCAAAAAAAAGCGGAATGAAAAAGTTAGACACTTTTCGATCTTAACTCGTTGAAATAGAGTCGAAAAGTGGGGAACCTTTTCATTCCGCGACTGTACAAAACGGAAAATGTATAAATATATAATTTAATTCGCTCGTTCCCTAAATATCAGAATTGCAGAATACTAGATTGCCGACTTACCCTATTTCTAAAATAACCAAATTCCCAGAATACCAGACTTTCCTGTCACCGTGTTTTTCTATATATCGTATTGCCAAAAAAGCTTGTTTCCTATACACCATGTTCCATTCAAAACCGAATTCCCATAATACCAGATGGTGAAAACACCAGGCTCGTCGGGCGGTAGGTCGTGGTCGTCGTGGGGAGGCCAGGGGGTCGTGTTTTACGAGCCTGGTGATTTCACTATCAGGTATTATGGGAATTCGGTTTTGAATGGAACATGGTGTATAGAAAACAAGCTCTTTTGGCAATCCGATATAGAGAATAACACGGTGACAGGCAAGTCTGGTATTCTAGGAATTTGGTATTTTAGAAATAGGTTAAATCGGAAATCTAGTAGGTATTTAGCAATTCTGATATATATATACATATATAGATTTGTGAATGTACTTTTTGTACGTTCCGCGTGTCGTGTCTCGATTTAATGAGTTTCTTTGTCAAGCAACCACTGTGTCCACAGTGGGTCACGATTCAGTTGGTCCATCTAGTACATATACATTTCCAAAAATCGAATCGGTTTCTGTTTTAAGGTCAACAGTTAGGAAATGACGTAATTAACGTCAGACGCGCCTTTAACAGTTACTGCGGCATGAATATTCAACGATCGTGTTTGATTACGCGTACCTACGTGTTGCATAATACACTTAATACTTAGAAAAAAATGTTGACGTTAACACAGCAAGTTTGGTTTGAAGTATCTTTTTGTGGACCTGGGTTCGATTCCCAGCATTGGCATTGGTCTTTTTTCTGGGGTTTTTTCTGTGCATCTATGTTTCAGTTTGTATTTAGAATGAGACTAGCTTCTGCCAGCGACTTCGTCCGCGTGGAATAGTTACCCCCCCCCCCGCACACCCGCGTTCACATTCACCACCGTATTCCCAAGTCAAGCGTGCCCGTAGAAGTTTTACTTCAAAAACCCCCGATTTTGAAACATTCTTCGTTGGTGCTCCGCTAAGCTCCTATTGGTGTCAGCGTGATGATAGTATCATATAGCCTATAGTTATATATTATACACTCTGTTACAGAACGAGGGGCTTTCCTTTTAACATCCGATTCTACTCACAATTTGTGTAAGATTGTCCCTTAATATTTATTTAAATAAATAAATAAATAAATATCACGGGACAATTCACACCAATTGACCTAGTCCCAAAGTAAGCTAGGAAAGCTTGTTTTATGGGTACCAGGCAACGGATAAACATACTTATATAATAAAAAATAAATAAATATCACGGGACAATTCACACCAATTGACCTAGTCCCAAAGTAAGCTAGGAAAGCTTGTTTTATGGGTACCAGGCAACGGATAAACATACTTATATAGATATATACATACTTAAATACATATTAAACACCCAAGACCCGAGAACAAACAGTCGTATTTTCATACAAATATCTGCCCCGACACGGGAATCGAACCCGGGACCTCAAGCTTCATAGTCAGGTTCTCTAACCACTAGGCCATCTGGTCGTCTATTTATTTATTTATTTTATTTAATTACGATCAACTTTTAGTATGGGACCAACAACGAAATCGAACAAAAAAATTTTTTTCTCCATACAAAACTTGCAGCTAACAGAGCACTTCAGTATGGGCCATCCAATTTTTTTAAGATTTCGATGGTGCTTCCATACTAAAAGCTGATCGTAATTGTGAGTAGAATCGGATGTTAAGAGGAAAGCCCCTCGTTCCGTTACAGGGTGTATAGTCTATAGCCTGTGAAAAGTCAATGAATTTAATTCCCTACCCATTTCGTAAAAATGTCGTTAAACATTCGCTCGCAATGCATTAAGGTCGAAATGTCAAATGCGACACGTCAAAGCAACATCGTAGCTAGCTCTTATGGTGACAGTTTGCTGTACGATATTCAACTTAGTTGGGTTGGAAATTAAATTCCTTGACTGTACCTATTATACACACCCACATACAAACTTTCACATTTGGGTCAGTCAGCAACATTAACTTTTTTACTTTTTTTATATTTTGGTCAAATCTACTGTACCTACGGTTTTCAGTTGGAGCGGATGTTGCTGACTTTACTTCTATGTGACTCATTTATAATATTAGTAGGTATGATTCACTTGCACGCCTGCATGCAGGCCAAATACACTGGACACTATTGCTTTAACATCTTATTGACTGTATTCAAGCAAATAAACATTTCTGATCTGATTTCTGATAGTTTGTGTCCGTTCCAGGATCGATCCGAGGCCTCCTAACACAAGTCACGTGTTAAGTGACTTAGGCTGCGTTTCCACCAGAGATGTGCGTGGATGCGTTGTGAGGGATGTGTGTGTCATGAACCAATAGAAACACTTCATTCACTTAGGACCTTTTAAATTAAGTGTTTCTATTGGTTCATGACAAGCACATCCCTCGCAACGCATCCTCGCACATCTCTGGTGGAAACGCAGCCTTAATGGGAGGCCTCAACCTTATAACATACTTAGGTAAGTAAGCAAAAATCCCCTGTTAAATATTAATAGAGTTTATTTTATATTTAGGATCACAATAAAGCGCGGCTGCGCTCTGACGCTGCTCGGGCTGGTGTACTTCACGACGCTGTTCGAGCTGCTGAACACGCTGGCACTGTCTTCCAGTCTGCGGCACAAGTACCGGCTCAGCTGCGGCGACGTGCTCGATGTTACCAACAAGTGAGTCGGTAGTATTAAATACTAGCTTTTGCCGAGACTCCATTCGCGGAGAATTCAAATTTGAGGTCAACTATTTATTTCATAGACGTGCACGCCCCTCTTCCGTACTTCGGTGCCCCCTCCCTCGCTCTGCTGGCCACACCGGTATCCATACTAATATTACAAAAGCGAAAGCGTGTCTGTCCATTTATATGTCTGCCGATTATATATCATGGCAAACCTTACTCAAAGTAAATCATTATAGCCCTTGTCTTTTGCCGGGGTGTAATGTTGTACTGAATTTCATTATAACCCGCCGGGCAGTAATGTGATTCTCACTTCTCTTAGTTCTTATTGCTATGCATTTAAAGTCTAATTTCGTCAAAATCGCGCGGCACGGCAGCTGCTGGTGGCCGACGGCGAGGAGGTGGACGGCGGCGCGCGCCGCGCCTCATTTATTTGAAAATCGAACTTATTCGAAAATCGAGCTGGCCACGCCACGGCAAGCCGAACGAAAAAAAATCAATACTTAAAACAAAAGCCGCGAGTATTTCAATACGCTGCAATTTTAAGTATCAAAACTGCAAAAGAAGATAAAACATTAGGAAAATATCGAGTGACGAAAGTGATTTGACTCCTGATTCCATTAAATTAGACGCCTTAGGACCACTTGCACAGTTCAGGGTAAAAAAATTAAATCGGTAACCCTGGGTTAAGAATGACAGTTCCATACATTTTGACACTTGTTAACCCTGGGTTAGCAGTTAACTCGATCGGAGTTAAGTAGCTAACCCAGATCTGCCCAAGCCGGCCTTAGAAATTGTTAATAATGTACTCCCAGAGAAGACGAAGGAAAAATACTTAAAAGCTTACAAAGATTTCGACAAATGGAAAACTGCGAAAGGCGCAAAGTCAGTGTCAGAATCAGTGCTTCTGGGTCTATTTCGAGTATTTTTCTAGTAGCCTTGGTTTTTATTGTCTCGCAAAAGGTGAGAAAAGTAGAGTATACTCCTCGGGGATAAAACTGATTTTGCCTTGGGCGCGCTTAAATCCTTCACTGCTCTCAGGACTCCATCTTAATTCCCTCGCTTCGCTCGGGAATCAACTAATACACCCCCTCGCTACGCTCGGGAGTTAAATCTGGAGTCCCTCGATACGCTCAGGATTCAATATCGCGCCCGTGACATAATGCAGTGCTTTATCCCCTTGGTGTACAATCTACTATTACGCAGACGGAGGCCTACCCCTTACTTTTTTTTCAAACGCGGTAATTCGTAAAGAAAAATTTTCGTGACGTTTTTTCATACCTACAGTTTATATGGGTCTACGTACTTTAAAATGAAAATGCCCTCAGTCGCAGCGTTCTTTGGGGAAGCCTGATAATGCTGATGGTGTCATATCTTTGTCTTCCAGACTGGTGTCGGCAGTGCAGGCCCTGTTCTGCTGCATCACGGGCGCGGTGGTGCTGGGCTGGTCGTGCGCGCGCGACGTTGCGCGCGCCTCGCACTTCGTGTCGGAGGCCTACGCCTGGTTCGGGGCCGCCTACTTCTTCTATGACATCTGGTCCATGTACATGGTGAGAGATAGTCGATAAAGAGTCATTGTATTGTATTGTAAAGCCCCAAGCATCGTATACAATACAGGGTGTCCCAGAAACCGACGATAACCCGTTAAGGGCTGATAGACCTAGTAATTACCTACCAGAATATCACATTTTAGGTTTAGTAATAATCTTTTAGTTTTCGAGATATTGATAATTTTTTGCAAAAATCTCGATTTTTCTCCCTCAGTTGAGTTTTTCGTCGGCCTCAGCCTCAAATGACCGAATTTAGTAAATCTGATTACTGATAAATATTACAGAAAAGATAGGCTTTTCAACTTGATATTACTTTATTTTAATACTAGCTGTTGCCCGCGACTCCGTCTGCGTGGAATTAGTAATTTGGGCAGCTTATTTTTTTATCCAATTCTCCTCCCCCCCCCACCGAACCCCACCGCACACCCGCGTTCACATTCACCACAAGTCAAGCGTGCCTATAGAAGTTTTACTCCAAAAACCCCCGATTTTGAAACATTCTTCCGCTCCGCTCCGCTCCTATTGGTGTTAGCGTGATGATTATATAGCCTATAGCCTTCCTCGATAAATGTCCTATCTAACACTCAAAGAATTTTTCAAATCAGAGCAGTAGTTCCTGAGAATAG
Source organism: Archips crataeganus (assembly GCA_947859365.1). Classification (NCBI taxonomy): domain Eukaryota; kingdom Metazoa; phylum Arthropoda; class Insecta; order Lepidoptera; family Tortricidae; genus Archips; species Archips crataeganus. The sequence continues at coordinate 16,806,345 of OX402065.1, read as the reverse complement.
CGCGTTCAAACAAAAAAACCTGTTCGATAAATTTTTAAAATAGACGTATCTTTCTTATTTGTGAACCGATTCAAATGAAACAAATACTAAATGTTAATCCAAGAAAATACCAACATATCAGTGAAAACTGCATCCTTCTAGGTTAAGTCGTTTCTGAGATTAGCGCGCACAAACGCACAGACAAACATGCAGTGGCGAGGCGTGAATTTTTTTCCAGGTAAAGCCGGACGAAAAAAAGCAAACAAAAATCATACCCCATTTCTTAGTAGTTATACTAGGTTATATTCTTGAAAACTAGTACTTACGTGCAGTAATTCGGTCCATAAGACTGCAGCATATTTATCCTTTCACTGATATCAGTATCAAAACAATATGTTACTTATACATGAATTAGACACTGAATTATAATCAGATTTACAACCTGACAGACGATAATATGTACGATTAAATTTCACCGATATTGCGTATCAACACTGATCTAATATTGTGTTTTTATTAAAATTATTTCACATAATTTTATTATAATATAAATAAACAAACTACAAAACACTGAGCTATTGACATGACATTACCTAATGTTGTCGTTTCAATAAATACCACACCACAAACAAATCGACCGCGCTAGCGGATCACGTCCGGCACGTTCTATGGCTCCGAATCGTACATACAGTGACACATTCCGGCAGTGGGGCACAGCGTATACGATTTGGTGTTGTGCAGCGCGCTGAGCACAGCCCGTGGCGGTTTAATTTTGTCTGTTTATAAATCTTATTATAAAAATAGATAAAATATCGTACTTTCTGTTTTACGCTAAGGGGCTGTTTCACCACTTTTCTTAAAGTTCGGATTAGCTTAATCATAACCTTATTTGACAGATGGAATTAAAATTTCTGTTTCACCAGTCTCGATTAGCGCTAAGTGACGGACAAACTGTTTCTTAATTTGACCATCAGATCAGGAGGCATTTAGCATTTTTATCCGTCACATAAAGTTAGTTTATTTTTTTGTGGCCATAGTTGGAGAGCCCTTCAGCCGGTTTCAGAAAAATAAATCAAAGTATTTTTTATTTTTTAAAGAAAGAGGTCATGCTAAATTGCATAAAATAATTTAAATATCAAGATTTGAATAAAAAAAATGTAGGTACACTTTTAGTATGTAAAAATAAATCCAAAATTTCGTAATATTTTTTAATAACAAACTTTTTTTCAGTGGCTCAATCGTTTGTTCTACCTGAACTTGTATGTCACCATTAAAAAAAAGTTTATCTGTCAAATGGTTTGGCGCCACTTTTCGATTCGTTTTACGTGATTTTATTTTTCTTTGTTATTGTTAACAAAGTATCGTAAATAAATACCGTTTTGGATCAATTATAATGTTACATATTTGTTTATGCAAAAAAAAATAGATGTATTCAAAAATTATATAGTTAACCATTTCTTTTGCTTTAATAATGAGTGACTCTTTGAACGAAAGTGTGCGAACAGGAACGCGTGGTCGTGAAATGCGACGTTGTCATTCCGACTTTTTGTTAAACCGACGATTAGTTAAGTGGTACTTAGTTTGCACAGGACCGGAGTGGTGAAACTGAAAAAACACTAGCTGACAGATTTGTCCAGTACTTAGTTTATTCATTGGTTACGTAACCAGCAGTTTGACAATAAGGTGGTGAAACACCCCCTAAATCTCGATATTTTAAAATTAAATTTCGCTCCAGTAATTTTAAATAAGTCTACGAATGGCTGCATGAATATCAATTCCGTCGGCTATTCCAAGTGGGATAAATTAATTTTAAAAAAAGCTTCTGTCAAAGTGAAATTAAGCCTTATGCACAACGTTGAAAGTCTTTTTTTAAATGTGATAAGCCGATAGAGACCGGGTTATCTTCAGCCTATTCCATGCCTATTCTTACGGTAGACGCTTGTAGTAAATCTATGGTTTTATGAATGAATATTTACATGTGTGAGTGTACAATTCCTGCCGGAATACTGAATTTATGAATGACTGATTGGTCTTGTGGATATTTTGATGCGTTTTGTTACTGCACCATTTTGAAAAATACTTAAAAGTTTATTATGGAAGAGTAAGTCTCTATACAAACAATCGGTTACTAAGAGAAGCGTTTGGTTACTTCAAAATTTTAGGCAACCCGCTGGTAATCGAGTTGTTAGCACCCTTCGCCACTGCAAACATGCAATAATTCTAAAAATCATTGTTTTGGGTTCTATTGCGCTAATAAATAGTGACAATTTTTCTCAAATATCTTCAATGTACAGACACCGACTTGTTACAGATTTATTATATGTATAGATAGATTTAGTCAAACTTGGATGAAAAACGATCTAAGAGACAGTTTTCAGTTTTCAGCGGGTGAGCAAAGTAATTGTTTTAGTTCAGTTTTCAGATATTTTACTGTTTCATCCCGTAACTTTGGTCCTCCATGGTATAAAAAAAATAACTACGCTAAAGTGGCACTGGATATTAAAAATATGCCTAGCTAATGTAGTTTACAAAATGGTATAACACTTACTTATTTGTTCAATAATTTCATATTTATTGCTCGTTCAGTGCAGCAGTTCGCTCAGTGGATACCGGCTATTCGTATTTCAGGTGCATGTGAACATGATGGCCGGCGATGTGAAAGGCAAGCCGCGGAAGCCCAAGAATGGGGCCCTAGCGACCGCGACCGCCAAACAGTCGCCGACCTTCTTCCAGTACTGCAAGTACGTGACAAGTACCTGCTATTAATACAGTTTCCTTTACAAAAGTACATGATAAAAATTAAAAATAGAAAAAAATAGTGTGAAGAAAAACGTCGACAAAAACAAATTAATAATAATAATAAGGCCATCGCAGGGCGGCTTGTGGCGAGCTGATGGTGCGTAGCGGCACCACGAACCTGAGACCTCCAGGGGTACACATACACGCATGCGCTTATACACACATTCACACACAGCTACGCACCCACCCCGCGTCTAGTTTGCCTTTGTTAGCCGCCTAAATGCTCGAAGAATGGATGTGTTTCCGTAAGTGGCGAGTTGGCATTTTGAATTTTAAAGTCCAGGAACACCTCTCCATCCTTAGCCGTTCACACCAATGTTGCCGCCTCGTTGCCCCGAGCGGGCAATAATTTGAGGGGCCCATTAGGCTCATAGCTGCTCCCATCTCATTTATATTATATGGTACCAAAGGCCTCGTTATGTTGGTTTCGGCCCCATAAATGCCTTCCAAATGACCGGGTCCCCATGGGCCCGTGATCGGAAATCCGTACCAACAATATATATATATATATATATATATATTAGGGGACAATCTTACACAAATCGACCTAGTCCCAAACTATGCAAAGCTTGTACTATGGGTACTAGACGACGATAAACATACTTATATAGATAAATAAATACTTAAATACATAGAAAACATCCATAACTCAGGAACAAATATTCGTGCTCATCACACAAATAAATGCCCTTACCGGGATTTGAACCCAGGACCTCTTGCTTCGTAGGCAGGGTCACTACCAACTAGGCTAAAGCGGTCGTTAATAATTATGTTTATTTTTGAAAGCAATAATCTTAAGTCTCTTTGTATCTGAGTGTAATAGTACAATACGTTTACTTTTAGTTTACCACTGACAGATTGCTTGCCTTCATTTAATTTCCAGCTTTAACACCATACAAATAAAGTAATTATTACAAAATCTGCAAACGTGGGTAACAGTATTCTAAAATTGGCTTTATTTGTAGGTCGTTAAAGTTGAATATGAAATGAAGGCAAACCATCGGTCAGTGGTAAACTTGATGTAATTTTACTGTAATTTAATGTTGCAGACACGAGCCAGTCATACTGTTCCATCACCTCTTCATAGGAGGCTTCGGGTTTCTAGTCATTGTGGTGAGTCTATTTTTAACATCCCAACAGGTCCATGGTCTTTTAGTGAAAACGCTAAAACCTGTACTGTACACACTAACTTCTAATACACATATCTAAAGTATACATTTTCAAGCAGAAGTCTCAATAAGACCATGTTGACCAGTTGCAGTAGTGCACCATTAGGTGCTCTCTCAATAATGGATCAATTGAAAGATACTTTTTTCTGCCACGAATATTTGGCAGCTCAGGTCTGAAATATCTGTTCCTAAAATGTACAATTCTCAAAAGTCTGCGTTTCACAATGTTAGCACTTCTATTTTGTCAGCTTTCTCAAAATGTCTGCTGTCAGCAATAGTGCATTACTGCAGAGGCCTCGAAATAGCGGATTGCCGGCCGAGTAGTTATAGATAAATACACAATCCATGAAAAATAAGGGCTAGTTAATTTTATTTGCAATGTTGCGTTGCTATTTAATTTACTTGCAATCGAAGTGAAAAGAAGAGTGTAAAACTCTAGCATTAAACCCATTTTCCCCTCGCCGTAGTTATTTGAACGTCTCGGGTAAAATGGCTCGTTTTATGCTCTTGTTGCACAATGTAATATTTATTTAGCTATATCCTTAAACACACTTTTGAGTCGTTTCAATTCTCAGTAGTTCGGTTTGACGTCATCATAACCGAACTAATGAGACTAAAATTGTGGCAGCAGTTCGGCCCCGGTCAAATCAACCGAACTACTGCAACTAAAGGATCTAGCCGTTCCTGCAACGTGACACTTCGCAGCCTATTATAAGGAACATAAAGTCCAATTAATAGCATGTTTGAGAAAATTAATGTTTCATACTCACTGATGAGGATATCTTCAAAGTCACGCTCGAAATTGTCGACAGTATCTACGCGGCGGTCTGGGAGACTGCGTGTTCGGCTTCGTCTACCTCATGGAACTCTCCACCCCCTTCGTCTCCTTCCGCGGCATCCTGTCCCGCCTCAAGTTAAAGGCCACGCGCGCCTACGTGCTGAACGGGATACTGATGCTTCTGACCTTCTTCTTTTGCCGCGTGCTCAGTCTGCCCTACGTGTGCTATATGTATAGCAAGGTCATCGGGCTTTCCTACTTCGAGGTGAGTTTTAATGTGTTTTATGGATGCTTCCCAAATACCGCCTTAATGTGGTGTTTGTGGTGTGTAATTGTTTAAATGGATGTTTCTTACATTGAGGTGTTTTTAATGTGTTTTACGGAAGCTATCCAGTCCTGATAGATACATCATCATCATCGTCAGTTGAAAGACGTCTACTGTTGTATATAGGCCTCCCCAAAGTACGCCGAAATGGTCGGTCCTGCGCTGCCTGCATCTGTCATCAGTTCATCATCTGGAGCTTACCCACGCTGCGTCTTCCGGTATATAATCATCATCATCATCATCATTTCAGCCGTAGGACGTCCATTGATAATTGGAAGCGGCTTGCATCCACCGTGAATCTGCTGCCTGTACCAAATCATCCGTCCATATATACTTCGCATTAAATCACCACTTCTTTTCCAGACGATAAGGTCCCTGCCGACCGGCTGCAAGGTTTCCATCTGCATCCTCCTGCTGCCCCAGCTGTACTGGTTCTACCTGATGTCCGCCGGAGCCGTCAAGGTGTTCCGCGGGCCGCCACAGGAGAAGCGCAGCTGATGCCGGCCCCGCCGCCGACGCCCCAAGGACAAACGTTGATGAGCCGCTGGCAAACGGTGACAACTTTACTTTGCTCCTTCGTGACTGATTCTTAATATTTTTCTCTTGACTGTTCTGTAATATCGCTTGGATTATTTACTTCGGTGCCGTAAAAGGGAGTGGCTTTGATAAAGTCAAAGGCAAAGTTAATATATCTTTATCCAATTTAGGCTATAACACGCGTTTATGTCGTCGAATGTCCGCTTCGAAAGACACCTCTGTGAGAACAAGCTGGCAAGAAACTCAACTAAAAGAGTTTTTTTTTTCTGAACAATCATTAATATACGTCCAAAATACTTAGCGCATTGTTTTCAAAATGCTATTAAATCGATATCGTCCTTTATGAGGTGGCTTTTTGAAAAAGCGAAAAAGATCGACGAAGATGAATCAGTCGAGAAACTAATTTTCGAACTTGCCCTAGCTGATAAAAGTCACTCTGTTTTACGATATTCTTACAGGTTGTACCTTTGAAGACATACTTAACTGATTTAATGATATAGTCGGAGTTGAGAAAAATTGTCTATAGTGGATAAGGATGGATACTATATATAAAAATGTCTAGAAAAGAAGTGTCATTGTCATTTAAATATGTCTTTGATAGTACGAAACATAACAGACTTGTCGTTGAATTCGTTTCTGGGAAACATAGTTTTTCCGGTGCGGCCAACCGAGTTTCGTAAGGGCCTATTTGAATCGCACTTTTGGAAATAAAATAAAATAGCTATGTTTATATGTGCGCAATGTCTACAATACCGTTATTACTTGGTACTAATTATAGTTGACATATTCAGTATCTCCAAAGCCACGTTTCTAACGACTACTGAATGTAGTGCAACTTTTTAAAGTCGAGAGATCTTAAAAAGTTATTCGTCTTATGTCGGCATCGTATGTATTTCTCTTACACTAATTATGTATAGCTAAATATGCATTTCTCCTATTTATTGTGACTATTTATACTAGTGTATAGAACGCACAGAAATAATAATAAAGAGGATAGAAATGCCTTAGTTCCTATTTTCTTCCGGAACTCGTGTCGCTACTTCATCCCCTCTACTTACTGTGTTAATGCACACATGCAAAAGACCGGAACCGTACTACGCAATCACGCACACAATTACTAAAATTTTTGCTTACAAACAATTATGAACCTTACACCTTAGAGATAGCGTTGAATAACACTCAACGTAAGTCATACCCACATTTACACAACGGCGCCATTTATTGGCCGCGTCGGCATTATGTCTGTACTAGTCGTAACCTGTTTTTTTGTCCGTACCACGAACTTTTGTGCAAGACGGAAGGGTTATCAAAAATTACTTTACATTGCTGCGTATAATTCAAAACGATCTGCGTTTTTATGGGCATGAGTAGCAATGGTATATGAAGTTTCGTGTTAATAACGTGTAAACCAATATTTCATAATGAAATATTTTCTCAAGTTGTATTTTGATATAAACCGCATTATTACATTAAATTAATACATACCAATGATATGTAATCCCCTTATTAGTGTAATTACACAGTGTGGACGAGTTTCCGCAATTGCTAATGCTGCAAAACACCATTTTAAAGCACTTGTTGTCATACCCACGTTTCAAATAGCACCGAGCCACAAGTCGCGCGCTTGTGACCTGCGAGTCACAAGCGCGGCGCCAAGGTCACGCGTCTAAGGCACTTCTATCCTCTTTATTATTATTTCTGTGATAGAACGCTTGATAGCACATCATTTCTTGTTCACGCACAAAACTGTGCACTGTCTTCAATAGTTTTCATTATATTTTATTGTTGTAACATATGACGACGTGTATACATTTTTTTCGAGTTGCTGGCTTTATACTACGAAATTGGATTTTCGATCTTCGTATCGTGCTGTTGCTTTCACGCTAATAGCGTTAAACAGAAGAGTGAAGGAAAGGCAAGATGCGAACTTGAATTTCGAATTCCGCAGTAGCCCCCCTGGATTCGAATCAGCAACTTAATTCCGTACCGCGCTTACAACTTGGAATGTAAAATAATTACAATATTAAAATCCAGAATATTTTCCAGTGAGGAAAGTCCAAATTAATCTGCTAAGATTTTTCACCGAATAATTTCGTTTATAAAGACGCCATACGATACGAACCTCAATTTTAACCTTTTGAACATTAATTAATTAATTAATTTGTAACCGTGGGCATTTCAACCGTTAAGCCTACTTTAGACGTGCTACAAAAATCGTGCAAGTTTTATTTCATTGCTGCGCTGTAACGTGAACAAGACTGAAGCGGTCTATCGCGCGACGCAATGGAATGCAACTACGATTTTAATTGCATATCTAAACCGGTCTTTCGGTTCAATTTGTCCATTTAAGTTTTCGCAATACATAACGCAATTTTTTTTACCATGTCGTAATGAAAACGGGCATTTAATTTAATGATATAAAGTCTGACAACAAAGAGTAGAAATTAAAAAGAAGGCTTAATTAATACGTAACTGTCACATATTTGCCGAAAGTGCTGAATATGACAATAATCTAGGATGACAAATTCCTTAAGTTTTCCTGCTATTTCTTGTCCGTCTGTATTTCTGTTTGTGGTCTCATTGCGTTTTAGACCACTACTGGTCTTGCCACCAAAGATATATTACATGGTAGCTAAAGTTTGTCAAGGAAGTAATATAGAGATTTAGTAATTTTACGTTTAATAACCCTCCTTCGACAGTCGGGTGAAAAGTCATTGACTTTTTAGTCCAATCGGCTGGGCTTCGTAAAGATTTCTGTCACTTTTGGTAGGATTTTAAATAATATAATGTAACTTTGGCCTATAATCGCATCTTTGCTCCCGGTAAGGGGTATTGTTTTTTCGCCGAAAATCTTTTTGCTAACGTTGTCGTATCACCGAATTGGGTTTAACTGAAAACTGTTTTGCTTTTGAATGTTAATCGCGTAGGTTAAGTTTGATTTTTCAGCATGTCAATCTGATTTCGGTGAAATGATAGTTCGGTGAAGGGATTGATCTGCGAAAAAGTTTTCGATGTTATTGTAAACCCCAAAAGTCATGGATAGTATCATAGTATGTTTTTAGTGTTAGAATGGGCACTAGGATGTCGCATACAGGGCTAAACTGATTTTGATGGTGCTTACGTAAACCATATGTGACTTGGCATTGATTGCGTAAAATTAAAATTCTATACTAATGCGCACACGTTGAAGTCAGAATATTATTATGTTATATGGGGTGACACAAAGTGGATCAGAATTGACAAAATTTCATTTTTTTTGACACCTGAAAATTACTACAGGAATCGAGAGAGTTTTGCCTCCTGAACACGGAAAAATATTTATTATAATTTATTTCTCCATATTTAAAAAAATACAAGAAATTAAAAAAATATATCCGAATTTACAAATACTACCACAGAATAGATATGTTTCCTTTGACTTTTTCACTAGAAAAGAAGAGCTGTCATAATTTTAAATTTGACATTAACACTGAGACTTGACAGATACATAAATGATCTATTTTTATTAATGTTAATGCACGAACGACATGTTATTGATTTAAATAAGATTTTAAAGGAGCCCGCAGTTGTGATCGAAAAGCAAGAAATAACCAAACCGCCCAAGCAAACCACACACAACGTCAACGTCAGATTTACGTAATCACTTTTTTTAATAGAGACTAGACTGAAGTAATGAATCTATTGTGTGGTAGTTTTGGAGTTATGCCCTTTTAGAATAAGCACATCTTAAAAAAATTGTAATAAATTAATAAATAATCCTAGTGAAAATTTAAAACGATCAGCGTCTTTCTCTTTCCAAACAGAATACAGAGAACGAATCAAATTATAGTCTTAGAAATATGAAATGTTGTCAATTTCGGAACTATTCTAAGGTACCTGGTTGATTTTAGAGGTAGAAATTTAGTATTTTAGTTTCGGTTTTAATCAGGAGACCAAGCTAGATGTGTCACCCTCCGTACAACTGTCATATTTCATGTGTTTACTCCGGCAGCTTACGCTAAATGTCTACTTCTTTGACGTTTGTCATTTGTTAGTGCTGCAATTACAGGGTTAGTTCGATGAACTAAAATAGAGAGATTTAGGAAATAAAAATAAAGTGCATTAAATCATTTGCAGACACAATTAACTGACCATTATAGTCGGAGCTGTGAGAAGCTGTCATTTTTAGAAAGGAAAATGATATTTTCATCTCTCGTGGGGCATGCTATATAATAATTAAAATTGATGGTTTAACTCACGATTTGTAAGAAGTGGTCCGGTTAGTCTCGGCTTCTACGAAAGTCCTTCACAAGGGGTGAAATTATCTTACAGTTATGATTAAAGACAATTTCTCTTAGTTCCTCTTTAACCGTCAGTATGTCTTCGATGGGGTGTTGCCAATCTCAATTTCGAATAAAAATCCGAATCATTCACAAATTTTGCATTTAAAATGATAATCGAAAGCATTTTATGAAATTTTAGAGTAGCTTGACTTTTGCTAGGTGTTCACTTTATTACGCTGCTATAGTCCGTATTGTCGCGGCGTAAGGTCGAAAACGTGGTGTAAATTTGTGTCTTCATGGTTATAGGTGTATATTATAGTGCTTATAGTAATAAGTATGTGTGAAGCAGTGACTAAATGGATAATGTTTCTATTTATATTATTGTTCGTTTGGTTTTTAACAACTAATTAAACGAAAAACGAACGAGGCGAGATATTAGGATATCTTTTTAATCTGATAGCTCGAGTCACATTTCTATTCTTCTTATGTTTTAGTTTTGTAGTTTTTAGAGACTTTTATTGTAGCAACATTACTTAACTATCACTGCTTCGTACATTAGTGCCGCTTTTTTCCGTGAGTGGCGCTAGTTGTTTCGTGTGCTAGTGACATCTAGCGGTTGCTTTGCGAGTTATAGGAATGTTTTTACTAAGGGCCGGTACAGACGGACAGCATTTGAACTGCATCCCAGCTGTAAAATGGCAGTTCGAGTGCAGTTCTGATGCAGTTGACGTACCAGCATCAAAAACTGCAAACCGACCGTGCTGTCCTGTCGACTGAATAACGACGTTGTAATGCAGTCCTATTACAGTCAGAGCAACTGCAATAGAACTGCACTTGAACTGTCATTTTGCAGCTGGGATGCAGTTCAAATGCTGTCCGTCTGTACCGGCCCTAAACAAATTGATTAGCACTATTGACTCGTAGTATCTGTTATTTTGCTCTAAAATGTTATCATTGTACAAATTATTACTTTTTTCATTGTAAATTGTAAAATTGTTATGGCAACTTTAAAATTTCGAATAGATAATTTATTATGAATGATCTGTCAGAAATATTAAGATTACATTTATAGTTAAAAAAATTGTAAAAAAAATCTCATTGGAACTTTATTCTCCACTTAACTATGATGCTTAAGAATATTTAAAAGCTTATTTTATTTAAAACGCAAGACTTTTAGCATGAAGCGGTTTATTTAACCGCTTTCGGTTTCCTGTCTGGTGTGTGGTGTTTTTTGGTTTTCTTTACATTGAAACTATACATGAAATTATACGCGACAGATATCAGTGATGCTGTCTCTATCTGTTTTGTTGGAATAAAAAGAGACGGCATCAGATATCCAGAACTTAGCAGGCTAGTGAAACGGGCCCCAAGCCGTATTTCATGCTAACTGTCCCGTAAGAGGCTAATGTCGATTTACTTTAGACACCTTCCCTTAGTCGACTTTGTACTTCCTCTTAGCCAAATACTTTGAACTTTGTCTTCTATAGTCTATGGTGTAAGTGAACAGAGCTTATGATTTCAACGTTCCATAGTGTATAAAAATATAAACCAATAATGTAATTTACGAGTACACACAATACGTCGAACTGTGGCTTGAATCTTATTAGAATTTATTTTCAGTATAAAATATAGTTTGGGGAGGGAAAGTTGGGGTAAGCCTATATGTTGTAATAGTCATCTTTTGGTTGACGGTGATGATGATAATGAGAAAATTAAAAAAAAATCGTGTTTTTCTTGTCTTTTTTGCTTGATCTTAACACTCTTAGAGCTGTGTTAGACATTTTTGAGATGTGTGCCGTATCGGGCATTATTGGCCGGTTTTTTTTTCTATGGACAAGCCACAAAATATTCAATTTCATTTTTAAAAACTTTTCCATGTATTGTGTGTATCGTTTTAATATTCTAGACATTTAATTATGTTTAATATGCTAGGCCTAAATACAATTTCTGGTCAGAATCTCTGTCAAAACAAGTGCAAACGAAAGTTATCAAAATAACTTTTTGTGATGACAGTACAACGGTGTTACCAGTGTTAAAATAGTTGTATAAATTATTAATGGTTCAACCTTTTCGGCTAGCAACCCAGAGATCATTGATTTTTTTTTCTACTTGCATGCCATGCTGCCTTGGATGCAGATGTTGTTTAAATATAGGCTCTATTTGCTTAGGTGTATGGTTAAATTCTTTTAATTGACTTGTGCATATCTCTGTGTGGCTAGCGGGAAAAATATGTTAGTTTTTAAATCTAGTCACTGCAATTTAACAAATTATGAAATATTTATGTCACCAATTAGTTATTATTATTTGTAATCTTCATTTGAATCCACTTGGTATAGTTTGTTAAATTCGCAGTGGCTGTGTTATTCTGGCTTCCTGCGCTTAGCGCCAACGGGTGATTTTTATTTCGCCGTGCATAAAAAAAACCAAAGGGATGGCCGTCCACGGCTAAACTATTTCTTACCACAATAGCCAAGCGCCTCCCTACAATCACTTACATGCACCCTCATTCGGGCTGTCCTGTTGTCTGCAACTTTTTGTTCGTACTGCGAACTACCTACTGGAATATTTTTTGACTGTTTGTTCGCGCTGCGGACAACTGAGAAAAAATGCCAATAGTCCATAGTGCGAACAAGGGGTGTGAATAACTGGCAATAGCCCATTCAACCTTGACAGTAGCCCTCCCCACGTAATCAGACAATGAGGGTTTTCTATGAGAGGCTATTCGGCGCTAGTATCGTCAGGTCCGTTTGACAACTTTGACATTTGTTGTATGGGTGTAACGTCAAATAGACCTTACGATACTTACGCCATCTAGCGATATTCCACCTGTCAGAAAACCCTCATTGGATTGCTAGCACACTTTAAAACCTTGTCGTATTAACTGCTAGATAAATTACAAAGTTAGTGCAGGTCAAAGGATTATCAACTTTCCGATCTAAAGTAAAGAGTTCAAACGTTTTCGTTCCATGACATGAGGAGAAAAAGAAGTTTTGACAAACGGACAGTGACAATTCAAGTTATTTTATTAATACCTTCACAAGCAAACTCTTTTCTTATTCATTATCGTCGACACATGATCTCAAACATTAAGATGTCATGTCATGTCATGACATACATCACGCAATAATCAATGTCGTAAAAGATAAATTGATTCATTATGACATGGTTCTATAGTGGTCTAGACACTCTAGACTTCACAGTAAAGCGAGGTATAAAGCATCTAACCTTTTGATCGCCACACATCGCTTTTGTTCCGAACAAAATTGATTCTTATGCGGATGCGGGAAGGTTGGTTTTTGTATTACCGTATGGTCGTCCATAGCCGACACTGGCGTTCAGAAGGCTGCCAAATTCCCTGTTGAACGCTAGGCGCAGGCGCGGCCAGGCTAGGCGAGCGCGTAGTGAATGTAACAAATAGATGTGATACGTCGTAGAGACGGCGGCCGCGGCCGCGTGTTGTTGCACTGAGTGTTTTATAAATATATAGACTATTGTTTTGCCTTTTTATTTACTATCCCGATATATTTAACCTTTAAGAAATTCCTTTACCACCCTAAGGTTCCATTCCGGACCCAAGGCACCCCTAGAGGACACCCCTGTGGGTGCCACGGGAACTTGGATTCGGACCCGTGGCACCATCAGTTCTCAAATCCATACAACGGTGTACCAGTAGTATAATTAAAACACCGTTATCGGACATCTGGGCCCAATTGGATAACAAAGTACAACTAATATTACAAGCGGAACTCTCGCTTCAGTTATATTAACTAGAAAGGGAGTTCCGCTTGTAATATAAGTTGTACTTTGTTACGCAATTGGGTCCTCGTCGATTTTAACTTTGGATGCTATATTAATGAGAAAAAACTATTGACCTGTGTTTACGTTACGATTTTTCGATGGCTTGAATAGTTCTTGAATAATCATAAATATCAATACATAATAAGTACAGTCAACCATTTTGATTCCTAGGACACCACGGAACCTTGTCATAATGGCATTTATATCATTCAATAAGCATTGCTATGGATAAATAAAATTTGTTACTACGATAAGGTTCTATGGTGGCCTAGGAATCAAATTGGTTGACTGTACATTTCTTTCTTATATGAAATAAGCAAAAATGCCAAAATGTAACTTCGAGAATCTACATAGTTGCTAAAACCTTAACTTAGGTATATTCTTGGTACAAAATGTTCATATGTAATTATTATTAATGCCATGTTTTTGTCACAAGAGAAACAAGTTATTTTGAGTTTAAGCAGGTATTATCGAACTGAATTGTTACGCAATGTGGAACCTTTTACAGAAAAATCATAGTGGCATCGCATATTCTTAGACATGGGAGTCCATTATGAAACATACCTATACCTACTTACTGTGAGAAAGTTATATGGTGGGGTCAGAAATGTAGGGGTTTTTCCGTATCTGATTAAATAGAATAAAACTATGTGCCCCTGACAAAGAACCCGCCTATCGAACATTATTTCCCTTATCAAAATTACGTGTAATTGTGAAGTATTAAATATTAATCAACTGCTATCTCACCTGTCGCAGTTATCAAGGGTTTAACAGTGATTTTACAGTGATTTCCTTTGTCAATTGAATTGCTACCGTTTACTGATAATATCGCGATTAGCGGATTGCTGTGTATTAAGCTGAGAATCAGTGAGTGTCAAGATGTTCTGGAATACGGTGTTTCTCGTTGCTTTGGGTTTTAGCCAGGTAAGGAAAAAACAATGCTAGAGCAACGGTTGCGGACCAGTTCAACAAATTAGGTCTAGGGTGAATGAGCATTTACTAGGCATGCGTGCTCCGCTCCATCGTAGGCCTCATCTTCGCTTTCCATCAGGTGTGATTTTGGTCAAACGCAAAACTTCTGCATTCTGAAAGTCATGGGAGGAGGGTGAACAGGACTTATGTACAGTCGCGTAGTCGCCATCATAAACATAGGAGCGTTCAAGTGGTCAAAAAAAATCTGAACGTACGACCGTAACGTCAATCGCGAACGTGCGTGTTCAGATATTATTGAGTTGCGGTTAGTAACTATTTCCCAAAGGTTTGCTTTGATCTCGGCCGCCTCTCTTCAGTTGGTTTTGAAATATGCTCGCTTTTAAAAAAGCGTCAGCATTGTTATCTTACTTTTAAACCTTATTTTTAAAGATTGTTTGATCGTTATCTATCACATAATGCTACAGGAAAGACGTCTACTGACGATAGCCAGCCACAGAAGCTAGGCCTTCTCCAGGTTCTCCACGACGATCGATTTATTGCTACCCGCAGCCAGTGTTTTCTGTGAACTCTACGTCGTCCGATCGCCTGGCTTACTTGCCCTAGTGCCAAATCATTAGTATAGGTACGCGCGATGTGCCCCGCCTATTGCCGCTGCCAAAGAATAGTTAAAATGTCGTAATGAGTAATTCTCGCTAAAGAATATTTGCGTCAAAGGCGGAAACTTGATAGTGGCGCGCGCCCTTCTCTCCAGAATTTACGAACCGGCCAGAAACATGATAGTGGCGCCGCCCTCTCTCCAGCGTTTACAAACTGAGACAGAAACTAGAAACTTGACATTGGTGCCCGTCTCTCCAGCATTTTCGAACCGGAGCAGAAACTTGATGGTGGCGCCGCCCCTCTCTCCAGCGTTTTTGAACTGAGACAGAAATTTGATATTGGCGCTCCTCTCTTCAGCGTTTGAGCCTTACAAGACGACGATGAGCCAACCATTCCTCCGTATGTTAAACGCTTTGTAGAGCCAGTTTTTTTACTTTCAATCAAATTATATAGGTAATGATTTGATTGATACTGAACTCAACTGAACTGCTAATAGAAATCACGAAAGTGTCTGAAGCTACCATAATATATCTGGAATCTTGCAGATACTGGCGCTGCCCGCACAGCCGGAATATGTGCCGGTGGAATACATCGAAAATGTCATCCAGGCAGAAGTGGAAGCAGGTAGGAAGGAATTCATTGTCATTAACTACCGCGTTATCCTAACAATTTCTACAATATTGTATAGGTCAATTCATAAAAGCTGGCACGAATGGATCGAATGAGCGAATGAAAGTACTTATATGTTACCTATTTGAATACACTTGTCACAAACATGAAAATTACATGCATCAGTCATTTCCCTACAAAAATGCAAAGTGGCATTACTTTCGTTCAATCCATTCGTGCCAGCTCTTGTGAATCGATCTGTACATACACACCTTTATAAATTCTAAAGTTTGTGATTGTGTGTGTGCTTGTTGTATGTGTGTACTTATTTAAGTAGGTACTAGCTGGGCGCAGTGACCCGAAGTGGTTCTTGGTCCGACACCTGATTATACGCCATGCTTTGCGACCTTGGGCCAACTCTTGCCAGCCTTCGACTCCGAGATCCGAATGATCTCTCTGGATCTCTCTATGTGTTTGTTGTATTTCACGCTAAAAGACAGATTTGTTTGAATTGGTATGTAAATAAATTAATCTCTATGTAGAACCTAATATTTATCTAGTCCGCTAAATTAAGAGGCATGAAATCGTATTAAATGAAAGCTCGATGTAGGTATTTAATTCTTAGAAATTCATTGAACTGGCATATTTGTAAGGTTCTGTTGAGATAACTCACGGACAAAGGAAATATTATCTAGATAATTAATCGACTAATTAGAGTAAGTATAGTATAATCAGATGATAGCTCGTCGCCAGTGGGACAGAACTGGCTAGAGGTGGTAGAAAGATCCCCGCGGTAACTATGACGTCAGTAACCCGTATATTTCTCTAGGTATGTCAATATGTTCTAGATCCGTCTAGCTCGCGCATCGTGTCCGGCTGGGAGGCCTACCCAGGCCAGCATCCACACCAGGTGTCACTGCGCATGGTGAACGCGGCTGGTGACGTCAGCTCCTGCGGCGGCTCCGTCGTGCACCGCGGCTGGGTGCTCACCGCCGCACACTGCACCGCGCTGTGAGTTGACATCATGTTCTAGATCCGTCTAGCTCATTAGTACCAAAACTTTTTTTTGTCATAGTCCACTTTCAAAATTTAGCTGGTTACGGTGGACCCGTTGCAACTACATTTGTACCATATTCCCAAAACTCGACAAAAATGTGAAGATTGGATCTAAATCTAAATCCCGTCGAGTCTCCCGTGGACCCCTGGGAGTCCACGTGGACCACTTTCGGAATCATTGGTCTAGCTCGAAGATCGTAAGCTGCTGGGAGGCCTGCCCAGGCCAGCATCCACACCAGGTGTCAGTTCCTGTGGCGGCTCCGTCTTGCACCGCAGCTGGGAGCTCTTCGCCGCACACAGCACCGCCCTGTGAGTCGGCATCATACACATATGGCATACATACAATCACGCCTCCTTCTCGCAAAGTAGGCCGAGACTATTTGCTTCCACCTGCAACGATCCTAATATAGTTAGGTACATCTTTCGCTTCCACAACACTCATTAGTCTTTTCATACACGCTTGCCGGTTTCGGCTAGGTTTGACCTGACCTTTATTCAAGACATTCCCAATCTAATCATGGAATACCTATCCTTCTTGGTCTCCCTTTTCCAACATTTGGTATCTCTCGTGAGTCATCTTACACGCCTCCCCGTGATAAGTGTGAGGGGGGAGACTTTTTAGATAGGCTTCTTCCGCGGCCCACGATCATGGTTTGGTCTCTGTTGCACCATTTTGGTGCTCATTGGCCTCGCTGATTAGCGCTTCAGGGCGCAGCGGGAGTGTGCTGGTCTTCGGCTTTTGTTCCGTTTTGCCAGCTTGCTGATGATGACCCTGTTTACATTGCAGTCGTGTCACCCTAGTGATCCGCGCCGGCGTCACGCACCTCACGCGGCCGGCCTACATCTCCGAGTCCACGGTGTGGACCAACCACCCCACCTACAACGACTTCCTGCCCGCCGTCGTGCAGCCGAACGACATCTCCATCGTCCAGCTGCGTCAGCCCATCACCTTTAACCGTAAGTGGGATAAGTCCCCTCCCTACCCCTCCCCTCCTCAAAATTTAAAGCACACGTTTTTTGTTTTGATAACCAATAGAGAAGGGGACTTGTGACCGGGTTTTCTAGTCCATGCAAGTCGGACACTGTCTGGGCCCTCCATTCCCAGTTCGTCCTAAGGGATTTTTCCCGAGCACAAGTCACCCTTCCAATCCTTAAAGTAAATAAAACCGGCCAAGAGCGTGTCGAACACGCACAAGGTAGGGTTCCGTAGCCATTACAAATAAATCAAGTAATATTTTTCTAAGGATTTCGTATGTGTACGGAATCATCCAAGTTTAGGTATGTTTTATACCTTAGGCTACTATTTACTCTTAAACTACAAATAATTTCCAAGCAATCTTAGCCGCTATAATTTTCCTAGTAAATTTGATATATTTACTACCATTCTGAATTTTTTCAAATTTTTCCATCTAACGGTTTAGATTTTAGAGGGGGGGGGGGACGCTCGATTTTAATGAAAATTTTCACTTTAAAGTTGAATATTTCGCAAACAGATCACTGAATAGAAAAATCATGTTAGCAACCCCGCAATGGTTTTAAAAGACCTATCCAACGATACCCCACACTATAGGATTAGCCGAGAAAAAAAAATCACCCCCCCTTTACGTCTATGGGAGGTACCCTAAAAAAAATATTTTTTTATTTTTTATTTTACCACTTTGTTGGCGTGACTGATATGTATATTCATGCCAAATTACAGCTTTCTAGTACTAACGATCTCTGAGCTTAGCCGCGGACAGACAGACAGACAGACGGACAGACATGGCGAAACTATAAGGGTTCCTAGTTGACTACGGAACCCTAAAAACAGCAAAGACTTCGCGTCTTTGGCCCCTCTAGCGACTCATTAAAAAAAAACCGTAAGTTGGTGGGCCCGTGAAACGTTTCAACCGCCGTGTTTTGTGTGTTACGAGAATCGACTAATAGGTAGTTCGTCAACTAAATAATCCTAGTGACCACGCGTGGTGTTGTCGCAGAATTACAATTGGTTTTAGTTCATGGAGATTATCTTTACACACACAAAATATCATGAAACACACAGTACGCTTAGTATAAGTTTTACCTCACCAAAATACTTCTCGATCGCGTTTACGTAAAAATTTCAACTCTATGGAAACATGGACGCGCGGCCGCGGAGGCGCTGTCGATGTTTCCCTAGTAATTGATTTTTTTACGTAAACGCGATCGAGAAGTATTTTGGTGAAGTAAAACTTATACTAAGCGTACAGAATACGTCAAAACGCTTCACAGCCGCACCCAAGTATTTCTAATTTTACTTCAGCTAGTCTAAACTCCCTTTCAGTAGATGAACTAGTGTTGTGAATTAATAAGGTAAAATTACTAGTGTAAAGTACCAGTAATTTTAACTTATTCATTCGCAAAAAATAGAAAGAAAGAAAGATTAAAAGTACATTTACTCACAACAACACAGGACACATCAATATTATTACAAATAGACTACTAAGTAAGTACTTCGAAGGAAAGATAGTGTGTTGTTCATTACGGTTGCAATCGGACACTGGCTCAATATATAATGCTGAGGCGTTTATAATCCAGCGCTGACTTTCATCCAGCACCGATATTAAGGGCTTGATTATGACTCTCTAACAATCTCCTGATATTTTTCACATCTATGATACCGTCTCTCTTTATTCGAACAAAACGAGACAGCGTTACACATAAATACATATAAAGTCACATAAAATACTAATACCGCGCGGGCAGCGGAGCGGTGAGCGTGTTCTCTGTTCATTGCGCGGCCGAGACGCTAATCTCGCAGTGGTCACCTGAGATCACACGCAATGCACAGAGAAAACGCTCGCCGCGCCACTGCTCGCTGGCGTCCCATCCAAAGCCTTACAAACAGTGGTACAACACAGTAAATATGTTGTCTAGATTTGGTGCAGCCCATTCGTCTGCAGTCGTCCGCCGACTCGTACAGGAACTACGAAGGACAGACCGTCATCGCTAGCGGGTTCGGACGCACTTGGACTTCGGGTAAGACATTCTATGATAAGTATTCTTAGTTTACAAGGGGTCCGACACCGATGTTCTGAGGAGACGGTGAGGATAAGTACACCACCATCCACCGCCACGGAGACCTAAGGCGATCTCGGGTCACTTTTACGGAGGGGAGAGGGTCTGATAATTTGTGACAAGAGTACGTTATAAGTGCGAGACAAGGGTGGCGCTCCTAAAAAAAATATTAAAATTGATGACGTAATTTATGAATGGGATGACACATTATTTCACTCATAGAGAACCATGAGCACCTTTACTGTCGTATATTTCAGGGGTGGTCAACCAGTCGATCGTGGTAAGTCAAAATATAAATAGGTAAATAGAACAGACTGCGCAACGTATTCAATCACCAACTGCTGCGTTTATGTCATCGGTATATCGCCCAGGGTTTCGTCAGTAAACAGTAGATCTTGGGTCTAATCAAGTTGGCCACCCCTGGTATATTTTACGTCTCTTACGAGTCTCTCGACCCACGGCACCTTAATTTATTCCCCATAGAATCCTTCCTATAATATCTAAAAACAACGATTCAGGCGCGACTCCCGAGACCCTGAACTGGGTGTACCTCCGCGCCGTGGCCAACCCGACCTGCTTCCAGACCTTCGGCTCCATCATCACCGACAACGCCATCTGCGCGCAGTTCTACAATGTCACCAGCCAGTCCACCTGCCAGGTAACCACTAAGAGCTTTCTCATAAGTAGATCGTACAGGAATGTTTGGAAATAATTCCGCATTGGCGATCCCTATAGTTTCAAATACTTAGCGTATGTTCTTCGATTCACTCTTGACAGAGTGGTCGTGTCATCTCGTGGTCATTTTATAGGTGCTGGCAGCAAGCTTAACAACACGCCTCCATTCCTCTCTGATTTAGAGTGATCTGAGTGTAACTTATTATTCGTGATACTTTAGAATGCAGGGGGTACTTAGGTTCAGGGTGGATGCAAGTCGCTTCCAATCCTAATGATTGGGTGTCAATGAGGGATGCCTATGTCCAGCAGTGGACGTCCTACGGCTGAAATGATAATGACGATGATGACTTTAGAATGTAAAGTTTAGATGTACTAGGGGCGTTCAATAAAAAGTGAGAATGAGTATGTTATAAACAACATTTACTAAATGTCATTTTATTTTTCGACATAGTCATCTTTTAGCATAATACACTTAGTATATCTTTTTTCTAAACTTAAAACTCCATTTTTAAAAAAGGTCTCATCTTGAGTACTTAAAAAATCTTGTACTGCAGCGACTACCGCGTCGTCGTCTTCAAATTTCTGGCCTCTCAGGTATTGTTTCAATCTCGAAAATAGGTAGAAATCACTGGGAGCGAGATCTGGTGAATACAGAGGATGCTTAAGGATATCGAACCCAGCATCACGAATTGCAGCCATTGCAACGGCGGACTTGTGTGCCGGGGTATTGTCCTGGTAGAACAGCACAACTTTCGAGAGTTTACCTCGCCGTTTTTCGCGGATCTCATTGCGCAATGTTGCTATTTGTTTGGCGTATAATGTGCCCGTAATAGTGGCTCCATGCTCGAGATACTCAATCATTAATACCCCTTTACCATCCCAAAAAACAGAGCCCATGACCTTACCGGCAGATGGGCTCACCTTGAATTTCTTCGGAGTAGGAGATGATGGACTTTTCCATGTCATAGACTGCAGTTTCGTTTCTGGGTCGTAATGATGAAGCCATGTTTCGTCCATTGTTATAAATCGCGCCAAAAAAAGTTCCCGGTCTTGCTGCATCAGGTTCAAAGCTTCTTGACAAATCTCTAGTCTAGTTTGTTTTTGCGTGTCAGTAAGCATTCTTGGTACCCAACGCGCAGATACCTTTTTCATACCCAAGCGTTCATGTAAAATATTATGCACGCTCCCCGTTGAAATCTTTACATTTTCAGCAATAAAACGAACCGTGACATGACGATCCGCCAAAACTGAGTTTTCGACTTTTTTCACAATTTCTTCAGTTACTGCTGTAGTAGGGCGTCCGGAGCGGGGGTCGTCCATTGTCGATGTTCTTCCACGTCTAAATTCGGCGCACCAACGTGCGACTGTCGAATACGGAGGAGCATTAGACCCTAAAGTGTCCCGCAAATCCAAATTGACTTGGTCCGTAGAAAAATTTTTCAAACACAAGTATTTGATAACGGCGCGCAGTTCAATTTTCTCCATTTTCGCTAACGTACTCAATAGCATTGCAAAGAAATTACCGTATTTTTTTTTAAACAAAAGACAGTTAGTTTTTTTTTTTCATAGCAATCAGCTAGATAGATTAGCTTTACCGGCCAGTATTTAATTTCGTAATATTAAAAGAGTTTGCATCTCATTCTCACTTTATATTGAACGCCCCTCGTATGTATATAATTAAATAATATTGTAGATTTGTTAGAAAAAATATATATATACTTTGTCGGAGTTTCTTGCCGGATTCTTCTCCACAAGATTTTCCCTAACCGGTGGTACCTAATTTCTTCGACTTTCATAAACTGCTTGTTATACCTACCTAGCGGGTATCATGATATTCGTCAGATACGTTATTGGTCAGATGCAGTTTGAGTCGTCAGTTTAGCTAATCGTCAGATCATTTATTTACACACACGTCCAATTGCTTATTCATTTTGTGGCTTCTAAACAAATCTGGCAATAAACTGGGCGATCGTATAATCGTATGATAAGCGAATGTATCCAACCAAAATCGTATCTGACCAATAATGTATCTGACGAATATCGTGATACTACCTAGCCTAACTAAATTTTGACTAAGTAAGTGTAAGAAAAAATATGGATGAGGTTTTTGAGAGCCAGAGATTTATCATTACGAGTCTTGTAAGGTGTCGAATTTGAATTGTTTTACCCCGTTTTTTAAAATAAAATAGCTGTTGGTTTTCCGAATAAAATAAAATAAAATAAAATAAAATAAAATAAAATAAAATAAATTTACTGTAGGGTGACAGCGGCGGTCCATTAGTGCACGTGAACAGCGAGGGAGTGCCAATCCTCATCGGAGTGACCTCCTTCGTGGCCGGGGGCGACTGGGGCTGCCACTCTGGACTGCCTGCAGGTACGTGATATCATATGGAGTAGGCCTGAAGGTCTGCTAGGCTTCCTCCAGGAGCTAGACATGAGAACGTTGTGCAAAACCGCCTATTGCCTATAACCTACCAATTTGGGGTAAGGTAGAGCCCAGAGTTAATGAGTGGCGACCGCGAACTGGAAGACATAGCTTGAGAAGGCTCCCAACAAGATGGATCGACGTCATCGACGCTCTGGTGAAGGCCACAGGAACCAGTTGGGTATGGGCAGCGCAGGATGGAACTCTTTGGCGGAGGCCTACGTCCAGCATGTAGACGTGTTTGACTGACATGATGATGATGAGGATGAGTTTCCACAGTGTCTCCCGAGTTAAGTAAATGTTTGGTTACGGACACGCGAAAAATTCACAACAGACGAATGTAAAAGGAAAACTGCCTTAACTGCCACAAACAAATAGGTTTCACCAAGCTCCAAACGCACAGACGGCGGAGGTGCGGCGGTGCGGTGGCGGTGACGGTTGTATTATTTACTTGTATGAACGAGTTCGCGGTACGGTACCGCACAACCGTTCATACAAGTTAGAATATTACAACTGTCACCACCACCGCACCGCCACGCCTCCGCTGTCTGTGCGTTTGGAGCTTAACAGTCGATCAAGACATAATAAGTATAGGTATTTACTTAACGCGATTTTATTACTCACGATTTTCCGGTTTCTTTAACTAATTTTAAGCGCAATGTATTGTTCCAGGGTTCATCCGTACTGGTCCCTTCCACAGCTGGTTGACCCAGGTCACAGGACTCGACTTTGAAAACCTTGAAGAAGAAGACACAACCGAAGCTCCCGTCACCACTGAGGCCCCTACAACAACCGAGGCCCCTACAGAAGCTCCTACCACTACAGAAGCCCCTACCACTACAGAAGCCCCTACTACCCAAGAACCACCTACTACTGAGGCCCCTGATTCCAACGAATCTGGAGAGGACACTACTGAGGCCCCCGAAGGAGACTCGTCAGAAGAAAAAGGCAGCTCCGAATCTGATGATTGCGAACTGTCAGAGTTGTTGAAAAAGTTAGAAGTCAAAGTGAGTGTCAAAGTTAAGTTGAACAAGTACAAGAGGAAGCACTAAACTTGTGAATCCTTGAAAAGATGTAAATAAAATATCTTGAGCGCTTGAATTTGTTTTTCATTTATTTTTTGTGGTACGAGTATGATACTTATTGTTTGAATACCTTTTCTTTGAGTAAACGCTGTAGTAACGAATCGCACAGACTTTTGAGGGATTTATACCAGAAGAGTCTGCACATTCGTCTGTCTGCGTGTCTGTCTGTCGCAGGGCTGTATCTCAAGAACCGTAATAAATAGAGTAATAAAGTTATACCTACATATGCGGGGTATAGAATCAAAGTCCGCTAAATCCATTTTGGTTTGGTATGGATTTAGGACTCCTCCTTCCTAGCGGACTTTGATTCTATACCTACCCCTCATATGTATTGTATATACCTAATGTGTATTTCTATTGATGCTTCAAAACAGATAATAAAAATTAAGTTGAAAATTAACGAGGTGTGCCAAATAACCAATATAAAACGACCTCACACTGCGTATATTCTGCTTAGAAGTTGGGCTCTGCTAACATTGGCGGTTGTTGCGTTTGACATAATGTCTAAAATTTTGTACGGAACCCAATACCGACATATGAATGTAATACATAGCAGTATTTTTTGTTTTAAATAAATAAATAAATATAAATAAATATCACGGGACAATTCACACCAATTGACCTAGTCCCAAAGTAAGCTAGGAAAGCTTGTGTTATGGGTACTAGGCAACGGATAAACATACTTATATAGATAGATACATACTTAAATACATATTAAACACCCAATTATTTTTTGTTTTGTATTATAACATAGGGGGAGAACGAGTAGGAGGGTCATCTGATATAAATCAATCACCGCTGCCCATAGACACCCTCAATACTTATACGTAGAATATCGAGTGTAGGCTAAAGAGAAGTAGGGAAACTGTGAACCTTCCCATTTTTCAAGTCGGTTAAAAATAAAATCCTTTTCGTAGTCAGTGTTGCCTGTGCTGTGTAGAATGACGAACGACAATAAATATGAACTGGAAAAACCGTAACGTACCTTAAAAACAAAAAATAATCTTATGCATATTTTTTAGATATGTTAAACATTTATTGTTATAAAATATAAGTTACAACTTTTGCAAATAGACTTTTATAAATTCGACGACAAAGGAGATTGGCAATCTTATTGGAATCCATTTGAATTCCTTTTCCACATGGCAACCCTAACTTGACATTTGCGTCATTGAAAGTATTCATGGGTGCAGGCAAAGTTCGCATAATTTTTAAGTTTTTACAATAAATGCGTGTTTTGGAAATGAAATGGAGGGATCGAGTGCTAAAGGTAAGATCTGTTCAATAAGTTTTCCCTTTAGAAACTTCAAAAAGTTATAGTTTCATTAAGTTTTTAAGTTGAATAGGCATTGATGTTTTTGTGTGGGCGAAATTCGCTTGAAGTCGTAAATTATCTTTTGTTTGCTACCTGCTACACCTATACGACGCTAAACTGTCAGTACCTTACACGATTCAGACCCTAGAAACCCTAAGTAGACCCTAAATTATATAGATGCAGATACGTTTCCAAATGCGTAATACTTCCGTGTTAACTTCGCTCAAAATATTTATTGAAGGTTCTGATTATTGTCTTGACGCATTCCATCCTCGAGACCTTTGTTAGAAATGCTATTTTCCACAAATAAAAAAAACATTTTTTTCCTTTTATTGTGTAGTTGCAGTTGCACACTTTAAATCATTCAGTGCAGTAACAAATAAAGCTAGATACTATTTATTATAATTATTTGGTAACTAGCTTGTGCCTGTGGCTTTTCCCCCAAGGAGGAATATAAAACATGCTTGTTCCATATTATGTGGGAATTTCGAAAATTTCCCTAGCACTCTTCTGTGATCTTCAAGGATTGTCTGCCGTAATTTGTCAAGTGTTTAGGATGTTTAACATCCAGATTGTTCTAGAAATGTTTGAAATTTTCCTTTCATCTGGACTTTATTAGGAATTAACAGATAAATGTTTTGTTGCTAACATTGCTACATTGGTCCACAGTTACAAAATCTAAGGTACAAAGTATTACCGTTTTTATGTAAAAAAAGATTTTTGTCAGGACTTTTCGATTTTTGATATGATCACACTTTTAGCCTCGTAAGTCCTAGCAAACTTTATAAAATTGTAAGAATAAGGGGGCCATACACAAATTACGTCACACCAATTTCGATCAATTTGGACCCCTCCCCCCCTTGTCACACTTGTTACTATGAAAGTCGCCATTATTTTGTTCTAGTGTCACAGATCGCGTGACCCCCCCCCCCTCCCCCTAAATGTGTGACGTAATTTATGGATGGCCCCTAACTGCCAAATGTACAAATTATTCAATGAATAAAGAAAGAACTTTAAATACACTCAAATATTTTCTAAAATTACAAACCTTATGACTCTTTTCTAAGTCTTGAGCATTGCAATTACATCAATTAGAAAAAGTGAGGACTCAGGAAGATACATGTATTAAGTTTATTAACTCCTCATATGCTTAAGACACGGATCCGTGCTCAATTTAAGGCATTCTTTTTGTATTTTTTTCTTACTCTGTCTGTATCATTGGATTTATATGAAACAGTTGAGACTAGTATGTATGATTTTTTTCACTTCCCGCATACGAGGGGTTAAACATTTTAGTATTCATTCTTTGACATTCCAGGATCCCCTAGTTGTGCCGGGTGCTTAAACAAAATTGGTGACGATGACTATATTTCTGCCCTGGACCAGGAATGGCACACAGACTGCTTCAGGTAAACCTTCAATTTTACCAGCTTTTCGAGTGATCCCAGTCTAGAAGATTGCTAGGATTAAAGTCAAAGTCAAAAATTGTTTATTCAATTTAGGCATCAATTGATGCTCCTATGAATGAACTAAAACAATTACTTTGCTCACCCGCGACCTTACAATAGTTACGTTTATGCAAGAAATGTGCGTTCATGCAGTTCCTCCACCTCCACACTGTACGAACACACACAAATCACATAAACCCAACCATCACCACCACCAAGCTACACTGACGCGTTTCGAACTCAACCAGAGCTCATCTTCAGAGTTACCACTACCGTATGCTATGCTACCAAATGTTAAATGAATGTTGAATCCTATGAATGTTGAAGAATCTACCACCGGTTCGGAAAAACCCTGTTGAGGAGAATCCTTTGAAGAGGGCATTTTAAGTTCTGAGGAAGTCTACTATAGAGGAGTCTGAAGGAAGGTTGTATTTGGGCATATTCACTTTAAATGGAGCAAGAAAACTTTTATTTAATGCCGAAATTCCTGATTTTCTAATTCAGAATCAAGAGCGCTGTTGATGATAAAAAAATGTCCCTAATTTTCCATTTTTTTTTGTCCGTTATGTAACAAGCCATACAAGGTATATGTTTTCATAGCCAGCCACAAAAGTGACTCAAAAATAAGGATACTTTTTTCTTTATAAAAATGAATAGTCCTCGTGATTCTGAGTAAGAAAACACCAAAATTTCCTCATTTTAAAAAGTATTCTGCACCGTTTAAAGTGAAAATGCCCATTTTATGCATCCAAGTTGTTTCTCTAATGGATACAAGTACACAGGTATATCAGATCTATGCGAAATGTAAGGCAAACTTTCTCTTTTTTTATTTTTATTTGTAAAATTGGTGTCACTTGAGACAAATTGGACTAGACTGTAGGTTTTTATTTCCTATGTAGAAAAGGTGAATCTAATTTCTAAATGTAAATTTTAACAGGGTTTAAGTGCACCAATTTTTACTATATTAGTCTCATAGAAAACCATAGAAAAATCTCTCTTGTTTTTACAGAGCTGGAGTTGGTAGATGCTAGCTAGGCATGTCTAATTACTTTATAATACCCATCAGTAACAGTTGGCATTGAATTCTTTGATAATGGCTGACTCAGAATCATGTTTACAACTCTATTATGTAGATTTTTTCTTTTTCTTTGCAGTATAATAGAGGCATCAAGATAAATTGTACATATAAAAATGTGTGTTATAATTAGTATGCATACTTACGCAGGTGCGTTTAATGTTGGCTCCGTATTTGTTGATCCAGAATAAACGACAGAAATACATGACCTGACAATGAATTCAAAACCTTATGACAATTACATTAGGGATTGAATTATTAGGTTCCAGGTTGATAATAGGGATGTTGACACCACCAATCAACAGACATACTTTTTATGAGTTGTCAAAACACAACTCTCCCTTAGAGTATGAATGGCAATAGCAACTTATGACGTCACTTGTTCTATTTATTTGTTTTAAAGCAACAAAAAATCTAATTTTGCAGTTAATCGAAAATTAGTCTGGTTTTGAGGGCTAAAATAAAGGTTTTTTTTTACTGGAGTCGTGTCTTCGAATTGTTTTTTAATGGCGTCAACATCCCTACTTACTACCTACTTACTTTTACCGGCCAGTGTGCGTGAGTAAGCGAGAGGCGCGAATCTAGATAAATAAACTATACGTCTTCAATGCTTACGACATTGCTAATTTGGCGAGTGATTGATTGAGCGAAGATGTGCCCTCGCGCGCGCTACCTTCCGTAGTCACGTGACCGGGAATGAGTGAGCGAATTGAATGTTTTGATGTAAATGTCACACGTCGCGCTTGGCGGGAACAATGCCTTGAACCGTACCTGTGACGAGCCTGTTTGTTGTCAGATGCTCGGCCTGCGACTGCGCGCTGTCCAAGTGGTACATGGAGCGCGATGGGCTTCTGTTCTGCGAGCGAGACTACTGGGCGCGGTTCGGCCACGCCTGCCACCACTGCACACAGGTGGGCCATTCTACTTTTAAGTAACCATTAATCTTTCGTGAAATATAAGGCATACCTGGTGATTTTTTTCAAGTGTAAATAACTTATATGAAAACTGAAATAACTAAATTTAATATTTTAAAGCAAAAAAACTTTAAATTCAAAGAAATTTTGTGGAAAAAATTGGCAACTCAGCGGAAAATACACCAATTTCCATACAAATGGCGGGGACACGCATGTCCACTGCGTTACATACTTTATAGATAATAATGATTACTTTTTATGCGTAGTGATAATTTTAAATATAAGCTTAATTATGTGCCTATTTAAATCTTTAATGATAAAACCAAGCACTTTACCGTTTTTGTAAAAAAAATATTTGAAGAGCACATTACTAAAAATGACTGGTCAACGAAAAGTAGAATGGCCCAGGTATGATATAGATATGGATACAGACTCATGTTGAGGCATAGGAGATATACAGTGGAAAGATCGAACGCCACATGGAGGGCAACTACCTTAAGGGGCTGTTTCACCACTTTTCTTAAAGTTCGGATTAGCTTAATCATAAACTTATTTGACAGATGGAATTAAAATTTCTGTTTCACCAGTCTCGATTAGCGCTAAGTGACGGACAAACTGTTTCTTAATTTGACCATCAGATCAGGAGGCATTTAGCATTTTTATCCGTCACATAAAGTTAGTTTATTTTTTTGTGGCCATGGTTGGAGAGCCCTTCAGCCGGTTTCAGAAAAATAAATCAAAGTATTTATTATTTTTTAAAGAAAGAGGTCATGCTAAATTGCATAAAATAATTTAAATATCAAGATTTGAATAAAAAAATGTAGGTACACTTTTAGTATGTAAAAATAAATCCAAAATTTCGTAATATTTTTTAATAACAAGCTTTTTTTCAGTGGCTCAATCGTTTGTTCTACCTGAACTTGTATGTCGCCATTAAAAAAAAGTTTATCTGTCAAATGGTTTGGCGCCACTATGCAAAAAAAAAATAGATGTATTTAAAAATTATATAGTTAATCATTTCTTTTGCTTTAATAATGAGTGACTCTTTGAACGAAAGTGTGCGAACAGGAACGCGTGGTCGTGAAATGCGACGTTGCCATTCCGACTTTTTGTTAAACCCACGATTAGTTAAGTGGTACTTAGTTTGCACAGGACCGGAGTGGTGAAACTGAAAAAAACACTAGCTGACAGATTTGTCCAGTACTTAGTTTATTCATTGGTTACGTAACCAGTAGTTTGACAATAAGGTGGTGAAACACCCCCTTAATGTTGGAAATAACACATCTACACTAATATTATAAAGAGGAAAGATTTGTATTTTTGTATTTTTGTATGTAATGAATAAACTCAAAAACTACTGGACCGATTTCAAAAATTCTTTTGCCGTTAGAAAGCTACATTATCACTGAGTAACATAGGCTATATTTATTACTAGAAAAAATTAGAGATCCTCGGTAAATCTTACTAAAACCAACCCAAGGTGTAAAAAAATTAGCCATAAAATGTCTATCATCGCATGCGCTGCGGAAAGTATTGATGATAGAACAAAAAAATGTTCTAAAATATTATAGAACGTATCAATATCTACAAAAAACTTCGCGAGACCATATGACCAATTATTGTAGTTACGTCACTATTACTACTTTTTTACATTTTAAAAGATGATAGAAATGCCTTTCAAAATCAGACCATGTTTTCCACACCTTTGTATTAATTCTTATCCAAATTAATTATTTCGTATTCAAGACTGGTTCAATACCTGTTGATTTCTTTTTGAATTATCGAAATCGGACATTCCGTTCAAAAAATATTACGAAATTAAAAATGTCAATAAATGCCTTAGTTTTTAATTTTGGAAATTATGACAAACTAGCGACCCGCCCCGGCTTCGCTCGGGTGCAATTATGCATGTATTATACATTATAAACCTTCCTCTTGAATCACTCTATCTATTAAAAAAAACCGCATCAAAATCCGTTGCGTAGTTTTAAAGATCTAAGCATACATAGGGACAGACAGACAGACAGCGGGAAGCGACTTTGTTATAATACTATGTAGTGATAGTGATTGAGTCATGTAGGTA
Organism: Archips crataeganus; assembly: GCA_947859365.1. NCBI lineage: Eukaryota > Metazoa > Arthropoda > Insecta > Lepidoptera > Tortricidae > Archips > Archips crataeganus. Next base: position 16,775,447 of record OX402065.1, on the reverse strand, counting down.
CGTTATAATTAGCATACTTATAAAATAAATAAAATATTTATAAAATGTTTAATAAGATAATAGATTAGTGTAGATAAAATAAACATTCCAAATAAAATACAGATCATTTCGGTGGGACCTGCCTGCCAATTAAAAAAATTAGGGTCAATTTATGATTGCTCACGGACATGAGGTTCAAAGTAGCTTTACGTTTCGCTAAGCATGACATTAAAAAGGTTAAAAAACCACTAGAGAATTATAAGAGTAGATTATTATAGCTAGACCGTTTAAATGTGTCTTCGCCCGCGCGGTACAGGGGCTGGGGAGTATGATTAGAAAGGGGCCGAGAGAGGTGCGTTTCATAAAACAATTTCATAAAACTCGCGAGATCTACTACAGCTCACAGAGCCAGCAGTCTATCCATACTAATTCCATACTAATATTATAAATCCGAAAGTGTATCTGTCTGTCTGTTTGTCTGTCTGTCTGTCTGTCTGACTGTCTGTTACCTCTTCACGCTTAAACCGCTGAACCGATTTAGATGAAATTTAGTATACAGATAGTTTGAGTCCCGGGAAAGGACATAGAATAGTTTTTATCCCGGAAATCGCCCTTTAAGGAGGTGAAAAGGGGGGTGAAACTTTGTATGGAGAATCAATAACCACTTAACCGATTAAGACGAAATTTGGTATGCTTCCACGCATCCTTGATTGCTTGCATGCTTGCTTGCTTCCATGCCTGCTTGCATGTCTGCTTCCATGCCTGCTAGCATGCCTGCCTGCATGCTCGCTTACATGCCTGCATGCCTGCTTGCATGCTCGCTAGCATGCCTGCTTGGATGCTCGCTTGCATGCTCGCTTGCATACTTGCTTGCATGCTTGCTTGCATACTTGCTTGCATGCTTGCTTCGATGTTTGCTCGCATGCTCGCTAGAATCCTGCTTGGATTCTCGCTTGCATGCTTGCTTGCATGCTGCTTGCACGCTTGCTTGCATGCCTGCTTGCATGATTGTTTGCGTGCTTGCTTGCGTGCTTGCTTGCATGCTTGCTTGCATGCTTGCCTGCATGCTAGCTTGGATGCTTGCTCGCATGCTCGCTAGAATCCTGCTTGGATTCTCGCTTGCATGCTTGCTTTCATGCTTTCTTGCAAACTTGCTTACATACTGCTTGCATGCTTGCTTGCATGATTGTTTGCGTGCTTGCTTGCGTGCTTGCTTGCATGCTTGCTTGCTTGCTTGCTTGCTTGCATGCTTGCTTGCATGTTTGCTTGCTTGCATGCTTGCTTGCATGCTCGCTAGAATCCTGCTTGGATTCTCGCTTACATGCTTTCTTGCATGCTTGAATGCTTCCTTGCATGCTTTTTTGCAAGCTTGCATGCTTGCTTGCATGCTGCTTGCATGCTTGCGTGCATGCTTGCTTCAGGCTTGCTTGCATAATTGTTTGCTTCTCTGAAATATTTATGGTTCACGCTAGCAATGCCGCGGGTAAAAGCTATATTAGATAAAGTGATTCAAGAGGAAGGTTTATAAGTATAATACATGCATAATATAGTTGTACCCGTGCGAAGCCGGGGCGGGTCGCTAGTTCTATATAAAGGAGGCATTCCTTTGTTTTTTAAAGCAATAATGCTGCATTTATGAATTTTTGAAAAATCGCTTGTCTTAGTTTTACTTATAACATGACGTATTTTAATGAACTGAAATAATTACTTTGCTCACCCGCATTACATTGCGCGAGGTCGTGGGTGAGCAAACTAATTGTTTCAGTTCATTAATATGGACCTCCGCCAAGTAACGCCTGATTCTATAAATTTCTTGTATGGATTTCTTATTCTTGATCTCCTATGGGGGATTTTCGCCAGTTTTTGACCCCCTTCCCCCCCTATGCAAGAAAAAATAAGAATCGGCCGACCCCCTCCCCCCTGTGTAATATTTATTACGTAAGAAAGTAAGAATCTAAAGAAAAAATGAATACACGTTTTGATTGTTTTAATTTTTATTTTTCAAAGAGACAATTTTTAGGAACGTCTCTTTTATTGTAGTTACCATTCTTTTTATTTTTTGGTAAATAATCAACTTAGTTTTATTTTCGAATTTTTCTTGCCATGGAAATCGTTTACCTATACGTATATCCGAGCGCGCGCTTTTTCAAAGTATAATCTTAACTTTGCGCTTTTTTGTGATCTTACGTAAGAACTAAAAAGACCCCCTCCCACCCCCTTGTAAGAAAAAGACCCCCTCCCACCCCCTTGTAAGAAAAAGACCCCCTCCCACCCCCTTGTAAGAAAAAATAAGACATGGTCGACCCTAAATCGTCTTACGTAATAAATGAATGGCCCCTATCCGGTCGTCTACATACTTAATATATTATGCTGGGAAGCTTAAGAATACAATGCTGATTGGTCTGAACTGCAGGTGATAACGGGTCCGGTGATGGCGGCCGGGGCGCTTCGCTACCACCCCGAGTGCTTCCTGTGCGCGGCGTGCGGCGCCCGCATGGACCACCAGGAGCCCTACGCGCTGGTGGAGCGCCGCCTCTACTGGTGAGTCATCATCATCGTGACGGGGCGTGAGGGCGGCCGGGGCGCTTCGCTACAGCTATCGCGTGGCGTACGGCGATATTAGCCAATAGTTAGCTAATTATTATTTTGTCTGTAAAGAATTCATCCATCGGAATCTCGCGGGAACTATGCAATTTTATGGGGTAAAAAGTATCCTATATGTTAATACACCGTGAAATTTTAGTGGTTGTTTTCCCGAAACGAGGTGATTTAGTATCGATTGTACAATCGATTTATAATTACTATTTTGACTAGAGTCAAAAATCCAATTGTGAAAAACGAAAGTCGAAAATAGTAACGCTTCGTTGGTACCTAACCTATCGTACGATCGTACGCTACTTGTACCAACAAAGCGTTACTATTGGTTTGCGGTCATTTTCGACTTTCGTTTTTCACAATTGGATTTTTGACTCTAGTCAAAATAGTAATTATAAATCGATTGTACAATCGAAACTAAATCATCTCGTTTCGGGAAAACAACCACTAAAATTTCACGGTGTATGTGTGCCCATCAAAATCCATAGAACTATTTTAGCGTGAAGTTAGAAAAACACAATTCATCCATATAAAGTTTTGCGTCTTTAATACTAGTAAGATTAGTTGACCGTTGTTGCCAAGGGTGCACCGGCCTGAAGGCTGCTCACTGAAAATAATAACACTTTATTTAAAACGGCAAATATAGTAAAGCCAGGGATACATTATGGGATAAATGTCCCGCGACACGTATCTACGACATGTCGAGCGGAGCCGCGCGATGTCGCGTAACTTCACCCGACGTATCTCACGAGACCGCACGCTTAACTCACGAGGAGTAAAAAAGTCGTGCATTCTAGCTAGATTCAATTGTTTCATATAAATCCAATGAAAGAATGCCATAAATTGGGCACGTCTCCGTGTCTTAAGCATACGAGGGGTAAAAAATTTACTCAATTCGAATTATTCTCATTTCAAAACTAAACCTTATTTTATCTATATCTTTAATAATTCGAATTAAGCCAGTTTTTTATTAAGCGTGCGTCGTGTCCCAGGGCATCTGTCCCCTAGTTTATCCCTGGCTTAAGTCAACGTTTTTTTCAGCGAACCGTGCTACGTGTGCACGGAGCGGCCTCGCGCACGCGCGCTGCGGGTGCTGCGCGTGCCGGCCGCCGCGCTCAAAGACTCCGAGTGAGTATCACACACAACACAACATAACAAAGTTAGCCGCGCTTATGCCACCAGAGGCAGCTAGTGGCCGATCAAATATAATTATTTATTTTTACAATTAACTAGCTGATGCCCGCGGCTTCGCCCTCGTGTTTTTTCTAGAATTTCTTTCATAAGAACCTTCTCTTGACAATAGCAAACGCAACAAAAAGGGAATTATCCAATTTGGTGCAGTCGATCGGAAGTTATGCGCGTACATGCATCTTGTTGATTCGTTTTTATTTATAAAGATTTACGGGCGCACAGTGAAGACCAAAGCATCTATATTTCTAGCATTATATTTCTTTAACAGTATGTGAACGAAAATAAAAATTTATTATCAAGACAAATTGCAATAGTCACATATTTAATCTCTTGATCACCACAAAACAAACGAAGTGACGTGCTCTCTACGCCAGGGAACAAACCGTACAGTCGATAAATAGGGCTTTATTTCCATTGCAGAAGGATTTATTTCGAGTTAAATGTTGGTCATGTATTGATGACGTTGGCGTTGGCCTTTTCACTGGCTGTCAAGAGGTTAATAAACTATCTATGTTTAGTAGAATTATTATAACATTTCCCAATGTCAGGAATTTATCCTTGTGAGTCCCAGCGTACTTTATGAAGAACAAATCATCAACAAGAATAACGGCCGAATGTACTTTATAAAGTAAAAATTTATTGAATCAGGCGTTACTTTGCGGAGGTCCATATTAATGAACTAAAACAATTACTTTGCTCACCCGCGACCTTACAATAGTTACGTTTATGCAAGAAATGTGCGTTCATGCAGTTCCTCCACCTCCACACGCGTCAGTATAGCTTGGTGGTGGTGATGGTTGGGTTTATGTGATTTGTGTGTGTTCGTACAGTGTGGAGGTGGAGGAACTGCATGAACGCACATTTCTTGCATAAACGTAACTATTGTAAGGTCGCGGGTGAGCAAAGTAATTGTTTTAGTTCAAGTAAAAATTATTCAATGAATAAAGAACTTCAAAGACGTTTAAATAAGTTTCAAAATTACACAACGTACGACTCTTATCTAGGTCCTAAGCTTAAGTTCTACTGAGAAAAGGCCGGGACACTCAGGAGGATATAATTCTGAGACATGCATTTCAGGTCAACTAACCATTAAGCTTTTGGATTCCGTAATCGGTGTCATCTTCCTCGGCGCTGACTGCTGTCAAACTAACCTAACCCGTAACTGTACTAACCCGGTAGAGGGCGCTGCGCGGGCAAGATGGCGGCCATGGCGGGCGCGGTCCTGCGCGCCGCGCTCGCTGTCTGCATACAACTCACCTGCCATAGGTACTAACACTAACTAATCGGTGCCCCTTTTCTCCCATAAAGATTTTTTCAGTTGTAGTTAAGTTGCAAACAAAGATTTTTGTGTTATAAGTATGTCAATTAGAATAATTATCTGTTTGTAAGTTGTAACTGTTCCTTAAATAATAAATAAATAAATAAATAAATAAATAAAATTTTAAGTCATAATGCATCATTAGTCATAATCAACGTTAGTCATACAGTGATTTGATTGACGGTATTTTTTCTCAGGACTTTTTTAAATGCCATCTTATATATTGCAGTAGGTTAAGGTTAGGTTTGTTTTATAACAATTCCGAAAAATAAATTGTTTCAGAAATGAATCACTAAATAAATATAAATAAATATAAATATAAATATCATGGGACAATTCACACCAATTGACCTAGTCCCAAAGTAAGCTTAGCAAAGCTTGTGTTATGGGTACTAAGCAACGGATAAACATACTTATATAGATAAATAAATACTTAAATACATAGAAAACATCCATAACTCAGGAACAAATATTCGTGCTCATCACACAAATAAATGCCCTTACCGGGATTTGAACCCAGGACCTCTTGCTTCGTAGGCAGGGTCACTACCAACTAGGCTAAAGCGGTCGTTAAACTCATCACTGTATGACTAACGTTGATTATGACTAATGATACATTACGACTTAAAATTTTATGGGAGTCATTATAGACCCCTAACTAATACTAAGGCCGTTCGTGCATTACGCTACGCAAATCTGCGATTCCCGACGATTTTAGTCTGTATGCGACTGCCACAGTACAAACTCATAGAGGTTCGTTCACACGTCATCGTCGCCCACACACGTTTCTGTGTATAGATAAATTATCGAGAGCGTGGAATTGCATATGTAGTGGTATTGTGTGTTTATAGGCATTGGAGAGAGAGATCTCTATATTGTTGTCTCTCTCACACACTAAAGAGAAACGCCTGTAAACACAGAATACCACTACATATGCAATTCCACGCTCTCGGTAATTTATCTATACGAACCTCTATGAGTTTGTACATACTGCGGTAGTTTTTTTTTTTTTTTTTTGAATGAGTCGCCAGAGGGGCCAAAGACGCGAAGTCTTTGCTGTTTTTTACTTTAAGGATTGGAAGGGTGACTTGTGCTCGGGAAAAATCCCTTCGGACGAACTGGGAATGGAGGGCCCAGACAGTGTCCGACTTGCACGGACTAAAAAACCCGGTCACAAGTCCCCTTCTCTATTGGTTATCAAAACAAAAACGTGTGCTTTAAATTTTGAGGAGGGGAGGGGTAGGGAGGGGACTTAATCTACCCACAGTGTCCTGCCTCAGCCATTTGCTGGAAGGCCGGGAGAGGAGCATGCATTCTCCCGCTGGGCACTGGGGGTGCTTAGGTCGGTCTTTTATGTTTTTACCCGTTGGTCACTTCCTTGACCGACCCTCGCCCGTTTCTGTACAATTACTTAGTGCTATTGGTTGGGTTGGTGGGATTTCCTGTCATGTGCATTTATCTATAACTACGGGCTTCCTTTCTTTTGCCCTGCGATGGAAGGGTGGGTCGGAGATCTTTTGGACCCATTGTGTGGCTTTGGATGCCATCTTTTGGGTGGGGCTACCCTTTATGCCTGGTGGTTTTTTGGCATGCTGTGTGCTTTTTTGCGCTTGTCTCCTAGCGCTACCCTCTTTTCGTTTCCGCTTCCATCGATAGTTTTTCTGCTATAATAATACGGAGGGACGAGGAGTGCCCCCCGGACGGCTGGACGCCCCAGTGTCTTAAAGGGATCATGCGGAGCTCGGCAGACCCTTACCCCAGCCAATGCTGAAGGGCCAGAGAAGAAACTTTTAGTCTCGATTCTCCGTTTAGGCTTCCGCCGTTGCTCCCACGAGGTCCCCGCTGGGACTACCGGGTGCGTCCCCCGTCCGGAGCTCACCTGTCGTATGGGCGGGAGATGCATATGTCAGGAATTCTTAGATCTAATTATATACTAATAATATTATACAGAAACCAATATACAATTTAATAATTAAAAAGGTTTGACAATTTTTATATATACTGAAAACAGTGTCCAAGTCCAAGGAAAGCAAAAGAGAATGGTTTTATCGGGGGGCGGGAGAATTTGGGGAGTAGCCATCACAGGCGACTTCCTCAGAGCATGACGCACTCAGGATCACACCCAGCCAGAGGGGCTGGCTGCGGTCGTGAGCCCGCTCGGCGATCCAGACCGTGGAACTCGTCGAAATTCTTCCTGGCTGCATTCTTTTGAGCAAGGCATCTCGAGCTGAGCTCTACCCTGACCCCAGCCAGGTCCTTTTCGACCAGTTCCCGGTCTAGACCTTTCTCCGAGGCGAACCTGAAATAGATTCTCTCCAAATGATCATCATCTCCGGAGAGGCCGCTATTCGCCAGGAAGACTCGACCCGCCACGTACGAATTTAGACCTATGGCGGCGTCCTCGTGATGCCTAAAATAAGCCAAGTGAAGCCTGGCCCTTTGGTAGACTTCATTTTTTGACAGGTAGCTGATGGCTATCCTGTCTGCAAAGTCGCCGTCATATTCCATGTGGTGCCTGTGTTCCTCGACAGCAGCGGGTGGTCCAGGGTTTCCCTCATTGGTGGTCGTATTAACCGACCTTACCATTTTCGGCTCCTGGAGGCTCCTGCCGTCGAAGGTCACGTCACGTCCCTAGTAGCCCTTAGGTCCTTAGTGATTTTCCTAGCTCTTCCTCCCGGGTGGATTCTGACCACTTCAGTGCCAGTTTCCAACCGGGTGGAGTCATCAGGGCTTACCTGGGAGGCCGAGTCGCGGACGAATTTAATCTCCCTTGGCTGATGTTTAATTTGACGGCGGCGGGGTGGTTGGGCCGATGACGACGATGACGACATTTCCTGCATAGGTGACAAAATGTTCTATATTTAATGAGAAGGATTGAAAGAAAATTTGGATTGAATGTGTGTGGATGTGTGTGTATGCTATTTATTTCTAAGACATGCCACGCGAACCACTCTTTCCAGGAACTCTTTAGTGTGGTCTCTATTCTTGGCCGATCCAAGCAAATCACTCCAGGTCGAGCTATCTTGAGTTACCTTGACTCCGGTTTTTTGCTCTAGCTCGAACCTTTGTGCGTCAAAGCGGGGGCATTCACAGACAATGTGCCAGACGTCCTCGTCTTTAGCCGGGTCACATATACGCGAGGGTGTATCTTTGATTTTGAAACGATGTAGATAGGCTGCGAATCCTCCGTGCCCGGTAAAGGCTTGAACTGCGGTAGTTGCGTAAAGACTAAAATCGTTGGGTATCGAAGATTTGCGTAGAATAATGTACGAACAGCCTAACTGAACGTTGGAAGTATGGGTGATTTCATGGGCGCTTAAACCGCTATAAGTCATCATGTCAATGGCTAGGGATTAAAAGCGGTCGAAACGCCCGTAGAATATCTATGCACCTCGCTCGCTTTGCCGGTTCGCGTGCGCGCGCATCGTTAACAGCGCAAGCATGGACGCTCGTAGTATTGTTATGTAGTTGTGGTGTATTATGCAAGCAGAGGGTCGTGGGTTCAAGCCCGGGCTCGCACCTCTTGAGTTTTTCGGAATTTATATGGAAAATTTCATTTGAAATTTACCATGAGTGAAGTGAAGGAAAACATCGTGAGGAAACCTGCACACGTCAGCGAGGACAGTCAATGGTGTATGCGAAGTTCCCAATTACTTGCATCTTTTCAATGTTTAAGATAGGTTTTCAAACCACTGTAGTACCTATACACCGTGAAATTTTAGTGGTTGTTTTCCCGAAACGAGGTGATTTAGTTTCGATTGTACAATCGATTTATAATTACTATTTTGACTAGAGTCAAAAATCCAATTGTGAAAAACGAAAGTCGAAAATGACCGCAAACCAATAGTAACGCTTCGTTGGTACAAGTAGCGTACGATCGTACGATAGGTTAGGTACCAACGAAGCGTTACTATTGGTTTGCGGTAATTTTCGACTTTCGTTTTTCACAATTGGATTTTTGACTCTAGTCAAAATAGTAATTATAAATCGATTGTACAATCGATACTAAATCACCTCGTTTCGGGAAAACAACCACTAAAATTTCACGGTGTATATCCTTTAATAAATAAATGTCTATGAGTAAAAGCGTGGGACGAACAGACAGTCATTGACCAGTACACATCGGTATCGTTCCTGTTTAAATTACTTTATTTATAAATAAAACTTTGATATGAATCACACAACACGCCACTTGCAGACTAAGCTAAGCGCATCGACCGTTATAAACGATAACAACTAAGTGACTTTTATGCGTTGTTATATTTTAAATCTTACGCTAAGTGACAAAGTTGACAATGGCTATTTTTAAATGTCGGAAACCACCTTTTTTAATGTCGATCGTTCGGTTAGTGAATCGGCCAGGCTTTTTTAACTGTTCAAAGTAACCGTATTTCATGCCTTGACAATTTCGTCAGGGATAGTGCAAAACCTTTTATCTATCACACGTAAATACCGCGTATTTGAACTACATGTTGTTTTACAGGGGGATGGTTTTAACTTCATATTTTTTTGTACAGAAAAGTAAACTACGAGGGGCGTTCAAAATAAAGTGAGAATGAGATGCAAACTCTTTTAATATTACGAAATTAAATACTGGCCGGTAAAGCTAATCTATCTAGCTGATTGCTATGAAAAAAAAAACTAACTGTCTTTTGTTTAAAAAAATACGGTAATTTCTTTGCAATGCTATTGAGTACGTTAGCGAAAATGGAGAAAATTGAACTGCGCGCCGTTATCAAATACTTGTATTTGAAAAATTTTTCTACGGACCAAGTCAATTTGGATTTGCGGGACACTTTAGGGTCTAATGCTCCTCCGTATTCGACAGTCGCACGTTGGTGCGCCGAATTTAGACGTGGAAGAACATCGACAATGGACGACCCCCGCTCCGGACGCCCTACTACAGCAGTAACTGAAGAAATTGTGAAAAAAGTCGAAAACTCAGTTTTGGCGGACCGTCGTGTCACAGTTCGTTTTATTGCTGAAAATGTAAAGATTTCAACAGGGAGCGTGCATAATATTTTACATGAACGCTTGGGTATGAAAAAGGTATCTGCGCGTTGGGTACCAAGAATGCTTACTGACACGCAAAAACAAACTAGAGTAGAGATTTGTCAAGAAGCTTTGAACCTGATGCAGCAAGACCGGGAACTTTTTTTGGCGCGATTTATAACAATGGACGAAACATGGCTCCATCATTACGACCCTGAAACGAAACTGCAGTCTATGACATGGAAAAGGCCATCATCTCCAACTCCGAAGAAATTCAAGGTGAGCCCATCTGCCGGTAAGGTCATGGGCTCTGTTTTTTGGGATGGTAAAGGGGTATTAATGATTGAGTATCTCGAGCATGGAGCCACTATTACGGGCACTTTATACGCCAAACAAATAGCAACATTGCGCAATGAGATCCGCGAAAAACAGCCAGGTAAACTCTCGAAAGTTGTGCTGTTCCATCAGGACAATGCCCCGGCACACAAGTCCGCCGTTGCAATGGCTGCAATTCGTGATGCTGGGTTCGATATCCTTAAGCATCCTCCGCATTCACCAGATCTCGCTCCCAGTGATTTCTACCTATTTCCGAGATTGAAAAAATACCTGAGAGGCCAGAAATTTGAAGACGACGATGCGGTAGTCCTGCAGTACAAGATTTTTTAAGTACTCAAGATGAGACCTTTTTTAAAAATGGAATTTTAAGTTTAGAAAAAAGATATACTAAGTGTATTATGCTAAAAGGTGACTATGTCGAAAAATAAAATGACATTTAGTAAAAGTTGTTTATAACATACTCATTCTCACTTTTTATTGAACGCCCCTAGTAATTTCAATATTCTAATATTATCCCAATAATAATAATAATAATAATAATTCATTTATTTGCCAGAATACACAGAATATAAATACAAGGTATTAATGTATATCAAGTACAGTATTCAGTCGTATGATAACGACATGCAAATCAAATTAAAATTGGTATGTCAAGGTCAATTTCATTCAAAATAAATAAAAAAGTTACAATGATACAAAACTACAATATGTCATGCAAACCAAATTAAATTATTTCAATGTCAACATAATTAAAAAAAAAGAAAAATATTTTTATACATCAATATACAACATTACAATAATTATCTATTACAAAATGAATAATATGACTAACTATTACAATATGATTATTTACAAAGAAATAAATATTTAATCAATTATGACTCCAAAAATTCCTTAACACTGTAAAAACATTGCTCATGTAACCATGTATTAATTCTGGACTTGAAAACATTTCCCTGCAATAGTTTCAACTCCTCTGGAATCCTATTATACAAGACAATACACATATAATAGCAATTCTTCCTATAGATAGCAGTACGACAGCGAGGTAAATATAAAAGACCCCTGTACTGTGCTCTCTGTGTCCTTACCATAACATCTGCTCTCATTTCAAACAAATCAGAATGATTTTTGACAAAAATACAAGCTTTTCTTATATACATGCATGCCAAGGTCAAAACACGCAACTTTTTAAAAATTGGTCGGCAACTATCCGTGAACCAGGCATTAGTAACTGCGCGCATACATTTTTTCTGCAAAGAAAATGCTCTTCCAACGTCAGTAGAATTGCCCCATAACAGCAACCCGTAATTAAGAACAGACGACACATACCCATGATAGGCTGTTGTCGCTGCCTCCACAGATACGGTATTTCTCAATTTTCTCAATGCGAACACAAATCTATCCAACTTAGAGCATACAAATTCAACGTGGCTTTTCCAATTTAGATGGCTATCAATATAAATACCCAAGAATTTAACATTACTAGATTCATTCAAAGTACAGTTATTATAATTTATATTTAAATGCAACGGATTATTCTGATAAGAATTAAACTGTATATACAATGTTTTAAATAAATTAATGTTTAAATTATTATTCTCAGTCCAATTCTTTATGTCAGTCAATGCTTTATTTATACTCATTTCATATGTTGCTTTATTGTCTCCCCTGACCAATAACGTTGTATCGTCTGCAAACAAAATGCATCTCTGTGACGTTGCCTTAGAAATATCGTTAATATACACCAGGAACAAAAGTGGACCCAAATTACTGCCCTGCGGCACTCCTGTCCTATTTATCCGAAAATCAGACCTATACGTTTTCTTTATTACATTCTTCCCCTTGGTGACAAATTTGGATATCTCTGTGCACTGTTTCCTATCAAATAAATAACTTCCGATCCAATCCAATGCAACTCCTCTAATTCCATTATGGTCAAGCTTAGCAAGAAGGGTACTGTGATCAACACAATCGAATGCCTTACTTAAGTCAAGAAAGATTGACATGACTGGATATTTGTCATTTATCCCATCCCAGTTATACGACCCATTGCAGGGCACAGGCCTCTCTCAGGATGAGAGGGCTCGGGCCGTAGTTCCCACGCGGGCCCAGTGCGGATTGGGAACTTCACACACACCATTAAATTTATTCGCAGGTGTGTGCAGGTTTCCTCACGATGTTTTCCTTCGTCGTAAATTATCGTGGTAAAGTTCAAATGTAATTTCGCACCTAAATTCTGAAAAACTCAAGAGGTGCGAGCCGGGATTTGAACCCACGACCCTCTGCTTGAGAGACCATATGTCAAACCGCTAGGCCACCACGGCTTAATTCACGGATTCTAATATATGTATTATTTTTTACTTTTCAAATGTTCGTTTTTATTTTTTGCGTTGGTAGCTTTTTTAATATTTGTATATTATTCTATTACTACTGTTGCCCGCGAATCCGTCTGCGAAGAATAGGGTAGGGGTATAAGAAATAGCTCACGAAGTCACGACCTATTCTCAGACCTACCGAATATGGACAAGAAATTTCATAAAAATCGGTCAAGCCGTTTCGGAGGAGTTCGATAACAAACACCGTGACACGAGATCTTAATATATTGTATACCATTATAGTTTTTGTGGTTTTCCACTCACAATCAAACTGACGTCAATACCACTAAGTTTAGATAAACCATTAAATGTTCCACGTAAATACTTAAATAACTGTATAATTTTAACCGAAATTATTTAGAATTATTCCTCATTTTCCTTTTAAACGTTTAATCGCCCTATTTCTCATTATTACTATTGTATTCCGGGTAAACTAAAGTGATGTAGTGTTGTAGCAAGTAAGTTAGAGAGTAAGGGGCTGTTTCACCACTCATTGATTAATTTTAACTGACGGATAAATGTGATGCCGTCTCCGTCTATTCGAACAGAAACGGCATCACATTTATCCGTCAAATAAATTTGATCAATGGATGGTGAAACAGGAAGTAAGTCCTCACCATCTTGATGATTGGCATTCTAGTACCGTGCGTTTTAAGCGAAACTTCTTTCCTCGCACGACAAAGATCTGGAATCAGCTTTCTGCGGCAGCATTCCCGGAGCGTTACAACTTAGGGATCTTTAAAAGACGAGCCTACCAATTCCTAAAAGGGTCGGCAACGCACCTGTGATGCCCCCCGTGTTGCGGGTGTCCATGGGCGACGGTGATCGCTTTCCATCAGGTGACCCGTCTGCTCGTTTGCCACCTCTTATATAAAAAAAAAAAAAAAAGTCTGAAAACTAAAAACATACCTACTACGGAAAAAAGTAGCTCGATAGTGTAGCAAATTGTACAATAAATTAGGCAAAGCGTTTACATAATAGCAGGGAACCAAGAAACAGATATACGTACATACTAAAAACCTGGTAAAATAGGTTTATTTTTATGTGTTTAGTATGTAATCGCAAAACGAGGTGATTATTTAGTCTGCATCCGAATTTGGACATGACATTTGGTAATGTTAAACGTAAATCTATTCTTCTAATATATAAAAATCTCGTGTCACGGTGTTTTATCGAACTCCTCCGAAACTGCTTGACCGATTTTTATGAAACTTTTAGTCTATATCTGGTAGGTCTGAGAATTGGTCGTAGGCTATTTTATATGGCAAACCAACGTTTGCCGGGTCAGCTAGTACATATATATACATAAAAATAAATCCCTAGTACGTCACCCCTCGTCCGTCGTCCCTTGAGGCCACCGTCATAATATGAGAACGACTAGCGATTTCATTCAATTTTATTTTTATTTAAAGTATTCTAATACTTAATAGAAATTCAATAAAAAATACTTAACATTCTTTTATTGATACCGAATAACATTATCAAAATTTGGATGATGTCTAAAATTAGCTTTTGTATAAAACTCTACTCTTTGAAGTCGGTTAAAAAGGTTATCCAACTGAACTTATTATCGGTATCCTCATGAGTCAGTACGTCAAGTATTCCTTGTTCAAACAATTGTTTCCTTGCTAATATTATCACGACGAACGACCGCAAAAAAAAACGAAAATACTAGAGATGTACCGATTGGTCGGCGACTATGGGCACATTTATGGTTTGCAAAAGATACCGATTAAATTGTGTTTATTTTCTTGTATTTGCTGTCTTCTTGTGAATGTGAAGGTTACCTATCAAAATTTAGAATTATTTTTTTCCGAATATTTAAAATCCCGAATGCTTCATTTATCCGAATGCATTTTTTTCTGAAACTGTAAATATTTCAGGATTTTTACAAAACAACCCTAACCTAACCGAAAGGGTTCTACACGATGGTCCTGAAATAAATCCTGAAATATTTACAGTTTCAGAAAAAAATGCTTTCGGACAAATGAAGTTTTCGGAATTCTAAACCTTCGGAAATTTAATTTTCTAAACATCGATAGGATCCCGAATGTGAATAAATGTCCTATTTCTTTCTACCGATTATTCGGTACTTTATGAGTTACTGGAAAATACAGTAAGCTACCAATGTCTACTTCAAGTATTTTACTTAAATTCAACAAATAGTTATCTTATTTTTCACCTCAGCACCTCAAACAGGCAGGTTTTGCTACTAAAAAACAGTGAGCAAAATCCGATTTTGCTCACTGCGTGAGACAAAGTAGCTTTTTAATTATTTTTTTTAAAAGTCAAAGACAATGGTGGGTCTGCTTACTGAATTCGAAAGATTTGAACTTCAGTTTGATCTGTCACTTTCATTTCGATACGAAAAGAGCGAGAGATAAGATCAAATCGATTCGAATTTCGATTTCAAATTCTATTCTAGTCGACCTAAAAATAAACGAACGATTGAACGTTCGGATACTCATAATAAGTTCTTAACCTTAAAATTGTAATTCGTCTGTTAAGGTTTTAAATTAAATTATTGTAGGTACTTTTTTAATAATTGGATTATATTTTTATATAATCAAATTAATAGTAGAAATGTTGTTGAAAACAAAGTTTAAACATGTATCTATATAATTATTAATAATTTTAACAATCTTGAACATCGTGGTAAATACAGCGGATGCAGCATCGGAACGCAGCGGGTGTAGTATCGGAACGCATCTTTAATAAAATAGCGGGATTCAAATTTTAATTCTTTTCTTCTGTTTCTCTAGCTACAGGGGGGTTACTACGAAATTCGAAGTTCGAAGTTCGGATCGTGCGGTCCCTCTCACTCTCGTAATAAATACCATTAGCGTGAAAGGAACGGCATGAAACGAAGTTCGAATTTCGCGCTTCGTAGTATAGGGCCAGAGTTCGATATCTATGAGTTTGGTACACGATGAGAGGCAATTTGGAAATTATTAGAATAGTAATAAGTACTCATTTAATACATTTTTGAATATGATATGAGTGAATTGAGTGAGTCCAGTGACGAAGTCAACAATTGAACACCAGACGAATTAATGGAATGAATTGAGACGAATTAATACATAATGCAGAGTAAGTTTCTTACTTGAAAAGTCTCGCGAAAAATATTTAAAAGCTTATGATATTTTTAAACAATGCAAACACTTTTTCGGAGACTGTACCTATTGTTATATATATAATATGAAGTATTTCTCAATGTTGAAAATCACAACAAAGACAAAAAGACGACGTTCATATACCTTTAATAATTTATTATGTTCTCGCTGCTGAGGTGAAAAGTTGTATGTGTCACACGAGACCAAAGTTTTTTTGCATCTCGTGTATTTGAATCACTCGCGCACTCAGGATTCTAACTTAGAATCACTCGCTAAACGCTCGTGATTCAATTATAGAATCCTTCGCTAGCTCGTGATTCAAAATCAGCACTCGCAGTAAAAAACAACTTTGCTCTCTTGTTGCACAAATAACTATTCCGACATTAGCCGACACCAATGATAGCTAATGCCGACTAGTCTCTCAGCACCGATTAGTCGGCTAGTCGGCAGAATCCACTGTCGGCCCATCCCTACAAAATACCCGTCATGAAGGTATTTAACCGGAAATTTAAAAATAGGTTGCATTTACTTTACCACCGCTCGGCGTTATAATTTTTTTTTTTTTACATAAAACTGACCCGTGATTGACCACTATCTCACCTGATGAAAAGTGTAGATGAGGCCAATGGTGTACCTCACTGGTTCAGTAACAGCCTATTCACTCTAGCCTTGAAGAGACCTAGGTTGTATTTATCAGGAAATACAGACGACGGGAGCGAATTCCATTCTTTAGCAGTTCGCATTAGGAAGGATGACGCGAAGCGCTTCGTACGGGCCACTAGAATACTAACCACATAAGGATGAAGACGCTCCCCCCGCCTGGATGTCCGTTGGTGAAATGGAGATGCAGGAATTAAATCATGTAAATGATAATAATGTTAATATTATAAATCGACGGTACTCTGACTCAGCCTCGTATATGAAATTTTATGAATTTGGAATAACCACTTTAAGCCTTGTCTAAACTGGTATTTCCAATTTAGTAAAATTTCAAATACGAGGTTGAGCCAGAGTACCGTCGAAATGCAAAAGTTTGGAGGGGCGCGTGCGTGCGTGCGTGTATGCTTAAGTGCATGCGTAAATGTTAACGGGACGGATCCAAATCAGATAATTGATCTTAGGTTTTTACATATACTACATGTTTACATTACTATTATAGGTAGTTAGCACCTCGAAACAGATTGCGAAAGAATTAAACATTCTCACCTAATATTATATTCCTGCCCACTTGGAATTTTATCAATGATAGTTAAAGTTTCTTTTTTTCTTTCATTTTTAGGGTTCCGTAGTCAACTAGGAACCCTTATAGTTTCGCCATGTCTGTCCGTTTGTCTGTCTGTCTTTGTCTGTCTGTCTGTCCGCGGCTAAGCTCAGAGATCGTTAGTACTAGAAAGCTGTAATTTGGCATGAATATACATATCAGTCACGCCAACAAAGTGGTAAAATAAAAAATAAAAAAATAATTTTTTTAGGGTACCTCCCATAGACGTAAAGGGGGGTGATTTTTTTTCTCGACTAATCCTATAGTGTGGGGTATCGTTGGATAGGTCTTTTAAAACCATTGCGGGGTTGCTAACATGATTTTTCTATTCAGTGATCTGTTTGCGAAATATTCAACTTTAAAGTGAAAATTTTCATTAAAATCGAGCGTCCCCCCCCTCTAAAATCTAAACTGTTAGGTGGAAAAATTTGAAAAAATTCAGAATGGTAGTAAATATATCAAATTTACTAGGAAAATTATAGCGGCTAAGATTGCTTGGAAATTATTTGTAGTTTAAGAGTAAATAGTAGCCTAAGGTATAAAACATACCTAAACTTGGATGATTCCACATACGAAATCCTTAGAAAAATATTACTTGATTTTTTTGTAATGGCTACGGAACCCTATCTTGTGCGTGTCCGACACGCTCTTGGCCGGTTTTGTCATTGATATTGACTTTTTTTTCTTTATTTGATTTTTATTTGTCATTGACTGCAAAGAGGACGGTGTATCCTGCCCTGCCGTGATACAGTTTTAACTAGTACAGAGGGCAGAGGACGCTTACTTGATGTAGTTATGTTATGTTGTTAATCGGTCTTGTATTTATCTTGATTAGCATACTTATTTCGTTACTGTTAGTTTTTTAACTGATATAATGAATGAGCTGTCATTTAAGTCTGGTTATTTCTTGTATAACAATTAACATTAGTTTGTAAGGCGAAAGTGTTGGGCTGAATGACTGTGCAAAACGATCGACAGCCCGCCTGACTCAGCAAGGCGTCCCCATACATCATCAAGGCGAAAATGTTACTAACTACTACAGAAATGGTTCTGAAAATAAAATTTATTATTATTATTATTATTATTATTATAGTTCACCCGTCGTAAGATCAAGCAGTATCCATTTGGATGACTTTGGTATGCAAGTAGACTGTAGAATAACACATACGCTACGTTTTGACCCGATAACCCCACGAGATCGGTATCGCGTGTAAAAATCTTGAAATTTCAACAACTGAGACGACCGGATAGCTTACTGGCTAGACTACGAAGCTTGAGGTCGCGAAAATTTCGAATTATTGTGCTGAGTCCTGGATATTTAATATGTATTTATCTATATACTTAAGTATGTTACAAGCTTTGCTTGGTTTGGGTTTTAGGTCAATTGGTGTCAATTGTCCCGTGATTTATTTATTTAATTTATAAGACTAGAGACGTGAAATTTTGCGCAAGTGTTCTGAGTCTTGGAAGCGGCTTACATTCTAGATAATTCTATTCCACACAGAATAAAGTACAACGTATATTTCAATGTCAAATGAAGGTCATATCTTATTTGATATCATGTAATAAATGCATTACATTATATTAAAAATTAAAAACTACAGAAAACGATTTAAAAATAATTTATCTCGAAATAGTGTTCTATTTACTATACATTGCAAAAAAATAGACGTCCCCAATTGGTAACGGTATCATAACGTGGTAAGAGGTAGCGAAGGCATTTAAAAAGCCAAGTACTTAATTTGGGTGACTATTAACTAATGAATGAAATCCGTGCGCTTACGCATTTCCCCCCCCCCCCTATCCTGCTTTCAGCCAGTACTGTTTGTCATTGCTAAGGTTAGGTCGTGTGTTCATATTACTTTAGGATGCATCTTGCTTTATAAAAATAGTAATACATACATACTTTGTTGTTATGTCTTTTGGTTGCATTTAATATTTACTAAGACCATCGAACACCGTCGTAGAGTTGTTTGTCTGTTTTTTACCGGATTTTGGTGAGTGATTTGAATTACATGATTTAATTCCTACGGACATCCAGGTGAGGGGAGCGTCTGCACATTTGTGTGGTTAGTATTCCTTTCGCCCTTCATTGGTTCGCTTCATCTTTCCTAACGCGAACTGCTAAGGAATGGATTTCGCTCCCGTTGTCTGTATTTCCAGATATACAACCTAGCTAGTAGGGCTCTTCAAGGCTAGAGCGAATAGGCTGTTGCTGAACCGGTGATATACACATTTGGCCTCATATGTATTTTCCATCAGGTGAGATAGAGGTCAATCGCGGGTCAGTTTTATTTAAAAAGAAGTATATTTCCTGGCGATTTTTCTGTGGTATTTTGTTGCATGTTTTAGTGCTAATTGTTATTGTTTTTCCGGCAACATTAAAGTTAAGCGCATAATAACATTACTCCACGAACTTAACTGCTATAAGTAATTTTGCAGTTAATCGAAAATTAATCTGGTTTTCAGGGCTAAAATAAAGCATTTTCTTACTGGAGTCGTGTCTTCGAATTATTTTTTAATGGCGTCAACATCCCTATTAGTAAGATTAGTAAAAAGTAATATATAGGTACGTTCTCGATGCTGTAATATAAGCTACTCAATACTACACAATGACGTGTAGAAAAAGGAAAATTGTTTGTAAATTCGTCGGCGGTGACGTTAGCTCCGTGTCGCGGGTATCGTCAGTCGGGAATTTGATGGCCTGAGCAGGCCAAAGCACGTACAGACAAGAAACTGGTACCTTTTCACAATACATTTCACGATGACCTCATTGGCAAATGTAGGTACGGAATTTCAACACAGTTGCAGCGAAAGGGTACAACCGTGGTGCGTCATTTTGTTTCTTCGACTATACTGGGGTATTTGGCACTATTAACCAATAATTTCAAGACACAACTTTACTAAAAAACGTGCCAAGTGCTCGAACTTGAAAGCCAGCAAAATGTACATTTGTATTTTTGCCACTAGGATAGCATATTGGTTAGAAAATATTACGAAGCTTGAGGTCCCGGGTTCAATTGCCAAGTTTTGGATGTTTATACGTATTAGATAAATACATACTTAAATACTTATTAAGATACTAGATGGTGCCCGCGGCTTTGCCCCCACTGAAGTAGATTAAAACGTGTTTTCCCGAGGGAATGAGATATTTTCCCGTACTAAAAGTAGCCTATGTCACTCTCCTGCCCTTAAACTATGTCCATACAAAAAATCACGGCAATCCGTCGCTTAGTTTCGACGTGAAAGTAGGACAAACAAACAAACACACTTTCACGTTTATATTATTAAGTATGGATACTATGTAGGTATTTAGATTATAGGTGTCTATGTTAATCCGTTGTCTAGTAGGTACCCATAGTAGAAATTTTGCTTAGTTTAAGACTAGGTCAATTGGTATCAATCGTCTCATGATTTTTTTCTTTGCTGCTCCTGAATAACGCGTGCAAGACAGCTACATCTTTGCGACATGTATTTTCATGCAGACTTCGCCGTCGGCATCCATATACATCAACACACGTCACACAGAGCATCCAAGTAATTGTTAAACATTGTATTTGCATGATAGCAACACTGAGTTATATTCTGTACAAAGGAAGCAACCATAGTAATAGCAGACGAGTCAAGCTCTATTATCTGTGGCTCTTTGTGTCTTAACTTTTCCCGTTGGCTCGGCTGCTCATGTCCGTACTCCTTGTTATAAAATTAATATATCTACGTGCATCCTCAACTCTCGCCATCATGTGTTTGTCTTATTGATATTGGTGGAGAGAACAATAAACAAGATCTCCAGTTAAAGGACCATTTTATTTCTGTGCCTCGACTTAGCACGCCAATCCGTCCACTGCACATTGTACACTTGTCTAACAGTAATGCACATGTTCCGCCTCCAGACTGGACTCGTCGTGCGGCCTGCTGACGCTCCACATCGGGGAGCGCATACTGGAGATAAACGGGTCCCCCGCGCCCCCCGCGCCCGCCGCACCGCCCCCCCAGGAGAAGGGGCCCGCAGCCCCCGACACTCTCATACAGGTGACAGCCAATACCTTCTTCCATTTGACCGCATTCAACGTAGAGCAGCTCGACTCGTCAGTAGTGATCAGTCATCGATTTCCGATCGTTTGGATTCCTTGTCCGTGCGATGGGACGTAGGTTCTCTTTGTGTGTTCTATAGGATCTACCACGGCGAGTGCTCTGAAGAATTGTTTAATTTGCTGCCTGCTGCAAGCAAAATTCCACCATCGCACTTCCCGCCGTAAGTCTAAGTTCCATCGTCACCATCTCGATGATTGGCAGTCTACCACTGTACGTTTTCTTCGGCACCTCCTGCCACGTTACGGTGAAACTGTGGAACCAGCTTCCGGCAGCAGTGTTTCCAGACAACTATGACATCGGGGCTTTCAAGAAAAGGGTTTATACTTACTTTAAAGGCCGGCTTATATGGGGCATTACGACCAAGTTAACCTGTATGTTTTGATACTGTTTACTTACGTGAAGTGTGATGAAAAATATGTTTTAGTTATGGTTTTCTTAAGTATAGTCGGAAGCATAAATATGTATACAATCATCGCGCCAAAATATGTAAACATCAACCTTATGGATAATGAATGACATAGAGTTGTATAGATATTTTTGACACCTTGTTAACGTATATATATTTTTGCACTTGACTGTACCAGGGTAATATTGTAATGTAAATAGTAGCACTTATCAATTTTAACATTCGCCCGCAGCTTACTATTGAAGAGAAGCCCGACACCATTCCAATGTGCAACATACAGACTGACCCGCAATCCACGGAGAGCGAGAAGGAGCTAGAGGGGAAGAAGGAGAGGCTGTTCAAGAGGAAGGGAGACGGCGCCGGCAAGAGGGTCATCAAGAGGAGGCAGCCCAGCTCGCCGCTGCTGTGCGACAAGGAGAAGAGTAGCAGCATGTCCAAACTGCTTGATGCGTGAGTATCTACGAGTATACATATATTGCATTCATCCATAGTGGAAGACGCAGTGTAGGTAGGCCTCCAACAAGATGGAGCGACGACCTGGTTAAGGTTGCGGGATCGCGTTGGATGCGGATGGCACGGGACCGATCGGTTTGGCGGGCCTCGGGGGAGGCCTATGTTCAGCCGTGGGACGTCTTTCGGCTGAAATGATGATGATGATGATAGTTGACAACTTTCTAAACTGAAAACGCATCATTTTTAGCTAAAACAGCTACTTTCTCGTAAATAAAGCTACCAGAGTCAACATTTTGGATACCATGTTAACTTACTGTCTGGAATTGCATTATTTACGAAACGAACCGCATCCAAATCGGTTCACTCGTTTAACCTTTTCAACGCCAAGCTTAGCCAAAACTTTAAGCTACGTTGAACCTTATATCATTGCGTGAAGATTAAATTGACGTTGAACATTGTGACGCATTCGCGCATCTAGATCTAAAGAGGGTCAACTCAAAATAATATATCATTTTAATTCAGACCTTTTAGAAATTGACTGAAGTCTAAATTAGAATGGTATATTATTTTGAGTTGACCCTCTTTAGATCTAGATGTGCGTATATCCGTCGTTGACGTTGAAAGTGTTACGAGCTCTGATGCCAGACACACGCACACACAGCGGTCAAACTTATAACACCCCGCGCGCGTTGACGCAAGCTGGCAACTGTCGTGCGCTAGCGCAGCGTTGAACGCACGTTACATAAAACGCGTTAGCATGTGACCACCTTGAACAAAATGCATGTACGTTTTTTTTTTTTATTGATGATGATTGATTGAGGCAAACGAGCAAGTGGGTCACCTGTTGGTAAGCGATCACCACCACCCATGAGAACCAGAAACCCCAGAAGGGTCACTAGTCCGTTGCCGGCCTTTAAGGGAACAATACACTCTTTTCTTGAAGGACCCGATGTCATAGTTAGTTGGAAACACCGTAGACGGGAGTTGATTCCACAATTTAACTGTGCGTGGCAGAAAATGCCGACGGAAACGCACAGTTGTAGATGTATATTTATCAAGGTGGTGGTGGTGACGTAGTTGTAAGCTTCGCAATATCTTGTCATCCAATATACCGCAGTGTCTCAAGTCAAAAGTCTTTGACCAGTGCGTGTTGTCAGTGATGACTTATGGCACTGAGACGTCGCCGCTAACGATGGGCCTCATAAGGAAGCTCAAAGTCACTCAGAGGGCAATGGAAAGGGCTATGCTAGGAGTTTCACATAAGAAATGATGAAATCCGCGCAAGAACTAAAGTCACCGACATAAGTCTAAGAATCGCCAGACTCAAGTGGCAGTGGGCAGGGCACATCGCTCGCAGAACTAATGGCCGATGAAAGGTTCTCAAATGGCGTCCACGGGCTGGTAGACGACTTTCAGCTGAAATGATGATGATGATAATGTAAACAAGTTTGATATGAAGTATCATTTTGTATTTTTATTTTTCAACTTCATTTTTTTTTTCAAAAAGATACTTCATGTCAAACTTGTTAAAGTTTGGCTTAGTAGCGACATCTCTTGTCTGGGTGAGCGGATAGTTCCGAAGGAGTGTTGAAGTCTCTCGATGAGGGTATAACATAGATGGCGCTGTATCACTGCTATATATAAGTGATTATCTAACAGATTGAGATATGCATGTATGGGAAAAATTCGTGTCTAAACTCCTGACCAGTAGTGGTGGTGTAGGGGAATGGCACGCGGCACGGAATGCTGAGGACCTGGGTTCGATTCCCAGCGCTGGTCTTTTTTCTGGGGTTTTTTCTGTGCATCCATGTTTCAGTTTGTATTTAGTATGAAATATGATGGATGATGATGTAGTAGATCATCTGAACGTGCCCTTATCCGTTGTGTGTCGCAGCGTGGAAGGCGTGGACGAGCCGGAAGGCGTGCTGTGCGACCTGGCGCGCGCGCGCTCCTTCCGCGTCGAGCCGAGGGACCCTCAGCAGAGGGTCTTTCGTGCCGACGACCTGCTGCAGGTAACAACACAAACTATACTGGACCCTGGAGGCAAAGTACCTATAGTCCGACAAGCTCGTGCGCGGCTCTCCGCGGAACCCTGTCGCAGTCAGTATTTGCCGCACTTATTAAAAACAATCTTGTTAAGGACAGCAGAGGCTCCCTGCGACAGGGTTCCGCCGAGCGCCGCGCACGAGCTTGTCAAGGTATAATAATAAATCTACAGGGTAATTTTTTAATCAGTGCACAAATTTTGATACGTGATTCAGTATCGTTAATAGATCACGATTATATGTTCAAGATTATTTTTTTTACATTTTGAATTTTGGGTTGTTCATAGTAATTCATCCAATAAATTGGTCGAGTTACCATGAAAAAAAAAAGTGATAAATATTATAACGAAAAATACTGAAATTTGTTATTTTATCGACGCTGTATCACATATTAAAATGGGTATGTATTACAATACCGAAGTACGAAAGACCGAATGTATTAAAACATCGAATGGGTCAAAAGACCGACACGATTTTTTTCTGAAACCGTTAACTTTTTAAGATTGTTATAAAACAAACCTAACCTAACCTAATGGGTTCTGTATGATGCCGTTTTAATAAATTCTGAAAAGTTTACGGTTTCAGAAAAAAATCGTGTCGGTCTTTTGACCCATCCGATGTTTTAATACATTCGGTCTTTCGTACTTCGGTATTGTAATACATACCCATTCAAATTTGTGCACTTGTTAAAAAATTATGTAACGACTGAAAGCGATAAGGTACAAAAGTGATCACTTATTTATGACGTTGACTGTACCATGAACAATATTATGTGTCTCCAGACCATTTTTTTTTTACAATATAGTCTTGTGTTTGACCACAATCACGCCCGATGGAAAGCGAAGATGAGGCCTAAGTACATAAGTGTGTCACTTCCATTGATGATAGTATCCAATGGCGATGTCCACTAGGATCACCTAATATAAAGCCTGACCAGAAATATACGACTATTCGCCATGTTGCGGAATTTCATTGGAGTTAATTTCTTACACTGGCAATAATTTTAATGCTTGTCAGTGTCACTGTGGCGGTTTCTTTGAACAATAACAAAAATGCCCAAAACGATTCTTAGTCAACAACGGTCCATTGTAAATAATGTTTATAATAAACTGCTGGAAAAAACACGCTTGGGGAATGAAACTATTTCGCTACAAAATGTTTCCAAATTAACGTCAGAGCTAACAGGTAAACGTTGTAGACAAGTCTAGATGGAATTGTAGTCTGGTACTGAACTATCTATATATATAAAAATGAATCCCTATTTCCCTTGGTCACGGCATCACGCGTGAACGGCTGGACCGATTTCGTTAATTCTTTTTTTGTTGCGTTTGTTATTGTCAGGTGAAGGTTCTTATGAATTTTTTTTTAGGAAAAAGACAACGGGGGCGAAGCCGCGGGCAACAGCTATTACCATATAAATAAGAACAATAGCTCCCTCTTGACAATAGTCATATATTTTTGGTTTACCTTCACAATTATTGTACGTGGGGAATCCAAATAGGTGATCCTTGTGGACATCGCGTATCCAATAGTACTGCAGTAATTAAGAGGGTTTATACCTGCTGAGCTGGCAACGTTGCATTTTTGTTAGTTTTTCTCGATTATTCCATAAAAATTGAATGAAAATTAAAAATGTTTTGTATACAAATTGTTCTAATATATAAGTTAATGTGCCTACTGCAATAATAATTCGTGATAAGACTTTTATTTTCTTTAAAAAACCGTTAGATAATAATTTGTTCGTTTTTAAGGAAAATAAAAGTCTATCACGAATTATTATTGCAGTAGACACATTAACTTATATATTAGGACAATTTGTATACAAAACATTTTTAGTTTTCATTCAATTTTTATGGAATAATCGAGAAAAACTAACAAAAATGCAACGTTGCCAGCTCAGCAGGTATAAACCCTATTAACAACGGGCATTGTGTCGGGCAGGGCGAGCTGCTGGGGTCCGGGTTCTTCGGCGAGGTGTACAAGGCCACGCACCGCGCCACGGGCGAGGTCATGGTGCTCAAACAGCTGTACCGGCTCGATGACGCCGCGCAGACTAACTTCCTCAAGGAGGTACCTACAGTCAAATTACATAAAGTTTGCCACTGGCAGATGGTTTGCCTTCATTTCATATTCAACTTTAACGACCTACAAATAAAGCCAATTTTAGAATACTGTTACCCACGTTTGCAGATTTTGTAGTGGCTACTTTATTTGTATGGTGTTAAAGTTGGAAATGAAATGAAGGCAAGCCATCTGTCAGTGGCAAACTAAAAGTAAACGTATTGAACCGCCTCATTGTTTTATCAACGAGGAAGTTTTGGGCTTTTCTACTCAGAATCAAGACCGCTATTGATCTTCATCATCATCATCATCCTACTACAGGGCGCAGACCTCCACTCAGAATGAGAGGGCTTGGGCCGTAGTTCCCACGCGGGCCCAGTGCGGATTGGGAAAAGTCTTCGCAGGTGTATGCAGGTTTCCTCACGATGTTTTCCTTCACTGTAAAGCTCATGGTAAATGACAAATGTAATTTCGCACAAAAATTCCGAAAAACTCAGAGGTGCGAGCCGTGATTTGAACCCAACTAACCTTTGTTTGAGAGGCCATAGGTCAAACCACTTGGCCACCATGGCACGGCCGGATTGATTTTGATGGTTTAGAAAAAAAACCTAATTTTCCATACATTTATTTGTGTCAGTTTGGTGCCGACCCATAAAAACTGTATGAAAATGAATTGTGCTCGTGATTTTGATATAAAAAAATATTTTTTTTAAGTAAGAGTACCCTTTTTTTTAATTCCTCACATGAGTTAAATTAGAATTGTAAGAAAATAGTACACCATTGCCTAAGTCTAGGGGTAGGTAATCGCTAGCTGAGTACCTACTGCGATAGTTAATAATACAAGGGTATAAACAAACAAAGATATAAATGTATAAATAACCGTTTGTTTGCAGGTGGCAGTGCTCCGTTCCCTGTCGCACCCGAACGTGCTTCGCTTCATCGGCGTGCTGTACCGCGACAAGCGGCTGCAGCTCGTCACCGAGTACGTGGCCGGCGGTACGCTCTACAACCTCATACAGGTACCATATACGCTCTACAACCTCATACAGGTACCATACACGCTCTACAACCTCATACAGGTACCATACACGCTCTACAATCTCTTACAGGTACCTACCATGCACGCTCTACAAACTTATAATAACCTCTTTTGGTATCACCCCAACAATAAACTTATTGTTCCCACTTTTCTTTGACTTAAGCTAAACATAGCAATATTGTTGTGATTTATTTCAAAATAAATAAATCGTTAATTCATTCAAAAACAGTACCAGACATGATCTACAACCTCATGCAGGTAACATACACACTACAACATAATACAGATACCATACACGCTCTACAACTTCATACAGGTACAGTCAGCTGCCGAGAAACGTAACCCCCCTGCACCCAAAATTTGTATGCAGTGGGGGGTCACGTTTCGCTCAAGCTGACTGTACCATAAACGCTCTACAACCTCATGCAAGCACTAACAAAATTGACGAAAAGTTCGCGCAACGACGTTGTAGCGTCAATAGCTTCTTCTGAACGTCAGCGTCTTAAATAATAAAAAAACCCAACGCAATTAGGTCGTACATGTGTTTGATAATAAGCCCATTATGCGTCCGCAGCTAACAAATTAAATTAAATTAAATTCAAATCTTTTATTTCGGACAAACATGATTATCCATAGAATGTTAGTAAACAAATAGACAAATAACATTTTAATTTTAATCTAGTGTTAGTATTTAAGAAAATAAAATAAATTAAAAAAATGATAAATAAATAAGTAAAAGAGCTGATAACTTTGAAACGGCTGAACCAATTTTGATGAAACATATCCATGAACCATCGCCAAGAACTTCTCTTTTTGTGTCGGGGGTTAATAAAAAAAGCCAATGACGTCGCGGCGCCGCTACGTTGTCGATGCGCGGGCGCTGACAGGACCAAAACGCTCGAAAGACGATTGCGAGGGGCTTTTTCTACGCAAGTTTGCATTAGTATAATGTTTTCACGACACTGCTCGAAAATGTGGCCATAGATAACCTAAATTCAGTACCCAAAACTGCCTATATATATGTACATTTAACAGCTGACTCATTTATGGCGCGCAAAACACGACAACAATTTAACACATTACGAAAACAGGACGCATCAATATATGTATTTCATAATACGATACGACTTTTTCAAAGATAATTTCTGAATTTCATTCCCGGCGTACTGAAACGACCAATCAAAAGTAATCGTCTGCTGCATGTGAAATTAAATTGACCAATGAGAAATTCAATTGTCATTCATGACTTTAATGAGGTGTTTTTTTTTCCTTAAACGCATAATATTCACAAAATGCTTTAATTTTTTTAAGTAGGTATGAAAAAACGCCACAGCATTAACTTTTTAAGTGTGTCATGCCTGACTTGCTGTCGCAGGTCGGGCATGCCGAGGATGAAGTTTTTATTTTTTAATTATGTGGTTTTGGGTACTGGCCACTAAGAATGGACTCGCTCGTCTAAAAAAAATAATTATGTCACAAAAGAAAAAGTAAAGTCGTCGGCGGGAGCAACGCAGTGTTTCGATTGTTTAATTGGGAATGTCTAAAAAAAATTACCAGTGGTTTTTATATTTTTTTTGTATAGAAAAGTCAATTATAAGAAACTAATTTCAATATTTTGTCACTTAGTTCTCTACTTTTCTCAAAATTAATTATTGAAACTATTTTGGTTGATGACGTCAGATTGTAATTGAGAGCTCACACACTGCCAAATTTCTAAATCTATCTAAATGCGTACGATAAGGCAACCCCTTTAATTATTTTTTGCGTGGTGGTACACTGTAACTAGTGTCACTTTACTGGCGCTGTCAAAGTGCTAGATGTCAGGCAGTGGGTCCAAATCAAACTCTGTAGTTATAATTCACGCGTAAATTTGTGAAGAATACTAACCACACAGAATAAAGTACGACTTGGACCGGTCACGCAATTTACACCAAAGTCAAATGAAGGTCATTGCTTATTTGTTATGTAATAAATTCATTATATAATATTAAAATTAAATAACTACAGAAAACGAGTTAAAAACCATTTATCTCGAAATGGTTTTCGATTTACTATACATTGCAAAGAAATAGACATCCCCAATTGTTATTTTCCTCGCATTAGTCTTGAAAACCACAATGTTTAGTCTCGGCCAAAAGTGCAATAGATGGACTCGTACTTGGGCATTTTTATTTTTCGTTGTACCCAATTAAGAAATTGTTAACACGGAGTTAAAATTAGTCCGTTTGGTTACGCACTTTTTCAAGCCATAGAATAAAAAAATCGTAACAAATCGGACAAGTTCTACAATGCTTAACAAGAAGTGAAGAATTGTGTGGTTTGTTACGTTTTTAGGGTTCCGTATTCAACTAGGAACCCTTATAGTTTCGCCATGTCTGTCCGTCCGTCTGTCTGTCTGTCTGTCTGTCTGTCTGTCCGCGGCTAAGCTCAGAGATCGTTAGTACTAGAAAGCTGTAATTTGGCATGAATATACATATCAGTCACGCCAACAAAATGGTAAAATAAAAAATAAAAAAATAATTTTTTTTAGGGTACCTCCCATAGACGTAAAGGGGGGGTGATTTTTTTTTTCTCGACTTATCCTATAGTGTGGGGTATCGTTGGATAGGTCTTTTAAAACCATTGTGGGGTTGCTAACATGATTTTTCTATTCAGTGATCTGTTTGCGAAATATTCAACTTTAAAGTGAAAATTTTCATTAAAATCGAGCGTCCCCCCCCCTCTAAAATCTAAACTGTTAGGTGGAAAAATTTGAAAAAATTCAGAATGGTAGTAAATATATCAAATTTACTAGGAAAATTATAGCGGCTAAGATTGCTTGGAAATCATTTGTAGTTTAAGAGTAAATAGTAGCCTAAGGTATAAAAAATACCTAAACTTGGATGATTCCGTACACATACGAAATCCTTAGAAAAATATTACTTCATTTTTTTGTAATGGCTACGGAACCCTACCTTGTGCGTGTCCGACATGCTCTTGGCCGGTTTTTTTTTATTGTAAAGACTTGAAAGAGTGCGTAACCAAACGGACTAATTTTAACTCCCTGTTAACAATTTCTTAATTGGGTACAACGAAAAATAGAAATGCCCACTTTCGAGGGCCTCCGCTACGCGTCGGCCCTCAAACTAACTCGTCCATCTGTTGCTTAGTTTCTAGCCTCTACAACAATGTACTGTTGTTTCCCAGGATAGCAGCGTGCCGCTGTCGTGGGCGGAGCGCGTGCGGCTCGCGCGCGACGTCGCGGCCGGCGTCGGATACTTGCATCGCATGAACCTCATCCACCGGGACCTCAACTCGCACAACTGCCTCGTGCGGGAGGTCAGGCCTCATAAGCGTCACAGCCATATGTATAGCCCCGGCGCCACGCATATTTGAACACATATTTGATCTATGGTTGGATTGTATGGTTGATCTATTGAACAAATAAGCAGATACCGGTGCTTCACATGTGATCAAATATGTGTTGAAACATTTGTGCTCTGTGTGGCGCCGGGGTAGGGGCCATCTATAAATTACGTGACACCAATTTCGATCAATTTGGACCACTCCCCCCCTTGTCACACTTATTACTATGAAAATCGCCATTATATTTTGTTCTAGTGTCACAGTCACAGATCGCTTGACCCCCCCCCCCCCAAATGTGTGACGTACTTTATGGACGGCCCCGTACGTCCCACTGCAGCGCACAGACCTCTCAGAATGAAAGTGCCTGGGCTGTAGTTCTCACGTGGGCTTAGTGCTGATTAGGAACTTCACACCATTGAATTTCTACACAGGTGTATGCAGGTAGAAATGTTTTCCTTCGCCGTAACGCTCATCGTAAATTTCAAATTGGGTCTAGAACAAGAAATTTTACGTTTTTTAACCGACTTCAAAAAAAGGAGGAGGTTCTATGTTCGACTGTGTGTATTTTTTTATGCAACTTAATGAAGAGTATGATGTTGTTTTTGGGAAATGTCATAGAAATTAAGTAGAATAGGGGAAATTGAATTCAACTGCAAGAGAATGTCCCTTTAAATAAATAAAATAAAATAAATATCAGGGGACTTTTCACACCAATTGGCCTAGTCCCAAACTAAGCAAAACTTTTACTATGGGTACTAGACAACGGATAAACATAATTATAAAGATAAATACATACTTAAATACATATTAAACACCCAATACTCGAGCACAAACATTAGTATTATTCACACAAATGTCTGCCCCGACCGGGAATCGAACCCGGGACCTCAAGCTTCGTAGTCAAGTTCTCTAACAACTAGGATATCCGGTCGTCTAAAAAAGACAGAGACAGAGGTTTTTAAGGGATAAGTTCGCCTTTGTACACCTGTTTCTCTTCTTAACTGTTGATTTTCATGTTTTTATGTACAATAAAGAGTTTTACATACATAATGGGTCACGCAAAAGAAGCCACAGGTAAAGAATATGTTTTGTATTGTCAGGATAAGACTGTGATAGTGGCGGACTTCGGGCTCGCGCGCATCGTCCAGCGAACTGCCAGCAGCACGCTCGAGCGGCACTCCACGCTGCGGCGGAAGCGATACACGGTACGCAGCGAAGCGTCTATCCACGTCGCGGAGCTCCTATTCCCAGCTCTGATTGACCTGTTTAATGAATTGAACTTTTTGGGTGCCTGTGCCTGGGTTTATAATTACCCATTCGCAATTTTGATTTGGAAATAATAAGGATTATTTGCGAGGAAGTATTTTCTACAAGCCTTTAATTAACTTGTGTTAGATGTTGTGTTCATTTGCCGAACCAGATAGCTTGCTAGTGAATGATAATGATCGATGCTTGTTGACAACCATGTAATGCACCCCATTGGTTCCAAATTAAGACACAACGTGTGGTGGCGCTAGTATCGTACATCAGTATAAATAAGGTTTTTAGAGTCTGTTCGTCTTCGTCCATGGCAATCGGCCTCGAAATATAAGGTTCCAAAAACCAAACCCTTCCCTTATTTTGGGCACCCAATTTTACAACTTGCTATGAGTGGCTTTTAGGGTCAAATCTTACAATGTGACTTGAAATTTGATACGGATATGTAGTTCGGATGACAATGCAAATACAGACATGGTCATAAATTGTACGTTACTAAGACGTCAAAAATATCTACACAACCCGATGCTATTAACCATAAGGTTGGTGTTTGCATACGCGACGTTTGTATAGATATTTATGCCTTCGACTGTTCAGTCAGCATAAAAGGTTGTAGTTGTAAACTTGATGGTTAATATAGTTTACTAGCTGATGCCCGCGAATCCGTCTGCTAATAATAGGGGTGTAAAAATAGCCCAAGGCCTATTCTCAGACCTACCGAATATGGACAAAAAATTTGATAAAAATCGGTCGAGCCGTTTCGGAGTTTTTTTTTTTTTTTTGAATGAGTTGCCAGAGGGGCCGAAGACGCGAAGTCTTTGCTGTTTTTTACTTTAAGGATTGGAAGGGTGACTTGTGCTCGGGAAAAATCCCTTCGGACGAACTGGGAATGGAGGGCCCAGACAGTGTCCGACTTGCACGGACTAAAAAACCCGGTCACAAGTCCCCTTCTCTATTGGTTATTAATACAAAAAACGTGTGCTTTATATTTTGAGGAGGGGAGGGGTAGGGAGGGGACTTAATCTACCCACAGTGTCCCGCCTCAGCCATTTGCTGGAAGGCCGGGAGAGGAGCATGCATTCACCCGCTGGGCACTGGGGGTGCTTAGGTCGGTCTTTTATGTTTTACCCGTTGGTCACTTCCTTGACCGACCCTCGCCCGTTTCTGTACAATTACTTAGTGCTATTGGTTGGGTTGGTGGGATTTCCTGTCATATGCATTTATCTATAACTACGGGCTTCCTTTCTTTTGCCCTGCGATGGAAGGGTGGGTCGGAGATCTTTTGGACCCATTGTGTTCGGAGGAGTTCGATAACAAACACCGACACGAGATTTTTATATATTAGATTTATGGTGTTTCGCAGGTGGTCGGCAACCCGTACTGGATGGCGCCCGAAATGATGAACGGGAACGTGTATGACGAGAAAGTGGACGTGTTCTCCTTCGGGATCATACTCTGCGAGGTATCGTGACGTTTACAATTATATTGTTTTAAACTTTCTCTATTTTTAGAGTTCCGTACCTCAAAAGGAAAAAACGGAACCCTTATATTAGTCATTCATTTCGTACTAAATACAAACTGAAATATAGATGCACAGAAAAAACCCCAGAAAAAAGACCAATGCTGGGAATCGAACCCAGGTCCTCAGGAACAGGAAAAATAAGTACAAAAAAAGATACTTCATTAGCTAACTTCCTTATATTAGTCATAGTTACTTCCACTCACGGGGCTTTGATCACGTATTGGGGTCGTTCTTCTTTTTTACCTAAGAAGAAGTATGGAAGTTTTTCCGTTTTTTTTTTGGCTTTTTGAACTATCGAAAATTGTGGTTTCAGTGTACGATTTTATGAAAAATGCATTTGTTTTTTTACTAGAACTAATTTAAGTTTCCTTTACGCCCAATACTGTTTTTTTTTTAATAATGTGACAGAGTGGTCTTTTTCAGCGGAGACCACATTCTGGCTTACCACTCTGTCACGCCATTCTACGAACAACAAACGTTTGAAAAAAATGCTGGTTAGAGAAGCTGAACATTAATAGATAGAAAAATATGTACGACTATTCGAACATTATAAAACCGAAAATATCAATACTCTAATGAGATGCCATAATAAGACGAAGGACAGTAAATCGACATGACGCTGATGGATGACTGTGTTGTCGCAGATAATAGGTCGCGTGTCGGCGGACCCGGACTTCCTGCCGCGGCGGGCGGACTTCGGGCTGAACGAGCCGCTGTTTCTGGAGCAGTTCTGCCGCGACTGCCCGCCGCCGCTGTCCCGCTGCGCGCTGCTGGCCGCTCACCT
Source organism: Archips crataeganus (assembly GCA_947859365.1). Classification (NCBI taxonomy): domain Eukaryota; kingdom Metazoa; phylum Arthropoda; class Insecta; order Lepidoptera; family Tortricidae; genus Archips; species Archips crataeganus. The sequence goes on along the minus strand of OX402065.1, from coordinate 16,741,277 downwards.
TCGACCCTCGCACCGGTAACACCCCACTATTCCAACGCCACGCGAGCTCAGGCGATCTGAATTTGGTAACCGTTTGGTCGGTTATTGTTTTTGGAATTTTTGGAAGGAATGACGACTGGGTTATAAATATGTCATTCTGTTTAGTCCGTCAGTTAGATAATGGAAAAATATGGGACACGTATTTTTTGGTTTATCAAATTATTAAAAATAGACGAAGGCATGGATCATCAAATTTCCGGAGTGGGGGCTTGTGACGTCACTCTTAGGTAAAAATTGTACCATATAGTTTAGACGACCAGATGGCCTAGTGGTTAGAGAACCTGACTACGAAGCTTGAGGTTCCGGGTTCGATTCCCGTGTCGGGGCAGATATTTGTATGAAAAATACGAATGTTTGTTTTCGGGTCTTGGGTGTTTAATATGTATTTAAGTATGTATGTATCTATCTATATAAGTATGTTTATCCGTTGCTTAGTACCCATAGCACAAGCTTTGTTTAGCTTACTTTGGGACTAGGTCAATTGGTGTGAATAGGCTACATTCCTAACTAGTCAGTCTTTTAGATTATCAAAAAATATTGGACACGTATTTTTTATTTTGTCAATTAAACAATTCGCGTGACGTCACTTGTTCCTACACTTTGTATGAGCGTTTTAGGAACAAGTGACGTCACGCCTCGTCACGCGGAACTTCAACGCGCCATATCTTCGTCATTTTTTGTTTAATTGTCAAAAGAAAAATTACGTGTCTAATATTTTTTGATAATGTAAAATACGGACTAATAAGAATTATTATTTTTTTACCTAGGAAACATCCCTATTGTCCCGTGATATTTATTTATTTATTATATAGTGACGTCACTCGAATCTTCTAAGCACTGTATCCTCGTCATTTTTTGTTTGTCAAACAAAAGAAAAAATACGTGTACAATATTTTTTAATAATCTAACTGACGGACTTAACAGTTTTTTTAGTCGTCTAGCCTAAACGACTTTTTGATTTTAGCCAGTTTGTAAGATGGGACTTTAAACTTGCCTGTGTTTCTAGTAGCCTTTAGCTTATCGACGTGTAAATGTAGGAAATTACATTCATGATTACTTTTTAAATATATAAAAGGACGGCAGGGTTAGAATACCAATATAAAAAAAATATTAAAAAAGATCTTAATGGTTTGCGTGCCCCTAAGTTATAATACTTATAATTAATCGCTCTGATAGCCCTCATTGTAAAATAAAGATTGATTGCATATCTGTAGCAGATTCCTATATAATAAGGCTGTATGAAATGATGCTATTAAAGTAAGAAAGATATACCAACCGTGCCGTTGTCAAATCAGACAGCTGCCATATTTTTCTGACTACAAAAGCAACAGAGTTCGACCTAATGTGCGATCCCCAGTGCAATTTAGTCTTAGTGTTATTCATAAAAATACTGTTGATTTTACAAATTAAATTTAAAACATGAATTCGAAATGATGATATTTGAATCCCGCTCAGCGTTAATTTTATGCCGCAAAGACCGAACCAATACCTAATAAGATAGTCTTTGAACTCCGTATTTGTCGTTGGTTAACCTGTACCGTTTTTACGTGTAGGCCGCCGTTCGAGGTGATAGAGATCTGGCTGGAGACGCTGGTGATGCACCTGGGCAGCGGCGGCGCCCTGCCGGCCTCGCTGCTGGCTGACATGCAGCAGTACGCGGCGCGCGGCTGCTGCGGGCTGCGGCGCTCGCCCAGCAAGGCTACCGACCAGGGAGCGCTCAAGGTACACGAGAAACCGTAAATATGTATACAGTCTTCGCGTCGAAATATGTAAACATCAACCTTATGGTTAATGACATAGAGTTGTATAGGTATTTTCGACACCTTGTTAACGCGTATATATTTTTGCACGTGACGTGTTTTGTGACGTGATTTTGTTTTTAAACCTAACGAATTGTAACTGGCCAGTATTTAGTATGTCATGCACGTTTCTCTAAAAGTTCGTAAGTTTCGTTTTTCTGTAAAGTATTTTGTTTTATGTAAAGATATCTCCATCTCCCACTGCTGTAATTTCGAAAAAGATACATATTATAGGTCGTTGGTGGATGTATTGTTAAAAAAAATGGAGCGGTCTCTAACGTGGAAGTAAATTAAAAAAATATCTGAAAAGTTTAGTCACCTTTTTTTAACTTTTTTTGTATGACATAATGAAAATATAATTAATGACATATAATCATCTTTAGTAAGTGTATAATATAATATATGTAGGAAGCACACTAAAATCGGTTGGCTAGAAAAAAAAAATCGAAGAAAAATCATATTTCGTCTTTTATAAAGTTTTGGGTGCTCAAATTTTGCACATTAATTACTGATGCAGAGTCACGCCGTCCATAAAAATCACAAGTCAAAACTCGAGGGGGGCAGAATCGCTTAACTTATCCTGGCACGGCCTTTATGTGGCGCATCCTTGAAATTGCGCGCGTACTTTTTTGAAATTGTATTTTTTTTTTGTTTGTGAGATCCTATAATTGGCTCCTATTTTATTACGTTTAACCTACTCTGTAATTTGTAGCTGTTCGTTCTCCGAAATTAATTAAATAAATAAAATAAATATTAGGGGACAATCTTATACAAATCGACCTAGTCCCAAACTAAGCAAAGCTTGTACTATGGGTACTAGACGACGACAAACATACTTATATAGATAAATAAATACTTAAATACATAGAAAACATCCATGACTCAGGAACAAATATTCGTGCTCATCATACAAATGAATGCCCTTGTCGGGATTCGAAGCCAGGTCCTCTCGCTTCGTAGGCAGGGTCACTACCAACTAGGCTAAAGCGGTCGTCAAATGTACAGGCTGTTACAAAATAACCCCTAAAGCCTGAAACCCCATGAACATTAAATAAAACTGTAATTATGCGCGCTGTTCTTTTTATTGTAAAAAAAATTTTTTTTTTTATTTGGCCTATTTTTGTGTCCCACTGCTGGGCAAAGGCCTCTCCTCTCTTGCTCCACTCCTGCCTATCAAAGGCGAGCTCTCGCCGTCCCAAAAAAAAAATACTAATTTAATTCTTCACTGGAGTACTTCCATAACCTTCAGTTATTACGGGTAATAGGCTACTTTCCTAACTAGTCAGTCTTTTAGATTATCAAAAAATATTGGACACGTATTTTTTATTTTGTCAATTAAACAAAAAATTACGAAGATATGGCGCGTTGAAGTTTCGCGTGACGTCACTTGTTCCTACACTTTGTATGAGCGTTTTAGGAACAAGTGACGTCACGCCTCGTCACGCGGAACTTCAACGCGCCATATCTTCGTAATTTTTTGTTTAATTGTCAAAAGAAAAATTACGTGTCTAATATTTTTTGATAATGTAAAATACGGACTAATAAGAATTATTATTTTTTTACCTAGGAAACATCCCTATTCTGTAACACCCTGTATATCGTGTGTCGTTCGGTGCAGTCGCCGTCGTGCGTGACGATCCCGTTCGCGGCGGAGGGCGGGCGCGCGCTGGGGCCGCTGGGCAAGTGCGCGTCGGCCAGCCACCTCGCGGGGGGCCCGCCGCGCGCCGCCGTGTTCACCGTCACCAACCTCAGCCGCAGCCAGCACGCGCTGCAGCCGCCCGGGGGGTACATCCTGCGCGCGCGCCCCGGGAACATCGCCATCACCAAGGTGACTCACCAACAGCGGCATCATCAGCAACGGTGAGGCCGCACGAGCGTAAGTTTGTGAGTCGCGAGCGGCAGAGTTTCGGTTCGCGCCATACGATATGCGGGCCGTCGCGTGACACTCACGTGACACGATGTATGGCGCAACCGAAATTCTGCCGTTCACGACACACAAAATTACGCTCGTGCGGCCTCACCCTAATGGGCGGCCGACGGATGCAAAATATGTCAAAACCATATCAAATGATATACGTAATATGGATACGACTACAAAAGAGAACATAATTGCAAAATAGTTATATAATTATATTGTTGTAGTAAATAATCATAATTCATTCTATATTATATATTTTCAGTCCATTTCTTTTATGGTTCACTATCCACTTATAATAGGGAAAATGACCTCTTCACATCTACAGACTTCATACTTCACCATTATTAATAACATTATCACCATCACTCAAATTTCTTATAATATCGTAATCTTGAATTCTATCTATAACTGACTCCATTTTATTGCAGGATATTTTTTTATATTTTTGTGCATAAATATTACTTGAGATTTAATAAAAGTCTTATCCATCTTATGCTTTCGTCACTATATTGCATCCATTGTCCGCCCTTTGCGTGACACCCGGTCCACAGTGGGGGCGGGCGCGCACTGGCAAGTGCTTGTCGGCCAGCCACATCGCGGGAACTGATGCTATTTTCCGGAATAAAAACTATTCTATGTCCTTCCCAGGTACTCAAACTACCTCCATACCAAATTATCATTTAAATCAGTTGAGCGGTTTGAGCCTGAAGAGGTAACAGACAGACAGATAAACAGACACACTTTCGCATTTATAAAAATCTACCACCGGTTCAGAAAAACCCTGTTTAGAAGAATTTGACAAGAAACTCAACACGGTATATTTTTTAGAATAGATCTACAATGTTACACACATCTAAATGATTTAACACAACAATTTTTTTTTAACTTAGTAGACACGCTATTTGTGACTAGTAGTCCCCAATGCCGATCGGGAATCATTTCCAAATACCCCTAAATTTAATAAAAATATCTTGACTTTGACTTTGAATATTGTATGATATTTCCAGGTGGACGACATATCATCGTGGCTTGACGGGCGTCCGAGCGCCCCCTCGCCTCTCCCCGCGTTCCTCCGCAACCAGTCCGTAGAAGGCCTCGAGTCGCAAGCCAAGCACGACACACCTCAACCCTTCTGTAGGCACTACAGCATCCCGAACAACTGTCAAGACCAAGACTGCCGACAAAACACACAAGAAGACTCGGACAGCTCCGACGATGACCTAACAGACATAACCAACTGGCACAGAAATGTCTATTCGTCTTCCGGCTTCAAAAAACCAGAGAAAATGGACGTCGATCAACCGAAAAACATACTCGCTGGCATCGTTAAAAAAGGCGAGAATCTCCTAAAGAAAAACAGTTACGACGTCACTGATGTCACCCTCAGAAATCCTGATTCCAACGAGAGGAAAATACCAGAAGTCGACTGCAGAAGGTTCAATATCGACCACTTGAACAGAAGCCCAGTTATGGCGGCTGGTATTAAAAACATACCGAAGTTAGAAAAAGAAAAGCCGGCTGAGAAAACTAGCTTTTTTAACAAGAAACTTTTATCACCCAAGTTTAGTAGGTTGTTCAAACCTAACACAGCAGAAGTGGTCCGCAACAAGCCGGATGTCGATGAGAAGGAGGAGAAATCGAAGAGCAAGTTCTTCATCCAACGTCCGTCCTCCCCCAGCAATGTTTACAGAACCCATCGAGTGCGCCCAGTCGACGAAACTAAAGACAATTCACGCGAAAATGTACTTAAAAGCGACTTGAAGCTCGCCAGCTTGGGAAAACCGATGACGCCTATATTTAGACGACATTGTGTAACGGATAGACCTGATTTTGCGGACGGCAGGTTCAGTTACAGAGACAAGAAACCTAAGGAGCACAAGTTTATCGAACTAGGGAGGAATAGAATCAAATTGCCTTCGAAAGACAAGCCTTTGACGCGGTGCTCGCCGACCACCAACGTCCATCTTGATGTAGAGAAGAGCAGTCCCGAGCCTAAAAGGCCTGGCATCTCGAGGAGTAACTACGTCAGTTTGGCGAACCTTAAGATCAATAGTAAGAAAGATTTCAATGACGTCAAGGATAAAAGTAGGGGCGTTACCTCTCCTGTTGAACGAGTCATATAGGTTATGAAACAGTTAATAGAATCAGGCGCTACTGGAGGTATTTATCCATGAAATAAAACCAATCAATTCGTTACTCTGCGCCCGAGCTGCAAGATAGCTTTTGTTGTTTGTCTGTGATTTTGTTTTATGTGGAAAGAAGTCAGTGAAAATAGACATGTGTCGCACGGATTTAATTGTCTAGCATACGTGGTCTCAGAGTAACGTGAATGATTTTTAGTTATACACTCAGTTTTTATGAGAACTTGAATATTTTATACATTCACTTCTTACTCTACTAAAGTATAGTCGACCAAGTGCGTTACCATTTTTTTGACAGTTCATCAAAAAAGAACAATAAGGTTCATTGTCACATTGACTTGTGTGTGATAATAGTCTTTAATGTTTTAAGGCGCACAACTGACTTTGAACCTTATGGTGGTAAGTAAAGGTAAAGAGATTACTTGGTCTATTATACATAGCTCCAATTTTTTTTAGGTCTTCTTTCTTTATGATCGTTCCCATGGTATCATTTAAGAAGTTATTGAATTGAATTTATAGCCCTCTAGAAACGTGAATTCTCGATCGCCTTAGATTGCACGTTTGTCTAGGAATGGTTTTTCATCATTTAAAATAACCAAGTGTGTAAGATTTTTTGCGCAGTCAATCGCAATACAAGTACAAGACAAAGGTCTGAGAGACATAAAAATACAGTTTAATATAATTCACGGACTTCTAAATAATTGAGGACCATATTTCAGTATACTCTTGCCAACATACAGTGTAATGTACAAATGTTGTCGTTGAAATTTGCTTGTGCGTTTAACCAAGATAGGACAAAGAGTTAAATAACAACTCTTGCTTTCAGTTAGTATTTAGAGGTATAAATTTATATCTATTGTGATGGCCCTCGACAAGACGGACAGATAAACACAGGTTCTCGAGTGTCCAAGGACCGGAAGACGCAGTTAGGTAGGCCTCCAACAAGGCGGAGCGACGACCTGTTTAATGTTGTTCAACAGTGGACGTCTTTCGGCTGAAATGATGATGATGATGATGATGATTGGTTCTCAGCGTCATCTCTATCGTGAGATTGTATGGATAATCGAACTTAGCTCTGTGGAATAACACAAGCGAATAGATCTCTATGACGCTGAGAATCATGACCTAAAACTAATGACTCTAATGGGATTGTGAGGTTTTTGTAAATTGATTCAATTGCTCATTTAAAGACTTGGAATATACTAAATATATTTTCGCTCGACGGCAGAGCCGAAGGAGAAATTTGAGTTTGGTTAGCTATTGTGTAGTCATCTTTCCAAATATCTTTATTGACAATAGAATAAGAAGGGCTACGGATTAGCCCGAAACAAGTCGGCTAAACTCGATCATAGACGTGAGTTATCCGTATTAATTCGCTATGTCAATAAAATATTTGAAAAAGACTATCCAACCCCATTTCAACACTTCACTGCAAAAACTAAAAAGTAACGTGCTGTATGTGCGCCGATTACTTACCAGATGAACCGCACGACCATTTGTCTGCTTTAGTATTAAAAAATCGTGTGTACAGTCAAATATGGCTATAATTTACTATAATATGGTTGGTATATGACACCATGAAACAATAATTTCATGAAGCGACTGTTCACGATTACCATAAAAAAAAATATTGCTGTACGTTTTGATCTATACCCAACGGTTAACTTGTCTATTCGAAAGTAACAAATTGTTAGAATATTTAACTTAAATGAATTTACGCTGTCAATTGTTTAGACGCTTTAATGTAATCATGATGATGCAAAGCAAATAGTGATGTTCTTTTGCAAAGTGATTTTGTAGCTTCGCGTCATATTTTAAACCTTGTTCGCAAAGCTAGAGAAGTGTTTTTATCTTACTCATTTTTTCAGTTAACTAGGGCATTTTCAATTTTAAATGTACCTGCTACTTTCTTTTCAGAACTAGGTAGTTTTTGGGTTTTCTTACTTAGAATCAAGATCGCTATTGATTTTGATGATTTAAAAAAGTTACCCTAATTTTCCATACAATTTTTTGTGTTAGTTTTGTGACTAGCCATATAAGAATCGTTTTCAAAAAACGTGCACACTATTAAGGGATTGAATTAAAACAAAAAAAATGACACTTTTCCTTTATGAAAATATATATATATGTATATACTCGTGATTTTGAATAAGAAAACCTTAAAATGTTTTTTTTTTTAAATGGTGTACATTAAATTGAAAATCCCTATAAAGTAATTGTCAAGTTAAACTGTTCGCTACGCAAGGATTAATGCTTCGTAGCCGTTTGTTGGCGCGCGTCGCTTGTCGCAGTTTACACATGTTATACTGTAAGGAGACACTTGTGCCTAACGCCATTCTTAATGCACAAGTCTAAAACGAAAAACACGTATAAAAAGAGAAAGTCACGCGATTCTGAGCCAAATAAGTTGACCTATGGTCTCTCGAGTACATGGTTCAGGGTTCAAGCCCGGCCACCTCGTGAGTTCGGATGTGCGGTACATTTGAAATTTGCCATATGCTCGGTAAAGGAAAACATCGTAAGGAAACCAGCACACACCTGCTAAGTAATTCATTGGTGTGTGTGATGTGAGTTAAGTGTCTCACTGCCCGAAAAAGATGTTCCTTATATCTGTCAACAACATCCTCGAATTAGAATAAAATTGTATATACGTGCTTTTAGTTTTGACGTGCGTTCGTGGCGATAGGCGCTTATGTAGCCTGTTAGGTTGATATACCAATGTTTGAAGGTTTTGTAACTTTACATAGTGTTTAAATATTAAAGATGTTATACGCTGTTTTAGAGGACGAGGGCAGTTCGTCCGTTTTCTATAGGAATAGTGTACTTTTATATTATTGTGCAAGTTTTCTAATGTAGACTGGTTTTATTGCAAATTTGATTTGAGTATGAAGTGATACACGCTTAAAGGAAAACTTGACATGAAATTAATATGAAAATCTAAAACGGGGTCGTTTACATTGTATCACCATGCATAGAAATTAAATAAAGACGTTAAAAATGGTCATTAGCCACACATCAAATCGATTCACTCACTGGATTTTCAATAAACCTATAATTCGTTTTTGTTTATTTGGACTACATTATTTTTGTGTTTAAAATACTTTTTATCCAATTATATTCTCTAATGAGTCGTTTTCAAAAAATGTACATAATTAAGGTCTTTAGTTAAAACAAAAATTAGCGGATCCTTTGTGTAACGAAAGTTACACATATATGTGGTTACTTTTGTATAATTAACTTTCGTTACACAAAGGACGCAAACGTGATTTTGTCTCATTTAAGCCATATGTACATTTTTTTCTGAAAACTACTGTTATAGGTAGTGATGTATTAATGCAATAATCACGAAAGTGCTTAATGTTTTTATGTTTTGCGTAAGCAGTCCACGTTAACAGAATGTGCCATTTAGTAATTTATTAAAAATAAGAGTTAAACGGTGACAATTTAAATTTAATCTCAATATATTAAAAATACGAAATCAAACATTTTATGAATACTTTTTTTTATAATTTACGATTTATTTTCGTTTACTACCGATAGTGTACAGATAATGTTTTTCACGATAGATTTCCAACAATAATACATTGAATCTCTTCTATTTCGAATCTCTAAAAGATCTTTTTATACAATTTTTTGGATAATTAAATCGATTTATATTATTGTTACCTGTAACTTTCAAACGTATGTGTTACAAGATGTAATGTAAACAAGTATTAGATTATGACAATACTACACCTAACTGTATTAATTTATTAACATTACGTAGATAAGTATAATGTTTTGAAGTCTGAAGTTAATTTTGAAACAGGGTGCCATTTTGTTAATTAAGAATAATGCTTTGATTGGAACGACGTTCGCGTGTAGTGTAGTTTAAAAATGCCATTTAAATAACACTTGAATCATGTTAGAGAAACGAAACAGCAAAGTATATGTTTTAAGTCTCATTTGACAGTTTGTAGATATACATCGATAAGGAACTGTGTTTTATCAAAGCATTGTTCCAACCTGGATAGTAATCTCGTAGCTTATTTGTGTGCTCATGTATATTTTGTCTGTGATACATTTTGTTTGTAAAATGTTGCAATAACAGGGGCCCATTTTATCAAGTTCAATATCTTGTTTTTTTTTATTATGATTCGCCAGCCACGAATTTTTCGAAAACAGATTTAAGTATTTTTTGATCGCGGTAACGTGGCAACACTTATTAGTTTTATGAAGTGGCAATACCAGTATTGTCAATGAAAAGTTATTATATTAAACATGTAGTGCCATGAAATGGGCCCCAAGTAGTTTAGGTATTCAGCGTATATGCTTACGTTGGTTTTTATATTTTATAGATAACACATTAACAGTGTAACAACGAGTATTTCCGTCTTTTGCATTCCAGATTTTATTGTCTTTAGTATGATTTTAAGTACAAATGAATAAAGGAATATATTAAATTTTTTTGTCTTATTTACCAGAACCTGTTTTGTCTGTAAAAAGTTGTGGTATGTATTAGACCTGTGGCCTCCCAAGCAAAGGGTCGTAGGTTTGAACCCGGGCTTGTACCTCTGATTTTTTCGGCCTTTATCACTGAATTTTACCATGTTTTGTAATTACATTTGAAAATTACCATGAGCTTTACCGTGAAGGATAACATCGCGAGGAAACCTGCAAACACCAGTTAATATATCCAATGGTGTATGTGAAATCCCCAATCTGCACTAAGCTCACGTGGGAACTACGATCCGCAGTAGGACGTATGTAGGCAGAGATGATTTAGTCAGACACAAAAATAATAATTAGAAATACCATGATGGAGTAGTTTGATGTATTAATTTTAACGGCTTCCCAGTATGCTCTTCGTGACACCCTGTGCCGTTGTTATAATTTAGCAGTTGTTTGAACGCACATTAGCGATTGCGGCAGCTGATGAAATCTAGGGCGCAAGTCAGCAGCGAATACGATAATCTCACGCACGGGCAAGTACTATGTTAGGTTTGGTCTGTGTTGGTTAACAAAATAAAAGTCATCATGAACCATAAAATATATTTTTTATTCGAAAACAAATACAAACGGTGTCAAACGAGACTGGGCACTAACGCTACTTGTAAATATAAACCCAACAAGAAAATATACAATTCGTTAACACAAAATGAAGTATTAAGTATTTTTTTTAAAACTATGCGTAGATAGGAATACTGAGTGCATATTGTCGTAGTTGGACATCGAGATTCGAATCTTACCAATTAATATTAAAAGTTAGACGAAGGCCGTAAAGTGGACAATATAATGAAGCAAAATATATTTCGTTTATTGTAGAAGCTTTGGATCGATTGGCTTTACACTCTCGCTTTACTCCGGCGAGTGTGGAAGGCCCTAATCTAAGGCAAAGTTCACTTACACCTGCCGAGAGTCTAGTCCCACTACTATAAAATGTAATTGAAACTCAAAAACTTGTCCTCGAAATGTATTATCGGACCGCGATTATAACGGGATTGATAGATCTGTCATTTCATAATCATTTTGAAGTATTTGTATGGAACAACAGCCAGTTCTATTAATACTACTCTCGTCGAGGTCTAATGATACAACTCCGGAGGATGGCAATGGAACAAGCTCAATTATTTTGTTCAAGTTATTTTTATTTCTGTGGTTTCCACTAGCCTGTTTCGGCAGGTACAAGTACCAGTGCATGTATTTATAGCCACATATAATCAATAGAATTAGCTGTGCTTTAAGTGGACGTGCGTTCAAATATGAATGGCAAAATATTTCTGAATTACAATTCGTATTGAATGAGATTTGAATTACTTGAAACGATGGATAATAAGGCAGATGTTCGATATACAGCTCATATGAGTGCAGTCTGTATCTCGAACAAACGCCTAAAAGCTTTAAAAGACTGCTCAAATCAATCCGTTGGTAAGAATTACAAAACTATGCCTTGTGCATTTACAACAATGTTAATTAGTAATTAAGAAAATAGCAAGTTTAAAGCTCTGGCCCAATAAAAAGAAGAGACAGAACTCTGCGAACAACAAAGTGAGGCTGGAAATAACCCCGTCACGCCTTGTCGAGTGTGATTGTAACTTGTTTCCATGTCAAATTTTGGTTGCACTTGTGCTTGTCATGCATGTATACGGCGAGGCGTAGTTTCGCAGGCCTCACTTTGGCGATATACCAGTTTTTACTTTTTATTTGGTCTGAGGGATGAAGTAAAATTTTGAAGAAATTTAATATTATTACTTTTGCTACTTAATTACTAACTAACTTAGATGTAAACACATAGCGATATTTAGATACCTATTTCAATACATTATGGGATCATGAGATCCCATATAAATGGGCCATTGAAGCATTTTAACCGCCGTATACCATGTGTTACCAAAATATTTAGTAGACGGACATATTAGTCCATTTTCGTAACCAGAGGGCCATCCAGTTAGACAATTCCGATCAACGATTCGACACACTTTTGTGCGGACTTCGGGACTTATACCCAGTTGTACTTTCACGTTAAGTACCACTTCCCCAACATCGCCAAATTCGGCACGATCTCGCAAACGCAGATGCCTAACAATAGCATGTGTATACGGTATTTTCACCAACGGATCGTTTTAAAACGCAGTCATTTTAATATTATCTACTACCGGACATTGTCCTCTAATTTTACTAGTATTCTAGTAATATGCGACTTTTCAAAGTTTTCAAGTCGACCTCCATACCGTTACCGGTACCGTTTGGATAAGTGTAAAAACCATCAAAAATGAATAGGACTACGACTAGCCTAGTCTATAAACGTGATTTAGACCTTAAGACTTAAGACATAGTATCAGACATGTATTTCACTTACTTCACTACGAGATTTAAATATCGAAGAGGCAAAATACGAGAAGGTTGCACTGTGCACTTATTTTTGATTTAACACTGACATTTGGGTTTGCGGGTGGGTATGGGTGTGCGGAAGAGAACCTTCTGTATTGGTTTGTTTGCCTCGTTCGATTCCGATAAATCATGTGATAAAAACCATGCAGTGCGTGATATGTGCAAAGATAAACGGTGAACTATAACGACTATCGGATTTGTTCTAGTCCGATTCCACTTTAGCACCCCTGTCTATAAATAATATGAGTGGCGTAGCGCGGGGGGGGGGGGGGGGGGGGGGGACATGGCCCCGGGAGTTGCACGAAAGGGCGCAGTATGTAATTAAAAAAAAAAATCCGGAATAGGGCTGCGGTTAAAATACTAACCTGTCGACCCCAAATGAAAAACAATATTGCACGACCTGATAATTATTAAGATATATTATCATTAGCTTTAGGCAAATAACATGAAGGTTTGGATTATATGTCCGTCCGTTAAGGCCGGCGCAGACCAGATGCGTGTGCGTGTCACGCACCAGTTGTAATAAATGAAGCTGTAAGAAAGATGGCACACCATGTGTACGCACTTAGTGCGCCATCTTTCTTACAGTTTGATTTATTACAACTGGTCACGCACACGCATCTGGACTGCGCGGGCCTTTATTGCCAATCATTCTGGGTTGACAATTTCAGGTCGTTTAAACCGCACCCCGAAATAGTTCGGCGTAATATCCGATCGAAAACTCACTACGCCAGTGAGATGAGAACTTTTTAAAAGCACTTTTTTGATCTTTAACATTTTTTTTTACTTAATGAAATTGTAAACAAAGTTGATAAAATAATACGTTTGAAACGATACTCCTTATTTATACAGTAGGTGCAAAAGTGGCAGCACATAGAATTAAACTATTGCTAATTCGATATCTACCTATATCCTGGTACCGTTAAAGTACGACCCCGTATTTGCCGACCCGGAATGAACGTAACCATTAAAAGACTTGATAAGTGCAAAAATAAGTATCTATTCGAACAACTCAAAAATATGTTACTACGGCCTTATTGCGTCGGAATAAGAGTCTGTGGTACTTATTTTTGAATCTTTCATTAAGTACATATTTTTACACTTGACTGTACATTGACATTTATTCCGGGCCGACAATTACAGGCCGTGTTTAACCGCACCCCCTACGTTCATCTAGCTACAAATAATAAATGCGAGTAAATGCTTTCATTTGGCTACAAGATGTAAACAAAAAATAACTACAAAAATATTAAATCATAACATGCATAGACATAGATTTAAGACCCGACGCACACGACGTATTTTTTACGCGCAAACGACTCGTAGTTAACGCGCATTGACGCGCTATAATTAATTCTGTACTACCTTTTTTGATTGAATTTGCGGCACTGCGAACGCGCGTCGCCTGCACCCAAATAACACGTCGTATGCATAGGTGCTATGGAGTTCACATAGTTCGTAATTTTTTATGAATCAGCGCATATGAATTCATAAACAATTGACCCCTAGACATTTTTGATATCATATCAGTAATATATAAAAAAGAGTGATACTTCCGCCACCTATTTGGTTACCTATCAAAATTTAGAATTGTTTTTTCCGAATATTTATAATCCCGAATGCTTCATTTATCCGAATGCATTTTTTCTGAAACTGTAAATATTTCAGGATTTTTATAAAACAACCCTAACCTAACCTAAAGGGTTCTACACGATGGTCCTGAAATAAATCCTGAAATATTTACAGTTTCTTAAAATGCTTTCGGACAAATGAAGTTTTCGGGATTCTAAACCTTCGGAAATAAAATTTTCTAAACATCGATAGGATCCCGTAAGAACATTTAATATCTATGTCTATGAAAACATGCAACATACAACTTTTAAATATATATACGCAATTAATTCTATAGCACGCTACGTTAAATTCGATACTCTGGATAAATTGACTACAGACAAAATAAAACTTCATAAATTACACGATGTTAATTGATCGCTCAACATTTCTATTAAATTAAATTTAAAAACAGCTACGTTCAACAATCCTACACGTTATTTTAATAGCTTGGAAATAAGCTATATAATTTCAGATTTGAGGGTGACTTAGACTTAGCATCTACACTTGGACTTCGTTTTGGGAAAAAGTAATATTTTTTATTAGGTCTTTCCCTTTAACATAGTCGCCATCATATACATATATCAAATCAGCCAAAGTGCTCAAAATATCTAAACATACATCCAGTAAAAGCATGTTTACGTTCGCACGTATGAATGAAAACATCCATGTTGCATAGATTTAAAAATCTTGTACGTATGGAGGCGGAGTAGCATTGCAATTGGTTTCGGTTGAAAAACTATTGCACTTGAAGATATAGTGTCTGTACTGTATATTTTGGAGCAACTTGGCTTCTCCGATATATCCAAATGCGACAACCAATTTAGGTCGACATACAAAAAGCCTTCACGCGAGCCTCGAAGCTCAATACGAGTTGAGCAACTGTAATAAACACAATTAACTTTTAATTATTTGATCACGTACACTTATCCATTGAATTAGTTTGACTAGGTTGAACCACGGTCGCGGAGCAAGCAGAATTTTGCACCATATCCACTATATCACAGGGGTCGTTCGCACGTAAATATTCGTACGAATGCGATGTCAAATATTTACGCGCGAGTGACAGAGACAGGTAGTGAAGGTCATTGTACGAAATTCTACGTGCTTCGCGACCGTGCTTTACCCCGGCGCCACACATAGCACAAATGTTTCAACACATATTTGAACACATATTTGATCACATGTGAAGCACCGGTATTTGCTTATTTGTGCAATAGAACAACCATACAATCAACCATAGATCAAATATGTGTTCAAATATGTGTTGAAACATTTGTGCTATGTGTGGCGCCGGGGTTAGTACTTACTTAAAATTTATTGAAAAGCGTATTCGCTAATGTGTTATGTGACCGATAATTTCCCGTACAGATATTTGAAAATGGAACATGTTTATGATCTTTTCTAAGTGCGATAGTGATCAATACGCTAACATACATTTTAAATCCGTAGTAATCGCAGTGTGTTAAGTGATCAAATAATTAAAAGTTTAACAACATATCGCTTGTATTACTAATTACAACATACACTAGACATCAGTCATTTCATCATTTCACTCAGTTGAGATCACAAATCATCTGCAACTCATGATATACCTACATTATAATACTCAGGTCATTTGCGAGCTTAAGGCTTGTTTACTTGTTTAGGTACAGTTTTGGGGCATAGTTACATAGATTTTAATCTTGCTTTTCATATACGGCGGCGGCTGAGACTGAGGCACGCACGTCTGAGACGCAATCAAAAGATTGGCTGTGGAATTTATTATATCTAGGTAAAAGCTTTTGTCTTTAGACGTGTGTGTCGGTCTAATGCATGTCTATGCACTTTCCGCGCCATAGCAGCAATACGCACGTTTCATAAAAACTGCGGTATTTTTCTGCCGCATTGATTTCCTCACTGCAAAATGTCGCCGTATATACATATAAAACAGAGCGCATTCAAAATAAGAATAACCTATTAATTACAATATATATAAATTGTTTTATTGGCACATTGTTCGATTTCATAGCACTACTAGTTATGACAATTCAATTAAAAAATCTCTCTACTTGACTAGTAGGAGTATTAGGGTTTTGAAAGTCTAGTTAACTTTTTATACATAGTCTAGAACACTGAAAACAAATCGGATTCCTTGAGGTCTCCGCCCACTACACCGTACCATAATACCACATGAATAAATACGGAGCAGAATAAAAACTTCCGAACAGAGCTCGAAATTCTTACCTATTATCATAGGGTTGTCACTCGGTAAAAAAAAAAATTAAGAATCAAAATATTTTATTCAAACATGTACCTAAGTATCTAATAGCTGTATATATATCTACAAACACTACATCAGGTAGGCATCTTTAAAAACAACCGAACACCCGAACTATGTAGCTAAACGCTAAACGGTCGCGTCGTCGCTGGCGGCACACCTGAACTTTGTCTACTCACTGAGCTAGTTCAAACCCCGGCGCCACACATAGCACAAATGTTTCAACACATATTTGAACACATATTTGATCACATGTGAAGCACCGGTATTTGCTTATTTGTTCAATAGAACAACCATACAATCAACCATAGATCAAATATGTGTTGAAACATTTGTCTATGTGTGGCGCCGGGGAAACCGGTTTGTCTCCGAGCGGGCGCCGGTGCAAGCCCCCCCCCCCCCGTCTGTCTGTGACAGGTCACGCACACATATGTCGTGCATGTAGTAGTGTAATGTGTGCGCGACGTTGTTTGAACTTTTTATTCTGCTCCGTATTTATTCATGTGATAATACCATGATGGCCCGGCCACGACTACGCGCGATTGGCGGCGCGGCAAGCGTGTTCGCTTTTCATTGCGCGGCCGAGGCGCTCGCCGCAGTTGTTTCCCTAGCAGCACAAGCAATGAACCGATAAAACGCTCACGCGCCGCCGACCGCGCGAAGTAGTGCCCAAACCGTAACCATCCCCGCACAGACGCAATTCGTCACTACTTAAAAAAACTCGTATCTCATAATTGTTAATCTTCCTGAGTGATCTTTACACTGTTAACTTCAGGGTTCATTTTCGTTTACACATCGAATTAAGATACGAGTTTTTTTTTCGTAGTGACGAGGGACGAATTGGGGATGTCTATTTTTTGCAATGTATAGAAAATCGAAAACCATTTCGAGATAAATGCTTTTTAACTCGTTTTCTGTAGTTATTTAATTTTAATATTATGTAATGAATTTATTACATAACAAATAAGCGATGACCTTCATTTGACATTGGTGTAAATTGCGTGACCGGTCCAAGTCGTACTTTATTCTGTGTGGTTAGAATTCTTCACAATTTACGCGTTGATTATACTACGGAGTTTGATTTGGACCCGCTGCCTGACATCTAGCACTTTGACAGCACCGGTAAAGTGACACTAGTTACAGTGTACCACTACGCAAAAAATAATTAAAGGGGTTGCCTTATCGTACGTATTTAGATAGATTTAGAAATTTGGCAGTGTGGGAGCTTTCAATTACACTCTGACGTCATCAACCAAAATAGTTTCAATAATTAATTTTGAAAAAAGTAGTGAACTAAATGACAAATTATTGAAATTAGTTTCTTATAATTGACTTTTCTATACAAAAAAAATATAAAAACCACTGGTAATTTTTTTTAGACATTCCCAATTGCTATACGAGGGGCGTTCAATATAAAGTGAGAATGAGATGCAAATTCTTTTAATATTAGGAAATTAAATACTGGCCGGTAAAGCTAATCTATCTAGCTGATTGCTATGAAAAAAAAACTAACTGTCTTTTGTTAACCGACTTCAAAAAAAGGAGGAGGTTCTCAATTCGGTTGTATGTTCTTTTTTTTTTTTTTTTAACGTGTGTTACCTCAGAACTCCGTCATTTATGAACCGATTTGGAAAATTCTTTCGTTGTTTGAAAGCATATGCTTCAAGGTTGGTCCCGTTGTTACCGGAATCCAGTTCTGATGATGGGATCCATGAGGAATTGAAGGAACTCTTCAAAAGTTCAAGGGAAATGTAAAGCGATTTTAGTATTTTCAGTGACAAATCGAGCATTTGCATTCATAAAGTGTCATTTGGTAAACTAGATCTGATGAAGAAGACCGCAGATGGCCAACGGAACTCCTCAACGGGTCAAATCTTGCAAGTTGAATTTGACTCACTTCCCGGTTTCTGATTGATTTCATATTTTACATGCATGTGTAAATCAGGTGACAATGCAATATTATTGTGACATGGAGCTAATCTGATGATGGAGTTGGAAGGTGGCCATAGAAACTCTGTAATAAAACAACACAACCCCGTCGAGTTTGGGTTCATTTGAAACGTCTTGACGAGCACTTTGATCCCAGATGGTAACCAGGGTCTGATGATGGAGCTGGAAGGTGGCCAAAGTTACTCCATAAAGTAACGGCACTTACCCCATCGAGTACGGACTCATTTGACTCGTCTCAACGAGTACTTTGGTCCTAGATGGTAACCAGGGTCTGACAATGAAGTTGGATGGTGACCATAAGAACTCCGTAGTAAAACGACATAACCCCATCAAGTTTGGTCTCGTTTGATTCGTCTTGATAAGTACTTTGGTAACCAGAGGCAAAAAGTACAGTCAGTAAAGAGTGCCAGTCCAGGCCATTAGCAACAACTAAAAAGAAAAAAATAAAAAATTTTAAATAAAAAATAAAACCGCCTTCAAAAAACACCCAAAAAAAACTTGGAAATAAAAAAAATTTAAATAAAAAATAAAACCTCCTTCAAAAAACCCCCAAAAAAACATAAAATAATAATTGATTGAACCGACCACAATAAGCATGAAAATATCTTTCTACTAATCTGTTTGAAGTTGGTGCCTCAGCACGAGCCAGCAGGAGTGTAGAAGCCCTATAATAGGTATGTAGGTAAGTTAGATTACTAGGTCCACTCCTGCTGGCTCGTGCTGAGGCACCAACTTCAAACAGATTAGTAGAAAGATATTTTCATGCTTATTGTGGTCGGTTCAATCAATTATTATTTTATGTTTTTTTGGGGTTTTTTTGAAGGAGGTTTTATTTTTTATTTAAATTTTTTAAAAAAAATATACGGTAATTTCTTTGCAATGCTATTGAGTACGTTAGCGAAAATGGAGAAAATTGAACTGCGCGCCGTTATCAAATACTTGTGTTTGAAAAATTTTTCTACGGACCAAGTCAATTTGGATTTGCGGGACACTTTAGGATCTAATGCTCCTCCGTATTCGACAGTCGCACGTTGGTGCGCCGAATTTAGACGTGAAAGAACATCGACAATGGACAACCTCCGCTCCGGACGCCCTACTACAGCAGTAACTGAAGAAATTGTGAAAAAAGTCGAAAACTCAGTTTTGGCGGATCGTCGTATCACGGTTCGTTTTATTGCTGAAAATGTAAAGATTTCAACGGGGAGCGTGCATAATATTTTACATGAACGCTTGGGTATGAAAAAGGTATCTGCGCGTTGGGTACCAAGAATGCTTACTGACACGCAAAAACAAACTAGACTAGAGATTTGTCAAGAAGCTTTGAACCTGATGCAGCAAGACCGGGAACTTTTTTTGGCGCGATTTATAACAATGGACGAAACATGGCTCCATCATTACGACCCAGAAACGAAACTGCAGTCTATGACATGGAAAAGGCCATCATCTCCAACTCCGAAGAAATTCAAGGTGAGCCCATCTGCCGGTAAGGTCATGGGCTCTGTTTTTTGGGATGGTAAAGGGGTATTTAATGATTGAGTATCTTGAGCATGGAGCCACTATTACGGGCACATTATACGCCAAACAAATAGCAACATTGCGCAATGAGATCCGCGAAAAACGGCGAGGTAAACTCTCGAAAGTTGTGCTGTTCCACCAGGACAAAACCCCGGCACACAAGTCCGCCGTTGCAATGGCTGCAATTCGTGATGCTGGGTTCGATATCCTTAAGCATCCTCCGTATTCACCAGATCTCGCTCCCAGTGATTTCTACCTATTTCCGAGATTGAAACAATACCTGAGAGGCCAGAAATTTGAAGACGACGACGCGGTAGTAGCTGCAGTACAAGATTTTTTCAGTACTCAAGATGAGACCTTTTTTAAAAATGGAATTTTCAGTTTAGAAAAAAGATATACTAAGTGTATTATGCTAAAAGGTGACTGTGTCGAAAAATAAAATGACATTTAGTAAAAGTTTTTTATAACATACTCATTCTCACTTTTTATTGAACGCCCCTAGTATGTCTGGTCTTATGGGTTAATACGACACCTTCTAGACGCGTACTGAACGGAGTGACGCTGCCGTATATTAGCACTGGTCTAGTTCCGTCGATATCAGAGGGCTAAGCGATGCCGGCACCGGGGCCATCACGCCAGAATTGCAAGTTTTGGATGAAAAACTAAATGGTTTCTTTTTAGCGCAAATATCGCCAATAGCTGACCGAAAAACGCAGTTTAGGTAGGCATCCAACAAGATAAATAAATAAATATTAGGGGACAATCTTACACAAATCGACCTAGTCCCAAACTAAGCAAAGCTTGTACTATGGGTACTAGACGACGATAAACATACTTATATAGATAAATAAATACTTAAATACATAGGAAACATCCATAACTCAGGAACAAATATTCGTGCTCATCACACAAATAAATGCCCTTACCGGGATTCGAACCCAGGACCTCTTGCTTCGTAGGCAGGGTCACTACCAGTCACTACCAACTAGGCTAAAGCGGTCGTTAAGATAGAGCGACGACTTGGTTAAGGTTGCTGGAAATCGTTGGATGCGGATGGCACAGGACCGGTATGTTTGGCGAACCTTGAAATGTTCAGCAGTGGACTTCTATCAGCTGAAATGATGATGACCGCCAACAAGGAGAACTTAAGCAAAAATTTGAGGGGCCAATTTCTTTTAAGCACCGGGCCTTTGGTTAGACGGCTAAAGCCACTGCCGGCACATCGCATACCGTGTTTTGTCTGTCACCTGATAGTCTACTAATTCATACGAAGATTTTTTTTGTGTCCAAACAGTGTCGTTTCCATTATAATACGGTCTAGTGAGCGGAAAACTTTAAAAGTTAGCTAGTAATTCATTCATTTTCATTGCTCTTGAGTGTAATTAATCAAACTAACTTAATCGCAATTGAATTAGCAATCATCAGCTAATAGAATTAAGGCCGCAAGCTGGTTTGGATGAATATTATAAATATTCTAACTTTTCTAACCGCGAGATTTTATAACAAATGGTAAAATGAGAATTTCCTGTCAGATGGTAATCGCTAGATGGCGATAGTATCGTGAGGTCTGATATTTCAGTCCTGCTTGTGATTGGCTCATTTAGTTATAAAACAATCCCAAATGTGACTTTTTTTTACATAAATCTGACCCGTGATTAACCTCTATCTCACCTGATGAAACGTGTAGACGAGGCCATAGATGTATTTCACTGGTTCACAGCCTATTCACTCTAGTCTCTGGGTGTATCTATCTGAATATACAGAGGATGGGAGCAAATTCCATTCCTTAGCAGTTCGTATTAGCAAAGATGAAGCGAACTGTGAACGTAAACCACGATACTAGCGCGAACTAGGATGCCACAAAACCCGCACTGTAGAAAAACACGGGGTGGAATTTCAAAGCGTCTGTAAACTCAAACTTTTACCCACCGTTAACGAATAAAGCAATTTTGAAGTACGCTATCAAGGAAGACGGTTGTCTTAGGGTAAAATCTTCTCTTCTTCTTCTAGTTCTTCGATCGAAATGTGACTTTTATAATGTTACGAAGACAGACAAGTACAGTCGAAGCAACTAAACCGCGTACTAGGGTAGAACCTTGCCAAATCATGATGACATTCCAAACATCGGCCAAAGAAATTATTTAAAATTGGCTGTCAGAATGATCCACCTTGTTACACGCTTCCGTATCCTCGACTGCACAAAGGGAACTGCTTTTAGTACACGAACATTTCTGGTGGCGCAAAAGATACGGCAACTACACCTACATCCAATTCCCCGATGAGCTTCCAACTGCTTATATCTCCAGGAAAGAAAGCACTTACACCTTCACTCTACCGCTGTAGCTTGTCGGCTTGTTGGAGCCGTTGGCGGAGACGCGCGAACCTGCCGTGCACCATTCGCAGCTGAGCCCGAAGCCGAGCCGACAGCTCGCGCTGCAGTTGTTGCACTTCCACCAGCTCGCGGCGCAGAGCTCGGTAGTCCGACCGCACCTGGCCGAGCGGAGGGTGAGGGGACGACAGCGAGAGGGGGATGCTCTGTAGCGTATTCACTAGAGGCAGCGAGGCAGGTAAAAAGAACGCAGGACGCTCGCGATTAATCGACGAATTTGGTGGCTTGGGGACTGGATGCCAGCGGACAGGGGAGCGGCAAGCGTGTTCTCTGTTGATTGCGGGGCCGAGATGCTCGCCGCACAGTGGTTAAAAGAAAACGCTCACCACGCCGCTGATGATGGCGTCCAATTTGAAGCATTGGGTACATCAGAACGCGCGTCCTGTTACCATGGCGTAACAATAACAACTGGTAAGTTAACTCGGCGGTCTAGTCAAGGTAATTACAAATACCTACAGAATGCCATACGGCACAGGGCCGCACGTCCCCCTAATACTAATATCCAGGCTCTAGTCCGTCTGACACTCAGTGCTCACCGGGACTCGACCGATTGTTCATAGCTATGCTGCATTGCTGCTTAATCAGTCTTCCCGCGCTATAGCACACGCGCAGCCACATCGTCTTAATCGATCTCTTTTTACGTGACTGTAACTCCTATAGTGAATACGCAGCTTAACTCAAGCAAGGCTTTGACACAGAAAGCTGATGTTGGTGAAGCGTTTGCTAATGTGTCTGTAAGACGGGTATGTATTACAATACCGAAGTACGAAAGACCGAATGTATTAAAACATCGAATGGGTCAAAAGACCGACACGATTTTTTTCTGAAACCGTAAACTTTTCAGAATTTATTAAAACGGCATCATACAGAACCCATTAGGTTAGGTTAGGTTTGTTTTATAACAATCTTAAAAAAAAAAACGGTTTCAGAAAAAAATCGTGTCGGTCTTTTGACCCATTCGATGTTTTAATACATTCGGTCTTTGGTACTTCTGTATTGTAATACATACCCCTGTAAGACAGCTTCATTTCTCAATCTACCTCGCCAGAGTTGAGCACTACCACAGCACAACGACAATGCCGACAGCCTACCAGAATGTAAACTGAATACATTCAGAGCCAACTTAGGGCATGCTGGGGAACGAAAAAAGTGAAACAACACTTTTTTCGTTCCCGGAGCCGTGTGGTTGGGAGTTGGGGGTTATGGGAGAGACGGCACTAGACACATTGTCTCCTTGATATAGCCGCAGCAAAGTCTAAGACTTTTGTGTTAAAGCCTGCCTTTGGATATGCGCCACGCTGCCCGCTTCCCCGCATCCCACCTCAACATTGCTCTATATGCCTTACTCGACTCGATAAACTGGTACCTAAGCTACAAGCGTTGTCGTTTTGCTGTGGTATTATATTCGAGCATCTTTCCCCCGCAGTTACCCAAATTGGCAAAATATGTAGGTATAAACACGAGACGAATGACGCCCGCACTGAAGTATCGTGGGCATGAGGTAACATGGTGAAATTGAAGCTTTTATATGTAACTATGTACAGTCAGCATTAAGTATATTGCAGCGAACAAGGAGCTCAGAAATATGCAAGCACGATTTATTTGACGGTGGAAGCATTTCACACCTCCACTAGACGGAGATAGTTTATTAAATTTTGTTATGATCGGTAGAGTTCTGAATTAAGTACTTACTAAACTAAGAGACCCACTACATCCCTGTAAAAAACTAGACATAATAATAATGAAGTATGTTTCGATACAAATACCAATAATTTTTGTTTGGAAAAATTACTTCGTGTCAAGTATCTTGCGGCGTATTCTTTTTGGCAATAGACATAATTTATTTATTTATTTATCGTATGGCTTCTGGTTCACTACTTAAACTAAATATTTAATAAACTAGATTCAAGGTATGCTAGTGCACTCTCTATGTCTCGGGTTTTAATGTCTGCCGCTAGCCCGCTAAATTTGGTGATTGGGCACTCAAAGACCATATGTCGGACTGTTTGCTCCGGGCAGCCACACTGACACCGTGGCGATTCGCACCACTCCCATTTGTGCCACAGGGACGCACAGTTACCAACCTCTGTTCTGATTCTGAATAGACATAAGAGTCCTTTTGATGAAACTATTTTAAAACGACTAAAACGTAATAATGCGTGTTCTGATATTATTGAGCTCCTTGACTGATACGATATACTGATGCTGACTGTATCAATTCAAGTCGATAGAGAATGTTAGGTGTACACAACAATTTATGTTCTATATAGAAAAAAATGTGTACAACATACATTTGATAATACTATAGCTAAACTTAGATGATATTATGCAGATAGGGCTCCAAAATAACTGTCTTTTTTCTCGTATTTTTAAACGCACGAAGCAAACCAGTTGGTGCGCCCAGTGCCGAGGTGGTGAAGGAAGATGGATTTGCCTATCTTTGGCGCCGACCTCGCTGACTGGTCACGGGTATGATGATGAATGTTGGTGTACGTCGCCGCTTATTTTAAGGACTTTGTAAAAGAGGAATTGATTTATATGGTGCGCGAGCGAACTTTATTATAATAAAGATTTCACAATCGTGACATGATGCGCAAGACCACGTGGCTTGCCCACCTCCTTGAACGCGGCAGCACGGCGCAACCACCAGCCATTCTTTCTCAACCAGAGTCCCTAAAGCCTTTGAGTCCTAGCTGCATAATACCATCTGCCCCGTAGCACACTAACGGTTTCGCATCCAAAACATTTTCACACAAGCATTGAAATAGGTGAAAATGATTGGACGCGAAAGGCTAATACTTAAAGCATTAACTTTCGACGTCTAACCCAAGTACGGTTATTATTTAATACGTTCACAAAACGCTTTTTGTGTTGATTTTTATCACGTAAAAATGCAAAGCTGTCGCGTATAGAAGCCAAAAAATTAATCATATCTGTGATGTTAGCTGTCAAAAGATAATTGTTAAAACTTTATATTGACAAGTGCTGGTTAGGGCAATGGAAGTTTAAAACTGTAGTCCGCCAAGTAAGAGGTGAGGCGTTATGAGGCGAGCGCCGGTCAGGGGGCTTTGTCGGCGGCTGTACCGCGCCGAGTACTAATATCAATAAGCATGAAACGCTGCTGCTTGGGATAGTTCTGTATTCAATTATAATCATATAATATGTTAAATTTGTCTAGAAAAAAATTATAAGAAAACCATATTGTTCCTGGCAAGTGCCCTACCGTGCTAAGCGCAAAAGTGGTATCCTATAAATTGTACTGTTGATTTTTATGACATTGGATAGCTTAAAAAAATACGCAATTAATGAACTAAGCCAAACAGCGGAATCTTATTTAAAACGTGTGAAACACCCTTAAAAAAAAATCCTTCCCAGTTCCATATTAAGATATTGATTAAATAAATAATAAAGAAAACTGTATATTAAAAACAAAAGCTGTTTTTACAACACTTAAATTTTCTTGAGACTAGCTTTCACTAGCTATTTATTTTGTAAAAGATATCTACATTGATAAAATTGTGTAAAGAGTGTATAAGAGACTAAATTGTGTTTTGAACGATTTACAAGAAAAAAACATACTTAGGCTTCAGAAAGTCAACTCTCAAATTCCATTGAAAGTGCTATTTTAGAACAATTTTATAAGAAATATCCCAAACGGCAACAGAGACAGAACGCTAGTATTTCTCTGACCTTCTGTCAGCGCTTACGCAAGTGGCTGAAAACAAATAGTCGTTTTAGAGTTTACTGCAAAGCATCAACAACAAATATGCTGCATTGAGTACTATCACATTTTATAGGTGGTTCAATTGGCATTATATTTAAATTTAGTATCAATATGTTCATTGATAAGCTTGTGGGATATCTTGTGCATATTTCCTAAAGAATAATTTACTCAGTTATTAGGGGGTTATTAGTCTGTCTCTCTGTTAAGTTGTTGTAACTGTGGAGTTATTCAGAAAAATAAATTATAATTAAAGTAAATCCCGACACATTGCACATCTATAAAGATTCTGAATATACTACAGGAAAAAAATGCTATACTTGCGGTTCTGTCATATGCAAGCATTTATTTTCCTATGGTTGACATTGTCAATATTAAGTAACTTCATAGTTTGCCATGTGTCACGATTTATAGCTAAACCGTTTGAATGAGTCCTCGCCCGCGCGGTACTGGGGCTGGGGAGGTATGACGACAAAGGGGGTCGGGAGAGGTGCGGGCGGCAGGCACACGAGGCGCGCTCGCCGCCCGTACCTTCTCGGCCCCCTTTGTCGTCATACCCCCAGCCCCTGTACCGCGAGGCGAGGACTCATTTAAACGGTCTAGCTATACTTCATAGCAGCCATTTACTGTAATTGTTTAAAAAACTCATTTTACAAAAAAAAGGTGGAAAACTTAAGTAAAGCACCTGTTGTGTGTAGTAATGTGTTTGTACACACAAATTGATGTTAAAATTTGAAAAATGAATTAAGCTCCATATCAATTCTGTGCACTACTACATGCAACAGGTCCTTAAGGTTTTTACCTATAAGAAATGTGAAGTCAATGCGTGCATTAGCACAGATAGTAATAACAAGTCCACAGTTACAATATGGTCATGGGGCTACACATGTCACAAAAAAATGAATGACAAGGATCTTTAGTCTTATAAATTTTTAGGGAAGAATTACTTTGCATATTTTACAGTTACAGGCTGTTGATGCCTGTGCAGCGGCTTACCTCGGTGACGGACTTGAGCAGATGCATGACGCACATGTCCTGGCTGTCGACGGCCACCACCAGCCCGTTCTTGTCGTCCACCTTCCACGCCATCAGGTCCAGCTGCTCATCTGTTTGTTTGGCCTGTACGAAATAAGTAGTTATTTTGTATAAAAATTAATTTGATTTTGATCCTTTACAAAATGAAGGACAGTGGATTCAAACCTGAGCTTGCTGTTCTGTTTCAATATTTATGTTATGTATTGTTTCCAGGTTGGTAAATTGGTTGATAATAGTTATTGGTTGACTGTCTCAAAAAAAGTACATGTTTATGTGGGTAAATGTTTATGGAAAATATTGTTTATGGTGGTTGATACATTAGAAAGAGTCTAGTTAATGATCAAGTAGATCTTGGGTCTAATTATGTTAATTAGTGGGTAGCAATTTCACTAAGGTTTAAATCTGCGTTAATATGTAAAAAGTATTATATAATTATTATTTAATTAATTGTTGTGTATTTTTAAAAATAGAACTTGCACAGAAAGGGGAATAATTATTTCACATATTTCGTACTTAAATATAAATCTGCTGCAAAACGTTTTCTTTTGATCTGGTATCCCTAATTTCAAATGAATCAATAAAGAATGGGACACAAAATAAGCAAAATTGTTTTGAATTTTAATGGCATCTGTAAGTAAGTACAAACACACGTTCAATTAATGTCCCACTGTGTTTTGACCCATAAATAAGCCAGCACACATTACATTTGTATGGTGTGCATGAATAAATGTTAAACAATACATACAGCATTGTTTCCGCGACCTAGAACCTTGATGTGACCTATAACACAGTAACCTTTACCTGCGCAATGTAGGAGTATATCTCTATTTGCATATATCCTAGAATTAGCAGCCTTTGCCCTTTCAGAATCCTAGCGATTCATCTATAGGCATGTACGACCAGGCGGCTCAATGACCCACTTTTTAATACCGCTACAAACAAACAAACCTACACTTATAAACGATATACTTACCGATTCATCGAGATCTTCCATCGTTATTTCTTTTTCAGTCATGTTTAAGCCGGTTCGAAGATTTTTTTAGTCACAACAATTAGAAAAAAACAAAGCCCAAAAGCAGCGAGGCGACCATTTTCAGGAAATTGACGTTAGTGGACTTGCACTGATTTCATTTTAAGCGTGTGTGAAACCACGTTTAATTATTTCCATGTTTTCTTTCTTTTTAAGTAAATATTGTCCTTATTACAATACGATAAAGTGCCATTTTAGTTACAGAGTATGGTTGCCTCTTAGAAAAATAACGAAACTGACGGCTATCCATACACTTCATGAAAATTTAAACGTCAAATCAAATAACGCGTTTTGTTTTCAATACATTGTAAAAACGTAAAATCGCTGTCAATTGAAATTGCGAACAATGTAAATAAACCATTTAATGAAATATCCTTATTCTAGCACTTGTTTATTGTTTTAATGGTTTAGGTTAGTGTTGTGGTAAGTATTAATTAAATAACACACGGATTTAGCAGTATTTGATAAGGGAAAATGGAAATTAAAGACATTTTAAATACAAGGTTTGTTTACATTGTTTGCAATTTGAATTGACTGACAGTTTAATGTGTAATGTGAGTAATCCCATCTATCAAAATGTTTCGAAAATACATTACACCAATTTATTATTGCAAAAAAGGTGTATTCCGATACATACATTCTTCCAAAAACTATATTCAAACTAAAACAAAAAAGTAAAGCACGAAACGCCAAAAGCGGGAAACAGTTTGAATTCATTTCACTTCACTTTAATGAAGTTATTTAGCACTAGCCTGCCGTCCGTAGCTTCGCCCGCGATAAATTATTTTTCCCGTAGGAAAAGGTACCTATTTTCCCGCGGTAAAAAGTAGCCTATGTCACTCAGTGATAATGTAGCATTCTAACGGTAAAAGAATTTTTGAAATCGGTCTAGTAGTTTCGGAGCCTATTCAATGCAAACAAACAAACAAACAATCAAATCTTTCCTCTTTATAATTCTTCTTTTTTTTTGCACTTCGCAGAAATTTAGTAAAGCAAGAGAAATATTTTTATTAAGATTTCGGATGAATTTTTGAAGTTTAACTTCTGCTTCGTTTCCGTGGGTAATTGTTGGGATATACGATCGATCACCTCTAGCTAGACTACAGTACCCGGCCATAAAGATTGCACACGGTCTTTGAAAAAAGACTGCAAATGTCCGACATTTGCAGTCTTTTTCCAAAGACCGATGTATTTTTACGTGTCACACACACACAAAAAAAAAACAAAAAACACATCGGCAGGGAGCGAAACTTTGGTGCGGGTGACGTCATTATGACGTGAAGTCGCAAACAGGATGTTTTTAAAATAAAATTGCCCCCTCGAATGTTTCTTAATAATTTAGTGGTGATGTAAATTAAAAAATACGATATATATGAATAAAATATTTTATTGAGTACCTAATCTAATTCTAACATAAATATATATTTCCTCGAGTGAATGAAACAACACAACAAAATTTAATTTAATGTTTTGTTAAATGACGACGTATGCAGAATGCTTAACCCTTTGGATGCCTTGTACCGGATCCGTACCCAATTTAAGGCTTTCTTCTTGTTTTTTTTTTATATCTGTATCATTGGATTTATATGAAACTGTTGAGGCTAGAATGCACGACTTCTAAAAATTGTTCTTAAAATTGAAACATAATTTCGCATTTTTAGTATATGTAGGTACATGTACCTACTTACATTCAGGGCAATATAACTCTCGAATCTCCCGCCAGTTATTAAAGTTGGCGTCGTACTGGTAAAGGCCCTAAGGTAAGAAAGGGTCATAACCCTCATAACCGCAAATATTGTTGAAGGTCAACCTTTCATCATCTAAATCAATTCCTTTTGGTGGCAAAAGCAATTCCAAACCACAAGCCCATCTATGAAAATTGACTACGGTATATTTGACATTGATTTTTATCAGTAAACTAAAGAGGTCTAGATATAAACACTGTATGTAGCTAGACGTCATACGTCTGTCATCGGCACCAAAGTTACGCTCCCTGCACATCGGTCTTTGGAAAAACACTTTAATGTCCGACATTTGCAGTCTTTTTTCAAAGACCGTGTGCAATCTTTATGGCCGGGTACTGTAATAGAAGGATTTAATATTTGAGCATTAGGCTCAGTTGCATTGAAGCTATTTACCTGTAAATATCTATGCGAATCAGGGAATTCAATTAAATTAAAAACCATTTCATATTTATATACATTTATTTGTCTTTATTCATTTAGACAGAGACGAGATTTAGAGTACGTGCCGGAACACGGGTAAAGCGCAAAGCAGGGAACGGCCCGGATACCACCGCTCAAGCTTCGCTCCTTCACGCAACTAGCAAGCAAGTCCGCTCTGGATCGTTCACTACTCTGCGATAGAATAACATTTATAATATAATTTTACATGCCGATACTTCCTGTACTATTATCCATCAGTCAGTGCAATGAGAATCACTGAAAAATCGTGATGCAATCAACAGTTATATTTGGAACTAATAGTTAGCATGTGACGGAGTGACCTGGCCAGTAAAAGTGGCAAGAAAGAATAATTTTAATCAGAAAAATAGGCCCGCGTTTTGTGTCATTGTGTGTGTGTGTGAAGTTTAGAGAGACCATCATATCATTGTATTTTTATAATTCAAATTTATATTATTACTAGCTGACCCCGCAAACGTTGTTTTGCCGTATAAAAATAGCCTGCGACCTATTCTCAGACCTACCGAATACAGAGAAAAAAGTTTCATGAAAATCGGTCAAGCCGTCTCGGAGAGTTCGGTAACAAACACTGTGACACGAGATTTTTATATATTAGATTAAATTAAGATTTAGTAAGTAGGTATATTAGAGTTACTGTAGTTGATATGGCGAATTAGTGAATAAGACTGTACCTAATGCCATGTAAATATATTTTTCTAATGTTCAATAAATAAATTTCAAATACGCCCCAAACTGTAAACCGAATAACAATGAGAAAAAAAAAACAATTTACCTATATGATGACAAACAGAATCGCAAACTTGATTTTTAAAATTTTCGTGTATACCAATATTGTCCCTTATTAGTTTTCTATTTATTTAATTAATATTTAGTGTTCCATATATAATTATTTTTAAAAGATTTAAGACAAGAAGATTAAAAAAAAATAAGAACCAATATAGAAATTGAAACTTGTTTTTTGAAATCTTTTGCCTAGTTTTATGTGGCGTATAAAGCCAAAAAATAAATTACAAAAAGGACATGTAAATGAGCCCTCTGTGGCATACGTGCAAACATCGTTATAACGCTGCAAAGTTGTTTAAAATTCGACATTACACCAGTAAAAACTTTGACATCCTCCCATATCCAATTTTAATCTAACTGAGATACAAACAAGGTCCACGTAACATTTCACAGAATTTGACGTAGCCCTTAATTATTAGGGCCGATACAGACGGACTGCATTCCAACTGCCTACTGCCCATACATTTTCCATTGCAGTCGGCAAAACTGCACGCAAAATGCGCACTAGCTTCGACTGGAAGTGCATGGGCAGCCGGCAGTTGAAATTGGAATGCAGTCCGTCTGTATCGGCCCTTGAGCCTTGCCACTCTGTCCCATGCCGTAGTGACATAGTCAGATATCGTATTACACATCGTATGACAGCTAACAACAACTTTATCATTAACAGCTAGTTTCAGGGCCAGTTGTATAAAGGTACCTATCTAACGGGATCGCGGCTTCCTCTTACTATCAAATATTTGGTTGCTTCAATTCGATTATCTAATAAATACTTAAAGGGCATGACATTTATAAACAAGGAACCCACAAAGTGACTATTTGCCCCTTTTTCACTGTACGACGTTGGAAAGAGACGGCTATATCTTTGTTAAGGCTGGTATTTTAGTGGTCCATTAATAGGTCAAATTTTTATATACATACGTGCGTATGCCTTGTGCATTTAAATGTCATGTCGTTAAGTATATTTCCATTTTATACAACTGGTACTAAGCCAACGACATGTATGTTACTAGTCTAAATACAAAATATACTTCTCAATATTAAGTTAGCGCTCCGCTCGGATGAGAATCCTGCCTTAAGACCGTCCAGTAGAGTCCATTTTAGTATTGCACGCGCTAAATTTGATACAATTTACGAATAACAGCCATACTCAGAGACTTAAATTGTTAGTGACGGTTTCCCGTACAGTATTTCAAAAAGAAAACGAGTTTAGTGCAATATAAAATAAATTGATTTCTCTGAGTATAGCGGTCGAAGGTATTGGGTTAACTAAATGAAAATTGTATTCATTTAGTTCCCCATACTTTAGGCTAATTAAAAGTAGCCGAATTACAAAAAATAATTGAAACATCTATTAAGTAGCAATAATACAATTAATGCATAAAAATGTCTAATTAAAACAAACATTTTGTACAAATAAAACATAGTGTTACTCGCATACTTGACACGTCCGGTTGAATTTGGAGTAAAATATCGCGTCTAAAATTTGTTAAGACCTATTTAAAACTTGTCAAAAAAAAACTGCATATATCAGCTTTGGGTATTTGTAATTCTATAAATAATTAAAATTATACATAACTAATAATCGATACGTTTGCATAACGTAAACTAACAATTAATTACAATACAAGTACCTATAGTCTAATTTATGAGGCATTCAGAAAAAGGTAAACACATTATACTGTTGCGTAAGCCAGGTTGTCCGTCGAGCACACCAGAACATAAGTTTTGAGGAAAAATAGGGATGTTGACACCACCAATCAACTGACGTACTTTTTATGAGCTGTCAAAACAGATTTCTCCCATAGAGTTTGAATGGCAATAGCAACATATGACGTCACTTGTTCGCATACTCAATTAACTATTTATTTGTTTTAAAGCAACAAAAAATCTAATTTTGCAGTTAATCGAAAATTAATCTGGGTTTCAGGGCTAAAATAAAGCGTTTTTTTACTGGAGTCGTGTCTTTGAATTATTTTTTAATGGTGTCAACATCCCTATTGGGTCTTAAGGCCTATTCTTGCTAAGGACGGGTCAAGGACCAATTTTCTTACACGCATACAGGGCGCGCGAGACGCTCAACAGGCTCCATGTGTTCGTCTCTTTCTAAATGCTAATGTAAGAATATAGGGAACTGAATGCCGGTTACTAGGCCCCGCGAGCCGAGCGAGCTAGAAATTCGCCGTTATTATAGCATACCTAATCGTCGGCGAACGAAAGCCGACAGCTACATAAATAATATCATGGTTTCTCTATTTATATCAAATCGAAATTATTAAAACGAGACAGTCGGGTTCAAACATTTCAGCAAATATATGCACAGTAAAAATACAAGTTGGCCTTTAAACTTTAGTGTAGACTTAAACAGATGTTAAACGAAACCAAATTACGTCACTACTTTGAAAAACGCTTCAAATTAACCCTTAATTCGATACCGGCAACATGTTTGCCTTCAAACAGAAATCAAAGCCATATTGGCAACATTTACGGTCCAAAATCGTATGTCTTGACAGACTTGTGAAATGGTTTAAGGGTTAAAGGGCACGGAACAAAGTTAACTTGATAAGATTATCGATGTTTAGATACGAGCTTTTTTAAAAGTAGTGAAGAGTTAAATTGAAATGCAACTTTTTGTCTTGGACAAAGAGGGGCAAAATTTATTGTTAGGCTATTAACGTGACACGGTCAATAGACAGGTACCAATGAGCCAACTAAACCAAATAATACTGTAGCATATTTATTACGTGAGCAACTTGTTCTAAAGACCATTATTCAGAATCACGACGCAATGCGCTTTTGAAATTAAAAAACTCGAATCCACCCGTATATTTTACGACGCCAAATCGCATCATGATTCTGTACTTCAGTCCTAACCCCTAAAACAGTAATAAAATAACTAATTGTATCACAATAAAATAAATATGTCAAATACCTGACACTAACATATCTGAAGCCGACTGTGTCAATTCATTATTGACTTGAAAAAGACCTAAGAGTAGGAAGCGGTCAAAAAAGCAAGATAAAATTTGGCTTTGCTTACTTACGTACCCGAACGTTCAAACCATATGTTCACTTAGAGGCGACCGTGTTCATATAACTTGACCGCACTGATATAAAGTTTGCGAGGGATGGAGCATAAAGCCTAGTTGACTCAGTGTCAAATAAATAGCGTGAGCAGCATAATAATTGAAACCTATCCAATTCTCGCAGCGATGTTCAAATTCTACAAGATCCATTCCCATTTACTTATTCATCCAAATGAAATAAATACAACGTCCACAAGCAAACAGAACAATCTAACATTTGATGTTTGGGACTGATCTGACTTTTTTTTAACTGAGCAGTAACTCACCTCTATCTTACTTGAAGGAAAGCGCAGATGAGACCGAATATGTAGCTCACTATTCACTCTTCACGTATTGGAAAATCAATCTCATGAGAGAGGAAGTATTACGAAATTATTGGTAACTATTGAAGTGTTATGAAACGGAATTTCATTCAAAAATATCCGCGACCACTTTTATTGTCGTTTGAAATGTTCCACGGCATTAAGCTAATCGAATGGTTCCGAGTCAACTAGGAATTAGCAGCGTAACTCGTCCCCTGGCGTTGAACACAATAAGACTGTACAGTGAAATGAATCAGTCGGAGCATCCATTTAATTGACTACACCCAGCCGTGGGTAGGGTCTTATCACAACGGACCACACTCGTTTGGAACGAGCTCAGCATGGTCCCAAACCGAAAGCCTGGAAACTCAGTCCAATTACTTTTTTCATAAAAATATTATAGACTCGAGTCATCAGCGAGTATTGACTAGGCCATACTAACTTAGTTCGAATTATTAAGTGTGTCGATCTAAGCAAGGATTTAAAGGAAACTTGTCACTAGTTTTGTCTGCGACTATAAGCTGGACGCTAGGCCATTAGTAGCCGCTACTTAATGCAGCAAGTTGCCAGCACTAGTAGCCTAGTGGTGCAGCTGCAAAGGTTTTTACTTTAACTTTTCAGTCATTGGTTGTAATTGGACAGGTCCCGGCGGCAGAGGAACTGTCGACGCTCACTTGAGCGTGTCGGTGGTGTCAAACACCTGTTCGGTGACGTTGACGGCGTCCGATGAGAGCGTCTCCTTGAGGTGCTCCACACAGTTCTTTGGGATCATCGTGCCTGGAAAAGGAAATACATGATGCTAATTTTTTTTTTCAAAATTATAGCGAAACTAGATCATTTAAAATCAGAAAAGGGTATACAGTGTACGAAACGAAAGTTGTCTTTCCTCTAAACTTAAGATTTATTTAAATGGGCCGAAAGTTGGTCAGGCGTCCCACACGCCGATGTAGACTTGACAAAAAAAATATTGACTATAGACCTATAGAAAACTTGTTTCAAACTACTTCGGCGAACGAACGTCGTCTTCACGTTAGTCTGTCCGCCTACTGAGGCGACCATATTGAGGCGGATGCAGCTGTCGTTCGCCGAGTGCGGCCGACCATCCTGCTGCGACCACCGTATGTTGCGTGCGGCGATGAACTCAGTGGAATTGGAATAGCCTCTTTATGGTCCGGCCACCACTTCGCGCGACCGGCCGGCAGCGGCGAGCGTTTTCTCCGTTCATTGCGCGGGGAACGCGCTCGCCGCACAGTGATTATCTGACGGCACACGCAAAGAACTGATAAAACGCTCCGCGCTGCCGCCGGTCGGTTAGGGTGTTAAAGGAATTTCTTAGCAGACTATATGTAATAATTAAATTATCAGGGGACAATGTTACACAAATCGACCTAGTCCCAAACTAAGCAAAGCTTGCACTATGGATACTAGACGACGATAAAAATACTTATATAGATAAATAAATACTTAAATATATAGAAAACATCCATAACTCAGGAACAAATATTCGTGGCTCAGCACACAAATGAATGCTTCGCAGGCAGGGCCACTACCAGCTAGGCTAGAGCGGTGGTAAACGTGTCGGTAGTGTCGGTACGGACCCACTATCTTGAGGCCGGCGTCGGTCTTGATGCGCACGACCTGCATCTTGTTGAGCTGCGAGCGCTGCGCCAGCACCGCCTCCACGCGCGCCCACACGGCCAGCACCGAGCCCGAGAGCACGTGGTACGTGCGCAGGCGCAGCCCCACCTGCAACACGCACAAGAACAATCACCATTAATCCTCAGGAGCCTGTCGCATAACAAACTACAACTAATATTACAAGCGGAACTCTAGCTTCAAACCAGCTTAGACGACGGCTTAGCTTTAGACGACCAGATGGCCTAGTGGTTAGAGAACCTGACTACGAAGCTTGAGGTCCCGGGTTCGATTCTCGTGTCGGGGCAGATATTTGTATGAAAAATACGAATGTTTGTTCTCGGGTCTTGGGTGTTTAATATGTATTTAAGCATGTATCTATCTATATAAGTATGTTTATCCGTTGCTTAGTACCCATAACACAAGCTTTGCTAAGCTTACTTTGGGACTAGGTCAATTGGTGTGAATTGTCCTATGATATTTATTTATTTTATTTATTTAATTATATTAACTAGAAAGGGAGTTTCGCTTGTAATATTTAAGTTGTGCTTTGTTATGCAACAGGCCCCAGGTCCTCCTAGAGTAGCCTCTTTGTTCCATCCAGATAACAAAGTTTGATATCTGGTTAACTAGGTGGAACGTTTCTTCCGCGAAGAAAACCAGTGTAGGTGGAACTGTAATTTCTTAATCTTAAGAGGGTTTATACCTGCTGAGCTGGCAACGTTGCATTTTTGTTAGTTTTTCTCGATTATTCCATAAAAATTGAATGAAAATTAAAAATGTTTTGTATACAAATTGTTCTAATATATAACATAATGTGTCTACTGCAATAATAATTCGTGATAAGACTTTTATTTTCTTTAAAAACCGTTAGGTAGGGGCCAGTGGCGAGGCGTGAATTTTTTTCCAGGTAAAGCCGGACGAAAAAAAGCAAACAAAAATCATATCCCATTTCTTAGTAGTTATACTAGGTTATATTCTTGAAAACTAGTACTTACCTACGTGCAGTAATTCGGTCCATAAGACTGCAGCATATTTATCCTTTCACTGATATCAGTATCAAAACAATATGTTACTTATACATGAATTAGACACTGAATTATAATCAGATTTACAACCTGACAGACGATAATATGTACGATTAAATTTCACCGATATTGCGTATCAACACTGATCTAATATTGTGTTTTTATTAAAATTATTTCACATAATTTTATTATAATATAAATAAACAAACTACAATACAAAACACTGAGCGATTGACATGACATTACCTAATGTTGTCATTTCAATAAATACCACACCACAAACAAATCGACCGCGCTAGCGGATCACGTCCGGCACGTTCTATGGCTCCGAATCGTACATACAGTGACACATTCCGGCAGCGCGGCACAGCGAATACGATTTGGTGTTGTGCAGCGTGCTGAGCACAGCCCGTGGCGGTTTAATTTTGTCTGTTTATAAATCTTATTATAAAAATAGATAAAATATCGTTTTACACTAAAACTCGATATTTTAAAATTAAATTTCGCTCCAGTAATTTTAAATAAGTCTACGAATGGCTGCATGAATGTCAATTCCGTCGGCTATTCCAAGT
This sequence comes from Archips crataeganus, assembly GCA_947859365.1. NCBI lineage: Eukaryota > Metazoa > Arthropoda > Insecta > Lepidoptera > Tortricidae > Archips > Archips crataeganus. The sequence goes on along the minus strand of OX402065.1, from coordinate 16,703,392 downwards.
GGGATAAATTAATTTAAAAAAAAGCTTCTGTCAAAGTGAAATTAAGCCTTATGCACAATGTAGAAAGTCTTTTTTTAAATGTGATAAGCCGATAGAGACCGGGTTATCTTCAGCCTATTCCATGCCTATTCTTACGGTAGACGCTTGTAGTGAATCTATGGTTTTATGAATGAATATTTACATGTGTGAGTGTACAATTCCTGCCGGAATACTGAATTTATGAATGACTGATTGGTCTTGTGGATATTTTGATGCGTTTTGTTACTGCACCATTTTGAAAAACACTTAAAAGTTTATTATGGAAGAGTAAGTCTCTATACAAACAATCGGTTACTAAGAGAAGCGTTTGGTTACTTCAAAATTTTAGGCAACCCGCTGGGAATCGAGTTGTTAGCACCCTTCGCCACTGGTAGGGGCCGAGAGAGGTGCGGGCGGCGAGCGCGCCTCGTGTGCCTGCCGCCCGCACCTCCCCGGCCCCCTTTGTCGTCATACCTCCCCAGCCCCAGTACCGCGCGGGCGAGGACTCATTTAAACGGTCTTGCTATAGTTATCCAGAATGAATGTATCTTCCGCGTACATACATCTCTGAAATGGCTGAGGTGAGGAGCTTAAAAACACAATTTTCCGAAAGTTACACATTTCAAAAGGTTTACTGTTTTGCGTGCCAAGTGCAACCATATATTTCAAACTAAATACAAACTAAAATATAGATGCACAGAAAAAACCCCAGAAAAAAGACCAATGCTGGGAATCGAACCCAGGTCCTCAGCGTTCCGTGCTGCGTGCTTACCCCTACACCATCACTGGTCTAGAAGTTAGCGACGAATCTTTCCCATACATCGTACACTTCAGTCTGTTATAATCACATTAGGGAGTGATAAAGCGCATCTATGTTAATGCCCTCTACCGAGAGACTTCAACACTCCTTCGGAGCTACCCGCTCACCTGGACCAAGAGATGGCGCTACTAGGCCAACTTTTACAAGTTAAGTATGAAGTATCTTTTTCTATTTACTTTTTATTTTTTGGTTTCACGGGATGACCGTAAAAGTGATAAAAAAATGAAGTTGAAGAAAAATAAAAAATAAATAGAAAAAGATACTTCATACTTAACTTGCCAAGTGCAAAACTAAGGTCGACAATGGATTGCGATAGGCTGTCGCTAACATGGTTGGTCTGTGTACAGCACTGACCTCGCAAGTGGTCGCGTTCCGGCAGCTGCCGCGCCAGTAGGCGTGGCTGCAGACGCGGCGCGAGGCCTCGTGCTGGGCGCGCCACGACGTCTCGGCCTCCTCTAAGGTCACGCGCTTGTATTTCTTCTCGATCTCGGCGAGCGACTCCAGCCGCAGTTGGAGGCCCGTGTTAGGTCTACGAGAGAGGGCTGGATACAGTGACAGTGGAAACGGAGTAATGGTGATCGCGCGAAGACCAAGTGAAAGCACCGCGGTTCTCGGAAAGGTCCTGTGTCGATTAGACACGACACAGAAACTTAGGTAGGTTTAGGTTATGTTAAGTTTGCATCGTCTCGAAGGGCCAATAGCACACAAAAGAAGGAGCTCCGCGCGGAGCTCCGTTGACACTGTTTCTGTGTCAATTCAAATTGGGAAAAACGCTCCAGTGAATATAAGCTTCAGTAAAAAACCATCTGGGAAAAAATGCGAATGTAAATTTTGCTACTTAGAAAGGATTAGACACAGATTGTCTTGAAATCGTAAAATGTCCCAAACGCAAAATACCCTAAACTTAAAACGACCTACACGCATAATGTCCCAAACGCAAAATACCCTACCTAAACGTATATTGTCCTAAAGTCGTAAAGAAGGAAGTTGATAAAATAAATTAAAGCAGTCGTAGCGAGGATGACTTGTGAATTACTTCATAGGATAGGATTAGGATCCATAGTCTACGATTGGAATGGTTACTCTCAAAATATTATAAATTCTCAAAATCCATACTAATATTATAAATGCTAAAGTGCGTCTGTCTGTTAGCTCTTCATACTTAAACCGCTGAGCCGATTTACATGAAATTTGGTATAGAGATAGTACTTATGATATGACTCATCATAAGCAAAGCCCGGACGACGGGAGCAAAAATGCACTTTTAACTAGTAATATTGTGTAACAACCTTGTCGCGAATTGTCGCGAGAACATCAAAACGGTAAGTAGAAACGCATCATATTAAATTTGTGTGCTAGTAACACTACTGAGGGGGAAGAACTTAGTAGAAATAGAAAAAAAAACGAAGCCAATTGTCAATGTCAAATGAAATCTAACCGTTTGCGTTTCGTTTACTTTGCATTGTCCAAAAAGCAGTTCCAAAATAATGATCGAAAATATTCAATCGTGATTTAATTATCGTGCATAATTCGTGGAGAAATGCGGTAAAATTGAAAATCCGGATTTTGTGCGGAGGTCGTTAAAGATAGTCCAAAACGCAAAGGGTTTGACATGGACAAAAGTGACAGATGACTTCGTTTTTAGGGTTCCGTAGTCAACTAGGAACCCTTATAGTTTCGCCATGTCTGTCCGTCTGTCTGTCTGTGCGCGGCTAAGCTCAGAGATCGTTAGTACTATAAAGCTGTAATTTGGCATGAATATACATATCAGTCACGCCAACAAAGTGGTAAAATAAAAAATAAAAAAATAGTTTTTTTTAGGGTACCTCCCATAGACGTAAAGGGGGGTGATTTTTTTTCTCGACTAATCCTATAGTGTGGGGTATCGTTGGATAGGTCTTTTAAAACCATTGCGGGGTTGCTAACATGATTTTTCTATTCAGTGATCTGTTTGCGAAATATTCAACTTTAAAGTGAAAATTTTCATTAAAATCGAGCGTCCCCCCCCCCTCTAAAATCTAAACTTTAGGTGGAAAAATTTGAAAAAATTCAGAATGGTAGTAAATATATCAAATTTACTAGGAAAATTATAGCGGCTAAGATTGCTTGGAAATTATGTGTAGTTTAAGAGTAAATAGTAGCCTAAGGTATAAAACATACCTAAACTTGGATGATTCCGTACACATACGAAATCCTTAGAAAAATATTACTTGTTTTTTTTGTAATGGCTACGGAACCCTACCTTGTGCGTGTCCGACACGCTCTTGTTTACTTTTTTTTCTGTTTCTACTAAGTACTGAGCACGAACGGCTTGTCAGCCATTAAATCTCACAAATGTCAACTCGAACACTTATAAAATATTTCCAGTAAACAATATGAGATAAAAATAAAACAGCTGCAGTTTCTCGATTTTCAGAACGCCGACTGTCGAAAAAAAATATAATTAGCACCTCTTAAAAAAACTTTACTTAGCCAATTGAATGTAAAACTGAGCTCGAAGTGCCAGGCTCATGGTGGCTTGGGATGGACTATAAGGGGAGTTGGGAGGTCCTCCGAAGGAATCTGAGGGTTCCGTTGCTCAAAGGAATGTGGGTACATTGTATGTACACATTCCTAGTTGAAAGTAAAATGCTTTGTTTACTGATATACCTGAAATCTAGACTAAATACTTTGTCGCTATGAATTTTACTGTGAACCTAGGAATACTCCGCGACAAACCTGACATGTAAGATAATAAGTTTGATCAATAAATTTCTGATTCAAAAATTGTTTGTATGGATGTCGATAGAATAGTCGTTATCTAATTAAGCACTAGTGAAAAGTGCATTTTTGCTCCCGTAGCTCGGGCTTTGCTCATAAGTTACAAGTAATATCGTGCGTGATATGCTTAGGGCATTTTGCGTTTAGGCCATTTTGCGTTTCGGTCATTTTGCGTTTAGGGCATTTTGCATTTAGGCCATTTTGCGTTCGTAAAATAGGTCATTGTGCGACGGGGGGGCTAAGAAAAAACCGGTTGTCTGTAAAGTCGGTTTACAGACGATAGTTTAACGTGACAACGTCATAACAAAACAAAACAAGATCGGACGAGAACCGGTGTTTTGTCAAATTTTTTTTTTATATAAGAGGTGGCAAACGAGCAGACGGGTCACCTGATGGAAAGCGATCACCGTCGCCCATGGACACCCGTAACACGGGGGGCATCACAGGTGCGTTGCCGACCCTTTTAGGAATTGGTAGGCTCGTTTTTTAAAGATCCCTAAGTTGTAACGCTCCGGGAATACTGCCGCAGAAAGCTGATTCCAGATCTTTGTCGTGCGAGGAAAGAAGTTTCGCTTAAAACGCACGGTACTAGAATGCCAATCATCAAGATGGTGAGGATGGAAAGACAAACGGTTCCTCGAAGTGCGGTAGTGGAAATATCTTGAAAACGGTGCATCCTACGGCAAAATCAATGAAATTTTCATCCCCCTTTAGTACCCCCGCACCCCCCCCCCCAATTAAAAATTACCCGACCGAGCGCTAGTACTATGATTGTGCGCTCTTGTACGGGACATGTACGTTACATTGCGTCATCCTATTTCGTGCGTACAGCCGGCGTTCACCGATTTATCAGACGTCGTCACGTCAACAATGTTTCTGGCAAATTGCTGCAACAAATCCCGGCCGAGCGCGCCCCACCTGTATATCTGGTACATCTGCTCCTTCTTGGAGAGCTTGGCGCGCGCGTGCGGCTGCGCGGCGGCGGTGGCGCAGCACAGCACGGCCGTGTACTTGTTGTTGCGCGCCGCCAGCGACAGGTAGAAGCCTTCCTTGGGACCCGGCAGCAGCGAGTGCTTCTCCAGCGCGTCCGTCCAGTCCATGCCGCGCTGTGACCAACAATAATATGCTTGCAATAGTCATTTTGACGACCGGATAACAGAGTGGTTATAGAAGCTGACTAAAAAGGTTGAGGTCCCCCGGGTTCGATGGGCAGGGCAGAAATTATGTATGAAAAATACGAATGTTTGTTCTCGAGTCTTGTGTGTTTAATAAGTTTTTACTCTGGAAAATTGGATATTGCCATGGGCAACAGCTAGTAATAAATAAGATTTTAATAATACCTCTAACATGAGTATGAACTACGGCCTAAGTCCTTTTATTCTGTGCCCTGCAGTGGGCCGTATGTAGCCTGGGATGATGATGATTGTATGATCTCATCGCATAAATGCACATTGGTGAAAAAGGAAAAATCACCATTTAGCTACCTCGCACCTACGACCAACCACAAGGCACGGTAGTTACCGCTAAACACATCTAGCGGGCGCATGTCAGTACACCCGCCCGCGCTGCCCAGGTCCAGGCTGCCTGGTCAGCGCGCAGCGGCCTGGCACCTGGCACATACCTCCGAGTGCACGGTGTGCAGCTCGACGGGCGCGGTGCCGGTGGCGTGGCGGCGCAGGAAGCGCACGCAGCGCACGCGCCGCACGCACTCGCCCGCGCTGCCCAGGTCCAGGATGCCCAGGTCGAACCGTCCGCTGCGCTTCGCTGCAACACGACGTTACAACGTCATCCTCACGCTACCACGGGGCAAAGGTACTAGTCCCAACCAGCGATCATTCTACTGTACAGCGTGGAGCCCCGCCTTAACGAGTTTTGTGAATTATCGCCCGTCGCTCTCGGACACTCGCTTATAACAGAGCAACAAAATTATCGGAACTACACACTCGCTTCTCGCTCGTCGTCGGCGGTGAGACTAGTGCCTAACACAGGGAAATATTTCACTGATATTACTAACTGAACTAAATGCTTCGATTTCATTCTTCAGGAGCAAAGAGCGTTGCCAACCTGTGGGCTAAGATGTTTTTGCTATCAAAGAACGTGACAAATCTTAGGCTCGTTCCAAATATTTCCTTGACGGACACTATGGACGACTATCTTGTTTTATTAACGTGATTGATTAACCACTCTGAATGAGACGATAATCAGGCCATATCTACATTCCACTGGTTTATAATCGATTGATCAAGCGATCGTAATCTCGATTTGAAAGGGGAAAGTAGAATAGATTTCAAAGCTAAGGGTCGCTAAGACAGGGTTCTTACCTTGCTCCATGACGGCGGTGAGCGTGTCGGTGAAGTATTTGAAGAGCCTGTTCTGTAGCTCCACCGGCATGCCCAGTATCCTATTCAGGAACTTGGACATATTGTTGTAATCCTGCAAAAACGCAACGATTAACTATGTACAGTAGACATACGATGTGAAATAAACAAAATCAAAGAAACTTTTGAGTTTCAAAACTGTAAGTTTGTATAACGCTAGTGTTTCCATGCGCGTCCAAACACCTGGGTCTTCATTGCATCTTACGTGACCCGTTTCCCAGCAACAACACACAGGCATATTACACAGCTCGTAATATAAATAAACATGATAATTTCTTAGACGTAACATTCCTCACTAAATTGTTGTATGAAAAACACGTACCTTGTCTAAAGAGAGCATGCCTGGCGCAGATTCGCTGTTGATTATGAGTCCCACACCCACAAGAGCACTCGCGATATCCTGCGCAAACACAGCATTTCAGGAATAAATCACTTTATGACTAACGTTGATTATGAACAATGATACATTATTTATTTATTTATTTATTTAACCACACTTACAACTATCTTTACAGGATCTTAGCCTAAAACAATAGTGTAACTGAATCTATAGGTACAATTTAAGTAAAAATAAATTATACCACTTAAAATTAACAATAATAATTAATCATTGCTAGCGTAGCATATAGAAAACATTGCAGACCTAGTGAATTCACTCAGAGAACACGTAAACAAATCTACATTCTCCGCTAGTATGTTAAGTGTGCGCAGCGCGCGCGTTAGCGGCGCTTATTATGCTTTATGACTAACGTTGATTATGATTATTATGAATAATGATTCATTCAGAAGTCTCTTTTTTATAGTACCAGCGCTTTCGGAAAGACCATCATCATAGCCAAAAAGAACATGCCGCAAGGAACAGCAGAAAGACTTTTTTTTAAATAAGAGTCATATCGTCACTACTTTGAAAAAATCTCGTATCTCAAATCAATATGTAAACCAAGCTGGACTTTATTGCAGACTCAGTAAAGTTCAATTAGCCAGATTATCGATTTTGAGATACGAGCTTTTTTCAAAGTAATGACGATATTACAATTTACTTAATTACCGATATAATTAAAAGGAAGCAAAATAAAAATTAATAATAGTTATAGCTACATTTAATTATTTTTACGTCTAGTTTTTATAATGGACATCGTCAATCCGAGATGTAGTGGGTGGAGTGAAATTATATCTCCCTTTAGGATAATTCCGCTCGCGTCATTCAGTTCTAAAACTTTTCCGACTTGCTCTTCTTAACCGGAACAGAACACAGATTACCATCCAGTTAGTTTTATACACATTACGAAGTTACCTGGAAGAAATCACCGTTGTAGTCCCTAGGGGGCAGCACGAGCGGCGTCTCATATTTCATTATCGCTTTCATCACCGCCTCTAGCGCCGTTCGACCTGAACACGATATGATTGTGATGTTAGTGGTTTAGTGGTGAATGAATAGCAATACAAAGCCGATGCACTAAGTAATGTCTAGATCATGGTGTAAACACCACAACATGACATCACATATCACCAAAATTTCGTTTCTTTAAGATCGATTTTTGATAACACGTCTGTGAAAATCACACAACAGAAAAAAACTATAGAAGTGTTATGCAGTCATGTCGAGTGTGGCACAATCATGCGGAGTTCCGCGTAACTTGCGCGCAACCGGCTCAGTTGCGCGCAGAGGCTTGTGTCGGGCGATTGTGCAATCAAAACGACAATTATAGAGAAAAGTTGAGGAAATATGCCTTATTGTTCAGTTTTAGAGTGTAAAAATGATAGCCGCACCAAAAACGTCACCCATTGTGGTATTTCGTATCATCGGTAAGTAAGTATTTCAATTTAATTTAGATTAATTTATATTTTTTCTATTCCGTAAGACATTTTTTAGAAATGCGTAATATAAAAATAGACTTTATTCTAATACGATAACGTCGATTTTTGTCTGTGTCACCGAACTTTGTGAGACCGGAACATTCCGCTACTCGCAAAGAGCGGAGGTGTTGTCGATAAAATTATCGATGTTTATTTCTGAGTATTCCGTGTTAAGGCCACAACAAACCGGGAGCGCAGGGCGCTGACGCAACAGCGCCGTTAATAACAGTGAATCAAATACAGTGTTCCGCGCTGCCAGTGTATGTCACCGTATATTTTATTCCCGGTTTGTGGTGGCCTTTAAAGTTGAATTTTCATTCCGTTTCCTAGTTGTCGGGCATAAAAATTAAAACTAATCTACACGGTCTTTTCTTGTGTCTTAGAAAAAAAACCGGCCAAGTGCGAGTCGGACTCGCGCAAGAAGGGTTCCGTACAACTATCTATAAAATTCACGTTTGTTGTATGGGAGCCCCCCTTAAAAATTTTTTTATTTTAATTTAATGATTTATTTTTAAAGCCAATATATAATTAAATATTCTGTGAATATTTCAAGCGTCTACCTGTTGCCGTTATCAATATCGAGCAATAACGAGCAAAAAAATCACGTTTGTTGTATGGGAGCCCCCTTAAATATTTATTTTATTCCATTTTTTAGTATTTGTTGTTATAGCGGCAACCGAAATACATCATCTGTGAAAATTTCAACTCTCTAGCTATCACGGTTCCCGAGATACAGCCTGGTGACAGACAGACAGACAGACAGACAGACGGACGGACAGCGGAGCCTCAGTAATAGGGTTCCCGTTTTTACCCTTTGGGTACGGTACCCTAAAAATAGCCTACGACCTATTCTCAGACCTACCGAATACAGAGAAAAAAGTTTCATAAAGATCGGTCAAGTCATTTCGGAGGAGTTCGGTATCAAACACCGTGACACGAGATTTATAAATATTAGATAGAGATTATTGACCTATGAATTACATCGATATTCTCATAAAATGTACTCTGCCCACCACTAGTATTTACGATGATTTACGAATATTATTTTTTAGTCGTGATGAACCCAAACCCTATCTCATAGAGTTCATTATTCAATGGAATATTTTAACGACTTCTGACGGCGTGTAGCAGAACTTTATTTTGACACCTGTCATTTTAATTCAGCTACTCGATGAAAGACGGCAGCAGTTTGTATGCAATTTTACTTACGTGCCTTTGTAATTTACTCTCAACGATATACCGTGGTAGTAAAGTTTAAATTGTGTTACCGGATTCAGAAGTTATGACTTTTTTGAATAGAAGCTACGACCAATGATTGCTAAGATTTCAATGTATTGCAAGAGTGTGTATGTGTGAGTTTTGCCACACCTGGTTTCGATACAAAACGGGACTCATGGCACTTCCACTAGTTTTTTCTGTTCCGTGGTGAAAATACATTTTAATTCTAACGTTTATTTTGTGACAACAAACAGGTTTTATCACTTTCGAATGGCCTTAACACGAACTCCTTAAATCGGGGACAGACAACTTGTTCTCGTGTAACCAAGCGATTATTTTACACTCGTTAAAGTTGTTGTTATGTATTGTTGGTGCATACCGTATTTAAACATGAAACTACCGTGAGACTCACTCATAGTGAAAATAAACGGATCATTCACGTCTCAAAACGAGTTTAACTCGACATGTTTCGGGCTAATCCGTAGCCCTTCCTCTCGGAGTCGCACGTCACGGCGGCTGCCAAACGTGCACTGCGCGCTAACGCCCTGGTCGCGCGGCTACTCGACGCAACTGACAGCGACGTGCACAACTACCCCCGTTTTCATCATCACTTTTATTGTCATTGTCAAATGTAGGGTAGCACACAACACTAACCACATCACGGTGAGTGTGAGCGAACCTTTACAAAGTGATGTCGTTAGTGTTGTGCGCTACCCTACATTTGACAATGACAGTAAAAGTGATGATGAAAACGGTGTTAGTTGTGTGTCGCTGTCAGTTGCGTCGAGTAGCCGCGCGACCAGGGCGTTAGCGCGCAGTGCACGTTTGGCAGCCTCCGTGACGTGCGACTCCGAGAGGAAGGGCTACGGATTAGCCCGGAACATGTCGAGTTCAACTCGTTTTGAGACGTGAGTGATCCGTTTATTTTCACTACATACCGTATTTGTTGTCAATATTGAACTGGCTGAGATCCCTCGTCTCTGTGGCGCGCCGGTCGCCGTGCGTGAGCGCTCCGAGCGACTCGAGCCGCTTGGCCACGGTGGACGCGAAGCGCCGCTCCCCCGCCAGGTCCGAGATCAGGAAGATGTATTCCGGTGCGTTGACTTGATTCGACCGGTGGGTGCGACCTGGAAAACAGAAACAAATGTAACAGAAGCATTATTTTTCTTCTTTTTTCTTTTTGTGTGTCCGAATGGACTCTGTGTGGGCATACCCACTATGTTACACCCTCTATCGAGAGATTTTAACACTCCTTCGGAACTAACCGCTCACCTGGACAAGAGATGGCGCTACTGTGCAACTTTAAACAAGTTAGCTATGAAGTATCTTTTTGTATTTATTTTTTTGAGGGTGTAACATAGATGTGCGCTTGTCACTGCATAAGGTGATGATTTAGCAGACTGAAATGTATGATGTATAGGAAAAAATTCGTGTCTAATCTCTAGACCAGTGGTGGTGTAGGGGTATGGCACACGGCACGGAGTGCTGAGGACCTGGGTTCGATTCCCAGCATTGGTTTTTTTTCTGGGGTTTTTTCTGTGCATCTATATTTCAGTTTGTATTTAGTACGAAATAAATATACGAATGTTTATTGCTCGAATCTTGGATGTTTAATATAAGTATGTTTATCTGTTGTCCAAGTCTATAGTGCATAGTACAAGCTTTGGTTAGTTTGGGACTAGACCAATTGGTGTCAATCGTCCCATGATTTATTTTATTTATTATTTATTTATTGAAGTGAGGGTGAAAATGGCGGCCAAATAAAATAGTAAATCAACTTATCACCTTGTAGTGTTGATAGTTGTAAAGCTAAGTCAAAGAGGTCTTATTACTAACGTGCTTTCATTGTAATAGCACCATCCATGGGAATTCTTGTGTAACATCTACATTTACTAATACCTACTTGAATCTGTAAGCAACAACCACAGAAATAATAATAAAGAGTATAGAAGTGCCTTAGACGCGTGACCTTGGCGCCGCGCTTGTGACTCGCAGGTCACAAGCGCGCGACTTGTGGCTCAGTGCTATTTGAAACGTGGGTATGACAACAAGTGCTTTAAAATGGTGTTTTGCAGCATTAGCAATTGCGGAAACTCGTCCACACTGTGTAATTACACTAATAAGGGGATTACATTTCATTGGTATGTATTAATTTAATGTAATAATGCGGTTTATATCAAAATACAACTTGAGAAAATATTTCATTATGAAATATTGGTTTACACGTTATTAACACGAAACTTCATATACCATTGCTACTCATGCCCATAAAAACGCAGATCGTTTTGAATTATACGCAGCAATGTAAAGTAATTTTTGATAACCCTTCCGTCTTGCACAAAAGTTCGTGGTACGGACAAAAAAACAGGTTACGACTAGTACAGACATAATGCCGACGCGGCCAATAAATGGCGCCGTTGTGTAAATGTGGGTATGACTTACGTTGAGTGTTATTCAACGCTATCTCTAAGGTGTAAGGTTCATAATTGTTTGTAAGCAAAAATATTAGTAATTGTGTGCGTGATTGCGTAGTACGGTTCCGGTCTTTTGCATGTGTGCATTAACACAGTAAGTAGAGGGGATGAAGCAGCGACACGAGTTCCGGAAGAAAATAGGAACTAAGGCATTTCTATCCTCTTTATTATTATTTCTGTGGCAACAACTAATATTGCTGTGTAAGGCATAGCTGGCGCTGTTACCCTACTATCTCAATACAGTGTGAGCACAAGCTGGAACAAAATCGGTCAACCAAAGGAACGTAATCGACGCCAATAAAAAATAATTCGAAGACAGGAGTCCAGTAAAAAAATGCTTTTTTTAGCCCTGAAAACCAGATTAATTTTCAGTTGTTGTCAGTTGATTGGTGGTGTTAACGTCCCTATTATAATGTAAAATAGATTTATTTGCAAAAATAATTGGGTTCTTCGAAGCCGTTAGGTGTTATGGAGACACAGCTACCTATTCTGCTAGTTGTGTTTGAAAGTTTCGAGTGTAAAACTTCTCTGCAAAGTACGGTCAAGTGCAAAAATAAGTATCGATTTAATCGTCCCATCTTTATATACCTATCCCTTTATTCGACGACATAAGAGCTATGGGACATATTTATGAGCAAGTTGTGTGCGTGCACCCATATTTTTACACTTGACTGTACGTCGAAATTAACACATTCAGTGCCGGGAACGCCACAGGGGAGTTCTCCGTTCGTAGGCATAGCAATACGTGGCAGCGAATGTGTTAATGAACCAAATCAAATGTCGTCGAACGGACTTACCGAACTGCTGTATGGCTCTGTCGGCGGACCACGGCAGCTCTAGCGTGATGTGGACACGCCGCCGCTGGTTCCGCGCCCTGAACATAAACGTTTTTTAGGGTTCCGTACCCAAAGGGTAAAAACGGGACCCTATTACTGAGGCTCCGCTGTCCGTCTGTCCGTCTGTCACCAGGCTGTATCTCATGAACCGTGATAGCTAGAGAGTTCAAATTTTCACAGATGATGTATTTCGGTTGCCGCTATAACAACAAATACTAAAAAATAGAATAAAATAAATATTTAAGGGGGCTCCCATACAACAAACGTGATTCTTTTGCTCGTTTTTGCTCGATATTGATAACGGCAGCAGGTAGGCGCTTGAAATATTCACAGAATATTTATTTATATATGCACTTTAAAAAAAAAAAATTAAAATAAAACAAATATTTAAGGGAGCTCCCATACAAAAAACGTGATTTTTTTGCCGTTTTTATAGATAGTGGTACGGAAATCTTCGTGCGCGAGTCCGACTCGCACTTGGCCGGTTTTTGTATTATTTTTGCGTTTTATGTACAATAAAGTATTTACATACATACAATACAATACAATAGAATGACTCTATTGTACACCACAAATAATACAATACAGAAAAACAAGTACATGAAAAAAAAAAATAAGGTAAGCAATGGGCGGCCTTATAAATATATCACTAATCTTCTTGCATATTAGTAAAAAGATTAGTGATTAATTTACTGACCTCCTGTCGCTCTGTAGTGAGATACCGCTGGAGGCAGCTTCGGAGATGATGGCGACGTCCTTCTCCCCGTCCATGAACCTCTGCTTCTCCGTGAGGTTGAGGGTCTCGAGCGGCACGTCGGCCTCGGACCGGCTCTCGTACAGGATCTGGCCGTCTTCTGTCTGCACCACGCGCCCTTTGCGGCCCGTCATCTACGAACAAAGAGTGGTGTACAGTAAAATATACATAAAGTTTACCACTGACAGACGGTTTGCCTTCATTTCATATTCAACTTTAACGACCTACAAATAAAGCCAATTTTAGAATACTGCTAATTTTGTAATAGCTACTTTATTTGTATGGTGTTAAAGTTGGAAATGAAATGAAGGCAAGCCATCTGTCAGTGGTAAACTAAAAGTAAACGTATTGTACAGATCGATTCACAAGAGTTGGCACGAATGGATTGAACGAAAGCAATGTCACTTTGACATTTTTGTAGGAAAATGACTGATGCATGATGACATTTTCATATTTGTGTGTAGTGTATTCAAATAGGCAACACATAGATACTTTCATTCACTCATTCGATCAATTCGTGCCAACTCTTGTGAATCGACCTGTACGTGAGGTTGACGTAATACGTTTCGTAACTCAAGCTCGAAGTTAGACATACACACCGGGGGTTTGTATTAAGAGTAATTTGTAGTAAGTTGACGGTAAAAATAGCGCGTAATCATTTTGTACCAGATAAATAATTTAAATTAAACGTTAGTAGTGTGTAGAACTCCCTAAGATACAGCGAATCGTCGATTCTGGAGCAAAAGCCGGTACATATCTCTCTCTAAATAGAAGGGTAAGGGAGTTACGAAACAATACAACAACTAATAGGATTAAAACCCAAGGAACAATACTAAATGCTCAATGTTCATTCAAGAGCCCAGAATCTCACTTGAGGCGGTTTTTTTTCCATTAAAAACAATACTTTTTTAACTGCCCATATTTCCAAATTTTTCATATTAGGGTAGCTGGAAGAGATAGTTATTACGGATAAGTCCACCTTTGTACTTTTTTCTGTTTATCTCCACCTTTAGTTCTAGTTTTTATGTGTAATGAAGAGTTTACATCCATACATACAGGCAGCAGCAAAAGTAGATGAGCGGCTATAGTGCTCATCCACTTCTGCTGCTGACTGTACAACTAAAGAACAACATAATACGTGCGTCTGCACTTGCTTTCAAGAAGAAATGATATTGTAACGAACAAGATACACAAGATATGTCTGTGGAACACAGTATTGTAACAATAAGTTTTTTTTATACAATATAGGCTTGCGTTTGACCACAATCACGCCAGATGGAAAGCGAAGATGAGGCCTACGATGGAGCACGCTTGCCTAGCAAATGCTCATTCACCCTAGACTTGGATTTAGGGGAATAAGCAGGAAGAAGGCAGCTGAGCGCGGTGTTGCGCGCGCCCCCAACCAGTGTACACCGTACAACAAATACGGGGCACTGTAACCGATAGGTACAGGTCGATTCACAAGAGTTGGCACGAATGTGAGTTGTTGATGTGTGTGAATGTGAGTTGGCACGTTTCTTGTACGCCGATTGGCAAAACATAGTGCAACAATAATGCCCGTTTCACACGAGGGCAGAACAGTCGGGCAGGACAGTAGGCAGTACAGTACTGCTACAATCTGAACGCACACGCCGGGACAGAACAGTACTGTCTTGACAGTATCCTAGGCAGAACAGTTAATAGCTCGCCGGTCTATTTTTTCGGGGCAGTTTGCTTCTCCCACCACCTTTCTCGCTCGTCTGTCTTGTGGCTGGACTTGTGTGAACGTGAAGGCAGTGCAGTGCAAAGGACAGGACACATGTCAAACTTCATGATCGCGCATGAATGTGTCTTGTCGTTGTATTACCGGACTGATGAGGTGCAACAAAACTCCATAACTTTCGCGCGTCATACGCATAATCAGACTTTTGAATGGATTGAACGAAAGCAATGTCACGTTGACATTTTTCTAGGAAAATGACTGATGCATGACATTTTCATATTTGTGTGAAGTGTATTCAAATAGGTAATACATAGATACTTTAATTCACTCATTCGATGCATTTGTGCCAACTCTTGTGAATCGATCTGTACGCGTGCGCTACACAACTGCTCAGACCCTTCCTCCAGAATGGCTTCTATAGGCAACAGGCCGGAGACGAGAGTACCACCCAGGGGTAACGTGTGGGTCTCTAGGGTAAACAAGCGGACGCGAGTAAAGCCGCAGCAGTTACCTCGGCGACGTTCTCCGTGCCGCCGAGCTCGTCCACCAGCTGGTCGAGCGTGTTGGGCGGCAGGCGCTTGGCGAGCCGCTCGATGGCGGCCAGCAGTTCTTCCTTCATGCTGCACGCGCGCTCGATGGCAGAGCGCGGCGGCGGCTGGTTCCGGGCTGGACCTGCGACACGACAGTGATACAATACGTTTACTTTTAGTATACCACTGAAACATTGCTTGCCTTCATTTCATTTCCAACTTTAATACCACACCTTTAATAGTACATTACTGCAGAGGCCAGGACATAAGGGGTTGCCGGCCGAGTATCTAAGCATGATACGAGGCCGGCAACCCCTGTTCCGGCCGAGGCTTGTATAGTGCTTTTCTCAAACATGCACCATCACCATCACCATCATCATCATCATTGTCGGCATCATGATGATGATGATAATGATGATGATGATGGTAGTAATGGTGATGATGGATGATGATGATGATGATGGTCGTGATGGTGATGATGATGATGATGGTGATGATGATGATGGTGATGGTAATGATGGTGTTGACGATGATGATGATGATGATGGTGATGGTGATGGTGATGATGATGGTGATGATGATGATGATGATGGTGATGTTGATGGTGAAATATTTCTCTAGGCAGATCACCATTACCTTATTATTAAATAAGCGTAGTGGCAGAATATCATAATGAACCAAAACGCAAATATTGCTTACTTATAGTTTTTTTTTAATGGCTAATTGCTATGATGCCATAGACCTATAAACGTCATGGTGCTGTATCACATGAAACAATAGACGATCGCATTGAGAAAGAAAAGAAAGAAAAAGAAAGAAAAACATTTATTCGTGACAAAAGAAAAAAAAACAAATACAAAAAGAGAAATCGGAAACAGATACTTAATAAATATTGTCACGAAATGGTCCCAACTCAGCATGATGTCGGCCTTGCAGCCGACGCTGGTCTTCCGTTGGAACCAATCCGACAATTAAAAATTGGCAACAGCAATAACACAGTAACAAACTAAATAATAATACATACACACATCTGAAAATATACAACACAAAACACGACTAATATGATAACAATACAAAATAAAAAACAATAAAAAGTACGACACAGAATGCATAACCCCGACTGCCTTTGCCCCTTTTTAAAGGAGCAAAACGAAGGACATCAATAACATCAATCAATTGCGCAACTAGCGTTTAGCGTAGCGTGGGCACGAGGCTAGGGCCTAGGGACAGATTATAATCCCGTAACCCTTAAATAATACAAAATAAAACGCGTAAATGGAAAGAAAAAAACTACCTATCTATCTATTTGCGAATCAAACACTACCACTACACGCAGCAGTAGTGTTATAGTGAAAATAAAGCCATACTAGTGCAGTGGTAACCAAATAAACAAAACAACGCACATGGCAGCGCCGACATTGGACGCGAACAAGAGGCACAGGCCGTACAGGTATGTTGCACTAGTTATTATTACATTACTAACCTAAAAATAAAACAAACAGTAAAAAATGACTTGTAGTCATCCTCATCTCATCACTATTTACATCATTATTTTGTTCCATAAGTTAATTACATTTTATCGTACGGCCAAGGCCTGCAATTTTGTATGAAAATCCATTACATATAGTTAGGGAGGCGAGGTAGCTAAATGGCGTAATTCAACGGCGCCGTCGAGACCTATCAAAATCGAAAGATAAAATAATTTCGAAAAGAAAACTCGTATGGCAAAAACCATTTTAGCGGTGGGTTTGGCGTGTACGGTTTTTCAAAAATGTTAAAAAAGACAGTTACTTGGGCATTCTCGAGCGCGTCAGATATTCATACTACGTATGCCCCGAGTGCCTCTGATAACAACGGTATACTAATCTGCCGGTTTGCGTGGTGGGGGTAGGCATATAAAGTAGTCAAAAATGCAAAACTAAAAAAATTTACTCGAGCGCGTCAGATTTTCGGAAGGGATGTTAAGTAGGCCCCAAGGAAGCTCCCTTTAAAAAAACTGACGATTTCGGCGTGACGATAAGTTACGATGAATTTTTGAAAATGCAAAAAAAAAAGTTTTTTTGAAATACTCGAGCGCGTCAGATTTTCATAGGGGAGGTTTATCTCGGTATCCTGAAAGCATATTTTTTTAATCTGACAAAAATGTTGGTGGGTTCTCTTAATCTGACCGAAAAAGGTTTTTTGGTTTCTTTTTTTTCCTTTCTTTCTACGTCCAAAAAACAATTTGAGGATCAACAGGCTATTGAATAATATAAATATATGAAACTGTACATGTTAATAATACTTTTGTATACAGATACGCGTAACTTTTTCCGAGTCCACGAAAATTGTCGAGAAGCTTTAGAAAAAAAAAATTTGAGATATAATAAAAGATATACTCAAAAAACCGGGAGTTTGAGTTTTTATGATGCTTCAAGTCAAAAAGTTTTAACTTTGGACAAAAATGTAAAGAGACCTTTTTTGTGTAAAATAAAATTACCTTTTTTGTTTATTTAAACTTTTTTTTTGTAAAATGTATCATTCGCGACTTATATGCCGTAACGCGTTCTTAGGAAGACGAAATGGCTCCTCCACACTTCCGGTCATGCGGAAACCGGCAGATTTTGTTTTTTTAGTAAGTTTTAGATTATATTCTTCAAAATAAAAAAAATAAAAATCGCGCTCGAGAATGCCGGATTAACGTTTTTTTTTTACAAGTTCGCGACCCTATAACTCGGCGGCGTCAAGGACTTATCGTCAGATTAGTTAAATTTAGTCTTTAAACACTAAAATCAACCCCCAATATCTTAATCTGACGCGCTCGAGTATTTCAGACTATCCATTTTTTTTTACTAATCTGATCGTCTATCCTAGGCGCGCGTCACTACATATAGAGCTAAATACTTTACAAGGTTGTTCTATTAGGTCTAAGGTATCTCTCATATCTTAAACTGCCACGCTCGAGTATTGCCGAAAATTCCCCTATTCGCCTCCCTAACTAATACCAGTTGTCTAACCGCGCCCGCAACGTGATACGTCCCGGCCTATTATTTGGAACACAACGTAAACATTACATAGCATGTTTGAGAAAAGATACTATCCACCTATTTCCCTTTGGCACAACTAAATACAGGAGGAATAGTTTTTTGAGGCGAGCTTGTCGTAGTGTGAACGGTGTTGCGGAAGAGCTGGATATCGATATATTCAACTATCTTTCTACGGTGAGGCGGCGGTTGGTGGGGGGGTGGTTTGATTGAGCGTGCTTAGGTTCTGGGTAGAGACTGCTTTTTACTAATATGTTTCATTTTTGTATAGAGATGAGTTCTGATATCTTTTTGTATCAAAATTTGTGTGGCACAACTTTGTGATTGTTCGCGTACTTTCTTTTTTTTTTTCTTGGTTCTTTTTGTGAGATCCTATAATTGGCTCCTATGTTATTACATGTTTAACCTACTCTGTAATTTGTAGCTGTTGGTTCTCCAAAAATAAATAAATAAATCCATACAAATAAATTAGTCATTACAAAATCTGCAAACGTGGGTAACAGTACTCTAAAATTGGCTTTATTTGTAGGTAGTTAAAGTTGAATATGAAATGAAGGCAAACCGTCTGTCAGTGGTAAACTTTATGCAATTTTACCGTATCCTCCTGAGGCCCACGAAAATATTGTTTCAATGAAGTTTAAACTTTATGTCACTAACTCACTCATTTCGACGTCACATTAGAATTAGTCCTTTATATAGGACTTACTTCTAATGTGATATCGAACTCACTCAAAAGTGATATAAAGTTTAAAGTTCATTGAAACAAAATTTTCGTAGGCCTCAGGAGGATATCAAAATACCAAATCTAGACACGATAAATGTCTAGCCAAGTACAGTCGAGTTCTCCGTTATCTGTACAACCAACCATTCATAAATATCTAAACATGAATCTTATGTTACGGTAATAAGGCCTATGTACAGATATTTATGAACGGTTGGCTGTACAGATATTGGAGAACTCGACTGTACAAGCAAAAGGAACTGGCGAAGCAGCGCCGTGTGTGGGGTGAATCTATTTTTCTTGCCACCTGTTGCTATGGTTACACAAATTTTGTCTCTTGGACAACCTAAGCATTTTTTTATAAACAGTATGAAGATGTCACTTGGACAACTGGGGACAGAGTAAACAAGACGAATTTAAGCTACTTTTGGTCCTTTCATAACTCAAAATCACTGGTGAAAGACTTGTCTTGATACAATGCGGTGTTTTCAACGTGAAGATAATTCAGAAAGGTATAGTCGACCAAGAAACTCCATTACCACCCTAAAGTTCAATGTCAGTTGTATGACTTGAGACATCAAAGGCTATTTTCACTTACAAGCCAATGTGACAATCAGCCTTATTGTTTTTACTTTGATGTAGGAACTGTCGCAAAAAATGATAAAGCACTTACTTGGTCGACTATACACTTACATTTGTAATTTAACATGAGCTTTACGGTGAAGGAAAACATCGTAAGGAAAGCTCCCTGTGCTCGACACTAACCCAATACATGGCACTTTCAATCTTATGTTATAGTAAGAGGTGACAGATGGGCGTCATCTACTGGGCGTTGAGGTGTCGAGCCATTCACCTTACACCTGCGAAGTAATTCAATGGTGTGTGTGAAGTTCCCAATCCGCGCTGGGCCCGCGTGGGAACTACGGCCCAAACCCCTCATTCTGAGAGGAGGCTTGTGCCCTAAAGTGGGACTTCTATAGGCTGGCATTACCATCATTTCAGTCAACTAAGCACCGTTGCTGACAGCAGCCAGGGTCGGTTCCAGGCGCACTGGAACAATTTACACTGCTCAAGGACATAGTGCCTGTATGAGATTTATTTATTTATTTAAAATTCTTTATTTTTGCAATTGTTTAATTTTCCATTTTAATTCTTAATCATGATTATTTAAATTTTAATATTTTTAATTTCAAATTCCAATGGTTAATTTTCAATTTTGAGTGGTAATCTTAAGTTTTAATTTGCAATGTTATTTTTATTTATTTTATTTTGAAGTTTTGATTCTGAATTTTATTTTATTTTATTTTATTTGTGACATTGTTAATGTAATGGTATTATGATTTCAATATAAACTAATGTTCTATGTTTACTAACTGTAGTTCTAAGCAACCTTGTTACTAACAACTATGGACATGTTTTCCGAAATAAATTATTATTATTATTATTTCAGCCGAAAGACGTCCACTGCTGAACATAGGCCTCCCCCAAGGCTCGCCAAACAGATCGGCCCTGCGCCATCCGCATCCAATGCGTTCCCGCTACCTTCACCAGGTGGTCGCTCCATCTTGTTGGAGGCCTACCTACACCGCGTCTTCCGGTCCGCGGACGCCACTCGATAACCTTTCGGCCCCATCGGCCGGTCAGTTCTACGAGCGATGTGCCCTGCCCATTGCCACTTATGTCTAGCGATTCTTCGAGCTATGTCCGTGACTTTAGTTCTCGTTCTATGATGATACTTACCTAAGTATAATCCGTTAGTGCCGACCGGCGTGCCTGTGAGGTGGTGTCCGCCGGGCGCGGTCACGGTGACGGTGGCGGCGGGCGTGACATTGTTCTTCCTCTCGAACATGTTCTCGATCTTGTCCTGAGTCGTGGAAGGCTTCTTCTTTGGCGACGCGTTCTTCTTCTTCTTGAGAGGTTTCTTCTTTCTCATCCAGGGTTCTAGAAGAACAGATGGGTTATAATAATAATAATAATAATAAATATCTTTAATTCAGACCAGCGATCCATAATAATAATAATATATTTCAAACTAAATACAAACTGAAATATAGATGCACAGAAAAAACCCCAGAAAAAAGACCAATGCTGGGAATCGAACCCAGGTCCTCAGCGTTCCGTGCTGCGTGCTTACCCCTACACCATCACTGGTCTAGAAGTTAGCGACGAATCTTTCCCATACATCGTACACTTCAGTCTGTTATAATCACATTAGGCAGTGATAAAGCATTCCCAGCATTGGTCTTTTTTCTGGGGTTTTTTTTGTGCATCTATATTTCAGTTTGTATTTAGTTTGAAATATATGGTTTCACGGGATGACTGTAAAAGTAATAAAAAAATGAAGTTGAAGAAAATAAAAAAATAAATAGAAAAAGATACTTCATACTTAACTTGTAATAATAATAATGTTAGTAACAGTAACAAAATAAATTTATAAGCTATGTTAGTAAAACTGAGAATCTAGGTTTGTGGAGGACATGTAGCTGTGACCACCGACGCATCAGCGCGGTGTCCCAGCGGTCCACGAACACGCTCAGGACCCTATTGGGGCTGGCACGGAGCCGCGCCAGCAGGGAGGCGCATCGCTTGCGCATTATGGCATTGATTATTTAGGTGGCGAAATTTAGTCGTTGTTCAGATCATCGGTAGATAATAAAGGATGTCCCAAAACTGAATGACAATCTGGTACCGGACAAGAAGCCAAGAAGAAGAAATATCTAAAAGAAAGTGTATTGTAAAATGAACCTTAAAGTTAAGTAATAAGGTAGGTATCAAAGAGCGCGAGGACCAGCGGCGACTGCCTGTAAGCGGCGGTGCGCGCCGACGGCAGTGCTAGTAAAAGGTGGTTTCGAGGCCTAAAACTAAATTTTGTAAAAGGTGGAACGTGCAGACGCACCATTTGCGCCATCAGCTCGATACTATCGCATTCCCCTCGCAAGGCCTTACAAGATGTAGTTACGAGCGCGTAATTATAATATGATCGAAGGTCTTATTGCTTAAAAGTGATGTGATTTTCTCTTTTTTTTCTAGTACTGGTGTGGTGTGACTTGACCTTACGCCCGGTTCCAGGGTATCGTTAGAGTTTTGGGACACCTGTATAAGCAGATTGGTTGAGTTATTTGACTGAACGAACACCTCTATAATGTGTGATCCAAAAATTGTCGTCACGCTTTTACACTTGTATGGAGATATTTGTCAAATACAATTGGGATGTACTAATTTTTGACAACGTATAATAAATCGAAAACCGTTTGGAGAAATAGGCTTTGTGAAACGTTTTCAGAAATCAGATTCCAAAAATATGATAAACTGAATTAAATAAACAAAAGTTAAGTAATGACCTTCATTTGAACCCTGCAGCGAATCGTCACAAAGCAGGTCTACACTCTAAAGCAAATTGACAGTTTAAAATGTTGCTGTCCTGCTTATAATAGCAAAGAGTGACAAAGATAGAAGTTTAATCACATGATGCGCACCTGGCTTTAAACAGTTGTCATTTATCGTAAAGTCCGAAATGTATACGAGTATTTCCAATTTATTTTTACAAATTTAATTATTAAATTACTACATCACAAGTAATTATACCGAAAAGAATTTAAATATCAGAATTTAATAAAAAATAACAAACAGGAATAATCGAAGCTAAAAGAAGAGAAATAAATAAAACTATTTGTCATGGTTCATTTAGGACCCTAAGCCGTGCTTGTATTATTGACAGTGACAAGACAAATCAGAGGCCCTACCACGAAGTGCAAAATTCGAACTCCGTTTCGTGCCGTCCAGCATACACTCATAGGATTTAATACGAGAGTGAGCGGGACGGTCCGATACGAAGTTCGATCAAGGAATTTCGTGGTAGCCCCCCCCCCCCCCCAGTAGTGCCACAGATTATGTTATGTACGACCTGAATTTTTCTAGACAATGGAACGTGGCTCTCTCACTGTGACGTCATCCAGCGTATTTCTTAAAAAAATTATAAAAAATTAAATACTCAACCAAATTCAAAATCGATGAAAATGGTATCTTAAAATATCCTATTCTTTCCAAAAAAAATATAAAAACTATAGGTTATTTTTTTTGGTGCATCCCAATTCGTCAAGTAGAGATGTGTGTGTGTGAGTGAGTGAGTGTGTGTGTGTGTGTGTGTGTGTGTGTGTGTGTGTGTGTGTGTGTGTGTGCGGGTCATACACAGCGTAAGACAAAAGTTGTCTCTCCTGTGGACATAAAAATAGCGACTCCAAGTCAGCAATCTTAAGATTGCCGATATAGACTTGACTAAACAATATTATAGACCCTTAAGTTTTAAGTTTTGCCATGTCCACAGGAGAGACGCGAAGAAGAAAACGTGTATGCCAGGTGTCAGTACCGGTGTCGCTGTCGGAGCCGGAGCCGGCGCGGAAGGGGTTGGAGTCGCTCTCGGAGTCGGAGCGGCGGCGCTCGTCCCCCGACTCCGGCTCCGCCTCGTCCTCGGAGCCGCGGACGAACTCGTCCGACGACGAGCCGCCGCGGGCGCGCTTGGCCGCTATGTTCACTTGCTGTCGCGCCGTCACTGCACACATGGGTTACATACACATTAGCCGCCTTTATACGGTCACTCTAACGCGCGTGAAACAGCAATAGTGTGCGAAAGAATGCGCGTGTAAAGATGTCGGAAGGGGAAGGGATAGACCACGCGTAAAACTGTGTAAAATGCACACGCGCCAGTTCCACGCGGTCTATCGCGCACGATTAGCCTTTACACGTTCGCTATTTCCATTCTCAAAAACGTATACTTGTAACCGCGCGCGTATGAACGTTAAGTTTAAAAAACTAACAAAACATAACCGCGCCCGATTGCACGCACAGGCTTTCCGGCACGCAATCCTGTACGCTCTTGAAAATGCGCGATAGAGCGACTGTATAAAGGCGGCTATTAACCGTACTTTACCATCCAAAATGTGGGGAGAGGCTACAACAGAGAGTTCTCCCTCCAGGCAGATGTCATGCCTGGGGCCTGGGGATCGAAGTCCAAAGGAAGACAGAGTTGGAAGTTGTACTTATGCATCCGACTTGTGAAACTTGGATATATCGCGATTAGAGATGTGCCGACTAGTCGCCGACTAGTCGGTAAAGCCGACTATCCGGCCACTTTCGTAGTCGGCGACTAGTCGGCGATTAGTCGGCAAATAGGGCCGACTATCCGGCTTCTTACTTTGTATGTGTATTCCTCAATAAAATACATGTAGCAGGAATTACATTAAATAAAAGCTTTGAGGAATTGTCTGTGTTCAAACATTTACATTCTAACTGAGGTATCAGGGTTGTGTGTCGGTATTTAATATGGTCATATTTGTAGTAGGTATTTGCTGTTTTTCACTGCCCACCACGAGAAATTATCATTTGGCATTGGTTACCCGACTTTACGTGAATCATTGTCCAAATGTTCAAAAAACTTATTGACATGATTAATTAGAATTGAGCTCTTTTACTTTAATGGACAACAACACTATTGTCACACAAAAATATTTTTATACTTCCTCAAAAACACCACTCTGATCCGTATACACCGTGAAATTTTAGTGGTTGTTTTCCCAAAACGAGGTGATTTAGTATCGATTGTACAATCGATTTATAATTACTATTTTGACTAGAGTCAAAAATCCAATTGTGAAAAACGAAAGTCGAAAATGACCGCTAACCAATAGTAACGCTTCGTTGGTACCTAACCTATCGTACGATCGTACGCTACTTGTACCAACGAAGCGTTACTATTGGTTTGCGGTCATTTTCGACGTTCGTTTTTCACAATTGGATTTTTGACTCTAGTCAAAATAGTAATTATAAATCGATTGTACAATCGATACTAAATCACCTCGTTTCGGGAAAACAACCACTAAAATTTCACGGTGTATAAGCAAAAATTAAATAAGAGTGATTTAGTGGTTCAACTTACGGCCTCTCACGTGTGTGGGTTCAAGCCCGGGATCCCACCATTGAGTTTTAAAAAAATTGATTTGCTCAATTTCATTTAAAATTTACCATGAGCTTTACGGTGAAGGAAAACATCATGAGGAAACCTGCGAAGAAATCAAATGGTGGGAACTCCCAACCCAACCCGCAATGGGCCCGCATAGGAACTATGGCCACCCAAGCCCTCTCATTCAGCGAGGAGGCCTGTGACCTGCAGTGGTATGTATATGTATAAGTTGGGATGACGATGATGATGGTGAAAAAAACCAGGTTCTGACATGCTCGTAGGGCGGTGGTGGCGACTTGCGCGTGAATCAGCTGTAAACGAAGCATCACGGAAATGCCCAAAACCGTGATCGGTTTGGCCGATTAGTCGGCTACTTTACAACCGACTAATCGGCTAGTCGGCTAGTCCGCCAAAGTCATGATC
The DNA here is from genome assembly GCA_947859365.1 of Archips crataeganus. NCBI lineage: Eukaryota > Metazoa > Arthropoda > Insecta > Lepidoptera > Tortricidae > Archips > Archips crataeganus. The sequence continues at coordinate 16,677,922 of OX402065.1, read as the reverse complement.
GGCACATCTCTAATCGCGATGTAGAATGTTGCAATTTCTCTATTTGTTGACTAGGTATTAACTAATACACTTGAGAATTTATTAGGTAAAGTCTGTCAAAATTACGTCATGATACAACGAGGTCGATTTTCCCTTGCAATATGATGACAGTAATTAATGAATGACTAATGACTTCAGGCTGCTTTGGATCGGGAGAAATGGAGGACATGGGGGGAGGCCTTTGCCCAGCAGTGGAACATCAATCCGGGCTAGATGATAATAATAATAATAATAATAATGACTTCATTCAGTTAGAAAATTCAACCTTAGCAATATTTCGATCTCGCAGAAACATTTATCAAAACTGGTAGACCACTTTCTTGGCCGAGCGAGCATCAATATTATCTCGTCCTATATACGTCCCACTGCAGGGCCTTAGGCCTATACACATTCACAACCAGCCCTCTATACCATAAAAGTTAAGTCTTACATATCAACATAATAATTGTTAACTTTTTTATAAAAAAAAGCCACAATTATGTAGAATAGGCTCTTGTAAAGTTTATGGTACTTATATTACAAAGATTTTTTTTTATATCGGTCCTAACCCAAATTGCCAGCCAGACAGCTTGAAACAGATGATATAGCTAACACTTCACTACAGTAAAATTACATTAAGTTTACCACTGGCAGATGGTTTGCCTTCATTTCATATTCAACTTTAACGACCTGCAAATAAAGCCAATGTTAGAATACTGTTATCCACGTTTGCAGATTTTGTAATGACTACTTTATTTGTATGGCGTTAAAGTTGGAAATGGAATGAAGGCAAGCAATCTGTCAGTGGTAAACTAAAAGTAAACGTATTGTGCCATCCCGCTTGCGCAAACACAGACTCACGTTTCCTCTTGCTGGTGTGCGCGTCGTCGTCACCGTTGCGGGCGTCGTGCGGCGGCGGGCGCGGCGCCGGCGCCGGCTTCTTGGGCGCCTCCAGCCCGAGCAGCCGGTTGATGCGCCCGCGGTCCGGCGCCGGGAAGTGCTTCTCCACCAGGGATTGGAACACGCCCCTGGAGGAACGAACGGTATACGTTAGAGACGTGCCGACTATCCGGCAAACAGCGCCGACTATCCCGCTTTGTCATCATCTCAGCCTATAAACGTCCCACTGCAGGGCGCAGGCCTCCTCTCACAATGAGAGGGCTTGGGCCGTAGTTCCCACGCGGGCCCAGTGCCGATTGGGAACTTCACACACATCATTGAATTTCTTCGCAGGTTTCCTCACGATGTTTTCCTTCACCGCAAAGCTCATGGTAAATTTCAAATGTAATTTCGCACATAAATTCGGAAAAACTGAAGTGCGAGCCGGGATTTGACCCCACGACTCTCTGCTTGAGAGGCCATATGTCAAACCACTAGGCCACGACAGCTTCATTGACTGCAGAACCTAACCGAGGTATCGTGGTTGGATTTCAGCATTTATTAAAAGACTTTAAATAAATAAATATCACAGGACAATTCACACCAATTGACCTAGTCCCAAAGTAAGCTAACTTTAAACATGAAACTACCGAGAGACTCACTCATAGTGAAAATAAACGGATCACTCACGTCTTGAAATTATTAAAAGACGTATTTTTTACAAAAATGTTTACCGTTGGTCCTACACTAGTCAAATGCCTGTCACGTGGCAACTGTGTGTGTAAGTTACGTGCGAGTGTGTAAGTGTACATGACGGTGTGGGAGTATGCAGGTGTTGTGTGTGTGTGGTGTAACCATTTTGGATTTCAAACACACACGCGTGTGGTAATAAACGGGTGTAAAACTAACTTGGCAGTGGAGACGAAGTCGCTGAGCTCGCCGTCGTCGCGCTCCAGCTGGTCGAGCGTGCGCGCCTCGCCGGTGCTCTGCAGTCCGATCACTACGCACTTGCCGCACTTGACCGCCTCCCGCGCCGTCACCACCGCGTGGTGCACCTACACGAAACATTCACTTCTGATTAGTGATTAAGATTCACTCAACACGTATGACTGTCACGATTTTTTTTACAGATATAGTGCATATGCATATCGTCACTACTTTTAAAAAAGCTTGTTTCTCAGATTAATATGTAAACCAAACTGAACCTTGATGCATACTTAGTAAAGTTCACTTGGCCAGATTATCGATTCTGAGATACGAGCTTTTTTCAAAGTAGTGACGATATTGTATTTCCATCGCTTTTCGCGATCGGATCTCAATCGGAATATAAAGTTTATCTTATCTTATCTTAATACGACGGCACCCGGAGTGTCAATCAATTATTGTATTAAATGAAAATGGTTGACATTTTGATTTCCATTAAGAGGGTACGATGGCTGAGAGACTTTTGAGAAATAGGTATTTTAATGAAATGTCGCTGTCTCGCTCGAACCCCTCCGTGTCAGTACAGCGAGAGCGGGACAACTGCACCTCAGACCGTTAATAGGCGCGTAAAATTGATCAAAACAGCATTTCGTAATCCCCTGTTTTCCTCTCGAAAACTGGGCCAATAAATTTATTTTTTTCATAAATAATTACAGGACAGATTTAGCTATGCCCCTATGTTTTCCTTTTTTTGTTTATAGGAGGGATTCTTTTCTGACGAGTGTCTGAAAATGACGTTGAAATTGGGCAATTTTTTCGGTTTTTGAATGCTCATATTTCTTATGTTAATTGAAATATGGAAAAAACGAAACATAGGGGCATAGCTGTGGTAGATACAGATTACACAGTAAAAAAAATTTGGCTCTAAAACCATTATCCAGGGAGGAAACAGGGGATTACGTTTGTATGGAGAAATGGTGCGCATCGTACCCTCTTAACATGGAACTTTAATTATTTAAGCTCCAAATGTACAGACAGCGGAGATGTGGCAGTGACGGTTGTAATATTCTAACTTGTATGAACTAGTTCGCGGTACGGTACCGCACAACCGTTCATACAAGTTAGAATATTACAACCGTCACCGCCACTGCACCACCACGCCTCCGCTGTCTGTGCGTTTGGAGCTTTAGTGTCATACCACATATCGACGGTTCTTTGACTCAACCTCGTATATGAAATTTCACGAAGTTGGAATAACCACTTTAACCACTTGAGCGTCCGCGGTAACTATAGTACCCGAAACCAATATGGCCTACCGCGTCCGCGGTCACTCTAGTTACCACGGGGTCGAACTGAGACCCAGGCGAACAAAATGCCATCTAGTGAAATTTGCCGGCATTATATGGAGATAACAAATAGATTTTTACCGATTTTTCATAGGTTAAAAAAATTTTTGAAAGCAGTCGACTAGTGACAATGTGAAGTGTTTTTGTGGTGCGGTCGCAATTATGTCGTAAGTATTACATATTTATTGTATGTATATGAGTTTAAAATCTACGAAAATGATCACTAGTGTTTATTCTTTACTATTGTGAATAAATATTGCAGTTTGTAAGCGTAAATAAACTGTGATTTCAATTTGAATCTACAAAAAAAAACATGTGCTCGGGCATTGACTTTTATATATATGACGGCGAGAGACGAAACGGAGCGGTAGGTGGATCATCACCGTCGTCTCGTGGTGGAGTTTCCATGTTAGTGGGCGATACAGAGAAACGCAGATTACCTTGCAACGTGTAATTATTTGGAATCACAGTAGGTAGGTACTTACAGGAGTGACTGTGAACGTGACAGGTTCGATGGAGTAGGAAATGACCGTTCTCAACGGCGGTCGGCCATAAAGTGAACATCGACTCAGTCCTCGTGTAATGGCGCCAAAGCGATACTCGCCCCACCACACTGCGTTCACTGCACTTTACAATTGAATTCAACCAATCAGAGATAAGATCCGGTACTAGGTAGTCAAATCAGCAACTATAATGTTACCAATATAACGCGCGCGACGACATATATATTTTTTATATATATTTACTATTATATATTTCATTTGTTTGATGTACGCCATTTGAATCTGTATTTATTCCTTTACCTCTGAGAATTTTTACAAAGCTAAATATTTTGTACTTTAGAAGCCAAAGAGGTTTTTGTTAGAAAGCATCGTAGCCGGAGCGCGCGCCGCGCGCGGCTTGGCAACCCGGACGTTTGGGACGAAAACGGTCGCGCGGGCCGGACGCTCAAGTGGTTATAGTATTTCCAATCATTTATTTTCTCGATGACAGCTCCCGTAGAATGTAACTGCGTTTTTTACGCAAAAATTAACTTTTAAATGCGAGCTTTAAAAAATTTGACATCTGCCTAATTTTGTTCCTTGATCCTATATAATATTCATCTAAGACGAATTGGGGATGTCTATTTTTTTGCAATGTATAGAAAATCGAAAACCATTTCGAGATAAATGCTTTTTAAATCGTTTTCTGTAGTTATTTAATTTTAATATTATGTAATGAATTTATTATGTAACAAATAAGCAATGACCTTCATTTGACATTGGTGTAAATTGCGTGACCGGTTCAAGTCGTACTTTATTCTGTGTGGTTAGAATTCTTCACAATTTACGCGTGGATTATACTACGGAGTTTGATTTGGACCCGCTGTCTGACATCTAGCACTTTGTCAGTGCCAGTAAAGTGACACAGTGTATAGTGTACCACTACGCAAAAAATAATTAAAGGGGTTGCCTTATCGTACGCATTTAGATAGATTTAGAAATTTGGCATTGTGGGAGCCCTCAATTATAATCTGACGTCATCAACTAAAATAGTTTCAATAATTAATTTTGAAAAAATTAGAGAACTAAATGACAAAATATTCAAATTAGTTTCTTATAATTGACTTTTCTATACAAAAAATATATAAAAACCACTGGTAATTTTTTTTAGACATTCCCAATTGAGTCCATATATGCAGTAATATTTTTTTAAAGTACCTTAAATAATAAACGTTTTAATAAAGTTACATTCTATGGCAATACAAATAGTGATGCTATGATTGAAATATCGATATTGTATCGGTATTGTATATGTTGAACTAGATGTGTTTCCGCGACTTTGTTCAGTCAACGTCATAAATAAGTGATAACTTTTGTACCTTGTCGCTTTCAGTCGTTACGTAATTTCGTATGGCTTTTCAAACATGACGTTAAAGTGACAAGGTACAAAAGTGATCACTTATTTATGACGTTGACCCTACGCATTGTAATTTTTTTCCCGGGATATAAAATGGCCTATGTTACACAAGTGAAATAATTTTTATTTGTCCAGTAGTTTTTAGCTTATTCATTACAAACATACAAATCTTTCCTCTTTATAATATAAGTAATATAAGTATAGATAGGTAATCAACAATGAAATGAAATAATTATAATAACAGGTAATTTTTATTTATTAATTTTGAAATTGGATTGATATCGTATCTACTGATCACTTATTTGGTCACAACACTATAACTTTCAAACTTGATCTGTCATCGAGAAAATAAATGATTGGAACAACTATAAGCCGTGTATCTAACAGTGGTTATTCCAATTTAGTAAAATTTGTGTCAGAGAACCGTCGATATATCATACGATATGGGAATTGAAGCTAATTGATAGAGCACGATAAATTACGAACTTTTCCTATAAAATACGATGGAAACATCTACATCTTGTCACTACTCACATACAGCTGCCCATCCTGGGCCCTTATCATAGCTGAGATAAGAAAAGGACAAATGACCATATACGACCATTTGATTTATTTTTCCAATGCTAAAATAAACGAAGTATAACCACTTCTAAAACAGATGAAACCGAAATCAGGGGGACTCAAAGTGTGGCTATCTTTAAATCTGCGTATCGACTTCGCGCAGCAAACCATCGAACATTAGTTCGCGCGGAAGCCACGCACCGGATATCGTGTCGCTGCGTGACGCAATTCTAATTTAGACGTGCTGGAACGTCCCAAAACACAGTTATGCTGCGGTCAGTCAATGATCGCGCGGTGGCTTAATAAAAAACCGGATACATTAAAAGTCTCAGTTCGCATTTCCTCGTAGGCAGGTTAACCCTTAAACCATTTGACAGCCCTGACAAGACTTTCAATTTTGGACCGTAAATGTTGCTAATTTGAATCGGCTTTGATTTCTGTTTGACGGCAAATATATTGCTGGTGCCGATTTTTATTGCTGGTGTGGGTTAAAGAGAGCAGTTACCTTAGCGGCGATACAGAGGTACTTGAAGAACCGCTGGTGTGCCGACCAGAATTGGCCCCACATGGTCTTCTTCATGCGCGCCTCCGCGTCTATCAGCTCCGCTGCTTCCGTGAACCGCTGCATCGCCTCCACCCACTGAGAACAATACACACATTATAACAATAGTACATTATTGTCGTGGCCTGGAAGTAGGCAATTGCTGGCTGAGTATGAGTATTAAACGGACGAGCTGCTCGTCTGTTTAACTAATACGAAGCCAGCAATTGCTATTCCAGCCGAGACTAATATAAAGCTTTTCTCAAAAATGGTGAAGGTAAAAAATAGAATAAACTTTTATTAACGTAAATAGGTACAAAGAATTGCAAATCACTTAAAATTAAATGTCATTAAACCCTTTCCCGTCTTTTTTCATTAAAAAAAACTGCAGGTGTATTTTTCTACCGAAAACACAACAAGCTGTTTCAAACACAATAAAAAAAGTCTGGAGTTCCAACAAAAAAACTGATACCGGTCATTTGAATTGGCTGTATACGAATAGTGCCAACTTATTACCATGGCCGTTATAACTGTTTAAAAAGTTTGAGACTAGACAATAATGGAATTTGTATGCGACATTGCTGTCGAGTTTATCGAGCCTGCAATGTTTTTAACTTTTTAATTTTTTTACTGACCATAAACTATGCACTTTACGTTTTGATATGTAAAGAATAATGTCAACTTTTACGGATATTTTTGAGAAAATTACTTTTCACTTCTCATGCTCTTAAAATGTCTTAAGTCTCTGCATATCGGGACTAAAGCTCCTTTTAAATCTCTAGGGACTAAAGTATTGTGAGAGAGAAGAAAACGAACAACCGCGTCATCTGATGGGAAAATCATGACCGCCCATGAACACCGACAACTCAAAAACACACTGATCTGTGGGTAGATCTCATTTGTTCTATAGAACTAATATATTTGTACATTTTTAGATCTAGTTTAGTTAAGCCTATGATCATTGTACCATCTATTTAACCTATGTTTGACAAATAAATTATTTGTATTTGTATTTGTATTTGTATTTTTAATTTAATTTAGTTTGTAATAGTTAGATATTTAGTTTATAGTTAAGTTTTATTCACTGTTATTTATTCTTAATTGTTTTATTTTTAGTCACATTAAATAAATATATATATATTTGGTAACGGTTTCACTGTTCTATAGGACAAATGGGACCTACCCAAGGAAGCATTGTAATGTATAATTACCTCAAACGTCGAAAAACTTCATATTTTCACTTCATATTTTGTGGTTATGTTAATATTTACAATTTGAGCCTGTCATCTGATGACTAGTAAAAGTGACGTTTGAGCTACTGTAATAGTACATTACTGCAGAGACCAGTAAGTAAGCCATCCTGGACGAGTAGAAGTTTGATGGCCGAACCGCTAGGTGAGGCCAGCAATGATACGAGGCCAGGATGGCAATTACTGGGCGAAGCTTGTATAGTGCTTTTCTCAAAAATGAAACAAGTTGATAAAAATAAAGTAAAAGTACACATAATAAAGAAAATCTACGACCCGTCATTATGCTACTCACTCGCTAACCTATGTCTGTCTGTGGTATGATTGTTTTTTTTATAGGTACCTGGCGGCGATGTTTAGATATCTTAGTGTTGCCGGATAATCGATTATCAATTAATCGATTATTTTCCCCCTAAATAATCTAGATATCGATTATCCAATCGATGTATCGATTACATCGATATAATCGATACTAAGATTCATACAATTATATCAATTATAATCGATTAATCGATTATAATCGGTCAAGTGCACGATGTAATCGATTAGATCGATTATATCTACATAATCGATTTAATCGTTTAAATTGTAAAATATAAACAATCGATATAATCAATACTAAGATTCATACAATTATATCGATTATAATCGATTATAATCGGTCAAGTGCACGATGTAATCGATTAAATCGATTATATCTACATAATCGATTTAATCGTTTAAATTGTAAAATATAAACAATCAATATAATCGATTTAATCGATATAATTGTATGAATCTTAGTATCGATTATATCAATTTAAGCGATACATCGATTGGATAATCGATATTTAGATTATCTGTGCGCCGCAATTATAATCGACGATTAATCAATTCACCAACAACTGTCCGGCAATCTGCCAACTTTAAATTACAAACGTCATAATTTTAATAAGAATTTTCTTAATTTTGAAACATTTGAAACACGAAAATTGTAATTACAACAACAAATTAGTGAAAAATGTTCCAGTTATTTAATCAGAGAACTCACATTTGCATACATCCTCTTAAGTGTGAACTTTTTTAATAGTTTAAGTTTTTCACAGACGTAGAGCACGGGTTCCAAATTTGAACACTTGATGAATTTCATACTTACTCCCTGGACAGTTCGAGAGTAGAGCATGGGTTCCAAATTTAAACACTTGATATGTAATGGAATTTCATACTTACTTCCTGGCAGCTAGCAGCTAGTCTCCAGGATGCGTTACTTTCTACGACGTTTTTGATGACGTAATGGCAACATTTCATACCATTTTTGAGAAAAAACATTTTAAAACCCATTCTCACAATGTCTTTAAAACAACTGTCAGTTACGTTGGTCATTCTGTCAGTAGGATGACATTCATGACATAGTTGACAGATGAACACTTCCGAACCATCAAAAGCTGCAATCTATGGTAAGGTGTTGCCAGGCAAATAACCTAAACTCCTATCTAGCGAGAAAATTCGGGTCGTAATATTAGTATGTTATTAAGAATCCGCTACAAATTTAAAGTCTTATTGTTTCCATCATCGTCCTTGTCAATTTATTTATCGTTTCAGGCTTCCAGCATGCTTTGTTACGTCAAAATTTCTCAGATTATTCTTATTTTAAAAACATCAACTGTCATGGCCAGGGATGTCCTATTTTCCCACTATCCCGGCATCTGTTAACTGGCAAGTTTAGTGGTCGCATTGGCTTGGGAAGCATTTTCGGTGTATTTAAACTACGACACCAGAAACAGAGGCCATTTTTTAAATCTCAATTTTCAAGAGAATCACATTCTAACTAGTATTCGTGCCAGTTATTCTGACCTCCCTTGTAAGTATTTCGGCAATTGGTTACGTGGCGAGGGAGTTCCTTGTTATTTGTCCACAATTTAACAGTCTCCTTTTGTATTTTCAGCATCCGTCGATAGGACACATAATACTCGAAATCTATCGTGATTAAATTACTTTGGAGACTCTTTGGCTGAAATCCTTCTGCTAGCTAGTCAGCGGCTACGTCGCGTCCGTGGACATATTTGGAGCCATAGCCATCATCCTTAGCGGCTCCGAACAGCCACAATCCAGCGCTGCGAGTTGACATTCGTCTTTCCAAGCTCCGCAGGACTTTTTTCCTCTAACAAGAGGTGTTTGGTACGGGCTTGTTCGGTACGGGCTCGTTTGTTACGGGTTCAGTTCCTGACCCCGTATGACTGTACGACGCGGCTGAAGGCGCCGGCGAAAGTTAAGCCTAGTTTTAATCACAAATTTAGAGTTAAGTAAACGTGATCAGCCAAACATTCAACCAATTTCTACCCCCCTTCGATTAAAGATAAGTGTTACCCTAGAATAAGGATACGTTTGATTTAAGGTTTAACTTCCTTAAGATTAAGCACTAACATAGAGGTTAAGACCGTGGAATTGTTGTTCAGTAATTAGTTGAGTATATAAATAAACCTGTGTCTTAAGAAACTGTATTTCAATCCCAACCTCATAGGGTAACCTTTAACTATTTCAACTACAACTATTCTTTCTTTCTTAATTACCTACCTATCATCTCTTAACTATTACGTTACCTAAATTTTTATCATTACAGCATAAACCCTTTTCTTGAAAGCCCCGATGTCATAATAGGGATATTGATTGACGCCATTAAAAAATAATTCGAAGACTCGACTCCAGTAAAAAAACGCTTTATTTTTAGCCCTGCAAACCAGATTAATTTTCGATTAACTGCAAAATCAGATTTTTGTTGCTTTAAAACAAATAAAAAGTTAGTTGATTGAGTATGCAAACAAGTGACGTCCTATGTTGCTATTGCCATTCAAACTCAATGGGAGGATTGTGTTTTGACAGCTCATAAAAAGTACGTCAGTTGATTGGTGGTGTCAACTTCCCTACTGCCTGGAAGCACTGCTGTTGTAGACGGTAAAGCCACATAAGCCACGTACCAACGCAACGGACTTGTCGTAGGTATCCCGGAAGGCGTCAGTCAGAGGCACCTCCTCGATCTTGAAGGAGACGCCGTGGAAGGACAACTGCCGAGCGATGTACATGCCTCGCAACTTCATGTCCATGGCTACGATCTCCATAGCGCCGACGCCCCTGCAACAAACAGACGTTGAATTAATGATTTATTTATTTGATAATACATCACAACAATATTACAATGTTTAGCTTAGGTCTAAGAGCCCGTTGTTTGATCAATAGTTAAACAAACGAATAGTTACAATATATGGCAAAAATAACAATAGTTAACGCATTTCAAAGGCAATTTGACTATTAGTATCTTTAACTACTGATTAAACAACAAGCACTAAGAAAAGTAGGCTCGATAAGTTTGGTAATTAGTAATAAATATATAGTATAGCATATAGTATATAAAGCTCCATTTATTGGAGCATACTAACCACAGAATCAAAAGCAGCTATCGAATGCGTACCTGGTAAGTATATTTTTAAAGCTAGTCGTATTTTCAATAATTACAATAGATATTATGACGTATTGCAAAAGTGATACGGTTGAATTTCCAAAGCAATGCATGTGGACGGTAAATCGCCTCTACCTTTTTAAGGGTTAACTTAGCATTTGTTTGACTCTAGAAAAAAGTCATAGAAACCTATAAATATATTAGACGACCAGATGGCCTAGTGGTTAGAGAACCTGACTATGAAGCTTGAGGTCCCGGGTTCGATTCCCGTGTCGGGGCAGATATTTGTATGAAAAATACGAATGTTTGTTCTCGGGTCTTGGGTGTTTAATAATATATGTATTTAAGTATGTTTATCCGTTGCCTAGTACCCATAACACAAGCTTTCCTAGCTTACTTTGGGACTGGGTCAATTGGTGTGGATTGTCCCGTGATATTTATATTTATTTATTTATTATTATTTTATTCTATTAGCAAAACCTTAGAATTAAGATTAAAAAAATATATATATTTTAGGAGTGTTGTCTAACACAAGTTCCGACTTAATGGGAGGTCTCAACCTTATATGTAAAAATTTAACCTCTGTTAAATGCAAATAAAGTTTTTTTTTTTAGTGTAAGCCGGGATTCGAGCTCGCAACTTTTGGCTGACCGTGACGAGCATGCTGATTCCCATTACAACGAAGCATCTTTCACTAACTTCTATTCGTGTAACTTGATCGCTTGCATATGTACATCGATAGTAGCCATTTATCGAATTCACGATGCTTACGTTCCAAATTGCAGTAGAAATGCTAAAAAATTATGTTTTGTCATATATTTCGACTATACACCGTGAAATTTTAGTGGTTGTTTTCTCGAAACGAGGTGATTTAGTATCGATTGTACAATCGATTTACAATTACTATTTTGACTAGAGTCAAAAATCCAATTGTGAAAAACGAAAGTAGAAAGTTGCGGTCAGCAAACCAATAGTAACGCTTCGTTGGTACCTAACCTATCGTACGATCGTACGCTACTTGTACCAACGAAGCGTTATTGGTTTGCGGTCATTTTCGACTTTCGTTTTTCACAATTGGATTTTTGACTCTAGTCAAAATAGTAATTATAAATCGATTGTACAATCGAAACTAAATCACCTCGTTTCGGGAAAACAACCACTAAAATTTCACGGTGTATTAACAGTTTGCTTAACGAAATATAAGATTAAGAAAGGCGTTAATGCATTCGTTGCCAGCTGTCAAACCCAAAACTTCTTCAAAAATTATGACAGCAGCATTGGGTCTAAATTACGAAATCGCATATATGCGTTGCTGGCAGTGAATGCGTGCGTAAAGGCGGTCGTTTAAGGCTGTGAACAAACGTTCAAATTCTCACCTCTTTTCAACGGCGTTGATAAAATCCATGAAGGTGGGGAAAGGCGTCCCCTCGCCCCAGATGCCGAGCCGCACCATGTACGCCATGTTCCGCGGCTCCGAAGCGCCCGTCGCCGACGCGTACACAACCCTAGCTTTGGGCAATTTGTTTTGCAGCTCTAGGGCGGTAAGCCCCGTTTTTGTGGCCTTGCCCGAACCGACCGGGCAGAGGTTCTTCGCTTTGTGGCATTCGTCGAACACAATCTGAGGTGGTTGGTTAAGGAATATTGTCTTGTTGGAAGTCGATTGCGATGGTACATTTTCACATATTTGCTTATCTAAATGTGTTAAGTTAAATGAAGAACAGCTTGCTATTACCTAGTATGAGTTAGTTTCTTAATTTTATATACTTAGTTTTCTTACTCTTACTTAAAAACTGTTACCCACATTGGAAGAGCGGTGTCTCTTAGCACAGGTATCACGTATACTTAGCACCAACCTTTGTTACTATGTATCCATAAGTGATTGAATAAACGATTTTTATTTATTTTTATTATTTACATAAATGTGATTATTAGAGTTCGCCTATTCTTTTGCGTAATTATGTATTAATAATAGCCCCATCGCTGCGTGTTATGAAAAAAAAAACAAGTATACTCGATCGTTTAAAACCGCGCTAGATAAAAGTAGTGAATATTTCAGTGTAAGATAGATAAAGTGTGTAACCCATAAGCCTATGGAGCAGAGTATCTGGTCCTTGAAGAACTATTAGTTTACCTCGGTGCGCGCCGGGATCCTAAAGACAGTTAGTTCTGATTCTGAGACAAAGAAGTGCATCCACTATTAGAAATTACACCATGACAAGACTGTGGTTCATTAAGCTATTTTTATTTGTAGCGTACGTCCCTGGACATGAATAATGCTGTCGCATGCCTGTTATTGGTGCATGAACGGGAGCCAAAACTTATATTTTTTTTTGATTTGTAATGTTTTGTTTATGTACTGTTGGCATGTCTAAATAAATAAATAAATAAATAAGCTTTTAAAAAAAATCCATTTCATTTGTTTTTGTCATCTAGTCTAGGTATAGACTGAGGCGTAACTAACTGTTCGTGACTTGCCATTTTTTGTTAATAGTTTCGATTTCCTTTTAACATAATCACACACGCACACACACACACACACACACTCACACAAACACACACACACACACACACACACACACACAAGCACACACACACTTTCGCTTCTCGATTATATTAATTACGTGTGAAGGTTTCGCTAGTCTTTGTTTTTATTTTATTAGTTCATTGATTTTTATTTTTTATTATTATTATTATTGTATTCCTGTCTTTGCTCAGTTCGTATTAAATCATGTGTATCTTACCTGGTTTAAGTGTATCATACTTCATACATGTATATAAATAAAAATGTACTATGTTATCCAACTCAACGGGTCCCAAGATACAGGCTCAGCCAAGTTTGGGGTCCACCGGATACTGCTTCATGTAAATTTTTAGTTTGTGTAATAAATATTTTCTTTCTTTCTTTAATCGCAAGCCACACAGAAGAGACGCGGGACGGGGGCGCGTCGCAGTCGCACAGCCCCTTGAATCAGTTTTCATACTAAATGCATAGAAGCGTCGCGAGAGGCGGAGGCTCGGCCTTGTCTCTTCTGTCCACGTTGGAACGCGACACTTTATACATTTAGTACGAAAGCTAATTCAAGGGGCGCCGCGACTTCGACGCGCCTCTTCCCGCGTCTCTTCTTGTGGCCTGCGACTAGGGTTCTTACACAACCCAAAACGGTAGATTAAGATAAACCGATCATAAGTACAAATACAAATAACAAATAATTTATTTCCAAAAAATAACAATAAAACACAGTTACATTTTTACTGAACCCCACACTAGGCATGGCCTGTCCCGTGGGGTAAATGTTACGGTTTACAAAATAATAGATTACATTAGCGGCTATTTGCAATAAGGAACAGAAAGAATAAAATAATAAAATAAAACAAAACGGACATAAATCAACATAACTGAAATAAATTCTTAAAGCCTATTAAGGTGAAAAACATAAAGAAATAAAAAACAAAATTATAATTATATTCTTAATTGTGAGTCAACAAGTTGTCTATGTGAGGCCGAATATTGTGTGTGTGTGTGTGTGTGTGTGTGTGTGTGTGTGTGGTGTGTGTTTTTAATATGTTATCTTAATGATGTTTTCCGTGTCTAAATAGGATAAGTTCATCATGTTAATTATTAAAAGCTTTTTTGCTTCGAAGCCTGAGTATTCTTTAAAATGATATAGTCTTATAAGTCTGTTGTAGATTAGTGGGTGCAAATAGACTGAGAATCGATGTGCAAACTGGGTTTTGACAGCTGTTATAGGAATTTTAAATATTCTTTTTTAGGGTTCCGTAGTCAGCTAGGAACCCTTATAGTTTCGCCATGTCTGTCCGTCTGTCTGTCTGTCCGCGGCTAAGCTCAGAGACTGTTAGTACTAGAAAGCTGTAATTTGGCAAGAATATATATATCAGTCACGCCGACAAAGTGGTTCAATAAAAAAAACTGAAAAAATTTTTTTTAGGGTACCTCCCATAGACGTAAAGTGGGGGTGATTTTTTTTTTCTCGACTAACCCTATAGTGTGGGGTATCATTGGATAGGTATTCAAAAATAAATAGGGGTTTGCTAAAACCATTTTTTGATAAAGTTCATATTTTCGGAGATATTCACTCCGAAAGTTCAAAATAATGTGTCCCCCCTCTAACTTTTGAACCGCACGTCTAAAAAATATGAAAAAAATCACGTAAGTTAAACTTAATAAAAACTTTCTAGGAAAATTATTTTCAACTTAATCGGTTGAGCAGTTTTTAACTTTTTATAAAAAAATATTTCTAAACTAAGATTACAATTTAACCGCCATTGCAAGCATGTTTTTTCTTTAAGTACCTATAAGATCACGCTAACAGTATCTTCTTTCAAATAAAAAAAAATATTACATCTGAAAAACAATCAACATACATACTAGTTCAAGTAGACTGCATATTAGTTACCCAATTCGCCGATAGATGGCGCTGTACCGCCGACGTTGGGAGCAAAACAGCCACATTAATAAAGTATGCAATGATTTTTTCGTACCTGCTACGGAACCCTATCTTGGGCGTGTCCGACACGCTCTTGGCCGGTTTTTGAGTAAGCTATTGTAGTTCGGTGAGTTGAGAATCTCTTTGTGTACCGACAAAGCAACCCTTAAAAGGTAGAGTTTCCGAACACTGAGAACTTGAGCGTCGCTGTATAAGTCCTTCGTAGGATACCTCATTGGTCTCTTCAGAGCTACCTTTAGCACCGCTCTTTGCGCCCTTTCTAACTTTAGAAGGATAGACGAGGTTGTACCTCCCCAAGCAAGAATACAGTAACGAACTATTGATTGTCCAAGAGCCATATAAATAGTTTTTAGCAGAGAGAAATCAGCTGACTCCCTTAGCATCTTCATGGTGTGTATCAGTTTTCGGACCCTACCCGATACCGCCGATATATGCTGCCTGAAGTTTAGTTTATCGTCTATTACAATTCCAAGATACTTTATAGAATCCGTTCTTGTCATGCAATCGCACATACAATTTTGATCTGAGTAATTATGGTAATTACAGTTGTGGACTTTAAGTTCCCGCTGTAGTTTTGGCGAGTAGGCCAATGTCTTATGGAAACATAGAAATTTCGTTTTTGTTGTGTTTAAGGTCAGAAGATTCTGCTCTAGCCAATTTGACACCATTGACATACCATGCTCAACAAGATCATAAACATTTTCCTAGGAGTATCCGTGGAAAGCGATTGCAGTATCATCGGCGTAACACAGTAGTTCAGCATTCTCTAGTGGGATGAGTGCAATATCATTTATATATAGGAGAAAAAGTGTAGGACCTAAAATGATGCCCTGTGGCACGCCAAGTGTAAATAGACTTGTCAAAAGGACATCTCTCGTCCGGGTGAGCGGTTAATTCCGAAGGAGTGTTGATGTTTCTCTATGAGAACTGAGCATAGGTGGCGCTGTATCACTGCAAAAGTGATGATGGCAGGCTGGAATGTATGATGCATAGGAAAAATTTGTGTCTAAACTCCTGACCAGTGGTGGTGTAGGGGAATGGCACGCGGCACTAATTTTTTCTGGCGTTTTTTCTGTGCATCTATTTTTCAGTTTGTATTTAGTATGAAATATTGTCAAAAGGATACGGGTCCGTCGAAATCCTCCCCGCACCACTGCAACAGCTGCTTCAGCCGCGTCCGGTACTTGGTGGTGCTGGACTGGGTCTCCCCGATGAGGGCCGAGTACGTGCAGAATACCACGCCCTTCTTCACGTTGCCGTTCACCGCTGACGATATCTTCGCGTATTTGAACTGGGGACCATAGAGTGAATAAGGATGAGTTTTCAAAAGCGAAAGATTGCTGCTTGGAAGTTGATAGGAATAAGTTAGGTGTTATTTTGTAGCTTTTATGTAAGTTTGAAAAAGGCGTCGCGAGAATGACATTTTTTCAAACCAATCACCTCTCCTATATGAGAGAGAGAGAGAGAGATGTTTATTTACACATATTCGATACACATGAAATACATTTGACAGGAAAAGATACAAATAAAAATCATCGAATAGTATAAATTGGGCCCCACTCAGCATAATGTTGCGGCAAGCCGCAACGCTGTTTTTCAGTGGGACCCATTTAAAAACTAAACACAAAAAAAAAACAACACATTGTGAAGACACGAACGCCAGCGGAAAATGTAGTTCGCAACAAATATATTGCTACTTAGTCATTAAATAAATTAAAAAATCTATACTAATATTATAAAGAGGAAAGATTTTATTGTATGTTTGTTTGTTTGTTTGCATTGAATAGGCTCCGAATCTACTGGACCGATTTCAAAAATTCTTTTGGCGTTAGAAAGCTACATTATCACTGAGTGACATAGGCTACTTTTTACCGCGGGAAAATACCTTTTCCTACGGGAAAATTAATTTATCGCGGGCGAAGCTGCGGACGGAAGGCTAGCATATAATACGAGGGGCGTTCAATATAAAGTGAGAATGAGATGGAAACTCTTTCAATATTAGGAAATTAAATACTGGCCGGTAAAGCTAATCTATCTAGCTGATTGCTATGAAAAAAAAAGTAACTGTCTTTTGTTTAAAAAAAAATACGGTAATTTCTTTGCAATGCTATTGGGTACGTTAGCGAAAATGGAGAAAATTTAACTGCGCGCCGTTATCAAATACTTGTGTTTGAAAAATTTTTCTACGGACCAAGTCAATTTAGATTTGCGGGACACTTTAGGGTCTAATGCTCCTCCGTATTCGACAGTCGCACGTTGGTGCGCCGAATTTAGACGTGGAAGAACATCGACCATGGACGACCCCCGCTCCGGACGCCCTACTACGGCAATAACTGAAGAAATTGTGAAAAAAGTTGAAAACTCAGTTTTGGCGGATCGTCGTGTCACGGTTCGTTTTATTGCTGAAAATGTAAAGATTTCAACGGGGAGCGTGCATAATATTTTACATGAACGCTTGGGTATGACAAAGGTATCTGCGCGTTGGGTACCATTGGGGTTTATCCTGTGCTTGAAAATTGTATTATTGTGTCCATTTATTTACAAGTATATTGTGTATCACTTATTTATGTATGTTTTATCATGTGTATTATTAGATGTTTTCAGTTGTTTTAATAAAATGTTTGTTTTTTATTATTATTTATTAAATTTTATATTGCACCACCTGCTGTAATGCATTCCTTGCTTTCTTTCTTTCTTTTTTTTAAAGGTTGCCTGGAAGAGATCGCTTCGAAGCGATAAGGCCGCCCATTGCTTACCTTATTTCTTTTTTGTCATGTACTTGTTTTTCTGTATTGTATTTTTTGTGGTGTACAATAAAGAGTCATTGTATTGTTGTATTGTACCAAGAATGCTTACTGACACGCAAAAACAAACTAGAGTCGAGATTTGTCAAGAAGCTTTGGACCTGATACAGCAAGACCGGGAACTTTTTTTGGCGCGATTTATAACAATGGACGAAACATGGCTCCATCATTACGACCCTGAAACGAAACTGCAGTCTATGATATGGAAAAGGCCATCATCTCCAACTCCGAAGAAATTCAAGGTGGGCCTATCTGCCGGTAAGGTCATGGGCTCTGATTTTTGGGATGGTAAAGGGGTATTAATGATTGAGTATCTCAAACATGGATCCACTATTACGGGCACTTTATACGCCAAACAAATAGCAACATTGCGCAATGAGATCCGCGAAAAACGGCGAGGTAATCTCTCGAAAGTTGTGCTGTTCCACCAGGACAATGCCCCGGCACACAAGTCCATCGTTGCAATGGCTGCAATTCGTGATGCTGGGTTCAATATCCTTAAGCATCCTCTGTATTCACCAGATCTCGCTTCCAGTGATTTCTACCTATTTCCGAGATTGAAACAATACCCGAGAGGCCAGAAATTTGAAGACGACGACGCGGTAGTCGCTGCAGTACAAGATTTTTTAAGTACTCAAGATGAGACCTTTTTTAAAAATGAAATTTTAAGTTTAGAAAAAAGATATAATAAGTGTATTATGCTAAAAGGTGACTATTTCGAAAAATAAAATTACATTTAGTAAAAGTTGTTTATAACATATTCATTCTCACTTTTTATTGAACACCCCTAGTAAAAACATCAGTGCAGGTAATGATCCAGCCTATTTACGTCAATGAAGAGCGCAGACTTCCTTTTATAGTAACAATAAAATTCGAAATGATGAAGTAATAGCTCAATCACTACAATTTAATTTTATAAACCACAAAACATACTGTATTTATATTTAAGCATTTAAACTCGTCCACGGACAGACTAGTCAACTCCTGTCAACTAAATGAACCCGTATAAAACACAAGACAAATTCAACTGAACTTTTACGTTAACTTCTTGCCAAATTGTATATTTTGTTTTTGTAACAAAGGGCTTCAAGTAATGGTACCTTGTTGAGCGGATGCACTTCGATCTTGCCGGCGCCGATGTCCCGGAGGTCCCTCTCCGCGTCGTACTTGAGGTCGTTGGAGACAGACACCCAGATGGCGCGCTTCCGGCCCTTGAGGTAGTTCTCGAATATTATGCCCGCGATCGTGCGGCCCTTGCCCACGCCCGCGCCGTCACCTGACGATCACAAACTTCAAAACTTGTAAAAGTTGGCTTAGTAGCGCCATCTCTTGGTCCAGGTGAGCGATTAGCTCCGAAGGAGTGTTAAAGTCTCTCGGTAGAGGGCATAACATAGGTGCGCGCTTATCACTGCATAATGTGATTATAATTATAACAGACTGAAGTGTACGATGTGTGGGAAAAATTCGTCGCTAACTTCTAGACCAGTGATGGTGTAGGGGTAAGCACGCAGCACGGAACGCTGAGGACCTGGGTTCGATTCCCAGCATTGGTCTTTTTTCTGGGGTTTTTTCTGTGCATCTATATTTCAGTTTGTATTTAATTTGAAATAGATCACAAACGGTTATAGGTTAGCGATAGCGTCGCCACACTACATCTGAATATCAAAAACTGGTCACAAAATTAGAGTTAGACCAAGATGAGTCTGCAACGATTTTGATAGCATACGCAGTTCATGTGTTATTTTATACGTCATAATTTCATAGAAGTTTGACGTTTAATATAACACTTTTTTTATATGAGTGGGAGGAAAACGAGCAAGCGGGTCATCTGATGGAAAATGATCACCACCGCCCATAAGTATCAACAACTCAAAGACAGACACTGATGTGTTGCCGGCCGTTAAAAAGGAGAGGGAATAGGGGAGAGGGAGGGGGAGAGGTATTGGGCCCCCGGCGCTCTCACTGGCCGTACGAAACGCAGCAGGATTACTGCTGCTTCACGCCGGTGTTCTGTGAGAGGGTGGTACTGCCCCGGACGAGCCGGCCTATTCGTGATGCAGTGGCTAGCTACAACATGGCTCTACCGCTACTAAAACACTAAGCTTTTGCACTGCGTGTGCTATTAAAATTGTTGCAGAGTTATTTTGGTCTGACTCTAATTCGGGATATTTAAGTAAACGGTCGGTCAAGTCTGATCGACTGAACACCCTCTGTAACAGTTTTTCAGAGCCACATTTCAGCTTTTCAGCTCCCTGTGCCGCTGGGCCGCGCTCACCTATGAGGAAGCCGGCGCGCGTGTCCCCCGGCAGCATGTGCTCGTGCGCCTGCGCGGTGTACACGACGGCTTCCAGCTGCAGCGCGGACAGCTGGCCGCTGCGAATGGTCTCGTCGGGCAGGCT
The DNA here is from genome assembly GCA_947859365.1 of Archips crataeganus. Lineage (NCBI taxonomy): Eukaryota > Metazoa > Arthropoda > Insecta > Lepidoptera > Tortricidae > Archips > Archips crataeganus. The sequence goes on along the minus strand of OX402065.1, from coordinate 16,657,405 downwards.
CAGCGTGTAGTTCACGTCGATCGGCTCCACGGACGAGAGAGACGCAGTCTCCACCACAGGATCAGGGTGTTTACGACCGAGTTTCACTGGGAATGGGATAACAGGTTCAACATCTCAACATACATATGGCTTCTTCTCAGAATGAGGGTCATAATTCTCACGCAAAAGCAAAGGGACAGTGACAATGTTGAGAGATTTCGCTTGAAAAGACCTATCTGAAAGCGAGATATTGATGTACCACCGCATACCGCTTAAGACCGTGTTGCGCGACAGGGTTTCTGTGACTGATAAAAAGGGTCCCGCCGAAAGACCAGCGCTGGCTCCACCTCAGGAGTCCGCATTTATGCTGAGGCGGGACCTTTTTCACACACAATTTAATGGTTTTTTTTTATTTTTTTTAATAATTTTTGTGTGTGAAATAAACTTTTTCATTTCATTTTTTTTCATTTGATGTAATCGTTACAGAGATTCATGTCGCACATTTATGTCGGTTTGAGCTTGTCGCTTGTGTACCGTAAGTTCGAACTACTTTTACCCAATGGCGAGTAAGATGTGATGCGAGGCCCCCCACAACATCACCGAAGATCATCCACATCAAACGTGCCGTGCGCGATTCTCCATCGCGGCGAACCATATAAAAGGCGGCGCGCGACCGTAAAACGTGTGCAGTCTTATACTTCGAGGCTTACGTGACACAGTGTGGTTCGAGTTCCGCAGATCACATTCTCGGCGGCCGGAGTATGACTGTGCGCCTCCTGCCTTGCCTCCCCGCTCAGCTCATTCCTCACCCTTGGTTAATGCGGTTTGGTTTCCCTGATCGCACGCCATCCTATCCAGGTCTAGCGCGGTTTGGTTTCCCGAACCGTGCTATCAGGGCTCCCCCAGCTTTGTGCGGCTTGGTTCCCACGAGCCATACGGTTTGGTTGCCCCCGAATCGTACCTCCCGGTTTTGTGCAGCTTGGTTCTCCGGAGCCGCACGGCCGACGTATAGCTTAGTATAGGCTTAGTGCGTTTTGGTTTCCCGATTCTGCACGGCGGCCGGGTTTCCCCCTTGCTTAACGCGGTTTGGTTACTCGACCAGCGCGGCTGGGACCCCCGTTCGTCCGTTCCCATAGGGACCGTCTGGTAGGCCCGGGATTCCGTACGCGATCCGTAACGCCCTTCAGGCGTTAAGTCCGCGTATCATGACGTGTTCCTTGATATAAATAAACAGGCATAAAAGCCCTCCGAGTTAATAGAGCTAATAATCGTTGTTAATTTGAAACTCCCCTTTCCTTGTCCTCTGAGCTAGATTACCTACGCTCCCAGCTAGGTTTGATTCCCCGCCGGAGTTAAATGTGTGCGGTAACCCCGGGCACCCCATCGCAAAGTTTGGGGCATATAAAAATCTCATATCAACTAAAACCAATCATATGCCTGCCATAATTTCAGTGTAATATCCCAAGGTCTAAAGTAAACTTTACGGTATCCTTTTCTGACTGACCAGGTAAAAAATAAATCTCTGCGACTACGGCAATAACCGTAGCAATGGCAAATCTAGACTTAGGTACCTTGATCCTCGTTACAATCTTAAGAGAGTATAAAAATAGAAAAATATAGGTAATTACATTTTGTAGGCATGTAGTCTGCGTATGTTTCCGCGACGCCCATTTCCTCGTCGTCTACTTCTTCTTCGTCAGCGCCGGGCATCTGTGAGGAACCAAATCGAACCAATGTACATTTCTAACCAACAGAAAATAATGTATTTAGTTAAAGATGGACACGAATAATGGAAAAAAAGTGTTCTTTTCATTTTCTTTGTCATTTAAGGCTTTTTAAAAAGCTTGCGTGCATACAGTAACTGTGGAAGTGAGGGGGCAGGGGTGGGGATAAATGCTTAAGAAAACGCGCTCTTGGATCAAATAAATTACCGGAGGGATCCATGACCAAAGAAGTTTGCCCCCTCCCCTGCTCATCCCCGTCATTGAGTACGTTTGCGGCCCCTACGCGTAAATGAAAAATACAATTCTTACTGTCACCGAGGATACCAATTTTCCCAATTCCATTTAACCTTTAAACCTTTTCAATTTCTTTGTTACGCGTGCGGAGCCTTTTGACGATGCGGGGCCCCTAGGCAGTTGCCTTTCCTACTCTGCCTGGTGGTCAATTCGGCCCTGATCATAAACAGTGGTAGGTACCTTGTCCATGGGGTAGAGAGCCTGCTTGGCCTGCCAGCTGGGCGTGAACTGTGCCATCTGGCCTAGCATGCCGGCCAGGGGTCCACCCATGCCGGTCGCCAGCATCGCGTTCAGATTCTGCAGTAGGTACTGGTTCATGCCCGGGATATTCGCGAGCTCCACTGAAAACGAGAGCCAGTTAGACAAAATCTCAGCTTAAGTAGGTGGGTGAATCAACTTTTTTGCGTTGTTTACTCTGTTACCGGTTATCCAAGTGACACTTGATACTGTTTCATAGAAAAATGCTTAGATTGTCCAAGGGACAAAATTTGTGAAACCATAGTAACGGGTGGCACTAACAAGTTGATTCACCCTGGTACAGTATGTATTTGGATGGGGCACTGAAGCGTTTCAACCGCAGTGTGTTTTTAAAATCGATTAATAATTATGTCCGTCAACTAAAAATCCCAATCACGCGTGGCCACGCCACAGAATTTGGTCATTATTCGAGTGATACCACCGTCTCACTTTTGGGAACACATTTTTGTACAAATGGCAGAAGATTCTGATACAATTTCCAGAGTTATTTAATAGAAGTTCAGAACCTCTAATAAAAACCGAAAACGATTTGCCAATTCTTAAAAAATGTGACTACTAAAGTGAGACAGTTGAAGCGCTCTAATAATGACCCAATTGTAGTTGGTTTTAGTTCGTGGGCATCACAGATATAGATACACGTAGATAACGCAATGCTCACGATTTGTATTGAAACCAAACGTGTCGACTTTTTAACACTACTGTGACGTCACAGCCGAAATTTAGTAATGGGAAATTCAAACCACAGACATAATTACACTTAATTACAACGCAACAAGGCATTTTCTTAGTTTTCGCGGACGTCCGGCTGCAACAACTGAAGCACGCGAACTGTCAGTAACGGCGGCCAGCCCGACGCTTTGTCGGGGTTCGGACACGCGAAGTAGATGCATTTGCGTTATCTATGTGTATCTATATCTGTGGTTGAAACGCTTCCGAGCCCCCCCCAACGTATCAACTAAAGAGTTTCCGAGACGGTTCAACCTGCTTGACTTCGAATACGCACGTAGATTTTTACTTGAGTCAAACCTATTGACCAGTTCAATGCTCACTCCTAGTCAAAATCAAAAATCTACGTGATTGCCGTCAAGTTCCTCGACCGTCTCGGGACCCCATTATAAATACCATTAAGGGGCTGTTTCACCACTTTTCTTAAAGTTCAGATTAGCTTAATCACAACCTTATTTGACAGATGGAATTAAAATTTCTGTTTCACCAGTCTCGATTAGCGCTAAGTGACGGTGGTTCTTAATTTGACCATCAGATCAGGAGGCATTTAGCATTTTTATCCGTCACATAAAGTTAGTTTATTTTTTTGTGGCCATGGTTGGAGAGCCCTTCAGCCGGTTTCAGAAAAATAAATCAAAGTATTTTTTATTTATTAAAGAAAGAGGTCATGAATGCTAAATTGCATAAAATAATTTAAATATCAAGATTTGAATAAAAAAATGTAGGTACACTTTTAGTATGTAAAAATAAATCCAAAATTTCGTAATATTTTTTAATAACAAACTTTTTTTCAGTGGCTCAATCGTTTGTTCTACCTGAACTTGTATGTCGCCATTAAAAAAAAGTTTATGTGTCAAATGGTTTGGCGCCACTTTTCGATTCGTTTTACGTGATTTTATTTTTGTTTGTTATTGTTAACAAAGTATCGTAAATAAGTACCGTTTTTGGATCAATTATAATGTTACATATTTGTTTATGCAAAAAAAAATAGATGTATTCAAAAATTATATAGTTAACCATTTCTTTTGCTTTAATAATGAGTGACTCTTTGAACGAAAGTGTGCGAACAGGAACGCGTGGTCGTGAAATGCGACGTTGCCATTCCGACTTTTTGTTAAACCCACGATTAGTTAAGTGGTACTTAGTTTGCACAGGACTGGAGTGGTGAAACTGAAAAAACACTAGCTGACAGATTTGTCCAGTACTTAGTTTATTAATTGGTTACGTAACCAGCAGTTTGACTATAAGGTGGTGAAACACCCCCTAAACAACAAATAAATGAGCAGGAGCAGGCAAAGAGAAGTAAATTATAGATCATACAGGGCCTGTGATCGGCGACAATGCGACGTCAGCTAAAAAACAATAACGTCTTTACGCGCGCCAAATAAAAGCTGAACTCGCAAATAGTAAACCACAGAAAATAGGCGCGTCGAGAATATACAGGGTGTTACAAAATAACCCCTAAAGCCTGAAACCCCATGAACAGTAAATAAAACTGTAATTTTGCGCGCTAATTCTTTACTGGAGTACTTCCACACCCTTCAGTTATTACGGGTAATTTTGTAACACCCTGTAGATAGAGGGGAAAAATTATACACCGTGGCTGGCCGACGAGTAACCCCACAGATTTAAAAAAGGTTTCTCAGGGTATTTCAAGCCAAAAATGTAATATAAAGTCAGGTCGATTTGGCTTAACTTGTGAGACATTAATTTTTTGTATAAATAAATTTTTGAAAAATTCTGCTTTAATGAATGGCAACGTTGCCACTGTTCAATTCTAAAAAGTCTTCCTGTAACAGATAACGTCACAGTGCTCACAGTAATTCAGTTCTAAAGCCTTGTTATCTTGAAATTCGAAATGATAATTTTTTGTTTGAAAATTAAAGGAAAATTAAAATTGCCGGTTAGACCCACTGCTTCATATATTTTCTTGTACTTCTGAGGTTCTCTAAAACTCGTCTAAGACTGACGCATCTGCTGTAGGTACCCACGGTGTATAGCCTATCTCTATACACGAACGCAAACTACTCATTGTGGTTTAAATTTATCACAATCTATAACCAAAAATACCAAGTTAGATATGAATAATAATAATACACTACAGAGTAAAAAAACGGCATTCAATTTGAGTAAGATGCAAGAGTCCACTAAATTATTATTTTTTAATATAAAATACAAATGGAAAGTGCTTAAAAATCACAACAATCTTAAGCTACTTAAACAAAAAAAAAAACATAAGAAGACACCAAAGACTACAACAATCAAAAATCTACCATACAAAAAAATAAGAAACACCGAAAACTCAAGACTCTAGTTATACTTTAATAATACAGTAACTAAAACCGATTGAAAATACCAGAAAAGAGATGTCGAGGCCGGGGATCGAACACGGGTCTTCATCACACCGGGACGCGTGCAGAACCCTTACACTAGCCCGAGCTTAAACTAAAATAAAAGTTAAAAAGCTTAAGCTCGATTTAGTGCAAGGATCACGCGTTCCGGATTGACCAAGACCCGTTTTAATAAACCCGTCAAAAAAAATGTTGGGACGTAAAACTTTGATGCAGTTACTACCTACTTTCTAAATACTAAATTGTTACAAGAGGTTTTAAGTGAAACGTCATGCTTTGTCACGAACAGAGGCTGAATTGTCTAACGCGCTGCCTCGCGATCGCATTCTCCATCTCTTTTTACCCTCATCCAAGGTTCGGATTTTTCATCGCACGGTAAGATGAAAGAAAACTATGGAGTCGATATTAAAGATAAAATTTAACTCATATTCATACGCATACTCATTCATGTAATTAATACCGAGAGTAAATTTTAAATGAAACAAACACTTTGAATTCAATTAAATGATATTTTAAATAAAAAAACGAACTGCCGCACAATAAAAAAATGAACATTTAGAAAGCTTCTATTTCGTAATATCCATAGGGCATGTAGATACAGGAATGGGCGTCAAAATCTTGATAAGGTAGGTATGGTGTGTGTATTGTCCATTTCAAAATTACAATCGTATAAAAACTTTTTAACAAAAAAATTAAACCGCCGAAAACACTGAAAAGCAATTAGTATTATTTTTTGCTTTTCAGTGTTTTCGGCGGTTTAATTTTTTTGTTAAAAAGTTTTTATTTCATACTTTTTTCCCATCCTTGGGGTAATTTCTTTTCCAAATTTACATAATACCAACTTCAATGTTATATCCTATCCAATTAAAAAGAATTATGAAAATCAGACTACTCTGTAAAAAGTTAGTCAATCATCCCCTGTTCTCCTACCCTTAGGGTAGGAATATTATTTCCAAATTTACATGGGACCACCCTTGGGGTATACGCTTTTCAATAAAAAAAGAATCATCAAAATCCGACTACTCTGTAATAAGTTATGCGTGGTCATATAGTACAATCAGTAACTAAACAATCAATCATCCCCTGTTTTCCTACCCTTAGGGTAGTAATATTATTTCCAAATTTAAATGGGACCACCCTCGAGGTTTACGCTTTAAGAATCATCAGAATCAGACTACTCTGTAAAAAGTTATGCGTGATCATACATTAAAAAATATATATATATATATATATATACACGTCGACTTGAGAACCTCCTCCTTTTGTTTTCGTCAGTTGAAAATGAGTATAATATCATGGCGACGTTCTTCATATTTTCTAGAATAAAAGAGGTTTCATATTGGTTGGTAGTATATTCTAGACTTCCCGCATCGTACTACAAAAATTCATTTCAATTACATTAAGTAAGTAAGATTAACTTTCGATTGACATTTTCGATCTGTCAGTCTGATAAAGGGATAAAAGTATTACGAGACTAAGAAAATAAGTGAGTATGAGTATGAATATGACTTAAATTTCAACTTTAATATCGACTCCATAGTTTTCTTTCATCTTACCGTGCGATGAAAAATCCGAACCTTGCTCTCATACCGTGTGATAGAAAGAAATGGTGTAAACGATCGTGATTCCGAGTGCGTTAGACAATTAGGCCTGAGGTGGGCAAGGAGTATACCCTCATCAGTTATTTAATTGTTTTCTGTTTCAAACAACATAAAGTTTCGTTGTCAAAAGTATGTCACGCACGAATATGGTGGTCTAGATCTTAAATCTTAAGGGCCCGAATTTGGCCAGGCAACCCATAAATGAACTTATTATCTGACAGATTTAAACTATGTCTCCATCAAATAACAGATGAGGGTGTAAGGTGTCTCAAAATTAATCCGTAATATTCCAGGTTGGGTTAGTTTAAGGGCACAACCAAGTAAATGTTTTTCAGTATTTTTTTTACACGAAACTGACCCTTGATTGACTCTATCTCACCTGATGGAAAGTGCAGATGATGCCAAAGGTTCACCCATCCGTTCAGAAATAGTAGTCTACCTTAGGTTAGCTTTTATGTGCTTGGAAAAAGTTTTCATACATTGATCGATGTCCAACAAAGCACACCGCGTCAAAGACATACATTTTGAATCAAAAATACCGATGGATAACCTTCAAGGCCACCACAAACCAGGAGCGCGGGGCGCTGACGGAGCGTGTCCAGCGCACTCTATAACACTGAATCAAATATACGGTGACACACCGGCAGCGCGGCACACAGTATTTGATTCAGTGATATTGACCGCGCTGTGCACGCTCCGTCGGCGCCCCGTGCCCCCGGTTTGTTGTGGCCTTTACAGAGGTGTTCAGTTAAACCAACCCAACCATCTTTGTTTACGTAAAACTGACCCATGACTGACCCCTATCTCACCTGATGAAAAGTGCAGATGAGGCCATAGGTGTATCTCACTGCTTCAGCAACAGCCTATCTCTTATCTTACCTGACGAAATATTCCGCATTTTGAAACACCTTGGGGTGCGTCCACATCTGACGAATGAGCAATTCTAGAGCCTCAGTCGTAAATTTGGCACAAGATGACTTCGTCCACAGTCCCATTTCGTCACCTTCTTTAAATCGTCCACAGTGCCATGTCGTCAGCCTATAATTCCTAAATCGTCACCTTTTTAACTCGTCCACTTTCTGATATTGATTATATCCTATTTTGTCTATAACAGTGCCAACTCGTCCACTTCCTTTTATTGACCACAGTACTACTTGGTCACCAGTGTCAACTCGTTCACGATCCTTTATCGACCACAGTGCCGCTTGATGGAAATAGTTATGTTGACGAGTTAGCACTGTAGTCGAAATAAGACTGTTGACGAGTTGCAGCTGTCATCGAAATACAAATGTTGACGAATTGGTAGTGTGCCTCACGTAAGAAAAGCGGACAAGCTAGGAAACTGACGATATAGGAATGTTGGCGATTCATAACAGTAGACCATATATGACAATGTGGACGATTTATGGTGACAAAAAGGGACTGTGGATTATGGTCCTAAGCCGTAAATTTGCGATCCAAGATGACGGACTAAAACACGATTGCTGTTAATTCTCGTATAATTGCTACAACGGCAGCTATTTTGCTACTAAGACGGCGCAGGAGCATAAAATGCACGCGTCGGCGTGAGTCGCCGCGCATTCGCCAGGCGTGGACGCGCCCTTGCATATCTCTAACACGGTATCTCCTACTAGAAGGATAGGGTATGTTAGGTCCTCCGGTACTCACTCTGCGCGAGCAGGGCGGCGCTGTAGGCGGCCGATGAGCCCGCCGCGTACGGGGACGGCGCCGCTACTAACAGCCACGTAGTTAGCAACGCACGGACAGACAGTTGGGGAACGAGACAGACAGCCCTCACGTAATGGCTATGTGACTTGCGATAAATTCACTCATTTCATTGGACGCGAATGGGTCTCTCTTAATCGGTATAACGTAATTTGTCCTCTTATGAAAACGCATAAAAATCATGGGATCGGACGGATTACCGTCATTGTTCGCAATATTGTGGACATGACTCCAGAATTAATGAAAAGGTTGATTAATCAATTAATTTCTAAATTGCGAGCGGAGCTAGTTTCAGGAATGTCACATATTCGCCATCATAGCCATCGGAGCTGTCGGGCATGCCCACTAAGATCCATCGATCTATGGATAGGATCCACTCGACTTCATAGCAACAATGGATCCTAGTGTGCATGCCGGAGCTGTTTAGTTGCTCATAAATATTTGAACACAGCCGTATTGTACGTATATTTGAGCACGTGGACAGCTGTGAAAACGATGGCAACTCTACCAAGGGCAAATGGCTCATTTCCCCACCTGTACTGGTGGTAATTCATACCGTTATCATCAGTGATCGGTGATTTGGTTGCATGTCGCAAATATCAAGAAAAATGTTAATATGGATACGCCACTAATCCCGCAATACCGATTTTTTTATTATGATAGGTAGGCAATCAAGCAAGCATGTCATCTGATGGAAAATGATCACCACTGCCCATAAATATCAACAGCTCAAAGAGAGTCACTGATCTGTTGCCGGCCTTAAAAAAAGGAGAGGGAATATTTAAACTGTTCCAAAAATATATACATTTTAGTGTAATCCTTACTCATTTTATAAATGCGAACTCTGTCTGTCACTTCTTCACACTTAAACCGCTGAACTGATTTAGTTGAAATTTGGTATGGAGATAAATTGATACCCTGAGAAGGACATAGGAAAGATTTAATCTCAGAAAATTTCATAGGTCTGCAGGATAACGTTAAAAGATTTCTTCACAAGCGGAGTCGCGGGCAACAGCTAGTTCACAATAACTTTATTTAATAGTAAGGCATTAATTAATAAAATGTTAATAGCAATTGATATTATAGCCTCATTATAATCATAACCAAAGAGTTCGACAACAACTGCGAACCGGATGACGTGGCGCAGGAAGTTCACCAACAAGATGAACCGACGATCAGGTAAAGATCGCGGGAACCACTTTGATACATACAGTGCAGGGCCAAACGTTGTGGATGCGATTCAATAAGACAAAAAACCTTATAATTTTTAAACAACACGGAGCCCGGAATCCCGCGGCATATCCATATTAACATAATGCTTGAGGTTATTGATCTTCGACGTTCATAGGAGCATCAATTGATGCCTAAATTGAATAAAGAATTTTGACTTTGACTTTTGACTTTGATCTCCAGCTGCAACCGAATCACCGATCACCCACTGTCATTATATCGCCGGGTCTCCCACTCAACCTCGTATATGAAATTTTACTAAATTGGAATAACCACTTTAGACACACGGCTTAAAGTGGTTATTTCAACTTCGTAAAATTTCTCATGATAGTTTGAGTCAGAGACCCGTCGATATGGAGTGCCAAGAGTTCATCTTCAGCCCCAACAGCCGGACAATACCCTAGATTTAACCTCCCTATTTACAGCCAATATACTAATAAACAAGTTGACATCAATTTCAAAGACAGTTGCATATGCATATAGTGACAGTAACTCACCTCCGCCTCGCGCCAGGCCCAGGTTGATAGGTTTGGAGAGAGTGTTGGCTGAGATCTTAATCGGTTTCACATTGGACGCTTGCCCGAATGCTACACCAGATGGCGCTGTAAGAAATAACACAATTCTGAATAAATGAGTGATGAATGGAATAAGACATTTTGATGGTTTGAGGGTTCTACACATAAAAACATACATACCATCAATTGCCTTCTTTCGCTCTCATCCCAAAATAGTGAAACTTTTATTTTAGTATTGTGATTGAACCTTATTACTTAACATTAAGGTTCATTTTACAATACACTATCTTTTAGAAATTTTGTTTTATTTCTCAACACCGTTGTCAGGCGTTGTCATTCCATTTTTGGTAACAAAAGGTAATAATGCTTAAGCTCACACAGATTATTTACGACGTTATGCTCTACTACGTAAGGTATACAGGGTTATTTGTAATTCACTGACATCCTCTTAACCCTGAATTCCTATCACTCAAACAAATGTTTTTTGTTTTACGACTTTTAAAATGAAGCACTTTTTTCCCATACAAATACACAGAGTATCGTAAAAATAAGAGGAAATCTTAAATTTTTAAAACGTTATTACACCAAAAATATTAAGTTATGACAAAAGCCGTAAAACAAAAAACATTTGTTTAAGTGGTAGGAGTTTAGGGTTAAAAGGATGCTAGTGAATTACAAATAACCCTGTATATTAAAATGTACTACATTTACTATTATCACTCTTACTCCCTGTTTCACCATCCATTGATCAAATTTATTTGACGGATAAATGTGATGCCGTCTCTGTTTGTCTTGTTCGAATAGACGGAGACGGCATCACATTTATCTGTCAGTAACTTTGATCAATTATAACTGAAGATACACATTGCCGAACAAAATCCCCTTCAAAGAATGTCCGAACTATTTATTTGTTTGCGTAACAAATAAAATCATCACCTACACAAAGTAATTACAAGAATAAGTGACTAAATTTGAAACTAGTCTTCACTTAATTACAGTTGAATTTCGGTAGCGGCAAAACTCCACAACGCTTGACACTTGACAGCTAAACTTGACAATTTCACGCACGTTTGGTAGTTAAACTCGGATATGAATGTAAGCCTTATCAGAAACGGCAGAGGGATTAATTTCACTTGCTACATTGAAAGTGACGTTGTAAGATTGCTTTGACGAGTTTGACGCTGCTTTGACGGACGAAATTATGTTGTAGAACAAAGAATGCATTCGGACTTTCGGAGAGGACTTTTTGTCATTAATGCAATAATAAACAGGGTGAAATTAAGGTTAACGCTAATGCTTTTCAGGATGAATGGGCAGGTCATTTAGACAATTTTAAAGCTAATTTTCTTTACTCCAAATGTTTACCTTTTCGAGATAATCTATATCTAGGATTATTTAAATGCGAAAAAGTTTTTCGGGGGGGATGTGACGTGGTTCAATTGGTAGAACACCCGTTGGGGCGCATACCCAGGAGACGTGGGTTCGAATCCCACCGGCGCACCCGAAAAACTTTTTCGCTTTTAAATAATCTTAGATTCGGTGAGCAGCCGTACTGCTAATAAAATAAATAATATTTGAATCTATATCTATACTAATATTATAAAGCTGAAGAGTTTGTTTGTTTGTTTGTTTGAACGCGCTAATCTCAGGAACTACTGCTCCGATTTGAAAAATTCTTTCAGTGTTAGATAGCCCATTTATCGAGGAAGGCACATCACGCTAACACCAATAGGAGCGGAGCGGAGCGGAAGAATGTTTCAAAATCGGGGGTTTTTGAAGAAAAACTTCTATAGGCACGTTTGACTTGGGAGTACGGGGGTGAATGTGAACGCGTGTGTGCGAGGGGGGGGGGGTGTAATTTTTTTATATCGAGGAACTAAGGAGAGCCATGATTGATGAAAAAGCAAATTGGATAAAAAAAATAATTTGCCCAAATGACTAATTCCACGCGGACGGAGTCGCGGTCAAAAGGGGTGTGTAATGATAGATATAACAACATTTGATATAACTGTAACATTTGGTATAATGCTACATTTGACATAATTCGATTTACTCGAGAAGTAAACATTCTACGATTCTTTTATAAAATAAACTAACCTAACCTAACCTAATGCATATCAAATAGAATTAATATCAATCCTCCGAAGTTTACTTTTTGAGTAAATCGCAATATATCAAATGTAGCATTATACCAAATGTTACAGTTATATCAAATGTTGTTATATCTATCGAGGCGCACCCGGTCAAAAGCTAGTATAAGTATAAAATAATAAACTAACTAACTGACTGTTGATATATAAACGCACAGCCCAAAACGCTGCACCTAGAGACTTGAAATTTTGCAAATATGTACAACACAAGGAAGGATTTTTGGAAATTCCCACGGGATAAGGAAAAAACGGGATTCCTATGTATCTCCGTAACTATATTATAATTACTACTCTTCAAATTGGGCATAAAAGTAGGTAATTAAATTAGTGAAAAAAAATATATTTAGGATTTTTGGAAATTCCCACGGGATATGGAAATAACGGGATTTATATTATTCAGTTCAACAGGATCGATTATTTGTTTTACTGGTCGTAGAAAGCTGAAATTTGCCATTTAGGTTCCTTGGGGAGTGTAGGAGAGTACTTGAAGTTGATCGTAATCATGAGAAGATCCAGAAAGTATAATTTTCTCCCTAATATTATGTATTTGAAGTCACCGTGAAGTGCATAGAGAAAGGTGGAGGAAAATTGTAGCACAAGAGAGAGGCGAGGAATTTTTTAAGGCGAATGATGCAAATGTTGTTATTTCTGCCACCTACATTCGTCTGTTGATATTTATTAATTTCTGAGTAATTGGTTGTCTGGAAGAGATCGCTTTTTAGCGATAAGACCGCCTATTGTCTACCTGATTTTTTACTTTTGTAATGTCACTGTACTGTTTTTGGTAATCAATAAAGAATATTTGTATTGTATTGTATTGTATTGTTTGCTCAGATCATTTTGTGGAGTCACAAAATGATCTGAGCAAACAACATTTGCATCATTCGCCTTAAAAAATTCCTCGCCTCTCTCTTGTGCTACAATTTTCCTCCACCTTTCTCTATGCACTTCATTTTGAGGAAAACTAAAATATAAGTAGAAAATACATCCAGGAAATCAACGCTTCACACAAAAACACATAAAATTCTAGAAATAAAAAAATAGGGTGATGGCATCTCCACTACACTTTTGTTCTATGTTCTGTTGTTTATCTGTTTCGTTTTACTGATAAACTTTCCTGTGCGTGTGACAAAGACAAGGCATATGTCAATGTTGTGGAATTCTGACAACGTTGATCTTTTAATTAGCAATTTTCTCGCGCAAAGAATCGCAATCGCTGTTCAGCGCGGGAATGCTGCCTGCGTGATGGGCACCATGCCAAGAGGCCCACCTCTCTTTTTTTAATTAAGTTTAGTTTTAGTTATTTTAATTTAATAGTAGTTTTAGTCTTGTATTTACACCTGTATATGTTTTTTCTTTTATTAGCAATTTAGAAATAGCTTTAAAATTAATTTAAATCAATATTTCTCTCTGATTCTTAGAATTTAATAGAAAAAAGAACAGATACTCACTGAAATTATGATATTCCATCAGATTTGTTCCGTTTTTGCGAGCGATCTTTGCACTTTTTAAAGACGCACGCGGGCATCGTTAGGCTTGCATTGACAACAACGTACTGAGAAAAAAGAAGGCCACTTTTATCAAAGTGGCGCTCATTTGGCTTGGACATTTTCGGGCGCGCGACTGTGGATCTACAGTTATAATTGATCAAAGGTGAGTAAAAATTAATCAATGGGTGGTGAAACAGCCCCTTAATCTGTCAGTGTTGTCATACATCAGTCAGTATTGGCGCGACAAAGACGATTTTTGAGTTTGATTTTGTATAGGACCTTGCATGACATGACGACCAGATGGCCTAGTGGTTAGATAACCTGACTATGAAGCTTGAGGTCCCGGGTTCGATTCCCGTGTCGGGGCAGATATTTGTATGAAAAATACGAATGTTTGTTCTTGAATGTTTGTTTGGGTCTTGGGTGTTTAATATGTATTTAAGTATGTATCTATCTATATAAGTATGTTTATCTGTTGCCTAGTACCCATAACACAAGCTTTCCTAGCTTACTTTGGGACTAGGTCAATTGGTGTGAATTGTCCCGTGATATTTATTTATTATTATTTATTTATTTGCATCTATGTATTATATGATCGAAGTGCTAGTGCTTCTGTGGCGTACTTACCGGCGAGGGGGTTCGTAGTGGCACGCACTGTGACTGTGGCGGGCGCGGGGGTGCCTTTCGGTTTGTTTCCCAGCTGTGCCGCGGCAGCCAGGGTCTTACCGCCCCCTGTCGAGAAAATAACAAGTTAGAAAAACGTTTTGGAAATGATTGCAGCTTCAGCTGTTTTTACTTTGAAAAATCTGTTACTACATGAAATAGTTGATTGTACAACAAGAGCATAAAACGAGCCATTAAGCATTCATTTCATTCCCCATAAAATATAAATCAAACAAAATATTAAAAATAATAAACATCTAAAGGAGCGTCAGTAAATTTAATGTGAAATAGTTAAAAGATCATGGAAATATGAATCATAATATTAAGTTCATAGTAAAGCTTGCCTCCACAAAATAACAACAACAATTAGTTGATGGGTCAATCAACTTTTTTTTGTAAATTTCTATTTACTCCTTTACAAGTAACTCTGTAATCTCTGGTTAGTGACATCATGATCTTGCAGTAATTAGATAAACTGTTTATCATAGTGCGTATGTGAAAACCAAAAAAAATAAGTATTTCTATGAAAAAATCCGGTCACCCTGGAGTCATACCACTATTTTCATACAAATTTCAGGGACAATATTGTCCCCTGGGTCACCCACGAAATAGAAGCTAAACAAAATAAAATAAATATGGCAATTGCACCATTATTGACTACAAAAATCTAGGGTTTTGAAAAGTATACTTTAAATAAGGAAAAATAATCAGTTTTTTAATTATTTCGGTTTTCATAGAAAGTAGCAGAAAATTGTTTACAAAAAAAAGTTGATTGACCCTGATAACATTAGAGCAATCACTAGGTAAATTTCCCATGACTCAATTATTTCTGGGTTTTGTCAAGCTTTTATTTCTGCAGCATCTTCATCACAAGTGTTACCACCTATAAAGATTTGCCATACTGGATGTGTTCTGCGGTCACGGTCAGGTCAAATTGAACGCAGCCCGCATTATGTATGAACAACATTGTCAGTATCTATATATTATGTATAGATATGCAATTTGACCATGCGGACCGCACGGCCAGTTAGCATGCACGCGCAATATATAGAGACCGACAATGTTGTTCATACAAAATGCGGGCTGCTTTCAATTTGACCTGACCGCGACTGCAGAACGCGTCCAGTGTGGCAAATCCTATATCCTAGCACACTCGAAAACTGAGAATAATTACCAAAAGTAAAGTAGAAGTCTAAAATATTGCATCAAATACATGTCATACAGTACTCCACCATAAAGATTGCACACGGTCTTTGAAAAAAGACTCTTGCAGTCTTTTTCCAAAGACCAATGTGTTTTGTGTGTGTGTGTGTGTGTGTGTGTGTGTGTGTGCGTGTGTGTGTGTGTAACACACAATAAAACAGATTGGTCTTTGGAAAAACTAAAAAACACGCTTTAAAAAATAAAAAATAAAGTTTAATAAATTTCAATTCACTATTCTTATAGTGCAGTAAAAAATCTTAATAAGCAATTATTATATTGTTATATCCAGATCAAAATTTGTAAACAATTCTAAATATTGATAAAATAAATAATAATAGTTTAAAATATTTTATTGTAAAAAAAGCGTGGGGTGCATGGTGTCAATTGTCAAGGATTATCATTTTGATAACATCTTAAAAAGCATCCCACGCTTTTTTTACAATAAAATATTTTAAACTATTATTATTTATTTTATCAATATTTAGAATTGTTTACAAATTTTGATCTGGATATAACAATATAATAATTGCTTATTAAGATTTTTTACTGCACTATAAGAATAGAGAATTGAAATTTAATAAAATTTATTTTTTTATTTTTTAAAGCGTGTTTTTTAGTTTTTTTAAACTATTATTTATTTTCTATTTTTTAGTTGCATTTTTTTTCTTTCTAACTTTACCCCCCTCACCTACAACCCCCAAACCCCCTAATCCCAACCCCCCAACATCCCCCACCCCATTTCCCCAAACCCCACACCCCCCCCCAAACCCCACACCCTTACCCCCAATCCCCTAAACCCCCCTTACCCACCTCCTCATTTTACAAACCCCCGAACCACCTAAACCCAACCCCCCTAACACCGAACCCCCCAAACCCCCGGAAACCCCCCTCCCCCACCCCACCACCTGCCCCCCCACCCCGCCTTCTACCGCCCCCCCTTCCAGTTCCATCATCAAACCCTTGTTACCATCTAGGCCTCTTACCCCCTCCCCATTTCCCACAACCCCCCAAAATCACTTACCCCCGAACCCCCCAATACCCCCACCCTGTTCCCCGTAAACCCCCCCCATCTTCTAACCCCAACCGCCACACCCTAACCCCCAACCCTCTAAACCCCCGACCCCCTTACCCCATACTTCATTCCCCCCCCACCCCGCCACCTACCCCCCTTCCAGCTCCATCATCAGACCATTGTTACCATCTAGGACCAAAGTACTCGTCAAAAGTAATCAAACGAGCCCAAACTCGATGGGGTTGTTTCGTTTTATTGTGGAGTGCCTTTGGCCATCTTCCAGCTCCATCATCAGACCCTGGTTACCATCTAGGATCAAAGTGCTCGTCAAGACGAATCAAACGAGCCCAAACTCGACGGGGTTGTGTAGTTTTATTGTGGAGTGCCTTTGGCCATCTTCCAGCTCCATCATCAGACCCTGGTTACCATCTGAGATCAAAGTGCTCGTCAAGACGAATCAAACGAGCCCAAACTCGACGGGATTGTGTTGTTTTATTACATAGTTCCTATGGCCACCATCCAGCTCCATCATCAGATCAGCTCCATGTTACAATAATATTGCATTGTCATCCAATTTACACATATGTGCAAAATTTCAGCTCAATCGGAAACCGGGAAGTGGGTCAAAATCGCGCCCTAAGGAGTCGGTTACAAACATACAAACATAGAAACTTACATACAAACATACAGGTGAAGCTAATATAAAGCGTGTAAAAAGACTGCAAATGTCCAACACTTGCAGTCTTTTTTCAAAAAACGTGTGCAATTTTTATGGCCAGGTACTGTACATCAACCTTATTGTCAGTGGCAAAAAGGTGTACAAGTACAATGTTTTTGACATCTTGGTAAAGTATATTTAAGGCTTTGACTGTACTAGACTGCAAATTGTGAACTTAAAATATTTTAAATCATTTCTAAAAAAGAACTAGGGTATTTTGTCTTGGTCTGATGTTCTGTAGGTATCTGTTCCTTAGCACAAAAAAAATATAAACTAAAAAAAAAATATATAAAACTAAATTATATTAGTTTGTCTTGAGTAGCCAGCATCAAAAGTAGCTGGTGACCTCTGTAACTTGTCCCTTTACAGCCATGCACATGACATATATGATAGAAAAGTGTGAATTTGATCCAGTAAAAAGAATTATGCCCTACATTGTATGCTCTATGTATATTTGCCACCAAACTTCTTCAATAATGACCTTTCATGTGCATGCATAACTAAATTTAATGTGCAATGTTGTAAAATACTGAAGAAATTTGCTGGTAACTGTACCAACAATTAAGTCACAATTATCATTTGCAAAAATTCTTAACTATGTGAAAAAAAAGATATAATAAAAGACAACTTGTAAACACAAATGGCATGGTGTTTTTATTCATACTAATGACATGCAATAAAATGACACACAAACTAGTTTCTTCAATTCACAGTCATTTAGGTATCATAAATAAATGTGTTGATAATAATTAGGGAATTAATGATAGCAATTATGCTTAAGTAATGTAATTTTATTATATTTTATTTTTGCAACTGGCCTACCTGGCACTTCCAAGTTATCTGGATCTTCATCATCATCAAAGTCAGAGTCGTCTGATGGTGTGGGAGGATTGTCTTCATCATCCCCATAAGCTACCCGTTTTGACTACAATAAAAAACAAATTGTTGTTATTATTTAGGTTCATGTGCACCAATATAACAACATTGTGCAATTAACTGGTCAAAATACTACACATTCAAAAATAATAGACAATATAGAGATTTAAAAAAGAAAACACCACTGGCATTGGAAATGACAGATTTGACAAAGAAACCAAAGTATGGCATTTTCTTTCTATTTCTGGCTATGTTACTATACTGCTGTTAAGTTACATAACCGATAACAAGCCTTTATAATGCAATTCTATAGTTTTATAGATTTTCGTAATAATTTTATGTTGAAAATTTTACATCTGTAGCTTACATGCATTTCAATGACATGCAGGAAAACATGTTGTTTAAATTCAAGTTCTCACATTTTTCACTATGTTTTACAGTCAAAAATGCAGTAATGTAACGTCTTTAGTAACAAATAATGAGCCTATAACCGGCTAACATCGATCCAGCACGCTTGCACCGCATTGTTCGCCAATACTCTGCATAGGCTAAGTGCAGCTAACAAGACCTATTCTAACGCTATACCTAGAACCTTCCAAGAAAATCAATACAGCCACACCCTGCTTCCATAATTAAGCTCTCAAATTTACCAAGACATTCTTGGTTGTGGCCAAAAACATCTGAGAACTTGAACATGTGAGAGGTCCTTTGGCTGACGACACTTTTTTTTGGTTAGAATACTTGAAAACAAAGAAAAAAAGAGCAAAAAATGGTCTTTTAGCGACATTCAAATAAAAAAAACCTTAATATGCTACCCTAATCAGCAAGAAAACACTTAAAATCTGTAAGAAATGCCCTGTAAACACATTTTTTCAACAGACTCAACTTCGTAAAAAAGTATCAAAACAAAAAACTATCATTACCATTTTTATCGAAGATGGAACACTCGTATAGCACTATATATTAAACGAATTAGTGAACAATAACACACAGACTTCAATTATTCACTCTTTTATCACACACACGCGAAATTACGGCGAAAAATAAATTCGTGGTTTATTCAAGAAAAAGCAGACGTCCCATCGGCGGTCAATGCTTCCGCCATATTAAAATTTAGAAAAAAAAAGTAAGCAGAAAAAAACACGTTCGGATACAGCCACAAACGCAGTCATGAGAAGAATTGCAGAAGTAATTAAAATAATGTGAATCAGTTTTGATATTTATAGGTAATTAATAATGGAATTTGTAAAATACACTAAATTTTTGCGTTCATTTAAAGTTTTATTTGCAAAACTGTCTACAAGAGCGTAAAGTGATTTGACACTTGGTTTCCTTGCAAATGTATTCGAACGTTTGTCGTTTCAATATACGCAGCATTTTAATGCGCATGCGCAATACAGCCTAGATTGGCTAAAAACCTTGATTCCGAATCAGTTTACCCCCTCACTTTCCTTTCCTCCCCCTACCCCGCTTTCTCATACGCCGCCATATTGTCTACAATTTTGGGCGACTTTGCGTGCGAGATTCACTATTTTTCTCGCGAATTTATTGATTCTCACAATTATCTTACAGTATATTTTAAAGTTTTAGTAGAGTAAAAGAATCCTACTTAAGTCATGGATTCCTTGGTAGGCTATGGAAGTGACGATGAGCACGAATCTGATCGTTATGGTGGACATCAATCGTCGGTGAGTTTTATTTTCAATTCTTTTATGTCCTTGAAAACATAACAAATTAGTTTGAAAACGATGTGGGTTTCATCTTGAATGCCTTTGAGTGCTTAGTATAATGGATGTTACCTCGTTATTCTTTTCACTGTGGCAATGTTAATACGCATGAAAACTAAAATCGACCTAAGAGTATTTTTGTAATATTTTACCTATAACGAGTTCTTTAAGTGGCAAAATAACACTTATAAGTTCCTGTAACTGCTGAAATATAATATACAGATCGTGTTGCAAGTACTATATAAGAAAAATACAATTTAACCTATGCAACAACGCAATCAGATAATTACCAATTCCATATGCTTCATTCTTAGAAAATATTCAATGACCATTAAATTCCCAATGTGTTTTAATTAAGAGTTAAATGGATATTAATCAGCATTCTCTGCTTGACAATAGAATGACTTTGTAGGTGGGCGGGGCGCGTCGCCGCGAAGACGACACCAACTATGAAGAAGTGAATATGGACATGAGCGAGGTAACTACCACACACTCCGTAAACCTTAGCACTTGATTTTTTCTGTCGAGTACAAGACCATGCAGCCTTGCTAAGACTATTTATAGCTTAGCTTCAGATTTGGCTAAAGACTTAACTAACCATTCATACACATGATTGCATTCAGAAGTCATGGAGTTTATCTAAATAGCCCGCTACTACCTATTATGATGAAACCATTTACAAACTGTGACTTACCAGTGTTGCTGTTAGAAAAGAATAGAAACTAAGATTATTTAAAAGTGAAAAAGTTTTTCGGGTGCGCCGGCGGGATTCAAACCCACGTCTCCTGGGTATGCGCCCCATGTAAGCGATTAAGAATTTCGGGGAAGTCGGTTGGGAATGACGTGGTTCAATTGGTAGAACACCCAGGTTGGGGCGCATACCCGGGAGACGTGGGTTCGAATCCCGCCGGCACACCCGAAAAACTTTTTTGCTTTTAAATAATCTTATTAGATTCGGTGAGCAGCCGTATTGCTAATAAAAATAAATAATATAAGAATAGAAATGGCATATTCTGCCAGTTCTGGTGTAGAAATATTGTGACATATTATAAAAAAATGTGAATAAAATTATTATTAATCATTATCTGTAAATCAATTCAGTGATGTCATAATTTGAAACTCAGCAACAAAAAACACATTTGTGCTGCTTTGAACAAGATTTTTTGAAACTTATTATAAAGTTGCGATTTTATGTCATAAGGTAACATGTAATTTAATTTTTTAAATTTTTATTGCCATGCTATACACCGTGAAATTTTAGTGGTTGTTTTCCCGAAACGAGGTGATTTAGTTTCGATTGTACAATCGATTTATAATTACTATTTTGACTAGAGTCAAAAATCCAATTGTGAAAAACGAAAGTCGAAAATGACCGCAAACCAATAGTAACGCTTCGTTGGTACAAGTAGCGTACGATCGTACGATAGGTTAGGTACCAACGAAGCGTTATAGTAAGTTTGTGGTCATTTTCGACTTTCGTTTTTCACAATTGGATTTTTGACTCTAGTCAAAATAGTAATTATAAATCGATTGTACAATCGATACTAAATCACCTCGTTTCGGGAAAACAACCACTAAAATTTCACGGTGTATATTTTGACTGTAAAGTTTGATAATGTTACCTGGGTATGTAGAATTTATGTTGGTTTCTTCCATTTAATAGTTAGTAGGTATAAAAAACAGTCAATAATGTCCTTATCCTTTCTGTTCAACATTAAAGGAAAGAAGACCAGCTCCTTGGCCTTTTTGGGCATGTACCTCTTGGTTTTATGTTAAATATGACTGAGGTTAGACAGGATGTAGGGTTGAATTCTAATTAAAAAACATAGTAATATGTGTTAAACTGTAGCGTCCTAACTCGGCAGGGATAATCAATCCGTAGCATACCTAGCATAGTATAGTCGCACAATAAGTAAATTCATTGCAGTATCTTAAAATCTATATATCACTTCATAGATGTTTTCAACGATGATATTAACACTTTTATTATTTTATATGGTTACCCATTTGTAAATTGACACAAAACAAAAGTCAAATTCCCCGAGTACGCTGAGGCTCCGGAGGGACTGAGGGCTCCGCGCGCGATCTAGCTACGGTCCACGTAAGTACATAGCTTTAGAAACGCAACCAACTAGAAAAAACCTTCAACTATGAAGAAATATTAAATAATTACTCCTTAACTTCCCTTTTTATGTAGGTGCTAAAAATAAAGAATTTAAAGTCTAAACACGAAAAAGGCAATTTGTACTTATTGAGGGATTAAATTAAAAATATGTAAGAATAACAACTGGGTCCAATGGTATAGGAAAGTATTTTAAATGTATGCTTGTACATATGACTGCAAAGAGATTGATATGGGCAAAGTTACAAAATAGTTTAACTAAATAAATCTTTGACTAGCTTATGCCCGCAGCTTCCCTCCTGTGGAAAAAAATAGGGTTAGGTTAGGATAGGGGTGGGAATTCTGAAGCTTTTGTTCTTAAGCTCCAAACTCACAGACAGTGGAGGCGTGGCGGTGACGGTTGTAATATTCTAACTTGTATGAACGAGTTTGCTGTATGGTACTGCACAACCGTTCATACAAGTTAGAATATTACTGAACTAAAACAATTACTTTGCTCACCCGCGACCTTACAATAGTTACGTTTATGCAAGAAATGTGCGTTCATGCAGTTCCTCCACCTCCACACTGTACAAACGCACACAAATCACATAAACCCAACCATCACCACCACCAAGCTACACTGACGCGTTTCGAACTCAACCAGAGCTCATCTTCAGAGTTACCACAACCGTATGCTATGCTACCAAATGTTAAACTAACAAACCAAAACAAATGTTTTAACTTGTCACTGTAACTTCTCAAGTACCCACTTTATTTTTCTTATTCTCAAACTACCCCACAAAAATTAACTTTTATTGACATATTATAAAACTACCTTGAATTTTTGTTTATTTATTTATAAGGCATATTTAATTAAAGGAGAAGATACTAAATTTACCTGTTCATTAATAATAGACCCCATATTGTTTTAGTTCATTAATATGGACCTCCGCAAAGTAACGCCTGATTCAATAAATTATTTAGAATATTACAACCGTCACCGCCACGCCTCCGCTGTCTGTGCGTTTGCAGCTTTATTGATACTCAAGCTACATGACTCCCCTAAATTTCAAATCTCTAGCTCTAGTAGCTTAATCTGTGGAGTTTGTCTTGTCTGTCAGTTACTTGATCATGGTATGGTAGATCGAATTTTAAAATTTTAATTACTACAAGACAAGCATCTAGATTCCCTATATATTTTTTAAATATTACTCAACCAAAAAATCATAGTAAATTTTAAATTAATATGGTGTGATTGGTTTTCTTCATGGTGGTGGAATTAATTTTATCAGAAATCATTATTTTATATAAGACAGGATCCCGGAGAGTTAAGAGATATTCAAATGCCGGGCCGTGATGAAGAATATTAGAAGTTTTCCCCGGTAACTCGACAAAAGCAATAATAAATGACCACCTTCTAAGTAGGGATCGGATTTTTTGCGGCAAAACCTAAAACTTAACTCTTTGTCTGTTTTTAACTAAATCCTCCTCTCATCCACTCAGGTTGACTGGTGGGTTTTTATTCAATCTCGATAGATTGGGACAAATCTAAGGATGTAATGAAAACATCAATAACAACATCAAAAATCAAAATCATCATAAATGTAAGATCGTAATTGCATATTAATTGCATATTAATTATATTCTTGAATCTAAATAAAAAACCCTACTTATAATTCGCATTAACGTTGGTGTTGTATAGTCGCTTGGGGATTGAACAAGCGTAACATCACTGGGCGCCACTATTATACTTACACTGCCACAAAGATAATTGCAGGTATTATTAGACCACGATGAGACTAGGAATTGAACTGACTGTGCCTTATACGACCAAATGGAGGTATAAGACTATAGGAAATGACAGATCAAAGTTATTTTTTTAATAAAGAGGGGTGAGGTGAGTGTAAGCCGGACTGGTATGTGTCCAAAAACTGAGGGTATGTCGCGTTGCATCGCTCTCATTGGCCGTAGGCTCCAGTCGCTACATCTCTCCCTTACATTTTTTGCAAAAATCTTCCGTTTATTTTCGCCCCATGGTCTACAAGATCTTAAAACTCGCGTTGCGGTATTGCAATATTGTTTGATACCCAGTGAGAAATAACTCGAATCTTCATAAGATGCATTTTAATTTGTATCATATTAGTATATTCCTAAATACTTTTCTTCTCGGGCTCTAGACCTTCAAATGCTACGATTACGTGTTACCGGTGGCGCAGTAGCGTTTTCTCTGTTCATTGAGTGTGCTGCCAAGTGACCACTTTGCGGCGATCGTCCCGGCCGCGCAATGAACACAGAACACGCTTGCCGCGCCGCTGGCTTGCGTAACCGCACCCGCCATCTCCTTTTTTGACTGTTCCTGCACCTAAACATAAAGTTAACCTACGCCTATATTTTTTTTTATTCATCTGACCCGTGTTTGACGTACTGATAGAAAGTACAGATGAAGCCAAAGGTGTATCTCACCGGTTAAGTAACAGTCTAATCATTTTAGCCTTGAAGAGCCCCAGGTATCTGCATAGGTAAAGTGATAACTTGACATTATAAGAATATTCCATAATAAATAAGTTTGTTTCATAGTTCGAGATCGACTAGCGACCCTAAAGCCGTTTTATGGCAAGATTTAGGCACCAG
Organism: Archips crataeganus; assembly: GCA_947859365.1. NCBI lineage: Eukaryota > Metazoa > Arthropoda > Insecta > Lepidoptera > Tortricidae > Archips > Archips crataeganus. The sequence continues at coordinate 16,632,428 of OX402065.1, read as the reverse complement.
GATTGTTGACCCGTAACAACTCAATTTACATCGGGTCCCATTTTTAACGTGACGTCAAAGCTTGTGTACAATAACTGTAGAGTGTCGGGTAGGTTTCATCCAAAGAAATACCTAATTCAAGTGTCTCTCTGGGTTGCCTAATGAAAATATTCGCTCCACGCTACTGTTAAGAAAAGTTAATGTCATTGACAAGAAAAGTAATTATTTGCGTGTTAACGAACATGTCGGACTTTCGGACCTCCGTGAGATGGGACCACTGGGCACGTGCCTTATGTACCCTAATGAGAATGAACTTGCTGGCGACCTCAAAATGTTGGTCCAAAATACACTAGCATCGACTGCGTGGTGGCAGAAGCCGGTATCGAGGTTGGAGATTGCATATTCAATTAATATTAGGCATTCTGTGCGTTCACGGTTTTTGACCGAAATCGTAACTCCATTTTTATTGCAACAAGATAAGCGCTATGTTTCAGCCGATAAATAAGAAAATGGATTTTCTTATCGCCTATGTCTAGGCGGTAATGTAACTTTACTGTATTTTACAGTTTTTCCAGTCCATTTTTTTTAGTAAACTGAATAATGCAGTGTGATTGGTTGGTACTTTAAAATTCTGCGTATTTTTTAAATCGGTATTTAACATTTTCATACATAATTTTTTACCATTTTGAATTTTCAATCACCCGAACATATTAATATGAAGAATTTGCCACACTGGATGCGTTCTGCGGTTTGCGGTCAGGTCAAATTGAACGCAGCCCGCATTATGTATGAACGACATCGTCGGTCGTCACGCACGGCCAGATCGCATATCTATACAAAATATATAGAGACCGACAATGTTGTTCATACATAATGCGGGCTGCGTTATGCACCGCTGACTGACTGACCGCAGACTGCAGAACGCACGCATCCAGTGTGGCAAATCGGCTCAGGCCTGAAATATCCGTTTTCCTAAATAAAAAGACGTGACATACACATACACTCGGCGTCACGGAAATCGCACACCTACGGATTTTGCTTTCAAGCGATTATAACTCTTATCTCATTCATTATAACCCTATCCATATTAATATTATTTTATACCACAATTATTAAGCATTTCAACATTATAGGGTATTTTAGCCAAAAAGAACAAAAATCGCGAAGCAATGGTGTCAGGAAAAAAAACAAAAATACTCCTTTGAAGGGTCGCTAGTTGCGATATCCTGAGTAGGTATAAAGGGGGGGGGGGGGGTAAAAGTGAAACATGAGTCATTCGATATCCAGAGAGCACAGAAGTCATACCGAAACAGCTGAAAATCGGAAACACCCTTAGAAAATGGATACCACGGTAGTAGAAGCAGCTCAAGCGGTAGCACTAGTGCAATCAGGACTGACGCAGTCTGAGGTTGCTCGGCAGCTCCACATAAGCCGTTTTCGAGTTCACCGAGCATGGCATCGATTTCGGAGAACAGGAAGCTACACCAGGCAGCTAGGATCCGGAGGACGACGCCGTACTTCTGAGAGAGACGACCGCTACATCGTGTCGACGTCTTTGCGGAACCGCTTCTCTAACGCTGTCCAGCTCCAGCAGCAGCTCCGGGCAGTTCGTAGAACAGTGGTGAGCGTCTCTACAGTACGAAGAAGGTTGCGGGAGAAGATTATCAAGCCTCAAAGAGCAGCTACAGGCCCCAAATTGACTGCAGAGCATCGGCGAATCCGACTTCAGTTCGCCCGCGACTACAAGGATTGGACGGTCGACCAGTGGAAGACTGTCCTCTTCTCCGATGAGACCAGGGTGTGCCTTTTCTGCAACGACAGGCGTAGAAGACTGTATAGGAGGCTGGAACGGTACTCGCAGGCCTGCATTGAAGAAACCGTCGGCTACGGAGGAGGATCCTGCATGTTCTGGGGTGGCATTTCCCTCGCCGGCAAGACGGAGCTTGTTTGCGTTTCCCGCACTGGAGGTGGTCAAGGCCAAGGGTCCATGACTGCTCATCGCTACATCACAGAGATCCTGGAGGACCATGTGGTTCCATACGCTGATTTTGTGGGTGCCGGTTTCATTTTTATGCAAGACAACGCCCGCTCCCACACAGCGTTGATTGTTCGCGACTACCAGGATGAGGTTGGGGTCCCTGTTATACAGTGGCCAGCGAGGAGTCCCGACCTGAATCCTATTGAACACCTTTGCGATCAACTGAAACGGAAAGTGCGGTCACGTGATCCTGCCCCTACAACCCTGGATCAGCTCCGGGATGCGGTCATTGAGGAGTGGGATGCCATTCCTCAAGAGCACATCGTGACACTCGTGAGATCCATGAAAGATCGTATGGATGCTGTGGTTAAGGCTAGAGGGGGCAACACTAGGTTTTAGGTGTTTGTTTTGTTTAGTTAGTTGATTTTTTTGTTTTAACTTGTTGATTTTTTTTTCATAAATGTACGATTTTTTTTTGCCTAAAATTATGATGACTTATTGCTTTTTTTACCGATTTTGCATTGTTATTAAATGGAGGATTAAATTACCTTTCATATGAATCCACACACCCATACTTTACTTTAAGTCTATAAGGGTTATAACGGCTTGACAAGAAATCCGTGGGTGTGCGATTTCCGTGACGCCGAGTGTACATGTTAGTTGGGTGTAGTTACAGGAATGCATGACACCGTATAATGATTTAGTGTTATAGAGCGCTTTGGGCACGCTCCGTAACCGCCCCTCGCTCCGGTTTGTGGTGGCCTTTACAATGCATTATGTTTGTTGTCAGGCCATCGCTACACGAAGAGCGTGCCCACCATGCAATATGTAGAGAATACGCTCGTCGCGCCGCCATTTATTTGCGTGTTGCCGGTGGGGTCGTAGGCGTCATAAAGTCTACGCGTCAACATTGTTCATTGAAATTCTGAAATACAAATCATTTCGTACCGCGATTTTATATATCTAAATTAGTGATACCCAACTGGTTTATACGAAGACCCGCGAAAGTCTACGTGCGTGAAAAAAACATATTTACAGTCAATTACTTTGCGATAAATCAATATAAAGTAAGCAGGGGTCTACCTAAAATTGAGAAATATGGCTAGGGTTTTACGAGACATAAAAGTTTGATGTCTAATCTAAACCATCTATCGTTAATCGTGATAAAAAAAAAACATAAATAAAAAACAAAACCGCGGAAGATTTTGGAAGCACCGGACGGCTCTCCAGTTGCCAGTGCAAGCGCTAAATCGTATCGTCAGACCAAAGGACTTGCGTGAGTGTTGCCAGCGTGATAATTATTGTGTTTTGTCGCAGGACTCGCAGGGACAGGAGTCGGAGCCCGAGCTGCCGCCGGCGGAGCGCCCGCGCGCGGACCGCCACCAAAGACGCTCTGGTGAGGAAGTTTTACTAAAGTAGTCTATAGAATAGATAGTCACTAATGAATAACGTGCCCACGCATACTGACACGTATTGAAAAGCTCCAAACACACGGACAGCGGAGCCGTGGCGGCGGCTGTGATGGTTGTAATATACTAACTTGTATGAATTTATTATTTATTTTATTAGCAGTACGGCTGCTCACCGAATCTAAGATTATTTAAAAGCGAAAAACACGCCACTGTTGGCGTATGTAAGCGATTAAGAATTTCGGGGGAGTCGGTTGGATGCGACGTGGTTCAATTGGTAGAACACCCGTTGGGGCGCATACCCGGGGGACGTGGGTTCGAATCCCGCCGGCGCACCCGAAAAACTTTTTCGCTTTTAAATAATCTTAGATTCGGTGAGCAGCCGTACTGCTAATAAAATAAATAATATTTGAATAAATAGATGTGGTACATCATTTCTTACGCATTTCCAATGTAATTTGGAACGTAGGAGTCGTAGCTTCTAATAGTTGCGATGGATGTTACCACACGCCACTGTTGGCGTATGTAAGCGATTAAGAATTTCGGGGGAGTCGGTTGGATGCGACGTGGTTCAATTGGTAGAACACCCGTTGGGGCGCATACCCGGGGGACGTGGGTACGAATCCCGCCGGCGCACCCGAAAAACTTTTTCGCTTTTAAATAATCTTGTATGAATTTGTTCGCGGAACGGTACCGCACAACCGTTCACACAAGTTAGAATATTACAACCGCCACCGCCACGCCTCCGCTGACAGTACGTTAGGAGCTTTAGCTAGAAACGAAGTACCTAAGCGCATAAATTGTGCGCGTAAAAGAAAGAAAACTACATTCGCGGCTTGCTGCATCTTGGTCTTGTTAGGTGGGTCAATCAACTGAAAACTACATTCGCGGCTTGCTGCATCTTAGTCTTGTTAGGTGGGTCAATCAACTGAAAACTACATTCGCGGCTTGCTGCATCTTAGTCTTGTTAGGTGGGTCAATCAACTGAAAACTACATTCGCGGCTTGCTGCATCTTAGTCTTGTTAGGTGGGTCAATCAACTGAAAACTACATTCGCGGCTTGCTGCATCTTAGTCTTGTTAGGTGGGTCAATCAACTGAAAACTACATTCGCGGCTTGCTGCATCTTAGTCTTGTTAGGTGGGTCAATCAACTGAAAACTACATTCGCGGCTTGCTGCATCTTAGTCTTGTTAGGTGGGTCAATCAACTGAAAACTACATTCGCGGCTTGCTGCATCTTAGTCTTGTTAGGTGGGTCAATCAACTGAAAACTACATTCGCGGCTTGCTGCATCTTAGTCTTGTTAGGTGGGTCAATCAACTGAAAACTACATTCGCGGCTTGCTGCATCTTAGTCTTGTTAGGTGGGTCAATCAACTTTTTTTTGTAAACGATTTTCTGCTACTTTCTATGAAAACCGAAATAATTAAAAAACTGATTATTTTTCCTTATTTAAAGTATACTTTTCAAAACCCTAGATTTTTGTAGTCAATAATGGTGTAATTGCCATATTTATTTTATTTTGTTTAGCTTCTATTTCGTGGGTGACCCAGGGGACAATGTTGTCCCCGAAATTTGTATGAAAATAGTCGTATTTCCCCTGGGTAACCGGTTTTTTTCATAGAAATACTTATTTTTTTTGGTTTTCACATACGCACTATGATAAACAGTTTATCTAATTACTGCAAAATCATGGTTTCACTAACCAACGATTACAGAGTTAATTGTAAAGGAGTAAATATAAATTTACAAAAAAAAGTTGATTGACCCAGGTATTCTTTTTTTTTTTTAGTGTAGTAGTAGTCTATATAAAACCTCTAATACACAATACAATATTATTGATTGATTGGCAATTGAATTAATCATTATCCTAGCCTATATAATGTAGGGACACATTGTAACAGAGTGCTGAGGCGGCTCATATTCAAGTGCGGTGTGAGTGTATATGAGCCGGTAGTCTCTCGCCGGCCATACACTATGTAATATAACGTGAGAAACGCAATAAATGGAGTCAAACTAGAATATCTGGTAAAGGGTTGCCTGGAAGAGATCGCTCTTAAGCGATAAGGCCGCCTATTGCTTACCTTGTAACTTACTCTCTGTGTACCTGTTTTCTGTATTGCTTACTATTCCTGGTGTACAATAAAGAGTCATTGTATTGTATTGTATTGTATTGTAATATGAAATATCATTTGGAGTGACATCTAAATTTACCCCTAACACTACTTCCCACCGCAGGGCACAGACACAGGCCATCATTGACATCATTGGTGGAATGTCAGTTTGACTCGGGCCTCCTCTTAGGTTTGGACCGTAGTTCCTACGCGGGCTTGGAATTGCAGGCTGAGATTGGGAACTTCACACACACCATTGAATTTGCAGGTTGCCACAGGAGGTGTGCTTTCGCCGTAAATAGAACCCATCGATTTTGTGACTATTTTTCAAAGTCACGGTGCTATCGATAATACTGTCGATTGTTAGTTCAAAGTATTGTTGTAACACACGTTTGTTTTGTTTGTCAAGCAGACAGCCGCGAACGCGAGCGCGCTCGCGGAGGTTCGCGCGAGCGCCGCGACCGCCGCCGCGAGTCACCGCGCCGCGACCGCGAGAGGGACAGGGACAGGCGCTCGCCCAGACGCGATGACAGGCCCAACAGGTAAACAGTTTGTGTCACAAATGTCCGTTAAACTCGTCAATGTTAACTGTGTATGCATATCAGAAGGCGAACAAGCTAGAGTGAAATAAAAATGCTGGAGCGCTAAACTCTAGCAACGTTGCATACAAATTCCATTATTGTCTATTTAACACGTGTTAAAACAATGTTTTACGACGCCACAAGACTTTATACACCAAATAATTATTTTTATGACAGACATCGCCGGATGACAAGCAAAACTCGCTAAAATTTCTGTCGCTGCTCTTCAAAAAGTCGTATCTAGTTAGTAATTTCATACTGAGATACGGGCTTTGTTTTAAGTAGGTATTTGGTACTTGATGACTTTTGCTTCTCACCCGACGATGTGTCTGCAAATAGCTTTAGGTGTTATGGCTATAAAAATACAGCTTTTCAAATGACATTGATAGAAAAGGCGGCGGATTGTTTTGATAATACTTTGTCAATAATATTTTCAATTATTTTAGTTGTTTCTTCTTTTCTCGATCTTTGAGTCACAACTGCCAGCCTCTAAAGCTCCAAACGCACAGACAGCGGAGGCGTGGCGGTGCGGTGGCGGTGACGGTTGTAACATTCTAACTTGTATGAACGAGTTCGCGGTACGGTACCGCACAACCGTTCGTACAAGTTACAATATTACAACCGTCACCGCCACCTCCGCTGTCTGTGCGTTTGGAGCTTTAGGGTTAACGCGGGCCAAGGTTATAAACACTAGTTTTATAACAATCCGTTTTTGGTGTACACAGATCCGAGGGCAGATCAGAGCGGTCGGAACGCGGGCGCTTCGAAGGCTCCCGGCGCGGTCTGCTCGGCGATCGCCCTGACGACAGGACTGACAAGGTACTAAGACTTAAAAATTTTTTTTTTTGGTGTGTTATATGTGGTCTGAACCCTTATTTTTGACAAATCATATCGAGCGCTCAGTACCGAATCGTCTATAAAGGAAAATTACCACGATTCAGATGGTCTAAAAAGCACATGTCGAATTATTTAAATTGTCCATTGTGTGAAGATGTCTTAATCGTTAAATACCCAATTAGCATAACGTGCTATGAAGAGGTACGGCCAGATAGCAACACGCCCTTAAAGTTGATCGCCAAAATCGCAGAAACTTCCAAAAAATATATTGTCCCGTATTTCACGATATAAAGAGTTTGACTTGAATAGGTAGATCTAGATTGGTAATATAAACGCCTACTTGGATCCCGAACACACTTTTTGGTTATTCTGCTACTCCGGTGCTTTTAATAAGATTTGACAATTTGCTTTTTTGGGTGATAGATAGCGTTTGTTAGTTAGGACGTTATGCTATACGGACTAATTGCTATTTTGATGTTATGCTAATGGGGCAAAAAAGGCTAATATAACGTCTGACATTTTGCTTCTTTGTCAATTTGCATCACTGGAGTTATTGGCGATTTACCCTATTACTTATTTTCATGAATCGATTCTATGGATATACTATCGCTATCGCAACAACACTGACCTACAGTTGAAATGGTGATGATATAATATTGATTGTGATGTTTTGTTTGGCAGCAGCCCCCGGCGCTGATGGACTTGAAGCCGTTCGGCGGCGACGCCCCGCCGCAGTACGCGCGCTCGCAGGACGCCCGCGACGCTGTCTCGCCCAGGTAACACATTTATTTTTACCAAAACCGACAGACGGACTCGAGGTTCATTTGATCATGAAACTACCGTGAGACTCGCTCATAGAGAAAAAATACGGTTAACTCACGTCTCAAAAAGAGTTTTTTTTTTTTCTTCACAGGACAATTCACACCAATTGACCTAGTCCCAAAGTAAGCTAAATAAAGCTTGTGTTATGGGTACTAGGCAACGGATAAACATACTTATATAGATAGATACATACTTAAATACATGTTAAACACCCAAGACCCGAGAACAAACATTCGTATTTTTCATACAAATATCTGCCCCGACACGGGAATCGAACCCGGGACCTCAAGCTTCATAGTCAGGGTCTCTAACCACTAGGCCATCTGGTCGTCGAGTTTAACTCGACATGCTTCGGGCTAATCCGTAGCCCTCTTTGGAGGAACACGCTACGGCTGCTGCCAAACGCGCACTACGCGCCACCGCTCTGCTCGCGCGGCTGTTCGACGAAACTGATACCGGCGCACAACTACCCACGTTTTCATCGTCATTTTTATTGTCGCTGTCAAATGTAGGGTAGCATACAACGCTTACAACATAACCATGCAAAGGCACGTTTACACTCACCGTTGACGTAGTATGACTATTCAACACTAAACCCGTTTTGAGACGTGAATAATCCGTATTACTTCACTATAGGTTCATTTGATGTTACCGCCCGGCCACGACTTCGCGCGTTTGGCGGCGCGGCAAGCGTTTTCTGTGTTCATTGCGCGGCCGAGTCGCTCGCCATACAGTGGTTACCTGGCGGCACACGCAGTGAACTGATAAAATGCTTGCCGCGCCGCCAAACGCGCGAAGTCGTGGCCGGGCGGTTAAGCAATCGCCACCACCCCGTTCGGTTTACGCTAATAGTATTAAATGGAAGAGTGAAAGGGATGGCACTATACGAACATTGAATTTCGTAGGAGCCCCCCTTTAGCCGATTAAATGCCGATGCATGTGCGTGTCACACACTAGTTGTATTGAATGACACTGTAAGAAAGATAGCACACCATGTGCACGCATCTGGTGTGCCATCTTTCTTACAGTTACGTTTATTACAACTGGACGCATACTCATCTAGTCTGCGCCGACCTTTAGTTTTTTAAAGGTGTTTTTTTTCATTACCGCGTCAGCAAATATTAAAAAGACATGATGGTTAAAGTTAAATTAATATGAAAATTAAAATAACACTGATGCTAAATCTAGTTTCTTCAACGTTCTTGCGACTAGTCCTTCCGTTTTAATAATAAGAGGGATGGTAATCATGTTTAACCGGGCAATCAAATCGTTTAATATTCACCCGCCAGTTGACACTACTTTATTAGTGATAATTTTATTTAATCTCATTTATCATCGCCCGCAGATTCGTGGATCGCGATCGCCGCGACAGAGACAAAGAGCCGCGCGAGAGAGAGCGCGATAGGGACAACAGAGAGAGCCGACACAGCCGCCGCTCCGAGGAGAGAAGGTGAGTTCATCCAAAGGCCCGTTGGCGTTAGTAACGTGATGTTATTTTAACGATTATGACTATACATCGGTAACTCGTGGCATTAAGGTAGCATTTGACGTTTCTGACAGAATAGTGAAGTGACTATGTTTCTCTGTACGAGTCGAGCAAAAGGAACCAATTAGACAAAATCTTTTCATCCATTTAATATTTGATTTTCGTGATAGACAAAAAATATTTGTTCAAAATTTTTAGGAGCTATCCTAAGTCTTTTATTTGAGAAAAAACACTTGGTGTAAGAAAATGACATTTCGATTTCGACTGGTGCGATCACGATGCGATGGTTAAAAAAAAACATTCTTGCGTATTTTTGTTGGTGATCTCTTTGATTTCAACTTCTTTATTTTGTAATACGCTTTTGATAAAAAAGTTTACCTTTTGGATGCAGTCTCGGTAGGTAATAAATGTATTTCAATTTTAAAGACTTATTTTATCTTATCTGAAAAGACACTTGAAAACCGTTTCTCATCACTAGTGCCACCTAATTGCCACGAGTTACCGATGTCTAATTATGACACTTGTATCATGTATGGGATTGGTTTATATTATAACTAATTGATCCAAATCACAAGCAAGACTAACGTCAGACGGACCGCACGTTACTATAGCTAAACCGTTTAACTGAGTCCTCGCCGCCTCGCTGAGTCGGGAGAGGTGCGGGCGGCGAGCGCGCCTCGTGTGCCGCCCGCACCTCTCCCTGCCCCCTTTGTCGTCAACCCCCCAGCCCCTGTACCGCGCAGGGGAGGACTCAAACGGTTTAGCTATAATGCCACTTCTGGCGATATTCCATCTGTCCGAAAACAGTTATTCGATTGAGCTTAATGCTGAGTCAACATCGTTTTCGGCATCATCAACTAGATATTTTTTTTGTATAAGTATAAGAGTGTGTATTTTAAACATACTTCTAATTCCTCTAAGCGGAGGACAAACAGCTTTATGCTAGGCTTACACGGAGCTTAGTAGCTAATGCTTAGTACTTGTCACTTACACTTGTCAGATGCGTGTATTGTATAATACTAAGCACTTGTACAATATGTTTACACACTTCTTACAAGTGGAAGTGACAAGTACTAAGCATTAGCTACTAAGCCCGTGTGTAAGGCACTTTATGCTAGGTTTACACGGAGCTTAGTAGCTAATGCTTAGTACTTGTCACTTACACTTAGAAGTGTGTAAACATATTGTACAAGAGCTTAGTATTTTACAATACACGCCTCTGACTAGTGTAAGTGACAAGTACTAAGCATTAGCTACTAAGCTCCGTGTAAACCTAGCATTACTCTTACAGTGGGATAGAATTTCACAGGCATCGCAAGCAAGCAAATTGGGACAAAGATCTCATGGCTTCATTTTTTCCTTCTTCGTATATGGTTTTTGAGCCCATTTTTGTTGCTAGATCGCGTGAGCCGCGCGACTCCCGGAACGACAAGCGCGAGGATCGGTCGCGGTCGCGCGGCGCCGGCGCCGCGTTCCCACCCCCTCCGTCACACTCTGCCACGTAAGTTTCAATAAAAAAAATCATACATACAATCATGACTCTTTCCCAAAACCAGATTACAATTTCTCGTAAACTACGCATCGACTTCGCACGGCAAACCGTCGAATATTGGAAATCGATACCCAGCTTTACGGCCCGGCCACGACATAGTGCGACCGGCGGCAGCGGCGAGCGTTTTCTCCGTTAAAAGTCAAAGTCAAAATTATTTATTCAATTTAGACATCAATTGATGCTCCTATGAAAGTCGAAGAATCTACCACCGGTTCGGAAAAACCCTGTTGAGAAGAAACCGGCAAGAAATTCAACAAGGTATAGTTTGTTAAACAGATCTATCTACATTGTTATTAAATTACATACATCTAAAGTATTTAATACAATTAATTTTTTTAACATAGTAGATACGCTATTTGAGACTAGGGATCGCCGATGCGGATCGGAATTATTTCCAAACATCCCTGTCCATGATATAGTCATTAATTTTATAGTACGCCTTAGATATTAATGTTTTCTTCACAATGGATTTGAATTTTGTATCAGTTTGTTCGGTTATTGTTTTCGGAATTTTATTATATACATCTTCCCAGAAACGACTTTTTGGTTTTATCGACGTTAGTGGGAAAATCATATATGTTTTTTCTTACATACATAATTATTTCAAATATATACAACGACGGCAGGGTTAGGATACCTATTTCTTTTAAAAAAAGATCTTAAAGAATCGCGTGTCCCTAAGTTATAAATCGCTCTGATAGCCCTCTTTTGCTAAATAAAAATTGATTCAATGTCTGCAGCAGATCCCCATATAATAAGGCCGTATGAAATGATGCTATTGAAGTAGGAAAAATACACCAACCGTGCCGTCGCCACATCGGTTAGTTCATTGCGTGTGCCGCCAGATTAAGGTTGCCATCCGTCCGGGTTTCCCCGGATTTGTCCTAGTTTAGAGAGCGTCCGGGGAACGTCCGGGCGGGGTTCCATTTGTAGTCCGGGTTTGAATTGTAGTAGTTAGATTGTAGTTCCGCTAGTAGTGTACAGATTAAAATAAAACAATCAAAAAACGATGACGTGTCCGGTTTCTGAGCTCCAAAATCCGGGGATCGTACGCTTTTTGTCCTGGCTGCCGAATGTTAGAGATGGCAACCCTACGCCAGTCAATCACTGTGCGGCGAGCGCGTCCCCCGCGCAATGAACGGAGAAAACGCTCGCCGCTGCCGGCCGGTCGCGCGAAGTCGTGGCCGGACTGTTACTCACACTCACTGTCTAATTACATTTTTCAACTCTTCATAGCAGCGGCCCCAGCGAGCGCCGCTCTCCGGGCAACGACTACCGTCCGTCCTCCTACAAAGTGAACCGCAAACTGGAAGTGATGGAGAAGATGGGGCTCCAGATAAAGACGCCCGACGGGTCCATGGCCACCGCGCAGCAGCTGCGCGCCGCCGCGCACGAGCCCGGCGCGCCGCTGCCGGCCTACTACGGCGCGGGCGCTGGCGCCAGGATACTGGACCAGGTCAGTGCACGCAGACCCCACGGGGCCATGGCCACCGCGCGGCACTATCCTTGAAGTAACGCGAAATCAATTTTCATACTTTCTTAACCTTTTGACCGCCAGCGTCGGCTATAGACGACAGTACGGTAATACAAAATTAAACCTACCCGCATCCGCATAAGAATCAATTTTGTTACAAACAAAAACGATGTGTGGCGGTCAAAAGGTTAATTTACTCGATATGTCTAAAAATGAGTTGCTTATGAGGCAGGTAGTAGTAGGAACTAGTAAACAACTTAAATGCCTAAACTGACTAAAGACTAACTTTATTGGGAAGAAATACATTACATTACGTTAAAATAACAAACGTGCTTAAGTTATACCTTCTTAGATACTGCCTTTTGCGCTCTGAAGGCAGCAGGGCCGCTTTTGAGCGCAACTCATTGTTTTTAATCCGATCCGGCAGTCACAATAGGGATGTTGACACCACCAATCAACTGACGTACTTTTTATGAGCTGTCAAAGTACATTCTCCCATAGTTTAAATGGCAATAGCAACTTATAACGTCGCTTGTTCGCCAACTCAATCAACTAACTATTTTGGTTTTAAAGCAACAATAAATCTAATTTTGCAGTTATTCGAAAATAAATCTGGTTTACAGGGCTAATATAAAGCTTTTTTTTTTACTGGAGTCGTGTCTTGGAATTATTTTTTAAACCGCCACGCGTCCACCATATTAAAATTAGTCCGGAACTTTTTTGTGCGGGATATATCCTAGAGTCTTCAGTAGTAGTCTCTAGGACATTTCCCGCAAAAAAAAGTTAGGAACTAACGTAGTCCCAGGGACGCGTGACGGGTTAATGGCGTCAACATCTCAATTACTTTACTTTCGTTCAGCTGATTCGTGCCAACTCTCGTGACTCGACCTGTCTTCTATCATTTATAAATATTGAGCGAGCGCAGAGGGCGGTGCTTAAGGTGATGTTCAGAAAGCCATTACGATACCCTTCTCGTCAATTATGCGAGGAGTCTAAAGTGCTGACGGTGAGGCTAATATATATTTTACGATCTGTCCTGCGTCAACACTGCCTTCTTCCTAAGAAAAATATTGAATCTCCGCCCAGGAGAAGGAAGAGATCAGCATTTGCCACAGTAACTTGCAATACTACCTTTGCTAAAAGACAACTCGCTTCTTCAGGCTGTAGAATTTACAATAATATCAACAAGATACTAGGTATTGATAGTATGAATAAATATGAAGTCAAGAGTAAACTAAAATCATGGTTGTTAACACAAGACTATGACAAATCTGAACAGATCTTAAAATGATTGTATACCTTACATTGTATTAATTAAAACTTGAAATGTACTTAAATCAAACTTTATAATTACACCCACAAACATGATTCATATATACGCACACACACACACACTCGTACACAAACACACACACACACACACACACACACACACACACACACACACACCACAAAATCTCAACTCATTTAAAATCAGCATTAGATTAAGGTTAGCACAACCGGTGTCTCGAGCTCCGAACCACTGCCCTTCATAACACAGGGTATCCTAGCATGAAGGCCAGGGAACTATTAAACTGTATCGATAATAGCAGGCCTTGTATAATGTTAATGCTTGATTTTATATTTTCTTTTTTTTTCCTTTGTAAGAGGCTTATGAAATAAACTATTATTATTATCATGTTGGTACGGATTTCCGATCACGGGCCCATGGGGACCCGGTCATTTGAAAGGCATTCATGGGGCCGAAGCCAACATGAAGAGGCCTTTGGTACCATATAATATAAATGAGATGGGCGCAACTATGGAGGTCTATCCCCAAATACACCATGAGGATGTGCTAGCGGACAGTCCTCCACAGTTGCCAAACTATTGCCAGGTAGGAATCGACATGGAATTGGCTATGGGGTTGGGATGTTGTGGACAGGATTACCGGGCTATGGAGTGAGATAACGGACACCTACCATTTCAATATCTCATAAACTGAACTTTTGGTAGGCGGTGACTCGCCATTCACTAAATGGGCCCCTCAAACTATTGCCAGGCGGCAACATTGGTGTGAACGGCTAAGGATGGAGAGGTGTTCCTGGACTTTAAATTTCAAAATGCCAACTCGCCACTTACGGAAACACATCCATCCTTCGAGCATTTAGCTCTTGCGCTCCACTCTAGGCGGCCAACAAAGGCAAACTAGAGGCGGGATAGGTGTGTAGCTGTGTGTGAGTGTGTGTATAAGCGCATGTGTGTATGTGTACCCCTGGAGGTCTTGGGTTCGTGGTGTCGCTACGCACCAACAGCTCGCCACAAGCCGCCCTGCGATGACTGACTGCGCTGGTGACAGACACCACAACACCAGCGGGCGATGGGGTCGTCACGTCCCTACGCCTTTATTATTATTATTATTATTATTATTATTATAGGTGGCGAAACGCAAGCTTCTGTGGGCGCACAAGAGCAAGTCCGAGGCGGAGGAGGCGGCGCGCTGGTCCGGCACGCGCTTCGCCGCCGACAGCGACGGCCGCCAGGCTGACAAGTTCATGCGCCTCATGGGCATCAAGGACAAAGGTCAGCCGCGCCCGCCCATCACCACCCCGGCACAAAATAAAAAAGTACACAAGTAAATCTACATACAAAGTGCGCTCGAGCAACGCACACATAGACACATCTCGGATCAGTGCGGATCAGTCCGAGCGCGATTGCCATCCGCGTGAGGCGCGCGCTGTAGTCGCGCGTCTGTGGAATTTTTCGAGGCGCGCGCTGTGGTCACGCATACCTACTACCTATTTATTTTGTGTCGCGCGTGTCTGTGGAATTTTTCGAGTGAAAGAAGAAAGAAAGAAAGAAAGAAGACATTTATTCACTTTTACAAGACACACAAATACAAGAAAGTACACACAAATTCATACAAATAAACAAGGTTCACAAAACAACGAAGTAATAAATACACAGATCTGCATGTGTGTCCATGCAAAAGTGAAACGGTCGCTGACTCAGCATTATGCTGAGGCGTTAGACGCCTGCAGCGCTGATTTTCTGCCAGAACCGTCTGTGACACACGGAACGATACACAAATATACTATATAAACTACTTAATAAAAAGATAAATTAATAAAAAGATAATGAATTAACAAACAATTTAGATTTATTATTGCGTAGCATAATATGTAAATAAATAAATACAATAAAGAAAAAGTAAACTGCGAAAACATAACCCTGTAAAACAACAGGTTGGCATATCAAGTGCTGGTTTTATAGGTAGGATTTTTGGAGCGTTAATAAGTGATCCTTCAGCTTGCGCTTGAAGGTGTACCTACTAGACGCTCCTTGGATAGGGGGAGGAATATCATTCCAGCACTTGGACGCCGCAAACTTAAAACTTCCTCGAAATGCCGCGGTCCGGTGTTTAGGCACAAGAACCATAGCACTCCTGCGCTCACTCTTCGACCAAACAATTTTATTGAAGAGGTACAACGGTGTCCTGTAGCGTCTCACACCGAACAGCAAAGTGGCGAGGTGCATGCGCCTGCGTGCAGGCATGTTCAGCAAGTTAGCGGCGTTCAGGTAAGGAGTGATGTGGGACCGGGGAGGGACACGGAAACAAAAACGAGCACATGCGTTTTGCACTCGCTGTAAAAGCCTCTTGGAACGACCAACAATGCAGCCGTCATAAACAATATCACAATAGTTTAATCTGGACAATATAAGCGATTCACAAAGGTTAACACGCAAATCAACACTAAGGTAATCGCGTATACTGTACAGAACCTTGAGGCGGTAGAAGCAGTTACTCACAACTTTTAGGATGTGGTTCTCAAAGCTCAGCTTGCCGTCCATAAGTAGACCAAGGTTATTGGCTTCTACCACCCGTTCTATTGGTTTACCCATAACGGCAACATCCCCGGTAGTCAGAGCATCAATAGTATTCCGAATTTGATGCCTCGATCCAAAAACTATATACTTCGACTTGTCGGGGTTGAGGACTAAACAGTTCCTCTCCGACCAAGCTGAAATACGATCGAGATCTGCATTGACGGCGTCTACAGCAATGGAAGTTTCTGACGGCGCGCAGGAGACGTACAGCTGCAGATCGTCCGCGTAGAGATGGTATCCACTGCTCTTTATACTGCTGACAATATCAGAACTGTACAATATAAAGAGCAGGGGACCCAGTATCGAGCCCTGCGGCACTCCCCGTGTCACAGGGCAAAGAGAAGACCGCAGAGTACCACCATCCACCCCACGCAATACGATAGTCTGCGCACGGTCAGTCAAATAACTGCTAAACCATTTTATCGCCGTGACATCAAATCCGTAATACGACATCTTGGATAATAGCAAGGGAACGCTAATGCAATCAAAAGCCCTGGAGAAATCTAAAAGTGCTAAAATAGTACTTTTTCCAGCATCCCTAGCCTGCAAAATATTATCGACTACATCGAGTAACGCAGTAGCTGTCGATCGACCCTTGCGAAAACCCGATTGCAGTTCAGGTAGGATGCTGTAGGAGTGCAATAATGGAGCAACAAAAAAAAGGTTATTATAACTGTTCAGTGGACGGTTGTTTAAATTCAACCCTAAACGGTGAATGGTCGTTTTTTAAGCTACCAGTAATAGTTAAGTAGATAGGTAAGCACCTCGCCCCGACTCCCAAAGTAATAATCGTTTCCTATTTTGAATCAGTATAAACGAAGTAAGTACCTAACTACATTTTTGTAAGGTAAATTCACGCCACTAATATTACGTAAGTTGAAAACATGTTTTTTTTGTTTGTATAGATATTGTGTTGTTTTTAGTATCATTAGATAGGTTTAGGTCTAAAACCGATAGGACAATGGAAATTGTGTAACTAGGATAATCCGTTTAGAAGTTATTAGGGATTTTCGCTAGTGAAAATTGACAAACGCTAAATTTTGTAGGTGGGTATTTTAATTATTATTATTATGTTGGTACGGATTTCCGATCACGGGCCCATGGGGACCCGGTCATTTGAAAGGCATTCATGGGGCCGAAGCCAACATGAAGAGGCCTTTGGTACCATATAATATAAATGAGATGGGCGCAACTATGGAGGTCTATCCCCTAATACACCATGAGGATGTGCTAGCGGACAGTCCTCCACAGTTGCCAATCTATTGCCAGGTAGGAATCGACATGGAATTGGCTATGGGGTTGGGATGTTGTGGACAGGATTACCGGGCTATGGAGTGAGATAACGGACACCTACCATTTCAATATCTCATAAACTGAACTTTTGGTAGGCGGTGACTCGCCATTCACTAAATGGGTCCCTCAAACTATTGCCCACTCGGGGCAACGAGGCGGCAACATTGGTGTGAACGGCTAAGGACGGAGAGGTGTTCCTGGACTTTAAACTTCAAAATGCCAACTCGCCACTTACGGAAACACATCCATCCTTCGAGCATTAGCTCTTGCGCTCCACTCTAGGCGACCAACAAAGGCAAACTAGAGGCGGGGTGGGTGTGTAACTGTGTGTGAGTGTGTGTATAAGCGCATGTGTGTATGTGTACCCCTGGAGGTCTCGGGTTCGTGGTGTCGCTACGCACCAACAGCTCGCCACAAGCCGCCCTGCGATGACTGACTGACTTATTATTATTATTATTATTTTATATTACCATTCTTCCCGTTTGAATATCAACAATAAATCAAACAACTAGATACGAGTGCCACTATTACGATAAGTTTTATGTGCATAATTGACAACCCTAAAGCGACCGCCGAGCGTAAGTATGAAAAGTGAAGTACATACACTTGATTGACTTCTGTACCTTTTTATTTTGTGACCCTGGCAACAACAACATACGTGGTGTGTGTGTGGTGTGGTGTGGTGTGTAACAACATACGTCCCACTGCGCACTGTAAGGCAGTTGCAGTGGAACTTATATGGGCTATATCTCACCGGGACACCACGGCGGCGCAACCAGTCGCGCAGCCGTGGTGTCTTAGCTGCCAAACCACAAAATAAGTAATAGTACTAACGTACAGAAGGATCACTCTCGAACAAAGGTCAACTTTAGGTATAAAAACTTTCCTACTCCTGCCGCGTGCACGGGAAATTAAAACTTATCGTGTGATACGAGCGTTCATATTCCGTTGGGCACCGCTGATCCGAAACCAAGGGCACAGGGTTCCCACTCACCCATATTTGGTAGGTATATAAATCAAGAAAGATAACAGTGTGTATTAATTCAGTAAACTACCTTTAGTATGTAAGTAAGTTTTTAATAATATCGTTTAGAAGTCATTGTTTGTTGCAAAAATCACAGAAAAAAAAAGATGCTTAATTACGCGCGACGCGGCTAGCGTGCGAACTGAAGGCCGCGTGACAACCTACTGCCATACTCCTCCCGGGAGGAGCGCCGGCCGAACATACCTAAACTGCGGAGTGAAACCCCCCTGGCCAAACTAGCTTCCAAACCGAGACACCGGATTCACCGCCAGTCTCAAAATGGACGCCGATGAGATAGTTATGCTGATGCTGAGGGAGCGTCGCTGGTGGCGCGACTGGCAGCCGAGTGAGTGAGATAGCATAAAGCGCCATACTAATTAGTGGTGGCGCAACCGACGTGGCGGCGCGGCCAGTAATGTTGCATGCACGCGTCTGTGCCGGTTGCGCCGCCAAATCCGTTGCGCAACCAAGTGGACGCCAGGTGAGATGCCCTCCATAGAGCTGTATACATTTTGTTGGTGGCAGAGACTGGTTGTGCCGCCGTGGTGTCCCGGTGAGATATAGCCCTATAGGTCGAGATGATGAGTCACTTATACAAAATCTATGAGGAATCCCTTTTTAACGATTTCTAAATAAATAAATAAATATCACGGGACAATTCACACCAATTGACCTAATCCCAAAGTAAGCTAAGTAAAGCTTGTGTTATGGGTACTAGGCAACGGATAAACATACTTATATAGATAGATACATACTTAAATACATATTAAACACCCAAGACCCGAGAACAAACATTCGTATTTTTCATACAAATATCTGCCCCGACACGGGAATCGAACCCGGGACCTCAAGCTTCGTAGTCAGGTTCTCTAACCACTAGGCTATCTGGTCGACTAAAACTAACTAAAAATAACTTTAATTAATACTAGATGAAAAAAAATTCGCCTGTATAATTTCCGTTCCCATGGGAATTCCGGAAAAATACATACTCTATGTCACTCTAGGAACTGAGACGAATCTAATGACACCTCATACTTCAAAATCCATTGAGCCGTTTAGGCTGCTGGGCGTGCCAAAGAATGATACGTACATACATAAATACATACGCTCGAAAAACATAACCCTCCTTTGACAGTCGGGTGGAAAGGTTCTTAAATTTATTCCATAAGAACCTTCTTCTGACAATACTCGTAAGAAACGCAATAAAGAAAGAATTAGCGAAAACTGTCCATGATGGCGTACCAGGGGAAATACGCATTCATTTAAAAATTAAAAAATATGACAGATGATTGGTGGTATCCAGTCAAATAATAGCCTATTACCCTTCAATTTTAAATCTGAATGATGTCAAAGCTTTTGTTTCTTCCCCAAGCATTTGTTGCGCCTTTACCGATACCATCATTCTAAAAATTACCCCAAGGATGAAAAAAAAAGTATAAAATAAAAACTTTTGAACAAAAAATTAAACCGCCGAAAAAACTGAAAAGCAAAAAATAATACCTTTTTTGTTTGACCTTAATCTAGGTACCAGTTTGAAGTCGGTGCCTCAGCACTTAGCCAGGAGGAGTGGACCTATAATCGTCTACCTGATTGGCTTCTATCACTCCTCCTGGCTCGTGCTGAGGCACCGACTTCAAACTGGTACCTAGATTAAGGTCAAACAAAAAAGGTATTATTTTTTGATTTCAGTTTTTTCGGCGGTTTTATTTTTTGTTAAAAGTTTTTATTTTATACTTTTTTTCCATCCTTGGGGTAATTTTTTTTCCAAATTTATAATACCAACTTCAAGGTATACCCTATCTATCCAATAAAAAAGAATTATGAAAATCAGACTACTCTGTAATAAGTTCTGCGTGGTCATATAGTACAAATCAGTAACTGAACAATCAATCATCCCCTGTTTTTCTACCCTTAGGGTAGGAATATTGTTTCCAAATTTAAATGGGACCACCCTCGGGGTATACGCTTACCAATAAAAAAAGAATCATCAAAATCGGACTACTCTGTAAAAAGTTATGCGTGATCATACATAAAAAAATATATATATATACACGTCGAATTGAGAACCTCCTCCTTTTGTTTTTAACCGACTTCAAAAAAAGGAGGAGGTTCTCAATTCGGTTGTATGTTTTTTTTTTTTTTTTTTAACGTGTGTTACCTCAGAACTCCGTCATTTATGAACCGATTTGGAAAATTCTTTCGTTGTTTGAAAGCATATGCTTCAAGGTTGGTCCCGTTGTTACCGGAATCCAGTTCTGATGATGGGATCCATGAGGAATTGAAGGAACTCTTCAAAAGTTCAAGGGAAATGTAAAGCGATTTTAGTATTTTCAGTGACAAATCGAGCATTTGCATTCATAAAGTGTCATTTGGTAAACTAGATCTGATGAAAAAGACCGCAGATGGCCAACGGAACTCCTCAACGGGTCAAATCTTGCAAGTTGAATTTGACTCGCTTCCCGGTTTCTGATTGATTTCATATTTTACATGCATGTGTAAATCAGGTGACAATGCAATATTATCGTCGGTTGATAAAATAGAAAAGTCTTACAAACATGTCTTTGGGAACCTGATTGCTTAGGCCTTAGTGCAATAATAATAATACAAATATGTATAATTCAGCTTTGGCGAACAAATATTTCCTTTCTCTACTTCGTACCCTAAACTATTTTTGCGCAGGCAGCCAGCCAAATGGAGCGCATTACGTAGAAAAGAGCCGTATTTTTTTTACAAGCTGCTTCAAACTTGCTGCAAACAAATCTATAATTATAATTAATCTGTAAATGTATAATTAATCTGTTATAATTATTGAATCTATGATAGCACAGTCTTGATATTCCAGAATTATTATAAGTCCAGGAAAACATTACCAGAAATAATAAGATAAAATACCCAGTAGTCAGCCAGGCACCGGTAGTCGGCCGTATATGAGTGCGAGGAGTACGAAAGATATCTCTCGTGCTCTTCCCACTCGTGTGAAAGATTGGCAGAGGCCGACTACTGGTGCCTGGCTGAGTACAGTCAAGGGCAAAAATATGTATACACTTTAGTACCTTGTCACTTTAACCACTGTAACTGTTCATATAATATTGCAGTTCAAATATGACGAAAATAGACAAGGTACTAAAGTGTATACATATTTTCGCCCTTGACTGTACCGGGTATTTTACCACATCTATTAGAAGTTCCTTTAACCTTCCAACACTGGACTTGTGAAGGAGTTCCTTTTCTTGCTAAACAGCCGAATTAGGAGCTTATAAGTATAACCTGGTTAGCTTGGAAGATATTCAATTTGTCTTAGCTATTTTATTTTTCGCATAACTCCGTCCAGTTGACGCATGACGTAATATGACGGCGGTGTCAACGGTGCGTGCGTCCGACGTCCGGTCGTCTGGCCGAGTGCCGGACGGCTAATTGGCCGGTATGCAGACGCCCAAATCACCGGTATTTTAATGCTCATGAACGAAAGTAGGAGTCGGGAAGTTTCAATTTCAAGTTTATGTATATTAAAAAGTAGCTGTTTCCCGCGACTCCGACTGCGAAGAATTTATTTATCGCTGTCCCGCGTGACTATGCAATTTTCTGGGATAAAAATATCTTACATATTAATCTAAGTTATAACTATAACTATCTGTGTGCCAAATTGCATCAGAATCCGTTAAACTGTTACATGAAAGAGTAATAAACATCCAAACAAAATACAAACTTTGGCGTTTATAATCTATACTAATATTATAAAGCTGAAGAGTTTGTTTGTTTGTTTGTTTGAACGCGCTAATCTCAGGAACTACTGCTCCGATTTGAAAAATTCTTTCAGTGTTAGATAGCCCATTTATCGAGGAAGGCTATAGGCTTTATATTATCACGCTAACACCAATAGGAGCGGAGCGGAGCGGAAGAATGTTTCGGGGGTTCGGGGGTTTTTGAAGTAAAACTTCTATATCTCGGGATCTACTACTGCTCCGATTTGAAAAATTCTTTCAGTGTTAGATAGCCCAGTTAGATAGGGCGGGTTGGGAGCGGGTGGGGGGGCGGGTTGGGGGTGAGTTGGGAGCGGGTTGAGGGCGGGTTGGGAGTGGGTTGGGGGTGGGTTAGGAGCGGGTTGGGGGCGGGTTGAGAGTGGGTTGGGGGCGGGTTGAGAGCGGGTTGGGGCGGGTTGACAGCGGGTTGGGGGCGGGTTGAGAGCGAGTTGGGGGCGGATTGGGAGCGGGTTGGTTTATTATGAAGTTTCACTTTGTCCGGAAGGATCTAAGGAGAGCTATAATTTATGAAAAAGCAAATTGGATAAAAAAATAAGCTGCCCAAATTACTAATTCCACGCGGACGGTGTCGCGGGCAAAAGCTAGTAGTAAGATATAATTAACTTGAAAGTTGTTTTACTCACAATTCACGTCGTGAATGCAGTCGCCATTGTAGAAGGTCTTCAAAAGACCGAAAGTAGTCTGATCATTACCAATCTATAATTTTGGAATGAACCTTAAACCATGGGTTCCCAAACTTTTTCAGTTTGCGGCGCATTTAAAGGCTTAGTATTTCGTCACGGCACTCTTGCAGCTAGGGAACTAACTTTTACTGTTAATAGTTGAGGTCAGTCAAGAAAAAGGCAATATGCATAATAATATCTATCTAATTCCTACCTTTGTCCCACAGCCGCCGTGAAGCAAGAAGCCCCGGAGAAGGCGGCAGACCCTATCAAGAAGCAGGAGGAGCTCTTCCAAGCGATGCAGGCCCAGTACGAGGTGGCCCGCGCCACTACCCACACCATGCGAGGAGTCGGCCTCGGCTTCCAGCGGGGACAGTACTAAGTGCCAGTAGGCACAGTGGACTAAAGTGTTATGTATGGACATAAGTGTCTCAAAGATGGCTACAGAATGCTAGTGGTGCGCGTAAATACGAAAGCGAAAGTGAAGGATGTCACAAACACGGTGTTTCGGAGACGTGATCGCGATTAACTCTAGACCAGTGATACTCATTGGGCTGTATCGACCCCCAGGGGTCGACGAAGACCTGCAACGGGTCGACGTACTCGAAAAAAAAACCACATTTGTAACAAATCAATATTAACATGTTCACAGTCCCAGACAAATTTCGAATTCCCGGTAAGTCCAGAAAATTAGTTTAGTCATTGTACCGTCCTGCTCAGTGTGTAAACAAGATATTGTAGAAATCTCGATGCAAGACTGGTTGTTTCTTAGTGCCCCATATGTGGACACAGACTTGTGGCGCTTAGTCGCTGTTACCCTTATATGGAGCCCTGGAATGTGAAAGCGTTAAATAAGCAATGGGTTGAACAATGCTACTCGCCAAAAAGCTCTAAACTCAAATCAAATGCGCATGCATTCAGATGTGTGCAAAATTGTACCTATAAGTTACATACACTGGCGCCGGCAACGAACCAGGCTTTTATTAATTAATATAAGCAATTATTTACTACTTTGGCAGAGAAATACTTGAAACTGTAGTTGGTAATATTTTGACATTATTGATCTGTTTCCACTTTCAAATCATGTCAATTAAACAGCGTCTAAAGCAAGTTCCTATATACAGGCTATTTAGGCTTCAGACAAACGTGCGTAATTTTTTGTTTTGCGAGTCGCGTAATTCATTCAGTCAGATTTATACTAAAGTTGTTTGTTCCACAAGACTATTACACTCGTTTAACTGAACCCTAAAAACTTGTTACAAACTACTTTATCCATTATTAATGCAATAAATTATTGGGAAATGTGTCCAAAAGTACTAAAATAGGAACTGAAAGTTTTAGTTTTTTTACCTATGGTATGAAAAATGAACCTTATGTAAAATGTGAATTTTGTGAGCTACTCGAAAAACGGCAGAACCTAATGTGTAGATTCAATACATTGAAATTATTTATTAGGATGTTTCTTTTTTTCATATGACTCCATTTAGCGCTATGGGAAAGGCACCACGCGTGTGGAGTCCAATAGATCAACATCACTTTCGCACACTAAGTGACAATCAACACATGAATCTTCTATCATGTAATGTTAGTTAAAACAATGGGACAACAGCATTGTCTTTGGATTTACGCTAGTATGCTAAGGTATGTGGAATTGACAGACTGAATGACTTTATTGTCCTCAATTTCGAGTGCTCGAAATTACTAAATTACCTTCTGTACATAACTTTATAGTTTAGTTAGAGTTTTGTATGTTTTACGCTGGAGCTGGCCATCCACGAGTTACGTCACTAATTTTAATGTCACACTTTTTACTATGGAAATCAGAATTATTTTGTTTGTATGCCACAAATTGAGGTGTGGTTGTGCGCGTGAATAATAGTCGCCCCGAAATGTACGAAAATAATGTACGCCCTGATGACTTGTGGACCGTGCATTTAAATTATACACGGGTACGAATTATGGCCACCATTATTCAAGCGTACATTAACAGCAGTCTTAAATTGATGGACTGGAACAAGCAGGTGAGCAAAATAATTTATTTCAGTTCATTGATATGGACCTCTGTAAAGTAACGCCTGATTCAACAAATTATGTAAGTTGATGGTTTCTCGTCTCCCTAATGTGGCTTAATTTAGGGATGTCCTGCTAAGGTTTCCTCCAATAACGGTTGTTATTAAGTGTCCAATGACAGCGAACGTATCATGTTAGCCTATACTTTGTTTATTTTAAGAATTGAAATTCAACAGCCCAGCTCGCACACATTTTTAAGTACAGCGAAGACATTGCTGCAAATTGTGTTTACTTTTGCATTTAAAACATAATAGTAATTAGTGATATTACGCCATTATTTTCTGCTTTTACCTTCAAATTCCTGCAGATGGTGTGTGATATGTTTGACCGTTAATTAAAATCTTAAAATAAATGAAGTATAGAGGTATAGAGATAGTTTTTGCTACTGCAAGGACACTGGCAAAATATGCCATCTTGCTTCCATAGACGTCGTTTTAACGTTATTTGACACTAGCGATCTCTGATAGCGGCGTGTTATATTCTCCAGCGGTAACACTACGCTAAACATAATTACTGTATGAAAAAATATATGTTGATGTATGTCTTTGTATGTTGCCGTTTTCATTTGAAAAATATAAAACACACAGAGTGTGGTATCACCAGGGAGTATACTGTGTCGCGGTATCATAAAAAACCACAATGTATGATGTTAGATCAACATACGTTAAGTGTACGGCATGTATATGTTATTTGTACAGTCGAGGAAAGTGAATCATGTATCAGGTAGGAGGAACCTTTTCACAATTTCATTGGCCAATGTTTAAAATATGAACATGACGTTTCCAGCGAAAAGATTCCACTCTGGTAAACTATTTAATTTCTTCTACTGTACGTTAAATTATACTATTGACTAGCTTTTGCCCGCGACTCCGTCCGCGTGGAATTACTTAGTAATTTGTGCAGCTTATTTTTTTATCCAATGTGCTTTTTCATCAATTATGGCTCTCCTTAGTTCCTCGATATAAACCCCCCCCCCCCGAACCCCACCCGCGTTCACATTCACCACCGTACTCCCAAGTCAAACGTGCCTATAGAAGTTTTACTTCAAAAACCCCCGATTTTGAAACATTCTTCCGCTCCGCTCCGCTCCTATTGGTGTTAGCGTAATGATATACCTATAGCCTATAGCCTTCCTCGATAAATGGGCTATCTAACACTGAAAGAATTTTTCAAATCGGAGCAGTAGTTCCTGAGATTAGCGCGTTCAAACAAACAAACAAACAAACTCTTCAGCTTTATAATATTAGTATAGAGATAGCTGTGCTAATCCAAGAAAATACCAACATATCAGTGAAAACCGCATCCTTCTAGGTTAAGCCGTTTCTGAGATTAGCGCGCACAAACGCACAGACAAACAGACAAACAGATAACAGACAAACAGACAATAATTGTAAAAATCATTGTTTTGGGTTCTATTGCGCTAATAAATAGCCCTAGTGACAGTTTTTCTCAAATATCTTCAATGTACAGACACCGACTTGTTACAGATTTATTATATGTATATGTATAGAATAGAAGATTGTGGTATGACTGGGGAGTTTAACGCGTGGCGGCACCGCTATTGGGGGAAACTAGCTTATGGAGTATGTTAGCGCGAATGACAAATTAACTGCTATTTGTGTGATAAATAATTTAATTTAGTGAGAGTAATTTATAGATTGATAATTATTGTGTGGTCGAAGATCTTCCGCGTATGGTATAAAATAGTTTTGTAAAACCTAGTAGTTATAGAATGCGGTGTAATAATTATTTCCTTTGGTTAAGTCAATAAATGTTATTATTGGTTTCTTTTCACATTATTATTTACAACATGTAAGCAATAAATCATTTGAATTTGAATTTGAATTTATTACTACTTAAATTAAGTTGAAATAACAATCATCATTTCGTTGCTATAGATGTGACAACACACTGCAATTATATCATAGATCCTATAACTTATTATAGACGTAATAACAACACGTACCGGTATAACTAAACGTTGCAGTTACGTGTTGTATAGGGTGACGATTTACTTATTGCTGCTCAAAGAAATTCAGTGGCTATAGTAAAAAAAATATATACGTAAACAACGAAAGAAAATTGCGAGGAAACTGTTAAAATCAAAGATTACTTTAAAATGGTTAATTGTCTAAATGCGGGCAAAGTCATTTTTTCATTCAAAGTATTTACAAAACTCATAGCATGGAGATATTAAAAGAGGAAACTATAAATAAACTAAAAAATTATAATAAATAAAATCTAGAAACTTCATAGCATGCCGTCACCAGAAAAAAAAGAATCTAAACCAGGATAAATCTAATATATAAAAATCTCGTGTCACGTGTTATCGAACTCCTCCGAGACGGCTTGATCGATTTTTATTTAATTTTTCCTCTATATTTTTTAGGTCTGAGAATAGGTCGTAGGCTATAATTTATACGACCAGACGGCCTAGTGGTTAGAGAACCTGACTATGAAGCTTGAGGTCCCGGGTTCGATTCCCGTGTTGGGGCAGATATTTGTATGAAAAATACGAATGTTTGTTCTCGGGTCTTGGGTGTTTAATATGTATTTAAGTATGTATCTATCTATATAAGTATGTTTATCCGTTGCCTAGTACCCATAACACAAGCTTTCCTAGCTTACTTTGGGACTGGGTCAATTGGTGTGAATTGTCCCGTGATATTTATTTATTTATTTATATAATACGTAACGTTTGCCGGGTCAGCTAGTTTAATATAAAAAGTTTAAAGTAACCAGAAAACTGCTGTAGTAAATAACCCTCCTTCGACAGTCGGGTAAAAAAATAGCATAGCATCCACAAAACGGTGATCCTGATTTAAAAGTAGGTCAAAGTCATAGAAAAGTCGTCGTAGAATGAGAACATCTTGTAAATACCATGGTTGCAATGAATAAGTGAGTATGAGTATAAGTTCCACTGAACTAATGAAAAGTTCTTTCATTTAAGTTTCGAATGACTATTGCTATTGCGACAACTTTAACAAATTAAGTTAATAAAAGTTATACGGGAAACGAAACGAATACTTCAATAAAATAATATACTAGTAAAAAACTGTTTAGCCAACATGACGTACCAAATTATATCACCGTTGTGTCGTGCAAAATTAGCTTTATTAACTACCGTTAATGAAATAACTGTCGTTAACCAATGGTTAATTGTTTTAACGGTGTTATTTCTGTAGCAACACTACTTTGACAACATTCATTTTTGTGGGATTCACCGAGAAACAAATAAAAAATGATATCTTGCACATTTTGTGATAAGCGGGTATTTAAATGGCATTACAAAATTTATTCCGACCACAGCCTGGTGTAAATTGTTGAAAGCAGTGGTTAAAACGGTGCAATTACGAATTTACTTAGGTTAAAATACGAACTAAGTTATAAAATAGCAATTTAAACTTAGAATTAGAGTTAAAAGTTAAACATGGAAGTGGAGGATACGAAATTGTGTACAAATTGGTAAGTAAGCGCCATTATTTCGTGTTGTTAATAGTTGTCCTATTTATACTTACATGCGCTCTCATAGTTTATTTTTAGATTATTTAGAGCAATACAGCTGTTGTAACTGCTCGGGTTGTTTACCTTAGCGCGAAAGAATCGCCGGAAAGAATATTCAAAACATAAGCAATGGACGCAGGCTTGCTAAAACTGTGGATTATTACTGATCAAGGTAGTTTCAGGACTTAGAATAACCGATAGATATGGATATGATGTACCCTCTATTTTAATTTATAAGACTAAAATAAATCATATTATAATGACAGTATATTTTTTTTTTATTTGTAAATTTCCTGTCAAATGTATTTTTTTTCTGTGTTTGTATCGAATTTGTGTAAATAAACATCTCTCTCTCTCTCTCTCTCTCTCTCTCTCTCTCTCTCTCATTTAAATAATAAATAATCAAACATTTATTTTTGGCCCAAGACCATACAGTACATCACATTTGTTAAATCTTTATAAAATAGGTAGAACCATAAGCACATTTTACAATTACATTTCACAGTATTGACGCCATTACGGGTGTTTCATGCTGGACTTCGGTTTGCCCAAAATTTTTGCTATCTGAACTGGCTGGCAACTATTTCGGATAAATGGGAGTTTACTGTACCTATACATTTAACCTGACATAGTAATATGCTAGAAGCTACCTATCCATGCAAAATTTTAAGACACTTCTATTTTTATTTGTTTATTTGAGTCACAAGATTTAAATGTAGGTTTTTTTTATTCCCATAATTATATGAGAAAATATAAGATAAGATAAACCAAATCATAAAATTCAGATGAATGGAGAATCTGTGCCAAATACCCTTGGTGTCACTTGAATGTGTTTGTTGTTATTTAAAACTAAAAATACAAAAACTCGTAGTGTGATTGTTGAGGGGCTTAGCAAAAGACAAAGATCTTGTAAATAAGATTGTTGACTTGAATATTTTCAAAACATATGCAAGGGTGCCAGCCAATGGTTAATGGGCAAGTTGATAATAAAATTGGATGATGAAAAGTATGAATTGAAAGAGGAAATAATTAAAATCATTCATTTGTGACATTTACAAGTGCTACAAAGAAAAAGCCAGAAACAGGAACCAATTATTATGAAATAGTCCCAACCCAGAATGAGGTCAACCTATGCGTCAACAATTCCATCCTCACCATCTGGATGGTTGTGGTCCCAACCCGGAATGAGGTCAACCTATGCGTCAACAATTCCATCCTCACCATCTGGATGGTTGTGGTCCCAACCCGGAATGAGGTCAACCTATGCGTCAACAATTCCATCCTCACCATCTGGATGGTTGTGGTCCCAACCCGGAATGAGGTCAACCTATGCGTCAACAATTCCATCCTCACCATCTGGATGGTTGTGGTCCCAACCCAGAATGAGGTCAACCTATGCGTCAACAATTCCATCCTCACCATCTGGATGGTTGTGGTCCCAACCCAGAATGAGGTCAACCTATGCGTCAACAATTCCATCCTCACCATCTGGATGGTTGTGGTCCCAACCCAGAATGAGGTCAACCTATGCGTCAACAATTCCATCCTCACCATCTGGATGGTTGTGGTCCCAACCCAGAATGAGGTCAACCTATGCGTCAACAATTCCATCCTCACCATCTGGATGGTTGTGGTCCCAACCCAGAATGAGGTCAACCTATGCGTCAACAATTCCATCCTCACCATCTGGATGGTTGTGGTCCCAACCCAGAATGAGGTCAACCTATGCGTCAACAATTCCATCCTCACCATCTGGATGGTTGTGGTCCCAACCCAGAATGAGGTCAACCTATGCGTCAACAATTCCATCCTCACCATCTGGATGGTTGTGGTCCCAACCCAGAATGAGGTCAACCTATGCGTCAACAATTCCGTCCTCACCATCTGGATGGTTGGCAGTCTTCTACTGTGCCTTTGCGAAATTTCCTGCCACGCACAGCAAAGCTCTCGAATGAAGTACCTGCTGTGGTATTCCCGGACAAATATGATCTTCAAGCTTTCAAAAAAGAGCATACTCCGACCTAAAAGGCCGGCAACGCACTTGTGACTCTTCTGGCGTCGCAGGTGTCCATCGGCGACGGTAATCGTTTACCATCAGGCGATCCGTTTGCTCGTTTTCCCCCTATACCATAAAAAAAACCTTGCAGTCGACGCTGGTCCTCTGTTGGAGCCATTGTATATAGAAAACAAATAGAGAACCTGACAACTACGAGTACAATTTATCACGATCATACATACACTTTGATATAGACAACCAGATGG
The DNA here is from genome assembly GCA_947859365.1 of Archips crataeganus. NCBI lineage: Eukaryota > Metazoa > Arthropoda > Insecta > Lepidoptera > Tortricidae > Archips > Archips crataeganus. The sequence continues at coordinate 16,601,754 of OX402065.1, read as the reverse complement.
CCTAGTGGTTAGAGAACCTGACTATGAAGCTTGAGGTCCCGGGTTCGATTCCCGCTTCGGGGCAGATATTTGTATGAAAAATACGAATGTTTGTTCTTGGGACTTGGGTGTTTAATATGTATTTAAATATGTATCTATCTATATAAGTATGTTTATCCGTTGCCTAGTACCCATAACACAAGCTTTGCTTAACTTACTTTGGGACTAGGTCAATTGGTGTGAATTGTCCCGTGATATTTATTTTATTTTATAATACATGCATAATTCTGTAGTATATTTAGCATCAGCATTGCACCCGTGCGAAGGCGGGACGGGTCGCTAGTAATTATTATAGTAATGTCAAAAGTTATGTTGAGGTGTTGCTGTGTGGTGTTGCAGCAAGCGTGAGGTCCCGGCGGTGAACTTCACGACGCACTCGGTGCACTGCGCGCGCAACCTGCGCAGCTGTCCCGTCTGCAAGGAGCCCGTGCCCGTCGCGCAGCTCCAGCAACATCACGACGCGCTGCACAAGGAGGGTGAGTGGCCAAGCGCGCCACGCACAGGGGCTAAATTTAGGAACGGCCCAGCACGGTTTACGAGCGGTAATGCAAACGTTTGGGAGAGGCTAGGAATGGGATGAGCCCTATTTTCCTGTTAATTCGCTTTGTAAATAAATAAGGCTCATCCCAAACTCAGCCCAAACCTCTCGCAAACCAGTGATTTTTGGCGTTCCTGAATAGCAGCTCAAACCAAACCCAACCCAAACGATTGAATTACCGCTACCAAACCCGTGAAGGTCCGTTCCAGAATTTAGCCCCTGGGTTATACAAAATAGTATAACTAACGTGACCATTTTTTTGTCACTATAAAACGGGGACAACGACTTCTTAAGGAGATTTTTGGCAGAAATATTTTTTTCCGATGCGCAAAAATTCTTGGGATCTAGTGAAAAAGGGGTTAAGTCTGCAGAAATTAAACAGCTATTTTCTATTTTATGTGTAAAGGGGGTTAAGTCGAAATCAGCTGTTCAACTTCTGCAGAATTAACCCCTTTTTCACTAGAGCCCTTTAACTTCAGTACTGGATGACAACTTCCGAAATGTGTACAACTCTGGGCAAGATTTTTGAAATATTATCTTTAACAATTACTATTAACATAGTTCAAACTACGTAGACATCTACATTACATAATTGAGTTTTCTTTTCTGCCCGCAATTTGTTTATCAAAGAAAATACATGTTAGACTACCGCTTACGTGTCGTTATTTTAAATCTTATGAAAACGGGACATTTTCGCTTCCCCGTCTTGTTTTTCGGGACACCGGGACAGAGTACCTAAGAGCGAGACAGTCCCGATCAAAACGGGACGTATGGTCAGATTAAGTACCTATAACACACTGGCTCCGCCTCTCCGTACGGAGGTGCGTACCGCGCTTTCGGACGGAGACGGTGCGGGACGGAGGGTATGCCACACTGAATAAATTTTCTTCTAAGATTATTTAAAAGCGAAAAAGTTTTTCGGGTGCGCCGGCGGGATTCGAACCCACGTCTCCCGGGTATGCGCCCCAACGGGTGTTCTACCAATTGAACCACGTCGCATCCAACCGACTCCCCCGAAATTCTTAATCGCTTACATACGCCAACAGTGCATAATTTTAGTAATGTTTTTTTATATTAACGAGTTAGGCGTTTTGGTGCAAACTGTAAGCCTGACTTTGTATTCAATTGAATAAATAAATAAATAAATAAATAAATAACAGTGGCGTGTGGTAACATCCATCGCAAGTATTAGAAGCTACGACTCCTACGTTCCAAATTACATTGGAAATGCGTAAGAAATGATGTACCACATCTATTTATTCAAATATATTTAGGTGAGCAGCCGTACTGCTAATAAAATAAATATAATTTTCTTCTACATAATCACTTCGATACATGACACTGACAATAACTGATACAACTTTTTTCTATACTTACTTAGGTTGAGGTTTATGATTAATTATATTAAATAGATTTGAATATTTTATGTGAGTAAATTCTAGTACTTCATATACGTACTCTAGTCTAGTCTATGTGAAAACACGAATCTTTTCGATTAAAACCGAGACATCCCAAGTGTCAAAGTGGAAGTTAATTCCCCAGTGATATGATTAAAAATCTTTTTTTAATTAGTTTTGTCATAATCATATTTTAAGATATCTAAACGATCAGGTGTCCATATATATCAGTTGGCTTTAGGTATGTAAGAGAGTGTCAGATTCTATTGACATGAACTTGAAGTTAACATATTGATTTCAGTGCCATGCAAGAAGTGCGGCGAGAGCGTTTGCGGCACCGACTTGGAGGATCACGTGCGAGACTCCTGCGCACAAACCATCAAGCCCTGCAGGTCGGACAAAAGAACAAAGACTGCGCCATATTTATTTTTAATTAAAAAATATTGAAGTTTTCTAACTTAGAATCAAGAGGGCTATTGATTTTAATGATAAAAAAAATTACCCTAATTTTCCAAACATTTGTTTCGTGTCCGTTCCGTAACGAGCTATGTAAACTATACTATATGAAAAAAGTCACAAAGCTGACAAAAAAAAAACAATTTTTTCTTTATGAAAATGAATAGGTGGTGCTCGTATTTTAAAATAAGAAACCCCCAAAATTACCTCATGTGTTAGTAGTTCTCGAGTTTCGCGTTTAGAAACATATTTACCCATTAATTTTTATTTATGTAGATATATGTATGTATACACCGTGAAATTTTAGTGGTTGTTTTCCCGAAACGAAGTGATTTAGTATCGATTGTACAATCGATTTATAATTACTATTTTGACTAGAGTCAAAAATCCAATTGTGAAAAACTAAAGTTGAAAATGACCGCAAACCAATAGTAACGCTTCGTTGGTACCTAACCTATCGTACGATCGTACGGTACTTGTACCAACGAAGCGTTACTATTGGTTTGCGGTCATTTTCGACTTTCGTTTTTCACAATTGGATTTTTGATTCTAGTCAAAATAGTAATTATAAATCGATTGTACAATCGAAACTAAATCACCTCGTTTCGGGAAAACAACCACTAAAATTTCACGGTGTATATAAACAGTTTTACATACATACAAAATTTAAAAATATTGCTAACGGCAGGCGCATAACTATTACTCTTATCGGGACGAGACGGGACGGGTTGCGTCAACTCGTGGCCATTGCAATGTGGCTGAAACGTCGAGGTAAGTATTGTTGGTGTCATAACATAAGTCCCGTTTAGAATGGAAAATCATGAAATTTGAAAACAGTACAACGGCAGATGCGTTTGAATTATTATCCCCCCCCCCCCCCCCCGCCCCCCAGATTCTGCGAGCTGGAGCTGCCGCGGCGCTCCCTGCCGGCGCACGAGTCGTACTGCGGCGCGCGCAGTGAGCAGTGCGCGGACTGCCGCGAGTACGTGATGGCCAAGTACAGGCAGCTGCATCTCGACTCCAACCACGGCTTCATCCGGCTCGACGACGGTACGCTCTCTCGCTTACTCTCATATTCATTCCCATCTAGCGCACATACTTATTGTTATGCTCACTACCATACTCTTTCTAATTCTAGCTTACGTACTCACTCCCGTACTCGTACGTACTCTCATGCTCACTCGAATTGGGAATGTCTAAAAAAAATTACCAGTGGTTTTTATATTTTTTTTGTATAGAAAAGTCAATTATGAGAAACTAATTTCAATATTTTGTCACTTAATTCACTACTTTTTTCCAAATTTATTATTGAAACTATTTTGGTTGATGACGTCAGATTGTAATTGAGGGCTCCCACACTGCCAAATTTCTAAATCTATCTAAATGCGTACGATAAGGCAACCCCTTTAATTATTTTTTGCGTGGTGGTACACTGTAACTAGTGTCACTTTACTGGCGCTGTCAAAGTGCTAGATGTCAGGCAGTGGGTCCAAATCAAACTCCGTAGTTATAATCCACGCGTAAATTTGTGAAGAATTCTAACCACACAGAATAAAGTACGACTTGGACCGGTCACGCAATTTACACCAAAGTCAAATGAAGGCCATTGCTTATTTGTTATGTAATAAATTCATTATATAATATTAAAATTAAATAACTACAGAAAACGAGTTAAAAACCATTTATCTCGAAATGGTTTTCGATTTACAATACATTGCAAAAAAATAGACATCCCCAATTCTCATTTTCATCTTGTACACATACTCCCATATTTACTCCCATACTCACCTACATTCTCAAACACAAGCATTCATTTGTGTCGATATTAATACACTTAGTTATTTTTACAAAATACAATTAAATAAAAATAAAAAGTACCAAGGGCAAAGGTGCCCACACTAGCCGCATTGCCCCGTTGAACCGCGATGGACAATCTTTGCACCAGAAACGACTCAGAGCGATGGTCAACACCTCTCTCACGAAGATGGCGCCCCTCTTCTTTAAAAAAAAAAGTATTGCCTCGGAACCCCAACAACCTGTTGTCTCCACCGCAAGAGGCACAAAAAAATAATTCGCGAGTGCTGAGTAAAGTAATTGTTTCAGTTCATACTAAATTATCTCATTCTCATCTAGTGCACATACTCACTCCCATGATATTTACTCTCATACTCACTTGAACACTAGTCTCTTATTCATTCTTATACTCACGCCGGATCTAATACTCACTGGCATTATTTTTTGCATTTTTCATTCATACCGAGTAGTGTTCGAACGCCTGACCGTTGCGAATATGACACAGTTAAGCTTTAGACAGTATTTCACCTGGTCAATAAAGTCAGTCATATTCAAAAGTTTTATGTTATGAAAGCTAAACAAGGAGGCACTATACATTGGTCAATATTCTGCGAGAATTTGTAAAGATAGATAAGAGAATCGTATAATTAGATCAGGTTTGGAAGACAACATCGCTTGCGTTCCGCAAGGGAGTACGCTTGGATGTATTCCATTTCTCATATACACCCAACGACTTTCAGAAAATTTTAGAGAAAATTAAATACAACTAATGACTTGAACAAGCCTCTGCTAGAACTTTTTTTATTATGAGAGGGAGGAAAACGAGCAAGCGGGTCTTCTGATGAAAAATGATCACCACCGCCCATAAATATCAACAACTCAAAGAGAATCACTGATCTGTTGCCGGCCTTTAAAAAGGAGAGGGAATAGGGGAGAGGGAGGGGGAGTTATTGGACCCCCGGCGCTGTCACTTACCGTACGAAACTCAGCAGGAGTACTGCTGCTTCACGCCGGTGTTCTGTGAGAGGGTGGTACTGCCCCGGACGAGCCGGCCCATTCGTGATGCAGCGTCTAGCTAAGCTACAACATGGTTCTACCACTGCTAAACTACCCTACTACTACTATTATTACATAGATAGATTTATTACCCCGTTATTGAAGAAAGACGTTCTGGATTACCGATTTATCTTTAAATTTACTCTCTTGCTTACAGACCCAACACCTAAAGAAGAAAAACCGAAGCCAAAACCGGTACCGAAACCGATACCGAAATCGATTTCATTACCAATCACCAACGGCCTAGCAGCTCCTTCGACCAGTAATGGAATAACCAATAATCTTGGACCTACGACGGAGATGCGGTACTATGAGCCCCAGGGGTCAAGGGAAGATAGGGAGATCCCTAGAACGAAAGTCACTGCAAAGAGGACCAATGACCAGCCACAGATAAATACTGATGTACAACCTGCGGAGAAGGTTACTAAGGAACTGTAAGTCTTAGTTTAGATTATTCATTAATACTTAATCAATCTGTTTTTATAAAAAACGAGATTTTTATATATTAGATGAATGCCATGTTTCTTGCGGCGCATTCTTGGCAATCGTCGTCTTTCACTCAGAGGGCGATGGAGAGGGCTATGCTCGGAGTTTCTCTGCGGGATCGCATTCGAAATGATTGATGAAATCCGCGCAAGAACTAAAGTCACCGACATAAGTCTAAGAATCGCCAGACTCAAGTGGCAGTGGGCAGGGCACATCGCTCGTAGAACTAGTAGTCCACAGGCCGGAAGACGCAGTGTAAGTAGGCCTTCAACAAGATGGAGCGACGAACTGGTTAAGGTTGCGGGATCGCGTTGGATGCGGATGGCACGGGACCGATCTGTTTGGTGAGCCTTGGGGGAGGCCTATGCTCATCAGTGGAATGATGGTCTTTCTGAAAGCGCTGGAACCCTAAAAAAAAGACATGAAAAAGGGTTCTTAACGGCCTACTTACAGAAATACATATTTTGATTTTGAAAACTGATATTTATAAACTGCGACTAAAAAAGCAAAGGGGTGATGGATGACACCATAAAACAATAGTTCCAAGACGCGACGGTAGTAAAAATCAGACTAGTTTTCAATTAACTGAAAAATTACATTTTTAGCTGTTTATGAATGTTTCCTTTGAGTAAATTTTCCTATTTTCAGTAGTTGGAGTACTTTCCCTGGATGTGGTATCACAAAATTCTCCCTACATAAGATTTTGTTTTATCTACATGTGGAACACTCAGTCCGACTCGCACTTGGCCGGTTTTAGTTGCTTGGCTCGGGTAAGAGTGAAAAATTTTAAGCCGGAGAAAAACCTAACAACATACCCAGTTATCCTCTTCTTGAAAAGCATTGCAGTAATGCTTTGATCAATTATAACTGAAGATACACATTGCCGAACAAAATCCCCTTCAAAGAATGTCCGAACTTTTTTATTTGTTTGCGTAACAATTAAAATCATCACCTACACAGAAATTTGAACCTAGTCTTTACGTCATTACAGTCGAATTTCGGTTGACACTTGACAGCTAAACTTGACAATTTCACGCCACGTACTGAGAAAAAAAAGGCCACTTTTATCAAAGTGGCGCTCATTTGGCTCGGACATTTTCGGGCGCGCGACTGTGGATCTACAGTTATAATTGATCAAAGCAGTAATGGAAGGGAAGCGTGAAAACAATTCAATTTACAGTTACCGGCCAACCAGTTATATTTATCATGAACTAGCCAGCTTCGCCCGCGATAAATTAATTTTCCCGTAGGAAAAGGTATTTTCCCGCGGTAAAAAGTAGCCTATGTCACTCAGTGATAATGTAGCTTTCTAACGGCAAAAGAATTTTTGAAATCGGTCCAGTAGTTTCGAAGCCTATTCAATGCAAACAAACAAACAAACAAACAAACAATCAAATCTTTTCTCTTTATAATATTAGTATAGATAAGAGGCGTGGTGCGACATATGGCTTCTCAAGCAGACTGGTGGGTTCAAATTTCGGCTAGCACCTCTTAGTTTTTCGGAATTTATGTGCGAAATTACATTTGTTTACCAAGAGTTTTACGGCGAAGGAAAACCTGCATAGGTACATCTGCGAAGAAATTCAATGGCTCGTGTGAAGTTCCCATTCCGCATTGAGCCCGCGTGGGAACTACGGCGCAAGCCCTTACTCTGAGAGGCCCTGCATTGTGACGCATTTTGTTTGAGGGATAATGACTTTGGAAAGTTTATTATTTTATTATGTGTGGACAGTCCCTCCCGCGGCGCTGTAAAGAAGCGGCTCGCGCCGCCGCCGCCGGACGCCAGCCGCGACCGCGACCGCGACCGCGCCTTCCACAGCGCCGCGGCGCGCGCGCAGCGGGAGGAAAAGCAGCGCCAGCAACAGAGCGCTTACAACCTGTCTGTCGGTGAGCCTAACGTTGCCCTACCCTAACTCAGAAGTCGGCAACCTTCAGGTTTTTGATATAAAATTACAGCTCAAATGCCATACCGTCGCTTAAGAGGGTTTATACCTGCTGAGCTGGCAACGTTGCATTTTTGTTAGTTTTCCTCGATTATTCCATAAAAATTGAATGAAAATTAAAAATGTTTTGTATACAAATTGTTCTAATATATAAGTTGTGTCTACTGCAATAATAATTCGTGATAGACTTTTATTTTCTTTAAAAACGAACAAATTATTACCTAACGGTTTTTAAAGAAAATAACAAGTCTTATCACGAATTATTATTGCAGTAGACACATTAACTTATATATTAGAACAATTTGTATACAAAACATTTTCAATTTTCATTCAATTTTTATGGAATAATCGAGAAAAACTAACAAAAACGCAACGTTGCCAGCTCAGCAGGTATAAACCCTCTTAACTAACAATAGATTAGAATATTAGGAACAACAATTTCGGCAAATAAAAAATATACGGAACAAAGCTTATACCATACGTTATTCTGAGAAAAGTAGTTATGTGACATAATAATAGGAATAACAATTTTATGCCATCCGATATAGACCCGTGAAAATAATACATATATACATTTTTCACTTTCAAAGAAATGGTTATGATGACTAACTTTCAAACCGCTTAACTCAAAAAAATTGCTTGGGTGACTAGACATGGTCTTTAAGTGTACCCTTCAAGTAGGGTTATACCAGTGGTTCCCAACCAGTGGTCCGCGGAAGCCAAAATATAGACCGCGAATGATTTTAAATTTTAATTTCCCATTGAGTTTTATATTACAGTTTCAGTTTGATTATTACAGTTTATTATTTTTATTACACCTACATAGTGGTCCCTGCTAAACAAGAATAATATAAAAGTGGTCCCTGACCAAGAAAAGGTTGGGAACCCCTGGGTTATACGAACAACACTACAGTACTTATTTCAACCACAACATGTCGCCAGGTCTCCCGCCCGTCCTCTCCCCGGCGGCCAAATTGGACAAGCTCCGAAAAATGGACGCCCTCCACAACCGGGAGACTGAGGACGTGGACTACAAGAACAAGCTACAGGGACGCGTGTGGATGCCGCCGGTACATGCAATACTTATTTATATTCGTGTCCCACTGCTGGGCAGAGGCCTGTGGATCTCCGCATCTCCTGCGAAAAACATGACCATTGATGGGACATCTCTTTGGGCACTTGGTTACACATTTTCGTTTTTTAAGCATAAATACGTTTTAAATAATAGGTTGTATAACAAGAGAATAGGTGTTTTATATTACTAAATTAATAAAACTACGCAAATCTAGTACATTATGATAGAAACTGCATGAAAAATAAAAGCCTGAAAATTTAATTTCCAATGTTGCTGTTTAATTTCCTTGCAATCGAAGTGAAAAGTAGAGTGTAAAACTCGAGCATTAAACCCATTTTCCCCTCGACGTGTCTATCCACGTGGCTTGGCTACATGAACGTCTCGGGTAAAATGGCTCGTTTTATGCTCTTATTGTACAATCTACTATTGTTTTTGTTATACAGAATGTGCCAGTTGGTAACGTGCTGGGCTCCGGCGGGGTCAGCGACCTCAGCCACCTGCAGCCTATGACGGCTGCGCAGTTCATGGACAGGTCAGTCTTCCTAAGCCTTTGTCTGTCTGTCTATCTGTCTGTCTGGTATTGTACAGTCGAACCAATTGATTTCTGACTTATCGTAGAACGTTTTCTCAGTAAGCGTCGTGGCCGTGGTGGCCTAGTGGTTTGACCTATTGCCTTCCAAGCAGAGGGTCGTGGGTTCGAATCCGGGCTCGCACTTTCGAGTTGATTTTTACCATGAGCTTTACGGTGAAGTAAAACATCCTGAGAAAACCTGCACACACCAGAGAAGAAAGTCAATGGTGAAGTTCCTAATTCGCACTGGACCCACGTGGGAACAGCGGCCCAAGCCCTCTCATTCTGAGAGGAGGCCTGTGCCCAGCAGTGGGACGTATAAAGGTTGGGATGATGATGATTGTCAAACAAGTAGGTACGCTATCACTGACATTTTCATTGAAAAAGTTCCAAAGGTTCTCGATTCATTTGGTTCGAAATTAAATGGTTTTATTTATGTTCTGTGCGCCTATACTCCTTTCACTGTAGCATGGTGCGGGTGGCAGGTGTCAAAACCCACAGACTAGAGAAGTGAAAGCTATAAAACTCGAATCGATAAAACTATAAATTTATAACTTTAATTAGGTATATTGTGTAATTAATAATATAATTTTACGATTACTTCATGAAATTAAGTAAAGCAAACTAAGTATCGGAGTTTTTTATAATGCAAAAAAAAGTCGAGGTCGTACAAATTTTTAGGTATATCGAAAATAAGCCGTAACATAAAGCAAAACTATAATAAACAAAACTAAAGCAGTAACTATAATAATCCAGTGTTAGCAGAGCCCTGCTTCTAAGTAAAATTTACCTACACATTCGGGTATCATTTTATATTGGTCAGTCGGGACCCCCTTAATGTTTAATTTGATTATATTTTTATCATTTGTTGTTGTAGCGGCCATAATTAACATAATTGGTGAAGATTTCAAGAATCTAGTTAATACCATTATAAAGATCGAGTAAAAACGCTGACAAATGATAAATCTTCTTCTCGTGGTATATTGTGTCCCATCATTAAATGTTCTGTTACACGCATATTACGTTTCTTGACTTAATCGTATTTTTTTTTATTGATAATAAAAATTAATTAGGTTAAATTTCTTTCGCGCACGATAGTGTTTTCGAAGTTTAAATGTTTAACTCCAGAAAAATTCAGACTGGAATTTAAATAAATCGCTATTAAATACACCGCAGCAATTTTGTCTAAGTGTAACGAAACGGTGTGTCAAGTGTCACCTGCACCATGCTACAGTGAAAGGAGTATACTGTACAGTTCGATTCACAAGAGCTGGCACGAATGGATCAAATGAGCGAATGAAAGTATCTATGTGCTACCTATTGGAATACACTTCACACATTCGCTTCAGTTGTTTTCTTAGAAAAACGTCAAAGTGACATTACTTTCGTTCAATCCATTCGTGCCAGCTCTTGTGAATCGACCTGTACAGGTTGGCAATTCCGGACCGTTTTATAACAATTTTAAGTATTTTTGAAGCAATTTAAAAATTAATCTTGCTTGTTGCTTAAAATAACAGTAATTTGATGAAGGTCGTTATTTCTCCCCATAGATTCCAAGAGCTCCAATTGGGCTCGGACAGGCGACGTAACGGGTCTACGGGGGGGAGGCAGGCGGCGCGAGAGGGGGTGAGGCAGGAGGCGCGGGGGGGAGACCGCTTCAGCGAGATCAAGAGCTCGCTGCGGGAACTGCGGCGCGGGCTCAATGAGGTCAGTGCTTCAATTCACATTTATCTTCGATCATATAATACGTAAATGCAAGGTCCTATTTTTTTATACATATAAGTGGAGGGGGCAAACGAGCAGACCGACGCCCATGGACACCCGCAACACGGGGGGCGTCACAGGTGCGTTGCCGACCCTTTTAGGAATTGGTAGGCTCGTTTTTTAAAGATCCCTTAGTTGTAACGCTCCGGGAATGCTGCCGCAGTAAGCTGATTCCAGATCAAACGAGCCTATACAAAATCAAAGTCAAAAATCGTCTCCGTCGCGCCAATACTGACTTATGACAACACTGACAGATTTAGGGGCTGTTTCACCACCCATTGATCAATTCTAACTGACGGATAAATGTGATGCCCTATCCGTCTATTCGAACAAAACAAACAGAGACGGCATCACATTTATCCGTCAAATAAATTTGATCAATGGATGGTGAAACAGGGGGTCAGAGTGATATAGTAAATGTAGAACATTTCAATATATACCTTACGTAGTGGAACATAACGTCGTAAATCGTTTGAGCTTCAGTTTTGTTACTTTTTTTACCAATAGTGGAATGACAACATTGACAACGCATTGGCAGCGTTGTTGAGAAATAAAACAAAATATCTAAAAGAAAGTGTATTGTAAAATGAACCTTAAAGTTAAGTAATAGGGTACTATCACGATACTAAAATATGCGAGTTTCGTTATTTTGGTATAAGAGCGAAAGAAAGCTATTGATGTATTGATTTATGCCTTGTTTTGATGGCTCCATTTTTCGAGCGGCTTCCAAGTTACCTATAATAAATAAATAAATTAAATTCCGTTTCAGCTATAATGGTCTGTCAATTACCTTAAGGGGAGATGCGGCCCCGTCCCGCACCGCTCAGTCACCCTGTCTAGGCGACCGAGTTACCTTACTATTGGTTAATTATTACACTATGCTCTATTCCAGGTTACAGCACCCTACAATGCGTCGAATGCTACAAATAATACTCACACGTAAGTTATAATATTTGTTTGTTGTAACATATATATGTATGTACAAGGGTGTCCCAAAACTCGACGATAACCTGGGACAGGGCAAGAGGTCAACTTATATTATCGACGGTTAAAAGGCAAAACGCATGAAGCGACACTTTTTGTCAAAATGAGTTATATACATATTTGAAATCAGCGAATTTTTCTCCGTCGTTTGAGCCGGGTTTCATGTAAAGTTCAAAAAACGTCGCTTCATGCGTTATGCCTTTTAAAGAACCGTCGTTATTATTATTTATTATTTATTTAGTTCTGAAAAAAAATATAAATAAATTAAAAAATTAAATTTGTACGGAACCCTCGGTGCGCGAGTCCGACTCGCACTAGACCGATTTTTTTAAATTATTCGTGCTTATGAGTTGTACCTACTATTTCCGTGTGTAGCGACAGCAACCGCATGGCCCCGCCGAGCCCGACGGCCGGCGCGGGCGCCGACGCCGCCGAGTTGCGGCTGCCTTGTGAGTTCTGCGGCCAGCCCGTGCCCGCAGACGACTTGGTATTGCACCAGGTACGGTTCCAGATGGGCTTCTATGGGCATTTTCAGAAGAAAGTGTACCCTGTACTTTTTTTTAAAATCTAACAAATTTTGGGTTATTTCTACTCAGAATCACAAGCACTATCGATTTAAGCAATAAAAAAAAGTGTCCCTCTTTTAATTGTCAGTTTTGTGACGCAGTTAACCATACATGTTGTATGGACCGTCACAAAACTGACTAATAAATTTTGTATGGAAAATTAAGGATAATTAAGGCAAAATGGGTTCATTTTTTCTGAAAACCCCCCAATACCAGAAATGTTTAGGTACAGTCAACCAATTTGATTCCTAGGCCACTATGGAACCATATCAAAATGAATCAATTTGTTTACCTTCTTCGACAGTGATTATTGAGTGATGTATGTCATGATGACAAACTCGATCTTTGCGAACGTGTGTCAACGATATTGAATAGGAAAGGAGTTTGCTTGTGTATTAATAACTTGAATTGTCACTGGCCGTCTGTCAAAACTTCTTTTTCCTCTCATGTCACGGAGCGAAAACGTTTATAAACTTTTTACGTTTATTGCAAATTGTGTTCGGAAAGTTGGTAATCCTTTGACACGCACTGACGTTGCAATTGTCTAGTAGTTAATGCGACAAGGTTCTTTAGTGGCCTAGGAATGAAATTGGTTGACTGTACTTAACTAAATGTAAACAAACATGAACAACCAACGGTTATGGCGTCGGGTTAACCAGCCAAATGCAATATTTGTAATTGCCTTTCACGCGTCGCATTATCGACGTACTCTTTAGTTACTATTATTATTGTTGGTACGGATTTCTGATCACGGGCCCATGGGGACCCGGTCATTTGAAAGGCATTCATGGGGCCGAAGCCAACATAAAGAGGCCTGTGGTACCATATAATATAAATGAGATGGGCGCAACTATGGAGGTCTATCCCCAAATACACCATGAGGATGTGCTAGCGGACAGTCCTCCACAGTTGCCAAACTATTGCCAGGTAGGAATCGACATGGAATTGGCTATGGGGTTGGGATATTGTGGACAGGATTACCGGGCTATGGAGTGAGATAACGGATACCTACCATTTCAATATCTCATAAACTGAACTTTTGGTAGGCGGTGACTCGCCATTCACTAAATGGGCCCCTCAAACTATTGCCAGGCGGCAACATTGGTGTGAACGGCTAAGGATGGAGAGGTGTTCCTGGACTTTAAACTTCAAAATGCCAACTCGCCACTTACGGAAACACATCCATCCTTCGACCATTTAGCTCTTGCGCTCCACTCTAGGCGGCCAACAAAGGCAAACTAGAGGCGGGGTGAGTGTGTAACTGTGTGTGAGTGTGTGTATAATCGCATGCGAGGTCTCGGGTTCGTGGTGTCGCTACGCACCAACAGCTCGCCACAAGCCGCCCTGCGATGACTGACTGCACTGGTGACACGACAACACCAGCGGGCGATGAGGTCGTCACATCCATTTTTATTATTAGCCTATTCTGTCCCACTGCTGAGCAAAGGCCTATTTAGTTTAGTCGCATAATAATTTATCATGCGATTAACTAACTATGTCGGTATTGCGACGCGTGAAAGTCAATTATAAATACTGCATTTGGCTGGCTAACCCGACGCCATAACTGTTGGATGTTTTTTTTTTTTTCTTTGCAAGAATGTAGTTTTACAAAACAAGGTGTTTTTTTAATTTATGTCCAATACATTCTGCTTTGATAAACATGCAAAGTTTTTACTTATAAATTAAACCGGAATCCAAAATTATATCTACCAGATGTCATGTATCAACGCATCATAATATATAAGTGTTTAATATGTATTTAAGTATGTATCTATCTATATAAGTATGTTTATCCGTTGCCTAGTACCCATAACACAAGCTTTGCCTAGCTTACTTTGGGACTAGGTCAATTGGTGTGAATTGTCCTGTGATATTTATTTATTTATTTATCATGCATTAAATTATATTATTCCAGCAACAAAGCAACAAAATAGGTATAATGGATAGGTATAAATAGGTATAATGTATTGTTCATGTTTGTTTACATTTAGTTAAGTACGTAAACATTTCTAGTACTTATACGAAATTCGAAATTAGAAGTTCAAATCGTGCCGTCTCTTACACTCTTCCGTTTAATACTATTTAACGGCGCGATACGAAGTTCGTAGTATGAGGCCAGTTTTCTGTATCTTATTGCGTGGTACTCAATAAAGAATCATTGTATTGTATTCCACTAGCCATTACCCCGGCTAAGTAAGTGGAATAGCTCAGTTTAAAAATTAAAACTTTTCGATCACTGATTCAGAATAATTACTATGAAGCAGATTCTACTCGATACACCTTCTCTCACTCTATACGTCTTGGATGTTTAATATGTATTTAAGTATGTATGTATGTTTATCCGTTTTCCTGCACCATAAGAATAAATAAGAACTGGGTAGAAGGGAAACTCCCACTCCGGCCGGACTCAAAAGTCACGATATTAGAGTAAAGGCTAAGCGGGAACTCAATCAGGGTGTCACGGCCGGGCCGAGCCGGGGGGGGAGTACAAGTACAAGGTTTGCTTAGTATGGTACAAGGCCAATTGGTGTCAATCGCCTCAAGTTGTTTATTTTTTTTAAGCCGGTTCACCGCCAACGGTGTTCGTAACAGTCGCAGATTACATCAGGGGGCTGTTGCATAACAAAGTACAACTTATATTACAAGCGGAACTCCCTTTCTAGTTAATATAACTGAAGCGAGAGATCCGCTTGTAATATTAGTTGTACTTTGTTATGCAACAGGCCCCAGAAGGCGAAGCGCATTGATGAAAGAATCCGGAGACCGGAAGACGCAGTCGATTGCGAAGAACGCGTTGGATTTGGATGTCGTAGAACTGGTCTGTTTGACGAACCTTGGGGGAGGCCTATGTTCAGCAGTAGACGTCTTTTGGCTGAAATGATGATCATGATCATTGTTGACTTGAAATTATGTTGTGCACCTACTGTTCTAATTTTAATTGTAAATATGAGTCTTGGTTACTTGAAATAAATCATCATCATCATCATCATTTCAGCCGTAGGACGTCCACTGCTGGACATAGGCCTCCCTCATTGGTGCCCAATCATTACGGTTGGAAGCGACTTGCATCCACCCTGAACCTGTGGCCTTCACCAAATCGTCCGTCCATCTCGTTGGTGGACGTCCCACGCTGCGCTTGCCAGTCCGTGGTCTCCATGAAATAAATGGATTTTGATTATTATTATTGTAATTTATTGAATCAGGCGTTACTTTGCGGAGGTCCATATTAATGAACTAAAACAATTACTTTGCTCACCCGCGACCTTACAATAGTTCCTCAATAATAATAGTTCAATAACTATTGTATGGTCGCGGGTGAGCAAAGTAATTGTTTTAGTTTATTATTATTGTGTGGAGTGATGGAGCGCTGTGGTTTCCAGACGGGCTGCCGGCCGGACCTGGCGCAGTTCCAGCCGCGTGCTCCGGCGGCGGCGCCGGCGGCCCGCGCGCGCCCCGAGGATCCCGTCATCCCGTGCGAGTTCTGTCCGCAAGCACTACCCGTCTACCTCATCAGCGAACACCAGGTACGTAGCCACAGGTCTAAGGGGCCGTCTATAAAGTACGTCACACATTTACGGGGGGGGGGGGGGTCAAGCGATCTGTGACACAAGAACAAAATAATGGCCGTTTTCATAGTAATAAGTGTGACAGGGGGAGGGGCGTCCAAATTGATCGAAATTGGTGTGACGTACTTTATGGATGGCCCCTAATGCTACGTTGCTATAGATGCGTTTGATATCAATCATAATTCATTGGTCCGCATATTATAGCACTGGTGGAAACGGGCTCATATAAGCTATGTTTTTTACATGAAAACAATATATTTCAAACTAAATACATACTGAAATATAGATGCACAGAAAAACCCCAGAAAAAAGACCAATGCTGGGAATCGAACCCAGGTCCTCAGCGTTCCGTGCTGCGTGCTTACCCCTACACCATCACTGGTCTAGAAGTTAGCGACGAATTTTTCCCATACATCGTACACTTCAGTCTGTTATAATCACATTATGCAGTGATAAAGCGCGCATCTATGTTATGCCCTCTACCGAGAGACTTAACACTCCTTCGGAGCTAACCGCTCACCTGGACCAAGAGATGGTGCTACTGTGCCAATTTTAACAAGTTAAGTATGAAGTATCTTTTTGTATTTATTTTTCAACTTCATTTTTTTAATAAATAAATGAAGTTGAAAAAATAAATACAAAAAGATACTTCATACTTAACTTGTGAAAACAATAACTGATCAAACGTATACAAAATTCAAATCCATTGAAAGATAAACAAGAAATACGATTATTTTACAAAATTGTGAAGAAAACATTAATATCTAAGGCGTACTATAAAAACCTTTTGACCGCCACGCATCGTTTTTGTTTGGAACAAAATTGATTCTTATCCGGATGCGGGTAGGTTTAATTTTGTATTACCTTACTGTCGTCTATAGCCGACGCTGGCGGTCAAAAGGTTAAAAAGTATATCATGGACAGGGATATTTGGAAATAGTTCCGATTATTTCCGATCCGCATTGGCGATCCCTAGTCTCAAATAGCGTATCTACTGTGTTAAAAAATTCAGTTTTATTAAATACTTTAGATGAATGTAATTTAATAACAATTGTAAATATTAGTTAGGTTTCCTCTTTTTTGTAAATAATATGTTATTGTAAATCTAATATATAAAAATCTCGTGTCACGGTGTTTGTTCGGTAACGGCTCATCTGAAACGGCTTGGCCGATTTTTATGAAACTTTTTCCCTACACTCGGTAGGTCTGAGAATAGGTCGTAGGCTATTTTTATCCCCCCCCCCCCCCCCCATTCTTCGCGGACGGAGTCGCGGGCAACAGCTAGTATTCTAATATTATGTTAAATAACAATTTGGAATTGTTGTTGATTTTTTAACTGACTTAATTTATCGTAAATCAATAAAAAATTGTTATTTTTTCGCAGGAGCGCTGCAGACGAGATGCGAACTTACTATTCCCGGACTGATACAGAACTTTAATAATACATTATTTCAGGTGCCAGAAAGTTTGATCTTGTTTCTGGCACTTGTAACAGTTTCTGCGATACGTTTATGCGCAATCCTCTCAGTCCCACTAAATATAGGGTAGATGACACTTTAACCCCGCGGGTTCTCTATCGTTTTCCATAATTTTCTTTTGCCATAATTTAACTTATTTCTGAAACAGTATTCTCTTCAGAATTGTTATAAAACAAATCTAACCGAACCTACTTTAATCTATGAGATGGCATTTCAAAAAATCCTGAAGATGCACGCTTCTATATATTTTATGGCAAACGTTGTAATGGCAGATGAAAATCGGGCAAATGAAATTCTGGCAAGTAAAGGAAAACGGACGGCACGGGAGCCGCGCGTCCGAACGAATATATTTCTATGAAACCGGCCACGAGACTAGCGGCGCGGGTAGCGGCGTACGCTTCATAGCAATCTATTAATTTGAACGCGCTGCCGCCCCGCTGACTTTGTGTCCATGGCCTTAGACTATAATTCCAAGCGACTAATGAAAAAACATTTTACTTTAGTCCTGGAAACCACGTTTATTTTCAATTAACTGCAAAATTAGATTGCATTAAAATTAAAACAAATAGTGGCAAATAAATTACGGCATAGCAAGCAATTGTCATAGCATGCCCAGTTGGTTGATTGTCATGAATTCATGATCCCTATTGGTGGTTTCAACAACGCTTCCAGACCACACTAAATTGATCTTTGCTAGTAAGGCCGTACCGAAAAGTTTTTTCACACGTTTTGTATTTGAGATATTCAATTAAATCTAAAATATTTTCGAGATATTTTAATTCGATTATGTGTTACATAGTGCCTATATACAATAAATATTATAGAAGTATGGTTTAATACTTTGGTGGCTAAAGCTTCGAATTTTTTCTTGAAGATTTTTTATTATAAGGACTCTTTGGCCGTCCACTCCCAGCTTTGTAATCGATTTTGTTCTCTTTTATGTATCGATAAACTGTTTTTCGAACCGTAGCGCGGCTTGTTTTCACTATTTTTCGCAAAAATGTTGAATCAAAATTTTCATGGCAAATTCGCAAAATAGTTTATTTCCTGAATAGGTTATCGTTTTGCATTTTGAAAATATAAGTTTTTTCTAACAATAAATATGTCAATTAACAGCTGAAATTGTCAGGAATTTAGACATGGTAGCTGATAGGAGCATTCTTAACGGCTGATATTTTATTCGGATATCTATTTGTAAAAAAACTTTTCGGTACAGGCTTTATGTATTTTATTAGTAGCTATTGCCCGCAACTTTACCTGCATCCCGCGAGATATGTACACTATTTCAGGATAATAATAAGCAATAATAATCAAGGATAATGTAGCTTTCTGTCATTTAACGACCGCTTTAGCCTAGTTGGTAGTGACCCTGCCTACGAAGCTAGAGGTCCTGGGTTCAAATCCCGGTAAGGGCATTTATTTGTGTGATGAGCACGAATATTTGTTCCTGAGTTATGGATGTTTTCTATGTATTTAAGTATTTATTTATCTATATAAGTATGTTCATCGTCGTCTAGTACCCATAGTACAAGCTTTGCTTAGTTTGGGACTAGGTCGATTTGTGTAAGATTGTCCCCTAATATTTATTTATTTATTGATCGATTATTTTGGAATCTGTTCAGTAGTTCGAGATCAACTCACAAACTTTTTACTTTTATTACTTTGCGGAGATAAAGATCCAAACGCACAGACAGCGGAGGCGTGGCGGTGCGGTGGTGGTGACATTTGTAATATTCTAACTTGTACGAACGGTTGTGCGGTACCGTGCCGCGAACTCGTTCATACAAGTTAGAATATTACAACCGTCACCGCCACCGCACCGCCACGCCTCCGCTGTCTGTGCGTTTGGAACTTTGGAGCTTTATCTCCGGCAAGTGCGGGAGTCAAGATGAAGTAGCGGGAAATATCTAGATTTATAATGTTGAATTGATAAATATTGTACCTACTAGCATGCTCGTGGCAAATGTGTGTGTTACGTGAAATTAAATTGATTTTTATATATTTTTTAAAAGTTTGACTGATCTATACCTATCCATGTAAAATGTTATAAAATTTTCTCTTATTCGGGCTATTAAGTTTTTATTAAATCCCTAGATATACAATATAGCATAGAGATCGGGGTGCTAGAGAAAGATTGTTAGTATACGAGTATAGATCGAGCCATTCACGATGACGCGTGCCGTGATCCTTATTACAATGTCATTAACGTCTAATTTTGACAAATTCACGCGCCTTCGTGAATGGCACTGGCTATAGCTAAACCGTTTGAATGAGTCCTCGGCCGCGCGGTACAAGGCCGGGGGGGTATGACGACAAAGGGGACCGGGAGAGGTGCGGGCGGGGAGCGCGCCTCGTGTGCCTGCCGCCCGCACCTCTCCCGACCCCCTTTGTCGTCATACCCCCCCCCCCTGTACCGCGCGGGCAAGGACAAATCGGTTTAGCTATATGTTAGCATTATTTCCTGATTTTAAGTAATTTTAACCATGACAAATACCTAGTGTGAAACGAAAAAAAAATAGTTTTATTTAATCTCATAATTTATATAAATTGTGTTACGTGAATTAAGTTATGAAAAATGTATATCACTTTGTATACTAAAAGTAAAGTGCCAAGCGTGAAACGCGATTTATAGTTTTAGTGTAAAGAGTGACTGCTTAACTTAAATGCTCGATATGATTGATTGTCAATTATTACAGTAGGGTTTTACGCGCACAAAGTGTTAGTGAATACTGTTATACCTAAGATAATTAATTTTGACAAGCTTTTATGTATAAGCAAGGATGATATAGACTGGGTTAGCAATCGCCATAGTACAGATCGGCCGCGGAAAAATAGTTCGATTATTAAATCTAGATGGCGCTGACATATAGCCCGAGGGTTTGAAAGCAAAACAATAATACTACAGATATTTCATTATTACTGCAAATGTATTATTATGCAATATTTTTGAAAAATAATACATTTGTAAGTGTAATATGAAACATCTGTAGTCTTATTGTTTTGCTTTCAAAGCCTCGGGCTATATTTCAGTGCCATCTAGATTTAATAGTCGAACTATTTTTCGGCGGATGATCTGTACTATGGCCATTGCTAATCCAGCCTATCCTATCCTATCCTTAATATAAGTAACGTTCATTTTATAAAATGCGATCTTTTTAACTACTGACGTAATATCTCATTTCACAGCAAACTTTGGTCGTTTCTCAAACTGCTTTTCTGCATTTTAAAGACAATTTGTTTCACAGTTTGAAAGGGACATTCGTATGTGTACGCCTAAGATCGATACATCAGAAAATGCCTTTTGTTGAGCACAGAATTAGAGACAGGTTTGTTTTAGTTTTTTTTTATTAAAATTAAATAAATAAATAGAAAAATACGAATCCATAAGTTACTAGACAATAATTATACCTGTCGTCTTGATGCATGATGACATCACCTTCAAATACGTGCAATCTCTTCTAGCTTATACCGATTTAATATGCGTCTGAAAGAGACGACGAGCATTTGACGTTTTGCGCTTTTAAGGTTTACTATGACCTAACCGCGGCACAGATATAGCATTTTATAGCAAATTTCTTTAATTTTAACTCTTTGGTAGTAATGTACAGTCGCGAATGAAAAGTTTCGTCATCTTTAGGTCTACTTTGCTTGCAGACAAGTTTTAGACGCCAAGGTGCTACACGATGTTGCAATGATGATATTGACAGAAGCTGTTTTAATAGGGATGTTGACACCACCAATCAACTGACGTTCTTTTTATGAGCTGTCAAAACACAATCTCCCATAGAGTTTGAATGACAATAGCGACATATGACGTCATTGTTCGCATACTCAATCAACTATTTATTAGTTTTAAAGCAACAAAAAATTTAATTTTGCATTTAATCGAAAATTAATCTGGCTTTCAGGGCTGAAATAAAGCGTTTTTTTACTGGAGTCGTGTTTTCAAATTCTTTTTAATGGTGTCAACATCCTTATTATGTTGGTTGATTTTAGCTTAAAAGGCACATTGGTTCGACCAATTTTTAACCCTGTTAAACAGTTGAGCTTAATTTTCTATGCAGCCGTCTGAGACCGTATTGCCTAACGCTCGGGCGCTTGCCTTCGCTTTCACCGTCTCTTTCTGTCACCATCTTATACCCATTTGACAGAATGAAATAGTGATTGCGAAAGCAAGCGTCAGCGCGTCAGACGATAAGCCGCTTTTCTATTCTATTTTCCATCTATAAAAATAAACAATAATTTCAGAAAATGTATGTGTACGCTACGTGTATAACTTTAAAACGGATGTAACTATTTATTTCGTCGAATTCTTTTCTTATTGTGTAAATTGTGTTAGTAACTTTTGAGAGAAGGTTTGCATAAAATAAAATTTTATTTTTTTAACTCTTTATTAATTCTACACCCGTGCAACGCCGGGGCGGGCAGCTAGTAGTTTAGAAAGGTAACATGTGCCTGCTAAATGGTAACTTATTAAAGTGTATATTTTAATACTGACGGACCATTTTCTTTCACAACTGTACGTATACATGCACAAAGTTATCCAAGCCATGCAATGCTCAAGACGATTGTCGGAATCTTTACTGCAAGTTACTCAAATTCTTGATCGAATTATACTAAGCATTTCTATAAAAGGGTGATTCTTCAAGGTCGTGATTTTTGTTTTATTCCTCTGTCGTATTTTTTTTTACTTAGTACAGAAAAAATCATGCTCCCATGAAAATAGATTTGTTCAGTACCATAAATTTATGTTACTGAACAAATCTATTTTCATGAGAGCATGATTTTTTCTGTACTAAGTAAAAAAAAATACGACAGAGGAATAAAACAAAAATCACGACCTTGAAGAATCACCCAAAAATGTATTAACACATTCGCTGCCACGTATTGCTACGCGCTATGAACGGAGAACTCCCCTGTGGCGTTCCCGGCACTGAATGTGTTAAGAACTATATGAATATTTAAGTAAAAGTTACTATGTGATAAGGTAAAGGTAAGTGTTGATATGTTATTAAAATTAAATAAATATTTTTTAGTGTTGCTATTTAATTCCGAAATAAAAATTCAAGTATTTTTATTTGTGTTTTATTTTCTTTACAGGCCAGTACACTGAGACCGACATTACTTAAGGGCCAGTACAGACTGGTTGTATTTGAGCTGCATCAAAATAGTCGTTTGAACATGCATTGCAATAGGGATGTTGACGCCATTAAAAAATAATTTGAAGACGACTCCAGTAAAAAAACGCTTTATTTTAGCCCTGAAAACCAGATTAAGATAAGATAAGATAAGATAAGATGATTTATTCAAATTATTTCAGTACAAATAACTAGAAATACGATTATTTTACAAAAGGTCTATAGGTAACACGATTAATTTTCTATTAACTGCAAAATTAGATTTTTTGTTGCTTTAAAACAAATAAATAGTTGTTAGTTGATTGAGTTGGCGAACAAGTGACGTCATAAGTTGCTTGCCATTCAGACTATGGCAGAATTGTGTTTTGACAACTCGTAAAAAGTACGTCAGTTGATTGGTGGTGTCAACATCCCTGTTGAAGGGTACACTGAAAGGACATGTCTAGTCCTCTAAGCAACTTTTTAACTTAGAGCGATTTGAAAGTTTATTAAAGTGAAAAAAAATGTTTTCATTTATATTTTAAGTTATAGTCTTTGCGAGCTCTTCATTTTGAGAATAAAATCTCATTTTCAAATATACCATGTTCATTTCGTTTACCCAGTTTAGCGTTGCAAGAGAAATGGTGCAAATTGCATGACATTGCGAGGCCGTAAAGGCTCGAGTTTGAAGTGGTCAGTCGAACACCGCAATGTAATGTAACTTGGATTTTTTTTTCAGATGTAAAGTGGACTTAAGAGGCTGCAATGGATAAGAGCAAGTGGCAGTTGGATTGAAGACTGTCTGTACTAGCCCTTATTCATTTTCCAAAAAAAAATATATTTAAACTTTAAACTTATTAAACTTAATTTCTACGGCCTATTTTTTGTTGAGTTCAATGAATTCAACTGTATTCGGTGGGACAGGAAAAGTTGTAAATATTTATTATTGCGAATTAAAATAGCTGCTCTTTGTTAAGCGGAAATAAGGGTTCATTTACAAAAATAAAAGAGTTAAAAACCTAGGGATATATAAAAATACACCAGTTGTCTGATTTTTCTGATAAATCTTAAATTGTATAATAAAATAACTATCTATTATGTGTAGTTTAATAACTCAACTTGATTTGGTAGAAATTTAATTTCTTAATAAATTGCCAACTTTAGGTATTTAAATAATGTTGAATAAACTAAATAAAGGCCACGGTGACTCACTCCGGCAGCGCGGCACACCGTATTTGATTCAGTGATATTGACCGCGCTGGGCGCGCTCCGTCGGCACTCCGCGCTCCCGGTTTGTTGTGGCCTTTAGTTAGCAGTGCTTTTTTTTAAAGAAAATCAAAGGCAATCAAGCCGTTATATTTATAGCTTCTTATACAGACACAACCAGTCAACACAAGTACTTAATACAATTCATAATCGTATAGGCGTTACATTATACTCGTAATACTCGTATTACATGTTTTTTAGAGCTTTCTCCTGCCTGATATTATCTTTAGCTACTAGGTAGGTACTCCGCATCATCACTATTTTCATATCAAAATCATCTCAATCCCCATGACAGAATTGAAAGAGCCAGCATTCAAATGAGGGTTTTCTGACATATCGCTAGATGGTGTTAGTATCGTGAGATCCGTTTGACGTTACAGTCTTATCTACGGTTGGCTCATTTAATTACGAACCAGTTCAAATGTCAAAATTATCAAAAGGACCTCACGATAGCGCCAACTAACCTGTCACAAAAACCCTCATAGGAATAAATAACATCATCCATTTCAGATTTTAGCCATTTTTACCAGCATTCTTATATTACCAACTTAAGTATATTTCGAACATTCTCACTGACATTACTTAATTCAAAAACAGCACATAAATTGTTCTTCAGGACACCTGGGCACTGTAATTTGCAGCTTAGGACAGTTCGATATTTTTTCACACCTACATCTCGACCGAAACCGCCTTCGTCCCGGCCTCTCCACCAAATTCGTCACAACCGAATTAAAATCTTTATCTTTTTTTAAATAACTGAGTTTCGAATAAAATTTCGGCGGTGCTTTCGTTTTGGCTTCGTAAACGGTCGTTTTTGGTTCGTATTTTTCCGTTATAACTTCGGTTGTTTCCGTGTCGTAGACAGTGGTGTCTGTAGTCGGTTCTGCTCGCACGTTCCGGCTCTCGCTGTCATCTGAAGAGTCCAGTATGTCTTTTTCTATTTCTTTTTCTGCTGATCTCGGGAACGTGAGAGGAATGTTCTCGATTCTCGAGGATCTGTAACATTTAATCGACACTTGACTAACAAACAAAGGTAAAATAAGGTACTTAAGACATTTTTAGTCATCATTCGAGCGTTTCAACCGCCTCACATTTCCGTGGTAACATTTTTTGCGAATCGGCTGTAGATAGCGTTTTCGGTTATTTATTAGAGTCTTGGCAGATAACTAGAAACTGTACCCATCCAAATCAGCCATTTCTACAAACGTGTGTCCACGTCCACGAAAGTGATTCCTAACAAACGCTCGAATAATGACTCTGTTTTCTTCTGTAATAACATTTTGCGAGGGTGTTTGCTAAAAGTATTTGAAGCAATGTGTAAAAGACATCAGCTGTATGTTTCGTCAACTTAATAATGAAAAAAAAAACATATAACTTAATACAATGACATAATGTTACATGGATATGTCCACAACACAACAAGCCACGTCAAACACGATCATAAAGTTAAAAGTAGCAACCGCTAATAATATCATCATCCCAGCAGCTATATGCGTCCCACTGCAGGGCACAGGCCTCCTCTCAGAATGAGAGGGCTTGGGCCGTAGTTCCAACGCGGGCCCAATGCGGATGGGAACTTCACATACACCATTGAATTTCTTCTCAGGTGTGTCCTCACGATGTTTTCCTTCACCGTAAAGCTCATGGTAAATTACAAATGTAATTTCGCACATAAATTCCGAAAAACTCAAAGGTCAAACCACTAGGCCACCACGGCTTCGTTAATTACACTAAACATATTCTTCCCTGGGCCCTCATTATGTCATAGCATTTCCCCGTTAAACGACCGCTTTAGCCTACAACATACATAGTACAAGCTTTGCTTAGTTTGGGACTAAAGGTTTGTGTATGATTGTCCCCTAATATTTTTTTCTCAAACATGCTATGAAATATTGACGTTATGTTCCTTGTAATACGCCACGAAGTGTCACGTTGAAGGTGCGGGCTAGACGAGAGGTCAATAATGGAATTTCATACAACATTGCTGACTATTGTTTCATGTGACACAGCACCATGACGTTTATAGGTGGCTTCATAGCATTTAGCCATTAAAAAAAACTATAAGCAATATTTGCGTTTTGGTTCATTATGACATTCTGCCACTACGCTTATTTAAGGTAAGATGATGATGATGGTGGTAATGGTGATGATGATGGTCGTGATGATGATGATGATGGTGATGGTGGTGGTGATGATGGTGATGGTGATGATGGTAATGATGATGGTAGTGATGATGATGATGGTGATGGTGTTGATGATGATGGTGGTGGTGGTGATGATGGTGATGGTGATGATGGTGATGATGATGATGATGGTGGTGATAGTGATGATGGTAATGATGATGGTAGTGATGATGATGATGGTGATGGTGATGATGATGATGGTGGTGGTGGTGATGATGATGATGATGATGATGATGATGATGATGATGCATGTTTGAGAAAAACTATACAAGCCTTGGCCACAAACAGACATTGCCGGCCTCGTTAACACTCGGCCATCTATATCTACTCGGCCGGCAATCCCCTATTTCGCGGCCGCTGCAGTAATGTACTATTATTTTTTTTATTTTAAATAGCAATGGCGACAAGAGACCGTATTGTCTAACGAGCGCTTGCGATTGTATTCACCATCCCACCCCACCTTTCAGCCTGTATCGTTTGACAGAAAGAAGTGGTGAAAGTAATTGGGGGTACCTGTAAGATGGAGATGGCAGGGCCTCGTCCACCAAGGGCTGTTGTTGCACGTACGTGATTGCGGCGTCCTGCGGGGCCGCCGCAGTGGCAGCCACCAGACAAAATATTAACGTTCTGGAATCAAAGTAACGCCAATCAATCAATCACTCAGTCAATGAGGGTTTTCTGACAGGTGGAATATCGCTAGATGGCGTTAGTATCGTAAGGTCTATTTGACGTTACACCCATACAACAAATGTCAAAGTTGTCAAACGGACCTGACGATACTAGCGCCAAATAGCCTCTCATAGAAAACCCTCATTTTGTTTCCTCACCACCTTGATAGTTGGCAGTCCACTACTACGAGGTCAAACAGCTCAGGAAGAATCCTCTAAGCTAAAAAACCTAGTCCTCGCTACGCATCCTCGCACCGCACAGCTACCTCGCACATCTTTGGTGGAAACATTCACACCGTTACACATCCTCGTTACACAGCCTCGCACCGTTTAGCTACCTCGCATAAGGCTGCGTATCCACCGGAGCTGTGCAAGGTTGCGTTGCGAGGGATGTGTTTGTCATGAACCAATAGAAACACTTCATTTAAAAGGTCCTAAGTGAATGAAGTGTTTCTATTGGTTTATGACAAACACATCCCTCGCAACGCATCCTCGCACATCTCTGGTGGATACGCAGCCTATCTCTGGTGGAAACACAGCCTTACGGAATTCTAATTCTATCTCCATTTTACCAACGGACATCCGGGCGGGGGGAGTGTCTTCATTCATATGTGTTTAGTAAGTATTCAATTGGTCCGCACGAAGCGGTTCGCTTGATCTTTCCCAATTCGAATTGCTAAGGAATGAAATTCGCTCCCACGGTCCGTACCTATTTCCAAATAAATACAACCTAAGTAGGGTTTTTCAAGACTAGAGTGAATAAGCTGTTACTGAACCAGTGCGATACTCCTTTGGCGTCATCTACACTCTTCATCACGTGAAATAGAGGTAGGTAAATCACTGGTCAGTTTTAAGTAAAAAAAAAATACGAGTATTAATGTATTTGCCGTTCATTACGACAATAGGTTAGGTGTATTAATTACCTTTGCAAGTATACCTCTAGACATGGTTGTTCATAACGTTAATTACCAACTCCGGCGTGGATAAAATGCGGTTTCATGTTATTTCAACTGCTTAATTATTAGACGTTAGTTTACCTTGTTATGACAGCAATATCATTGAGTTGAATAATAGGGAAAAACTAAAGCTTTAATAAGTACCTACATAACTATGAGATTACTTATTAAGTACTATTAATTTATATTATAGCCAAAAAGAACATTTATTTTGTAATCTGTAACGTGCTTTGCTACACTTGAGATCGGCCATTCTCATTCATTTGTCCACTATACTAATTTCAGTGTCGCATTTTTCTCGCAATGGTGACACAGTATTTAAACTGGTGCACAATGGGTACTTAGGTACTCGTATCTTAGGTAACTTAGGCAAAATGATTCATTGTGCACCAGTATAATTATTACCGTGTCACCATTGCGATAACAAACCGGCAAATGTCTAAGAAGTTGTGTGTATTCGTCCAGTACATTCAGTACACAAACATCAAAATAAATAACCTTCCATAGTTAGCGACCTATATCCACGTAACTCTAGAGATGGCGGCCGACTTGTTGTTAATACAACAAAGAACCGCCAGATTCAGAAAGAATTGCAGTGTTAGACTGCAGCTCCACTGAGGCGGAGACGAGCGGAGCTGAGAGGAGACGTGTGGGGATCGACCAATCATATTACATGAACGGAGACGAGATGTGGATTTCATGTAATATGATTGGTCGATCCCCACACGTCTCCTCTCAGCTCCGCTCGTCTCCGCCTCAGTGGAGCCGCAGCCTTATGTGTGTGAATATATACAACAAAAATTACCATCGCAACTAAAAGATTTGCCTTACAATAAATTTAAAAAATGCTACATAAATGGCTTCTATAGAACATAGATTCTATAAATTAAATGTCTACTTAGAACGCTAATAACCATATAAATAGGTACTGGCACAAATAATTAATTGGCATGCAAGTAGGTAGAATAAGTGGATTAAACATTGACATACAGTAAAATTGCATAAAGTTTGCCACTGGCAGATGGTTTGCCTTCATTTCATATTCAACTTTAACGACCTACAAATAAAGCCAATTTTAGAATACTGTTACCCACGTTTGCAGATTTTGTAATAGCTACTTTATTTGTATGGTGTTAAAGTTGGAAATGAAATGAAGGCAAGCCATCTGTCAGTGGTAAACTAAAAGTAAACGTATTGTTTGCTTGATCGAATTTTAATGGGTAAGTATGATAAAACTGTTAATATTTTGAATGCTATTTTGTTGATAGCATAATAAGGAGGATATATATATATTTTATGACAACAACCTGTAATGTAACCCCCCCCCCCCCTTTTTCTGGCAGAATACACATTTCATTTAATTTCAATACTTAATAATAAATTAAATACCTTATAGTTTTAATAGATTCACGGGTATTTGCATTAGATAATATGTATTTTCTAAGGTCTATACACTTACGTCGCGTAGAAAACATATTTACCAGGTACCTACTTAGATAGGTAAATAATATTTTCCTACTCCTGTACTTTTATCTGGTTTTTACATGGTCGCGAACAAATATATAAGAACATAGATAATATGACTTCAGAAAGTCTATACTTAATCTATTCGCCATAACAGCACTTGTGTCGTAATGTCGTTATTACGATACACCTAGCTGCCACATAATATTAAATGTAGGGTACACTCAACACTAAAGCCCAGTTTAGACCTGCTGAGTTGAGTAGAGTAGGGTACAGTCGGGTATAGTAGGGTAAAATAGGGTACAGTAGGATACAGTCGGGTACAGTCGGGTACAGTAGGGTAAAATAGGGTACAGTCGGGTACAGTAGGGTACAGTCGGGTACAGTAGGGTAAAATAGGGTACAGTCGGGTACCGTAGGGTAAAATAGGGTACAGTTGGGTACAGTAGGGTACAGTCGGGTACAGTCGGGTACAGTAGGGTACAGTCGGGTACAGTAGGGTAAAATAGGGTACAGTAGAGTACAGTCGGGTACAGTAGGGTAAAATAGGGTACAGTAGGGTAAAGTAGGGTACAGTCGGGTACAGTAGGGTAAAATAGGGTACAGTAGAGTACAGTCGGGTACAGTAGGGTAAAATAGGGTACAGTAGGGTACAGTCGGGTACAGTTGGGTACAGTAGGGTAAAATAGGGTACAGTAGGGTACAGTCGGGTACAGTAGGGTAAAATAGGGTACAGTCGGGTACAATAGGGTAAAATAGGGCACAGTCGGATACAGTAGGGTACAGTCGGGTACAGTCGGGTACAGTAGGGTAAAATAGGGTACAGTAGGGTACAGTCGGGTACAGTATGGTACAGTCGGGTACAGTAGGGTAAAATAGGGTACAGTCGGGTACAGTATGGTACAGTCGGGTACAGTAGGGTAAAATAGGGTACAGTAGGGTACAGTCGGGTACAGTAGGGTAAAATAGGGTACAGTCGGGTACAGTAGGGTAAAATAGGGTACAGTAGAGTACAGTCGGGTACAGTCGGGCACAGTCGGGTACAGTAGGGTAAAATAGGGCACAGTCGGGTACAGCAGGGTAAAATAGGGTACAGTTGGGTACAGTAGGGTAAAATAGGGTACAGTCGGGTACAGTAGGGTAAAATAGGGTACAGTAGGGTAAAATAGGGTTCAGTAGGGTACAGTCGGGTACAGTACCCAAACCCAAATGTACCCTACTTTACCCTATTTTACCCTACTGTACCCGACTGTACCCTACTGTACCCTATTTCACCCGACTGTACCCTACTGTACCCGACTGTACCCCATTTTACCCTACTGTACCCGACTGTACCCTCCTGTACCCTATTTCACCCGACTGTACCCTACTGTACCCGACTGTACCCCATTTTACCCTACTGTACCCGACTGTACCCTACTGTACCCTATTTCACCCGACTGTACCCTACTGTACCCGACTGTACCCCATTTTACCCTACTGTACCCGACTGTACCCTACTGTACCTTATTTTACCCTACTGTTCCCGACTGTATCCCATTTTACCCTACTGTACCCGACTGTACCCGACTGTACCCTATTTTACCCTACTGTTCCCGACTGTATCCCATTTTACCCTACTGTACCCGACTGTACCCTACAGTAGGGCACAGTACAGTACAGTAGAGTCGAGTCGTAGGAAAAATATTGTATGCAACGGTGTATAATTTGGTCTTAACGGCTCGTGCCGTCTTCCATTGCGATACTCGCATTCGCTCGTATCGCAACTCACGTCACTCGCCTTTTAAGACCTCACTTATACAACCGTTGCATAAAATACTATTAATTTTTCACCTCACTAGCTTGGAAAGCCCTTTTTGTTTGTTTGACATCTATTGAGAAAATCGCTTTTTATCCACATGTGAAGAAAGAGTTTTGACATTTGAAGGCAGCTTAAGTGACAGCTAACAAAACGTAAAACGTTAAAAGTGCTGAATTTTAACATCACAATTAATGAATTGCATCGAGTA
Organism: Archips crataeganus; assembly: GCA_947859365.1. NCBI lineage: Eukaryota > Metazoa > Arthropoda > Insecta > Lepidoptera > Tortricidae > Archips > Archips crataeganus. The sequence goes on along the minus strand of OX402065.1, from coordinate 16,570,378 downwards.
ATAAACACTAAATACAGTCTTACAACTTTATTTTAATTCATAAATATCAGTATTCAACATTAACCTTCATTCTTGTTGTAAAAACGGATAAAATGTTATGACAGTCCAAGTAAGTCGATGTGCGACAAAACGCATCCGAAATAATAAAAAAAGGAAACTTAAGTCAAAACTTTTCAATTAAGCCGTCAACGTTAAATATTCGCATGATTTTCTAGTTATTTTGTTATTAAAAATGAGTGATTCGAGTGACGAAGACGTATACACCTGTGGAATTAAACCGTGCAAAATGCGGAATTGAGCTTATTGCCTGAAAAATCCCGTTTAAGATACATGAAAGCGTTGTTTGACCTTTTCAATACATGGAGACACAAAAAAGGTGCAAAACCTTTTCTTATTTTCCTCGCTGTAGTGAGGTGAAAAGTTTTGTGTTATACACGGGTGAAAATTTATTTTACGTCTCGTGTGTTGAAACACTCGCTATCGAAATGATTCTATTTTTGAACCACTCGCTTCACTCGTGGTCAATCATAGAATCCTTTCGATAGCTTGTGTTTCAAATGAACACTCGCAGGTAAAATACAACTTTCCCCCCTTCTATAACAAATAACTATTACCTATTTAAGTAGGTACCTGGTCTAATTTATACCTACCCTTATTTTGTGATATTATTATTCGTAGTGTGATACATATTATATTTGTAATGTGACTATTTTCCTCTACGATTTTTTTGAGACGGCGCTGTTATAAGCTGTTTCAAGGAAATGTTACCAATAAATATGTATGAAGTTATTATCATTTTACGCAAATGACCTGCCGTTGTATCATTTATTGGTTCGACGAACTTCGAAAACAAGTATTGGGTAACAAATTCAATAAATTAACTACCTAATTAATGTTTAGAATAGACGTAATAGCGAAATACCTACCGATCGTTCACCTTTGAGGGATAAAATTATGTTAGACTATGATTTCTTTTGGTTAAGATGATACCAAGTGAGTCCTATCGTATTTTATTAAGACCAAATCGATTGTAAGAATAACTATCGAATGTACACTAAACAAAGTAAGTACAAATTATTCAATGAATCATCATCCCAGCCTATATATGTCCCACTGCAGGGCACAGGCGTCCTCTCAGAGTGAGATGGTTTGGGCCGTAGTTCCCACACGGGCCCAGTGCATATTGGGAACTTCACATACACCATTGAATTTCTTCCCAGGTGTATCCAGGTTTAGTCAAAATGTTATCCTTCACCGTAAAGCTCATGGTAAATTTCAAATGTAATTTCGCACATAAATTCCGAAAAACTCAGACGTGCGAGCCGGGATTTGAACCCACAACTCTCTGCTAGGCCACCACGGCTTTTCAATTCAATGAATAAATAACTTAGATCTTTAAATAATTTAAGTATAAATTTACAAACCTTATGTATGACTTAAGATGAAAATACCGTAAGACTCACTCATGGTGAAAAATACGGATAACTCACGTCGAGTTTAGCCCGACTTGTTCCGGGCTAGTCCGCGCGCGGGCTATTTCGCGTTAAGTATTATAGCACCCGTTGCAAGGGAAAATCGACCTCATTGTATCATGACGTGCAAATGAACTTCAACCGTAGGGTGGTAGACCATATTTTGGCCGACTGTACATCAGTTAGGCAAAGTCGGGATATTCTGTGGCATGCGTGCCTTTTTTCTAAGGTACCTTATCTACATCTACTTTAGCATTTCACACTCGAACGTGTGTGTAATAAAAATCTTGCACAGCAAATATTGACGGACCCTGACCGGCCTGAGCCCAGTCCATCAGTATTGTTTGAACTTATTATATAACGTGGTCTCACCAAATAGTGTAAACGATTCTAAGTAAATTATGTAATGTGTGTGTATGTAAATAGGTACAAAATTGCGTACATTTTTATGTGACTGTCGAATACGAGCAGTATTGAAGTCTTAGTCTCAGCACCTACAGTGGGCCATATACCACCCCCCCGAAGTTCATTTAATTTTGCGCGTCATGGTATACTCGTTCGTAGATACATACAACGAGGGCGATTTTTCCTTGCAATAATATGATGACAGTGTCTAATATAACTTTACTCAGTCAGAAACGTCAACCTTAGCGACATTTAGATCCCACAGAACTTTTTGTTAAAACTGTACTGTACATCTTGGCCACCCGTACTTTTGAAAAATATGAAAAACTTGAATTGATTTCAGTGCTCATATTCTTGCTTCAACTTCTTAAAATTGTATAAACAGATTTGATACGATTTTCTGGGAGGAGGCCTGTGCCCTGCAGTGGGACGGATAAAGGTTGGGATGATGATGATGATGAAGGGGTTTTTGTTGATAAAATTTTTGAAAATGTATCAAAATGGCGTAGTTTAACAAAGAAACAGAAACAAAGTTTACCTCCACATTTATATTATTATGGATACAGCTAGTACTTATACATATAGATAGACCAGGGGCTAAATTCAGGAACGGCCCAACACGGTTTGCGAGCGGTAATTCAATCGTTTGGGAGAGGACAAGAATGGGTCCAGCTTGGGATGAGCCTGTTAATTCGCTTTGTAAATAAATAAATGAATAAATAAATAAATAAATAAGACTCATCCCAAGCTCAGCCCAAACCTCTCGCAAATCAGTGATTTTTGGCGTTCCTGAATAGCAGTTCATCCCTATCATCTCGCAAACAATTGAATTACCGCTCGCAAACTGTGTTGGTCCGTTCCTGAATTTAGCCCCAGGTATAAACAACTCTTCATCTCTGTTTTAGAGCTCCTAGGTTGTCGCTCGCTTTATCTATTAAAAAAAGCCTTAACATACATAAAATATTTAAATTGACAAAAATAACATATTTGTATAATGTAAAAGGCCGTCGCACTCAAATTAACAGTTACAATGTTTTGCTTTGTGCTTAGTATGGAACTTAAGTAAGTTGTATTGTTTTCTAATTTAGTTCAATTACTGTTAATATTGTTAGCAAGGCTACTGACTGCATTGACCCAGCAGGCATAGCCTAGCAGTCTGAGCATGCTCATTTTCGCTCGTTCCCTGTAAGTACCTATATCAGAATTGCAAACAGACACAGCAGCAGATTGCAGATTGTCGACTTACTTATCCTATTTTTAAAATACCTACCAAATTCCCAGAATACCAGACTTTCCTGTCACCGTGTTTTTCTCTATATCGGATTGCCAAAAAAGCTTGTTTTCAATACACCATGTTCCATTCAAAACCGAATTCCCATAATACCTACTTACCAGATAGTGAAATCACCAGGCTCGTCAGGCAGGTCGTGGTCGTCGTGGGGAGGCCAGCGGGTCGTGTTTTACGAGCCTGGTGATTTCACCATCTGGTATTATGGGAATTCGGTTTTGAATGGAACATGGTGTATTAAAAACAAGCTTTTTTGGCAATCCGAAATATGTAGAACAAAACACGGTGACAGGAAAGTCTGGTATTCTGGAAATTTGGTATTTTAGAAGTAGGGTAAGTTGGCAATCTACTTAGTTATTTTGCAATTCTGATATTTAGGGAACGAGCGCTCATTTTGACGGCCTTTATATGTCCCACTGTAGGGCACAGGCCTCCTCTAAGAATGAGAGGGAGTGGGCCGTGGTTTCCACGCGCGCCTAGGGCGGCTTGGGAACTTCACACACACCATTGAATTTCTTCGCAGGTGCGTGTGGATCCCCACGATGTTTGCCTTCGCCGTAAAATTATGGTATATTTCAAATTTGATTTGCCTTCGAGCTTACGCTTACATATACTTACATATGATGATCGAAGAATTTCGCACATTTTCGAAAATTTCAGAGGCGCAATCCCGAGCTCGAACCCACGACTTTTGAGATGCCGTAGGTCAAACCAATAGGTAAGTTTAAGTCTAGAATAGTTGTTTATATTATAAATAGTTATATAAGTATTTTTAACCCCTGACACAAAAAGAGTTTCACCGCTATGTGCGTGTGTGTGTGTGTCGTGTGTTGTGACCATAAACGGATCACTCACGTCTTGACACGAGCTTAACTCGATATGTTTCGCGCGAATCCGCAGCCCTCCAGCGCGTTGGTAGCGCGCAGTGCGCGTTTGGCAGCCACCGTGACGTGTGACTCCGGGAAGAAGGGGCTATACGGATTAGCCCGAAAAATGTCGAGTTAAACTCGTTTTAAGACGTGAGTGATCCGTTTATTTTCACTATGAGTGAGTCTCACGGTAGTTTCATGTTTAAAATATTGTGACCAAATTGCGTTGGGGGTTTTTAATTTATAGTGACTTGATTTATTTCAATTAAATGACTCTTTTGGCTCCATTTAGGTAAATTACATAATAAACATGATTAATAATATATTTAAAGGAAATATGTAATACCTAATGTCGTGTTTATACGTGAATAATATACGTAATAGCGGAAGCATCGCAGGGCGGAACAGATTCCGGCATCGCATGTGCTTTCGATCAACAGTTGTATTGTTGATCGAATGCATGTGCAGTGATGCAAAGCATTTAAGTATAGTATGAAATTTTAGGGTGTGCTTCCTTTAGGGCAGATTAGAGACATGCAAAATCGACCGAATCCGTGTGGACATGGGAATAAAATTTATTTTTAAGCGTATTTGTTACACATGCACGCACGCTCTCACGCACACACACGCATGCACGCACGCGCGCTCGTCAGTGATTGTATTTATATCCCATTATTTCTGAACTAAAACAATTACTTTGCTCACCCGCGACCTTACAATAGTTACGTTTATGCAAGAAATGTGCGTTCATGCAGTTCCTCCACCTCCACACTGTACGAACACACACAAATCACATAAACCCAACCATCACCACCACCAAGCTACACTGACGCGTTTCGAACTCAACCAGAGCTCATCTTCAGAGTTACCACAACCGTATGCTATGCTACCAAACGTTAAACTCTCCCCATTATTTATCCCCATTATTTCCTTATCCCTTGAGATTTTCAAGAAATCCTGAAGTTAGTATAAACTTACTAAGCTGTTATATGTATAGCTAGACCGTGGTACAGGAGCGGGGGGTATGACGACAAAGGGGGCCGAGAGAGGTGCGGGCGGGGAGCGCGCCTCGTGCCTGCCGCCCGCACCCCTCTCGGCCCATTTGTCGTCCTACCCCCCAGCCCTTGTACCGCGCGGGCGAGTACGCATTTAAACGGTTTAGCTATAAGTAATAGTTACCAACTTGCAGGTCAAATTTGAAGAGTCTATCTAGTACAGGAGTTCCAGAGGTAAAGGCAACCTTTATGCCAAATTTCAGCAATCTAGGTCCAAGGGTTTGGGCTGGGCATTACATTGATATGAGTTAGTGATATATGTTTAGACAAGACCAAATAGAATATTGGCTTTATTCAATAATAAAATAGGACATGGTAAAGAAACGTAGTTGCTGATAGAATGACATAGCGACAGACAATGTCAAACACCAAAGACAATATGGTATCTACAAGTCTTCTTATAAAGACGCAAGGAGGCTATTATCACATTCACCCCCTCTACGAAGAGACGTAGTCCTGCATGAAGGCTGGAGGTCTGCGATCTCTGCCCGAACGCCGAAGTTGACTGATTCCTGCATCCGGATCGATGTTGGCAGGCGGGTCTTGAATGGCAGAGATTTCTTCGGATTGGCTGTCGTCAACTTCATCATCCGAAAGGTCATCGTCAACTTGTGGTGCTGGAGCTAACGATCTATTGGAGACTGTTGTCTCTCGCCCATCAGGCAGTCTTATAAAGGAGTATTCTGGGTTACTCTGCAACAATTGGACTTCCTGTACAGCAGGGTCATACTTGGAACTTCTTACGTGCCTTTTCATAAACACCGGTCCAGGTGAATGTAGCCAAGTCGGCAAAGACTGTCCGTTTTGCGAACGGCGTGGGTGATTGAACATGCGTTCATGCGGAGTTGTGTTAGTGCTCGTACACAGGAGAGATCTTATAGAGTGCAGCGCCGGTAGCAGTGCCTTTTCCCAGTTTACTATATCTTCATTGTTTGATTTGAGGTTTAGTTGGATCGTTCGCCACAGTGTGCCGTTGAGACGTTCAATCTGTCCATTCCCTTGGGGATTATAGGGCGTAGTGCGGCTGCATGATGTCCCGAGGGAAGACAAGAATTGTCTAAGTTCATCCGATAAGAAAGATGTACCCCTGTCGGAGTGGATGTACACTGGAGTACCGAAAGTGGAGAACAAGTCTTCGAGACAATTGATTACCGTTCTTGAAGATACATCCTTACACGCATAAGCGAAGGGAAAACGACTAAACTCATCAATTATTGTCAGTATGTATCGGTTCTGGGTGTTAGATGGTATTGGTCCCTTAAAATCAATGTTCAATCTTTCAAATGCGGCTGTCGCTTTGATAAGATGTCCTTGATGTTTCATGTAACGTGGTTTTATTTCCGCACAAGTTGGGCATGCGGCCGTCATCCGTTTTACATCCTCTACGGAGTACGGTAGGTTCTTCGATCTGACCCAATGAACCATGCGCGTGACCCCTGGATGGCAAAGATTTCGGTGTAGTTCCACTAGTTTAGAGTTAGATGCGGCAGTATTTATTTGCATGCATACTCGTGAAAGTGCGTCAGCAGCGAAGTTATGTTTCCCAGGTCGGTAGACTATATCATATTTGAAACACGAGAGCTCCAACCGCCACCTTTCGATCTTTTCATTCTTTATTTTGTTAGAATGTGTTTGATTGAACATGAATGATACAGATTGCTGGTCTGTAATGAGTAAGAAATGTCTTGCTATCAGGAAATGTCTCCATTTTCGCAAAGCTTCGACTATGGCGCAGGCCTCTTTCTCAATCGAAGGTTGCCTTTTTTCGGAGTCGTTGAGAGAACGAGAGAAGAATGCGACAGGGCGACCCTTTTGTGATAGGGTCGCTGCGATGACAAAATCGGAAGCGTCTGTCTCAACTGAAAATATTTCACTGTCGTCGATTCCTGCTAATGCTGATTTCGATATATCAGTTTTAAGGTTTTCAAAGGCAGTGATAGCTTCTTCAGATAATGGAAAAGTAACTTCGATTAAAGGTCTGATTTTCGTAGAAAAGTTGTCGACCCACTTTGAATAGTGGGCGAAGAGACCGAGCGCTCTCTTCAGTGTAGCAGTATCAGTGGGGATTGGAAGATTCGTTAGCGGTTCCAATCGAGACTTGTCAGGCTTTATAACGTTGTGCGCGATAGTATATCCAAGCAAATTGATTGATTCTGATTCAAATGTGCATTTGTTCATGTTTAAGGTTAGTTTGTATTTTTCAGCGGCCTTCATGAACATTTCAAGATTTTTGTCATGGTCGGATTTGCCCTTACCGCAGACAGTTACGTCGTCAAGGTAAGCGAAGGTACCTTTAAGTTTTTCAGTGTCAATTACCTATTGCAAGGTTCTTTGAAAAGCCGCCACTCCATTCGTTACGCCAAACGGTATTCTTGTAAACTGGTAGAGATTACCACAAGCTTCGAATGCAGTGTAAACTTTTTCTTTCGGTAAGATTGGGACTTGGTGGTAAGCACTTTTCAGATCGATTTGACTGTAAACGTTGTATTTTGCCACTTTTGTTATGATGGAATCAATGCTTGGGAGAGGGTAAGCGTCTAGGCCAGTAAATCTGTTGATTGTTTGCGAGTAGTCGATGACGAGGCGCTTACGGTGCTGGCCTCCGCCGGCAACGAGTACTTGTGCCCTCCATGGCGAGATACTGGGTTCGATTACTTTATCCTTAAGTAGGTTATTTATTTCGTTCGATATGAAGTCTTGGTCTTCTTGAGAATGCCGTCTTGAGCGTATAGCTATAGGCTTTATGTCTGGCGAGAGGTTGGTGAAAACTGATGCTGGCGGGACTGACGCTTCTAAAACGTTCCAGACTTTAAGAGGTTGTTTGTCTCCTCCAAACTGAAGTACGAGTGACGAGTGCTTCCCGAGAACATCATGCCCGATGATGATATCCGCGCATAGATCGTTGATGACGAGCAGTGGTTGGTGTTGGTACTTATGTTCACCAATCTGAATTGTTGCATAGCATAGACCGTCAAACATTATTGAGTGATGCTAGAGTAATTGCTTGCTTGCAGGGCTTTTGTTTGAGGTTGATTATTCGAGCTAGGTTTTTGTCTATAAAGCTAATTGAGCTACCGGTGTCGAGAAGTGCATCAGCACGATATTCGTTGACTGTAATAGGTATAGTTGCTTTTCTTAGGCTTGCAGGAGCAGCGGCGGAGATGTTAGACAAGTTCGAGTAAGTAGATTGAGGTTGTGATTGTTCATCTTCTGTGGAGATAGCATTAGCAGATCGTGAGTTGGGCCCAGAACTACGGCATACGCTTGCAAAATGCCCTTTCTTGGAACAAAGCTGACATTCGGCGTTATACGCGGGACATCTGTTTCGCTGATGAAGATTACTGCCACCACAGAAGAAACATCGTCGTCTGGTTTGGTTAGGATAAGAATCAGGTCGAGGTCTGTTTGAAGCGTTTGTAGCTGCTAAATTGGTCATCGGCGAGTGTTCTGGAGCTTCAGAGGCAGCATTAGCATGAGCAGATGTAGAAGGTGACACTGCAAGTAGTTGTGAAGTGCTTTCGGCAGATTCTAGAGACAAATCCAGGTTCAAGGTAGTCTCCAGAGTGTCAGTGGAGTTTTCTAGAAGTCTTTGTTTGATTTTCTGCGATGATACCCCGGCAATGAAAGCTAAACGTACGATTTCGTTTTGGTAATTAGCTGCAGTGACATCCGTGAATTTGCAGTCACGAGCGAGTATGTTTAGGGCTCTCGAATACTCAGCTACTGACTCGCCCGGCTGTTGTTTCCTTGAAATTAGAATATGTCGTGCTAGGGTGGTGTTTTGTCGCTTTTCATAGGCATCATTGAGAGTTTTGATGGCTTCGTCGTACGAGGTCTTTGCTTGAATAATATTGTAAATTGACGGAGAGATATGATTGACAAGGAGTTGGTACTTAAGTATTTTATCAGCTGAGGTAGCTTCCCGTGCGATGAAATTCTCGAACGAATATTTCCAATGGGCCCATTTGAGGTCTGAACCTGTCATCGAAGGTTCTACGTCAAACCGTTCGGGGCGCAAATAGCGTGACATAGATAAGTTTTCTTTTTCGTCGGGCATAATTGGCGGCACAAAAAAATTATTATTGAATAAATTGATATATGTTTAGACAAGACCAAATAGAATATTGGCTTTATTCAATAATAAAATAGGACATGGTAAAGAAACGTAGTTGCTGATAGAATAACATAGCGACAGACAATGTCAAACACCATAGACAATAAGGTATCTACAAGTCTTCTTATAAAGACGCAAGGAGGCTATTATCACAGTTAGTCAGTCAATGAATGAGTGAATGAGTGAGACAGTCATTTTATCAGTCATGGTTTTTCATTTTATGTCTATAAGTAAGTAGAAATACAAATTTTAGCTCTTGTTGTTTTTATAGTAGGTTCGGAGGGCTGATATTCCAAGAATGCACAAGGCCGAATGCAGTGGAACATGACATATCGCAACTGGAATTGCATTTGTCCATTGTGGCGAGTGGACGGACAGATGGACAGATAGCAGTATTATGATGGTAACGTGTAAGGAAGTCGGTGTCGTTGACCTAGTGATAATTACAATTAAATAATTATACGGCGGGGGAAATAATAGTTAGTTGTGTTGCGTGTGAGCATTGCTATTATAGATATTAAGAGGTACGGTCAGTATCAAAAGTAGCTGGTCGCTTTTGTACTTTGTCGTAATAACACGATTGTCAATCGTGTATGACATTGGCATCTGAGTGTAAAGCGACAAGGTACAAAAGTGACCAGCTACTTTTGATGCTGACTGTACATATGTATAAATAAAATAAACATATCTACTAGCTGTTGCCCACGATTCCATCCGCGAAGAATTTTTTTATCGCAATCCCGCGGGAACTGTGCAATTTTCCAGGAAAAAAACTATCCTATTATGTTACTCCTAAGGTCTCAAACTATCTCCATACCAAATTTCATGTAAATCTGTCCAGCCGTTATTGCGTGATTGAGTAACAAACGTCCAAACATCTTAACAAACTTTCACACTTATAATATGTCCCACAGCCCTGCTAATCGAGCTGAAAAGCGCTCAGATCGTCCTGCCATCTCTTCATGGGTCTGCCTCAGCTCCTTTGGCTATCCCTAGTTATTAGCGCCGAAAATGAAGCTTAAAAAGAAGACAATTGTAGTCTCTGGCTTTTACGTTAGGTCGAAGAAAAGTGCAACAGTGTGCCTTTCAATAACTAGAGCCAAACGGACATAAAAACGTGTGTATGTGTGTCCTGCCACTGCGTTCGGAGCACGGTTTTTCAGTAGTTTTGTGAGAATCTTTTCATCAAAAGCTAGACGTCCCACTACAGGCCATTGGCCTCTCTAAATGAAAGGGCTTGGGCCGTAGTTCCCACACGAGCCCGTTCTGGGTCGGGAACTTCACACACACGATTGAATTTCTTCCCAAGTTTGTGCCGGTTTCATTCGCCAAGTATTTTCGTGCTAACTCGATCGACTTATGTATTATTTATTTGTTTTAAAGCAGCTAAAAATCTAATTAATCCGAGGCAAAGCTTTTTTTAAAGAAGTGGGGCGCTGTCTTCGTGAGAGAGGTCTTGACCCTCGCTCTGGGTCGTTTCTGGTGCAAAGGTTGTCCATCGCGGTTCAACGGGGAAATGCGGCTAGTGTATTTGGCACCTTTGGTAGGATCGGGGGCGGGTTGTTTGACTAAGTACATTTTTAATTGTATTTTTAGTTTTGAAAATGAAATTAAGATGAAAATGATAAGTTGGTATACATTTAACTTATGCGTCTTGGAATTATAGAAAAACCAAAACGGAATGCATAATGTGCGCAGTAAGTCTAGTGCGAGGTTCAGTTTGAGGTTCATTGAATCCATATCAAACGACATGAGGTAAAAAAGAAGTGACGAATGGCTACCGGCTCTCAGCACTCTCTCACTAGTTTTTCATTAATTAATTCTAGGTACTTAACGAATTGTAATTAATCGCTTGACATCGAACTATCTTTTTTAGCGTTTCAATGAACTATTTCATACCAATGAATTGCCACGCAGGTGTGTGTAGGTTTCCTTACGACTTTTTCTTCAATATAAAGTTTATGGTGTAAGTGTCAGTTTGAACTCGCCAAAAGAAGGCACAATTTTGTTTCAACATTTTCTAATAATTCATTTAAACCTACTAAGCCCAGTAGATGACACCCATCTGTCACCTCTCTTACTACTATGACATAAGATTGAACGTGCCATGTATTGGGTCAGTGTCGAGCACAGGGACGTTTACCTTATTGATATAAGGGGGAGATGATTTTAGTTGTGATGTGCTACAGAATATTTTAAAGACATTTTAGTTTGAACGGGCCTGGACAGCAGAAAACTTTCAACGTGTTCGCTCGCTATCGTAGAGGAAAGGCAATGTGAGTCTTCTGTGATCTATACTCCATTTAATTTAGAATTATAAATCACAACAACATTATATTGCGGCTCGTGAACTGTAATCACTTTACAATTTGTACTAGAGTAACAATTGACGACACGCAAATAAAGTGACATTAAAACAATTTTATTTTGCGGCTCCCAGACTATTGTACTGTACTATTTGCTAGGTAAGAAATAGTTGGCGAGCCGCAATATAATAATGTTGTGGTTTTCAATTCTAAATTAAATGAAGTATAGAAGGTTTAAGAGAGTATTTAACCGAAAGCTCATTCTTCCGAGTCCAGTTTTTAGATCATTCTAAACTTAACCAGTTGCTCCTTCATACGGTCCATTGCTTTAAAAACTTTTATTTCCGTGGTGTCCGTTACGCCACATTTTTTACCTTACATTAAAATCCGTCTTGCCTTGTCGTTATAGCGTGGAGGGGTAACGAACACACACACACACACACACACACCCATCACATAAGTACATAATAGATACATATACTTATGAACTTTCCCATATAGGTATGTACAGGGTGGAATTTTGTAATGCCACCCCCAGGGAAAGTACTCTAAATACTGAAAATAGGAAAAATTACTCAAAGGAAACATTCCTTTATTTTTGAAAATACCTAAATAAAACTGCATTCAAAGATTTTTGAAAATTCGCTTGCCACACCCGGGAATCGAACCGGCTTAAATCTGAAATAAATAGCACTCAGTATTTTTATTTCATTGATCGATAGGGTCAATCATAAGGACCAAATCTCTAACAAACTTGGTAAGTAAATTAAATGAAGGAAATCGATGACATCAGAGGCCGTATTGTCTAACGCTTCTGACGCTTGTCTTCGCTTTCACCATCTCTTTCTGTCATCATGTTATACCGTTTGACAGAAAGAAATAGCGATTGCGAAGGCAAGCGTCAGAAACGTTAGACAATATACCTGCTGGACTTATAAATTTAAAAAAATCTAACAAAATGGAGCCCAATTAAAATAAGTGGTGATTTCATATTTTTCCTTTTTTTATTTAATTTACTAAGTTTGTTAGAGATCCTTATGATTGACTCTATCGATCAATGAGATAATAAAAACAGGGTGATATTTTTTCTGATTTTATTTTATTTGTGTTTTCATTATTTAAAAAAAAATAAAGGAACGTTTCCTTTGAGTAAATTTTCCTAATTTCAGTATTTAGAGTAGGTACTTTCCCTGGAGGTGGCATAACAAAATTTCACCCTGTATATTGTTAATAGGTAGAGTGTTAACACTTGATTGATTGCGTGCTTAAACGCGAGGTTTTTTATAATTTAACTATTAGCTAAAACAATCGCCAAGAAAAAGCAGTCATTGTGCGTTAACAATGGCAGCCGCAACAATACGAGCCGGAAGGATCTCTACACAAGTTATCTTGCTTCTTTTGCTTCTTAACTATTTTATATTGCAATAGAATATACTATTGTGCGTGGCTACAAGATAATATGTTCATTATTGTTTTCTATTTTTAACCCCCGACAAAAAAAGAAGGGTGTTATAAGTTTGACCGCTATATGTGTGTGTCTGTCTGTGGCATCATAGCTCTTAAACGAGTGAACCGATTCGGATAGGTACGGTTTTTTTTTATTTGAAACTGGTTTCTTGGCGATGGTTCTTAGATATGTTTCATCAAAATTGGTTCAGCCATTTCAAAGTTATTAGCTCTTTTGTTAGCTGCGGAAGGGATCCTAGACGCAGAATGGGCATTTACTTTATTTTCAAAATATTTGTGACAAAATTGCGTCGGGGGTTTTTAAATTTTTAGTTTATGAGTTCCCTGTACCTATTATCAGTTGCGGAGTTAAACTGTATGAAAAAGTCACAAGAGATACTCAAAAAATAGGGACCATTTTCTAATGACAGTACCAACTCGTGATTTTGAATAAGAAAACCTCAAAATTTTCTAATTTAAAAAAATTATACGTGCACAAAAGTATTGTAGGAAAGATTTGATTGTTTGTTTTTATATTTGCATTGAATAGACACCGAAACTACCGGACCGATTTCAAAAATTCTTTTGCCGTTAGAAAGCTAGGTACATTACCACAGAGTGACATAGGCTACTTTTTACCGCGGGAAAATACCTTTTCCTACGGGAAAATTAATTTTATCGCGGGCGAAGCTGCGGACGGAAGGCTAGTTATCTATACTAATATATAAAGCTGAAGAGTTTGTTTGGTTGTTTGTTTGTTTGTTTGTTTGAACGCGCTAATCTCAGGAACTACTGCTCCGATTTGAAAAATTATTTCAGTGTTAGTTAGCCCATTTATCGAGGAAGGCTATAGGCTATATATTATCACGCTAACACCAATAGGAGCGGAGCGGAGCGGAAGAATGTTTAAAAATCGGGGGTTTTTGAAGTAAAACTTCTATATCTCGGGAACTACTGCTCCGATTTGAAAAATTCTTTCAGTGTTAATAGCCCAGTTAGATAGGGCGGGTTGGCAGCGGGTGGGGGGGGCGGGTTGAGAGCGGGTTGGGGGCGGCTTGAGAGCGGGTTGGGGGCGGGTTGAGAGCGGGTGGGGGGGGCGAGTTGGGAGCGGGTTGGGAGCGGATTGAGAGCGAGTTGGGGGCGTGTTGGGAGCGGGTTGGGGGAGGGTTGAGAGCGAGTTGGGATGGGTTGGGAGTGGGTTGGGGCGGGTTAGGAGCTGGTTGGGGGCGGATTAGGAGCGCGTTGGGGGCGGGATGAGAGCGAGTTGGGGGCGGCTGGAGGGTGGGTTGGGAGCGGGTGGGAGGGGCGAGTTTGGAGCGGGTTGGGGGCGGGTTGGGAGCGGGTTGGGGGCGGGTTGAGAGCGAGTTGGGGGCAGGGTTGGGGGCGGGTTGAGAGCGGGTTGGGGGCGGATTGGGGGCGAGTTGGGAGCGGGTTGGGGGCGGGTTGGGAGCGGGTTGGGGGCGGGTTGAGAGCGGGTTGGTTTATTATGAAGTTTCACTTCTTCCGGAAGGATCTAAGGAGAGCCATAATTGATGAAAAAGCAAATTGGATAAAAAAAAGAGCTGCCCAAATTACTAATTCCACGCGGACGGAGTCGCGGGCAAAAGCTAGTACCTAATATAAATAGACAGCACCCAAGAGAGAGATCTATGAGTGCAAAATTATTTGAACTTATTAGTTAACACTTTACTGTATACCTGAATACGAAAACAATGAGTTGTATTGAATAGAAATATTAATTTTGACACAACGATCAAAACTTTGACAGCGGCAATATTCCCGCCAAACAGCCATGAACTTGCGTTCGGATGCATGCAACAAAAAGAAATGCACTAACCGGTACATGGCTCCGCGTCGAGACTCGAACAACGCCGTGCCCGCCGCGCATCCACTATTTATAATCTGCGCAATTTAAAAATAAACGAAAACTTTTAAATCGGATGGACGCGTTTTTTCGCGGGCAACGGTAAAGGCACTGTGGCTGAATGGCCACGCGAGGCTTTGGGAATGGTGGGGCGTGGGAAATTACTGTTTAGTCGTTTTCGGCAATAATCGATGTTAAAGGTAATTAATTTACACATTAACTACTAATTAAAGGAAATTAATTTTCAGAAAAAAACTGTTTTTTACTTAAATATAGTTGGTCAACGGAGAGTAGGAATTTTTAAGGTTTTCGTGGAAGCTTTGTTTATTTGTGTATCTTAGATTATGTCACGAATAAATATTTTTCTTTCTTTCTTTCTTTCTTTCTTATATTATAATAAAAATAATTACATTTTATTTACCTATGTAAGCACGTATGTACTCGTATTTTATTTTCGTATCATGTGATGTCTATAAGCAAAAACCTTTTAGTGTTATCTTAGAACTGTTACAGCTGAAAAAAGGAGGAGCGTGTTCGTCTGTATTTTATTTATATTTTTAAGTAGGTACCTAAGTAAATAAAGTTGTAGTAAGTATGCATAGACTTACTTTTAGACTAGACTAGGTAGACTGAGATGAAGTATAGTCGACAAAGAAATTGATTTACCATACCACCCCAAGGTTCAATGCCAGTTGTGCGACTTAAAAATCAAAGGCTATAATATTTTCATTTACAAGTATGTGACAATCAGCGTGTTTTTCTTCTGATGTAGGAACTGTCATAAAAAATAGTAAAGCACAATTACTTGGTCGACTATAGGTACTTAGTTAGAAGACGGGTTTCGTACATTAGCACCATACAATTTTCTCAAATAAAATCGAGCCTAAGAATATTGAAAACAAAAAACTCGTGAACTCTAAAGACTTTACCACGTGGTAGCGCAAAGACCCTCTAAAAGTAGGCAGTGAAGCTTGGGCTCAATCATAACATAACAAGGTATTACATAAGCAATGCGCCGCGCACTGAACGACCGACCTTGGATCTTGGCACCGAAAAATGTTATCAATGCATCGGGCATTTCCTGCTGCGATGGCTGGTGTACCTAATTACTCAGCCATTGTAATTACTTATTACCCACTGGTACGGCTACGGCTGGGCCATTCGCAGACTTACAATAATAATCTATTTTCTAATATATAAAAATTTCGCGTCATGGTGTTCGTTATCGAACTCCTCCGAAACGGCTTGACCGATTTTTATGAAACTTTCTTTCTGAATTCGGTAGGCCTGAGAATAGGTCGTAGGCTGTAATTTATATGACAAAACAATGTTTGCCGGGATAGCTAGTAATAATATAAAATACTTAAAAAGCGTGGTGGTTGGGCATTTTTCATAGTGCCTGGTAATTATGAAAAATTTGGTCCATAACATATACACCATGGCCGACAAGTAACCCATCAGATTTAAAACAGATTCATCGGGTTAATTTCAAGCCAAAAATGAAGTGTAAAGTCATTTGGGTTAGATTGGGAGATATCCGTTTTTTGTAAAAAAGAATTTTGAAAAATTCTGCAGTGAAACACGCCCTAGTAGGTAGGCAAATATATCACTCTTCAATCCTAAAAAATCTTTTTTTAACAAATAACATACTAACAATTTACTAGGGGCGTTCAATAAAAAGTGAGAATGAGTATGTTATAAACAACTTTTACTAAATGTAATTTTATTTTTCGACATAGTCACTTTTTAGCATAATACACGTATTATATCTTTTTTCTAAACTTAAAATTTCATTTTTAAAAAAGGTCTCATCTTGAGTACTTAAAAAATCATGTACTGCAGCGACTACCGCGTCGTCGTCTTCAAATTTCTGGCCTCTCGGGTATTGTTTCAATCTCGGAAATAGGTAGAAATCACTGGGAGCGAGATCTGGTGAATACAGAGGATGCTTAAGGATATTGAACCCAGCATCACGAATTGCAGCCATTGCAACGATAGACTTGTGTGCCGGGGCATTGTCCTGGTGGAACAGCACAACTTTCGAGAGTTTACCTCGCCGTTTTTCGCGGATCTCGTTGCGCGATGTTGCTATTTGTTTGGCGTATAAAGTGCCCGTAATAGTGGCTCCATGTTTGAGATACTCAATCATTAATACCCCTTTACCATCCCAAAAAACAGAGCCTTACCGGCAGATGGGCCCACCTTGAATTTCTTCGGAGTTGGAGATGATGGCCTTTTCCATGTCATAGACTGCAGTTTCGTTTCAGGGTCGTAATGAGATGACAGTTAGTTTTTTTTTCATAGCAATTAGCTAGATAGATTAGCTTTACCGGCCAGTATTTAATTTCCTAATATTGAAAGAGTTTGCATCTCATTCTCACTTTATATTGAACGCCCCTCGTAGAATGCGTTGCCAGTTCGTTATAAAGCCTTGTGATCTAGAAGATCAAAATTATTAAATTGCACTTAAATCTCAGTAGGTACTTAATTCGCAAACGGATCTCTGAATCGAAAAATGGTTTTGGAAAACCCCATAAACTCAATTTTTTCAGTGATGAGTAGTATTAGGCAAATGATGGCGTAAGTGTCATTAATAAAAATGAAAAAGTATTTCAAACGGGAAAGAAGCAAAACAAAGAGTTCTGAATGTGTGTTCTAGCTAATGTTTAATTAAAATAAATAATTAAGAATATCCCTGAGACGATCGTTTTGTTACGACATCGCGCTGCGCATAAAAATGCCGCAGACACCGATAAGAATTCCGCCTCTAGCACTCTGTGCCGCCTCGTTAATAGCTCTTCTAGTATGTAACGTGCTTTGTGATAGAAAAAAAAGTAAAGTAATTGATGACTCATGTCGCAGTGGACCGGATTAATAATAAATAATAATAAATAATAAATCGTTTATTGGGTAAAACAAATTTTTTTACAATGGTATGATGGTGTTTGAGACCACCTAGTAGGTATTAACATACCTGTATCAGGAGGCCTCGCTCTTCTATTTATAAGAAATAAAATCGGATCAAAGTCGGAGACATATTCACACTCTGCCACCTCAACACTGCAATTATTGTCAAAAATTAATAAGATTAATAGAAGCCGTACTTTGTCAAGGTGTCAGAGCGCAAAGACATCACCGACCCCGACCGATCGTGCCAGTTATGTTATCTTAGCATAGATTCATAAACGATTATTATAAAACAATTAACAAAAATTATCAGTAACTATACCTAAATTTATACTAAACCACAGGTATTAAATTTAGATGTTTACATGTGTGTGTTTGTGTGTGTGTGTGTGTGTGTGTGTGTGTGTGTGCGTGTGTGTGTGTGTGTGTATGTGTGTATGTGTGTATGTGTGTGTGTGAGAGTATTAGTAGTATATTTATGCTACAAATATATCGCATATTATGAAAATTTAATTCATTTACAGAGATACTTACTAGGGGCGTTCAATAAAAAGTGAGAATGAGTATGTTATAAACAACTTTTACTAAATGTAATTTTATTTTTCGACATAGTCACTTTTTAGCATAATACACGTATTATATCTTTTTTCTAAACTTAAAATTTCATTTTTAAAAAAGGTCTCATCTTGAGTACTTAAAAAATCTTGTACTGCAGCGACTACCGCGTCGTCGTCTTCAAATTTCTGGCCTCTCGGGTATTGTTTCAATCTCGGAAATAGGTAGAAATCACTGGGAGCAAGATCTGGTGAATATAGAGGTTGCTTAAGGATATTGAACCCAGCATCACGAATTGCAGCCATTGCAACGATGGACTTGTGTGCCGGGGCATTGTCCTGGTGGAACAGCATAACTTTCGAGAGTTTACCTCGCCGTTTTTCGCGGATCTCATTGCGCAATGTTGCTATTTGTTTGGCGTATAAAGTGCCCGTAATAGTGGTTCCATGTTTGAGATACTCAATCATTAATACCCCTTTACCATCCCAAAAAACAGAGCCCATGACCTTACCGGCAGATGGGCCCACCTTGAATTTCTTCGGAGTTGGAGATGATGGCCTTTTCCATGTCATAGACTGCAGTTTCGTTTCAGGGTCGTAATGATGGAGCCATGTTTCGTCCATTGTTATAAATCGCGCCAAAAAAAGTTCCCGGTCTTGCTGTATCAGGTCCAAAGCTTCTTGACAAATCTCGACTCTAGTTTGTTTTTGCGTGTCAGTAAGCATTCTTGGTACCCAACGCGCAGATACCTTTTTCATACCCAAGCGTTCATGTAAAATATTATGCACGCTCCCCATTGAAATCTTTACATTTTCAGCAATAAAACGAACCGTGACACGACGATCCGCCAAAACTGAGTTTTCAACTTTTTTCACAATTTCTTCAGTTATTGCAGTAGTAGGGCGTCCGGAGCGGGGGTCGTCCATGGTCGATGTTCTTCCATGTCTAAATTCGGCGCACCAACGTGCGACTGTCGAATACGGAGGAGCATTAGACCCTAAAGTGTCCCGCAAATCTAAATTGACTTGGTCCCTAGAAAAAATTTTTAAACACAAGTATTTGATAACGGCGCGCAGTTAAATTTTCTCCATTTTCGCTAACGTACTCAATAGCATTGCAAAGAAATTACCGTATTTTTTTTTTAAACAAAAGACAGTTACTTTTTTTTTCATAGCAATCAGCTAGATAGATTAGCTTTACCGGCCAGTATTTAATTTCCTAATATTGAAAGAGTTTGCATCTCATTCTCACTTTATATTGAACGCCCCTCGTATAGAATTAAATATAAGTATAAATATATGTATAACGTCTGTGTACTTGCTTGATTGAAAAATGAAGCAAATTACATTTATATTAAAATGAAATTAGCTTCATCTCACAATCAAACGATTACCAGTGCTTAAAACTATTTCAATAAGTCTTCCGTGTCATAGTAACTAAGTCCTGTTAACCACTTTATTAAGATTTCCTTACATTTATAGGATGTAAGAGAAAATATGTCTATTTCTTTGTTGATTTTATTATACAAACGGGCAGATTGTACAAGAAACTGTCTTTTTGCATAGCCTGATCTACTAGGGGGTACGGGCGCCACTACATTTGGTCTTCGTCGCTCAGTAGTAGGAGGTTTATAGGTGAGACCCTTATGTAATCTCAGCACTGCTGAAGCCACATATAATTTACGCATGCTCAGGAGCTTACATTCATTATAGAGTTCAGATGTAGGGTATCTATAGGGTTTGAAAAGAATAGTTTTTAATAAGCATCTCTGCCCTCTCTCTACTTCCAGGTACTTTGTTTTCGTCGCACCTCCCCAAATTGAAATACAGTAGGTCATGACAGATTGAGCAAGTGCAGTGTAAATTTGGTAGCGCAGTTTAATACTTGTAATGTGTCTGAGTATTTTAGAAAATCCAAATGAGATTACGAATTCTGTTATTTATATGTTCAATATGTGGGTGCCAGTTGAGATGTTGGTCGATAATAATACCTAAGTATCTAGTTTTAATCGTTTTTACCAAGCGAGGGCAAGTACACAGTACATTAGGAGTTAGGCTACAACCATGCAACGTGAGGCTAAGGTCACTAGCAGGTTGAGTGCTGCTATTCTATGTGAAGCAAATATAGTTTGTTTTATCGGTGTTTAACGATAATAAATTACAATATCTCTTTGATAAACACAGAAAAAAAACTATTAAATGGTATAAATTAGGTATTATAGTTCCGTTCATTAGCGTTTTATTCGCTCACCAACATGTGTCCGCAGTTTCGCCGAGAACATCTAATGCAGTGGCTATTTTGCAATATTTAAATAAATAATAAATATATAAATATTAGGGGACAATCTTACACAAATCGACCTAGTCCCAAACTAAGCAAAGCTTGTACTATGGGTACTAGACGACGATAAACATACTTATATAGATAAATAAATACTTAAATACATAGAAAACATCCATAACTCAGGAACAAATATTCGTGCTCATCACACAAATAAATGCCCTTACCGGGATTTGAACCCAGGACCTCTTGCTTCGTAGGCAGGGTCACTACCAACTAGGCTAAAGCGGTCGTTAACAGATTCCCTGTCCCAAAGCAAGGTGCGACATTCTTTCGACACGTCCCCATAGTAACAATGACATTAAACGCTCATTAGAGGCATGAGGTACATGTGCCTCATGGACGTACCAGTAAAGTCACACATGAGGCGCATGTGCCTCATAGGACATGGGAACCTGTTAATTATTTATCCATGTCCCATCCCATGTAATAAGCATGTAATACACATCATCAGAAATTTTGCAAAATTCCAGCTTCAGTGGCGACGCAGAACCTAAGTTTGGTATGGTCAAGATATATTTTGCGAGGACATTATGATGGCGTTCCACCCATCAAATGACGGATGGTTATGTGAATGAGAAAAAAAACCAGAAACTTTTGAGGCGCGAGAGTATTTTATAGGATTGGGCTGGACATTGCTGCCTTGAGTCAATCAATTAGCTAAGTTCTTTATAAGTTAAGGAATCTATTGACCGATTTTTATGATTTTTTTGTCTATATTTGGTAGGTCTGAGAACAGGTCATAGGCTATTTTTTATACCCCCATTACTCTTCGCAGACGGAGTCGCAAGCAACACCTAGGAATATTATATTATATACTTAAACGCGGAAGTTTCTAAGTTTGTGTGTGCGTGCGTACCCGCGTGCGCGAGTATATTTGCTTCTGTACTAATCTAGTTTAATTAAGAATCATTCAAATAAGTTTTGAAGAACGCAATCGGAATAATAGATTCACTAAAGCTTTTTAATCATCGTCGAACATTAACTTTGGAAGTATGCAACGTCGTCCGGCTAGTTTTATTATCTTGATTAAAAATAATTGATATGTACTTGAATGAGCCATAAAGAACCCATCGCTTGAAGGAGTAGTGCTTAAATATTTTAAATCTTATCTCCTTTAAACCCGAAGTTATTAACTTCGCACAGTTTTGTTTCTCTTTTATTAAAAAAAATCGCTATGTATTTTTTTTGGTAACGCACAGAAATTACTTGTTAAAGCGGCGCAGGGTAAATCATTTTTGGCCTGTGTATGTTCCACTGCTGGGCACGGGTCTCCTCTCAGAATAAGAGGGTATGGGCTGCGGCTCATGTCACCCATGCGGGCCCAGTGCGGATCGGAAACTTCACACACAGTACTGAACTGCTTCGCAGGTCTACGCGGAGTCATTTTACGACTATCCCTGTGACAACATGCAAACCTTCGTCAAAATTTTGATGCCACAGTCACAGATCATCGTAAAATAATCCTATCATACTATGTTTAATCAATACATTATTTCCTTCACGTACCCAAGTTTAAACTTGACCGTGCTGCAGTTACTTTGACTAGTACCATAACTGTTCAGTTTGGCTCACATCCAGGGCACACAGGGCAGGTATATGGTATTCCAGTTCGTTATTGACAGTCTCTTTCATTCTCTGATAGTAAGAAAGAGACATAGTTAAATCGATAGAATTAAGTTGCATGAATATCTGCTAACCGTGCTGCAACGGGAACTTGATCTATGATGTCAATACCTTACTGTATTGACAGTTTTTGGCAACCACATTTAACGTCTAGCGGACTAGTTATTGCGAATAGAATATTGAATACAGGCTAAGGAAAGTGTTACTTTATGAGGCTATTTATACAGCTATAATTCCTAGGTTAACCTGTGGTGTTACATGTTTAAAAAGTTCCCTGCTAACGTTTCCAGTTTCAAAGTTTGAACTTGTAATTAATATACTAAATATAATATAATAATATAAAAAAGTACTACTACCAGTTCCCATAAATAAATATTAATAGTAGATTGTACACCAAGGGGATAAAGCACTGCATTATGTCACGGGCGCGATATTGAATCCTGAGCGTATCGAGGGACTCCAGATTTAACTCCCGAGCGTAGCGAGGGGGTTTTTTAGTTGATTCCCGAGCGAAGCGAGGGAATTAAGATGGAGTTGGAGTCCTGAGAGCAGTGAAGGATTTAAGCGCGCCCAAGGCAAAATCAGTTTTATCCCCGAGGAGTATACTCTACTTTTCTCACCTTTTGCGAGACAATAAAAACCAAGGCTACTAGAAAAATACTCGAAATAGACCCAGAAGCACTGATTCTGACACTGACTTTGCGCCTTTCGCAGTTTTCCATTTGTCGAAATCTTTGTAAGCTTTTAAGTATTTTTCCTTCGACTTCTCTGGGAATACATTATTAACAATTTCTAAGGCCGGCTTGCGCAGACCTGGGTTAGCTACTTAACTCCGAGCGAGTTAACTGCTAACCCAGGGTTAACAAGTGTCAAAATGTATGGAACTGTCATTCTTAACCCAGGGTTACCAATTTAATTTTTTTACCCTGAACTGTGCAAGTGGTCCTACGGCGTCTAATTTAATGAAATCAGGAGTCAAATCACTTTCGTCACTCGATATTTTCCTAATGTTTTATCTTCTTTTGCAGTTTTGATACTTAAAATTGCAGCGTATTGAAATACTCACGGCTTTTGTTTTAAGTATTGATTTTTTTTCGTTCGGCTTGCCGTGGCGTGGCCAGCTCGATTTTCGAATAAGTTCGATTTTCAAATAAATGAGGCGCGGCGCGCGCCGCCGCCCACCTCCTCGCCGTCAGCCACCAGCAGCTGCAGCAGCGCGATTTTGGCGAAATTAGACTTTAAATGCATAACAATAAGAAGAAGAGAAGTGAGAATCACATTACTGCCCGGCGGGTTATAATGAAATTCAGTACAACATTACACCCCGGCAAAAGGCAAGGGCTATAATGATTTACTTTGAGTAAGGTTTGCATGATATATAATGAGGCATTGTCGAGCAGGTGGTGTGAAAAAAAAATTACGCGATAATAAACAAGTCATTCATTACTAATTATCAACTTGACACAAGTATCCGAACGTAATCAATCAACTTTGTTTTTGGCACAGTTCAATAAGTTAGACATACTCGCATGTTAACCAGTGCCGGCATTACGACCACTGACACCCCGGGCAAGATATTGTGGCGCCCACTTAAGGTCTAAGGAATACAAACAAAAATAAATACAAAACGATGATTAAGTCATGAGAAATAAAGCAATAATTATTATGACGGCGAGTTAACAATAAGAACAAGGAAACCGTAACATTAAATGGATAACTCAAAATAACAATGAGGTAAAGTTGAACTAATTAGTCCAGCTAGGTAGCCGGAAAATAACAACGAACACAACGAACATGTGTGACCGCAGACTAAATGTCGGTTTTCCCTAGCACCGACTGCGATACTATGAAACACGTAATATTATTTTAATAAACCTAAACAGAAATTCTTCCCAAATGAATAAATAATTTTATTTAGCAAAATTGACCACAGTGAAAAAATAATAAAATTAAAATTATAATCTAACTAGGTAAACCCAAAATCCTTTGACATCCCCCAGATCGCTGCTATTGGGCAGAGTGCCCTATAGGGGTACGTATCAAAATATATAAAGTTTAAAAACAATAATGGACGAAATACATAATGGTAATTTGATATAATGCAATTTTCTTGAAAATTCTCAACATTACAGGATTTTCATAAAATAAATCTAACCTAACCTAAACCAATCTGTAGATTACACGATTAAAAAAGTTCGTATAATCAATAGTTTCATAGGAAATTTTTTATGTATTTCGTCCATTATTCGTTTTAAACTTTAGGTATGTTTTTTGATACGTTCCCCCCTATAGCTAGCTACGTTACGTTCCCTCGTTGTATGGCGATGCCAACACGGTGACCGAGGAAAGAGGCATCCCTATGGCCACCTGTGGATTGCACAAGCT
This sequence comes from Archips crataeganus, assembly GCA_947859365.1. Lineage (NCBI taxonomy): Eukaryota > Metazoa > Arthropoda > Insecta > Lepidoptera > Tortricidae > Archips > Archips crataeganus. Next base: position 16,545,746 of record OX402065.1, on the reverse strand, counting down.
TATTTTACTTTTTTTTAATTTAAAAAGTTTTTGATCTTCGGGTCTCAACAGCAAAAGCCGGTAAAATGTAGCTGTGTGCTTAATTTGCATATTTGCGGCGTTTTGCTATTTCGGCCGTTGTAAAACACAAATTACTTATCAGTTAACTGTTCCCCGGTCTAAGTACAATTTTTGCTAATTAATGCTTTTGTGTTGCTAATTTGTTATAGGCCACCCATAGTTTAGGTACTGTACTGTACTCGTTATATGGGTATTCATTTTTTTTGAAAAAGTTTCAATAACAAACCTTGTTTAATGAGACCTGTCAAAAAAAGGAAAAGAGAAAAAAAGGGGGGATTGGAGGATTGACAGGAGAGATGTCAGGAATAAAAACGAGATAACTGAATAAGAGAATCAAAAAATATTAAAATAATCCTTAGAATTTGAGCCGCGATTGTGCGAGTGAAGTGTCGTGTGGTGTGTGTGTGTATTTTCCAAAGGTTATTTCCTCATACTTTCCACAAATGTGACAATTTGAAATGACTATGAATTACGAAGTTGGGAGTTACAGCAACGAAAGCTTTATAAACAACAGTTGATTTATTTACCAATCATCATATAGCGAGACCGTGTAAAGCTGAGGGAAGGCTTCGCCTAATCAAAGATAGCTATATTTGGTTTCCAAAGAAAGCAACATCGAGAAATGTCAACTTGATGTCTAACCTAAGGGACAGACGAGTGAAGTTATAATAATAACAAGCTTGTTATATTGTGTTTGGGATTAAATGACTATAACTCAGTGTCTATTGAATCGGGAGTGTTCTAATAATGAGAATCGTGTAGAGAATTAAATGGTGTATCAGTGTGAAGTACTGCCGCGAGTCCAAAATGATATTTCGCAGGATAATTTAACTATTTTCAGAAATAGCGGGAGCCTAGAGGCGCGTGACGTCAGCTGTCATGTGGAATAGAAGAATAGAAGTGAGGAGTCTACGTCAAGGGATGATGGAGCGAAGACCGAGAGGAATCATTTGACGTGTGAGTCAAAATACTGATGTTTTATTGGGGATTTGTGGGGAATTTGGACAATGGAGTAGTGATGAATTACATGAAAATATGACAGGGATTAAAGTGACGACTGGAAATCCAATAATAATTTATATCTTAAACCAAAGCATAATGGTCTTATTTCCAGTATATTATTATATCCATCATACGTCAGGCATTGGAACTATTGGACCAATATAATTGACATCGCAGGAATACATGATCTATGAAATCTCCTGAATCATATCAGGATTGAATAATGATTTTGATTCATTATTAATATATAATTTGTTTGACATGGATATCCATTCACTGGATATGACGGCGGGTTCCTGATCGGAGTTCTGCTGAGAGCTGCGAGATGCAGTAAGCTGTGAGGAGAGCTGCTGGAGTATGGAGATGCAGACTTCGGGGCTGTATGCTGGGAACGCGATGCGTTTGGACCATAATCTTAGCTAAGTGTCTTTATAATTTTATTTAACGTGGCAGTAGGAACTTATACGAATATTAAGAACTTCTATCAGTTATATCAGCCCTCAGTATATTTTTTAATCAAACGCGATCTTAACTTAAACCTACCGGGGTTGACTCGTGCGACTAAACATTTATTGAAATTATACATATAGAACAAAACTACATAGTAAGATAGATGTTTAGGTCAACGAAATTTAAGGTTCAATTTTAAACAAAATTTTGATGACTGACAGTTAATGTCAAGATGAGTAATAGGGTTCTATTTAGCTAATACAAATAAACATGACAATAAGTTTAAATATTCAAATTTTAGAACAGGCCAATTGAATCTTTGTTTAAATAAATTAGAATGTCTATTGGTATTTGATATCGAGAAACCACCTTGGGTTGAGCTATACAATGTTTTGAATTGATTTTATTTTTATTGTCTTTTCTCTTGGAATTATTATTTAAATTTAAATCTTTTTGAAATCCGAAAGGAATTATCTTTAATAATTGACAGTGGACCTAAACAATATTCTGACGGAGAGCCTTGTGCGTTTATGTTGTTGTACCTTCGTCTTGAAGTAATATTTGAAGTGAATATTAACTGAGCTACTGAAGACCTTGTCTTGAAATAATAGTTGAATTGAATATTATCTGAACTACCGGAGATCTTGTAACCTACTGGGGAACCTATCTTCGATAATACCACAGAGTATTTAAACAGTGAAACAGTTGTACCTTCTAGGTAAGGACTCCTAGTATAATTTTAATAGGGTTTATTACTATTTAACCTTGTGTTTTATTATGAATTTATTTTTGGGAAGTAATTGATCAATTACTGATAGAAATGGATAAACGGCCATATTATTACTGTTTATTACCTTTGTTGTGCTGTTATACAAGTCCATTTAGACTTATGATGTATTGTATTATCTATTTTATTTGTTCTTGTGAAAGAATATCATTTTCAAAATTCATCCCTTGATTTTGGTATAAAATCTGTTAACCTATTAGAACCTAGAATGGGGTTTTCATAATACTTGAGACTAAATTAAACCACTAATACTTACCAGTCCTCAATATTAACCTTGAATAAAATCAGACCAGTATAGAGAAAGTATTTCCCACACTTCTATCCGTACTATTACTCTGAGAGTGGGGAAGTGACAATACTGGTTAGGCACAAATGCTAGTATAGTTACGACCGACCAAGTGAAATGGTCCTGATAGCACGCAGCTACACCATCACGTACCATAGTACAGACGATACAGTTGCGATGGCTAGGCTAAGCAACGGTTGATGTGAAGCTTTCATTATGCGGTCTGTAGATTATCAAAATTATTATTTTGGGTGCGAGGATTGGCGATATACGTATGGTCTCCAGGGGCCAATTCTGCCTCTGGCGTGCTGAATGTTGCCCCCTAGTGTTCGGTCTGACCAATCGGCACGTAGTGATTATGCGTAATCCAACGGGGTGTCTACTTACTCGCTCGGCAATAGGTGTCGTTAGTGAGGTTGCGGCTAAGGATAAAACATCCCTAGAGGTGATCCGTGCAGAATTGGGTGTCTTAGGGAGGTACGTGGGGGGAGGCCAATTACTCGATCTGGGTTGTAGACCAAGTAATGGAGCGTCCTTCAGCTTACTCATACACTAATCGAAGTACCTTCTTATTATACTAGAGTCTAAGGGGGGAATAGAAGTAGTCTAAAGTGAGTAGGGTAGTTACTCCGTGTAAATTTTAGGAGTAACAAAATCCTACCACAGGGGTAACTACATTCTTGTTTGTCCTCTTACTCATTTGGTGACTGATACATACGATTTATAGACGGGCGACATAGCTTGTTATTCCCTTGCAATGGTCGTGGTAGGTTCGAGGAAGAGCGACCAGTGTGGTGTCGAGCTCTACTGGATGGAGCGGGGAGAGGGCTCCTCCTATACGAGTATAAACCATATTGCTATACAATGTCTTCCAGAGCAAATAAATAATATTAATTTTTAAACCTTTGTCCATTTCTGTCTGTGGATTTATATTTAAGAATTTATACATATCAACAACCGCTTTAGCCTAGTTGGTAGTGACCCTGCCTACGAAGCAAGAGGTCCTGGGTTCGAATCCCGGTAAGGGCATTTATTTGTGTGATGAGCACGAATATTTGTTCCTGAGTTATGGATGTTTTCTATGTATTTAAGTATTTATTTATCTATATAAGTATGTTTATCGTCGTCTAGTACCCATAGTACAAGCTTTGCTTAGTTTGGGACTAGGTCGATTTGTGTAAGATTGTCCCCTAATATTTATTTATTTATTTATTATTTTATATATTCGCTATAATCCATCTATTTACATAAGTATGTAAGGTCTAATAGTTCACCTAGTTGTGAACCCCGGTCACTATTATTTTAAAATTAAAACACAACGTATAAACGGTCCAAAGGAAGACGATCACGCCAAAACAAAGAAAATAAAATGTTATCGAAGCCCAAAGGCTTAGCACAGTACTTACCGTATAAATTTACTTAAGATGAGGCATTAGATTTATTGCCCATTTTTCTTTCAATATTGTGAGCATTATGAAATTGTAATATACCTAGTATGTTCATTTTTCAACAAGTTATTCATACCTTCTGTGAAATCTATCCGCAATCGATTTCATGGCCATAATAACTATTCCTTGGCCGACATTGGTATTGTTCTTGTACAGTCGACTACAAAAAAATCGATACGGCCAAAGTTACAAAAATATGTATACACAACCTTAATGTTAAGTCAATAAAGGTGTGTATACATATCTTTGTAACTTTGGCGGTATCGATCTTTTTGTAGTCGACTGTACCTACCTAATAGTACTTATTTCATGCAGAGAGACAGATTTTTGAAATCACATCTCCTCGGAAATGCCTCGGACGAAATTTTGCTGAATTTGAAACAAGATTACTTGATAGAAAATAAATACAGTTTTAATTTACGTTGTCAACTATTCAAAAGATGTGACATGTTGTATGAAGCCGGTTTCAAAAATAAATAAAAACTAAACTATCAAAAGTTTCTTTTTAAGTCTAGTTTTGTACTAAGTATAAGGTGGTACCAATGCTTGACACCTCAACGCCCAATAGATGACACCCATCTGTCACCTGTCTTACAATGACATAAGGTTGAAGGTGCCATGTATTGGGTCAGTGTCGAGTACAGGGACTTTAACCTTACAGATTTTTGTCACTTTCGAAAATGTCATTTTCACGGATATGATATAAAAATCGGCCTGGACCATGTGACTTGCCCTTATTTTTGTAATATCTATTATTGTTTATTATCGACGTCGAGAAGATGCTTATTAAACACTGCGGTGTAAAATTACTTACTCATAAAATATTTTACTTCGAACTTTTATTCTTGCTTTACAAGCAATTAAATGCGCTCTAAAAGGAATATTTATGACTATATTATCACGATTTCTCCACATTAAAAATGGCCGTCATTTTGTCCCGCCAATTTAGTTCACACATCGATCTTTTTTTCTGACCATGGGTAGGGTGCAGAGCCCTTCAGTATGCAGTTGTATGTCCATGGCCCAATGCCGAGACGCCGACCACAGACAACATATAAATTTTATGAGCCGGGATGCGCTCCGACCTTCAATTGTACTAGTTATTTTGCAGCTTGTCGATTTCCATTTGTTCCGACGTGGCTGTTGAGTTTTATCACTAAAAAAGATAACTTCACTGAATTTGCGAAAGGGACGGAGGTTTTAGGGTTTGCCTCTCACACATTTTACCAGTATTTTTTATTAGTCTTTACTCGCGGCTTTGTTTGTGCGAATCATTAGGTCTGGTACTAAATTTTTTAATTAAATGAAGACAACTAAGTAGGTACTTTTTGGGAATTCACTTCGGAGTTTAGTAAAACTAACTGGGTTGCCAAACCTAGTTGGCTAGGTCTGTCGAGGAAATTTTAGCAATTAATAGCGTACGTAGAAAATTTTGTATGGGCCTTACGAGGTTCAGTAATATAATGTTATTCAGAGCATTGGAGAAGCGCACGATGCAACCGTCCTTGCGAGTTCACGTTCACGGCAACCCAGTCCGGCGTAATCAAGCAAACTTCCGATTTAACTGCCATCACTCAACATAAGCTATTTTTAGACGCATTCTTTAATTAACTATTTTGGTTTGAAGATGCGACGGTTAAAAACCAGTCGGAGCGACATTTTTGTTCGTATAGAGCAGGGTTTTTCAACCTTTTGTTGTCAACGGCACACTTTTAGTTTCAGTAAACTTTCACGGCACACCAGTAAAGAATTCGGTATATTAGAGGCTTTGATTTATATGTAACGGACGTAGGGGTTGTATTGATACCCTTTAGGTTGGACTGCAATTAAGCATCGCGGCACACTTGAAAATGTACGCGGCACACCGGTTGAAAAACCCTGGTATAGAGTATAGTTTCCCAACCTTGTATGGACTATGGAGCCCTAGCGCGATGTACTCGCTGCACGCTTGCGACGATATTCTTACGCATTCGCGAGGGAGTTAGGCCATGCCTGCTGAGGCCATGTTGTCTGACGCGCGGGCGCTTGCCTTCGCTTTCATCATCTTTTTCTATCACCATCTTATACCGTTTGACAGAAAGAATTAGTGAATGCGAAAGCAACGTCAGCGTGTTAAACAATAAGTCTGCTTCAGTGTTCTACAATCGTCCCGTAGACGTGTCGTTTTGGATTACGATACGCTTTCGCTGCGATACCGTGTGCGAAGGTGCTTAGTGTACACAAGTTTTGCTATTCTTAACGTCACAAACGTCAAAAACTTTAGGCGACCCAGGAAAAACGAATTGTTACGGCACAACGCCGCTGCTGTACTTAATATTTTTTACAGCTACGGGCTCTACGTTATTAACTGCATTGCATTGACCCTTAATTGTTGATAATGTTAATCATAAAACCTACGCAAACTAATGATTAGATTAAAGTGGGGTCCAGCCGGCAGCTGACACAAAAACAATACATTTTATTCATGCATGTTAAATAAATAAATATCACGGGACAATTATTGACATTGTAAGATCGAGTCATGCTGCACTAAACGACATATTACGCCGGTCCCTTGCCACCGTCAACGTGCCAACTTTGCTTGAGCCAACAGGTATAATATCAAGAAACCGGATGGTATGAGTCTGATTCCATGGAAGACGGGTCGGGTGCTGGTATGGGATGCTACCTGTTCAGACATACTGGCTCTGTCCCATCTCCATGGAATCTGCTACAGACCTGGTGCAGCTGCTGAAGCGGCCGATAAAGCGAAATCACTCAAATACAAGGTCCGTCTCCGTCTCCGTCTCCGTCTCCGTCCGTCCGTCTGTGGCCTCGTTCAGGGAGAGGTTAAAGAAATTATGGCTTGACACTGACATCTGAGGTGAGACTGTGTTCGGTTGTGTAATAACTGTTTTATGTTGCATTTAATGTAAAATTTTGTATTTATTTTATTTTGTAAGTACCTATTTATTTTCTTTCTCTTTTGAGTATTTCTGTTTTTTTTTTTTTTCTTTACCTCACGTAATTGTTACTGTCTGCTTTTCCACTATATAATAAATTTATTTCTCTTAACTAGGTTAGCTGGAAGAGATCCCTTTTTAGGGATAAGTTCGCCTTTGTTCTCCTCTCTGTGTATTTGTATTTTTTATTTTTATGTGCAATAAAGAGTTTACATACATACATACATACAAGGTTCTAGACAACGACTCTGTCCCATTCGGTGTCGAGGCGCTCGGTCCGTGGGGTCCTAGCGCTATGAAACTCTATGATATCAAAGAGGTTAGTTGACGTCACGGGAGACCGAAGAGCTGGCGGTTTCCGCGGACAAAGAATTAGGAAACGCTGCCATAATCTTCGGAGCATTACCTAAAGGGACCAATTTTCATAACATGATTTAGTTATATTTCAAACTAAATACAAACTGAAATATAGATGCACAGAAAAAACCCCAGAAAAAAGACCAATGCTGGGAATCGAACCCAGGTCCTCAGCGTTCCGTGCTGCGTGCTTACCCCTACACCATCACTGGTCTAGAAGTTAGCGACGAATCTGTCCCATACATCGTACACTTCAGTCTGTTATAATCACATTTAGGCAGTGATAAAGCGCATCTATGTTATGCCCTCTACCGAGAGACTTCAACACTCCTTCGGAGCTACCCGCTCACCTGGACCAAGAGATGGCGCTACTAGGCCAACTTTTACAAGTTAAGTATGAAGTATCTTTTTTCTATTTATATTTTATTTTCTTCAACTTCATTTTTTTTTTTATTTTTATTACTTTTACGGTCATCCCGTGAAACCATATACATGGTTTCACGGGATGACCGTAAAAGTAATAAAAAAAAATGAAGTTGAAGAAAATAAAAAAATAAATAGAAAAAAGATACTTCATACTTAACTTGTATGATTTAGTTACTTATAACTTTTTTCATTTTTAATTGTTTTTATTATTTCTTAAGGTTTTTAGTTTTAGGATAGTTTAGGTATATAATTAGGTACAACATTTAAACGTCTATATTAAACCTTGTAAATACTAATTGGCACTAAGTTGTAATTGACCTAGTTCCAGACTAAGCAAAGCCTGTGTTGTGGATACTAGGAACAGATAAACATAGGTACTTAAATGTTATGTTACTAATTAATATGTATTTTAAACGCGACAGTTTGTACGGAATGGAATGTGTCGATGTTTGTTACTCTTTCACACTAAAACGGTTTGAATTCAATTTTGGCACACGGTATATAACCTGGATTAACATACCTGTAGGATCTTTTATGCCTAAAAATTGTACAGTCCCTGGGGGATAGTGATAAACGAATTCAACACCTATAGTACATAATAAGTATATTAAACACTAAAAACTCGAGAAACATTCGTATTTTTAATAAATAATATATCTGCCTCAACTGATCAAACCTGGAAACTCAAGCTTTGTAGTTAGGATCTCTAACCATTCGGCTATGCGGTTGTCATCAATCAATATACAAAATTTGTTCCGACCGGGTAATCGTAATTCTGGGCAGCTGCACACGGTGATTTTTAATTGGTGTGAACAGTACCCTCTACCATGAGTTTACACTAGTTTACAGTGACCGTACTCGCTAGCGACGGCGTAAATGATTTGTATGGAGAATTGTACTTCCGTAAGTGACCGCTAGAGGCGCTGTCCAATTCTCCATACAAATAATTTACGCCGTCACTAGCGAGTACGGTCACAGAATAAGTAATAGTACTAACGTACAGAAGGATCACTCTCGAACAAAGGTCAACTTTAGGTATAAAAACTTTCCTACTCCTGCTGCGTGCACGCGAAATTAAAACTTATCGTGTGATACGAGCGTTCATATTCCGTTGGGCACCGCTGATCCGAAACCAAGGGCACAGGGTTCCCACTCGCCCATATTTGGTAGGTATAAAAATCAAGAAAGATAACAGTGTGTATTAATAATTCAGTAAACTACCTTTAGTATGTAAGTAAGTTTTTTATAATATCGTTTAGAAGTCATTGTTTGTTGCAAAAATCACAGAAAAAAAAGATGCTTAATTACGCGCGACGCGGCTAGCGTGCAAACTGAAGGCCGCGTGACAACCTACTGCCATACTCCTCCCGGGAGGAGCGCCGGCCGAACATACCTAAACTGCGGAGTGAAACCCCCCTGGTACGGTCACGTAAACTAGTGTAAACTCATGGTAGAGGTCAAAGAGTATTGTAATATTATATGAACAAGAGTGGCAACTCTATGGTCAAATATGCATGTATGGAAGGTGCTGCTGCCCTACGCCCTGGTCAAGAACTAATGTGACGTATCTATAGATGCATACCTATCTATATGTATATGTCGGTAGTGATGTACAGCTATAATTACGCGTAATTTTAATTGATAGGCTAATTGCCACTATTCGTATTTTAGCCGTCTAATTCAAATCAGCATATACGAAGTATAAGCGGCTAAACCCGATTTGCACTATACGGCTAAAATACGAACATTGGCAAGTGGCCTATCAATTAAAGTACTTGACCGTACAATTTGGTACGCCATGGCCATGGCCGATGAATGACAACTGACAAGTTTGACAAGTCAACCAATATGGCCGCTAATTTAGTTCTTTAATAAAACACCCGAGATCGCTGTAGTCGCATGAAAAGTGTGATATATGTAAGTGTGCCCCCCCTGGTAGAGGTCCAGGAACCAGTTATTCTAGATCAGTATTAATTGGCGATCACGGTTATTTTATTAAATAATGATTATTTGGAAAATAATATTTGATTAAAATAATTTGTTTATTTACGTGGATTAATATTTTTCTACCCCTGATTACCGATTAAAAAACATCGTGTAAGTAGTTACCTATAGGAAGTACCTAGCTGCTTCTTTGAAAGTCTTCCTAAATGCAGTGCCAATTTAGGCCATTGTTATTGTAAACTGAAAACAAACACAGTAAAAAAGTACACAGTATGCAAGAGTATAAACCATGACTTGAAGCACATTCTGTATAGATTCAAGCGAAACTTTGCGGAGTTTCCATATTAAAATAAATTAAATACTTATTTTGCTTTTTTTCGATCGACCATCGTAGAACAAACAACCACTGATGATGCTTCGGAGGCGAACAAATGGTCGTGGTTATCTTTGTTGTAGGTTTAGTTACATTTGCGTTGGTTGATTTTATACGCGGAAGCCCGGGAAAATTGCATGAAAAACTAGATTATTTTCAACGCAAATCTAACTATGTTGCATGAGTTAACCTCAATACTTCGCGGAGGAGCAAAATAAATAATCCATTTTTGGAAGCAGATTCTTCTCTTCTCTGTATTCTTCTGTCTTCTGCATGATTCGTAGATCAGCTCTGTCATTTGTTGCCCTTCGCTAGGCAGCTGGCAAACCAGACAAGCAAACTGCCATACGATGAGCCGCAACCAACACGAGCTCTCTTCTTTCTTCTGCTATCAAATCTTCTTTTATGTCCTGTGCTTCTTCTTCTTTTGAGTAGGTACAATGTAGCCCATGAATGAATGAACAACGTAGAGGGTGTAAAGCTAATTCCACATCATACCAGCCTGTTTAAGTCTCAGTACAGGGTACAGGCCTCCTCTCAGAATGAGAGGGCCACGCGGGCCCAATACGGATCGGAACTTCACACACACCATTGAATTTCTTTGCAGGTGTTTGCGGTCACGATGTTTTCCTTCACCGTGAAGCTCATGCAAAAAATGCATGGCAAATTTCAAAAGTACATAAAACTCAGAGTTGCGAGCCCGGGTTCGAACCCACGACCCTCTGCTTGAGAGGCCGTAGGTCAAACCACCAGGCCACCACGGTTTTTTGATTACCAACTGTGCCACACAGCGTAAGAAACAAAAGTTGTCTCTTCTGTGGAAATTAAATTAGCGACTCCTAGTTAGCAAACCTAAGATTTATATAAATGGTCCGAAAGTTGACCAGGCGTCGTCCCACACGCCGATGTAGACTTGACTAAAAAATAGTGGCGGTAAACCCTTAACTTTTGCCATATCAACAGGAAATTTATTTAAAAAAAAATTGTATAAGTAACACCGACCGGGAAATCGTAATTCTGTGTAGCTGTATTGCTTTGATGGTTAAAATCTTCTAAATGTAATGCGAATTTTATACCATTGTTATTGTAAACTGAAAACAAACACAGAAAAAAAGTAGGTACACAATAAGCTCGAGAATATGTCTTGACTTGAAGCACATTCTGAGATTCAAGCGAAACAATGTAATTAAATTATAAATGGAGTAGTTATTTTGATATTTTCTTTCGATCGACCGTCGTAGGACCAACAACCACTGATGATTCGAAGCTGGATTGAAATACAGGAAATACATACACGATATTATTTAGAAGTCGTCATACACTAAATACCTATAAATCTATTCGCCGAGGTTGATCAAAACGTTAAAAATATTATTTAAAACACTTACCCTCTCCCAGTTTAGTGGCACAATGCTACTAACACAGCTTGTTAGCAATACTTATATAAACATTTATCTACGAGGAAAGTGGTCAAATAATTAATTAATCACTGCGCAGTGCCACCGCCAGTTCAAACTGAACGTTTTTGGGGTTGCCATGTGTTAAACAACACAAAAACGTTAATTCCTCGACTATGGCTTTAAAATTGGAATCGGGGGATTTTATTTCGAAATTCAATTTAAATTTAAACTGATATGGGTCCTATAGTTTGGGTTCTACGATGGTTTTGATGCATATGACGAAAAGTCTGTTTTTCTTGGATAAAAAGTGTAAGCAATAAGTATTATCTAACCTGTTAACACCAATTTTCGTATATTTATTTATTTTAGGGATCTCGGAAACGGCGCTATAGACTTAGGTGAAATTTGCTTTCGGTTTTCGTGGGCGGGAAAACGATCTAGTTTTCTCTGATCTCCGGGAAAGCGCGTGTAGAGTTTTAGCTAGAGCGAAGCTCTGTCGCCCAGATACTATTAATCAGTAAAGTATATAAGACAAACCACGGTACTGCATCCGGGATATTTTCAGGCCGCCAATGGCGAGTAATATAATATACCTGTACGAACGGCTACTTCTAGGTTCGTGAACATCCAAGACTTTCACAATAGAGAGCCACCAAACCATTATCTATACCATAGGGTTTCGCAACCTATGGACCACGGACCCTGTCCTGCCAAGTTTCTTGCGACGCATTCTTCTGTCTTTCCGAAGGCGCCGGTAGTTTAAAAAAAAGTGACATGTGAGCTTTTGGCGGCCTACTTACAGAATAAACGTTTTGATTTGATGGTAAGGAGGCACTAGGAGGTCCGCCCTTGAAAAATACCTACCTATAAAAGAGTAATATGACAACATGACTGAGTACGAGGGGCGTTCAATATAAAGTGAGAATGAGATGCAAACTCTTTAAATATTAGGAAATTAAATACTGGCCGGTAAAGCTAATCTATCTAGCTGATTGCTATGAAATGAAAAAAAAAACTAACTGTCTTTTGTTTAAAAAAAAATACGGGAATTTTTTTGCAATGCTATTGAGTATGTTAGCGAAAATGGAGAAAATTTAACTGCGCGCCGTTATCAAATACTTGTGTTTGAAAAATTTTTCTACGGACCAAGTCAATTTAGATTTGCGGGACACTTTAGGGTCTAATGCTCCTCCGTATTCGACAGTCGCACGTTGGTGCGCCGAATTTAGACATGGAAGAACATCGACCATGGACGACCCCCGCTCTGGACGTAACTACAGCAATAACTGAAGAAATTGTGAAAAAAGTTGAAAACTCAGTTTTGGCGGATCGTCGTGTCACGGTTCGTTTTATTGCTGAAAATGTAAAGATTTCAACGGGGAGCGTGCATAATATTTTACATGAACGCTTGGATATGAAAAAGCTATCTGCGCGTTGGGTACCAAGAATGCTTACTGACACGCAAAAACAAACTAGAGTCGAGATTTGTCAAGAAGCTTTGGACCTGATACAGCAAGACCGGGAACTTTTTTTTGCACGATTTATAACAATGGACGAAACATGGCTCCATCATTACGATCCTGAAACTAAACTGCAGTCTATGACATGGAAAAGGCCATCATCTCCAACTCCGAAGAAATTCAAGGTGGGCCCATCTGCCGGTAAGGTCATGGGCTCTGTTTTTTGGGATGGTAAAGGGGTATTAATGATTGAGTATCTCAAACATGGACCACTATTACGGGCACTTTATACGCCAAACAAATAGCAACATTGCGCAATGAGATCCGCGAAAAACTGCGAGGTAAACTCTCGAAAGTTGTGCTGTTCCACCAGGACAATGCCCCGGCACACAAGTCCGCCGTTGCAATGGCTGCAATTCGTGATGCTGGGTTCGATATCCTTAAGCATCCTCCGTATTCACCAAATCTCGCTCCCAGTGATTTCTACCTATTTCCGAGATTGAAACAATACCTGAGAGGCCAGAAATTTGAAGACGACGACGCGGTAGTCGCTGCAGTACAAGATTTTTTAAGTACTCAAGATGAGACCTTTTTTAAAAATGGAATTTTAAGTTTAGAAAAAAGATATAATAAGTTTATTATGCTAAAAGGTGACTATGTCGAAAAATAAAATGACATTTAGTAATAGTATTTTATGCAACGGTTGTATAAGTGAGGTCTTAAAAGGCGAGTGACGTGAGTTGCGATACGAGCGAATGCGAGTATCGCAATGGAAGACGGCACGAGCCGTTAAGACCAAATTATACCGTTGCATACAATATTTTTTCTACGACTCGACTCTACTGGTACAGTCGGGTACAGTAGGGTAAAGTGGGGTACACTTGGCTAAAATAGGGTACAGTAGGGTACAGTCGGGTACAGTAGGGTAAAATGGAGTACAGTCGGGAACAGTAGGATAAAATAGGGTACAGTCGGGTACAGTCGGGTACAGTAGGGTAAAATAGGGTACAGTCGGGTACATAGTAGGGTACAGTCGGGTACAGTAGGGTAAAATGGGGTACAGTCGGGTACAGTAGGGTACAGTTGGATGAAATAGGGTACAGTAGGGTACAGTCGGGTACAGTAGGGTAAAATAGGGTACAGTAGGGTACAGTCGGGTACAGTAGGGTAAAATAGGGTACAGTAGGGTACAGTAGGGTAAAATAGGGTACAGTAGGGTACAGTCGGGTACAGTAGGGTAAAATGGGGTACATTCGGGAACAGTCGGGTAAAATAGGGTACAGTCGGGTACAGTAGGGTAAAATGGGGTACAGTCAGGTACAGTAGGATACAGTCGGGTGAAATAGGGTACAGTCGGGTACAGTAGGGTAAAATAGGGTACAGTAGGGTACAGTAGGGTAAAATAGGGTACAGTAGGGTAAAATAGGGTACAGTAGGGTACAGTTGGGTACAATAGGGTAAAATAGGGTATTTTACCCTACTGTACCCGACTGTACCCTACTGTACCCTATTTTACCCTAATGTACCCGACTGTGCTCTATTTTACCCTACTGTACCCGACTGTACCCGACTGTACCTTACTGTACCTACCCTATTTTACCCTACTGTACCCGACTGTGCCCTATTTTACCCTACTGTACCCGTCTGTACCCTACTGTACCCTATTTTACACTACTGTACCCGACTGTACTCTACTGTACCCTATTTTACCCTACTTTACCCGACTGTACTCTACTGTACCCTATTTTACCCTACTGTACCCTACGGTATCCGACTGTACTCTACTGTACCCTATTTTACCCTACTGTACCCGACTGTACCCTATTGTACCCTATTTTACCCTACTGTACCTGACGGTACCCGACTGTACCCTATTTTGCCCTACTGTACCCGACTGTACCCTACTGTACCCTATTTTACCCTACTGTACCCGACTGTACCCTACTGTACCCTATTTTACCCTACTGTACCCGACTGTACCCTATTTTACCCTACTGTACCCGACTGTACTCTACTGTACCCTACTTACCCTATTTTACCTTACCTACTATACCCGACTGTAACCTACTGTACCCTATTTTACCCTACTGTACCCGAGTGTACCCTACTGTACCTTATTTTACCCTACTGTACCCGACTGTACCCGACTGTACCCTATTTTACCCTACTATACCCAACTGTACCCTATTTTACCCTACTGTACCCGACTGTACCCTATTTTACCCTACTGTACCCAACTGTACCCTATTTTACCCTACGGTACCCGACTGTACCCTATTTTACCCTATTGTACCCGACTGTACCCTACTGTACCCGACTGTACCCTATTTTACCCTACTGTACCCGACTGTACCCTACTGTACCTTATTTTACCCTACTGTACCCGACTGTACCCGACTGTACCCTATTTTACCCTACTATACCCAACTGTACCCTATTTTACCCTACTGTACCCGACTGTACCCTATTTTACCCTACTGTACCCAACTGTACCCTATTTTACCCTACAGTACCCGACTGTACCCTATTTTACCCTACTGTACCCGACTGTACCCTACTGTACCCGACTGTACCCTATTTTACCCTACTGTACCCGACTGTACCCGACTGTATCCTACTGTACCCTATTTTACCCTACTATACCCGACTGTACCCTACTCTACTCAACTCAGCAGGTCTAAACTGGGCTTTAGTGTTGAGTGTACCCTACATTTAATATTATGTGGCAGCTAGGTGTATCGTAATAACGACATTACGACACAAGTGCTGTTATGGCGAATAGATTAAGTATAGACTTTCTGAAGTCATATTATCTATGTTCTTATATATTTGTTCGCGACCATGTAAAAACCAGATAAAAGTACAGGAGTAGGAAAAAGTTGTTTATAACATACTCATTCTCACTTTTTATTGAACGCCCCTAGTATTTGACTGCACTGACACAACGAATAGTCCAAACCACTGAAGTTAGAAACTTGAAATTTGACATTAAGGCTCATACTTAGTACTTAGTGGTCGATTACGGTAGTCTACTCTTTTATTAGATGCCAATAGACCAATGTGATTGTTTTCCATCAGGTGTCCCACCTAATCGTTTTCCTCTATCAGATATTACAAAAATAATCTTAAAACGAAATATTATGCTTCCAGATAAATTAATAAAAAAACAATAAATGAGAATCCAGGCAGGGCCTTAAAAACTCTAAAATGTAAGAGTTTTTCTTGACTCTAGCAACACTGGGCAGTAGAGATGGGACTAAATGCGGTTGGAAACATCCGGGAACTGCGAGTTATGTCGCTTCAATACCGGGAACAAGATTGTACCTATTTAAAATAAAAAACATTCCCTGAAATACCAAATGAACATAACTAGTTATCGTTCCGTTTTTATCCTTGAGGATAGCGTAATGTTTTTGGTGTGCACGTAACATACAAGTATATTTACCAGCTGTTGCCCGCGACTCTGTCTACAAAGAATTCGTTTATCACTATATCTATGTAAACAATTTTCCGGATTCTGTTCTTCCCAGTCTCAAACTATTTACTAGCTTTTTCGAAAATAATGTAATTAGTTTTTTTTTTAGCTGGAAAGGGCTTTTTGGTTTGCAGCCTCTCGTGCCCTCGGCCCTTGTGTTGTGTATATAAGAATAAATGTATGTATTTCATTATTATGTTAGTAAATGAGAGATAAATACATACTTAAATACATATTAAACATCCAAGACTCGAGCACAAACATTCGTATTTTTCACACAAATCCCGTACCGGACCTGGGGACCGGGAATCGAACCTTTGACCTCAAGCTTCGCACTCAGGTTCTCTAACCACTAGGCCATCTGGTCGTCAAAATTTATAAACTTAATACTTATTCCTGTGGTCCTGCGCCCGTCACTACACCTTATCGCAGGAAACTGCACAGGCAGAGCAGGGCCGCGCGGCGATACCAGCTGATACGTGCGCCTGCGCACCCGAATCTAATCGACGGCAAAAACCGGCCAAGAGCGAGCCGGACTCGCGCACCGAGGGTCCCGTACAAACTTATAGGTATGACCATTAATGCTTTTCTCAATAACTATAAATTATTTTTTTTTAAAACCTCCAACCCAATTGGGGATGTCTATTTTTTTGCAAAGTAGCTATAGTAACTCGAAACCCATTTCGAGATAAATGCTTTTTAACTCGTTTTCTGTATTTATTTAATTTTAATATATATGTAATGTATGTATGTTTGTAATGAATTTATTACATAACAAAACAATATTGGTTTTAGGTATACATTTTACAAAAGATGTAACTAGACAGCAATGGCATTTGTATGCGACATTACTGAAGAGTTTAGCCCTCCAGGGGTGCGAATAAAACACTACCCCGTCTGTGTCGACTGCTCTTGGAATGAATGACACTAAAATTCTTAATAGAACTTGATAATTCTAACCCTTAGGCTAGGTACGCGTCTCTCCTGTGGACATGGCAATAGTAAAGGGTCTATCTATATTCAATATTTTTTAGTCAAGTCTACATTGGCGTGTGGGACGCCTGGCCAACTTTCAGCCCATTTAAATAAATTTTAAGTTTGCTGACTTTGAGTCGCTAATCTTATGTCCGCAGAAGAGACAACTTTTGTTTCTTATACTGTATAGTACCTGGGCGACCGAGCTTGTGCTGAAACTCGGTACCATCAAGCGTGTTCTCAGAGATAAGACCAAGCTAGATCAATTTTTCATCCCCGAACATCCCACATACCAAATTTTATCGAAATCGTTGGAGCCGTTTCTGAGATGCTGATTATACATATATATATACAAGACTTGCTCGTCTAAAGGTGTTAGCTAGATAGATAAATACATATATAAATAAGTATAGTCACTCAAGAGGGCGATGGATAGGGCTATGCTTGGAGTTTCTCTGCGGGAAGTCACGGACATTAGCTCGAAGAATCGCTAGACTTAAGTGGCAGTGGACAGCGCACATCGCTCGTAGAACTGATGGCCGATGGGGCTGAAAGGTTATCGAGTGACGTCCGCGGACCGGAAGACGAAAAACAGGAAAACAATTAATAAATGACTAATGACTAATGACGCAGTGTAAGTAGGCCTCCAACAAGATGGAGCGACGACCTGGTATAAATGTGGCGAGAACGCATTGGATGCGGATGGCGCAGGGCCGAACTGTTTGGCGAGCCTTGGGGAAGGCCTATGTTCAGCAGTGGACGTCTTTCGGCTGGAATGATGATGATGACTGTATATAATCCTAATGCCATAAGGATTTGAATTATCGGATCGTTCATTCCGGGTAGATAAATACTGGTCTGGTCGTGTTTTAACCGCACCGGCTTCAGCAAGGTTTGTTTTAATTTTAGATTGAGTTTCAACAATGCGCTTACGGACATAATTATGTTTACGGTCATATTCGAGAAAATACATTTGCTTATCGGCAAACCATACTACTATGTGTTCCTTCCTTATTATTCAGCAAAAGGAATACCTATATATTTAGTCAACATAGCTAAAAGGAAAACCACAACTCTGGTTGGTTAAAAACTGCTGTTGTTAAACGAAATATTTCAAAATGGCTGCTGCCCGCGACTTCGTCTGCGAAGAGTTCGTTTATCGCTATCCCGGGAGAACTATGCAGTTTTCGGGATAAAAAGTGTCCTATATGTTAATCCACGTCATAAACTATCTGTGTGACAAATTTTATCAGAATCAGTCGAACCGTTTCAGCGTCAAAGAGTAACAAACTTCCACACATCCATCAATCCATACAAACTTTCATGTTTATAATTTAGTGGGATGGGATTCTTTTTTAACCGACTTCAAAAAAAGGAGGAGGTTCTCAATTCGGTTGTATGTTCTTTTTTTTTTTTTTAACGTGTGTTACCTCAGAACTCCGTCATTTATGAACCGATTTGGAAAATTCTTTCGTTGTTTGAAAGCATATGCTTCAAGGTTGGTCCCGTTGTTACCGGAATCCAGTTCTGATGATGGAATCCATGAGGAATTGAAGGAACTCTTCAAAAGTTCAAGGGAAATGTAAAGCGATTTTAGTATTTTCAGTGACAAATCGAGCATTTGCATTCATAAAGTGTCATTTGGTAAACTAGATCTGATGAAGAAGACCGCAGATGGCCAACGGAACTCCTCAACGGGTCAAATCTTGCAAGTTGAATTTGACTCACTTCCCGGTTTCTGATTGATTTCATATTTTACATGCATGTGTAAATCAGGTGACAATGCAATATTATTGTGACATGGAGCTAATCTGATGATGGAGTTGGAAGGTGGCCATAGAAACTCTGTAATAAAACAACACAACCCCGTCGAGTTTGGGTTCATTTGAAACGTCTTGACGAGCACTTTGATCCCAGATGGTAACCAGGGTCTGATGATGGAGCTGGAAGGTGGCCAAAGTTACTCCATAAAGTAACGGCACTTACCCCATCGAGTACGGACTCATTTGACTCGTCTCAACGAGTACTTTGGTCCTAGATGGTAACCAGGGTCTGACAATGAAGTTGGATGGTGACCATAAGAACTCCGTAGTAAAACGACATAACCCCATCAAGTTTGGTCTCGTTTGATTCGTCTTGATAAGTACTTTGGTAACCAGAGGCAAAAAGTACAGTCAGTAAAGAGTGCCAGTCCAGGCCATTAGCAACAACTAAAAAGAAAAAAATAAAAAAATTTAAATAAAAAATAAAACCGCCTTCAAAAAACACCCAAAAAAAACTTGGAAATAAAAAAAATTTAAATAAAAAATAAAACCTCCTTCAAAAAACCCCCAAAAAAACATAAAATAATAATTGATTGAACCGACCACAATAAGCATGAAAATATCTTTCTACTAATCTGTTTGAAGTTGGTGCCTCAGCACGAGCCAGCAGGAGTGGACCTAGTAATCTAACTTACCTACATACCTATTATAGGGCTTCTACACTCCTGCTGGCTCGTGCTGAGGCACCAACTTCAAACAGATTAGTAGAAAGATATTTTCATGCTTATTGTGGTCGGTTCAATCAATTATTATTTTATGTTTTTTTGGGGGTTTTTTGAAGGAGGTTTTATTTTTTATTTAAATTTTTTTTTATATTTGTAATGTGATAAGCAATACTTAAATAAAAAATGAAAATTAAATTTAAATTTATACAAATGTGTCCCAAAACCCAACGATAAGCTGGTACCGTACAAGAAGCCAAGTTATACCAGTTCGGGATAAGTTAAGAAAAAAAAAATCATATCACTTAGAAGCGATAAAAGATCTTTTTAGGGTTCCGTACCCAAAGGGTAAAAACGGGATCCTATTACTGAGACTTCGCTATCCGTCCGTCTGTCACCAGGCTGTATCTCATAAACCGTGATAGCTAGGCAGTTGAAATTTTCACAGATGATGTATTTCGGTTGCCGTTATAACAACAAATACTAATAAATATATAAGGGGGCTCCCATACAACAAACGTGATTTTTTTTACTCGTTTTTGCTCGATATTGATAACGGCAACAGGAGACGCTTGAAATATTCACAGAATATTTATAACTAAATATTCAATTTAAAAATAAATAATTAAATTAAAATAAAACCATTATTTAAGAGGGGGCTCCCATACAACAGACATGATTTTTTTGCCGTTTTTATAGATAATGCGTACCTACGGAAATCTTCGTGCACGAGTCCGACTCTTTTTTTCGAAAATAAATACAAAAAGTGATATGTTATGTGACTCTATTAACGCTTAACTTAGTGACACATATTTTTTTATTTTTTTTTCAGAACTAAGTAGTATAAATAAATATGTTATTGTATATATATATATATATATATATATATATATATCTAACCCCGGCGCCACACATATTACAAATGTTTCAACACATTTATTTGATCACATGTGTAGCACCGGTATTTGCTTATTTGTTCAATAGAACAACCATACAATCAACCATAGATCAAATATGTGTTCAAATATGTGTTGAAACATTTGTAATATGTGTGGCGCCGGGGTAATATATATAATAGGCCTTTACATCTGTGACAGATGATTTAAATATGTTAAGTGACTCTATTAACGCTCTTAGTGACACATTTTTTTTCTTATTTTTCCAGAACTAGTATAACTTGACCTCACGCCCAGTAGGTAACAGGTTATCATTGAATATAGACACCCTGTATATAGTTTGGAACTGAACGAAGAGCAAAACTGAATAGATGGCATAATTTTTAACAAGTTTGGTATGTAGCATCTTTTTGTATTTTTAACTTTTTCAACTTCATTTTTTTTTTACTTTTACGGTCATCCCGTGAAATCCATATATTTCATACTAAATACAAACTGAAACATGGATGCACAGAAAAAAAACTTCTGGGGTTTTTTTATGCATCCATGTTTCAGTTTGTATTTAGTATGAAATATATGGCATAATTTTTACTAACTTTTAGTCCTTTGTTTTGTTTGGTCAACCTAAAATTAGACTGAATATTAAGAGGGTACGATGCGCACCATTCCTCCATACAAACGTAATCCCCTGTTTCCTCCCTGGATAATGGCTTTAGAGCCAATTTTTTTTACTGTGTAATCTGTATCTACCACAGCTATGTTTCGTTTTTTTCCATATTTCAATTAACATAAGAAATATGAGCTTTCAAAAACTGGAAAAATTGCCCAATTTCAACGTCATTTTCAGACACTCACCAGAAAAGAATCCCTGATATAAACAAAAAAAGGAAAACATAGGGGCATAGCTAAATCTGTCCTCTAATTATATTTGAAAAAAAATATTTTTATTGGTCCAGTTTTCGAGAAGGAAACAGGGGATTACGAAATGCTGTTTTGATCAATTTTACGCGCCTAATAACGGTCTGAGCTGCAGTTGTCCCGCTCTCGCTGTACCTACTGACACGGAGGGGTTCGGGCGAGACAGCGACATTTCATTAAAATACCTATTTCTCAAAAGTCTCTCAGCCATCGTACCCTCTTAAGAACTTTATATGGACCAAACGAAAATTACCAAAAATTTAATAAAAAGTATGACTTTCCATCATACTCCTCTTGGCCATCTACTAGTTATCGGGCAGATGCAATCTATTAAAAAAAAACTAAGTAGTTATCGGCTTTCCTCTTCGTTATAATTGCAGTTAGGTACATACTGTATATGTTTAGATTCATTTGTATTTTTGTTACGAGTAATTATACGTACTAAACCAATAGAAACAGCTGATCCAACCAGCTTAGGTCCTACACACCAATAACCTACAGAATTTTAAAACAGAATCCATCAATTAATTAACATATCTAAGAGCGGCAGTTAGTCTGGTGCACTTTCACTACAAAACTCAAAAATATCCAGTCACCTCCACCTTTTCAAGAATGAAAAGACTATTTTTAAGTTTTTAATTCACAAACACTGCAACTGTGATAAAAATGTCTGTTTAACTCCATCGTATGGGCCAGCGATGTTGTTAAATACTACGTTTGCCGTAAAAGGTGGATACGATGTATCTCCGCGGATCGAGGTCAACCCTGACTGCCAATGTCAAGTTTTAGGTCAAGGTCGCCCGCCGGGGTGCTGCCAATGTTGCCATGCGATTCAAAATTTCGCCTGTGGAAATTTTATAGCAACCTTCTCTAGCTTTTAATGTTTTTTCTGGAAAGTTTTCACGAGGAAACAAAATATGTATACCTATTCAATTGGGAGTCAGTTTTTTTATATATACAACTAGCTGATGCTTGCAGCTATGGTCCCGCTGAACTACTTTTTTCATCTTATCCTGGCAATTACGAATACAACAAAAGATAATAGTCCAATTTGGTACCTTTGCATTTGGTACAATTTTTATATAACTAAATCAAGACTCGACTGAGTTGCTTTACCATTTTTTTTATGACCGTTTCTGCATCAAAATAAAAACAATGGGTAGAACGGTTGTGGTACCTACACTGAAGATAAGCTCTGGTTGAGTTCGAAACGCGTCAGTGTAGTTTGGTGGTGGTGATAGTTGGGTTTGTGTGATTTGTGTGTTCGTAGAGTGTGGTGGTGGAAAAACTTCATGAACGCGCATTTCTTACATAAACGTAACTACACCGTAAGATGCGGGTGAGCAAAGTAATTGTTTCAGTACAATGAGGTCGATTGTCATGTTGACTTGTATTGCATTATGAGTTCCCTCTATCTATTGAGATATCTCCCCGCACTTATAAGGTCGTTTTAAAGGGAAAATAAAACAATACCTTAATATAACTCTATAATTATCATTTAAAGTAACATTAATAAAATCAAATAAAATAATACGCGTCACAAAAACAGTTAAACAAAAGACGCGCGGCCGAGCGCTCAAAATCATTTGTCTTTTATCTGCGACTTCAAAATATATCGATACTAAGGGGCTGTTTCACCACCCATTGATTAATTTTAATTGAGGGATAAACGTGATGCCGTCTCCGTCTATTCGTACAAAACAAAGAGAGACGGCATCACATTTATCCGTCAAATAAATTTGATCAATGGATGGTGAAACAGGGGGTAAATATAGCGAAGTGTAATATACTCTTTTACAACCATATTCACTAAATTAATTGTTACAAAATGCCGTTCACAAAATACATTTCCGATACATCGACTTACAATTTGAAAAGCTCGCGTTGTCGTGGCGCTGTTTTAACGTAACTGGTGGCCTTACATAACCAAGTTCAAAACTCTTACTTTGCATCCATCCATCCCGCTCAGACTAAATAAAACTTCAAACGAGTAAGCGAGACGGTGCGATACGAACTGCAATTTTAGAATTTCCGAGAAGCTCGAAAAACTAGGCGTTAAAACTAGTTCAGATATTTTTGAGCTTACTGTCTGATGCATCCAACGACTGTTCTAGAAAATTATAACACCTTCACATGCCTGAGTACAGTCACAGTCAACTAATTTGATATGTCATCTAGTACAGTCGCCATCATAAACATCGGAGCAAAAATATCTGAACACAACCTTGTCAATCGCGTACGTGCGTGTTCAGATATTTTAAAGCACCTTAAATGGTTTGATATTTATAATGGTAACTGTACCTTGCTGCAGTGACATTTACATCCTCCAATTTGAATTGTTATAAACATTTTTTACTATGTTAACTTGATAAGGTAGAAGGTGACCCAGGAATCAAACAAATTGACTGTACCACATATGGATCACGACGACGTAACAATGGTACACTACGGAGCAGCCTTACACGGTGTGCCATTTATGATACTCGACAAAGTATCCCAGCATATTCTTTATACAGTGTACCAGATATGGAAGAGCCATAGTCCGTCCGACCGACAGTGTGTGCCGGGACTCGGCCATTCTTATGCAGTTCGCGCCGAGACACAGTGGGCTCACAATTACAAATTACATAATACGGTATGGTATAACTGTACAGCAACACACGTCAGTCGTTCGTAGACTGATAAAATTTCATGAATGGTTATCTGAATGTGTAGGTACAATATCTAGTTTTTCCGGTTAAAAAAACATTCCAAGCTGCCCATAATTTAAAATTAACCAAACAGGCGAGCGGTCAGCGTTAAATGGTCTACATTTGTATCATTTTAGCGTAATCATCTACACCGACGCATGCATGCATGATAATGCATGATGGACGCGAAGAGATACGTGATATTTGTGAAAAACTTAAGTAATGGACTTGTTATGCAGGGCCGGATTTACAATGTTCTAGCCCCCAGACAATTTAATTTTCGGAACCCCTTTCAGCCAAATATCAACCGCACTTTTCAAGAAATCAAATCAACTGGTACCTAGCATGCATCGAAAAATAGCAAGAATAGAATAGGTACTTATTGTCATCGAGGATACAAATTTACCAATTAAATTTGATTTAATTTGATTTAATTTAATGTGTTTTAATTTAATTTGATTTACGTAACCTGATTTAATTTGATTTAAGTTTATTAATATTATTTGTACGCCTCACGACAAAAACACCTTTATACCTATGTTTTACAAATAAATACGTGATTGATTGAAATTTTCACTTCGAAACCTTTTTAATTTTTTTATTGTGCGTGCGGGGTGCTTTGGCGATGCGGGGCCCCTAGGCAGTTGCTTACTCTGCCTAATCCAGCCCTGGTTGTATGTAATAGCAATGTATCCGTATAAAAAAAATGACGTTCCAAATTGGAAAAAACTACTTAAGCTCCACATCAATTCTGTGCACTACTATAGCTAAACCGTTTAAATGAGTCCTCGTCCGCGCGTTACACGGGTTGGGGGTATGACGACAAAGGGGGTCGGGAGAGGTGCGGGCGGCAGGCACACGAGGCTCTCGGCCCCCTTTGTCGTCATACCCCTCAGCCCCTGTACCGCGCGGACGAGGACTTATTTAAACGGTCTAGCTATACATACAACAGATCCTCAAGTTTTTCACCTATAAGGCTGCGGCTCCACTGAGGCGGAGACGAGAGGAGCGGAGAGGAGACGTGTAGGGGTCGACCAATCATATCAGTTGAAATCCCCATCTCGTCTCCACACCGCTTCAATGGAACTGATATGATTGGTCGACCCCTACACGTCTCCTCTCCGCTCCTCTCGTCTCCGCCTCAGTGGAGCCGCAGCCTAAGGCCGGGTAATTCGGCCCTAAAGGACAGCTATCGTCGTTGGGATTAACCTTTTGAACGCCAGCATGGCTATAGACGATATGGTTATATAAAAATTAACCTACTCACATCCACATAAGAATCAATTTTGTTTGTGAACGATGTGTGGCCAGGGGGGTTTCACTCCGCAGTTTAGGTATGTTCGGCCGGCGCTCCTCCCGGGAGGAGTATGGCAGTAGGTTGTCGCGCGGCCTTCAGTTCGCACGCTAGCCGCGTCGCGCGTAATTAAGCATCTTTTTTTTCTGTGATTTTTGCAACAAACAATGACTTCTAAACGATATTATAAAAAACTTACTTACATACTAAAGGTAGTTTACTGAATTAACACACTGTTATCTTTCTTGATTTATATACCTACCAAATATGGGCGAGTGGGAACCCTGTGCCCTTGGTTTCGGATCAGCGGTGCCCAACGGAATATGAACGCTCGTATCACACGATAAGTTTTAATTTCGCGTGCACGCAGCAGGAGTAGGAAAGTTTTTATACCTAAAGTTGACCTTTGTTCGAGAGTGATCCTTCTGTACGTTAGTACTATTACTTATTCTGTGGTGTGGCGTTCAGAAGGCAGTCCAGAGGCCGTATCTAAAGCGCGGACGGTCGCTATCTCATTGAGGATTTCTTTCTACTTTTTCCTACGATCGTTTCATAACAATCATAAAAAAGGAGGGAGGGCAAATTGGCCTATATGACAAATAAGTTTAAGACAAATAAGGACAAGCGATATGTCACTGGATACCTTATTCTAATTACTAAAACTTTTACTATGGCAGGTAGTCCATTTCTTTGTGTGAAAAACGTTATCACTGCATAAAAGTAGTTTGAGTTGAAACTATTATGTAGGTTTTTTTCGTTACTAAGTTCCTGTATCGCTTTATAGATTATGAAGGTTTTGTATACGTCGATGATTTTGTGTCATAATTAGATTTTTCACGCGTTTTCATGTTTTTTTATCTTGCCATACCTTTTTTACACGGCGATTCGAGATTTCTCGCCATACAAAAAGTTGTAGAATATGAAAAACCTTTCCAATGATATATGGCTTGTCTTTATTGGTCTCTAGATCGGAGTTCATACAAATCTGCCCATCTTCCATTACAGTTTTAGAAAAAAATCTTATCAGAGTATTTCTCAAAAAAAATGCCACCATTTTTATTATTTTTTATATTCCCAACAATATTATGTTATGTATTCCTACTCAGAATCACGAGCTCTTTCCATCCCTGTAGGAGAGAAAAAATGTCCCGAAAATGTCATACATTGTTTATGTTCTTCCTTTTTGTTACGCTGTACAACAAAGTGTATGGAATAGTAACAAAATAGGAAAAAAATCGAAGGGACATTTTCTTAACATATTTAACATTGAAAGAGCTCGTGATTCCGAGTAGGAATAACATAAAATCATTAGAATATAAAAAAAAACAACGGGTTGCACTCCGAGAGTGCCGGCAGAAGTGAAAACTTGAACATTAACGTAGTGCCATCTTACGATCCCCCCACATGTCCTGACGCGAGTTTAACATTTTTTACCCATCCCAAAAAGTGCACAACGCCGCTAAAGAAGTTTTCACTTCAAAAGTGCAAATTTTTGAGAAATTGCTCTTCAATGTTAGAACCCATTCGAATATTAATTTTCAATATTCAGACACGTATCCCAACCGATTATTAAATATTAATTAAAAAGCGTATCTTGTTTACTTCATATGAATGTAGTTCGCAAAAAACGCTGACGCCGTTCGCCCCAGCAAATAACTAAACCAAATATATCCGGTATTCACTTAAAATTAGGCCTTTCTTCATACAAAACTTTTGGTTTCAACATACAGTAGAAAAACGGCGTTATAGAGCTTCCTACTTCAATTGAGAGTTATTTTTTTTCTAACTAACACAGAGAAGTTGAGTACGCTCTCAACTCTCATGTCGAAACCTATGCAAATCTAAGATCTAACCCATACAGTCAACTGACTATACCCTGCTATCCTGTCTATACAGTCAGCTCCAAAAGGTGTGTCAGATATCACGATAACCGTCAGATTGGTCGATGCGGTATGGGTCCAATTCGTTATCGTCAGATATTGTATTAAACAGTTTTAAGTAATCGTCAGATCATTTATTTCTGATCTGATTGTGTTAAAAAAAATTCTCGTGTTACATACTTTATCGAATGAATGAAACGGTGGTAATAAGATTTTTCGACATTTATAAGTGCTTATTATAGCCTAAATGGAAATAACTTTGACTAGTTTACTGACGTCAGATTTATTTTTAGAATTGGTATCCCTATACAGGATTAACGATTTTGTTTTTTTTTACCGTGCAAGGGTCCCTTAGAGAAATTAACTTTATTTGACCTGTTAAATGTTCACATAAAGTAAAAGGAAATCATAAATATCATGGACATGGTGCATGTGTGGCGAAGGGTGCTAACAAACCCGATTCCTTCCGGGTTGCCTAAAATTTTGAAGTAATCAAACGCTTCTATTAATAACCCGTTGTTTGTAATGCAGGCATACTCTTCCCTAATAAACTTAACTTTTTTTCAACACGATGCAGAAACAAAACGCAACGTAATACTCTCACGAAATACGAATCAATCCGTTCTCTAATAGTAAATGCCGGTCGGTAATATCAGAATTTGTACACTCACACATTTAAATAATTCATTGACAAAGACCCACACCACTGCAGGCAAACTTCGCGTGTATGCGCTACTTAGACAACTCGGGATTAAGCGGCTTATTACATTTAAATAAAGACATTGTGTGTTGTGCGTAAGACTCATTTTCACTTTGCTTGCCGCAGCCGAGCGTGAGCGGCTTCTTGGAACATTTTTGGCGCTACGATCGCGTTTAGACTTATACAAAATTACTGCAGCGAAATGGAACGTAAAATATCGATGATTTAGTGTAAAACAAAAACAATTATATTTTATCTGCTTTTATTATTAAGGTTTATAACCTGGCGTAATTAATATTAGATTAGTATTTTATAAAATAATACCGTCACTTATTGGAAATAATTGTAATGGCAACATTACGATTGATTTGTCATTGATTACAAACTTCATATTTCATTTCTTGTGAAGTATTATTAATTATTGTTTGTTTGTAGTACGTATATTGTTTTAATTTAATAAAAAATACATAGCCAGATTAGTGTTGATACTCAAAACCAGTGAAATTTCGTAATATCGGCTTGTGCAAACTTATAGTGTCAAGTGGTCAGTTTAATTTATATTTTTATCTTCGGTCGGACTCGCTAGATAAATTATTTTGTATTTACTAGGCTTAATAAAAGTAGAAAAGGCTCCTTTAATTAAAATTGATTGTGGATGCTAATTTGTTGAGAGACGATTTTAGAAGTTATGTCCTAATTTTCAAGAAGAGAATAAATAAAAAGGTTAAGATAAAGGTTAGTAGTTTTCGCAAGAGGCGGCCTCGCGCCTCGAAAGTTTCCCATTTTTTGCTCATTTAAACATCCGTAATCTAATGTGTGGCGCGCCATCACAGGGCCTCGCAAAATGCGTCTTGCCCACACCATAGGTCCTGCGCCGCCACTGGTCTTCGCTACGGCTTTACCTGAAAAAATTTTCACGCTTCGCCACTGATAAGTATCTGACGATTATCGAATCTGACCAAATAGGTACATCATCCCATCCTATATGCATCCCACTGCAGGGCACAGGCCTCCACTCAGAATGAGAGCCGTAGTTCCCACGCGGGCCCCGGGCCGATTGGGAACTTGACACACCATTTGAATTTCTTTGCACGTGTATGCAGTTTTCCAAAGACGGATCTGACGTTTATCGTGACATCTGATATGCCCACTTTTTCGTCTTATTTCATTACAATAATCTAGATCTGGATGTAACCTAATCATTTCAATTTACTATTTCATTGCTAGAATTAATCTTGAAAATTGTAGAAAAATGGTGTATACAGATATTTAATGTACGTGACGGATTTCGTGGTGCTCTGCGAGGAATTGGTCAGTCAAGGACACTGAATGGCGTACCAAGGCGGAATCTTTTCACAACCAATTTCACGATGACTTCTTTGGCAGATGCATAGAATGTCAACATGACATTTGCAATGAAAAGGGTTCACCCTGATACGTGATTCAGTTTCTTCGACTGTCGATCGACGTCGACCAATCCATTCAACCATCGTTCGATCGATTGGTGCAGTAGAAACTGTCAATTGACGTCGACCAATCCATTCAACCATCGATCGATCGATTGGTGCAGTAGAAACTGTCAATCGACGTCGACCAATCCATTCAACCATCGATCGATCGATTGGTGCAGTAGAAACTGTCAATCGACGTCGACCAATCCATTCTACCATCGATCGATTGGTGTGGTAACTCCCTTTTGTCTCAGTGGGGTGGAGTGAACATTTTTTGCTAGTCAACTCGGAGAATGAGTAGCATTGATACGCCACGCTACTGCGTCTCATACCACCGAGTAAGCCCACGTTTCGGCGACATGGGTTGTGATAATAATCTAGGAGCACGCCACTTCCACTTGATTGATATTCCATGTGATACTATTAACTAAAAATATCTCCGATGCCCAGAAACCGAAAAAAAAAAACATTGCTGAATATTATATTCTAATCTAGCATCCGGTCTATCTAGTTTGGGATCATATAACTTCCCATTTTTTTACAAAATTCAATCGTCTTGAAAAGGTTAAAGTATTTATTTAACCTTTTAACCGCTATAATTGTCTTGGCTAGTCAGTAACATCTTTCCTTTAAGGGCTTACGGGGCCCATGCCCAAGGCCCTGAAATAATGACATATTTGCTGTCAAATCATTGAATCTTAGTGTCTACTGCCTAAGGCCCCGATGCTTTAACCTTATCAGCTCAGCGTACTAAATGTCGAACATATGTTTAACTAAGCTAATGTCAACCTTTCTTGATAGGCATTAAGTTTCAAATTCTGACAGTCAAAATTTGACGCGAGTTTAACCTTTTCAATGCCAACATTGCCAACGACGGATACATGCGTCACAAAGTACAACGTCAAAGTGTTCTTTACGCAATGACGTAAGGTTCAAAGTAGCTTTACCATTAACTAGGCTTGCCGTTGAAAAGGTTGAGAGGATAAGACGCTGTTCTTGGCAATGCAAAGTAACACGAGTAGAAGTTTGCTTGAGAAAGTTGCAGGGCTTTATTGCACTAAGCGCCTTTTCATATTTGCAGACATTGTCAGTTGGGTAACGAACGAACGATATTTTAACGATTAAAGATTTAACGTAAAAAACATACAAAATCCATCGGAGAATTGTGTTTTGACAGCTCATAAATAAAAATTATGTCAATTGATTAGTGGTGTCATCTACCCTATTATTTCGTAAGAACTTTTTCGTTCCCTACATTTTGAGTACCCTCAATTACGCCAAGTTTATTTGTCAATTTATATGTAGACTTATTAGCATTGAAACGGTTAGGTTAAATATTCTTGAACCTTACCTTAAACACTTCTGTATACACCGTGCATTGGCATTACACGGCGCCAAGGTTACAACTTTTACACTTGCCAGCATTGAAACGGTTAAAAGGTTAAATATTTAACCTTATCTTAAACACTCCCGTATACAACGTGCATTTAACAGGTCATCTATCCGATTTGCCAGCATTGTTAAGATGATTCGGTGCGTCTGCGAACGCGAACTTTAACCTATACGCTTCAGCAACCAACACGCTTATGTTAGAATCGGTCCAATTCTGCGTCGGTACATTCTGCAGGAGTATCATTAGCCCTTGAAAATCCCTTTCGAGCATGAGTCGTTCTCTCCAATGGAGTAGGAAAGCTGCGCAGACGTACAGTTGGAAGGTTGCGAAACCGTCAGATTCTGCTAGGTACGTGTCCCATAGTCGGATGGTACAGGGTAGGGGGATTTCCCTTGTCAGAAGGTTGTTCATCCAGCGGAATGAGAATTGTAGGTAGTCCACGCCGTGCGATTGTAAGTGCTCGTGGAGAGGAAGGTCGATGCGGCGGATCAACTCCTTCAATTGGTTGACCTGTGGAAGATAAAGAGAAAAGTTGAGATTATTATACAGTGTTTACTGTAGTTTTTCAACAGTTATACAGTCACGACAGGGGGGTTTCACTCCGCAGTTTAGGTATATTCGGCCGGCGCTCCTCCCGGGGAGGAGTTTGGCAGTAGGTTGTCGCTCGGCCTTCAGTTCGCACGCTAGCCGCGTCGCGCGTAATTAAGCATCTTTTTATCTGTGATTTTTGCAACAAACAATGACTTTAAACAAGTTAGCTATGAAGTATCTTTTTGTATTTATTTTTTCAACTTCATTTTTTTTATTACTTTTACGGTCATCCCGTGAAATCATATATTTCGTACTAAATACAAACTGAAATATAGATGCACAGAAAAAACCCCAGAAAAAAGACCAATGCTGGGAATCGAACCCAGGTCCTCAGCATTCCGTGCCGTGTGCCATACCCCTACACCACCACTGGTCTAGAGATTAGACACGAATCTTTCCTATACATCATACATTTCAGTCTGCTAAATCATCACCTTATGCAGTGACAAGCGCACATCTATGTACGTATGTGTCTACGGGATGACCGTAAAAGTAATAAAAAAAATGAAGTTGAAAAAATAAATACAAAAAGATACTTCATAGCTAACTTATTTAAAGTTGCACAGTAGCGCCATCTCTTGTCCAGGTGAGCGGTTAGTTCCGAAGGAGTGTTAAAATCTCTCGATAGAGGGTGTAACATAGATGTGCGCTTGTCACTGCATAAGGTGATGATTTAGCAGAATGAAATGTATGATGTATAGGAAAGATTCGTGTCTAATCTCTAGACCAGTGGTGGTGTAGGGGTATGGCACACGGCACGGAATGCTGAGGACCTGGGTTCGATTCCCAGCATTGGTCTTTTTACTGGGATTTTTTCTGTGCATCTATATTTCAGTTTGTATTTAGTACGAAATAAATAAACAATGACTTCTAAACGATCTTATAAACAACTTACTTACTTACTAAAGGTAGTTTACTGAATTAATACACACTGTTATCTTTCTTGATTTATATACATACCTACCAAATATCGGCGAGTGGGAACCATGTGCCCTTGGTTTCGGATCAGCGGTGCCCAACGGAACATGAACGCTCGTATCACACGATAAGTTTCAATATCGCGTGCAATCAGTAAGAGTAGGCAAGTTTTTATACCTAAAGTTGACTTTTGTTCGAGAGTGATCCTTTTACTTATTACTTTTACTTATTCTGTGGTCACGAGCAGGAGTGAAAGAGGTGATGGGGAGATTCACACTGAGACACTTTTACTATAGCACCAGGCCCGAAAGCGCGAAAAAATAATCTAATCAAGAGTTAATTGATTGGTAATTGATCGCTGACTATCCAAAATGTATGGAACAGCAGTTTTTTTTGCGATTTCGTGGCTGGTCCCATAGTGAAGTTGCTCAGTGTGACTCCTCATCACCCCTTTCACTCTTACTCATGACTCCTGAATCAGCCTGTATAAATACATAAAACACATATTAATAAAAAAAAATTGTTTTAATGGGTCACATTGAGAAACAAATTTTAAAAGGCGGATTTATCCCACAAAACCCTTTATTACCTATTACCTATAATAAAGAAATAATTTTTTGTGTGTTTGGTTGTTTAGAAAATATAATAATATTCTGTTTCGAGTCAAATTATCCTTAACACGGGTTTTATTAAACATCTTTTAACAAAATAAATATAACTTATAGTTTGGTTTAATGAGTTGTTCTTTTCCTGCTCTGATTATAAGCCATATGTTTCAATAAATAAATAAATTGTTATCACGAATTCCGAACATGGGACATGACATCATGATTAAATCTCAATATTTTTTTTTTGCTTGTTTTTGACCGCAATCACGCCTGATGGAAAGCGAAGACGAGGCCTACGATGGAGCACGCTTGCCTAGCGAATGCTCATTCACCCTAGACTTGAAAACAGCCAGATTTTATTGTTCAGGGAACCCAGACGCAGGCAGGGAATTCCACTCTTTAGCCTAAGATTTTATCATAATCTGTTCTTTGTTTGGAATTATCAGCGGAGGCGGCGGCTAACGAAGGTGGAGGCAAAGGTAAAAGTAGAATTACTAGTAATAAACAAACGAACACCCACATATTACTAGGGGCGTTCAATAAAAAGTGAGAATGAGTATGTTACAAACAACTTTTAATAAATAAAATTTTATTTTTCGACATAGTCACCTTTTAGCATAATACACTTATTATATCTTTTTTCTAAACTTAAAATTTCATTTTTAAAAAAGGTCTCATCTTGAGTACTTAAAAAATCTTGTACTGCAGCGACTACCGCGTCGTCGTCTTCAAATTTCTGGCCTCTCGGGTATTGTTTCAATCTCGGAAATAGGTAGAAATCACTGGGAGCGAGATCTGGTGAATACGGAGGATGCTTAAGGATATCGAACCCAGCATCACGAATTGCAGCCATTGCAACGATGGACTTGTGTGCCGGGGCATTGTCCTGGTGGAACAGCACAACTTTCGAGAGTTTACCTCGCCGTTTTTCGCGGATCTCATTGCGCAATGTTGCTATTTGTTTGGCGTATAAAGTGCCCGTAATAGTGGCTCCATGTTTGAGATACTCAATCATTAATACCCCTTTACCATCCCAAAACACAGAGCCCATGACCTTACCGGCAGATGGGCCCACCTTGAATTTCTTCGGAGTTGGAGATGATGGCCTTTTCCACGTCATAGACTGCAGTTTCGTTTCAGGGTCGTAATGATGGAGCCATGTTTCGTCCATTGTTATAAATCGCACCAAAAAAAGTTCCCGGTCTTGCTGTATCAGGTCCAAAGCTTCTTGACAAATCTCGACTCTAGTTTGTTTTTGCGTGTCAGTAAGCATTCTTGGTACCCAACGCGCAGATATCTTTTTCATACCCAAGCGTTCATGTAAAATATTATGCACGCTCCCCGTTGAAATCTTTACATTTTCAGCAATAAAACGAACTGTGACACGACGATCCGCCAAAACTGAGTTTTCAACTTTTTTCACAATTTCTTCAGTTATTGCAGTAGTAGGGCGTCCGGAGCGGGGGTCGTCCATTGTCGATGTTCTTCCACGTCTAAATTCGGCGCACCAACGTGCGACTGTCGAATACGGAGGAGCATTAGACCCTAAAGTGTCCCGCAAATCTAAATTGACTTGGTCCGTAGAAAAAATTTTCAAACACAAGTATTTGATAACGGCGCGCAGTTAAATTTTCTCCATTTTCGCTAACATACTCAATAGCATTGCAAAGAAATTACCGTATTTTTTTTTAAACAAAAGACAGTTAGTTTTTTTTCATAGCAATCAGCTAGATAGATTAGCTTTACCGGCCAGTATTTAATTTCCTAATATTGAAAGAGTTTGCATCTCATTCTCACTTTATATTGAACGCCCCTCGTATATCCCTTAACTTGATAGCGTATCCGACAGGACGCATTATTTAGTACCACCTTTTTGTATATTTTTAGATGTAGAATTTTCAGGACTTCTAATTTAAAACTGGGTTTGAATTATGAACTTTTAGAATTTTTGCCTATTTTAGGGATATGGTAATTTACAGGTCGATTCACAAGAGCTGGCACGAATGGATAAAATAAGCGAATGAAAGTATGAATGAAGTGTATTCAATGGGTAACACCTATGTGTTACCCATTTGATTATACACTTCACACAAATATGAAAATAACATGCATTGGTCATTTTCCTACAAAAATGTCAAAGTGACATTACTTTCGTTCAATCCAGTCGTGTCAGCTCTTGTGAATCGACCTGTACATTCTTTTGGTTTCATAAGTACCTAATAGTTACTATATTTTTAAAAGCGTTTTTCAATAAGATGACTCCTCATGTTTACCCTATTTCTAATGCTAAAAAACGAAGTTAAGTGCTTACAGCCTAAATTGTACAAAGTTATTCTGACTGTGAAACACGAACCTTATACTGTATCCCGAGCTGTGCGAAGATGTAATTATCCTGGATGCTGTCCAGGAACTTGGAGAGGCACCAGAAGGAGTCCGCCTCGATCACGTCCCTCTGCTCCTCGCTCAGCTTGTCCAGAGGATAGTTGTCCAGCTCTTCCCCTGGAGAATAGTTAAATAAGACGGTATTAATGCTAAGTGAATGAGTGAGAGGGGGCGAGGGAGAGAGGGGGAGGATTGAGAGAGATATATGCGGCTTCCAGGCCGTGCTACGCAAGCGTGTGGCGCACAGAAATAATAATAAAGAGGATAGAAGTGCCTTAGAAGCGTGACCTTGGCGCCGCGCTTGTGACTCGTAGGTCACAAGCGCGCGACTTGTGGCTCAGTGCTATTTGGAACGTGGGTATGACAACAAGTGCTTTAAAATGGTGTTTTGCAGCATTAGCAATTGCGGAAACTCGTCCACACTGTGTAATTACACTAATAAGGGGATTACATTTCATTGGTATGTATTAATTTAATGTAATAATGCGGTTTATATCAAAATACAACTTGAGAAAATATTTCATTATGAAATATTGGTTTACACGTTATTAACACGAAACTTCATATACCATTGCTACTCATGCCCATAAAAACGCAGATCGTTTTGAATTATACGCAGCAATGTAAAGTAATTTCTGATAACCCTTCCGTCTTGCACAAAAGTTCGTGGTACGGACAAAAAAACAGGTTAAGACTAGTACAGACATAATGCCGACGCGGCCAATAAATGGCGCCGTTGTGTAAATGTGGGTATGACTTACGTTGAGTGTTATTCAACGCTATCTCTAAGGTGTAAGGTTCATAATTGTTTGTAAGCATAAATATTAGTAATTGTGTGCGTGATTGCGTAGTACGGTTCCGGTCTTTTGCATGTGTGCATTAACACAGTAAGTAGAGGGGATGAAGCAGCGACACGAGTTCCGGAAGAAAATAGGAACTAAGGCATTTCTATCCTCTTTATTATTATTTCTGTGGTGTGGCGTCTCTGTGGGAGAGTGTACGGCGAAGCACCAACTCTCTCCTGAAGGTGGTAGGAAGGACAGACAGCCCTATTATAGCTCACTGGATGGCTATGCATGTCAAATCGAACGAATATTTAATTTTTTACTAATTTTCATTTTATGTTTTATTGTTACTAACTTATAATATGGATTTCATCTGAAATAAATAATTGCATTTTTATCATTTTCATTTTATGCAGATTTGATATACAAAATTGATAAAAAAAGCGCCATGTGCGAGTCGGACTCGCGCACGAAGGGTTCCGTACCATTATCAATAAAAACGATAAAAACAACACGTTTTTTGTATGGGAGCCCCCCTTAAATATTTGTGTTACTTTAATTAAATTATTTACTTTTAAAGTCAATATATAACTAAATATTCTGTGAATATTTCAAGCGTCTACCTGTTGCCGTTATCAATATTGAGCAAAAGCGAGAAAAAAATCACGTTTGTTGTATGGGAGCCGGGAGCCCCTTTAAATATTTATATTATTCTGTTTTTTAGTATTTGTTGTTATAGCGGCAACTGAAATATATCATATGTGAAAATTTCAACTGTCTATCTATCACGGTTCATGAGATACAGCCTGGTGACAGACGGACGGACAGCGGAGTCTCAGTAATAGGGTCCCGTTTTTACCCTTTGTGTACGGAATCCTAAAAACAATGAAGAGATAGATATATTTATGATGTTAGTGTCCAGTTGAAGAACTGAAACCATTAATTTGCTCACCCGCGACCTTAAGGACCTAAGGTCGCGGGTGAGCAAAGTAATTGTTTCAGTTCATTAATGTGGAAGTAACGCATGATTCAATAAATTATCCAGTTGAAGACTACTTTTAATTCGTCAAATATCAGTCAAATAGTGGTCGAGTCGGCGGTAGTACCTGGTATAGCTTCCTGCAGGAACACCATGAAGAACGGAGTCACCAGGTCGTTGATGCCTTGCACGTAGCCCGACGCGGGATGCCGGATGGCCCAGATGTATAGGATGCGCTCAAACATCACCTGACAGACCGAAAATAATTATTAAAATAAGGTTGTTAGCGTTTGGCTGCCTGCTTGAGCTAACATTGGTAAAGAACCATGAACGAAACGTGTCGTGATTTGTTCTAAGAGCTAAGCCATGTATTGACAGTAGGGACCATCATGTCAAAATCAATGAAATTTTCATCCCCCCCTTAGTACCTTCGCACCCCCTCCCCCTCTTTCCCTCCCACCGCGCCCCGAACCCCCCCCCCATTAAAAATTACCCGAGCGCTAGTACTAAGATTGTACATCCTGGCGCGCGCTGCTCTCTTGTACATCCTGGCGGCCTTCACTGCTCTGTACGGGACATGTACGTTACATTGCGTCATCTTTTTTCGTGCGTGCAGCCGGCGTTCATCGATTTATTAGACGTTGTCACGTCAGAAAAGGCCACACAGAAGAGACGTGGGACGGGGGCGCGTCGCAGTCCGCGTCGTTTGTTCGCAGGCCGCGTCTCCGCCCCGTCTCTTATATCTGGTTTGAAAACTGACTTAAGGATTTTCTATAGGTAGGGAAATAAAACCACAAATATATTAATTTGTTAATGTTAAAGTTAAAATTCAAGATTATCAAATGTTATATCTTCTATAACTTCTTCATCATTATTCTCAGACGCGGACGCTGATGCTGAACATGTTGTAGGTTGTGGTAGATTATTGTAACTGTACTTTGTATTTTTTCACAAAAACACTAACTAACGACTACGTCTAGGGATTCCCCGGTCATGGAGTATGACTATGTTAAAATAAAATAAAATAAAAAACCATTTATTGCCCATAAAAAAGAAAAAGAAAAAATACACAAAATTATGTGGCAAAAGGCTCAGGCTCAGCATGTGCGGTGAGGATTACTCATCACCGCGCTGGTTTTCAGCCTGCGCCCTTATATAGCGTGCTGACATTGCAAAACAGGCGGGTAGGACGATAAAAAAAAAACGTATAGCGGTATAGTCTACCAAGAAATCCCTTCACCATCCAAGGTTCAATGACAGTTGCATGGCTCAAAACATCAAAAGCTATTTTCACTCACAAGTCAGTGCGACAACCAGGCCCTATACTACGAAGCGCGAAACTCGAACCCCGTTTCATGCCGTTCCGCTCACACTAATGGTATTTATTACGAGAGTGAGAGGGACCGCACAATCCGAACCTCGAACATCGAATTTCGCAGTAACCCCCCAGTCCTATTGCTTTCATTCTGATGTAGGAACTGTCATTACAAATGGCAAAACAAGTACCCGGTCGACCACACCTAATAAGACAAAATTGACACGTTGCCAGATACCATATTGAAAAACCACCAAAAACCATTAAAAAAAATAACACACTATACAATGAAAAAAATACCACTAGAAAAAACACCAATTCTGGTGGGAAAACCACCGAGGTGGCAACACTGGGTGCGCCACAACTGCGACGCGCCCCCGTCCCACGTCGCCTTACCTGCACACAGAGCTGCTGGAACAGCGCGACGAGCGGACTCATGCGCGGTATGTCGATGTGTATCTGTCTGTACGTGTCGTCGTCCCGCTCGGCGTCGTAGTACTGCCGCACGAGGTGTTTGTAGTCTGCGCGCTTCCGTTCGAGCGTCTCCGCGCGGCGCTCCGAGTTAGCCGGCAGGTAGCCCGCCAGGAGTCGCCATGTGATGGCTCGAGCCTGGAATAATACGAGAGGTGACTTAAATGTTTGACTTGCTGCTGCCCGCAAATTTGTCTGGAAAGAATTTATACAGAAAAGCAGCGTATGCTGAGTTAAACTATTTATTTTCCAGTGTATTGAATATTGAGTAAACTCTATCTCCCCCCTCCCGCTACCCTCTCTCTCTGTCTAAAAACTTAGCGTAAAAAATACAATGTAATTGTGAACTTCCTCAAACATATCTAAGAAGTATTTTAACCAGGACAATGAGGAACATAATGACTCACACACTTAAACATTACGTTGATATGCCAAGGTGTGCATGTCCACAGAAAACTTCAATCTTCAACACAATGGCTACTTAATCAAATCCTTGATTATTTGATTTGATTACCGTCTACCTTAATTAGTGTGATTCAACAAATATCTCATGGATATCAATACACTCTCAATGTAGTTACGAATTTCTTGTTTGTTATCAATCAATCTGATATTGATAAGTTAAAATGCCTGGGTTGATGAAATTATAAAAGCAGCTGGAAATGACTGCTCAAGAAAAACAAAAGTGGAAAGAGATGGAGGAGGCTTTTTACCCGAGAGGTGCCATACAATAGAACTAATATAATAAAAATGTATAGAAACTTATTCTACTGTATGGATAAATAAAGCTTGGCTAGTAATTAATAAAAGTTAAAATTATACAATTAGATTTTGTTTTGAAAATCAGGAAAATCTTATGGACAACATAGTACCATGAACTCTCAAGTACAAAAACCTAATTTTTCAATAGAGGAGAAAAACATTTTTTAGGTCGATATATTAATACTTAGTGGATATAAAAGATCTGCAGGCCCAGACGGAATCCCTCCCTACATCTTTAAAGACTGTCGCTTTGTACTGGAGGAACCTCTGCATTACATCTTTAACCTATGTTTAAAAAACACTGTATTCCCTGATAGGTGGAAAGTGACGCGGGTAGTGCCAGTTCCAAAGGGGCAGGCAGGGTCCCAGGTAGAGGGACACAGACCCATTGCAGTGCTTTCGACCGCGGCAAAAGTATTGGAGTCGGCTGTCCAGAAAGATATTCTTACACAGATCCAAACACAATTGTCTGACTCTCAGCATGGTTTTCGGCCAGCTCGCAGCACGACGAGTAACCTCCTAAACTACATGTCAAGTGTGGTTCCAGTGGTTGACGGTGGTGGGCAGGTAGATGCAGCCTATTTTGATTTTAAAAAGGCCTTTGATTTAGTGGACAACGACATCTTACTTCGAAAATTAGCTTACATCGGCTGTAGTCCACATCTGCTGGGATTTTTTGCCAGGTACATGGAGGACAGAAGCCAATATGTTGACTACGCTGGGTATGTATCTAAGCCATATTTCACCAGGTCAGGCGTGAGTCAGGGTAGTAATTTGGGCCCCCTAGAATTCATAATAATGATAAACGACTTGCCAAGTGTTGTACGGGATGCAGATTGTTTATTGTTTGCGGATGACTTGAAGCTGTGCCTTGCAATAGAAACGGCAGATGACTGTGTGAGATTGCAGAGAGATATAGACAGAGTAGTGAACTGGAGTAAAAACAATAAACTCGAATTTAATCGTTCAAAATGTGTTCAAATTACTTTCACTAAAAAACACACACCCATTGTTCATAATTATACGATCGGAGAGTCACATAAAAAGAGTAACTGATGTAAAAGATCTAGGGGTTAATTTAACATCTAGCCTTAACTATCGTGACCACATTACTAGCATCTGTAAAAAAGCATACAGAAATTTGGGTTTCGTTCTCCGAACGGTGCGCGGTTTTACGAACATAAAAGCTGTCATCGCTCTGTACAATAGTTTAGTAAGAAGCCAACTAGAATCGAACTCTGTTATCTGGGCTCCTCATGAAGTCAAGTACTGTCTCATGTTAGAACGTATCCAAAACAAATTTATACGCTATTTGTACATGCGGCTGTACGGATTTTACCCATTCTACCCTTTAATGTATCCAACACTCTTTATATTGGGAATGGTTGGGTACAATGAACTAAGGGTGAGGCGTGATCTCGCTCTAGTTACGTACGTCCATAGGGTGTTCACTGGAAGGATTCACAATCCAGTTGTGCTGAGGCAACTCAATTTATGTGTGCCGGACGGGTACGCGGGGCGCCGGCGCCGGCCGCCGCTGCTGCGGGAGCCGCGCGCGCGCACCAACCTGCTGTCCGAGGCGCCGCTGACGCGCGCCATCCGCACTACTAACCTCATAGCCCAACGGATTGATATTTTCTCTTGTTCTCTGAGTGAATTCACAAGGATAACGCTGTTTGTGTTGTGCTATTATAAATAAATAGGTTATAATTAGTTAAGTTAATTTAAGGTTTTTTAATACTCTATCGCATTAGGTTAAGAAAATCTGTAATGGTAGAATAGTTATGGAAAATAAATAAATAATAAATAATAAATATTGGCATTTGTTATTATGCGGCTAAATTATAAGAGTAGCGAACCAGTGTCTTCAGTAATGACGCCAAATTAAATTTAAAGCACACCTTCATAAAAATCTAACAAGTGCGAGTCAGACTCGCGCATGAAGGGTTCCATTAGCTACAAAAACGGCAAAAAATGATGTTTGTTGTATGCCCCCCTTAAATATTTGTTTGATTTTAATTTAATTATTAATTTTTAAAATAAAGATACAACTATAAATTCTGTAAATATTTCAAGCTTCAAACTGCTGCCGTTATCAATATTGAGCAAAACTGAGCAAAAAAACCACCTTTGATGTATGGGAGCCCCTTTAAATAATTATTTTATTCTGTTTTTTAGTGTTTGTTGTTATAGCGGCATCCAAAATACATCATCTGAAAAAAATTTCAACTGTCTATGTCTAACTATCACGGTTCATGAGATACAGCCTGGTGACAGACAGACGGACAGTGGAGTCTTAGTAATAGTGTCCCGGTTTTACCCTTTGGGTACGGAACCCTAAAAAACATTTTCAGGGTGATAAAAATATTGAGAAGTTACATTGTTCAAGCCTAATTGACTCACTGATAAGAAAAAGAAAACAAAGATCTCATGTTTAGTTTATTTATATTAAACAAGTGCTTTGGAATTACTGATAACACAAGTTAATGTAACATTGAAACAGAAAAACTGTTTGCACAATTTTGCACAACTTTTACACAAAGTTTATGTGCATGTTGACACTATCAGACAATTAGAATATTGCTGTCTGTTGCTGTTAAACTACGATGGCTTTTACAGCTTACCGGAAAGAAGACAAGCTGCCAGACGAGCCTCATAACATAATATTCCTATTGGTTTCATTTAAAAAAATATACTAAGCTTACCTTAACAGGAATGCCCGACCAGCTCAGTTGCTTCAACTCATCAAGGTTAATAACAGTATTTTCATGCAATTGCTGGAACCTCTCTAGTTTAGACTCGCTGCTCTCTTCCCTTGACGTAAGCGCCGAGAGCCGCACGGCCCGCGGCCGGCCGGGGTAGTGCCTCAGCGGACCCCCACTCCCCCCCGCGACCCTCCTACCCTCGCTCCTCCTCACCGGCAACGCGTCTTCGTCCTTCTTCTCGACCTCAACACTCTGCACATTCTTAGTACTATTCCTATGTGAATTTATAACGTTCAAAGCGGCAGTCTGCGATATGGCTTTCGATATCTTCGTCTCCGCTATCCCTGATATGATTTCATCGTCTCCCAGATCCCAGGCGTCGTTCACAGACGCCTGGAACTGCTGGTAAGAGGAGCCCGACATAACCTCGCCGCCCCGTTGCAGAGGCCTACCCGGAACGCGCTGCGGGGTCCTCCAGAATGTGTCAGGTAACCCGTTTTTGTCATGTTCGGGTTGGTGACTTTCCATAATAATATGCAGCTAAGAACATTCTAAATAACTTTGTTGGACAACAAAATAATAGAAAAATGTTTTTGATATGACATGACACTTCGGCATAGACTAAAGTGCTCTACGTTACGTGCTCCGTGAGTACGTTTTCGTTGCGCGAATTTTACACACACAAATTCAAAAAAGTTTGTTTATGAAAATTAAAGTCTTTGTTCAAAAATAAAAATATTTATTGTTTCTGACGAGACGTAATTTGTCAAATATATTTGGTTCCTAATTAGGTTATGTTCGTTGTTTTATTTTGTAAATATTGTAAAAATGTTTTTTTACATTTAACCCTTATTTTGTTGTTGGAGTAAAAAATCGTTTTATTGCTTTATGAATACTAAATTCAAATATTATAAGTATTGAACATAAAAAAAATATTCTAAAAACTCTTTCTTAAAGGGCAACCGTATCTAGGTGGCTTGTTTGATCGATACAACTCAAAGAGAAATGTTAGTGAAGTTAACTTGCTGAAATCAACCAAAGATGGCTAGTCCGAGTCCAGAAAATGACAACACATCCATGTTTATGATGCGGCGGGACAGCAGAGGAGGTAGTCCTAGGCTGTCAGAGCCCGGATCTACAACAAAAACGGCAGCACCCGCAGAAATCATCACCGTAAAAGACTTCTTCGACTTCATGAAAACTGCTTATCAAGTATATGAACATCTAGAGGGGGATGAGGACGAGGGTACAAAAATTAACTGGGAGGAATTAACCAAGTTAACGGTTATTAACCACGTTATAGAGCAACAAGAGCGCGATCTGCTGTTTCAGACAGCGTACAATGAATCTAAGCCCATCACTAGCAAAAGTGATACGGCACTCGAAAAAAAGAACAGTGAATCAAAACGTATTGAAAAACGGTTAAGTTGCAGTGAGATTGAAGGTAATTAAAGTTTACTTACAGGTAAAGTGGAACTTTCATGAGTCAGTTCGGAAAATGGTGATGATTGTTGAAAGTTTTGAAATAATCATACACAATATTTTTTAATTTTCTTACGAATTTCAAGGAGACG
Organism: Archips crataeganus; assembly: GCA_947859365.1. Classification (NCBI taxonomy): domain Eukaryota; kingdom Metazoa; phylum Arthropoda; class Insecta; order Lepidoptera; family Tortricidae; genus Archips; species Archips crataeganus. The sequence goes on along the minus strand of OX402065.1, from coordinate 16,501,564 downwards.
TTAGCCGTAGGCGGCGGTCACTGCCTCCCGAAGCCAGAGTGGAGATGCTTGGAGTTTGGACGGAAGCAAACTTAAATTGTAAACTAAACGATGTAAGTGTATAATATGAAGACAAAATACACTAAACCACTTTACTTTTATGTAGTTCTATGCGACTGGAAGATTATTATACTAGTTTCTCCACCTATCAGTGCCGTTATGTACCAATAACTTAGTTTATCTAAATTTTACGATAGATGGCGCTTATCTCAATATTGTTTTCAGGTAATAAATGAAGGCATTTTAGATTCAATTTTGCCATATTTAGTCGGTTATAAAAAGCCTTCAAAAACGACAAGCGTGTATACACCAATTATAAAGAAACCTGCATCTAATACTGCTACTGAAGTTAAGAAGCCGGCCAGTTTTGGAAGTAAATTGAATACTAAAATTTATTTTTATTACTCTAATACTTAGTATTTAATAGATAATGTTACTGTGATATTATTTTTAGGTTTTGTAAGTGAGAAAGAATCAAGGGACCGACTGGGGAGACGCAAATCATCAGTTATAGCGGCTCAAGAAAAAGTTAATCAAAAACAAGAGTGAGTCGTTTTCTACACTAATATTATAAAGAGGAAAGATTTGTACCTATGTTTGTATGTTTGTAATGAATAGGCTCAAAAAGTATTGGCCGATTTAAAAAATTCTTTCACAAATAGAATGCTACATTCTTCCAATTTGACATAGGCTACATTTCATTTTGAAAAAAATTAGGGATCCTTGGTAAAATTTGAACAATGTAACCGAAGGTGTAGAAAAATGAGTCTTAAAATGTCTTTCGTCGAATGCGCTGCCGAAACTATTAGCGATAGAACAAAATAATGTACAACAATATTGAAGAACATCATAATGTCTACAAAAAACTCCGCGGTAGCATATGTCCAACTATTGTAGTTATGTCACTACAACAACTTTTTTCATTTTAAACATTAATGAAAATGCTAACCAAATTCAAACCATGCTATTTATGTGTTTATATTAATCCTTATCCAAATAAATTATTTTATGGTAAAGACCATTTAACTACCTATAAAATAGTTTTTAAATTATTTAAATTGGACTTCCCATTCAAAAGATATTACGAATTAAAAAATTCAAACAGTAAACAAAACCGCCATAGCGCCGTGGCCGTTGTTTGCGATGCAGTCTGAAAAGCGCGCCGGGCATCGCGGCGGGCGGGGTGGAGGGGGCACTGAAATACAGGAGTGGGGCGTGCACGTCTGTAATAATTAATAAATAATAAATAATAATTTTTTAATAAACAAAAATATTTGTGAAAAAAAGTGTTTCATATCCAAATTTCCAAAAATAAATAATTGTCTACCCCGTGCGAAGCCGGGACGGGCTGCTAGTACTTTATAGAGTGTTATTTGTAATTCACTAGCATCCTTTTAACCCTAAACTCCTACCACTTAAACAAATGTTTTTTGTTTTACGGCTTTTGTCAAAACTTAATATTTTTGGTGTTATAACGTTTTAAAAATTTGAGATTACCTCTTATTTTTACGATACTCTGTGTATTTGTATGGGAAAAAAAGTGCTTAATTTTAAAAAGTCGTAAAACAAAAAACATTTGTTTGAGTGATAGGAATTCAGGGTTAAGAGGATGTCAGTGAATTAAAAATAACCCTGTATACAAACGATATTTAAATCTAATATAAAAAAATCTCGTGTCGCAGTGTTTGTTATCGAATCAAACTCATCCGAAACGGCGGGACCCATTATTATGATTTTTTTTGTTTATATTTGGTACTTAGGTCTGAGAATAATTAGGTCGTAGGCTATTTTTTATACCCCGATTGTTCGCAAACGAAGTCGCGGGCAACAGCAAGTATTTTATAAAAGTGGCCGTTCTTTTATAAGATTTATAATTGACACGAGCATTATAAATATGTAGCTATGTACCGATTATCTCTATGACAGTTGTATTGGAATAATAGCTCTTAAAACCACGGGAAAAAGTCCATATTGATTTGTTAAAAGATTAATCGTAGTGGCTCAAAACTATTCAGCAAGCTAAGCATAATTTCAAGCTGTTTCACATCATCCGATATGGTCTAGTGGCTAGGATACCTGGCTCTCACCCAGGAGGCTCGGGTTCGATTCCCGGTATCGGAATAACTTTTTGTATTTTTTTTTCTTTTTTAGAATTACACATTTGTACTTTTTACTGGCGCTACACCTGTCTGTCTGGCCGTCTCTTTGTCACTAGGTTATATCTTAAGAACCATAACAATAGATAGCTGAAAATGATACATAGTAACGTGTATTTTACTGGCAGGCTTTTATCAAGATTAAATAGGCTAGTTTTAGCATCATCCTAGCTTACATACATCCAGGCAGGCAGGCAGGGCACAGGCCTCCTCTCAGAATGAGAGGGCTTGGGCTGTACTTCCCACGCGGGCCTAGTGCGGATTGGGAAGTTCGCATACACCATTGAATTTCTTCTCAGTGGATGCAGGTTTCCTCACGATGTTTTAATTCGTACGTAAATTCCGAAAAACTCAGAGGTGCGAGCCCGGACTGGAATCCACGACCCTCTGCTTGAGAGACAATAGGTTAAACCACTAGACCACCACGGCTTCATATTTTTACTTTAAAAAAAAAATTATTAAGTCAAGAAAATAATTGCATATAATTATTTTATTACCGATTCTTGTAGAAGAAAGTTGCATAGTCTAAATTAAATGGGCCTTTGGCGCGATCCTGCATAGATACTCCGAGCGCAGTCTTCTGCACACGTCCCTGTATCACAGATTACTTAATAGTTACTTCGTAACAGATACTGCATCCCGTACAAAATCTTGATACTTACCGCGATTGTAGCCGCAGATTATACTACTCCGTCTCCTTAAGAATGTGTGCGTGCCGACAGTGACAAGGGTTGGCAGTTTGGATTAAAAAAAAAATTCTCTACATGTTGTTTTACCATTTTGTCGGGATAATTGCTATATATTATATCCATGCAAACTTTCTAGCACTAATATTCCCTAAGCTAAGCCACGGACGGACAAAGGGACAGACGGTCATGGCGAAACTATAAAGGTTCCGTTTTTGCCATTTTAGCTCTGGAATCCTAACAAAAAAGGATATTTATTGTAATACGCAGAACACATTGCCATGCTCACAGTACCCTAACGTTATACTAGATACGACGGTCAACTTTTGAACTTCGCATCGTGCCATCCCGCTCACGCTTATAGCTTTTTATAGAAGAGTAAAAGGGACAGCGCGATACGAACTTCCAAATTGTTATATTAGCTATTAATTCTAGCATAGTCATATTAAAGTTTGCCCCTGTTTCACCATTTTCACTTATAAAAGTCCAGGCAGCATATTTTTTCCGTGGAACACGAATGAACGTGCGTCGGCGCGCGCTTGTGACAACCTACTGAAATTTCGATCTTAGCAGATCGTCCCCGCGGTAGGTAAATATCGCGCGTAAGTACATGGTATGCATGAGGCCTGCCTGTATCTTTTTAAAAGTAATTTAAATTACATTTTATATTGCAATTTATGTACTTACCTATGTTTTTTGTTTGTAATGAATGATTTATTTTATTTTCTCTTGAAAAGATGACTTTCTGCCATGTTTCTTACGGCGCATTCTTCTTGGCAATGATGTTCCTTCCGAAAGCGAAAGCGCTGGTAGTTTAAAAAAAGTGACATATGTAAAAGTCCTTTGTGGCCTACTTGCAGAATAAATGTTTTGATTTTTTTTGTTCCATCGCCCTCTGAGTGAGTGAAGAGTAATAAATACAGAATACTTAATGTTTTTTTTTAGGGGTGACGTTGAAATCCACGTGTGCGACGAGGTGAAAGGTCTGAACAAGGACTTCCGGTGTCCTCAGAAGCTGCTGGTGTCCAAAATGGGGTACTTTGCTGACGTCACCGCCGGGCAGCGCCTCGAGGATATGGATATATCCGTGCATTGCGATATACAGGTCGATACAATATACCTAGTGTAATATATACAGCGTGCCCCAAAAGTCAACGATATCCAGGTACTGGGGGGCGAGAGGTTAAGTTATGCCAGTTCTGGAAAAATAAGAAACAAACAATGTCACTTAGTTCAGCGATAATAATCACATAACATCACTTTTTGTATTATGTATCGGATCCTTTCGTCGAATGTTTAATTTGCCAAATGTTTAATTTCCCAAACCTCGATTTTCTCCGCAACCAAAAATTTTTCTCGGTGTAGGTATTATTTTATGGTTTTATAGAATACAGTAGGTTAGGTTAGGGTTGTCTTGTGGCAATTCTGAAAAATATATGGTTTCGGAGAAAATCGAGGTTTGGCAAATGAAACATTTGGCAAATGAAACAATCGACGAAAAATAATTTGGTAAAACGGCAGAGACCCATTATGTATACATAGATTTTTTCGAAAAAATGTCTATTAGCGCATAACTAAATCTGATGAGTCCCGGTCTGGTCTTCAGATCTTCGACTGGCTGATGCGGTGGGTGAAGCGCGACTCCATCCTGGTGGCGGACTGGCCGCTCCTGGACCCTCACAATGTGGTGCCGATCCTGGTATCGGCATCATTCTTGCAGGTAACCGTCATCCGACATACGATGATCGTCATTAGATCATCGCACTTTGAAAAAAATTCGCATCTCAAAATCGATTAAGTATCTTATCTTAATTAGTAAATTAACTTTACTGTTGTGTATGTAGTCAATATAAAGATAAAGGTACCACAAATATAGTGGTGATAGAGTAGAGACACAAGGAACCAACCATAACGAAGTGTATCCGTCTTTGTCCGTCTGGTACTTCACAACACAACTCGACGCGGGTGAATCAACTTTTTGTGTTGTTTAAGGATTTGCCACACTGGATGCGTTCCGCGGTCTGCGGTCAGGTCAAATTGAACGCAGCGTGCATTATGTATGAACAACATTGTCGGTCTCTATAATTTTGTATAGATATGCGATCCGACCGTGCGGTCCGCACAGTGATCGCACGCACGCGTAATATATAGTGACCGTCAATGTTGTTCATACATAATGCGGGCTGCGTTCTATTTGACCGCAGAACGCATCCAGTATGGTCAATCCTTTACTCTGTCTCCGGTTGTCCAAGTGACACTTAATACTGCTGTTGCATAGAAAAATGCTGAGGTTGTCCGAGGGACAACATTTCTGTAACCATAGCAACTGCTGGCACTAAAAAGTTGATTCACAAAAACATTGTTACACTATGCAACGTGCAGATGGAGCCACTCCTGCACGACTGCCTGATCTACTGTCACGCGCACATGAGCGACATCGTGAAGACCTCCACCAACCTGGCCTGCCTCAGCGACGCCTTGCTCACCAGGTAATAAAGTAAACGCACGTAAAACTGGGACCCTGTGAAAAAAGGGTTAAGTCTGCAGAAATTAAACAGCTATTTTCTATTTTATGTGTAAAGGGGGTTAAGTTGAAATGAGCTGTTCAACTTCTGCAGAATTTACCCCTTTTTCACTAGGGCCCCTTAAAGAGCTCTGGGCGGCTAGTGGAGGGGAGATTGCAACTAACAAATCAATGGCGCGACGGCGGCGCGCACGCTTATTCGCCCTCTCCCGCGTACCCCACCGCTCGGTCTATTCCGAATTCCGACTAGTTCCATTATCAGTTCCAGTGATGGAACTATGTACTTAGTTGGACTTTTTTTTCCGAGTAGTTACATTCAACGAAGAGGGTTTCCTTAATGGAACTAGTTGGACTTTTTTTTCTGAGTAGTTACATTCAACGAAATAAAATTAAAACATATGCAATTAATATAATGTGTGCCCTTGCAGGGCGTCATGGACCGACTTATAAAACTATTTAACATCTTTTAAAATGTATAGTCGACCAAGTAAGTGGTTTACCATTTTTTGTGACAGTTCCTACATCAGAATAAAAACAATAAGGCTGATTGACACATTGACTTGTTAGTGAAAATAGCCTTTGATGTCTTAATTCATACATGACACATGACTTTACAGTGAAATAAAAAATAATAATAATAGAAGGTACTTAATTTCAATTCCTTTGCTTATTAAAAAAATGATTTACTTAGTTAGGTACATTCCATTCAGTTCCATTAAATTGACTCTGCATTATTAATGTATTAACTACTTAGGAAAACAAGTAGTCCGGAACTAGTAGGAGGTAACTTCCTTGTCAGGCTGGCTGCCATGTACACGAACGCGGAGCTGGAAGCCATCAGGGACCGGAAGGACAAGATCCAGTCGCGGCTGTACTGCAAGATGATCCTGTCCCTCGCGGAGCCGGTGCCTGAGACCCTGCGCGGACACTACGCCACTCTCGCTACTCTGTTCAAGTGCAACAAGTATGTTACCAAGAGAACATTTTATTTATACTTACAATATAGGCTTGCGTTTGACCACAATCACGCCAGATGGAAAGCGAAGATGAGGCCTACGATGGAGCACGCTTAATTCCACTCCTTAGCTGTACCTACGGTTTATAAAGAAAGAGCGAAAACGCTTTTTGCAGATTTTGACTTTCATTTTGATTTCGACCTGTGGAAGAAAGCAGCAACTTCTTATTCCTTGTGGTCGATTTGATGATTACGAAAAAATTTCTCGTCATCCCAGTCTATTTAAGTCCGACAGTTCGGATCGGGAACTTCACACACACCATTGAATTTCGTCTCAGGTTTGTACGGGTTTCGCACGATGTTTTCTTTTACCATAAAGTCCATGGTTTTCAAATGTAATTTCGCACATCCATTCCTCAAAACTCAGGGAAGCGAGTCTACGAGTCTACTTGAGAGGCCGTAGTATAGGTCGAATCCTCCATGGCCTCTTATGGAAAAATGTAGGTTTTCGAAAAAGGCTCACATTAGAAAAGTGTTTGGTGTACTACATTTAAAATAGTTGGTGTTGATTGCTGGCAGGTGCAATAAGCTGCTTGGTAGGCACATCGCCGAACAGGTGCCCTGCCAGCCAGCCAGCATGCGCATCGACCGACGCGGGAACGTGATATCTTCACACACCAAGTTAGTACCCATGTAGCGAAGAGTAGGTTTACAATGTATCACACAATCATATTGTTTTGAACTTATGCGAGAACTTAAGACATTTTGGGAATTATACATTTAAGGAAAACGGACATTTCAGGCCTGAGCCCTGCGCAGGTCGACCTGCGAGTTTGTGGGAACCAATCTGTGCAGGCGACCGGAGCAAAACCAAAAATCAATTCTTTTTATTGACACCGTACGGTAAACCTTTAACACCAGAACGTCCCCACACACGCTGGTCGACTTGAGCAGGTCACCTGCGCAGGTAATCTCTCCGGCAAACCGTGACGTGTATGGCCAACTTTAGACATTTAAAGTCCCTACCCTTATAATTTTGTTCGTGTTTCACAAATTCCCGGGTCCCCTCCTCAAATGTGTGACGTAATTTGTGGATGGCCGCTTCTCTCTTTCCTCAGAGACCCATCCTGGACCCTGAACGAGTACATAACCTGGCTGTACGGGGAGCTGCGCTCCTGGCGGCGCGTGTACTGGCGGCTGTGGGCTGACTGCCACTTCTTGCGCTGCCAACTCTGCGACAGCTACTTCCCTGCCTACCAGGTTATGACAGGGGTCAGAAGGAGCAAGTCAGGGGTGATGGGACCGAATAACAGTAGGCTTGAATAGAGGGCTTAGGGGTGGGAGGATCAAGGGTGACATTAGGGTTATTGAAAGCAAATGGGATTGAGGATCAAGATGAGGGCATAGGTTGGAAGTCACAAGGGACATATGTAGCTGCACAGGATTAGTTGGTGACCTGGGTTGAGGGGATTATTAAGAATGATATAGAATTAGGTAGGTAGGGGTGACAAGTTATTTATATAATACAAGAAAGGCGTATTATCTACAGTAGGTACAATGCTGGGGATCTAGTGAAAAAGGGGTTAAGTCTGCAGAAATTAAACAGCTATTTAATGTGTAAAGGGGGTTAAGTCAAAATCAGCTGTTCAACTTCTGCAGAATTAACCCCCTTTTCACCAGAGCCCTTGACATTCTAATTTGTTTTAGAAAAAATTACCTACTTAGTGCCAAGTTTCTTGCGGCGCATTCTTCTTGGCAATCATTATCTTTCCGAAAGCGCTAGACTTAAAAAAACACATGCAAAAGAGCCCTCAACGGCCTACTTACAGAAATAAACTTTGGATTTTGAAGAGGCGAAACATCAAGGACAAGGGTTGGTGTAATTGCTGGTGTAGCTGACGTAGTAACCGAGCTGGCTTTTGAGCATAACACGGACCGCAGGGCGCAGAACGCATCCAGTCTGACCAGTCTCTCGAGGTTCAAAGGGCTGACAGTGTGTTTCCACAGATGGAGTGGTGTTCCCACCACGAGCAGCCGGCGCACATGTTCGCGCTGGACGGGCGGCCCCCGCTGCCGGCCGGCCGCTACCCGTGCTGCGGCGAGCGCGCCTACCGCTTCGAGACGCTCACCCGCAACACGGTATTGCCCACGCGTGGGGAGCCCACATGTAACCATATAGCCAGAGGACTAGTGGAGTGGTCGCTTAGTCATCAGGTTGCGAGGGACGCCGAAATTTGGTGCAAAACGCGAATTTTCATAAGGTTTTTGAATGGAAAGAGAAAGAAAGTGAAAACATGGAGAGAAAAAAATGCGATATTTTGTCATGGTCCTAGTCCTAAATCAGCAAACTGCCGGTCTTGCGAACGGCGCTGACCTTTTGGGACCAACAGGTCATCATACATGGAAAATACAATGAAAACAAAGTCTAAAAGAAACGAACTAGTCTGAAGGGTTCGGTGCTAGCATCTTGCCAACGCGAATAAACAATTTCAACCGTCGAGCCGCTGGCAACCGTCGAGGGGTTGGCACTTGGCAGGTATTGACATGTTGGCAGCCGTTGACGCGTTGAGAGCCGTCGAACAACAGCGAAGCTTGGTGTTGTAGCTTGCCGCGTTCGCTATTTTGTTATCGTTGAAATAGTAATGAAATGATTCGAGTTGTGTAAATAATATCCACGGTGTTTTTTTTATTATCAAGAACTGCAATTGATATAGGTCAGTGAGATATAAATAGATAAAGTAACTAGATACCCAACCCTTTGTACTAGTAAACCACCAAATACCAGTAATACACCGTTTTCTCTTAGCCGAAAGTTTCTGTACAAAGAGTGCCGACGATGACAACCGCAAATTTATACATTGACAGCAGCCTTCAACGCGTCGACGGCTGGCTAACAAAATAGGTAGAAAAAGGTGTTTGTATTAAAATTGACACTAGGAATCCATGACCAAAGAAATTAACAACCCTCCCCCCCCCCCCCGTCATGGTACATGGTACTTCCAAGGTCCCACCCGCAAGAAATTTTGAAACAAAGTCCGTCGAAGACAGTGCCGCAGCTAGGCAAATCGGGGCCTGATGCAACAAAGAAATCGTGGCCTCATTTGCAGTTGTTATTGACTAAAAATACAAAATAAATACATTGTACACTACAGGCATGCAGGGCACAAAAATAAAGCTACATAAGTACTAACTTCAACCTAATGAAGTAGACATCAACAAAAGAAAGGCAAAAAAGGAGTAACCTAGTAAAGTTAGGTGGGAAAATTTGCGTTTCCGAGTTAGGTTAGGATCCGAGGGCTCCCTAAACGTGAGGACCATCTGTGCGCGAAGGCCCCAGAGCAAGGCACCGCCTAGTTCTCAGATAACTTCACCACTGATCGAAGGCAAGCTACGTGACTGAGCTTAGCGTTTATCCCCGTGTGGTCCAGGGTTGCCAGTTCCGGGAGCACGTGCCGGACGAGCGGCTGCCGGGCGACGCGGCCGTGATGGAGCTTTACAACAAGTTCCGCGACATGATCGCCATGCGCCCGCCGCAGCTCATGTACCCCGAGCGGCTCACGCGCCTCGTGCCACGAGGTCAGTCCCAACTCCCAACGACGAAGAGCATGTATTTATTTATTTATTTATTTATTTCTCATGGAGAATCAACAGAGATAGAAATATGACAAAACAATTATTGTAACGAAGTTAACAAAAACAGTGACTTAAATCTAACTCCTTAACAATTCTCACAAAACATATATGGTGTTAACTAAAATTAACTTACTTAATTAAAATAACACTTCCTTACTGTATCATTCAAATGCGACAAAAGAAAACAACAGTGATACAAAGAACAAACACAAAAAAAAAAAATAAAAAAAAAATACAACGGGCAAATCTATTGTTAGGCGTCTAATGGGGAATTTGATTGGGCACTATCTTAAAAACTTGAGTTCTGAACTGTTTCATGGACGTGTTGAAGATGTCGACAGAAACGAGTGACTTATTATACGCAGTAGCAGTAGGTGGTGAAACAACTTTTTCGTGTTGTTTACTCTGTCTCCAGTTGTCCAAGTGATATCTTCATACTGTTTCATAGAAAAATGCACATATTTTTGTCTCCTGGACAACATAGGATAGGCCCAGGAGACAAAATTGATTGATTGAAAACGTTGATTCACTCAGGTACGGGTGTGCCACACATGGTGTCCGTAAGCGTAGACAGCAATTGTTTCGTCCATGCCGAGACCGTTACGGTCACGTTATGCTACGGTGTAGTGGGCAGGTCATTCTCAAGAAACAAACCCTGAAGAAGTCTCGGAGAGGGGTGAAATACAGTTTAAGAGTATTAATATTAGAGGTGGTGGTTTTGGATGTGAGCGAAGAATGGCGGAAAAATACTTAAACCGCACGCCTACAAATATCCAACGCACTCGCGGCTATTTTGCACAGCTTGATCGCACACTTCACGGAGGAGCAGTATCTTATGTCACAGAACAGTCTTCTATGTTACGCGAAAATAGCAGGTACCATTGGATATTCTATGTCCAGCAGAGCCGGGTGACGACAGCGGCGGGCGGCTCCAGTGCAAGGAGGTGTTCTGGTGGGAGGGCATCCAGCTGGCGCCGGCGCGCGCGCCGCTCGGTCTGCTCGGGAAACTCTACACCAGCGACACCAAGTTCAACCGTGAGCTGTTCATACTGTCTAAGAGACTAGGGACTACGAGTCGGTTTCATCTAGTATGAAAGAAATCGCTCAAGTCGCTCACTAAGGGTTTCCGTACCTTTGTCATTTCATTATGAAAGATCGAGTAAAAACGTTGAAAAACACTGTTCATAATTGTAAGAGTACAATTTTAATATTTACAAGATTTTATTTTGGCATTTATTATTTGATGTTATATGACGTACCTATTTGAAAATTTCTAGTAAGTATCTGTCTATTAAGGTTTTAAAGATATAAGCCCTAAGACAGACTGAGTAACATAAGTATGGACAGACAATGGATCCTTAATAATAAACTCCCATTGGTACGGAATCTTGAATAATCGCTTTGCTCCGAAAAACTATATTTTCTTTCATACGAGATGAAAACGTCGTTGTAAAGTAACACCGAGTCAGAATTTATAGTGCAAAGGTGCGATAAAAAAGGAATAAATACAAAACACAGCACGGTATAACTGGTGCCATGATGGCAACGGCAGAGGCAACGGCAGCCGTCGATGCGTTGGCAGCCGTCGATGGCAGCCGTCGTCGCGTTGGCATCCGACCAATAGTGACGTCGTTTGTAGTTATAGTGCGTGCGCATTATCGTTAAACTTCAAAGTCCAAAGAGTATTGCAGTATTAAAATAGTATAATAAATACATAATTTTTTTCTTGGGAACCCATTTTGCAACTGACAATTACGCATGCGGTTAATGTACGTCCCAGTACTGTGCAACCAAATTCTTATGCAATACACTAATTATCAGGGCATTAGTGATACATTCCAGCCTGTCGTATCAGAGATATATGGACAATAATCTGTTAATTTTCATGTTTTACGTACAATAAAGAGTTTTACATACATACATACAATAATCTCACCCTAGGATTGCAGCCGCAAATAATGCGACAACAGCGGCCGCCAGCCAACGCAATGACGGCTGCCGACGATAAGTGGCAACGGCTGCAATTGCCTTTGCTGTAGGCAACATGCCACGGTTGTATGTTAACAGTTCTTACGAAGGCCACCAAGTTCCGCTAAAATTGACTCGTCATTTATATTATCTATGGTTCGGATCTTACATTGGCAATGTGTCATACACAAAATTCTAATTCTATAAAAAATGCTGTACATTACGCTCCTTCGGCAACACTGTAGCCGTGTGCAATTGTGCACTGGGACAGGTTCAAAAATTGCTCATCTGAAAGTAATTTTTGTCCCTTCCGTTGATGAGCTTCTAAATTTTGATTGGCGTTTAATTTGTGTACATACACGATGAATATACACTCGGCGTCACGGTTATCGCACTCCCACGGATTTCTGTGTCATGCCGTTATAAACCTTAGCAGTCTTAAAGGTAAAGTATGGGTGTGCGCATTCATATGAAAGGTAATTCAATCCTCTATTTAATAACAATGCAAAATCGGTAAAAAAAGCAATAAAAGTTATAATGATAAGAGTTATATTCGCTTGAAAGCAATATCCGTAGATGTGCGATTTCCGTGACGCCGAGTGTAGATATTATTACGGTCCGGCCGCGAATACGCACGACCAGCGGCCTAAAGCCTCATTTAGACAATGGGAGAAATACCGTCCAAGTTGCAATACATTGCCGTCAATAACGGATTAGTCACGAATAGCAATGTAACAAAACCCGCAGTCTAAACGCAGCTTTAGGGTAAACCAGCAATAGAATAGAAGAAAGGGGTTGGAAAGGCCTAAGTGGGTCACAGGCGCCGCAACTGTGAGCGAATGTCAACTCCAAATCGGTCGGCACAGATTTATTGCTACATCGTTACAATACAATGTGTAGCAGGCATAAGGTATTACCATTTGACAACGCTTGCAAGACATTCGAATTTGGACCGTAAATGTTGCTAATATGTATCGGCTTTGATTTCTGCTTGACGGCAAATATATTGCCTGCCAGTATCGATTTAAAGGCCACAACAAACCGCGAGCGCGGGGCGCCCACGGAGCGTGCCCAGCGCGGTCAATAACACTGAATTAAATCCGGTGTGCCGCGCTGCCGCTGTGTGGTCACTCTATATATATTTGATTCAGTGTTATAGAGCGCGCTGGGCACGCTCCGTCGGCGCCCCGCGCTCCCGGTTTGTGTTGTCTGCACATGCCATACTATTGCTGCGTTGGCTTGAGAATGCAGCTGTGTGCGTAATGCTTAATCGCATTGCTAATGTAAAAGCAGTCATCCACGGCCTCGCGGTCTCTAAATTTGTGGCGCGTCCATCATAGGGCCTCGCAAAATATATCTTGACCAAGTTGACCACACAAAACTTAGGTCCGCGCTGTCACTGCTAACGTTGCAACTTGCAGTGTCAACGAGCAACGACCGGCAAGCACAGTGCTGTGCAAATTGGATTGGATATGAGAATCCTCTTTCTTCTATATCGTGATAAATGCTGGCGTTGCCAGGGTCAGGGCCGATGGCCTAGCTAGGGCCTAGGGCATAGATTCCCAACCTTTTATGGACCACCGCCCCCTTTACTGTTTATGTCTGTGTGTCTATTATCTCAATTTTTTTTTCTCTCTCTCGCTCGTGCTATTTTTGACCCGCTGCCGCGCGCCCCCACTAAAATCTCCAGCGCCCACTAGAGGGCGGTATCGCCCCCGTTGGGAACCTATAGCCTAGGGTTATAGTCTTTCTTTCTTTCTTTTATTGAGAAACTAGTAAGACAGTCCTGGCTCAGCGTTCTTTTATGAGTGTAAGCTGGTGTAAGCACACCTTGCCGAAATCACGCCGTGATTTCTGCGTGATTACGCTTCCAATACTGTAGCCGCGGAACTTCGATTACGTCCGACTGACGTTCGGCGGTCAATCACGCCAAAACGTGACGTAATTTTGGCAAAAGTATTGCTAGTGATTGAAATAGCATAGCATTGCAGGCGTAATCACGCAGAATTTCTATAGCGTAATTTCCGCGCTTGTGGTGTGTCATACCGGCCGGATACTTACTTCGGGACGTAAAATTAGCCGCGAGACCTCGGTCGCGTATCCTCAGTACTTCGGACTTCGGTCAGACTTGTACAGTCAAGTGCAAAAATATACATCGATGTAATAAGAGAAAATATAAGAGCTAAGGGGCATATTTAAGAGCAAGTAGGTAGAAAGCATTTTTATTTTTTAAAAAGCCATGTTGGCCTAGGACAGACAAGCTATGGCCTCTCAAGCAGAGAGTCGTAGTTAGGTCGGGCTCACACCTCTGAGTTTTTCGGTATTTATGTGCGAAGTTATATGGGGGGGGGGGGGGTATGCTTGGGGCACCCCGTCAAAAACTTAGTAAAAAAATAGATTCTTTGAAATATTCGAGCGCGTCAGATGTTGATAATTAATTTGATACTCCAGCGTGCCACAGATAATAAATGTATGATAATCTGCCACTTTGCATGGTGGGGGTGGCCATACGGAAGGGCGCGCGTCAGGTTTTCATAGGGGTGTTAATTCCAAACACTGACAATTTGGAAGTGAAATGTGCATTGTTCTGCTAATAATTAACCACCTTATCTTAATCTGACGCGCTCGAGTATTTTAAAGAATCATTTTTTTACAAAGTATTTTGACGGGGAGCCCCAGGCAAACCCCCCCACATGAAGTGCATATTCAATGGGGGTACTCTAGAGGGTGTAAGGTATCCCCCCGTATATTTCTGCCGCGCTCGAGTAACTTCACAAATCCCCTCTTGGGCTCCCCTACTAAAACTACGGTGAAGGGAAAAATCGTATGGGAACATATTCAATGCAAGAGCTCTCATTTTGAGAGCCCTGTGCCCTGTGACGTACAGTCGACAAAAGCGAGGCCTGCCCAGTTTCAAAACAAATTTGCTTGCAGCCGTTTAAGTTCATTGGTATGGATTGGTATGGACAATTGGACAGATGTCTAGCCACTGCAAGCAAAATGGACATTTAAGGTGTCAAGGCGACCTTTTTGTCGATTGTACGTACATTAGGCTGGCATGACGGTATTTTGTCACTTGACTGTGCGTGTGCGGTAACGGGTGCGCGCACGCAGCGGGCGCGCGGCCCGGGTCGCCGGCGCTGGCGGCGCCGCGGGCGTCCGCCGCCTCGCTGGCGGGGAACTGCTCGGCCGCGACGGTCCCGGACAAGCCCAAGCCCGGCGACACGCCGCGGAAGGTAAGCTGCGGGGGGTTGTGGTGTGGCGACTAACTGACTTCAAACCAAACTGACTGTCGTGTCGGCCGCCGAAAGTGAGCAAACGCTAAGGCAAGTTTAGACAGGGTCAGTAACGACTTCGAATTCGAGACAAGTCAGCGCTGACCCGAGAAATACCCAATGTAAATTGATTTGAAGTCAGTACAGCGGTGAGGGTCAGCGCTGACTTTCAATTTACATTGGGTATTTCTCGAGTCAGCGCTGACTTGTCTCGAATTCGAAGTCAGTTACTGACCCCGTCTACGTAAACCTGCCTTTACGCAGTTTATTGTATTTCCATAAGTACATATTCAGTTTTTCGTTCACACCTAACCGACAATAGGTACGTTATTACGCGATGCGTAGACGCTGACATAAAATACCGTACAATACAAATAACGTTTACACTGGGGCTCACAGTGAGCCTGCTCACATTCGGCGGCTTACAGTCAGTTGGTTTGAACACGCCTTAGTCTCGTTCATTATTTATGTACTTAGGTACTTAACTCAAAAGCAAAAGGTAAGTCAATAGCAAGTAACAGATATAATACCTAATAGGGATGTTGACACCATAAAACAATAATATAGCCTACTTAAATAGCAAATAAAACAAATTTGACTTTGACTTTAAGTACAAACAATTATTTTAGCCGTGAAAACCAAATTAATTTTTAATTAATTGCAAAATTACATTTTTAGCTGCTTTTAAATAAATAAATAGGTACTTAGTCGAGTAAATGGGCATTGAGGTGACATCATTGACATCATAACTAGCTATTGCCATACAAAATGTATGGTAAAATCGCGTTTTGCCAGCTCATAAAAAGTGCGTCAGTCCATTGGTGTTGTCTTCATCCCTATAACTTAGCGTTTTCCAGCGTTACCTATTTGTAAATATATTGGTGGATTTGAAAATGCAGCACTAGTTTAAGTAAATATAGAAAAATAGTTAGGTAAGTAAGAGTATTAAGTAGCTTAGGTTATTGGATATGCACTGCCACAGTTGCCACACGCAATTTTAAATTTCATCATTCGAAGTTGAGAAAGCGTTGTGGTGATTATTTTGATCTACACAGTATAGTGTGGTACACTAGTAGTATAGGTACCACTTAGTTAGTACTTCATACGTAAGTAAGCCACCTAGGTATCATAGTGTAATATACACGACTTACGTAGAAAAAGAACAATGCTGTGTGCTTATTCACTAAGTATGATTTAGTTTTAGTGTAAACCTACAAAAAGCACTAGAGCATATTATCATGTGTGTAAAAGTATATGCTGTTTTCACTGAATAATTGATACAAAATATTCTATTTGAAATTACAGTATTTTCTATTAGAGTACCTAAGTAGTAGTTACGTACGTTACAAAACTTCTTGAAACTGACAGGATTTAGGTATCTAGTATGAAAAATTACAAAGAAAGAATATTTATTCCGTAAATTAGCAAGAAATGGTTCTACATACGGCCAGCGCATGTCTTTCGTAGGGACCATATTACAAGCTTTTATTTAGATAGCTCAGCCCGTTTGTTTTATTCTTGGGTCAAATCTTAAGAAGTCGAATTTGACCCACATCCAGTGGTTGGATTCACCTGAAATTTGGTATACTTATGTAGGTTGGATGACAATGCAAGTACAGTCAACAAAAAGTACAGTCAGCTAAAAAGCTTGCTTTAAAAATGAAATTTTTGTATATTTATTTTAGTACCTTTTACACCCGTTTTATATCGTACCTGCCTACTTAGGCTTGATAATGTTGTGTTAACGAACATTCACCACGAAGAAAGGCTCCCCGGGCGGTGGAGATTCGCCGGGCTGCGAGCAGAGCAGCGAATCGGAGGACAGCGAGCAGAGCTCGGGCAGCGCGCGGAGCGACGAGGACGCGCCGCGCCGCCGAGACGCGCACGCGCCGGCGCCACCGCCTCGTGCCAGGTACACGCCACTAGTAGGGATGCAAAGTTATACTAATATATCGATATATCGGTCTAGTACGCCGATATATCGATATTTTATCGATATTTCTCCTTTTTTAAAGGCTTATTAAAATTAGTTGTAGTTTTATAATAGCCCCTCTACACGATGGGCTATGATGGTGACCATTCGCTGTACAATACTCTCGTATACGGCTTATTCCATTATGCTCCCACTCTCATGATCCCAATTATTTTTTTTGAGTTCATTAAGCTCCCACTATGTGTGGGATTCAAAAACTCCTCCATCACATCCATAGACACACAATCACCACAGATTACATACAACAATAGATTAAAGTAGAAAACAGAGTAATTTCTATAGACTTCAGTATTGCCAGTAACAGCATTTTATTCGATTTTGTGGGTATTTTAATTTGGGCGGGTTTTTCGATATTTCGTTACGATATTGGGTTTTATTTCGATACTGATATATCGATATCGATATCGACGCCTAAATATATCGATATTTATCAGTTTTCCGATATATCGTGGCATCCCTAGCCACTAGCCGCGTGGACGCGCCGCCTCGTACCAGTAGGTAGCACACTCTAGCGCTTGAGTCCCCCCCCCCCCGTGGCATATACAACGTGCCCACCAGGTGTCCGCGAGAGTCGAACCACGCATTCCTGAGGCCATATGGAGTTTATGGAGTAATAAATGTTATGTGAACCTAGGTCGAATTATGCTTTTGAACTTTTTTATTTTTTCATCTATGTCTATACATATAATAAATCTGTAACAAGTCGGTGTCTGTACATTGAAGATATTTGAGAAAAACTGTCACTAGGGCTATTTATTAGCGCAATAGAACCCGAAACAATGATTTTTAGAATTATTGTCTGTTTGTCTGTGCGTTTGTGCGCGCTAATCTCAGAAACGGCTTAACCTAGAAGGATGCGGTTTTCACTGATATGTTGGTATTTTCTTGGATTAACATTTAGTGTTTGTTTCATTTCAATCGGTTCACAAATAAGAAAGATACGTCTATTTTAAAAATTTATCGAACAGTTTTTAGAAGAATTAATAAGCTGAGGAGTTTGTTTGTTAGTTGTTTGAACGCGCCAATCTCAGGAACTGCTGCTCCGATTTGAAAAATTGTTTCAGTGTTAGATAGCCCATTTATCGAGGAACACCAATAGGATCACGCTAACACCAATAGGAGCGGAGCGGAGCGGAAGAATGTTTCAAAATCAGGGGTTTTTGAAGTAAAACTTCTATAGGCACGCTTGACTTGGGAGTACGGTGGTGAATGTGAACGCGGGTGTGGGGGGGGGGGGGGTTGGGAGGGGGTGAGGGGGGTTCCGGGGGCGGGTAATTTTTTTTATATCGAGGAACTAAGGAGAGCCATAATTGATGAAAAACAAATTTGATAAAAAAAATAAGCTGCCCAAATTACTAATTCCACGCGGACGGAGTCGCGGGCAAAAGCTAGTACATAATAAATACGTAATCCCAGCACCTCCACCACTTTCATAGTAAAATTAAAACATAAAAATGGAAATATCTCAAAAACTAAGCATATTTCGACCTCATAGTGAAAATAAACGGATCACTCACGTCTTAAAACGAGTTTAACTCGACATGTTTCGAGCTAATCCGTAGCCCTTCCTCTCGGAGTCGCTGTGACGTGCGACTCCGAGAGGAAAGGCTACGGATTAGCCCGAAACATGTCGAGTTAAACTCGTTTTAAGACGTGAGTGATCCGTTTATTTTCACTATGAGTGAGTCTCACGGTAGTTTCATGTTTAAAATATTTCGACCTAGTTTCAGATAATGTATTACTCCATATGGCCTCAGGAATGCGTGGTCAGACTCTCCCGGACACCTGGTGGACACGTTGTATGCTCCCAAGGGGCAGAGAGTGTATAGCCCTTCCTGCTTGTTGTGCCAGAATAAATGGAACCTTTCCAGACGGCGAGTCGCGGGCAAAAGCTAGTATACCATACAATTATTATAGCTAAACCTTAAATCAGTCCTCGCCCGCAGGATACAGAGGCGCGGGGGTAGACGACAAAGGAGGCCGAGAGGGGTGCGGGCGGCAGGCACGAGGCGCGCTCGCCGCCCGCACCTCTCTCAGCCCCCTTTGTCGTCCTACCCCCAGCCCCTGTAACGCGCGGGCGAGAACTCATTTAAGCGGTTTAGCGGTACATTTAGATTCTCGCTTCGCACCTCGCATGGCACCCAATACGTATAGAAAACGAGTTCCGAGTCGCGTCTATTATAAAATCCTTTGACCTACGCCTCGTTCGCACGTGCTTCTCGTGACTTGCCTCGCGACTCGTCTCGTTACTTCGCGCGTGAGTAGCCTGCAATACATGTTGGTCGAGCTCAGTGACTCGTCTCGTTACTTCGCGCGTGAGTAGCCTGCAATACATGTTGGTCTAGCTCAGGCCAACACTAGCGGAGGCAAATTAATACAAGGCAAGTGTTACTGCCTACACTTTCGACCAACCGCGTAATGGCGCGCTGACAAACATGTGGACACTATTGGCCGAGTGCGCGCGAGCGCCTTTGATTTGTGAAAAAAAACCGACAGCGCTCCGAAGTGCGGCAAGTGGTCGCGAGCGACCGCAAGTTCTGACAAGCTACGCCAAATGAGTTCTATACACGTTGGGGCTTGACTTTAATCGGCTAACTAGGCGAGCGACACCGAGCGATGGCAAGACAATGCAAATATACCTACTGTCTATACGTTGGTATTGGCCTTCACTCGGCGACGCTCGGCCAACATGTATTGCAGGCTTAAGGTTATAATAGTGATTGGTTCCGCAGCAGCCGCCGCGCGCGCGTGACGGGCCGGCAGTGGGTGAGCTCGCTGTCGGCGCGCAGCAACCAGGACGGGCAGCGCCGCTTCGAGGAGCGCGCCGCGCGCCAGATGCGCGCCGCGCTCGCCCGCCGCGCCAGCGCCGCGCCCGCCAAGCCCAAGACGCCGCCCGGTGAGTACCGACACCACACTCTGCAGCGCACAGCAACCAGGAACTGAGTACCAGGACGGGCAGCGCCGCTTCGAGGAGCGCGCCGCGCGCCAGATGCGCGCCGCGCTCGCCCGCCGCGCCAGCGCCGCGCCCGCCAAGCCCAAGACGCCGCCCGGTGAGTACCGACACCACACTCTGCAGCGCACAGCAACCAGGAACTGAGTACCAGGACGGGCAGCGCCGCTTCGAGGAGCGCGCCGCGCGCCAGATGCGCGCCGCGCTCGCCCGCCGCGCCAGCGCCGCGCCCGCCAAGCCCAAGACGCCGCCCGGTGAGTACCGACACCACACTCTGCAGCGCACAGCAACCAGGAACTGAGTACCAGGACGGGCAGCGCCGCTTCAAGGAGCGCGCCGCGCGCCAGATGCGCGCCGCGCTCGCCCGCCGCGCCAGCGCCGCGCCCGCCAAGCCCAAGACACCGCCCGGTGAGTATAACGACACCTTAACTTTAGGCTGTGTTCAGACCAAACTGACTGTCAGCCGCCGAAAGTGAGCGAGAGTTACGCAGTTTATTGTATTTCCATACATACTTATTCACTTTTTCGTTCACACCTAACCGACAATACTATATTACGTTTTTTCATATTAACACTGGGGCTCAGTCAGCCTACTCACATTCGGCGGCTGACTATTACGTTTGGTTTGAACACGGCCTAAGGGCCTACCGAGCTTTTCGCGCTAATCGATTTTGGGTGGGTGATTTCGATCGTGGGGAGGCACGATGGCTCAAGATAGGTTGGTTGGACTGCGCGTGTTTTTGGGTATTTTCATCTTATAACTAAAACAAATACATATTTCATAAATGTAGCAAGTAGGGGTCTCTGCCGATACGGGGCCCCTAGGTAGATTCCTATTCTACCTAATGCTTAATCTGGCCCTGTCTTAAATACTAAGTTATTGTGTTTTCAGGCGGCGTGTACGCGCGTTTGGAGGCGGAGTGGCGCGAGCGGCACGGGCAACGAGCGCGTGCCGCGCTCTCGGCCCGCCCGCGCGCCGCACCCAAATACAAGTGAACGCTGCAATCGCACTATAGCGGAACCTAGTGTGGAGTAGCCAATTATAAAGTGCGAGATAACTGTGGTTTTATTAACTAGATGGATTCAAATATGACCACAGAAAGATATCGAATGGTCTATTTTTTAAAAGCTGGTCCTTTTTCGGTATAGTTGACCAAGAAATTCCTTTACCAATCTAAGTTTCAAAGGCAGTTGTAAGTGAAAATGTTCTGTAACGTACATGTTGTGTGGCAGGGCACCGTCGAATAGCAATGGTGTGACAACCCGGTGTGACGACCAGTCTGGCCCCAAAGCATTAAAGAACATTTTCACTTGCAACTCAATATGTGACAATCAGCTGTTTTTTTTCTGATGTAGGAACTGTCATATAAAAAATATAAAGCACTAAAAGGCCACAACATACCGGGTGTCCATCGCGGTCACTAACATTGGATCAAATACGGTGTGCCGCGCTGCCGGTGTGTCACCGTATATTTGATTCAGTATTATAGAGCGCGCTGGGCACGCTCCGTCGGCGCCCCGCGCTCCCGGTTTGTGTTGGTCTTTAGTCGACTATAATACATGGCGATAAAATTAGTCTCTACTGACCACAAAAACGCCGCTGTTTGTTGCATTCTGCGGAGTCCTAGAGTAGACAAGATAATATATGGAGTGCATAACTCGTGTCCTAATGTAATTTACCGTAAGGGCACGAATCACCTCGTCACGCATCCGTGGTCGACAATTGCAGCTCTTATTTTAACCCTTTTCCACGCTACAGCAAAATTGATCACTGTGTTGTATTGTTTACATATATAGGAATAATTTAAAAATTAATCATACTTTAAACAAATTCGATTAATTTTCTACCATATTGCAAAAGGAGCAAGGTCGAATATTTGTGTGGATTTAGGGTATGCGCGCACGAGCAACTTTTGTCTCCGCGACTATTTTATCAAGTCTGGGTTAGTATGGAAGTGCGCGCACGTAGCACCGCGACTCCCGGGATACAAATACACATAACACAAAAAAAAAATCGCCCTGCGACTAAGTAGCTCGTGCGCGCATACCCTTATGTGGTCGCTAATTATGCACTATGTCTGGAAAAGGGTGAACCGAATCCTGAGACAAAAAGGGCCGATCGCCATACAATACCATCGAGATTTCTTTCTAATTCTATACTGCGTTTTTAGCATTACAAATAGGGTAAACAATCTCGAGTCATTTTATCGAAATCGCTTAAAAATAGTTACAGTAAAATTACATAAAGTTTACCACTGACAGATGGTTTGCCTTAATTTAATATTCAACTTTAACGTCCTACAAATAAAGCCAATTTTAGAATACTGTTACCCACGTTTGCAGATTTTGTAATAGCTACTTTATTTGTATGGTATTAATGTTGGAAATTAAATGAAGGCAAGCAATCTGTCAGTGGCAAACTAAAAGTAAACGTATTGTACAGTCAGCGTCAAATAGTTCGTGACACCCAAAGTGGCCAAAAAGTTAGCAACACTGCCTTATTCCAACTGTAATAAAGACGTGTTGCGAACTATTTGACCACTTTGGGTGTCACAAACTATTTGACGCTGCCTGTACTATTACTTATGAAACCAAAAGAATGTAAATGACCATATAGGCATATAAGTAATTGCTAATTGTTACATATTTGCAGTGATTTATTTTTCAAGTGTCAATAAAAAAAACATGCCAAAATCGCTTACCTTCTACCTAATGCTAAAAAAAAAAACGTATAATGTGTCCCCAGTAAAAATGAAAAGCCAGCGTTCGTCAACGTTCTTTATTGACATAAAACTTAGTCTAGAAGCGCATCCTGTGCGGGAACTGCGAGGAGCGGAGCCCGAAGGCCGCCTTGAGGTACCCGCGGAGCGCCTTGCGGTCTGCGCGCGCGCTGACCGCCTTCAGGATCGCCTCGTCAACAAGCTTCTGGTCGCTCTTGCGCTGCTCTGATGGAACGTATTTCTGGAAATTAAAAAAAAGTTGTTATCCTAGAATGGATTGAGGCCGGATGAAGCCTAGATTGAAAAGTTATTTTCATGGGATTACGCTTGTTACAGTACGAATTTTTTGAACCTTTCACTTTTCGAACAAAGCCATTGTATTCTATAATGTCTTCAAAGTCAAAGTCAAATCTTTTTATTGTAGACTGTGGGTACATAATATACAGCAGTTGTTAAACTTATTAGAGACGTGCCGCCACAATCAGCCAGTTTTGGCATACAATATTTTAATAAAAAATATTTATAATATTTTAAATTGAAGCTCGCCGAGATATATTTATATTGCGAGTTATGTCAGTGCCTTAAGTACGTTAAATATATTGATTATTATCTATTAAATGTAATTATTCATAAATAGAAGTTATTATTACAGATACGATATTAGTGAGTAATCCTCAGTTTAAAATGAACGGAAATATAAGACAAAATAGCTCTTCGAAATAACGACTTTATTATTTACAGTAAAGTTCATTTTAAATGAAACTTTGCTTTTTTATTTTGGCTGTTTTGGGTGCATGTCAACAACGCATTAAATTTTGAAAAATATAATCTGCCAATAAAGTTACTCTCTACTGTAAATAATAAAGTCGTTATTTCAATGAGCCATTTTATCTTATATTTCCGTTAATTTTAAACTGAGGATTATGCACTTGAGGACATAATAGAATACAATGGCTTTGTTCGAAAGATGGGCTGTTAACGAGACCGGGACACCTCAAAAAATTCGTACTATACACCGTGAAATTTTAGTGGTTGTTTTCCCGAAACGAGGTGCTTTAGTATCGATTGTACAATCGATTTATAATTACTATTTTGACTAGAGTCAAAAATCCAATTGTGAAAAACGAAAGTCGAAAATGACCGCAAACCAATAGTAACGCTTCGTTGGTACCTAACCTATCGTACGATCGTACGCTACTTGTACCAACGAAGCGTTACTATTGGTTTGCGGTCATTTTCGACTTTCGTTTTTCACAATTGGATTTTTGACTCTAGTCAAAATAGTAATTATAAATCGATTGTACAGTCGAAACTAAATCACCTCGTTTCGGGAAAACAACCACTAAAATTTCACGGTGTATATTTGACTGCTCTAATTACTAACTTCGTATTATAATACGTTGTCCATGACGACTATTCACTTTTGTTCTTTTAATAAAGGAAAGGAAGTATTTTGTTAAATAATAAAAGCGAAAAAAAGACTAACGCGCGGGCGAGGACTCATTTAAACGGTTCAGCTATAATGCTTGATATTAAAATAGCAAAATACCTCTTTCTTGGTGGCAAAGATGTCCTCTCCCTGTTTACGCTTGACACTTCGCTTGGCGGACTTCTTGTTCTTCTTGAAGTAGGCGTCGTCGAGGTGCGCCGGCAGCGAGAACCCGCTGAGGTCGATGCGCGTGGACGTGCCGATCACGTAGCGCTGCGGGATGCGGCGCAGGGGGCACGAGTTTAACTGGAAACGGAAACTTGTCATTAGCACGTTGAACGCCGTGCAAAAAAGCCTGATGTTCCATTCAAGCCGCTGGGGACACGTGTGAGCGACCGTGTGCTGTACCATTCGGGCCACGGAGGTCACAGGTGAGCCTTCGGCCGGTCGGACTTCAAACATTTTTTACAGGCCACACAGTACAGATGCCGTGCAAAAACGATAGCGAGGTGAGCCGCGCGGCCCTGCAGAACAATTTAGTCGGCTAGGTTTTCGCGTAAGGCAAAAGACTTGGAAATTTTTACGATTTTCGCCACTATGGTAGGGTTGTGCTGAAGTTGACCAAATAAAGTAAATATTCCGATTATATTACTCAGTTGCTAGTATGTTTTTTTTATTAAAATTTTATAAATAATAAAAAAACGTGTGGCGCGGGGTGAGCCGCCCCGACTGACCCCGCGCCCCCCGCGGAAGGAATCATGTATTTCTTTACGTTTAGGCCACGGAGGTCGCATGTGCGCCATTTTTAATTATCACCTGTTCCTTGTAGGAGTACCAAATATCATATTTCTAATCAATTAATAACATAATGCGATTTTTGACGATTTTGGTGTTTTACAAGGGGCCCAAACGGGTGGACTCAGAAGGCCCACATGTGGGCCGCGTGGCGTTCAACGTGCTAGATATGGAGGTATCCTGTTATCTCGCCTCATTCGTTTTTCGTTTAATTCTTATTTCGACTCATTCTGTATTCGTTTTTGTCTTGTTCGCTATCCATCACTATCTTTTTTGGTCAAATTCTGCAACTTGTCTATCTCTTAATACGTCTTATTTGTTTTTCGTCACGGTCTTGGGCACATTCGTCGTTCTTCCCTTTCGTTTTTTGTCTCATTTACTTATTCACCAAAATTATTTTGACACATTTGGTGCTGGTAAATAAATGTCGTAAGTAAATGAGACAAAAGACGAAAGGGAAGAACGACGAATGAGTCCAAGACCGTGACGAAAAACGAATAAGACGTATTAAGAGATAGACAAGTTGCAGAATTTGACCAAAAAAGATAGTGACGGATAGCGAACAAGACAAAGACGAAAACAGAATGAGTCGAAATAAGAATTAAACAAAAAACGAATGAGGCGAGATAATAGGATACCGATCAATATGGAGTAGATAGTGGATGGACTTTGCAGGGGCTGCCCTGCTATCAGGAGCGTATGTTGGTCGAATGGCGATAGTATGTGATGTATGTTATTGTTGTTGCTTTTATTTTTCTCAGTGTATTGTCAGTGTATTTTCTTTTTTACCCAACTGCGAAGAAGGAAGGGATATTGATGTTGAATAAAGTTATGTCTATGTGCCCTAGTCTCAAATAGCATATCTACTGTGTTCAAAAATTTATATCTCGTTGAGTTTTTCTCAACTGGTGGTAGATTCTTCGATATTATTTATTTTTATTAGCAATACGGCTGCTCACCGAATCTAAGATTATTTAAAAGCGAAAAAACCCCCAACCCCAATCCGAAAAACTTTTTTGCTTTTAAATAATCTTAGATTCTTCGATGTTCATAAGAGCGTCAATTGGAGCCTAGATAAAAATATGTCCACTTTTGACTTTGAATGGCATTTTTTTATTATCCAACGGGCGCTGTATCACTGCATAAGGTGATTATTTAACAGATTGAAATGTATGATGTATGGTCTAACCTCTAGACCAGTGGTGGTGTAGGGGTATGGCACACGGCACGGAATGCAGAGGACCTAGGTTTGATTCCCAGCATTGGTCTTTTGTCTGTGCATCTATATTTCAGTTTGTATTTAGTATGAAATATCCAACGGGGCCCCTTGGTGTCCAAGCGCCTCGACATGCTCGAAGACACGGCTACTCACCGCAAAGGGTCCAGTGACAAGCAACAGCCCGCTGGGCAGCACTGCGGTGAGCACGACTCGCTTGCCAGCATGCCGGCCGGCGAGCAGGATGCAGACGGTGCCCACGGTCAGGTTGGGACGCGTCCGGCGAGCGTGCTTGCTGAACGACTTGTGGTGGGGGCGGGAGACGACCCTGCAATTACATTACAATTGACAACATTTCATATTGTAACAGAACCGAGGACCTCTTGCACTTCCTTCTGGAATGTGACCAGTGTTGCCTATCGATAGTCCAATATTGCTATCGATAGTTAAGACAAAACCAATAGTATTGGTAGTCTAGCGATAGTATCACCACATGACAATTCACCGATTGTATTTGGTCATTATTGCAATACTATCAATTGTATTGGACATAAAATTGTCAATAGTATCGATACTATTGCCATTATCAATAGTATTGCTTATAAATCACTGTTGATACTATCAATAGTATTAACATGTGCAATACTATTGATAGTAATGCAACACTGAATGTGACGAGATTGGAGACGTAAGGAACAATTTGTGTCATTTGAATATGTATAAGCTGTTGTCGGATGTTGCAGTACTGATATACAAATTCATCAGAAATGCTTTTATACGGAGACTCTATCTCTGAGCTAGGCAACAGTTAGTGTTGTAGTTTCCTGTGGCTTCCCATGAGGCTGGCATAATCACATTAGGTGTACTTAATAGCCTTGTTAAAATATAAGATTAAAAAAAATTTTTTTTGACCCACTCATTTTATCAAAACACAAGCTATATATATTATAAGGGGCCATCCATAAATTACGTTACACATTGGGGGGGGTCAAGCGATAAATAATGGTGATTTTCATAGTAATAAGTGTGACAAGGGGGGGCGGAGGGGTCCAAATTGATCGAAATTGGTGTGACTTAATTTATGGATGACCCCTAAAAATAACAAGCTTTCATCATCATCATCATCATTTCAGCCGAAAGACATCCACTGCTGAACATAGGCCTCCCCCAGGGCTCGCCAAACAGATGCCATCACAACAAGCTTTATACATATTAGCAACTAGGGCCTATAATTATATAACACATATTTAGGAAAGCTTTCACTTTAAAGATAAATTTGATGTACTGGTAAATCTGGAATTATGGACCCAATCTTCGAAAAATCTTTCACTAAGAAAATACTGAATTATTCCTGGTTCGCATATGTTACTTTTTATGGGATAGTGTAAAATTTCTAGAGGATGCCAACTAGTTATAATAATATAATAATAATAATGCCATTTATTTCCGAATTACTTAACACTTTTACAAATATTTACAAAATGTCCCTAATATCGGTGTGCCTTCTGGCATAGGCCTCCTCCAACAGTCTCCACTGTGCTCTGTCATCCACAACTCTGGTCCATTGTGGCCCCAGGGTCAAGCGGATGTCATCCACCCATCTCCTTGTTGGTCTTCCTCTTTTCCTGGTGCCGTCCCTTGGGTACCACAGAGTGACCTGTTTGCTCCACTTATTTTCTTTACATCTCAGCATGTGACCTGTCCAGCCCCATTTTAAATGGTCAATTCTAGTGAGTATGTCTGACACTTTAGTTTTCTTTCTTATTTCTGTATTTTTAATTTTGTCCCTTATCTTTAGTCCTAACATACTCCTCTCCATTGCCCGTTGACACTTTGCTAGTTTTTCACGGTGGTGCTCTGTAAGTGACCAAGTCTCACATCCATACGTTAAACAGGGCAGGATACAGGTGTTGAATGTTTTCTTTTTGATGTGTATGCTTAGTTCTTTACTTTTCATAATCTCCTTTAAAGACCAATATTTCTTCCACCCGTTGGCTATTCTTTTATTTATTTCCTTAGACATTATGTCCCGAGGAGAGATGATCTGTCCTAAGTACACATACTCGCTTACATATTCAAACTTATTGCCATCCATTTCTATATCAACCTCCGTGGAGTTAGTCATCAGTTTGGATTTGCTATTGTTTATTTCGAGTCCAACCACTTTACTTTTTTCTGCTAGAGTTTTTATCATATTTTCCAGTATTTTAGGGTCTTAACTATATTATAATCACTAGCTATCACCTACAACTCATCAGCTTGAACTTGTTCATCACTATCCCGAGAAAACTATTCAATTTTCCACTACAATAAGTACCCAATAAAATTCGACTGTAACAATGAATAGTATTGAATGAAACTACAATATACAAATTTTTCAGATTCAATACTGTTTGTTGTGGCAGTCTATTATATCAATCCATGTCATAAACTATCAGTGTACCAAATTTGATGAGAATCCATAAACCATTTCAGCATAACAAACTTCCACACATCCAATCAAACAAAATTTCATGTTTATAATATTTATTTTTTTCTCTTTTTTACCGAGGCTTAAGCGCACCTGTGTGACTATGCCAGCCTCATTGGGAGACTCAATGGCCAAATTCATCAAACACTGCTCCTGCTACGTCCAGATTCTCTGGCTGCAAAAGAATGTTTGATGAACATATTTGTACTGCATCTTGCGACACCGGACAACTCAAAATAACATTCACTGCCCCATTGATCTACATCATTTAAATAAGTCTCACGGTTATCCTATATGTTTATAATATTAGTACGATTAATAGTGAAAATAAACATATCACTCACGTCTTAAAACGAGTTTAAGATGTGAGTGATCCGTTTATTTGAACTATGAGTGAGTCTCACGGTAGTTTCATGTTTAAAGTTACTAAGATTAATAAAATTGTGATCAATACATACTTGTCCTGGGTGGGGTAGAAGGACTTCCTGCGCTTCAGCAGCACCGTACGGGATCCTCCGTTCTTGTCACCACCGATCTGCTTCACTACCACGGAAGGCTTCTTAGGCTTCTCGGCCTTAGGGTTCTTTTTGCCAACAAACTTGTATAAAGCCTGGAAATGAAATTTTCAAAGATTTTATTAGCTTCAGGTGTTACTTTGTAGGGGCCGGTTGCTCTGCAACCCAAGGTGCACAGGTAATGTATCATCATCATCATTTCAGCCAAAAGACGTCCACTGCTGAACATAGGCCTCCCTCAAGGCTCGCCCAACAGTTTAATGTATACCCCAGTATTTCTCTACTCAGGATCTATGATAGTAAAGCATAACCTCAAGGGTAGATTTAGGGGAGGGCATCCGGGGCCACAGCCTACTGTCATAAACATTTATTATTCAGTTAATTACTATTTCAAGCCACAGAATATCACATTATATAGATTTTTGAGGTTGCTTTTGCTTAGATGATGAATGATTCAACAGCCATTATAGTAAACTAGAACTAAACCGTATCATTTGAAAAGAGCACATCTCTCATAGGTTTGAGGTTAGACTTGGCAATACCTGCTACAGTATTTCAAAGCATCTTTTACATTGAAATATTAATAAAAGCACCCTGTTATAATGATAGCACTGATAAAACAAGGATATGGTCTACATACCTTCTTGTGGAACATTTTTGACTTGGAGAAGCGAACTACTCCATTGCCCAAATCGTAATTCCTGGGTTTGCCAACCTTGGCCTTCTTGATGGCACCTGTGGGCGCCGCGGCGGGCTTAGCCGCCGCCTTGGGCTGTGGTGGAGCCATGACTTAACTGCACAAACAAAAACCAGCCTCAATCACAACACCTCACAAATAAAATTTTAGGTTATAATTTTATTGACACGACATAACAACTTAACAAATATAAGGAAACTCTTTAATTTCTTTGAGTGGGGGTTCAATTGCAAGCTATTATCGCACTGTAAATGCAATTTATTCACTGCACAAGCACTCGTTAGCCATGAACGTCAAACTTTTAACTTTGTATTTTCATGTTTTGCTTTTCGTTTGAAGAGAAATATGACATAATATCACTTATACCTAATGTGAAGGATATAAATCATACGCAAGATAAAACTAATAACACAATTTCGGGCTTATTCAAATGGATTTCTTTTCAATAAATACAATCTCAACTCACATTCCAACCGGGCTAAAGAAAAAGAAATTGACAGAGATGAAATATTTGTCTATGGCTCACTAGTGATGTCACTGTGTGACTATTACCGTTACCGGTTTTCGGTTTTGTTTCTTATTGGCTATGGCCAAGGAAATTTTAAAGTTAGTATTCGTTTAAAAAGTTAACGAAGAATCTCAATTTAATAACGATACAATAAATAAGTTACTTTTGAAAATTAATTTAAGTTTGATGATTTTTGAAAAATACCTATTTTAGCTGCTTTGTATATAGCCTGGCAACTCCAGACAAAACGTCAAACGTTTGAAAAATTAAAAAAATAATTAGTGCTGAAAAATGGCTTCTCTGCGGAGCCCGTCTTCGCCGTCCGACGGCTATAAAAGATTCAGTGACGATTTCGCGAATACCAGCATCAACAATTACGGCTCAAACGTCACAAGTAAACAAGAAACTATGATTTTAATATGCACTGTAGCCGCAAAACCCATGTATGCTTTACTAGTACTTGCAATACATTTTGTTATGCATATTAACATTTTTTTTAATTTTCTACGCTCATTATTAATATTAATACCTATACTTCAATTCGTGCCGCTACCTATTTCGATCGATCAAGTTTTTCTGTATTACCTTAAACGGATAATGACGCAAATCCATGACTCATGGATCGCCTAACGAAACTTACGTATTATAAACAATGCATACTTATTAGTTGACCCCAATTTTTTGTTTGCGCCGTTAAAATCTGCACAAAGGCTTTTAAATAATTTGAGAAATCCTAGCATGACTATAGTCGCTTTGTTGCATGTTTATGAGCATATTTGTCGTGTAAAATAACAATTACCATTAATTTTAATTATCCTTATAAGTTTTTCGTGGCTCCTTGCCTTGATAAAGCCGATCGAACTGAAGATAAACTCTGTAATGTAACATAAATCAGTTGGCCTGCACTATCTGGTTAAATCTGACCTACACTGCTCTCTCCCTCTTTATTCATTAACCTTTTCATTGAACACCAACAACATTTCATAACCCTCAGTGCTTGCTCAGTGTACAATGTAAAAGCAACCTATGTGTATTTGTATTAAGTTCAAATTTCTGTAGTATTTGCTTGGATTAAAAGCAATGTTTTTGTTTTGGCCATGAACAAGTGATCTAGACTAAGGCCAGCCCCCTGTACCACAAAAGTTACAAGTGCTACAAATTGACAAAATTGTAACATTTTACTATGAGAAACTTGACAATTTTGTCGAATTGTAGCACTTGTAACTTTTGTGGTACAGGGCCCAGATTGCTAGGAAACGGTAGGTATTTAGAAACTGAGGCTAACTAGTACTGTATTCAAATAAGTATTATTTAACAAGTCATCTACTCTGGTGTCCCCATGGGCATTTTCTCAGCCAAGGAACATAATATGAATCTGCTACTGAAATGCAAAATGTATTTGTATTTAAGAGTAAATAGTAGCCTAAGGTATAAAACATACCTAAACATGGATAATTCCGTACACATACAAAATCCTTAGAAAAATATTACCTGACTTTTTTTTCTATAGTAAAAAAAACATGTTTTTTTTCTGGAGCATGTTTTTATTCAAGAGTACTTACAGAATTTAAAATTAAAAAGGCAATTTCCGTAAATGATTAATACTTAACGGTTAATATTAGAGTTTTTTATTTATTTATAAATCTACCATACCGTTTTGGTTGAATAGTACCAAGTTTACATGAATATATTGGCATAATTTATTACATTTTGTTACTATTAGAGAACTAACAACTGGGTAAATTATAATGTTTAGTATAACAATATTAAAAACAAATTTTTGTGAAAATCTGTTTCAATACAAGCCTTTTATGCTGACTGTACTTGCATTGTCATTCAAAGCAACATACCCATACCAAGTTTCAAGTTTAATGCCATAAACTATTGAAGAGTTCCCTCCTACAGTGACAAACCTGGCCAGCCAACCAAAATTAAACTACCAGATTATTTCAGTCACCACACCAATATTTAATATAAATTTCAACTCAAAGAAAGGAAAAACGAAAAGAAAGGAGTGGTTGAAAATTGCTAATTTTGAAACCACAACTTATAAACTTAAAAACTTGTAAAAATAAACCTGAAACTAGTTGTACTGGTAAAATACAGTACAATATTTGCATATCTTAATTTATTGGGCAGCAGTTAACATTACTCAATTTTTAATGTTAAATCAAGCTGTTGCTGAGAGGTAGATCTGAAGGGTGACCTAGAACAAATAAAGTACATGTGCACACTATTGCCTAGAGAGCTTATCAGCATGGGTAGTCCGTTTATATTGGTACTTCTTATCAATCTTATCGCAGTCAGATGACACATCTGCTATCAGGCAGGGGTGGGCAACTGGTTTTACAAATAAAATAACATTGCCCGGGTGAATGTAAAGCCTCTCAATTTCATCTTGGACAAAATGCTTTCATATGTCTGTTAATTCGAGTCAATTCTATATTTCGTCACATAAGGTAACAGTCTTAATACCAAAGCACTTACACTGTAGATAGTACCTAGATATACAGCTGATGTTTGGTTATTCTCTGTAGATTGCATTTTTCATCTAAATTTCATGATATTTTTGAGCAGGTTTGATAATTATTAGATGGATTTTTCGTAATTTTTTAAAAATGGCGGTTGAATACGTAAAAAAAACTTTTTTCAGCCATTTGTCACAGAGTCACTAGTACGGTTTATTGGTACGGTCGCGATGGGCTATTCGTGAATAAACAAGACAAACTCTTTTCTGGAAAAAAAAAGTTACGTGAAAGACTAAAATCACCGACATAGCTCGAATAATCGCCAGACTCGAGTGGCAGTGGGCAGGGCACATCGTTCGTACAACTGATGGCCGATGGGAAAAAAAGGTTCTCGAGGCGTCCACGGATCGGAAGACGCAGTATAGGTAGACCTCCAACAAGATAGAGCGTCGACCCAGTTAAGGTTGCGGGATCGCGTTGGATGCGGATGGCACGGGACCGATCTGTTTGGCGAGCCTTAGGGGAGGCCTATGTTCAGCAGTGGGCGTCTTTCGGCTGAAATGATGATGTGAAAGAAATTTTAAACCATTGGTTCCGTAGTCCCAAAAATTACTCCCTACATACAAAGTTTATTTCGTTATTATGTTGATATACCTACACTATATTCTGTCTGCTGTACCGTCCATGTAGAGTTAAAATTTAAAGTTTATTTTTGAATACACTTCCAAACCAAACAGGCAAGAAAAATGAAAAGTACTTACTTATTTTATATCAAGGAGGCCAATAGGTCAATCAAATTCTTAATGCCTATAACATACATTTATATAAATAAAACAGTGAAATTAGATAAAACGATTAAGTTTACTTACATTTCCGTATCACACCATTATATTGGTGTCATAATGATAAAAGTTATCAATGTTATACCTCTTTAGAACCCATCCTAAATGGTTGTGTTTTGTGTTATTGTTCATTCTTTGACACGCAAAATTACGAAAAAAACGTATTAAAAAAAATAAAGGTTGTGCACCACTGGATTCGTGATCGCAATTTCCCGACATAATTCAAAATCAATAGTGGAAAACGGATTTTTGATTCATGACTTTATTTCTTAATATTTTTATAATATTTTTGATCTAAAAATGTCTAAAGTGATCAGTGTTACGGACAGAATAGTTTATTTATTTAAGGACCAGTGGTATAGGTTAAAATCATGTGAGTGGCTCTCTATTGTGTGGTTGATCTGTCTGATATTCAGAAAACATGGATAATGTTTTAGTCTAAAATCTATTTTTACCCACGAAGAAACTGAGAAGGTATTCAGGTGCCCAGTAATGGACAAGTAAGCTTCTATCCACCGTCAGGGCATTTTACACATGTCTCTAAAATGGACATATAGGTTTGTAAAAGTTTCGTGGTTATCGATACCATCGCACGCACCGCACGCATTATAAGAGAGAGAGAGAGAGAGAGAGAGAGAGAGAGAGATGTTAAAAAAAAACGACGATGACGATGTTAAAAAACGGCCAAGTGCGAGCTGGACTCGCGCACCGAGGTTTCCGTACAAATTTTTAGGTATGTCAAAATATACGCCGTAAGCAGCCGTAACTATAATAATCCAGTGTTAGCAGAACCCTGCTTCTAAGTAAAATGTACGCAGTGCGAGATCATTTTATATTGGTTAGTCGGGCCTCCTTAATCACTACATAGTATAAAACAAAGTCGCTTCCCGCTGTCTGTCTGATACTATGTATGCTTAGATCTTTAAAAATACGCAACGGATTTTGATGCGGTTTTTTTAATAGATAAGAGTGATTTAAGAGGAAGGTTTATATGTATAATACATGCATAATTGCACCCGTGCGAAGCCGGGGCGGGTCGCTCGTGTATAATGTAATTATATTTTTATTATTTGTTGTTGTACCGGCCACAGTAATACATAATCCGTGAAGATTCTAAGTGTCTAGTTAATGCCATTTTAAAGATAAAGTTAAAAACGCTAAAAAACGCTAAAAAAATACCTTTCTTGTTGTTACGGGTCGCTCCTTTAATTTTTAACTTTATCTTATTTTTGGTATTTTTTGTTAAAGTGGCACCAGAAATCTCTATCACAGTTCATGAGATACAGCCTGGTGACAGACGGACAGCGGAGTTTTAGGTAGTAATAGGGTCCCGTTTTACCCATTTTAGGGGCCAGTCTAAGATGCCCTGCTGTGGATAGAAGCGTCCATTACTTACTAGGCACCCTATATAAAAATTGAGTGTTAGAAAAACTCTGCTTCTGAGTAAAGCCTATTGCTTACCTTGTAACTTTCTCTCTGTGTACCTGTTTTCTGTATTGCTTACTATTTCTGGTGTACAATAAAGAGTCATTGTATTGTATTGTATTGTATTGTAAAGTGTATACAGTTGTAGCGACAGTACAAATACACATGTTGTTAATATTTCAACTGCCTATCGATTACGGTTCTTGAGATACAGCCCTGTGACGAACAGACAGCGTAGCGACATTAAATATGGTTTCGTTCGTCACCCTTCGGGCGCGGAACTCTAATAAAAGCAGTGTAATCGTGCCCTAAGCAAAAGTCAAGGGTGAAGGGAAAAATCATTTTAAAAAGCAACTTAAGGCTTTTCAAGGCTAGAGTGAATAGGCTGAACCGGGTAAAAAAAAAAATATTTATTTTATTACCGTTACCGTTACCGTTAACTTTTTAAGATTGTTATAAAACAAACCTAACCTAACCTAATGGGTTCTGTATGATGCCGTTTTAATAAATTCTGAGAAGTTCACGGTTTCAGAAAAAAATCGTGTCGGTCTTTTGACCCATTCGATGTTTTAGACTTCTGATGTCGCAGAATGGCTCTGGGCTTCATCAGGAATAGCTTTATCAATGGGCATCTTTACTTTGGTATTGGGCCCTCGAGGTAATAAAAGACAATTCTCCACTTAGTCAGTTTAATAACACTAATTACACTATAACACAGTTTATAGAGGTTGAGGTTAAGAGTCACTGTCTCAGGTAAACTTATCAACACTAATTATGCATTTAATACATTCGGTCTTTCGTACTTCGGTATTGTAATACATACCCGCTGAACCAGTGTGATAGCGGCAACCGAAATACATCATCTGTGAAAATTTCAACCGTCTAGCTATCACGGTACATGATCATGAGATACAGCCTGGTGACAGACGGACGGACGAACAGCGGAGTCTCACTAATAGGGTCCCGTTTTTACCCTTTGGGCACGGAACCCTAAAAAACCCTAGTGTCGTCTCTGTTCTATTGTTCATGTTCGTTAATTCAAAGACTACACGTTTCGCCAACGACCTTGCAGTGTTCACGGCCTTTGTGTAAACGATCCATTTCACAACGGTTCTTGGTGCCGCAATGTTTAGCTGCGGTGGCGAATTCGGATTAATACCTATTGACAAATCATCTAAGTATTCTAATTTCTCAAAGCCTACGAGTCGAATAATAAGTGTGTTTGTCTCGTTAATTGACGGAGAAAATGAAACAACACTAATACTTATGCTTTGTCCTGAATGACTGACTGACGGATCAACGCACAGCCTAAACCGCTGATCGTAGAGATCTGAAACGTGGAGAGTGTGTTATTTGTATGACGTAGGCATCCGATAAGAATGGATTTTTCGCAATTCCCACGGGACAGGGAATAAACGGGATTTATATATTTGATTAAGAGCGACCCTATCTCCATACCATAACGAAGATTATACTAGACTGTTAAAATTTTGCATGCAAGTAGGTAAGTATTAGAATAAAAAACTAATTTCAAGAATTTTGGTAATTCTGACGGGATAGGGAATAAATTCACTTCCCTCACTTACTTCACTTTGCGCTGGCGTTCGTGTCATCACAATGTGTTGTTTGTTTTTTTGTGTTTAGTTTTTAAATGGGTCCCACTGAAAAACAGCGTTGTGGTTTGCCGCAACATTATGCTGAGTGGGGCCCAATTTATACTATTCGATGATTATTTTTGTATCTTTTCCTGTCAACTGTATTTCCTGTGTATCGAATATGTGTAAATAAACATCTCTCTCTCTCTCTCTCTCTCAAATTGGATTTATATACATATTCACTAACTGATACCGATGATGATTAAATGATGATTGAGATTGTACCCTAATATTTTTTTTTTTTTTTTTGATAATGATGGATGTTGCCGTAGCCGGATTTTTGTTTTATACGAAGAAAGAGATGAAGAAGCTTTACCACAAATTGGAACTCTGGGCGGACGAAGTCGCGGACAAAAGCTAGTTTGAAATAATTTATTGAATCAGGCGTTACTTTGCGGAGGTCCATATTAATGAACTGAAACAATTAGTTACTTTGCTCACCCACGATTCCATGTTGATTTATGTGACTCCACAGTTATTATTTTAAAAGAACGCCAGATTGTATAGATTTTCGCATATATTTTAATTAATTTAATTATTCTTGCTAATACGTTCATCATCGTCATTAGTTTCCGAGAAATGTTGATTGTCTTTTATTTATACACTGACTATAGCTGTAGGTAGGTACTTATTTAAGTCCATCACTGCTTCCGTTCTGAAAAATACAAAGAAACCCAGTAAACATGTTTAGATAAAAATATTATGAAAGGTTTACATTAACCGTCGTCTTCACAGCTATCATTTGTTTGTAACAAACATTCGTCGATGAACATTCGCGCGCGCTTTGTCAGTATTGATGCTACAAGTTTAGCATGTTGATGCTACCTTAGAGCCATGTTACACTGGCGATTAGTGGATGATTTAAAAAAAAACATCAAAAAAAACCATGAAATAATAATTGAACCGACCACAATAAGCATGAAAATATCATTCTACTAATGTGTTTGAAGTCGGTGCCTCAGCACGAGCCAGCAGAAGTGGTAGAAACCCAATAGATAGTGTGATGAGGTCCACTGTTACCAGAATCCAGTTCTGATGATGGGATCCATGAGGAATTGAAGGAATTCCTCAAAAGACCGTGTACAATCTTTATGGCCGGGTACTGTATGTATACTGTCTTTAAAAATTTAGTTGTGTTAAATACTTTAGACGATTAACCAGATTTGGCTCGAAACAGGGAACAATGGAGGACCTGAGGGGAGGCCTTTGCCCAGCAGTGGACTATAGGCTAGTAAAAAAAAAAACTTAGACGTATGTTAAAAAACGTTTTTAAAAAAAATATTTTCGAACCGGCGGTAGATTCTTCGACTTTCTTAAGTGCTTGATATACAGGGTTATTTGTAATTCACTAGCATCCTTTTAACCCTAGACTCCTACCACTTAAACAAATGTTTTTTGTTTTACGGCTTTTGTCATAACTTAATATTTTTGGAGTGATAACGTTTTGAAAATTTGAGATTACCTCTTATTTTTACGATACTCTGTGTATTTGTATGGGAAAAAAAGTGCTTCATTTTAAAAAGTCGTAGAACAAAAAACATTTGTTTGAGTGATAGGAATTCAGGGTTAAGAGGATGTCAGTGAATTAAAAATAACCCTGTATAGCCTAAATTGAATAAAAATATTTGGATATTTTTTTACTAAATAAGTACCGTCGGCAGAAAAATTTCTGCCAACAATGTTTTTTAATACTTTAAAACTTATTACTCCTCGAACGAGCTAATTAACCTTTTCAACGCCACGCCTCGACAAACCGTAAACCTGCTTTGAATCTTATGTCATTGTGTCAAGATCACTTTGACACTGCACTTTGTGACACCTATATGTGTCGTTGGCGTTGATCCTTTGCAAACATTTTCAGACCAAGTGAAGACGAAACCTTTGTCAAATTTGTTCATTCCATCTCAAACTAAACTTTGCCTCGTTAATTTAAAGTTCAAAATGAAAAAGCAGTGTATATTTAAAATATACGTACTTAGACAAAGGTAAACATTTCATAAGATACAGCGACAGTCAAGAAATGCCTTTAGTCTTATCATACGCTTGCTTGTAGCTATCAACGCGATCAGTAGTTCTAAATGTAGTTTCAATTAATTATAATTCCAGTTATATTTACACAGTGAAAACCATGCGGTTTGATAGAGTTCTATACACGTCTAGAAGTGCTGTACCGGATACTGTGTACTCAACCTTTTCTTATTTCTTAAGTATGTGGTAAACTTGTATTTTTACACGCTTTCGTTTTACTCGCAATGTTCGTGTGTATTTGGTCTCAATTAATCGCAACATTTGGTGCAGACGGGTATGTAGTTAGGAAAAAGAACCAAAATTACAGTATTTTTTTCTTTAAATGGAGCATAAGGTGGGGAGGGCGTTTATTCGAGCGTTTTAACTAACAACGACGGTCGTCGTGTTGACGGTCGTCAACGTGCTGCAACAAACAAAATCGATCACTTTAGCCGAAAATATTGGCATTAAGCTGTTATTTCTATACATATAATAAATCTGTAACAAGTCGGTGTCTGTACATTGAAGATATTTGATTTTTTTTATATCAAGGAACTAAGGAGAGCCATAATTGATGAAAAAGCAAATTGGATAAAAAAAAATAAGCTGCCCAAATTACTAATTCCACGCGGACGGAGTCGCGGGCAAAAGCTATATTAACTATAATCACAGTGTTACATAATTCTACCACTTAACTTAATGTGAGGTCATTATAGCCTCGTTACGTTAGTTAAGGGATTTGTCACATTCAATCCTTAAATCCAGGGTTGTCACCTTTTAAGCTCCAAACGCACAGACATGCGGCGGCGTGGCGGTGCGGTGGCGGTGACGGTTGTAATATTCTAACTCGTATGAACGGTTGTGGGGTACCGTTCCGCGAACTCGTTCATACAAGTTAGAATATTACAACCTTCACAGAATATTACAACCGTCACCGCCACCGCACCGCCACGCCTCCGCTGTCTGTGCATTTGGAGCTTTAGGAAAAGGACAGTCGGCCGATCATCGGAGATGAATGGAGTTCGATAGCTCGGTTTAATTTTGTTAAGGAAGTACCTATAACTGGAGCTGGGGTTCCAACCCGGTACCTCATCGTCAGGCGCGTAGCTACCGCTGTATCAGCTGTATCAATGATACAGGGCCCGGCTACAGGGGCCCCTAACGTGTGTAACTGTAGCTCTTGTGTTTCTTTTGTGAGAAATCTTTACCCTTCATTTGGGCCCTGCATCTAATATTGACATAGGGCCCCTCCAAGGCACGCTGCCACTGCTTATCATTAAGTGATGCGTGCTTCCATATAGATATGAAATGGAATACTTACCTACTTATTTTGC
This sequence comes from Archips crataeganus, assembly GCA_947859365.1. NCBI lineage: Eukaryota > Metazoa > Arthropoda > Insecta > Lepidoptera > Tortricidae > Archips > Archips crataeganus. The sequence goes on along the minus strand of OX402065.1, from coordinate 16,461,304 downwards.
TCCTTCGCGAAGTAGCAATAACCTTTGCCTTGAAAATATACGTTTTCATGCAACTTTCCAATAAAAAAATTACCCAACGCAAACGCAACTAAACCAATTTTTTTACTAATGTGATCCCGTATCCTTGACGGGCGGCGATATACTTATATGGGGCTCATATTTGGTAGAGGTACTTAACCGTATACAAGGTATCCCCTGTATGTTAATCTGACGCGCTTGAGTAAATCCCGAAATCCCCTCTTGGGCTCCTCTACCAAAGAGAACCACCACCATAAATAAAAATCCGAACACGTGTTTCGCCTCTCTCCGAAGCATCATCAGGCGGTTGTACATATTAATATTATGCAATGCAATATGCATGTTTGTCTGTACGGCATTAATTTCTAACGGGAAAACTACAAAAACTTAGCTTAGTTAAGTTTCGAGTGTAGGAGCAAACAATATTTTGATTTTGGTAAAAAAGGAAAAAAAATTTTTTTTTTAGCTTTATGTTAAATCTACTGTTATTTTGTGCATGCGGTGTCCTTCTATAATTAATAAGGTACTTAGTCTTAAGTTGCTTATGTAAAATAACGCATGTATGAGTATACTTGTTGTTGAACGAAATTCGAAAGTCTTCTGGAAATCTTCTGGGTTTTTTTATATTTAAAAGCACCAGGCAACTTGACCTCTCTCACCTGATGGTAGGTGTAGATGAGGCCGAAGATGTAGAGTCATACACACTTTTTCATTTTTTGTGTCATGGCAAAACTTAAGGTGTAAGACTAGCCAATATTTTTTAGTCAAATCTACATCGGTGTGTGTGCCTGGCCAACTTTCGGCCCATTTAAATAAATCTTAAGTTTACTGACTCGGAGTCGCTAATTTTATGTCCACAGGAGAGACAACTTTTGTTTCTAAAGTCAAGTTTAGACCTGCAAGTTGAATTATCGAACGCTGCAATGTAAAGCAACTTGCGCGATTTTTCTTGTTAGTCTAAACTGGGCGTTACGCTGTGTATTACCCAGCTCACTGGTTCAGTTCACTCTAGCCTTAAAACCTTAGCCTAAAATTGTATTTAGCTATCCGGAAAACAGAGAGAAAGAGTGAGAGATTTACTTACACATATTCGATACGTAGAAAACTGCATTAAGTACCTATAAAAAACTAAGCGCTATGTGTGCACTTTTTACAAAAAAACAAGCTAAATCACAAGTAATTCTTAATAATAGCAAACGATATTTTATTTAGTCTTACTATGGCAAGTCGCTCGACTCGCGTCACCCGCATACCGTATAGTTTCAAATAGAAATTGCTCAAAGGAAATCGTGTCCATGGAAATAGTGTAGTGGAACAATGTCAGTTACGGAGACGACTCCTCTTCTACAGAAGGTCACCATTGAGTGTACGTATAATCAGTCAAACTAATCATTTAGTAGCTAAAATTAAAGTATGGTCAACTCTGATCTCTATCCCAAGAAAAATTGCAAAAATCCCTTTTTACTGCATCTCAATGATCCTAAAGGAATGATTAAGGAGATATAGATCATGTTATTTATGAAGACGCGTGTCGTGGTTATGAAAAATAGATAATAAAACCGGCCAAAAGCGTGTCGGACACGCCCAGGATAGGGTTCCGCAGCAGTTACGAAAAAATCCTTGCACATCTTATTAATTATACTAATTTCCCAATTAGATATATTTTATAATAGGTCAGGCTGCTATTTACTCAATAATTCTCAAGCAAACTAAGCCGTTATAGTTTTCATTGTTAATCTGATATATATATATATTAGGGTGGAGCGCGCCTCTATGGAGATTTTTTGTTTTTACATATACCTAATGGACCAGTGCGGAAAAGGTGCTCCGCCAATTACCTTCTATAGGAGTATAAATATTTTTTCAAAATTTTGAGTTTTAGTACTGCCGCAAGTCAATCAAATATTACGCCTAATTTTTTTACCTACCCCATTGCGTTAAGTTAGCATTTGATTACTATGACGTTAATACAAATGAGCTCCAAACGCAAATCAAGCGGGTAATACAATAACTACCTTCAATTTATTAGTTAAAGTGTATTAAATCAATATCGGTTATTGTTATTATTGTAACAGACATGGCCTTGTTGCGCAGTGATTTTAAATGTCCAATATTCGGTAGTGGAAGAGATTTGCCACCAAATGTATTGCCGACTTATGAAGAAGTAATGATGTGTTATCTTTGGATAAGTCGAAAAAAAGTAAACCAGTTTGCTAATTTAGTCAGTGATTCGAGCTTAGAAGTGGTAGAAAAGGTCATGAAATTATGGGAGTTAGCTTCAATTCCAACAATTGGCGTTCGTGCTGTAGTTAAAAAAATAAAAATTATCACAATAAATACAGAGGAATACTAAAATCATATGCTTCTAGAAAAGACTCCGCAAGCTACAAACAGAAGTTGTCAGAGTTTAAAATAAAAGCGACACAATTATTTGATATTGCAGTATGCAAATGTAAAGAGGTAAAAGTTCCTCTAAAGGACCGGGATTTTTTAAAGGATCAGAGAAGTTGCAGAAAAATGTATATTGGTGGTGTTGACTTTAAAACAAGCAATAAACTCATGGAAAACCTGAGCAGAAAGAGAAAACGGGAAGAATTTTATGACAAACGGTCCCAGGAAGAGCTTCAGGAAGCTTCAACTTCTCAAAAAGAACTTTCAGTTAAAGTATTAAATCGTTCTTCATATTATAATGAAAATACGCAATCGCAATTAACGACTGTAAAACATAGTAACTCACAACAACTATGCCCTAATCTCTCTACCGTTTCAAAAGTATTAGACCGGTTTGGTATATCAGACCGAGCTGGTGCTGCCATCGTGTCTGCCACGCTCCAAGATGTCGGAATAATATCGGAGGAAAATGTATCAAGTGTAGTAGATAGGAGCAAAATTCGACGAGCTCGTGAAAAACAGAGAACTGAAATAAAACAGGAGTCACATACCGACGAAGATGAAATAATAGGGCTGTATTTTGATGGACGTAAGGACAAGACATTGACATTGGAAGATTCAAGGAGGAAAGTGATTTTAGAAGAACATATTAGCTTACTCAAAGAACCAGGCTCTGAATACTTGGGTCATCTGTCGGTTACAAGTAGCAAAGCCTTAGCTGTGAGTCAAGAAATCAAGCGATTTTTAGAACTAAAAATTAACTTACAAAAACTTTGCGTTATCGGATGTGACGGAACTGTTGTGAATACAGGAAGTAGAGGTGGAGTAATACGACATTTGGAAAAGTTAATCGATAAACCATTACAATGGTGTGTTTGCCAATTACATGCCAATGAACTACCTCTTCGTCACTTATTCGAAAAATTACATGGTTCTACTACCGGGCCTCGGAGCTTTAATGGGCCCTTAGGCAAGGCGTTAAAAGAATGCGAATCACTTCCAGTAACACCGTTTCAGCCCATAGAATGCATTTTACCGTCTCTTACAAACACCAAAGATTTAAGTACTGATCAATTATACCTGTACGAGATTTGCCAAGCCATTAATACGGGCACTTGTTCGGAAAGTTTGCTGAAAAGAAATCCCGGTAAAATGATCCATTCGAGATGGCTTACTACTGCCAACAGAATTTTAAGATTGTATGATAGCTCAGCAACACCTTCTGATAATCTGCAGATTCTTACAAACTTTATCTTAAAAGTATATTCTCCTATGTGGTTTGCCATTAAAACTCAACCACTTTGCATTTATGGTGCCAAACATTTGCACCAAACGATTTTACTTTCTCGTTATATGAGTAATCCATTAAAAAAGATTATTGATCCTGTTATTCAGAGAAATGGTTATTTTGGTCATCCAGAAAATATCTTAATATCGATGCTTGCAGACAACTCAAGATCTATTAAGATCTAGCCTTGAAAAAGATACTGGAAATAAGAAAAAAAGAAACCACATCGTGTGGTCTCATTCGGCAATTTGTTTTACCGAAATTTAACTTTCAGGCTAGATCTTACATGGAATTGATCGACTGGAATACTGTTTCTTTATCTGAGCCGCCTTTATTGAAATATATATCAACAGAAATTATTTCTGAATGCATTGAGAATCCGGATGCAACCAATCACAGGATTTTACCGCAAATTCAATATTTTCAGTGTCATACTCAAGCAACTGAAAGGTGTGTGAAAATTGTAAGTGAAGCGGCTGCTGTGGTATGCGGTTCAGAAAGAAGAGACGGTTTCATCAAAACAAGGCTGATATCACGAAAAATAATGCCTGTTTTCAATACTAAAAAAGAGTACAAATTGGCGTAAAATATCGGCAAATTCGTCATCTTAGAGAGGGATATTAATAGTTTCTGACACTACAATAATATAACTTACGGAGTTTGTTTCATATTTTTCAGTTAGTATCATAATAAAAATCACAATTTGGACAAATCTAAGCCTTTTTTATTGATTATACCCCATACAAAAAAAAAACAATAAATATTTAATTTTTTCTAAACTCCGATGTCTTTGCGGCAGTACAAAACAATAAAATATTTAAAAGTGCTAGTAATATTTTTTATTCAGTATATTATAAAGCATCTTTTCGTATATGACCCATTTAGAAAATCGAAAAAAAATATTTTCGCTCCACCCTAATATATATATGTAGTCCCATCATGATTTTTTATAAATTTTTAGACCAACAACAGTGTCACGTCAGTTCCACGTCTCACATCCGTACAGCAACACGGTTTTTACGTTAGACCAGAAGATCTTGAGCTTAATTCTTCTGGTCGCAACTTCCGCGATTGCCATACAGGACGGAGCTGCGCGAAGGCTGCTTTCCCTTTGGCGATCCTCGCAGCGATGTCCTCTTCGGTCCCTCCTGTTTCCGACAGATTCCTCGACTGTCATAAATGCTTGTTGTAGCTTACATTAAATAAAGACTTTGACTTTGAATATTTTCCAACGGGGCCCCCCATGTTTCTTTAAATACTTATTTATTTATTTATCTTCGGTGCTCTAGTCCCCCGGCTTACATAAGACGGCCCTGACTCGTAAAACTTGACATAGAAAGTCATTAACGCGTGTGAGCTATTAAAATGCATGCTTTAGTATTACCAATGTATTACGTATTAGTGAAAATAGTAGGCCTGGCTGATTTCTATTATTCTGTAGGCCATTGTGCGTCAGCACTAGAGCGTTGCCGCCGGCTTCGCGCGTTCACTGCACTGTTTGTTTGATTTAGTTTGTATTTGTGATTAGATATGGATAAAGATATTTGTATGGAAGGTAGGTGGACTTTGTTATTTCGATTGGCTATTATAAATATTTTGAGTGCATGAAAAATTGGCGTCGATGAAAACATTAAAAATTCATGGTTAATATGGGATGGTGTCATCATTTACTCTAAAAATTAATCCAAATATATACTCGGCGTTAAAAATATCGCCCCTCCTATTTGTGCACTTTTTTCCGAAACGCTCTGATTCACAAGCCATTATGTTTCGTTTAAATTAAACATTGTTAATTTAAAACACATTAAACGTGCTTTCAATTGATACTACATAATATTAATTAGGTAACATAATTTCGCTGAGGTCTAGATTAGCTTGAGTCTGATTTTCGCGGAGGGGCGATATTTTTGACGCCGAGTATATGTATACTGTATACAAAGAGTATTGTAATATTATATGAACAAGAGTGGCAACTCTATGGTCAAATACGCATGTATGGAAGGTGCTGCTGCCCTACGCCCTGGTCAAGAACTAATGTGACGTATCTATAGATGTATACCTATCTATATGTATGTATATGTTGGTAGTGATGTACAGCTATAATTACGCGTAATTTTAATTGATAGGCTAATTGCCACTATTCGTATTTTAGCCGTCTAATTCAAATCAGCATACACGAAGTATAAGCGGCTAAACCCGATTTGCGCTATACGGCTAAAATACGAACATTGGCAAGTGGCCTATCAATTAAAGTCCTTGACCGTACAATTTGGTACGCCATGGCCATGGCCGATGAATGACAACTGACAAGTTTGACAAGTCAACCAAGATGGCCGCTAATTTAGTTCTTTACCAAACAACCAGAGATCGCTGTAGTCGCATGAAAAGTGTGATATATGTAAGTGTGCCCCCCCTGACTGTATATATCATTTTAGGCGGGCGTTTATTGGAGCGTTTTAACCGCCTCTATCTTGTCACATTTTTTTTATTTATTTATTATGAAATTACAATTTTACAGTACAATTTTATTCTTAATATTACAAACCGAACTGTTGCTACTAAAGAGTATCGGTAGGTAGTTCGGTACTATATTTCAACCGAACTACTGCTACTGAAAAGTTGCACTAGTTCGGTCAGCCGGACTACTGCTACTACCTAAAAGGCCCACACACTTTAGGCACTTGTGACTCTTCTGGTGTCGCAGGTGTCCATGGGCGACGGTAATCGTTTATCATCAGGCGATCCGTTTGCTCGTTTGGGTTCTATGTATACCATTATAAAAATATACTAGGGGGCGGTCGATATGGTTAAAAGAGGGCCCCGTAATTTGCAATGCCTGGCGGCGCCAACATCTAGCCCTGGTTTTGCCTTGAACCCGGCGCCCAGTCTTTGTTCTGCTGTTGGTCCACTCATGCTCAAGGTTATGTCGTGTTCCAGACTCTCGGACGGGCACGGAGGGCGGCGGAGATGGCACCCTCGACATGGGGAGTCGTTCCTCGCTGCACTCCGGGCTGCACATGTCGGAAGACGAGCATTGGGAGATGAACTACCATGAAGCCGCCATCTATTTGGAGGTAGGACTCCGCATTACGTATCCCACAGGGCGTTTACCAGACCAAAACTTTACAACAGGGATCACCAATTAGTTTCATCGGGGGTCCGGTTTTTAAATTAAATTACCATCATGGGCGGTTTCTACTTGATTTTATTAAAAAAAAAACGTAGGTACTAAAGTTACTTCACTCGACTGTTATCGACTAGACGTCCGGGATACATTTTATTAAATTACATACCTACTCAGTTCATACAAGTTACTACTTACTTATGGTCCGCCATTTGGTGACCCCTCCTTTACAAGGTGGCAAACCTTTCGCACATCCAAATGAAGAGGTGCAAAGATTTTTCATCGGAAATTTTCATTGAGTGCAGTGTTGCCAACGTAGCAATTATCTTACTCAATCTAGCTACTTTTAGTACTACGTCAGTGACTTATTTTCAAACGTTTCACACATTTCAGCTACTTTTTGACAGTTTTCCATGCATTTAGGCACATTGGAGCCACACAACAGACAACTTTTCCGATTAAACATTCTTAGAGCGCGCGCAGACAGAGAGCGGTCTGGCGTTCCGCGTTCCGCGTTCAGAGTTCTGTGTTTTGACCGCTCGAGAGTTCCGACCGCCTGCTGTGTGCGTTATCGTAAGGGGCTCAGTACATTCGAAAGAACGCAGAACTCGGAACTCGGCACGCGGAACTCCAGACCGCTCTCTGTCTGCGCGCGCTCTTACAAACCCAAAACAAAGCTGCCACACAAAAGCGAAATACGCATACTTACAACTGTATATTATCGTGTTATTGCACTGCCTGGTTTTACTTTACCACCATGCCCCCAGGAAGGCCTTAACAACGAGAAGTTCGACTCACATCCATCCAGTCCCGAGGAGTTGCCAGCTTACCTGAGGGTCCACAACCCTTGGTACCACGGGCTGGACCTGCTGGCGTCCTTGGTTCTCATCCTTTTGGCGTTCACCGAGGACCCTGCTGTGCCGGCGTTTGAAGTGAGTTGTAATAAGTTTTCTTACAAAAAAATAGTTTTTGTGACAAGCTTTTATAGCTGACTACTTTTCTTTGTACTCATCAACACAGATCAAACGAGGCCAAAGTTCCTACGGGTACCTTCCGTCTCCATCATCAGATCAGTACCGTAGTACTTCAGTGTTTTATAGTCACTTGACTTATATATATGTATGCAAAATTTCATAATTTCAGCCGGAAGACGTCCACTGCTGAACATAGGCTTCCAAGGGGATTTGTTAGAGCAATGTTTGGTGGTTTTCATTGTTTACGAACTTGAGTAACGTCATGTTGTTAGGAACCCAGAAATATTGTATTTTTTTTAATTTTCAGTTGCCGGTATGGGCGCACGGGACGATAGAACTGATGGCTCTGATGGTGATCGGGGTGGAGCTACACCTTAAATTAAAATGGATCGGGTGGAGCACGATCCTTAAACATAAGAGGACTATGATTAAGGTATGGTATTTTTCATGTTTTCAACTTAATTTTTAGGGTTCCGTAGTCAAATGGCAAAAAACGGAACCCTTATGGATTCATCATGTCTGTCTGTCTGTCTCTCTGTCTGTCTGTCCGTCCGTATGTCACAGCCACTTTTTTCCGAAACTATAAGAACTATGCTGTTGAAACTTGGTAAGTAGAAGTATTCTGTGAACCGCATTAAGATTTTCACACAAAAATAGAAAAAAAAACAATAAATTTTGGGGGTTCCCCATACTTAGCACTGAAACTCAAATTTTTTTATCATCAAACCCATTCGTGTGGGGTATCAATGGGTAGGTCTTCAAAAATGATATTGAGGTTTCTAATATCATTTTTTTCTTAACTGAATAGTTTGCGCGAGAGACACTTCCAAAGTGGTAAAATGTGTCCCCCCCCCCTGTAACTTCTAAAATAAGAGAATGATAAAACTAAAAAATATATATGATGTAAACTTCCACCAAAAATTGGTTTGAACGAGATCTAGTGTGTCTGTCTGTCTATATCAACCGCTTTAACGACCGCTTTAGCCTAGTTGGTAGTGACCCTGCCTACGAAGCAAGAGGTCCTGGGTTCAAATCCCGGTAAGGGCATTTATTTGTGTGATGAGCACGAATATTTGTTCCTGAGTTATGGATGTTTTCTATGTATTTAAGTATTTATTTATCTATATAAGTATGTTTATCCGTTGCTTAGTACCCATAACACAAGCTTTGCTAAGCTTACTTTGGGACTAGGTCAATTGGTGTGAATTGTCCCATGATATTTATTTATTTATTTATATCAGTAACCAATCTACAATGATCCCACACTGCGCACATTTTGCTTAGGAGCAGGGGTCTGCTAAGACTGGATGCCATATATACATATAAATTTGTACGGAACCCTCGGTGCGCGAGTCCGACTCGCACTTGGCCGGTTTTTTTTTAATTTTACGGTCATCCCGTGAAATCCATATATTTCAAACTAAATACAAACTGAAACATGGATGCATAGAAAAGAAACCCAGAAAAAAGACCAGCCCAACCCCACCTACGTAAGTAACCCACGACCCTCTGCTTGTGAGGCCATAAGGCCACAAGTCAAACCACCAGGCCACCACGGCCATGTTACGTCAATTGTCTCATGATATTTATTTATTTCCCAGGGTGTAACGCTCCTAATAATGGCGCTAGAAGCGGTGGTGGTACTCTGTCGGCAGTCGTCACACTTCCGCGTGACGCGCGCGCTTCGCCCCATCTTCCTAGTGGACACGCGGCACTGCGGCGGCGTGCGGCGGTTCATACGGCAGATACTGCAGTCCCTGCCGCCTATACTTGACATGCTTGGTAAGCTTTATTAATAAATGAAAGGTTAAAATAGTAATGATAGTAGGTATCATCATCGTTCATCCCAAATACGTTCCACTGTAAGGCACAGGCCTCCTCTCAGAATTAAAGGGCTTGGGCCGTAATTCCCACGTGGACTCAGTATAGATTGGGAACTTCACACAAACCTTTGATTTTCTTCGCAGGTTGCAGTTTTCCTCACGATGTTATCCTTCACCGTAAAGCTCACGGTAAATATTTCCGAAAAACTCAGAGCACGGCTTCCCGAAATAAAAATGATATTCGATAAAAACATTATCGATTTAAGAGGGTACGATGGCTGAGAGAATTTTGAGAAATAGGTATTTTAATGAAATGTCGCTGTCTCGCCCGAACCCCTCCGTGCCAGTACAGCGAGAGCGGGACAACTGCAGCTCAGACCGTTAATAGGCGCGTAAAGTTGATCAAAACAGCATTTCGTAATCCCCTGTTTTCTTCTCGAAAACTGGACCAATAAATTTATTTTTGTCATAAATAATTAGAGGACAGATTTAGCTATGCCCCTATGTTTTTCTTTTTTTGTTTATAGAAGGGATTCTTTTCTGATGAGTGTCTGAAAATGACGTTGAAATTGGGCAATTTAATCAGTTTTTGAAAGCTCATATTTCTTATGTTAATTGAAATATGGAAAAAAACGAAACATCCATAGCTGTGGTAGATACAGATTACACAGTAAAAAAATTTTGGCTCTAAAGCCATTATCCAGGGAGGAAACAACGGATTACGTTTGTATGGAGAAATAGTGCGCATCGTACCCTCTTAAGGCCCTGCCGAACTTCTTGCGCTAATCCAGTTTAGGTATTCTATGAACTCGTGTATGTGTGCGTGAGAGCAGCTAGAATCAAAGCCGTAAGCGACACGAGTTCCTCGTCCGATGACCGAAGGAGAACTAACGTAACTAACTATACGGGCAAGGGGGAAGTACGACGGCTCAAGATAGGTTGGTCAGACCGCGCGTGTATTTAGGTATTTTCATCGTATTACTAAAACAAATACATATTTAAAAATGTAGCAACACTAGGCTCTAGAAAACATCTTATTTTGTATTAAGGAATTATTTTATTTTTCAGAGAAGACTTTGGATTTATTTTCTATCGAGAAAACTACAAGTAATCGTGTTTCGAAATACACTGGTCACTAAAGTGTATCCTTAAATATCTTACACATGAATTTCAGAACTAAAGCTTTGCTAGTAATGATACAGCAAGGAATTAAATTGATGCAATAAATGCGCCAAAAGCTCGGTAGGGCCCTAAAGCCGAGTTTACCGCCCGGCCACGACTTCGCGCGTTTGGCGGCGCGGCAAGCTTTTTATCAGTTCATTGCGTGTGCCGCCAGGTAACCACTGTACGGCGAGCGTTTCGGCCGCGCAATGAACACAGAAAACGCTTGCCGCGCCGCCAAACGCGCGAAGTCGCGGCCGGGCGGTTATACTTGAAAAAAACGTATACTTCATACTAGATACAAACTGAAATATGGATGCACAGAAAAAAAACCCAGAAAAAATAACAGCGCTGGGAATCGAACCCAGGTCCTCAGCATTCCGTGCTGCATGCTAATACCCCTACACCACCACTGGTCAGGAGCTTAGACACGAATCTTTCCTATGCATTCATATCGCACCTTGTTAGATCATCACTTGCGTAAAAAACGTCCTTAAATTGCATTACGTTGCGAGGCGGAAAAGCGAACGAAATTGAAATGGTCAATCCAGCGCCGCAATGTAGAGCAACTTGCACGATTTTTCTTGCGGGTCTAAATTGGCCTTATGGCGACTTGGTCATTGTCCACAGGGTTGCTGATGTTCTTCGTGGCGACGTATTCCCTGCTGGGCTACTACTTGTTCTCGGAGCATCTCGACAACGGGCACTTCTCTACAATTAGCGACTCTTTTGTGAGCATGTTTGTATTGCTCACTACAGCCAAGTAAGTTCATATTCATTCATATCGTTTTATTTCCATATAGGACACAGCAATATGAAGGACTTATTAAGATTTTTATGTTACCATAATACCTACTAATGATATCTCTACACTTTTTTTTCCCTATCGTCTACCTCCAACATAATCGGAGTCCATATCTTTACACTTTAAAGGTTTCAATTTCATTCTAAAGAGAGAAAAACGAAATATAAAATAGCTTCCTTTTATTTATTTACTGGTAGGTATCGTTAAAGTGCTGGGCAGTTTAAAGTATCTTATAAATAAAAAATCTATGTCACCTTAACTGTTAAAAACTCCTTAATATATTCCTAATTTGGGTGGGTTGTGGGAAGCGGGTGTAAAATGCATAAAGATTAAATAAATTGTGCTTTATAAAGCGGCAATAAAATAGTTATTTTCGTGAACGCATATGTTTGTCTTCGCTCTAGCGGGTCTAGCCTCATGATTGTGATTTTTTCGAGACTTGCGAACAATATGTGATTATCGAATTACTGGAATAAAGAAAGTTAATGTTGTTATTCGTCTCCCAGCTTCCCAGACGTGATGATGCCTTCCTACGCCAAGTCCAAGTGGTACGCGCTGTTCTTCATCCTGTACATCATCACTGTGCTTTACGTGCTTATGAACTTGGTGAGTAATTAAATTAGTAGAAAATCGTTTATCACTGATCGCATTACTAAGTTTACATACCTATGGAGATGTTTTTAACACGTATCTAAATCCGTATACTATATATTATTAATGTGAAAGTGTGTGTTGTTTTTTTTTTAACGACCGCTTTAGCCTAGTTGGTAGTGACCCTGCCTACGAAGCAAGAGGTCCTGGGTTCGAATCCCGGTAAGGGCATTTATTTGTGTGGACGAGCACGAATATTTGTTCCTGAGTTATGGATGTTTTCTATGTATTTAAGTATTTATTTCTCTATACAAGTATGTTTATCGTCGTCTAGTACCCATAGTACAAGCTTTGCTTAGTTTGGGACTAGGTCGATTTGTGTAAGATTGTCCCCTAATACCTATTTTTTTTTTCTTTCTTTATTTTTTCTCTTCTTTCACGTGAAAACTGAGCGACGGATTGTCGTGATTTTTTGTATGGACATACTTAGTTGACTGCTTGGAGAATGACATAGGCTACTTTTTTACTACGGGAAAATATCTCATTCCCACAGGAAAACACGCTATAATCTACTTACTTCAGCGGGGTCGAAGCCGCCGGCATCAACTAGTAATCATCATCATCATCCCAGCCTAACGTCCCACTGCAGGGCACAGGCCTCCTCTCAGAATGAGAGGGCTTGGGCCGTAGTTCTCACGCGGACCCAGTGCGGATCGGGAACTTCACACACACCATTCAATTTGTCCATCAACTAGTTTATAAATAAAAATTAATCGTCAAATATGTTGCTATGGGCAAAACTCGAGAACCGCTGCACCAAATTGGATGATTATTTTTTGTTGTGTTCGTTATAAAAACTGTAGCAGGGGCGAGGCCGCGGGCAACAGCTAGATATTTCATCATCATCATTTCAGCCGAAGGGCGTCCACTGCTGGACAGCAGGCTTATTGTCTAACGCTTCTGACGCTTGCCTTCGCAATCACTATTTCTTTCTGTCGAACGGTATAAAATGATGACTAGGGTTGGGACTTTTGGATGCTCGACGTGGTTCTAGAATCCACGGAGTCGTCATTATGTTATAATATTTTTTTCGAAGTCAAAGTCCAAGTGTAATAACCTAACCATAAAAATTTCATTTTTAATACAAGCTTTATTTGCTGACTGTACTTGCATTGTCACCCAAACTACATTTGCATACCAAATTTCAAGTCGGTGCTATGGAAGCGCAGACGCCTGTTAACTGCGGAGACGATACTGGCTGGAGTACCAGGATGTCACTACTAGATTATTGTATTGTCAAGCGATTAACATAAGTGGTCCAAGTTTCAAGTCAATCTGACTACTTACTGGAAGTTGGTAAAATTTAACTTGCAAGATTCTATTACAGACAGACAGACAGACAGACAACGGGACAGGTGAAACTAAATAAAAGCTTGTAACAATAAAAAAAATTATTAGATGTCATACATGATTTATGCTGTATGATAAACACGTTACCTATTATAACTGCAGTTAATTAATTTTATAATAAATCTATTAAACACAAGTCACAGTAGTTCAAAGGTGACGCGATATGCATATACATACACAATTTACTTAATTATGCATCCTCTTTGATAGGCATTTGTGTTGTGATAATTTAATTGCACTATATAATGTGTTTATTTTATGATTTAACAACATTATCATAGTATCTAATATATCGTTTTATTTTTAGACTTTGACTTTGACTTTGAAAAAAATATTTTAACATAATGACGACTCCGTGGATTCTAGAACCACGTCGAGCATCCAAAAGTCCCAAGCCTAATGATGACAGAAAGAGACAGTGAAAACGAAGGCAAGCGTTAGAAGCGTTAGACAATACGGCCTCAGGTCTCCCCCAAGGCTCGCCAAACATATCGGTCCCGTACCTTCCGCGTCCAACGCGATCCCACAAACTTAAAGCCAGATATTTATAAAAACTTTTTTTGCGTTACAGATGTTAGCCGTAGTATACGAGACATTTACTCGCATAGAGCGAGAGAAATGCCGCGCGCTGCTGCTGCACCGGCGGCGTGCTGCGCGGCACGCGTTCCGGCTGCTCGTGTCGCGCCGCGCGCCGGATGCCGTGCGGCTGCGGCACTTCGTGGGTCTCATGCGGCATTACGCGCCACACTATAGTAAGTGTGCTAGTGGTTGCGGCACTTTGTGGGTTTCATGCGGCATTACGCGCCACATTATAGTAAGTGTGCTAGTGATTGCGGCACTTTGTGGGCCTCATGAGGCATTATGCGCCTGGCGGCGTGAGGCTGCGGCACTTCGTGGGCCTCATGCGGCATTACGCGCCGCACTATAGTAAGTGTACTAGTGGTTGCGGCACTTTGTGGGCCTCATGTGGCATTATGCGCCTGGCGGCGTGCGGCTGCGGCACTTCGTGGGTCTCATGCGGCATTACGCGCCGCACTATAGTAAGTATACTAGTGGTTGCGGCACTTTGTGGGCCTCATGTGGCATTATGCGCCTGGCGGCGTGAGGCTGCGGCACTTCGTGAGCCTCATACGGCATTACGCGCCGCACTATAGTAAGTATGCTAGTGGATGCGGCACTTTGTGGGCCTCATGTGGCATTATGCGCCTGGCGGCGTGAGGCTGCGGCACTTCGTGGGCCTCATGCGGCATTACGCGCCGCACTACAGTGAGGGTAGTAGTGGCTGCGGCATTACGCGGTACACTACAGTAAGAGTGGTAGTGGCTGCGGCACTTTGTAGGTATCACGTGGTATTACGCGCCGCATTACAGTGTGTATGCCACGGGTTGTGGTATGCCGTACCGGCGGCGTGAGTAGCACTTCGTGAACCTTGAGTGGCCTTACGCGCCGCACTACATAAATCATAAATCATTTTCATTTTTATCATTTTTTTTACAATGATTGTGCTAGTGGTTGCGGCACTTTGTGGGCCTCATGCGGCATTACGCGCCGCACTACAGTGAGTGTTCCAGTGGCTGCGGCATTTCGTACGCCTCGTGCGGCATTACACGCCGCACTACAATAAGTGTGCTAGTGGGTACGGCACTTCGTGGACCTTATGCGACATTACGCGCTGCACTGTAGTGACTGTGCTAGTAGCTTACTACTTTAGTACTTTGTGAGCCTCGTGTGCGGCATTACGGCCGCACGATAGTAACTGTGCCTCAAAAAAGTAACAGAGTGGCTTGCACAAATACCAAGCCTGTCAAGCCAAAAGCTTTGGACAATCTTAGATGCCAAGTAGAGATAACCTTTAAAACGTCCTTGGCGTAAATTTCTTCAATAATTATATATATTTATCTTACAGGTGGCCTGGATGTATACCTGATGTTCAAGCAGCTAAACCAATCAGGTTCAGGCGGGCTGTCCCGGGGCGAGTTCGCCAACTTATACGAGGTGTTCGCGCTGCGCTGGGCCCCTCAGACCGCGCGCGCGCCGTGGTACGCCTCGTCTGTGCTCGAGCCGGCGGCGAGGGCGGCCGCGCAACTCGTTAAATGGCCTTACTTCGAATACGTCATCTGTAAGTTTTATACAACTTGGATCTACGATTTCTTCGAACAGGGGCAGAAACTTGATAGTGGCGCCCCTCTCTCCAGCGTTTTCCAATCTGTGCTTAAACTAGTTAGTGATGCTCCTCTCTCCTGTTTTAATCTTATAAGTCGTCGGTGAGCCATTCCTTATGGGACATTAAAATTAAAAAATATTGACAAAATTAGCTGTTAAAGTAGCTATTCAGTATTTAATTTCGGACATTGTAACATTAATTTTATTACGTTATAAAAAAAAATTAATTACGTTCGATTATAATTAACTCAGTAACGATTTAATATTGCACCATACTTTTTGACATTGACTTTGAAAACTATATTTCACATATTATTCATTTATTTATTTTATGGCGGCTGCATGATTTTTAGAACCACGGTATGCTACGAAAAGTCCTAAGCCTACCAATTATACGGATTTAAATAAAAATAGAAAAAAACTAGCCTTAAATTTGGCCGCTCGTTTCTTAAATATCAGAATTGCAAAATACTAGATTGCCGACTTACCCTATTTCTAAAATACCAAATTCCCAGAATACCAGACTTTCCTGTCACCGTGTTTTTCTCTATATGGGATTGCCAATAAAGCTTGTTTTCAATACACCCATTAAAAACCGAATTCCCATCATACCAGATAGTGAAATCACCAGACTCGTAAAACACGACCCCCTCACGATCACGACGACCACGACCTGCCCGACGAGCCTGGTGACTTCACTATCTGGTATTAAGGGAATTCGGTTTTGAATGGAACATGGTGTACCTATTTGGAAAAAAGTTTTTTTGGCAATCCGATATAGAGAAAAACACGGTGACAGGTATTTTAGAAATAGGGTAAGTTTGCAATCTAGCATTTTGCAATTCTGATATTTAGGGAACGAGCGAATTTGGCACATTTACTAGCTTTTAACTTTTTAGGGCTATTCAGTATTCAAAATATTAAAAAAACTAGCAGCCCGTCCCGGCTTCGCACGGGGTAGACAATTATTTATTTTTGGAAATTTGGATATGAAACACTTTTTTTCACAAATATTTTTGTTTATTAAAAAATTATTATTTATTATTTATTAATTATTACAGACGTGCACGCCCCACTCCTGTATTTCAGTGCCCCCTCCACCCCGCCCGCCGCGATGCCCGGCGCGCTTTTCAGACTGCATCGCAAACAACGGCCACGGCGCTATGGCGGTTTTGTTTACTGTTTGAATTTTTTAATTCGTAATATCTTTTGAATGGAAAGTCCAATTTAAATAATTTAAAAACTATTTTATAGGTAGTTAAATGGTCTTTACCATAAAATAATTTATTTGGATAAGGATTAATATAAACACATAAATAGCATGGTTTGAATTTGGTTAGCATTTTCATTAATGTTTAAAATGAAAAAAGTTGTTGTAGTGACATAACTACAATAGTTGGACATATGCTACCGCGGAGTTTTTTGTAGACATTATGATGTTCTTCAATATTGTTGTACATTATTTTGTTCTATCGCTAATAGTTTCGGCAGCGCATTCGACGAAAGACATTTTAAGACTCATTTTTCTACACCTTCGGTTACATTGTTCAAATTTTACCAAGGATCCCTAATTTTTTTCAAAATGAAATGTAGCCTATGTCAAATTGGAAGAATGTAGCATTCTATTTGTGAAAGAATTTTTTAAATCGGCCCAGTACTTTTTGAGCCTATTGATTACAAACATACAAACATAGGTACAAATCTTTCCTCTTTATAATATTAGTGTAGATTGGTCCACCCTAATAGACACGACACGGGGTTATACAGGGTTATTTGTAATTCACTGACATCCTCTTAACCCTGAATTCCTATCACTCAAACAAACGTTTTTTGTTTTACGACTTTTTAAAATGAAGCCTTTTTTTCCCACACAAATACACAGAGTATCGTAAAATAAGAGGTAATCTGAAATTTTCAAAACTTTATTACACCAAAAATATTAAGTTACTAGCCTTCCGTACGCAGCTTCGCCCGCGAAAAATTAATTTTCCCGTAGGAAAAGGTATTTTCCCGCGGTAAAAAGTAGCCTATGTCACTCAGTTTACAATTTACAAATTATTTATTTACGCATGTACCTAGTCTTATGTATGTAGCTATTAGTGTGCAGTTTATTTATTTATTTATCTATCTAAACAGCGATCCGGGTGTCACCAACGGTACTGGCTGAAAATCAGCGCTGGGGTGCTTTAAACGCCTCAGCATTATGCTGAGCCAGTGTCCGATTTGCAACCGCAATGACACACTCTATCTTTAGCTTTAGTATTGCCTTTTTTTGTTTTGTAAAATATTGTGTCTTGTGATGTTGTAAATAAATGTATTCTCTTTCTTTCTTTCAATGATAACGTAGCTTTCTAACGGCAAAAGAATCTTTAAAATCGGTCCAGTAGTTTCGGAGCCTATTCAATGCAAACAAACAAACAAACAAACAAATCTTTCCTCTTTATAATATTAGTATAGATGATAAAAGCCGTAAAAAAAAAACATTTGTTTAAGTGGTAGGAGTTTAGGGTTAAGAGGATGCTAGTGAATGAGGGTTTTCTATGAGAGGCTATTTGGCGCTAGTATCGTCAGGTCCGTTTGACAACTTTGACATTTGTTGTATGGGTGTAACGTCAGATAGACCTTACGATACTAACGCCATCTAGCTGATTCCACCTGTCAGAAAACCCTCATTATAGAGCCCGTTATCTTGTCGCACTGTCATTACTTTTCAGTAGAGCGTGAATGTTTTTTTTATCGACTATTTAAATGTCGATACTGTATGTCACTGATAATTTCAAAGATGAGTCACTATAGGTACTATTACTTTTGTATAAAAATATATTTAATAATTAATAATAAACGAAGAAATAAAAGTTGCTCTACATTTTTTGAAGTCATGCTGCGTCTTCTATTTGAAAAGATCCATTTTAAAATATAAAAACTTCTTTCCACTACGACAGATGTAATGGGAGCGTACTTAAATAACGAGAAGTATGGGAGGCTGGGTTTGCATGGATCGTCGTTCATTACTTCTATTTCTATGCCTCTGTTAAGCATATTAATTTTTTGCAATGTATGATATCCAACATTTTTTTTTAATTATAAAGTTAGCTTTTTATAAATATGCCGTCCCTTTTCATGCAAAACTAACTTCAACAACAGCTTCTATACATCACTTACTACGGCAATTGATTCTAAAAGCTCGACTGATTGTCTCTCTAATTTTGGGATGTCTTGCGATAAAATTAATTGAAATGTTATCCCTTATAAACTGTAATTCTTTTTTGACACGGTGAAAATTCAATTGCATTATATAACAATCGATATCAAAAAGGTCGATAAAAAAAACATTCACGCTCTACTGAAAAACAATTTCAGTGCGACAAGATAACGGGGTCTAGTCATAACAAATAAAATAACCCTGTATTGTGTGGTTGTTCCAGACTCGCTGATAATCGGCAACGGCGTGGCGATGGTGCTGCGCGTACTGGAGGCGGGCGGCGCGGGCGCAGAGCCGGGGCTGCAGCACTCTGCGCGACTTCTTTGCGCCTCCTGGGACACCTGGCTCTTCCTCGCGCGTCAGTACCGCCCACACTACCCACTACTGCTAATATACTCCCAGACATAGGAATTGACAACATTTCATTTTTTTAACACCTGAAAATTACTGCAGTAATCGAAAGAGTTTCGCCTCCTGAACACGGAAAAATATTTATTATAATTTATTTCTCCATATTTAAAAAAATACAACAAATTTAAAAACATATATGTACTTACAAATACGTCCACAGAATAGATATGTTTCCTTTACCCTTTTCACTAGAAAAAAGAGCTGTCATAATTTTAAATTTGATAACAACCTTAACGTCAAATTTACGTCATCACTTTTTTTTAATAGAGACTAGACAAAAGTAATGGATCTATTCTATCGTTACGCTCTTTTAGAATAAGCACATCTTTAAAAAATTGTAATAAATTAATTAATAATCCTAGTGAAAATTTAAAACTATCAGCGTCTTTCTCCTTCCAAACAGAATACAGAGAACGAATCAAATTATAGTCTTAGAAATATGAAATGTTGTCAATTGAGGGGACAAAATTTAATGATATTATAATTTAATGGTTGTATGATAGAGGATTACATTTATAAATAAGATCATCAATGTAGGGGATTCAAGATGCTAGTTTGTTGTGTTTTAGAAATACGTCCTATTTATTTACTAACTTATGGAATAGGTCAGGCTTCACTTGCTAAGTCAGAATTAGAGGCTAGCAAAACTAATTATAATGATGACACATAGGGAGTTCCTTCGGAGGGCATAGGCTTCCTCTCATCCAGAGAGCCTGGGGCCTGTAGTGGAATTATATAGGCTGAGATGATGATGATGATGATGAGGGAGTTCCTTTATCAATAAACTCTCAACTATCGACGCTTTTTCCATAATATGGTAGTGATCGCCCCCAGCTTTGTTTGTTTTGTAAGTTTGTATTATTTTGTAAGTCTTATTTCGGAGACAAATATGATAAAGGGTACACAAAGCATATTTTACATGCACTATAAAATATTTACAATAACCTCGTAAGCCCAACATGCTATATTGAATACATACGTCAAAGCAAATGTCAACTGGAATCAGCTTTCTGCGGCAGCATTCCCGGAGCGTTACAACTTAGGGATCTTTAAAAAACGAGCCTACCAATTCCTAAAAGGGTCGGCAACGCACCTGTGATGCCCCCCGTGTTACGGGTGTCCATGGGCGACGGTGATCGCTTTCCATCAGGTGACCCGTCTGCTCGTTTGCCACCTCTTATATATAAAAAAAAAAACTTTTCTTGATTGACAATAAGTTTCAGATTGTGATAGTCAAAAATTAACGTGGGCTTTACGAGGATAAAGAAGAAGAGAATTGATTTATTTTTTGTTTCATTTTTATACTTTATATAAAATTATGTTTTTACAAAAAAAAACTAGGAGCGACAACTAGTATATGGGAAAAGCGTGGATAGTTCAGTTTATCCATAAAGGAACTCCCTACCTGTCATTAAAATTTACCCCCTAAATTCCTATGTCTGATACTCAATAACTTTAAATAAATAAATAAATAAATAAATATCACGGGACAATTCACACCAATTGACCCAGTCCCAAAGTAAGCTAGGAAAGCTTGTGTTATGGGTACTAGGCAACGGATAAACATACTTATATAGATAGATACATACTTAAATACATATTAAACACCCAAGCCCAAGACCCGAGAACAAACATTCGTATTTTTCATACAAATATCTGCCCCGACACGGGAATCGAACCCGGGACCTCAAGCTTCATAGTCAGGTTCTCTAACCACTAGGCCATCTGGTCGTCAACTTTAAATTAAAAATGAAAGGCAATCCCTGTATTTGGACTTTTATTTCAGTGTTTTGCTCGAAGGTCAAACACACATATTTTTGCTGGCGACATTGCACACCACTAATGTTAAAGGTAGCCACCAAACTGTCTGCTTGATAACGGAGTATATTGATATTTTATTACACTCATCGCAATAGCCTAGGAGACCTAGAAGATTTACTGTCATTAACCGAATTTTTGGCGCTAATCGATTTTAGGTAATCTATGCACTCGTATATGTGTGCGTGAGAGCGGGTAGAATCAAAGCCGTGCGTAAGCGCAAGCGACACGAGATTCCCGTCCGATGGTCGAAGGAGAACTAACGCATCTAACTATCGGACAAGGGGGAAGCACGATGGCTCAATATAGGTTGGTTAGACTGCGCGTGTATTTAGGTATTTTCATCGTATTACTAAAACAAATACATATTTTAAAAATGTAGTAATACTGCGCCCTAGAAAACATCTGGTTTTATTTACATTCAAATAGTTATTTATGATACAAGTGCGGAAAGTAGGCTATTCCCAACGAATGGCGGAGATCTAAACAAACGAGCGAAGCGACATGAGTTGGGGATTTCCTACTTTCGACACGTATATCATACAACATTTTACAATGCATTAAGCGAGGAAAAAAATTGGGGCTAAGAGCGCGTGCAGACAGAGAGCGGTCTGGAGTACCGAGTTCCACGTTCAGAGTTCTGTGTTTTCATCGCTCGAGAGTTCCAGTCGCCTGCTGTGTGCGTTATCGTAAGAGACTCAGTACATTCGAAAGAACGCAGACGTCTGAACTCGGAACTCCAGACC
Source organism: Archips crataeganus (assembly GCA_947859365.1). Lineage (NCBI taxonomy): Eukaryota > Metazoa > Arthropoda > Insecta > Lepidoptera > Tortricidae > Archips > Archips crataeganus. The sequence goes on along the minus strand of OX402065.1, from coordinate 16,439,379 downwards.
GCTCTCTGTCTGCGCGCGCTCATAAACATTTTCGGAAAGAGATGTTGCGTTCTTATTTACCTTTCATTGAGGGAAGTCTCGTAGATGTTTACATATTTCAGCATCGGTTTAGTCAGCAGGAGGCTATCACATTTAATTTTGTGCTTGGTCTAGGACGTCAGGCGGCGTTAAGTCCTATGTATTTACATCACTTGAACTCTCCATTTTAATTTACTAAACTTAAATTAACTCTCCGGACTGAATTCATGAACATTACTGTGGCGGGTTTTCATGACAGGTGCGAACGGAACGAACCATGATTGGTTCGTGTTACGCCATGCGCGCGCACTGGAAACTCATTGGTTGACAGGCGCGAACGGGTAACCGTGATTGGTTCGTGTTACGCCATGCGCGCACACTGAAAGCTCATTGGTTGACAGGCGCGAACGGGTAAACATGATTGGTTCGTGTTACGCCATGCGCGCGCACTGAAAGTGCAGATGTCGTACGGTCCGAAATGGACTCAAGGAATTATTTTAGTACTAAATTTTTTATTTCAAAACTTTTGACGAATTTAAAATTTGTGTGTTTTGATATTAAAAAAATCTGTTTTATTATTTTATCAGTAAATATTCATTTGGTTGCATCAAACATTTTCTTATTTGTGCAAAGCTGAATTATGAAGACACAACTCTCTAGTCTTATTTTTTAAACACTAGTTTGGACACAACTTTTTGAGAATTGGCAATTTAAAAAGTTACTTTTCCGCACGAGTGTGGAAAGTTAAATCCATACAATTTTTTTCACACTTGCGATAGTGTGCTGGGATGACTAACTTTCTATAGATATGTTGACTCGCGTCAAGAGGCACTTTCCGAGCATATGCATTGTAATAGTTATTTATGATACAAGTGCGGAAAGTAGGCTATTCCCAACGAATGGCGGAGATCTAAACAAACGAGCGAAGCGAGTTTGGTTTAGCTGACATGAGTTGGGAATTTCCTACTTTCGACACGTATATCATACAACATTTTACAATGCATTAAGCGAGGAAAAAAATTGGGGCTAAGAGCGCCCGCAGACAGAGAGCGGTCTGGAGTACCGAGTTCCGCGTTCAGAGTTCTGTGTTTTCATCGCTCGAGAGTTCCAGTCGCCTGCTGTGTGCGTTATCGTAAGAGACTCAGTACATTCGAAAGAACGCAGAACTCTGAACTCGGAACTCCAGACCGCTCTCTGTCTGCGCGCGCTCATAAACATTTTCGGAAAAAGATGTTGCGTTCTTATTTACCTTTCATTGAGGGAAAGTCTCGTAGATGTTTACATATTTCAGCATCGGTTTAGTCAGCAGGAAGCTACCTACCACATTCAATTTTGTGCTTGGTCTAGGACGTCAGGCGGCGTAAAGTCCTATGTAAATTCATCACTTGAACTGAACTCTCCATTTTAATTTACTAAACTTAAATTAATTCTCCGGACTGAATTCATGAACATTACTGTGGCGGGTTTTCATGACAGGCGCGAACGGGTAACCGTGATTGGTTCGTGATACGCCATGCGCGGACACTAAAAGCTCATTGGTTGACAGGCGCGAACGGGTAAACATGATTGGTTCGTGTTACGCCATGCGCGCGCACTGAAAGCGCAGATGTCGTACGGTCCGAAATGGACTCAAGGAATTACCTATTTTAGTACTAAATTTTTTATTTCAAAACTTTTGACGAAATTAAAATTTGTGTGTTTTAATATTAAAACAATCTGTTTTATTATTTTATCAGTAAATATTCATTTGGTTGCATCAAACATTTTCTTCTTTGTGCAAAGCTGTATTATGAAGACACAACTCTCTAGTCTTATTTTTTAAACACTAGTATGGACACAACTTTTTGAGATTTGGCAATTTAAAAAGTTACTTTTCCGCACGCGTGTGGAAAGTAAAATCCATACAATTTTTTTTTCACACTTGCGAAAGTGTGCTGGGATGACTAACTTTCTATAGATATGTTGACTCGCGTCAAGAGGCACTTTCCGAGCATATGCATTGTAAAAGTCATTACCTGCCGTGCATTATTTACGTCGTACTACGAATTTATTTTATTTTTTAGAGATAACTTTGGATTTTTTTCCTTTCGAGCGAACTACAAGTAATCGTGTTTCGAAAATCACTGGTCATTAGAGTGAATCCTCAAATATCTTACACATGAATTTTAGGACTAAAGCTTTGCTAGTAATGATACAGTACAAGATTAAATTAACGCAATAAATGCGCCTAAAGCTCGGTAGGGCCTTAAGTATAAATGGAAAATCGTCCACCTGAATTGACTGTCTGGATTTTGACCTAAAATAATACTGTTCAAAATTAATAGTGTTGAAAAACAATTGCATTTCGCTAAAATTCATTTTGAACAGTTTACTTAATGACGGTAGGTAAATCGCCTAGAACTGTAGCCACTTAACCTGACCCCTATTCCCCGCAGTGTTCCTGCTGGAAGCGTGTCTCCGTATGATGGCGTCCGGCATCTCCTCGTACTTGGAGAGTGGGTGGAACGTATTCGATCTTAGCGTGACTATCCTGGCTCTGATCGGCGCTGTGATGCTGACGATAGCACCTAAACTCTTCATCGTTGTCATATTTAGACCACTGAGGTAAGAATTACTTAATTTATAAATTTACTAGGTATTGGCCGCGACTCCGTCTGCAAAGAATTCATTTATTGCTATCTCGAGGGAACTATATAATGTCCTTCCCAGAGTCTCAATCTGTCTCTATAGCAAATTTTGTCTAAATCAGTTCGGCAATTAAAGCGTGAAGAGGTAACAGACAGACAGACGGACGGACAGACACAAAGACACGTGTATGGTCGAAGCTTAAGGAAAAGTTGTAGTAGTTGAGTTAAGATGAGTTGAACTTAAAACACTACTTCAATTTAAACCCAGATTCAGTTTAATACCAGAAAATGAATAAGTTATACTTAGTTAAAATGCTCAGCTGGACCGATCGCGAGCGGTGTTATTTGCGGTTTTATTTGTCAACTAATACATAAGTAAGAAAGAATGCGTCAAATGCGAATATTTAGGTTACATGTCAGCAAAAGACTGTACGATGTACTTCGTCACTTTGGCATTTATAATATTAATATGGATTTATTTATTTAAAAAGCCGACATAGCGCGATGAATCGCCAGACTCAAGTGGCAGTGGGCAGGGCACATCGCTCGTAGAACTGATGGCCGATGAGGCCAAAAAAATCTCGAATGTCGTCCACGGACGTAGGGTGGTAGACGCCGTGTGGGAGACCTCCAGCGAGATGGAGCGACGACCTGGTCAAGGTTGCGGTAACGCGTTGGATGCGGATCTCTTTGGCGTAACTTGGGGTAGGCCTGATGTTTAGCAGTGATTCTTTCGGCTGAAATGATGATGATGATAATTGTTTCAGTTCAATAATATGGACCTCTGCAAAGTAACGCCTGATTCAATCAATCAGATGATGATGATGTTGATGTTGATATATTTGTCCGTAGGTTGATGCGTCTCTACAAGCTAAAGAAGCGTTACCGGGATGTGTTCGGCACACTGGTGCTGCTGTCGCCATTGATGTCATCCGCGGGATGCGTGATGCTGGTCATGTATTACTTCTTCGCGATCATCGGCATGGAGCTGTTCGCGGGGCTGGATCTGAAGAACTGCTGCGTGTAAGTAACGCAGCTGGTAGAGATAAACTACGATTCAGTAAAATTACATAAAGTTTACTGACAGATGGTTTGCCTTCATTTCATATTCAACTTTAACGACCTACAAATAAAGCCAATTTTAGAATACTGTTACCCATGTTTGCAGATTTTGTAATAACTACTTTATGTGTATGGTGTTAAAGTTGAAATTGAAATGAAGGCAAGCAATCTGTCAGTGGTAAACTAAAAGTAAACGTATTGTAACATGGCCCGCCCCTCCAAATTACTATTTCATCAATGTGTTATGTCACATCCTTACGAAACACTGTGTATGTAGTAGTCTGCTTTTGTTTGATTGCTGTCTCAGCACGCACACATGGGTTGAAAGTTTTGGTGATGCTTTCACAAATACATTGAAGACTTCTTGAATTTTGGAGGGGCGGGTCATGTTATCGTAGTTTATCTCTAGCCTTAGGTGCAAGCAGGGGGGGGCACACTTACATATACCTATCACACTTTTCATGCGACTACAGCGAACTCTGGTGTTTTTTAAAGAACTAAATTAGCGGCCATCTTGGTTGACTTGTCAAACTTGTCAGTTGTCATTCATCGGCCATGGCCATGGCGTACCAAATTGTACGGTCAAGGACTTTAATTGATAGGCCACTTGCCAATGTTCGTATTTTAGCCGTATAGTGCAAATCGGGTTTAGCCGCTTATACTTCGTATATGCTGATTTGAATTAGACGGCTAAAATACGAATAGTGGCAATTAGCCTATCAATTAAAATTACGCGTAATTATAGCTGTACATCACTACCAACATATACATATAGATAGGTATACATCTATAGATACGTCACATTAGTTCTTGACCAGGGCGTAGGGCAGCAGCACCTTCCGTACATGCATATTTGACCATAGAGTTGCCACTCTTGTTCATATAATATTACAATACTCTTTGGGTGCAAGCCACACAGAAGAGACGTGGGACGGGGGCGCGTCGCAGTCGCACAGCCCCTTAATTTGAGTTTTCATACTAAATGTATACGTACTAGAAATGTTTAGGTACTTAACTAAATGTAATCAAACATGAACAACCAACGTTCTGGCGTCGGGTTAACCAGCCAAATGCAATATTTGTAGTTGACTTTCACGCATCGCATTATCGACGTACTCTTTAGTTAATTTTCTCTTTGGTTCGTTTCCTTTCAGAAACACAACCGTGGAGGATTTCTACAAATACTCGAACAACAGTTCGACGGCGCTGGGCTATTACTACCTGAATAACTTCGAGAACCTCGTCACGAGCGGCGTGTCGCTGTTCGAGTTGACCGTCGTCAACAACTGGTTCATACTCATGAATGCGTACGCCACCGTCGCGGGACAATTCAGCCGGTTGTACTTCATGGTAAGTAACGCAAAAACAACAACCACAAAAACATCGAACGACGATGACGACGACGACGATGACGACGATGACGACGACGACGACGACGACGATAGCGAAAAACCCTATCATCTGTAACCCGTTTTAAACTTAATCGACAATTTCAAGCAGCTTAAATCTCTATGCGCAAGTGTTTTCGACTTATTGCACAATCTAGTGCGTGGTCGCTCATGCGCGACGCGACAGCAAGAGCGGAAACGCTCGAATGCGCAAAAAAGAGAGAGACGATCAATGGGGTTAAGCGCTTAAATATTAAGCTAATGAACTGTGTAAGCTCCATGACAGCGGGTTAACCCGTTCAATAGGGTTTCCCTGACGTTAGGCTAATTCAGTCATAGGGTAACCTCATCAATGGGTTCATCAAGTGATAGGGTTACCCCATCGATAGGATTAATCAAATGAAGGGGTTTTCCGGTCCCTGCCCATCGGCTGTTGGTTCTACAGCCACTTAACTTAAGTCTAGCGATTCCAATTGATTTAGCAAATATCGTTCTGTAAGAGGGCGGGGGAGGGTGGTCTAACTTTCACGTTTGCATCCCATTTGAATTATTTGAGCTAGGGAGTTGTTAACGACCGCCTTAGCCTAGTTGGTAGTGACCCTGCCTACGAAGCAAGAGGTCCTGGGTTCAAATCCCGGTAAGGGCATTTATTTGTGTGATGAGCACGAATATTTCTTCCTGAGTTATGGATGTTTTCTATGTATTTAAGTATTTATTTGTCTATATAAGTATGTTTATCGTCGTCTAGTACCCATAGTACAAGCTTTGTTTAGTTTGGGACTAGTTCGATTTGTGTAAGATTGTCCCCTAATATTTATTTATTTATACTTCCGTGCGCTGGAAAGTGCCCGTATTATGATTTATGGCAACGTGTTGTTCGCAGGTATTCTACTTGTTCACGATGGTGGTCCTGACGATTGTGGTGGCGAGCGTGCTGGAGGCTTTCCGCTTCCGTATCCAGTACAAACGGAGCACCACCAAGCGGGACGGTACGTTACTACGCTTTTAGTATAAAGACCATGTATACTAGTGTAAATGGCGGTCTGAGGGGCCTCGCGCCTCAAAAGGTTCTAGCTTTTTGCGTAATTGCAAATCTACTATATTTTTTTATACAATAAAATAAAAAATCAGTCAAATAAACCGCCCCGGATCGCACCAAACGCAAAGGTTTTTGTAGTGGTAGAGCCATGTTGTAGCTAGCCGCTGCATCACGAATGGGCCGGCTCGTCCGGGGCAGTACCACCCTCTCACAGAACACCGGCGTGAAGCAGCAGCACTCCTGCTGCGTTTCGTACGGTCAGTGAGAGCGCCGGGGGCCCAATACCTCTCCCCCTCCTCTATTCCCTTTCCTTTTTCCTCTCCTTTTTAGGGCCGACAACGCACTGGCATCGCGTAAAGTGCTGCGGGTGTCTATGGACTGTGGTGATCATTTAACATCAGGTGACCCACTAGTTCGTTTGTCTGGCCTCTCTAACATAAAAAAAGGTAAAGGTAGAGGGCATTAACATAGATGCGCTTTATCACTGCCTAATGTGATTATAACAGACTGAAGTGTACGATGTATGGGAAAGATTCGTCGCTAACTTCTAGACCAGTGATGGTGTAGGGGTAAGCACGCAGCACGGAACGCTGAGGACCTGGGTTCGATTCCCAGCATTGGTCTTTTTTCTGGGGTTTTTTCTGTGCATCTATATTTCAGTTTGTATTTAGTTTGAAATATAAAAAAAGGTGCCCAACACACTAGCCGCATTGCCCCGCTGAACCGCGATGGACAACCTTTGCACCAGAAACGACCCAGAGCGATGGCCAAGACCTCTCTCACGAAGGCGGCGCCACTTCTTTAAAAAAAAGTATTGCCTCGGAATTTTAAAATGACGGGCGTTTTTCCGACACTTGGTAATGTTAAAGTAATGCCATTTTTACAGAGGAGAAATTGCTTCACGAGGAAGTACATACCAGCTGGGAGGAGGCGACACGGCTCGGCGCGGGCGGCGAGTTAGCTGACGAACTGCGGCCGTACCTTCCCGCCGGGGTGAGTATTTCATCTATAGCTACACCGTTTAACTTAGGCATAACTATGAGAAGTGTATGTCTGTGTCATTGTGTATAATGCATTGTTTTATTGGTATTGCCGATGTCGGTGCGTGCGGCGCAGCGCACAGCGTAATTCCACCCTCATAATTGGCATTGATCACTTTTTTACAATGTGGTCTAATTCCAAAACCATTTCGAGGAATAGGTTTATTAAATCATTTTATAACATTGTAGTAAAAAAATATTAAATGATCGCGTGTATTTTTGCAAAATAATGTTTGACCTTTGTTTGACCTTTCTGTGGGCATTAACTTTGAAATTCTTTGCAACAAGAAAAAAAAAGCCGTCCGTCTAGTTTCTCTATACTATTCTCTGTCACTTCGACGTAGTTATCATCTGTCAGTTTATTCAGGATACTATTTTGAAAAACATTTTTCGCGTTTTTCATATTTTAATATTGGATTTATACAGGAAGTGTTTCATTCCTACTTGTGGAAATGATTCTGTCAATAGCCCAAACAAAATAAATTAATTGTTCGCATTAGAGAAGATTTACAAGAGAAGTGGTGCCGCAAAGTTAATTCAAAGTTTACAGATGTACTTATAGTTTTGAGGATCATTTTAATGTAAGTATGGATTAAATCCGCCAAAGAACTTTCAAGGGAAAACTTCTGACCATTTTATTTTATACGTACAAAAAATACTATAGCCGTAAATCGTTTTATTTACCTATTCTCTTGGAAGAATCGGCAACTTTAGTGTTATTGTTATTGTAATGTAAAGTGACATTGTCAGATGACAACTAACCATCGATTGTGAAACATTTTTTTTTGTCGTTATGTCTGTGGTTTATACACAGATTCAGCCGCAGCATGTAATTTACGAGAAGTCGTATCTCAAATTTTCAATAAATTATAAAAAAATATTGGAGTGATGAATTGCTGAAATATTCAAATTAGTTTCTTAAAATCCTCTATATTTTCGATAAAAAAAAACAAAAAGGGGGGTTAGAAAAAATGATCAATCCCAATTGGGAATGTCTAAAAAAAATCACTAGTGGTTTTTATATTTTTATTGTATAGAAAAGTCAAATATAAGAAACTAATTTCAATATTTTGTCATTTAGTTCTCTACTTTTTTCAAAATTAATTATTGAAACTATTTTAGTTGATGACGTCAGATTATAATTGAGGGCTCCCACAATGCCAAATTTCTAAATCTATCTAAATGCGTACGATAAGGCAACCCCTTTAATTATTTTTTGCGTAGTGGTACACTATACACTGTGTCACTTTACTGGCACTGACAAAGCGCTAGATGTCAGACAGCGGGTCCAAATCAAACTCCGTAGTATAATCCACGCGTAAATTGTTAAGAATTCTAACCACACAGAATAAAGTACGACTTGAACCGGTCACGCAATTTACACCAATGTCAAATGAAGGTCATTGCTTATTTGTTATATATAATAAATTCATTACATAATATTAAAATTAAATAACTACAGAAAACGATTTAAAAAGCATTTATCTCGAAATGGTTTTCGATTTTCTATACATTGCAAAAAAATAGACATCCCCAATTAAGAATAGTAATCAATAACAAAGGGCCGCGGCGCGCTGCGCCTACGCAGCCGGCACCGGGTTTGAATTTTTAATAAAACCGGACAAGTGAGTGTCGGAACCTTATTAATTTAAGTAGTGAGAGTTATAAACAAACTGCTATGCAGTTTGGCAGATGTATTTTAACATAAGTATTTCTGTACTTCTTTTGTTTGTTTTTGTGTAAATAAATTTAAAAAAAAAAACTGAGTCCTCGCCAGCGCGGTACAGGCAGGGGGGGTTTCACTCCGCAGTTTAGGTATGTTCGGCCGGCGCTCCTCCCGGGGAGGAGTATGGCAGTAGGTTGTCGCTCGGCCTTCATTTCACACGCTAGCCGCGTCGCGCGTAATTGACAACATTTCATATTTCTAAGACTATAATTTGATTCGTTCTCTGTATTCTGTTTGGAAAGAGAAAGACGCTGATAGTTTTAAATTTTCACTAGGATTATTAATTAATTTGTTACATTTTTTTAAAGATGTGCTTATTCTAAAAGAGCGTAACGCTAGAATAGATCCATTACTTTTGTCTAGTCTCTATTAAAAAAAGTGATGACGTAAATTTGACGTTAAAGTTGTTATCAAATTTAAAATTATGACAGCTCTTTTTTCTAGTGAAAAGGGTAAAGGAAACATATCTATTCTGTGGCACTATTTGTAAGTACATATATATGTTTTTAAATTTGTTGTATTTTTGAAATATGGAGAAACAAATTATAATAAATATTTTTCCGTGTTCAGGAGGCAAAACTCTTTCGATTCCTGCAGTAATTTTCAGGTGTTAAAAAAATGAAAGGTTGTCAATTAAGCATTTTTTTTTCTGTGATTTTTGCAACAAACAATGTCTTCTAAACGATCTTATAAATAACTTACTTACTTACTAACGGTAAGTTTACTGAATTAATACACACTGTTATCGCTTGAGTAGCAATGGAAGGTTACCCTTCAATAGCACCTTCATAGAGTTCGTGAAGTCCCGAAAAATATTAGCTTTAACATTGGACTGTTTTCGCAGTCGGAGGTGACGTTCATCGGGTCCCGACCTCGCACGAAAGAGGTGCTCCAGCGGCGAATGTACAACACAGACATACAGAAGTGGCTGCAAGAGGAGGACGAGAATGAAGGTATTACCTCGCGAACACGCCAGCAGCCCCCAACTCTAAAGGGGCAATTGCACTGAGTCGATCGCCGCACGCAACATCTCTAAGCTACAATAGAGAAATATTACAACCGCTTTAGCCTAGTTGGTAGTGACCCTGCCTACGAAGCAAGAGGTCCTGGGTTCGAATCCCGGTAAGGGCATTTATTTGTGTGATGAGCACGAATATTTGTTCCTGAGTTATGGATGTTTTCTATATAAGTATGTTTATCGTCGTCTGGTACCCATAGTACAAGCTTTGCTTAGTTTGGGACTAGGTCGATTTGTGTAAGATTGTCCCCTAATATTTATTTATTTATTTATTTCTCTTGGCAGATGTTATGCCGCAACAGAATAAAAAAAGTCAAGCCAAGTGCGAGTCGGACTCGCGCAAGAAGGGTTCCGTACCATTTATCTATAAAAACGGCAAAAAATCATGTCTTTTGTATGGGAGCCCCCCTTAAATAATTGTTTTATTTTAATTTAATTCTTTATTTTTAAATAATATTTTTATTTTTAGTATCATCCCGCGTCGGCTAAAAAAATTGTACTTAATTCATACAGTAAAAATATTATTGGAAAAATTGTAATCGCAGTGACAATAAGATACTATTGTTTTTTTGACGCATGCTGTCATTTGGGGAACGTGTCTGGTGTCATAAAACTTTTAGTCATAATGTAATGTTTGTCATAATTTTCGTCATATAAAAAATCCCGTCGTAATCGTAAATGTTTCGAAAAAAATTCAATGGTCAGGTTAGGTTTATTTTATAACAATTCCGAATAATTAACGGTTTCCGAGAAAAAAAGTGTTATGCCAAATGATGAATTATGACTAACAATTTTATGCAATCCGATATGGACCCTGTCATTTCATTTGAACTTAAGGGCTGGTGCTTTTCAAATAGCTAAAAAAGGGGCCCGAGAATTTGAATCGCCTAGGGGCCCCGACATGGTTGATCCGGCCCTGAGGCAACCCCGTTGGTAATAGAATTGTTGGCAACATTTAACCAATAATAATATAGATGACACCATAAAACAATAATTCAATGACGCGACTCTAGTAAAAACACACTTTATTTTTAATTAACTGAAAAATTAGATTTTTAATCACTTTAAAACAATAAAGCCGCGGGCTAGCGCGGACCTGGGTTAGCTACTTAACTCCGAGTTAACTGCTAACCCAGGGTTAAAAAGTCTCAAAATGTATGGAACTGACATTCTTAACCCAGGGTTACCAACTTAATTTTTTAACCCTGGACTGTGCAAGTGCCCCTTAATAGTAGATTGAGTTGGCAATTAAGTGACGTCATAACTATCTATTAGTATAAAAATCTATTGGAGTATTGTGTTTTGACAGTGACAGCTCATAAAAAGCAGTTGACTAATATATAGTGTCCAATTATGCGCATCTTTGTCAATACAAAGTGTGAACCGCTAGCGAATGAGAGGGTAAAAATATTGTCGCCGTTTATATTTGTCTATGAACTGAAAGTACTATAACTATAATTATAAAATACTACGGTCCCATTTTGCGCGCCAAATAAGACAAAGTATTGTTTGAATATTTTGACCTTTGAAATCTCTTTCTTTATAATAGCAAGTTTGCTTTTGACTAGCTTTGGCTCGCGATTATCCGCAGCTAAAAACGATATGTGTACGTTCTATTTATACCAAAATAAAACACCGCACCTCCACCAAATTTGGTTTAAAAAAACTGTAAAGCTCTAATAATCCAAATAGAGCCGCAATGTGTCGACAATAGAGGTGTGTCGAGTGCCGAAAAATATTTTTTTTTTCTTACAGGTCTGCCCCCCTCGACTACGCTTACTTCTAGCGAGGATCCCCTCGCACCACCCCTCATCCAGCAACCGGAAGCGGAGAACAACCATCAACTCCGAGCGGGCTACCAATTGTAGAACTTGGTTGTCTTTGCGCTCTTCAACAGACTCGCGCTTTTGTGGGACATGCTTAAGGCGTTATGATCTTGCACTATGCGTTGGCTGATTGGGAGATTCCAATGCCACTGAACTTTTTTTATTTTTTGACGTTTGTGAAATAGACTCTTGGCTTTTTCAGTAAAGCGGCTGCCATATAATAGTTAAAATTTTACGACAGAAGTTAATTTGGTTGAATTTGATCAAACATGATGCTGAGAACATCGTTTCTCATACGTTGAACCAGTCGGGTGAAAATCTGCCACTGTAAAATCGCTAAAAAAAAAAAGATAATTTATCAGCGCCAATCAAAATTACTTTGTCGCGTCGGAATGTAGCAGCCACTTTAAGCTGGCAAACCCACAGTCGATTTCCTAAGAAATAATCTGCCAGAAAATGATCGAAATATTGTAAATTATTTTAACAATGGTGAATGTCTTGTATACTACGATTATAAAATAATAATAACAAAGGAATAACAACTGTGATAAACGTTTCAATGCGTGAAATTCTGTATTATTCGATAAATTATGATATTGATTATTTTACTAAATTATTTTTGTTGGAGCCGGTAGGCGAGAGTTATTACTCTTTGGTTGTATTTTTATGCCAAAGCTTGGTTATATTAAGTTTTTAGAGTATGTTTTAATGACAGCTGATTCGAATAGAAATTTCTATAAAAGATATGATTAAATTAAATAATAGTATTATAGGGAATCGCCTTCATAGCTATAGTATTAAAGTTCAATAAAAAATGTTCGGACGTAGCTAGACTAATGATATTAAACAATGATTATTCGCTCTAAAATTACTAGCTGCTTTTGTAATTTACTTTGGATAATTCATTAATAAATATGTCTTGTAAACATTACAAAAACAAGTTGAATTCATTGATAAATATGTCTTATAAACAATCCAAAAACAAGTTGCAGCTCTAGTTGAAATTTAGTTCAAAGTTGCTACCATTACCACTTAAAAACCGTCGTTTAAACTGCAAATTTTATTTATTCTAATGTAGTCATAAATAGTCATTATTGTGATAATTACGGACCACTTAGAGCGTTTTATATATATTTTTATTGCGTGTTAAGTTCTATTTATTTGACCAAATGATATTTTTTGTGATTATAATTTATTTTTCAATCCATTGTTCAGTATTGTGAGGATCGTATAAATGTATTTAGTGACGCTTAGAGTATATGAAAGTGAAAAGACGTCTAAAACTGTCCACGCTTTTGAAAGCACATTATACAATAGAATTTAAGTCTCAAATTAATATTAATAATGCAGCTATATGTAGAAGAATTTTAAGAAAACAGGTCATATTTATAAGTACAATTAAAAATCGTTATTACGTATCTAAATATCGAAAATAAATATATCGAATGCGCTATAACATTGAAAAGGTTTTTAAACCGTGAACTTTTTAAGATTGTTATACAACTACCCTAACTTAATAGGTTCTATATGATACCGTTGTAATAAATCCTAATAAGTTTAAGATATTAAAAAAACTTTTCGATTTTATAACCCTTTCGATATTTTAATACATTCGATATTCAGTAACGTGCCTAAAATTACTGGGGTATTTTTTTAACTAATGTGTGAATCTATTTCAAATGTGAAGCCCAGTCTACACGAGCAAGAAAAAACGTGCATGTTTCATTAAGCCCTCCACACGCGACGTGCGCTCTGCATAGCACTGAATCTTATGTGCTGTGCCCCGCCGTCGGTGTATGTCACCGTATGTATGATTCAGTATTATTGACCGCTCTAGGCACGCTCCGTCGGCGCCCCGCGCTGCGGTCTGTGTTGGCCTTTACATTGCAAGGCTGGAAACCGAATGAATTTCAAGTGATCAATCGAGTGGAGCAATGTAGTGCAATTTGCATGATTTTTCTTACTTTAAGGGCATTAAAATGTGTGATCTATTATTTTGCGTCCGCGTTTGGAGTTTTTAAAGTAGAATTTATTATAGATAAATTACCGAGAGCGTGGAATTAAATATGTAGTGGTATTGTGTGTTTATAAGCATTGGAGAGAGAGAACTCTATATTGTTGCCTCTCTCTCACTAAAGTGGAATGCCTATAAACACAATAAGTACAACTACACATGCAATTCCGCGCTCTCGGTAATTTATCTATACTAGGTACACAATTATTATCAATGATTTCTTCGTTTTAAGAAACGCGAATTTGACCATTAAATTTGTAATCTGTGGTAAAAAGAAAGCAGATAGAATACAACATAGAAGAATGAGAAATATATTGCGTCACTTTCTTCAATTTCGTATGTACAATTTTACTTCCCTTTTTATCCGTTCTCTATTCATTTTTGTTGTATTTTATAGTAATAGAATGGGAAACTATACAATATGTGAAATTGTAACTTATATACTGTTTTAAACTAACTTAACTAAACTAACTAGAATTTCCATGGACAAATCGGCTTGTCAGGGTAGTTGACTGGAATACATGTTGCTCATGAGTCGGCCTGGCCTTTGGATGTGGGTTGTAACCATACACATTACTTTAGGCCGTGGTCGCTTTCACCCGCCGCACGCGGCCGACAGCGGCCCGCCGCCCGCGGCGTCTGAATGGTGTGTTCGGGAATGCTCGGGAGTGGTCGTTTTCGCCCGCCGCGTGCGACGTCCCGAACGCGGCGGGCGAAAACGACCACTCCCGAGCATTCCCGAACACACCATTCAGACGCCGCGGGCGGCGGGCCGCTGTCGGCCGCGTGCGGCGGGTGAAAGCGACCACGGCCTTAGCGTGCTTGCCTGTCGCTATAATCTTGTTTATATAATTCACCACAGTCGAAAGCAAGCACACACACTCGTGAGTTGTTAAATCTACATTTTTTTAATAAGTCTCGGTTTTTTTTTTAATAAAGCGTGTGCCACATTGTCAAAGTGAGTATTAGGTCACGATTGTAGGGGGTCATCACACGATGCCCCACAACACTTTGGCAATGTTGCAGATACTTAATTTGTGCGTTGGTACCAAACTGTTTTAGAAAAAGCTTTAGACCATTCATTAATTATTTTAATGTTGTTTACAATTGTTTTATTACTATATTTAGGTACTTATTCCATGTTAATTTAGTTCTCACTTCAATTGAATTGAATCCTGTACAAAAAAGTATCTTTAATTCCGTACTCAGTTAATCAATAGTCAATCGTTTAGTATCATTTGCATGCAAACATTTAAGCTAAGCAAGTGGATTGAGTTTAAAAACTTGCACACACTAATATTGGTAAAAATAAGATGAAAATATTCCGTTCTGCGACAGCCAACTAACTATACAATTGTATGGATAATTTTCGTATCAGGATAGAACTTTTTCTAGTCATCCATTTGTATGGTTAACTTTGAATTCCACCATAATGTGATGACGATGATATTGTATCTGAGTATGTATGTCGGTTAGCCCCAAATATGTAGTTATTTTTTTATGTTTCTCATAATTCCATTTCATCTATAGAAGCATTCCTAGATAAACATTCTTCATGTACAAGGAAAACGAACGTTGAGCATACATGGAACCTTTTACACCAGATGTTTTAATTAGATGACATTAGGTCCCTAGGTTGAATGTGATGTCTTCCACTGTGTTGTAATACCACGTGTGATTGAAATTTAAGTCTTACGGCTTAATAAATAACGATGCTAATAGTTACATTTTCATTGTAGTTAGTACCTTATTCAAATCGTGTATTTAATCAATGCTCTTCAAGACTAGATTGAATAGGTTGTTACTGAACCAGTGAGATACACTTTTGGCGTCATCTGCACTGTTCATCAGTACCTCTACCATGAGTTTACACTAGTTTACAGTGACCGTACTCGCTAGCGACGTCGTAAATGATTTGTATGGAGAATTGTACTTCCGTAAGTGACCGCTAGAGGCGCTGTACAATTCTCCATACAAATAATTTACGCCGTCGCTAGCGAGTACGGTCACGTAAACTAGTGTAAACTCATGGTAGAGGTACTGGTGTACAGTGGTCATCAATCTCGGGTCCGTTTCATGTGAAGAATAATTGTATAGCTGACCCGTAATTGTCCCCTATCTCACCGAAGAGTGCAGATGACGCCAAATGTGTAACTCACTGGTTCACAGCCGCAAGCATTAAAAAAAAGGTAGGTAAGCGATCCTGACGTGTCTTTTAACAAAAAATAATTTTGAAAAATAAGTCACAGCAAATATGTAACAATTAGCAAGGGCATATGGTCAATTACATTCTTTTGGTTTTCTAAGGTAATAATTACTATTTTGTAAAAGCGTTTTTCAATAAAAATACTCGTCAGGAAACCATAATTCTAATGCTAAAAACAAAGTATAGGTTGTAACTAACTGGAAACATAGACGATGGAAGCGAATTCCATTCCTTAGCAGATCGTATTAGCTACATACATAGGTACAATCACGCCTCATTCCCAGCAAAGTGGTAGGCAGAGACTATTTGTATTAGTTAGTATTGTCACAATTTAAAATGAAGATACTTAGATTATAGAATACAGTCAGTTAAAATTACATTAGCTGCAATGTTGGAATCAGGGCTTGAAACCGATACCGAAAATACTTTTTTTTTCTTTTTTTTTAGTTTATTTACTCATATAATAGATTTCTACATTTTTAACATTCTTAGCCACTGTTAAAAACCATAACTGGTTTATGTAACAGTTGGCGAGATCGCGCGGTTCGGTCCGCGCTTACAGTAATATTAAATGTTAAAATTAAGTATTTGAGTCGTTTTCAAAAAATCTGTACACAATTAAGGGATTAATCAAAAACAAAATTTAATCAATTATTTTTTGTGTAACGGAGTTACCCGTATACTTTGTATGACTAACTTTCGTTACACAAAACTTACTTGTAATGTAACGTACCGGTATTTTTAGGTTTTCATCGTTTCGTTTCCAGAGAACTAGTAAAGGAAAAATACCGGTTCTCTATAATGGTTCTTAGACGTGTATGCGCCGTTTAGTGCCAGTGAGCGGCTCTTGTTTCCACGGGAAAACTTGCGATATGAGTATTTACTTGTGTTCTATATCTCTCTCGAGTACCGGTATTTTAACTTCTTAAAACTGGTAAATTTCATCAATTACACCGGTTTTATGCTTGGTACCGTTACCCCGTTACAGATGCCAAGACTAATACCGGTTCCTGATGTAAGGCCACAATACCGGTTCCGGGAAATACCGGTTTTTCAAGCCCTGGTTGAAATGGGAGCACAGGTGCGTGCAGAGACGATCATTGTCTCATAAAAGGGCCGGATAGTGCGGCCACTACCTTCAGAAACAGGATGCATAGATATTACCGACGAATAACCAGAAGTTATTTTCAATATCCTGGGAGTAATGTAGTCGGTGTAACGAGTAGGGAATTGAGTGCGCAAAATGTTAGGGCTTCGACAGACGGATTCTAATTTAGAATAGGCGGAAGATTAATAATTATGGATTTAGCAGACTTTTATTTAATTTGTAAATAATATTTTCAAAATTTGCAAGTCGAATTTTCACCCAATTTGAATTCTAATAGTGGTAAAAATAATAAATAATAAATCTTTATTCAATTTTACCTTTAGGTACAATTATATATTCTAGACTAAAATATTTTACATTAGAACAAAAATAGTTATGTATACCTGAACTAGAAAAATTCCAGTTTCAGGTGTAACAATGTAACAATGTAAGCACAGTGTGCAAAAAAGCTACTTTTAAGCATTTTCTTTTAACATAAACCTTTTCTACTCCACTCCTACTACTGTACAGTCGCCATCATAAACATTAAGTCAGAGTATTCAAGGTGGTCAGAAATATCGGAACACGACATGTCAATCGCGTACGCGCGTGTTCAGATATTTTTGACTACCTTGTGACTGTTCTGATGTTTATGATGGCGACTGTACTGGAAAAAAAGTTACAGGGTTGAGAAATAGTGACCGAAAAGGTTATTCTAAATATATCCACTGCAGTGTCGTTTGCTTTTTTAACGTTAGCCGAACACTTCCATGTCATGCTTGAGAAGATGCGTTATGCCCGTTGAATTTGCGGTGATCTATATAAAGTCCTCACATTTTGCACACTTAACTACTTTACCTTTGGACCGCCAGCGTCGGCTACAGACGACAGTACGGTAATACAAAATTAAACCTACCCGCATCCGCATAAGAATCAATTTTGTTCCAAACAAAAACGATGCGTGGCGGTCAAAAGGTTAAATAAAACAGAGCCTGTTAGTCGAAGAATTCTTCGCATCAATTCGAAATTACAGTATTAAAATTGAATTTCAATCCTCATTAGTTTATCATAACCATAACCACATTGTTGAGTCGCAAATTGATTGTAAATGAAGTGTTGATATAAATAAATGAGCACGTTTAAATTAAATGTATTTTTTTTAATCCCTAGTTTCATTGAAAATTCCGTGTTGGCCTTATGGTTTGCCTCCCAAGCAGATGGTGGGTTCAAGCCGGGACTCGCGCATCTGAGTTTTTCGGATTTTAGGGCTTTGTGTAAAGCGATTCGTTTTGCAGGTCCGTTATTTGTGGCGTATGTAGTTGTATGAGCGAGTTCACACACAATTCCGGAGGGCCAGACTCGTGGTCACACCACTATAGAGATTTCCTTACCTGAATTTTTATTTTTATAATGTCATTGTTCAGCTTTTGGTGATAAATAAAGAATATTTGTATTGTATTGTATCCTTTCGCTTTCGTCGGAAATTCGTCATAAATCATTTTTATTCCGCAAAAGCAGGTAGGTTAGGTTCGTCAAGTATCTCGTCGGCTTATTGCAAGAAATCACTAACTGACAGAACCAAAATCTTGGTAAAACAGATAATATCTTTTGATTGTACTGGATTACATCTCTAACTAACAAACCAAAATCTTGAGAAAACAATTAATTACGTTTGAGGATATTGAATTACCGGTAATTCAATGCACTCAAAAATTATTATCTGTTTTACCAAGATTTTGGTTGTGTCAGTTAGTGATTTCTTGCAATAAGCCGACGACTATAGATGCCCGAAGGGTAAAATAGCAATGGTGTAACCTGATGTGACGACGAATCTGGCCACAAAAAAAACTTTAGCGCCTTTCTCAAAATGTTGTTTGTGTATGTTAAGGGCGGATACAGACAGACTGCATGCCAACTGCAACATACATAACCGAAACTGTCGACTGCCCATACATTTCAGTCGCTGCTAGCGTGTAGTTTTTCCGATAGCGATAGTTAGTCATACTATCGATAGTTCTATCGAAACTATAGACCATTGACAATACTATCGATACTAAAAAAATTAATATTAATATCGATACTATCGATACTATCGGTTGATGAAAATAAGTAATACTATTGCTAAAGATCAATAGTATCGACCAAGTTCAATAGTATCGCCTAATTTTCACTATCGATACTATCGATAGTATTGTAGCGTGTCGATATTTTCGATAGACTATCGACGCTAACGACTGTTTCATCAAGGTCAACTATCGATAGCGAAACTATCGATGATGATGATGATGATGTGTTCCTGTTATCCCTCATTAGGGATATAATGTGGTTACGAAAAACTATCGATATCGCAACGACACTGGAATGCAGTCCGCCGGTATCGGGCCTAACATGCTATTGTTTATCAGCGTCCAATTATGACAACGGCAAAGGGAGTATGTCACAAAAACGCATATAAACGATGCAAGTGACCATGAAACATGAAATAAAAAACTATATGCATACTCAAACAATTTACTAGTTTAAAACTATATCATTTCATTGACAATTACTCTATCTAACTACTTAGTTCACGTAGCACCGATTATTCATACAAAGTCGTTGAGCGACAGCTAACACACAATAAATAAATAATGAAGGCCATAGTCAACAATCCACCTCCATGGCAAAGGGAACAATTCATTGTTTAAAAAAATGTATAATTTTTAAATGTTTACAAATGTACCATAATACCTGATTTACATTCTCGCCTCGTTACCTCGCCTCGTGCCTCGTCTCGTCGTCTCGCTCCGGACGCGAGCCTGCAAATCACGAGACGAGGCGCAAGGCGAGCCTGTTCACACTCTCGTCTCGTTGCTCGTCTCGCAGTTCGTCTCGCCGCTCGTACGCGAGTGTAAACCAGGTAGAAGAACTTTAACACGTCTTAGACATACCTAAAATTAAGGTGTGTTAAACACAAATGTTCAACGGTTTTGTGATATCATGTTCATAATCCAACAATAAATGATATAAATTAAATGAGCGCCGCCATTATGTTCGTACAACGCATTTTTTGTGTGAAATTCTTAACAATGGCAATAATTTATTAACGAAATAATTTTGTTCTTACTCAGTTTTTGAAATCTTTTTCGTAATCTACGTATTATAAAGGTATACAGACTCTTACTTAATGATTTCAAAGAAATAGGTGACACTTGAAGTTTTGAAAGGTTAAATTCATTCTGACATATTTATAAAAACCTAAATTTTTTATAGTAGTATCAGTTTTCTTTACAACCATGGAGGTGGTGTATTTTCGGTTGTCTAACCTTAATTATAGCCCATTTACACGAGGCAAGTAGTTACCTCGTGTAAATGTGACTTAAGGCCCGATTCAACCAAACTGGTGTACTCACTTTAATAAATTTTAACCTTTTGGACATCAACAACGGATATAGGTCTTCAAAAGGTTAAATTTATATGAAACTGGTTTGGATGAACTTGCCATAAAATAATTAAATAACTATATACAAAACAGCTCAGGAACGTAAGATGAAGTAACAAATACATTTTATTGACAATAAGTGACTATAAAAATGCTTTTTGGAAGACATTGCGATTTGAAACAATTGTTTTAATTTGCAAGCATTGACGGCAGACTTTTATGTTAAAAAAAACTATATTTTCACTTTTCCAACGCCTAGCCGAATAGTCCAGCTAGTTTGAAACCAATTCCGTACTCTCTGACAGATATATCCGTCATTGCCGTTGGAAAGGTTAAAGATTTTTGCCCTTTTAATACTTTAACCTTTTAGCCAATGCTAATCAAAAACAAGGCGCACAAAAACAGTCTAATACACTTAAGCATACATATGATCCATATAACGCCGGATGACAAGCAAAACTCACTAAAATTTCTGTCACTGCTCTTCAAAAAGTCGTATCTAGTTAGTAATTTCATACTGAGATACGAGATTTGTTTTAAGTAGGTATTTGGTACTTAGTGACTATTGCTTGTCACCCGACGATATGCTACATTACAGACGTTCATGGTCAAAAGGTTAAAAGAAAAAATATATTCAGATTGTTTAAATTGCAATAGCAAAAATCTGAATACGGCAATAATTACATGATTTCCATTTTGTAATAATTAAATTTCATTGAAAGTCCTCAGTTTAAAATTGTTCAATCAAATAAGCTACTTATGTTTGTTGTTTGCGCTGCATTTTGAAGTTGAAACGAATATCTCATAATATATTGTAATTGTAAGTAGATTTATTATTATAGATTCCAGCTGCCTCCACAGCGAACGCTGCCTGTTCAACCCGTAACTCAAAATCTTAGGTGGGTACAATAAATTAACTAAAACATACATAATTCACATCAAATAATAAAATTGCATATCATTATTGAAAATACTACGAAGATTGAACAGCAGGATTATATCTTTCTACAGTATTCGGTTCTAGTGCATGTCTCGGCGGCTATAGGACTATCCTTAAAATACGTCAAACCTTTGAGGAGGGGGTGAGGGTTGGCTTGGTATTATGTTGTCCGCCTAGAGAGATCTCTATTGAGACCTATTTCCTAATAAAAGTGGCACGGAAAGAGGTTCTAAGAACCGGCCAAGTGCGAGTCGGACTCGCGCACCAAGGGTTCCGGCCCAATTTGTAAATTTGTCAAAATCACGCTGTAAAATTAGCAGAGCCCTGTTATCCAAAATTTGAGGTTTGGTTTATGATCCCTCCCCCGGTATGACGTAAATTATAAGTAGCTCCCAAACTTCACTCAGCGAGTCCCACTAGCATATTTTCTGTATTCATTCTTGGTCTTACCATTAATATATAATTAATTACGCTAAATATAAAAGTACATAATAAATAATGTCAAAGCATCCATGATTTAACATTGCCCTATTAAAAAATACGATATCTATTTTTTATTTTAGATACTAGGGGTTTGGTGTCGTGCACTGGTACCAATCGACTTGGTCGTTTTGAAAGCTATCGCTAAACCGTCAAAATGAGTCCTCACCCTCGTGTGCCTGCCGCCCGCACCTCTCCCAGCCCCCTTTTTCGTCCTACCCCCCAGCCCCTGTACCGAGCGGGCGAGGACTCATGTAAACGGTCTAGTTATATACGCAAGAATGCGCACAATAACTAATCATACAATCTTTAAGTTTCAACCCGTTGCCCTCTGTATTTCATTCAGGATGTCATTGACGTGGGCACAGTTTGTACTTATTAACAGACTTCGAGAAAGAAGATTCTCAATTAAGACTTTTTCTACATATCCGTCGATATCTTAGGCTTATGTGAATGTCGTCTTTTTACTTGAAATGGCAAAAGTAATTATTCTAGACGACCAGACCTAGTAGGTAGAGAACCTGACTACGAAGCTTGAGGTCCCGGGTTCGATTCCCGCGTCGGGGCAGATATTTGTATGAATAATACGAATATTATTTATTTTATTAGCAGTACGGCTGCTCACCGAATCTAAGATTATTTAAAAGCCACTGTTGGCGTATGTAAGCGATTAAGAATTTCGGGGGAGTCGGTTGGATGCGACGTGGTTCAATTGGTAGAACACCCGTTGGGGCGCATACCCAGGAGACGTGGGTTCGAATCCCACCGGCGCACCCGTAAAACTTTTTCGCTTTTAAATAATAATAGGAATGTTTGTTCTCGGGTCTTGGGTGTTGAATATGTATTTAAGTATGTATCTATCTATATAAGTATGTTTATTCGTTGCCTTGTACCCATAACACAAGCTATGCTTAGCTTACTTTGGGACTAGGTCAATTGGTGTGAATTGTCCCGTGATATTTATTTATTTATTTATTTTATGTACATATGTACCAAACGCAAAGGGCAACGACTAGAAACATGACGTCTCCCACAAAGATTGCCGATGTCCAGTGGTAAAATAAAAGAACTTTACAAACAAGGAATTATAAAGACTTATGACACATGTCTTTATCTTCGTCTTAATTTGAGCTTCTTCAAACACCACCTATGTGGTTAGTTTTCCAGTAAATCCATATTTAACACGTTGGCTGCCACGAGCATCACCGGTGGGATCGCGTAATCTTCTCTGTGGCCATGAGCATCACGGGTGGGATCAACGCTCAATTTTCAGGGAATTGTTTTCGGGATTAATTTGGGGGAGAGACAAACTGTGAATGCTATTTTGTAGAGGACTCTATAGTTAATAACAAAACTTAACTATTTCGAATTTTTAGATACCGCATTCACTGCCACCTGACTTCCACAGGTGCCACCGACGCACATGTGCGTTCAAAATGTATGAATAATTATGACAGCGGCACTGCGCGAAGTCCCGAAAACGCGTATATGCGTCGGTGGCAGGGAATGCGATACCTAGGGAATTCTTGTTAGCACCTCAGTAATAGCGCGATGCTGTGAGCATCACCGGTGGGATCACTAAATTTGTATGGGGCATGGGAGCAACACTTTAAGTGAAGTATGGGGGGCAGCCAACGTGTTAATTTCTCAAGTAAGCGCGAGCGTGGCGAGTGGTTTTTCTGTTCAATGCGTGTGGTGTCAGATAACCATTGGACGGCGAGCGTCTTGCCCGCGCAATGAACAGAGAATACACTGGCGGTGCCAACGATCGTACGTACTCACGGCCGGGCACATCAATTTGGTCAGTAGCCCAATCAATCAACAATAAATACCATTCATTTTCATGTTTAGGAATGTATGGATTAGGACGCTCAATAAAAAGTGTGGATGGATAATAGGGATGTTGACACCACCAATCAACTGAGGTACTTTTTATGAGCTGTCAAAACACAATCCTCCTATAGGGTTTGAATGGCAATAGTAACTTATGACGTCACTTGTTCGCAAACTCAATTTATTTGTAATAAATCAACAAAAAATTTAATTTTGCAGTTAATCGAAAAATAATCTGGTTTTCATGGCCAAAAATAAAGCGTTTTTTTAGTGGAGTCGTGTCTTCGAATTATTTTTATTGGTGTCAACATCCCTATTGTTGATCTACGCTGGTAAATTATAGCCTCTTAATCTTGAATGAGTTCCTTTGGTATATAACCATCAGAATCGTGACCCAATTTCAGTCCTAGGTTGAACAGATTTTCTGCCGAAATTTAAAGTATAATTAACGCCGGAATTCGCCGAAATTGAAAGCTATCCTTGCCCCTTTCTTATATTCGGCAGAGACTTATACTTTGGGTCACGATTCCTACTTAGCTCGTAAGACCCAGAATAATATTTAACTATCAGAATTCGAAACTAATTCAACCAAGTTGACGTACATTTAGTTCGCTGGGTCTTACGAGGCTACAGGAATCAGCCTTTGAAAACTTCACAATACAATAGGCTACTTTCCTAACTAGTCAGTCTTTTAGATTATCAAAAAATATTGGACACGTATTTTTTATTTTGTCAATTAAACAAAAAATTACGAAGATATGGCGCGTTGAAGTTTCGCGTGACGTCACTTGTTCCTACACTTTGTATGAGCGTTTTAGGAACAAGTGACGTCACGCCTCGTCACGCGGAAGTTCAACGCGCCATATCTTCGTCATTTTTTGTTTAATTGTCAAAAGAAAAATTACGTGTATAATATTTTTTGATAATGTAAAATACGGACTAATAAAAATTATTATTTTTTTACCTAGGAAACATCCCTATTGCATTCAAAACATTTACACGTGTGAAACTACATATTCGATTGTACTTATTTTATGTATTGTATTTAAGATTTAAAACTCAAATTCGAAACCGAAGTCGAGAAAAAATCCAAGATTTTTAAATATCACCGTTGACATTCACACACATTGGTCTGTGCTCAGACGCTACAAGTAAAAAAACATAAGTAAAGGGCCTGATGTATGTAGTAGTGCACAGAATTATATAATAAGAATAGGTACTTTAAATACTTTAGATGTATGTAATTTAATAACAATGTAGATCTGTTTGAAAAAAATATACCTTGTTGAGTTTCTTGCCGGTTTCTTCTCAACAGGGTTTTTCCGAACCGGTGGTAGATTCTTCGACGTTCATAGGCGCGTCAATTGATGCCTACATTGAATAAAGAATATAGATTTTGACTTTTACTTTTTCTAATTTGGAACGTAAATTTGTTTACACGAATACGTTACTACTACAAACAAGTCATTAACTTAAGTTTTTTACCTATAACAAAATGTTAGGAAGTTTTAACGTTATTTTATTTTATAACGTTATACAATGCTTCATAACACCAGCGTCAGTGGGGCACCATAAGTGTCGAGCGAGCAATAAACAGAGAACTCGCCGCGCACCAAAACTAAGTCTCACCTCACAACAACTGCACACACACGCTTCATACATATAGTCTCCATCCCCCCTACCCCCTGTTGTAGTGACGTCACATCTCCAGTTCGACGCCGGGCCCGCCGACGCAGGTCTCCGTCACTCGGAAGCCGTTCTCGAGGAGCTGGCCGGTGAGGGAATCCACGGCGGTGCGAGGAGTCGAAGGTGGAATCAGGATCATCGCGTAACTGCAGAGGACGATAGATAAAAAACTTAATTCAACAAGAACATGACTATTGACAATGCAACGCAACGCTGAAGTGGCAATGGGCAGGCCATATAACCCGAAGAACCGATAACCGTTGGGGTAGACGAGTTCTTGAGTGGAGACCACGGATTGGCAAACGTAGCGTGGGACGTCCTCAGACTCGGTGGAGCGATGATCTTCGCAAGGCGGCTGGCGACAGCTGAATGAGAGTGGCCGAGGATCGTGCTCAGTGGCGTGCCATGGGAGAGGCCTATGTCCAGCAGTGGACGAACATAGGCTGATGATGATGACTATTGACACCTAAAGGCGATTAATATGGCACCTGATTGTTTAGGTTCGTAAAAATATGATTAAAACGAAAAACTAATATAGGTATCGCCAAGAAAGTTGAGGTCACGCACACAACATGTCGTGTAATGACAGCGGGATTTTGACATTTATTCGTACCGATAGCAAGTTCAACGGGCTCAACAGTGAATTGCAAAATTGACTAAAAATTTCTTTAACCTATTTCGTTAAGAATAATCTAGGAAAATAAATGTAGTTCGAACAAAACAGAAAATAAAACATTTTGATCTATTTTATTTAAATCAAATAAGCACATTTTTCGCTATTTATAAAACGCCGATCCTTTTGTTGCGAATATTTCTTATCAGTTGTTTTATTTACTTGTTATTATTTCAAAAATAGGTTATATGAAAAAAATAAAGGTTATATAATATAATATGCATAGTATTGCGCAGTTATTTCATCATAAGATCGTATAGCTCACATTTTCATTCACTCACTCCTTTCATTAATTCACTACTTTTTTTGCAATCAGTACTTTATGTAGCTGTGCGTGTAATCATTCACCTCAACTCTCGTGGCGTTACCTATAAAAACATGGGATTTAATAATGTCGCTAGGAACCTAGACAATTCAGCGACGAGAAGCGACGTAAAAACAATGAATTCGGCAGGGCATCTGTCCTACCGTGTTTTAGGCGCATTTATTGCATTCATTTAAACTCGTGCTGTATCATTACTAGCAATGGTATAGTCCTGAAATTCATATGTAAGATATTTGAGGATTCACTCTAGTGACCAGTTTCTTTCGAAACACGATTACTTTTAGTTCGCTCGAAAAGTAGTCTCTAAAAAATAATATAAACTCGTAGTAGGTACGACGCTAATACTGCACGGAGTCATGACTTTTTGAATGTTAATAAAACAAGATGTTTTCTAGGGCGTAGTATTGCTACATTTTTAAAATATGTATTTGGTTTAGTAATAAGATGAAAAAACCAAAAATACGCGCAGTCCAACCAACCTATCTTGAGCCATCGTGCCTCCCCCACGCGGCCCCACGCCCGAAATCGCCCACCCAAATTCGATTAGCGCGAAAAACTCGGTAGCCCCTTAAGTAAGGTAGATCAACGGTATCAACACTGTAGTTGTACTGACCCACCGCCGCCCGCGCCGGTCAACTTGCAGGCAAGGTTCCGCGCACGCGCGTGCCCGCGGATCGCCTCCAGCGCCGGATGCGAAACGCCCAGTGACGCTAGTAGACAGTGGTTCATGTCCCATAATTCCTGAAAAAAAAACAGTTTATGTAGGTAAGTGGGCGGCAAATGGCTCTTTTGGATGTCACTATTTAGGGTTCCGTACATAAAGGGTGCCAGAGGCCACAGGTCAAACCTAGTACCTAAACTTAATAGGGCTATTCGCTATGTCAATTCAATTTAATGAAAGTGTAAACAAACCTGTTTCATCAAAATTCTTGCGTAAACAATTGTGGTAAAGCTTCTTCATCATTTTCATTAAATAAAGCAAAAGTCCTAAATCAATCAGTAAGTTAATACATAAATCCCGTTCTTAGGGACGGAAGTCAAGTACAAAATAACCCTTCCTTCTTCGCAGTCGGGTAATGAATAGATTAAATAGAACGATTAATTATTTGCAATCGGTTCTAGGTTGTCACATCACTTAAATAGTCTGTGGTCAGATTAAGAGGGTACGATGCGCAACATTTCTCCATACAAACGTAATCCCCTGTTTCCTCCCTGGATAATGGCTTTAGAGCCAAATTTTTTTTACTGTGTAATCTGTATCTACCACAGCTATGCCCCTAGGTTTCGTTTTTTTCCATATTTCAATTAACATAAGAAATATGAGCTTTCAAAAACCGAAAAAATTGCCCAAGTTCAACGTCATTTTCAGACACTCGTCAGAAAAGAATCCCTCCTATAAACAAAAAAAGGAAAACATAGGGGCATAGCTAAATCTGTCCTCTAATTATTTATGAAAAAATAAATTTATTGGCCCAGTTTTCGAGAAGAAAACAGGGGATTACGAAATGCTGTTTTGATCAATTTTACGCGCCTATTAACGGTCTGAGCTGCAGTTGTCCCGCTCTCGCTGTACTGACACGGAGGGGTTCGGGCGAGACAGCGACATTTCATTAAAATACCTATTTCTCAAAATTCTCTCAGCCATCGTACCCTCTTAATGGCGTCATTGTTTACATTCTCATTAAATTTAATAAAGCTTTAATGCAGTCTAATTAAATGACGACTCTTCTTCATTTGCATAAAGTTCCAATTTCAGTGATCCCTAACACTGAAACGGCTAGACGGATTTGGATGAAATTTAGTATGTGGATAGCTGAGTTTCTGGGATAAGACAGTGACTAGTTATTTTATACTTACTGCTAAGTGCTGGAAGTCCGCATCCGTATCAGCCGGACACTTGCCACCAGAGAGTTTCTCCAAAATCTGTAAAATTAATTGGTTCACCCTTGACGTATCCAAGAAACTTTCAGGAATTCTGGAATCTTACTAATTAATAGAGACTTCCAATTTGACAGGTGATTATAAAAAAAAAACTAATTTTAGGATTTTCTGACAATCCCACAGGATAAGGATTTGGATGCCGACTTAAAAAACTGCTTATGGATAAATCATTGTACTGTGTAAAAGAATATGATATTATCCTTATTTAAATTTGACATCTGAATCAGAATGTATTTTTATTCTTTTTGTTATTTGGTCTTATGACATCTTCACATTATGTGAATTAATATTATTCATTTATCATTTTTATGTTGTGGTTCTAAATTTCTTTGACATTCACACATTATGTGATTTAATATTTTTATTGACATTTTTGTTTTATTACACTTTTATTGTTTTTAATTATTATCCTTGTGACATTTTATATTAATGTATTTTTCATTTATGTTTTTAAATTCTTTTGACGATCTTTTTGTGAATTCTTTATATTTGTGACATTTGGAATGCTGAATATAATTGTAATTTTCAATCTGAAATAAATTAATCGATCTATCTATCTAAGGAGAAAATTAGATTCATATAATTAAATTCAATGGGACCCCATCCAGGACCATAGAGGTGCAGTAAAAAGAGATGACCATAAATTTTATTAGAGCGGGGACAAAGTTGTTGAAAAAAACTAGTGATAGTATAAAGTAGTTAGATGAGATTTGGATGAACCTCCCCCCCCCCCCCCCCTCTGAACACCTCACGCATTAAAGGACCACCCCTAATAATATTAACCCTTTATTTGGCAATGTATACCACTTTACACATTCAATACCTAATACCATCTTTTTGTATTTTTTTTAATATAGAATTTTCAGGAGACCTAATTTCAGGCGAGGTTTGAATTACCAACTTTTTGAAATTTTGCCAAATAAAGGGTTAAGCACGTGGATTCAAAACGTGACTAAAGCAGTCGCGTGCACTAAAAGCGTACAATAACATTTTATGATTAGAAGTCATGGCTAAATTTAATACGTGAGCGTGTTAAATGTATAATTAAAATATCAGTAATTATCTGGAGGCACGGTAGAGCTAACGCCAAGCGGGGCCATGACGAGTCCAGCAAAGCGCAAGGGCACTACAACCTTTTTTCGAAGCACATTGTCGTTTTTTTTAACCCTCGTACAGTAAAATTACATAACGTTTACCACTGACAGATGGTTTGCCTTCATTTCATATTCAACTTGAACGACCTACAAATAAAGCCAATTTTAGAATACTGTTACCCACGTTTGCAGATTTTGTAATAGCTACTTTATTTGTATGGTGTTAAAGTTGGAAATTAAATGAAGGTAAGCCATCTGTCAGTGGTAAACTAAAAGTAAACGTATTGTAGCTTGAGTTTGGATTGTACCAGATACCTAAACATAAAATTCTAGGGATAACATGTCAATACGTAGACTCATTAAAAATATAAAGTTTAAATTGCATAGCTCTTATAATTTAAATTTTATTGATATCTAAAATTCTTAGTGTACTTCCTGAAGTCCTAGAAAGCTGAAATTTTGTATGTAAGCTAGTATAAGTACCTACACAAACAACAAAAAATATATAAATTCTTTAAAGTATAATGTTGTGTTAGGAAACTTGGCTCTATATGAGATCTGATAACTTTTTGACAGCGCAAGGAATATGGTGCAGGGGAATATGTTCGTCTGGGCAACATTTTACATGAAAATATTTTTGGTGGGATCATGATTTCACAATAGTATCTAATTATCTAATACATAATTGCTGTAATAAACATTTAAATATCTATAAATATTTTATTGCCGTTTAAAAAAAACAACTAAAATACTAAAACAACATTGTATATCTGTTCAGAAAAGAAACACCTGCGTTTTTACATTTTTGTGTTACCCCCAAAAGTAAGGCCATTTGTTTAAAATTCTTATTATATTTGTACATATTACAATAGAAAGTTTTGAGATAGTAGAAGTAGAATCGGAAATCCATGTATTCCCGTTCCCACGGGAATCCCGGGAAAATAGCGGGTGTTGTTTGGCAGTCGAGCGTAGGAGTTTTAAGGGGTGATAGTTAGAGTTCTTCTGAACATTTTTGACCACATTTACTATTGTGACAAGTTGCACGGTTTTTGAGATATACTTAGCAATTTTTTTTTATTAAAATCACTATTTTTGTCAGTTTTTTTTTTAAGTTTAACATCCTGTACAGCCTGTATTGAATTAATTTTAATACCCTGTACCCTGGGGCAACAACACTCGACAATGAGATGAGGTTTGAGGTCAGGAGAGATGAAATGAAGGTAACGCAGCAAGACACAATGGAGATGAGCTGAGGGTGATGATTCCTTTCACCAAGGATTGAGCTGAAGTGTCGTAACTGCACTAGGTATATCACAAAACCCTTTTACCGGCCGGTGTGTGTGAGTGAGCGAGAGGCGCGAAACGAGAGAAAAAAACTATACGTATTCACTTGACAGTGCTAATTTGGCGAGCGATTGAGTGTGCGGCAGATGCCGGCGCGCAATCTTCCGAAGTCACGTGACCGGGAGCGAGTGAGCGGATTGAATGCTTGGAGTAAATGTCACACGTCGCGCTTGGCGGGAACAGCTACTGACCTGCGTGGCAGTGTGCGCGATGTCGTCCAACGCGTCCATGATGTGGTCCACGGCCGCCATGTTCCTCTGCCTCAGCCCGGCCACCTTGACGACCAGCGCGTGAGTCTCGCGGCTGACTCGCGAGTCTACCAGCAAGACTCGCAAGTTCAGCCGCAGGTCGAGGTGGCGTGGCTTGCTGCCCTTCTTGAAGGATACCACGGAGCCGAATGTGCAGGTCTCGTTGTCTATGCCTGTTATAAAAGAAAAAATAATAGAAAACGCATAAAGAGCACAACATTTAAGTAGTATCGTACCGTGAGACACAGACTTAAAAACTTAAATTTAAATACTAGAGGAAAAACCCGCCTGTATAATTCCTGTTCCCATGGGAATTTCGGGAAAATATATACCCTATGTCACTCTCGCAAATGAGACGAATCTAATGTCACCTCACACTTTAAAATCCATTGAGCCGTTAGGTTGTAGGGCGTGCCACACACATACACATCCACATACATACGCTCGGGAAACAACCCTCCTTTGACAGTCGGGTGATTCCTAAACTAACGTATTAGTAGTTGAGGTATGCGTGACATGTTTCGAACCAATCCGTGGTTCTTTTTCAAGGTTGGTTCACGATTAGCCTTTCGTTCGAATCAAACTTGGTTCTCTATCGTTTGCCATAATTTCATATGCCATAATGTATCGTTTCCATAATTTTCATTGCACATAATTTAATTTATTTCTAAAACAGCATTTTCTTCAGAATTATTATAAAATAAATCTAACCTAACCTACTGTATTCTACAAGATGACATTTCAAAAAATCCTGAAAAATTCACGCTTCTATATGTATACTAGCTGACCCGGCAAACGTTGTTTCGCCATATAAATGATTTCTTATCACCTAGGGGTATAAAAAAATAGCCTACGATCTATTCTCAGACCTACCGAATACAGAGAAAAAAGTTTCATAAAAATCGGTCAAGCCGTTTCGGAGGAGTTCGGTAACAAACACCGTGACACGAGATTTTTATATATTAGATTTTAAGGCGTTACGTTGTTATGGCAAGTGAAATTATGGCAAATGAAAGGATCTCACCAACCGTACATGTATCACAACAGACAACCGTGCCAATCTTCATGTTTCGAAACCTAGTGGTTCAGAATTATGCAATTTTCCAGGATAAAAACTATCCTATGTCCTGGGTCTCTTCGGGTTTAAGTGTGAAGAGGTAACCGACAGTCTTACTTTCGCATTGATAAAGATAATACGTATTGGTAGGTAAGGATTATTTATTAGGCAATGTTATTTAATTATACTGCATGTATTATGTTAAGTGAGAGTAAACAAAACATAGTTCAGTAACACGTTCAAACTCAAATGACCTTTTCAACGTCCATTGTGAATGAAACATGTATAGGTACTAAAACACTACAAGTAAATAAGCAACACTATGGCTATAAGTAAATAAATAACAACCCTTTGAATACAGACATCTAAAGTTGTCGAGAACTGTTGTAAACTAGGACTCTAGGAGTGTGGTTAAAACACAACCTGTAATTGTCGGTATGCTATTATCTCGCCTCATTCGTTTTTCGTTTAATTCTTATTTCGTCTCATTCTGTATTAATCACTTCGTCTTGTTCGCTATCCGTCATTATCTTATTTGGTCAAATTCTGTAACTTGTCTCTCTCTTAATAAGTCTTATTCGTTTTTCATCACGGTCTTCCTTGGACTCATTCGTCGTTCTTCCCTTTCATTTTTTGTCTCATTTACCGAACGTATCGAAATAATTTTGGCGAATAAGTAAATGAGACAAAAAACGAAAGGGAAGAACGACCAATGAGTCCAAGGAAGACCGTGACGAAAAACGAATAAGACGTATTAAGAGATAGACAAGTTGCAGAATTTTACCAAAAAAGACGGTAACGGATAGCGAACAAGACGAAGACGAATACAGAATGAGACGAAATAAGAATTGAACGAAAAACGAATGAGGCGAGATAATAGCATACCGACAATTACAGGTTGTGTTTTAACCACACTCCATTCCACTCACAGAAGATGTGTCTATACGTCTATCATCAGAGGTCGGATTTTTCACGGCAAAACAAAAGACTGTCGCAATCAGAATAGTCACAGACACATTTTTTTATCGATATCGATAGTTGTGTAAAAGAAGAAAAAAACGGTCCACCAAATAAAAAAAAATATAGGTACATTTTACGTAAGGTTTGTGTAAAATGATATAAAGACTGATGCAATTTATTTTTCCAAATCCACGTCAGTACTACACACAGCAAGCAGCACATGTCGTTTTATTTGGCTTGTGATAGTTACAATCATTAATTTCTCAACATTCTCTGGGAGTAGACTGTTTCATTCATTACTATAAAGTCATTTAATTTAATACTAAATTCTAATTTTTTTTATAAACCTAATAATAATACTCGATATCGATAAAGACACGTTTCGATCTCTAGCTAGATTGCGGCAGTCTTGTTTTGTCGTGAAAATTCCGACCTCTATCTATCATACTAAAACCCATACGCGCGACGAGCATCGCCACTAATTTGCAATGTCATTGACACAGATAGTCATATCGCGGGCCGCCTTGAACCTCTTTCCAGACGCGAGAGACCGTACCGTGCGGCCTTCGAGTCACTGTCATTAATACAGACAGCTCGTGACAGGGAATCGGAATAAATTGTAAAAAAAAACAACTGTACATTAAACGATCTGTTTTAAAAAAGTGCAGTCAAGTAATCCCTCCCTCCCTACCCATTTCGTAAAAATGTCGTTAAACATTCGCAATGCATTAAGGTCGATATGTCAAATGCAACACGTCAAAGCGACATCGTAGCTAGCTCTTACGGTGACAGTTTGCTGTACGATATTCAACTTAGTTGGGTTGGAAATTAAATTCCTTGACTGTACCTTATGGAGTTTCTGTCCGGATTCTTCTTATCAGAGGTTTTTCTAACCGGTGGTATACTTATTCGAAATTCATAATTGCTTGTTATAGTCTAAATTGAAACAAGATAATATTTTGACTTAACTTGATACTGGTTACAGTAAAAAAAATTTTTTACCAATGTCGGAACGGAACAGGTAAAGGTATTTATTTGGGTTCTTTACGGGAAAACAGTTCGACCAATTTAGATACGGTTTTCTGTAAAAGAAGAACTGGTTTATGGACAGCTAGTGTTAAAGTAAATGGAATAGTTATTTAGCTCCTCCGCGAACTAATCCTCATTCAATTCATACAAAATAGCTAGGTACGTTTGTGAGGAGGGCGGTAAAATTTTATGAAAAAGCATATTCTCAAAGCAAACGTATTTAGCTATTTTACATGACCCTTTTTTTCAGTGTAAGTTTTTTTAGAAATTACGAAGAAATGAGCTATTAGAAATGAATGATAAAATCCGCGCAAGAATTAAAGTCACGGACATAGCTTGAAGAATCGCCAGACTTAAGTGGCAGTGGACAGGGCACATCGCTCGTACAATTGACGGCAAATGGGGCAGAAAGGTTCTCGAATGGCGTCCGCGGACCGGAAGACGGAGTGTAGATAGGATAGGCCTCCAACTAGACGGAGCGTCGACCTGGTTAAGATTGCTAGAACGCATGGCCGAAATGATGATGTAAGTTTTTACGTTCACTGACCTGATGGCGCTCCGTGCATGATCCTCTCACAGTTATACGCCCACGCTGATATGGCTTCCCGTTCGTGAGGCTCGAAGCCCTGGGGCGGTTCGAAGGCGGCGGCCGGATGGGCCTTTAAGGAGAGGAGGCGGAGAAGCGCCCCCGCCAGGCAGACGGCGAACGAGGCGGAACTGCCGGTGCCTGCCCCGATCGTGAGCTCGGAACCCATCGAGATGTCCATGGATTTGATCTGCGAAGGTTAAGAGCTGGTCACATTATTATGATTTGACACATTCACTGTCCCCGCACCAGAATGATTAGACAATGTCAGACGTCCAAGTGTGTTTCCACTTTGAACTTGTGAACCCAGAGTGGATTATTTTTTAAGGTTGGTTCGAACGGAATGCCAAGTCATTTGTTTTGATTAGATCAATTCAATAAAATAACATGTTTACGTATTTTTCATAGCATTTGTCACTTTTGGTAGTCCTTAGTCATTCGACCAGATGCTTTAACGAATTCCATAGAACAACACAGAATTCTCAGCCAAAAAAAGGGGTTTTGTTCTATCAACGCATTCAGTGCCGGGAATGCATATATGCTTTCGTGACTTTCGCCTAATGCCACTGTCATGGCTTGGCACTCATTTATTGAATGAAAATGCGGTAACCATACTGAATGACATACAATCCTTTCCAAAAAAAAAAATGTAATCTTACCTGAACATTGGTACTCCCAAAGATCCCCGAGTACATATATAGGAAACTCCTCAGGGAATTCTTCTGGTTGTTGGGCAGCTCGTCGAAATTTGGCTTCATCATGTGCAGGAACTCATTGACCTTTCTCAAGTGGCAGTCGTGGTCGAGTTTCCCTGGTATCTTCCAGGTAAATTTGCCGGTCACCCCCGCGCATAGTGGGGGGTTGAACAGGGCCTTCACTGTCGGGTTGAGGGGGATGGTCTCTTGGAGACCGACGCACGGCAGGTGTATGTAGACGACTGGTTCACCGGCTCTCTTCACCTCCTGGATGGCAAGGGTTTCGTGTGAATGGAAAGAGGAAAACTGGTACAGGTGAAGGAGCTCAACATTTTTTCTGCCATGTTGAGATGCGTCACCATTTATACATCCAAATGTGATCATGTAGCATGTAGCCCATATTAGACAGGAACAGCTTGATCACCTAAAGTATACGCCTCATGCAATGATTTGAAAACACCACAACAAGCTCAACTTCGTTCAGGCTTTATATTTGAATAATATGATAAATATGACGATGTGAAAAATAATAGCTGTACCCCTAGATGATTTACAGATCAAAGACTGTATGTAGCTTCTCAATTTCTGCTAGCTATATCCAGTTCGTAAAGCAAGCCCACACAAACTTCAATCAAGCTATAAAAACACACTCAGTTAAGCATTCCTTTTTCAACGGACACCAGTACCTACAACCAAGGGCCTGTTGCATAACAAATAACAACTTATATTACAAGCGGAACTCCCTTTCTATTTAATATAACTGAAGCGAGAGTTCCGCTTGTAATATTAGTTGTACTTTGTTATGCAACAGGCCCCAAGTGGTCACTTGTACCTTTTCCGTCGCTTTTGTACTCCTTTGGCAGCTATTGCTATCTATTGAAAGGACGTCTAGTCCAAAGCTGTGACTCGCTTTGTCGCTTAGCCCCCCCCCCCCCCCCCACTTACTAACCCACGATTCCCACGAACAGAGAGAGATAGTACAGTATAGCCAGGTTTTCAAAATACGACAAAAAAAATCGATAGATATGTTATGGATATTTTTACCCAATGGCGCGATAAGTAATCGCATAGGTTTATTTTAACCGAAACCAAAAAACGAGGAGGTTCTTTGTGTTTGTAATTGTCGAGGCACAGTTCGTAGGAAAGAAAGTGTTTAAAAAACTAGTAAGTACACCCTTGCGAGGCTAGTTTTACTTCTAATTAATTCACATCGTAGTAGACAGCTTTATTTCAAAAATAATAATTAATACAGACATTAAGACATTCATTACATTAAAATGCTATTATATCAATTGAATTGACAGAACACTTGTCTTGGTACTGAGTCATTAGCATATTCGAAAAACAAAAAAATGACGCACAAAAATATTAATACCTGGTGTGTATTCTAGTATTTGCACAAATGTTCGATTTATTATTATTAATAATAATTAGTCTGGAGAAGTGTCCCACTGCTGGGCAAAGGCCTCCTCCCATTCTCTCCGTGTATCCCGATTTTCAGCGGTGTCCTTCCAGTTTCCAAGGTACACGTCTAGGTCGTCCCGCCAACGACGCCTCCTGGGCCTACCTCGTCGCCGCCATCCATCTTGTGGCATCCAGTTTGTGGCTATTTTAGCCCACCGATTCGGATCCATGCAGCTGACATGGCCTGCCCAGTCCCACTTCAAATTGTCAGCCTTGGCACCCACATCAGTAATGCGTGTTTTTGAGCGCAGCGTGGTGTTCCGGATCCGGTCGACCCGCCTCACCCCGAGCATACTACGCTCCATTGCTGTTTGGCAAACCTTCAGTTTAGTTTTTTGTAATTCCGTTAATGACCATGTTTGAGCACCGTAAGTTAAGACAGGCAGTATACACATATCAACGAGTCTCCGTTTTAAGGTTAGAGGAAGATCGCCCTTCAATAGATCTTTCATAGACCAATAGCTCTTCCAGGCGTTTTGGATCCGTCTTTCGACTTCTTGGTCCTGTCTCGGACTGAAAGAGAGTAATTGGCCTAGGTAAGGATACTAGTCGACATAGTGTAAAGACTGCCCGTCTACCTCTACCTTACATTTTGTGCTGTTGGTCATCAGTTGAGTTTTAGACCGGTTCATTTTCAGACCAACTTGAATGCTTGCAGAGCTTAGTTCCTGAAGCATAAACTGCAGCTCCGATGCGGATGAGGAGAAAAGAACAATGTCGTCGGCGAACCTAAGGTTTGTTAATCTTTTGCCGCCGACAACGATGCCATTGTACTCCCACAAGGCTGACAAGTTTCGGAATACTTGCTCCAGTGTGCTCGTGAATAGTTTAGGGGACAGAGGACCTCCCTGCTTGACTCCTTTTTCGATTTTGAATGACTGTCCGGATGTTTGTAGTTTAATGTCTGCTGTACTATTGTCGTATATGGAATTAATGAGATTGATATATGTAAGTGGGTTCGATGCCTTGGAGATGGAGTGCTGTAATTATTGAGGAGTGCGTAATACTGTCAAATGCTTCGGAGTAATCGACGAAAGCTAAATATAGTTCTTTGTTGGTTCTACTCGTGGCATTTCTCTATGATTTGATTTAGTGTGTGGAGATGATCAGTAGTAGAAAAGTTGGGGCGGAAACCGGCTTGCTCTGGGGGTTGATTTTTGTATAATTGGTCTGTAATGCGAAACTCTAGTACTTTTATGAAGATTTTGTATATGTGGGAGACCAGGCTAATGGGACGATCTTTATCAATATCACTCTTGTCTCCTTATCTGTGGAGTAGTACGATGTTAGAATGAAGCATCAATTTTACCTGTTCGGAGAATGTTATTGTAAAGTTTGGTTAATTGCGGTAATAAATATCTTTTTCCAAAAATCAAGTGCTCTGTACTGACTCCATCAGCTCCAGGGCTTTTCCCGAATTCCATGCTCCGAAGAGCCCGATTCACTTCATCGCCCGTGATTGGAGGAACTTTTTCGGAACAGAAGTACTCTTTTGTGTTTATCCTTTTTGAAGAGTCAGAGTATAGGTTTTTAAAATATTTATTACACGAAAAAAATAATTTTTATAAATTTTTAAATTTTATGGTTTACCACTGTTCTGAGACGGTAGGAAATTGTACCTATGGTCAAGTGCAAAAATATGTATCGTTTTAATCCTCTCAAAATTAAGTACCGATAGGTACCCTAATTCGACGACATAAGTGCCATGAGACATATTTATTATGAACAAGTTGTTTGCACCCAAATTTTTACACTTGACTGTACATACCTACGTGTGAACACGGTCGGTGCATAAAATATTACTTAGCATTTATTT
The DNA here is from genome assembly GCA_947859365.1 of Archips crataeganus. Classification (NCBI taxonomy): domain Eukaryota; kingdom Metazoa; phylum Arthropoda; class Insecta; order Lepidoptera; family Tortricidae; genus Archips; species Archips crataeganus. The sequence goes on along the minus strand of OX402065.1, from coordinate 16,400,736 downwards.
TTCAAAAATTTTGGTTAAAGTTAAAAAACTATTTTTCGGCCGTATCGCGTTTTTTAAACTGTATATTTATATATAATCCATTCCTTTTAATACTGCATTGGCAAGTAATTACGTATTCTTCTACATTCAGTCAAACTTATACTGCTAAAGTCTATTAAAAATCGCACTATTCGTGGGAGAAAGACGTAAGTCATTGTGACTTACGACTTTCTTTCTCGTACGGTTCTTTTTATCATTTCATTTCTGTCTCGAAGATTTAAAAAAGTTTAAGCTTGGTTTTTAACACGTTCACAGTCCCATACAAATTTCAAGTTCCTGGCAACACCAGCAAATTAGATTCATCATTATTTTCTGCTCAGTGTGTAAGCGAGATATTGCACTAATCTGAATGCAAGTCTAGTTGTTTCTTAGTGCCCCATTTGTGGGCATAGACCTGTGGAACTAAGTCGCTATGACCCTTATATGGGGCACTAGACTGTGAAAGTGTTAAATATTGAGTCATCTAGATCACTGTTCTATGTTTGTAGTTCGACAACAATAAGGGTCGGTGGCAGCCACAGTCGCTTTCGGCAACTTTACAAACCCCTGACGGTCAAAAATGTATAAACCGTCAAACCTTTCAACCTTTCAACGCCATTTCAAATTAAAAGTCATGCACACACCTATATTTTTTCTTTAAGTTGGACATTTTCGTAAGTCACTTTTCGCATTGAAGGAAGAATTTTTAATCAATGCACTAGGGTTTTATTAAATTAAATATCGTTAAAAGAGCGATATGTGTAGATTTTTTTTATATTATTCATAGTATTTAAAATCAATATTAAAACACACGCTGAGTCTACGTTACGTTACGTTTTCTACGTTATGACACGATTTTTTAATCCCATACAACAAAACAAAATTCAAAAACCAAAAAATCCTTTAAAAAAACGTTCTACTAACAATATACTGACTAACGTATTTTCAGTGCACTGATTAAATAATTTCCATGTCTATCATTATAGGCATAGGCGTACAATCGACAAAAAGGTCGCCTTAACACCTTAAATGTCCACTTTGCTTGCAGTGGCTAGACATCTGTCCGCTTAGGCGGGGTAAAGCAACTTCAAAGGCTGCAAGCAAATTTGTTTTGAAACTGGGCAGGCCTCGTTTTTTTTGACTGTACATCCTTTAGCGATTGATGCCTAAAGCGTTGAAAGGGTTAACAAAAAAAAACTATATTACCTTTATGACGATAGAGCTCCGCAGACCCAGGCTCACGGCTATAGCGGTCTTCCCATAGACAACAGAGTGTTCTCCATGCAGAATAACTTTCCCCGGCGCCGACACGCTCACAGTATAACAATTGTCTCCGTTCAACATTTTTATTTAATCAGTGCTTTAAAAAAAAAACGAAATTTTATCTCATAGTTTTAATACATTATTGTTTATTCCACTGTTCGGTAGTGAGGGTTTTCTGTGTGAATGCGTGTATGTCTTTCAGTTCTTCCTGAAGCACAGCGTTCACCAGTCTGTGGACAAATATATATAGCTTAAGTATAGTTGAAGCGTGAATAGAATTATTGGACGAGGTTCCGTACATGTGATCGCCTTTCATTGTTTTTTAACTTCTTTTTAACGCTTTACCGCAAAACTTAAACACGTCTAAACGGTTGTCCAAGTTTTTGTGGTAATACGGTTAGAAGTCTTAGAAATCGAAATTCACCTATATTCAATAGTCGCATTGACTTCAAATATGGTATGCATGCATTTATACGTTAGATAACATTACATGAACAGTTACTAAATAATGTTGCACTTTAATTTTTTTTTTTTTTAGTAAAACGTTACACCTAATGTATAAAAGACAAAGTAATATTTTAACGGTGCGGGTGCGGACTTTTGTAAATAAAGGGCTGGTAGCTATCTCTCTCACGGAATTGCCATCTCTTTTCAACGGATGAATGATGCCAGCCTGTTGGGCCCCATTCCAGTATAGCATTTTAGATTTAATTTTGTTTTAAGTCCTAAAGTACTTTTTGTTAAATTTTACTGTTTATGATCAATTGAACCTTGAACTGAAAAATAATGACGTAAAATACAATTTCTTGCCGATTAAATAAAACAAATTGCAGCTGAACTTCAAAAAGAAGATACTCACTAACTTTTATAACTCTGGGGCTCTAGTGAAAAAGGGGTTAAGTCTGCAGAAATCAAACGGCTAGTTTTTTCTATTTTGTGTGTAAAGGGGGTTAAGTCGAAATCGCATGTTCAACCTCTGCAGAATTAACCCTTTTCCACTAGAGCCCCAGAACTGTGTGTTCACAAGAAAACGGACCCCTGAAAACGCCGATTGTAATGTTAACATGATGAGAATACGTGTGCACGAGTTTTGTTCCTTTATATAGCTAATACAGGTGTTTTGTCGGTAATATCGTCATTATTAATTTTTATTTTTATTGTTGTTAAGTGCAGCAACATTTCATTCCATCCATTCCATTTCATTTCATTCTATAATTTTTCTATCTATATAAGTATGTTTATCCGTTGCCTAGTACCCATAACATAACACAAGCTTGCCTAGCTTACTTTGGGACTAGGTCAATTGGTGTGAATTGTCTCGTGATATTTATTTATTTATTTTATTTATTTATTCCATGGCTTTTTTAACCGACTTCAAAAAAAGGAGGAGGTTCTATGTTCGACTGTATGTATTTTTTTATGTGTGTTGATCGATATTTCCGCCAATTTTGGACCGATTTTCGTTCGTTTTAAAAATATATTGTGCGTCAAGTTATTTCAGTTAAGTTCTTGTTTGTTATTCTGTCCCGTTGTCCAAAAGACAACAGTGACCGAGTTTCTTGAACTATTGTAATAAATAATACATGCTACTGATGTGCTTATGAGGTAGTTTATAAAATAATTCATACTAATAAACACACGTAAAACATGTCTGATGCAATGATATGAAGGGTTTGACTGAAAACCAGCGCTGTAGCAGGCATCTACTGCAGCATAATGCCGAGTCAAATTCCTTTTCGGCATCTTTAACTATAAGTAACTAGTGAAAAAATATGGGTGACTCACGACTATGATCGAACCATAGTGATAGACGTGAATTACCCGTATAATTTCACTATTACCTAGTGAATCTCAAGGCAGTTTTATGTTCAAAATCATTAACTATGTTTTTGATTTTTTTTTTATTGGTCAGTGTATTTTCTTTTTTTCGTTATAGAATAACGTTACATGTCTATTTCTAATATTATAAATGCGAAAGTGTGTGTCTGTTAGCTCTTAACCCTTAAACCGCTGAGAACAGACTTGGATGAAATTCAGTAGGTATACAGATAGTTTAAGTCCCGGGAAAGGACATAGGATAGTTTTTATTCCGGAAAGTTACGCTGGATAGCTATAAACGAACTCTTTGCAGACGGAGCCGCGGGCCGCGGGCCGCTGGCTCTGCCAAGAGAGCTGGTGGCCAGAGGAGAGCCCCCTGTCCGTGGTGACGACAGGTAACCCCAAAGCCGCGAAAGGCCACCGATCCCGTCACGCCGCAGATAGGCAAAACGGGACAAAAGCCGCAGACAGGCAAACGCCCGCTACGCCCGGAAGGGCTAATCGGGCATACGCCGCAGAGAGGCCACCAAATACCATGATGGTATTATAGAGACCGGCCCATAGTTATGGGTCGCGATTGATGCCGACTTAAAGGGCCACGCCCTGAGAAGTCCCCCCTCACACCCCCCCGCGCTTAGGCGTGTGAGATGACTCGATGTTGGAGCCGCGGGCAACAGTTAGTGGACTTATAACTACGACAAAAATGTACGTTTCATAATTTTTAACCACAGAAAACCAGCGGCGGATTAGCCACGTAGCAAGAGTAGCAAATGCTACGGGCCCCGCGCATAAGGGGCCCCCCCCCCGCGCACCAACGTTTAATGACCATCTTTTTTTTGCCGTTTTCCGACATTTTTGTTTTAAGGGCCCCTTGATAGAATTTGCTACAGGCCCTGCGCAGACTTAATCCGGCACTGCAGAAAACGTATAGAAAGTCGTGGTTTTAAAGAGTTGTCGAGGGGGAAGTGACCACGACAAAGAGGCACAAGAAAAATTTGATCGATCAATTAGATGTTTAAAAGGTAAAATGTTTAAAAGTTTTGTGTCAGTCATTACTGTCTTACTGCATTTCGGCTTGGGGAGGTGCCGCGAAGACTACGCTTTTGGTACTTGAACGAGCCCAAAGAGCTATTTTAAAGGTCTCCACTTCTCGCCCCTTCCTTTTCCCTACAAGAGAACTATTCAAATCCTGCAAAGTCCTAACTGTGCGCCAACTATTCATCCTAAACATCATCCTTGATCAGCACAAATCCGCCCCTTACAACCGCAGTATCTCTGACAAAAGGCGGTCAGACATAGTATTTAAGACGCCACGCCCTAGGCATGCTTTCATGCGCAAATTCGCTTCGTTCTTGGGCCCCTATCTCTTCAACAAAATTAATAGACTCCAGAATATCTATGATCTTAACTACAATAGTTGTAAAACCAAATTAGCAGAGTGGTTACAATCATTATCCTATGTAGAAACCGAAAACCTTCTGACTCTAGTTTCGTAATGTATTCAATAGGCTACTTTCCTAACTAGTCAGTCTTTTAGATTATCAAAAAATATTCGACACGTATTTTTTATTTTGTTTAATTGTCAAAAGAAAATTACGTGTCTAATATTTTTTGATAATGTAAAATACGGACTAATAAGAATTATTATTTTTTTACCTAGGAAACATCCCTATTATTTAAGCCGTAGTTACTTACTTTTCATATTTTATTTTTTTCTAAGTTCAAATAACAGTTAAATTTGTATTCTGGTTATTATGTTAACTTTAAGGTCCTTTATTTTTTGCCTAAGATACAGGCTACTTATGTATCCTAGTTTAGGCATTATTATATTTTAGTAGTAACCTGTTAGTCTTCTTGTAGAAGGCGTAGAGGCGGTTAGACGCTTAAGTCGAGCCATTAGTATAGTACCTAGATATAATACCTAACATAGATTAAGTAAAGTGCCTACTAATAATTATTACTATGTACTAAAACTATTTAAATAAATGAATCGATTGAATTGAATTGATTCAAGCGCCATCCTACAGGGTATTGTGTAACTTTTTTTTGACACTCGGCATCGGATTTAAATTACAGTTTTTGTATGGCTGTGACAGCTGACTGTTTCCGATACCAATTGGGAATGTCTAAAAAAAATTACCAGTGGTTTATATATTTTTTTTGTATAAGAAAAGTCAATTATAAGAAACTAATTTCAATATTTTGTCACTTAGTTCACTACTTTTTTCAAAATTAATTATTGAAACTATTTTGGTTGATGACGTCAGATTGTAATTGAGGGCTCCCACACTGCCAAATTTCTAAATCTATCTAAATGCGTACGATAAGGCAACCCCTTTAATTTTTTTTTGCGTGGTGGTACACTGTAACTAGTGTCACTTTACTGGCGCTGTCATAGTGCTAGATGTCAGGCAGTGGGTCCAAATCAAACTCCGTAGTTATAATCCACGCGTAAATTTGTGAAGAATTCTAACCACACAGAATAAAGTACGACTTGGACCGGTCATGCAATTTACACCAAAGTCAAATGAAGGTCATTGCTTCTTTGTTATGTAATAAATTCATTATATAATATTAAAATTAAATAACTACAGAAAACGAGTTAAAAACCATTTATCTCGAAATGGTTTTCGATTTACTATACATTGCAAAAAAATAGACATCCCCAATTGTCAGCCCATACATGATCTGTCAAAATGAACGCGATGGCGATTGCGAGGGAGTTAGAGAATTAGCCTGCTGGGCGATATTGAAGTTATACCTAACGTCGAACTCCTCCGAAACGGCTTGACCTATTTTTATGAAATGTTTTTTCTGTATTGTAGGTCTGAGAGTACGTCGTAGGCTATATTTTATACCCCTATTCTACGCAGACGGAGTCGCGGGCAACAGCTAGTAATGTATATAATTCAATATCACTCAGGATGGCGCTTGAATCATTCGCATTTTATCCGTCGCATTTATTTCTAATTACCTTGTCTCTGTAAATTGATTTATACATACACGATTATGTCTCATTGCCAAATAATAAATTAAATTGACGTATGATGGTTTAATTGTAGCTATGTAGATATTTATTTAGTTGGTAATATGATTATGTTTTTGACAAATAAGTTTTTCAGGCAATTTAGAAATGAATAGTACGCAATTTGTTTAGTTGGTAATATGTTTATGTTTTTGACAATTAACAAATGAGTTCTTCAGGTAATTTAGAAATGAATAATAGGAAAGTATTAGGTGTAATCTGAGTCAAAGCTAATGACTTGTGCACTTTTCCGCATCAAGCGCCTGTTTCACAAGTCTCTGCTAAGTTCCTGATAATTTATGTGACAGACTTTAATCTGTTGATGTTCAAAAAGTCAAAAGCAAAACGTCTATTCTGTAAGCAGGCCGCAAAGGAGCTATTGCCGGCAACTTCGTCCTTATCCCGCTGGAACTTTGCATTTTCCGGGATAAAAAATAGCCTATGTTACTTAGCTCATATTGAAAGAATAAAACACTAATGTGGAGTACTAATTGTTAAACTGAAAGAAGGACTCGAAATATGTTGATATAATTTTCAAAATCACAAAACTTTCTTGGCGCCGCAGTCCGCAGTGCCACAATACAAATAATACATACAGTAACCCAACTTCATACGACGCACGCACACAGCCAAGCGTTTTACACGGCCCCTAACCAATCTTCGCTAGACAAAACAATGCAAGTACCAACGCGCGCGCCGCTGTGTGCGTGCGAGTTGGGTTACTGTACGAGGGGCGTTCAATATAAAGTGAGAATGAGATGCAAACTCTTTCAATATTAGGAAATTAAATACTGGCCGGTAAAGCTAATCTATCTAGCTGATTGCTATGAAAAAAAAACTAACTGTCTTTTGTTTAAAAAAAATACGGTAATTTCTTTACAATGCTATTGAGTACGTTACCGAAAATGGAGAAAATTTAACTGCGCGCCGTTATCAAATACTTATGTTTGAAAAATTTTTCTACGGACCAAGTCAATTTAGATTTGCGGGACACTTTAGGGTCTAATGCTCCTCCGTATTCGACAGTCGCACGTTGGTGCGCCGAATTTAGACATGGAAGAACATCGACAATGGACGACCCCCGCTCCGGACGCCCTACTACAGCAATAACTGAAGAAATTGTGAAAAAAGTTGAAAACTCAGTTTTGGCGGATCGTCGTGTCACGGTTCGTTTTATTGCTGAAAATGTAAAGATTTCAACGGGGAGCGTGCATAATATTTTACATGAACGCTTGGGTATGAAAAAGGTATCTGCGCGTTGGGTACCAAGAATGCTTACTGACACGCAAAAACAAACTAGAGTCGAGATTTGTCAAGAAGCTTTGGACCTGATACAGCAAGACCGGGAACTTTTTTTGGCGCGATTTATAACAATGGACGAAACATGGCTCCATCATTACGACCCTGAAACGAAACTGCAGTCTATGACATGGAAAAGGCCATCATCTCCAACTCCGAAGAAATTCAAGGTGGGCCCATCTGCCGGTAAGGTCATGGGCTCTGTTTTTTGGGATGGTAAAGGGGTATTAATGATTGAGTATCTCAAACATGGAGCCACTATTACGGGCACTTTATACGCCAAACAAATAGCAACATTGCGCAATGAGATCCGCGAAAAACGGCGAGGTAAACTCTCGAAAGTTGTGCTGTTCCACCAGGACAATGCCCCGGCACACAAGTCCATCGTTGCAATGGCTGCAATTCGTGATGCTGGGTTCAATATCCTTAAGCATCCTCTGTATTCACCAGATCTCGCTCCCAGTGATTTCTACCTATTTCCGAGATTGCAACAATACCCGAGAGGCCAGAAATTTGAAGACGACGACGCGGTAGTCGCTGCAGTACAAGATTTTTTAAGTACTCAAGATGAGACCTTTTTTAAAAATGAAATTTAAATTTAGAAAAAAGATTTAATAAGTGTATTATGCTAAAAGGTGACTATGTCGAAAAATAAAATTACATTTAGTAAAAGTTGTTTATAACATACTCATTCTCACTTTTTATTGAACGCCCCTAGTATGTATATTATTTGTATTGTGGCAGTGCTATGTCTGTTATAAAAAATCGGGACTCACGAGGCCAATACAGCTTTAAAAAACACAATAAAATATTTACAATACATTTAAAGTACTATTGTAAGAAATTGTATTGTGTCTATTTTAAGGTATTTCTGTTTAAAAATTTTGATGCATTATCGATTTTGCTGACGTAGAAATAGTAGTCGTTTTGGCTCATCAAAATGTAGACCCTCCTAAGATCCAAGCTCGTATAGATCAAATCAATTGTAAGAAAAGCCACGTGAAAAAATTATGCAACAATTTTTCATAAATTTTCCTTCTCATTTCTAAGGATCGCTCTTTAACCCGTCCGATAAAATCTTAACGTTTGAAAAAATTAGTTTCCTTGATGGTATCACACATTTTTAAAGAGGTGACGTTTACGATTTGCATGTTATCACTTTGTCTGTAAATTTGAATAGCTATTGTATTATTGTAAACAGAAAAATGTATTGAATAACACACACAAGTTACATCTGGAAGTGGCAGCATGACTGTGGTTTCATTCAATTAAAGCGTAAAAAACATTCAATCATGCAAGGCAAGTTCCTTTTTTTTTCATAAACTTGTACTTCTAGTTATTCTTTTAAACATTACATACAGTAGAATTAAGTAATTGACAATATGCAGCTTTTTTAGATGCAGTCAATGTATAGTCGACCAAGTAAGTGGTTTACCATTTTTTGTGACAGTTCCTACATCAGAATAAAAACAATAAGGCTGGTTGTCACATTGACTTGTTAGTGAAAATAGCCTTTGATGTCTTAAGTCATACAACTGACATTGAACTTTAGAGTGGCAAAGGAGTTTCTTGGTCGACTATACGTCCGAGTAATTATTCTCCCGATCGCAAGCACGATCTGTTAATTCGTGTACTATACAAAATAATTACTTCAGGGCAGGGATTGTCAGGGCGTATAATACTGTCGTACATTTCGGGTGGGCAATTACAGGGCGTACATTCGCAAGCCAGAGCCTGTAACTATGCGTGTTTAGAAGCGTGTTTATCTAACATTTTGTTGTGATATTTAAGGTCGTCTTTTTTTAAACGACATCAAAAACGGAAGGCGTTACATTTTCGTTCGATTTTCCCTATAAGTGTTGTGCAGATACGCAGTATTTACCAGTGCTAGTTACGCGATATTGCACTATCCCCGACGATACAGCAGTCTTCATTTATGGAACTTGAAGAACACATTTGAAACCATAATATCTTCACTAAGCGTATAAGTTTTTAGGATTTTATCCCGTGAGAATATCGGGTTAAAAAGTAGCTCAAGTGTTGTTGTCCAGAGACCTACGAGTAACTATGTGCATATCAAATTTCATCCAAATTTGTCAAGCCGTTTCCGCCTGAAAGAATAACATACACGCACTTACGCGCACACACAACATTCGCAAATACAGTAGAAATCATGCGTCTGTCTGTTTGTATGTGCACGTTGATCTCCGAAACTATTACTAAACAGACCCACTACGGACTACTACGGACGGCTTTACTGCGCGGACGAAGTCGCGGGCACCAGCTAGTTTATAATATTAGTTTAGTAGGATAAATGATAAACCAGTTGTCCAATTTATTGCTAAGTTAAAATATAATGCACAGTGTTTTAACTTCAGTTCAAAGACTTAATCAGGTCATTAAACCAATTGATTGCAATTATGGCAATGATCAGTTATCCCCTCTAGGCCTCTCGGATAAAGAAAGCTTGACGATCAATCCATTTTAAATAGACCCCAATGGTTATACGATCTGAAAGTGCTATTGAGATCTTAGGTTCTGGTTGTTTGGCATGTGTATGTGACAGTACGCATGTAGGCAATACCGGTTGGCAAATAATTATATAATTACACTATCACAGATATAATGAGTCGGGACAACAAAGGGATCGGCTAAAGCTCACGTGATAGGCATCTCTAATTTTTATTTCTTATGTATTTTAAAATAATAATCCCACTATCCGTGGTGGTAGTGGTTTGACCTATTTTCTCTCAAGCAGAGGGTCGTGGGTTCAAATCCCGACTCGCACCCGAGTTTTTCGGAATTCATGTGCGAAATCCCACTTGAAATTTAGCATGGGCTTTACGGCGAAGGAAAACATCGTGAGCAAACCTGCATACGCCTGCGAAGAAATTCGATGGTGTTTGTGAAGTTCCCAATCAGCACTGGGCCCGCGTGGGAACTACGGCCCAAGCCCCCTCATTCTGAGAGGCCTGTGCCCTGCAGTGGAAAACAAAACAAAACAAACAGTAGAAAACATTAATACACCTAATAAACAAGTTCGTTATGGTAGTGACACCAATTATCACCGAAAAAGGGTCTCCACTTGTGTGTTGCTACTACACATTGAGTGCAGCAACACTGGTTTTCTGTAAAGCTTCGAACGCAACGGCAGCATATACTGCTCCCGTTGCGTACTCCCTGAGGCTTACTTTTGCTGTACGGAACCTCAAAATAGCTATTTATGCAACCACGACGACCAGACGACCAGATGGCCTAGTGGTTAGAGAACCTGACTACGAAGCTTGAGGTCCCGGGTTCGATTCCCGTGTCGGGGCAGATATTTGTATGAAAAATACGAATGTTTGTTCTCGGGTCTTGGGTGTTTAATATGTATTTAAGTATGTATCTATCTATATAAGTATGTTTATCCGTTGCTTAGTACCCATAACACAAGCTTTGCTTAGCTTACTTTGGGACTAGGTCAATTGGTGTGAAATGTCCCGTGATATTTATTTATTTTATTTATTTATTTATGCAACTGTATCGTAATACGGGGCCCTTAAAACACGAATGTGGTTTCATGAAACAAGGCGTAGCCGAGTTTCATAAAGGGTCACATGAGTGTTTTAAAGCCAAATTACGTACAGTTGCATACAATATTTTATCTTCTCTCACACATTTTTCCAAAAATGAAGTAGCCTTTTTGCATTTTTCATGCCATTAAATCTTGATAGCATTTATCGTATAATTTTCTGAACTTTGCTAGTAATAAATTATGAGTCATTTCCAACGCCGCATCTAAAATATCGGGCGGAGTCAAATTTTCTTCGCATTCACTGATATCAGATATTTTTAAGCAAGAACTAAATTTTCCCACGAAAATTCGTACAACAAAACGACACGTATGAATGGAATGGCGCTAAAACCCAGTACATCACCGCGCATGTGCGCGCATGCGCTAAAGCGGGCGCTGCCACAGACAAGTGAAAATTGGAATCAAAACTTGGTGATATAAACTTTTTGGATTTGCCCTGTATCGTAATGGTAAAAAAAATTGTATTATAACATTATTTCGTTAGAAGAAAAGTGTTATAATATGTTTTTTTTTTAATATTTCGGTATTGTGTTTAAAAACTATGTCAATATAAACTCTTTTTGAATTTTATAATTCGAATTTTGCGATATGAGAGTAGATAAAGTATAATTAAAGGCTTACCTGTGGCGGGCCAGGAGCGGTTTCCCTTGGAACTTGTCGGACACGATCAGCGCTGAGAACTTGGCGCCGCAGCCGTCGCTCTCGTCGGTCACTTCCTGAAACAAACACAGGTTTGGTTCAAATTTGACATGCCTAATTATAAATCTTAGGTAAGATACTATAACTAGAATACTATAGCTAGACCGTTCACATGAATCCTCGCCCGCGCGGGGTAGCACCTGTGCGCTCCTCGTGTGCCTGCCGCCCGCACCTCCCCCGGCCCCCTTTGTCGTCCTACCCCCCAGCCCCTGTACCGCTTGGGCGAGGACTCATTTAAACGGTTTAACTACAGTAGTAAGTATACATAGATAATACAGGGTTATTTGTAAATCACTGACATCCTCTTAACCCTGAATTCCTATCACTCAAACAAATGTTTTTTGTTTTACGACTCTTTAAAATGAAGCACTTTTTTTCCCACACAGAGTATCGTAAAAATAAGAGGTAGTCTCAAATTTTGAAAACGTTATTACACCAAAAATATTAAGTTATGACAAAAGCCGTAAAACAAAAAACATCTGTTTAAGTGGTAGGAGTCTAGGGTTAAAAGGATGCTAGTGAATTACAAATAACCCTGTACATGAGGTGTACCTAGACGCTTTGTTTGTGCGGTTGCACGTACGTAAGTTCTCGGAATTACTAAAAAGATTTTAAAATTTCTTTCACTGAATGAATGCTAAACTGCCCCCGATTAAAATAGGTCACTTTTTATCCCGGAAAAGTACAAAATTCCAGTCGCAGACGAACTTTCGGGCAAGCTAGTGTCGTATAACAGACATGCTTCAACGGTTCCCAATCCGTGCCACTGATGCCAAAGTCAAGTACCTACTAATAACCCACAACACGTGCGCCCGCGCGGTTTCGCGAAATGTCCTTACGCGAATTGTGTCCAATTCGATCAATTGGTTGACAATCAGTGCCGGCGCCCCAGATCCGTAACCCACAGTCACTGGGGCAGTCTTGCCGGTGTCATCCATCACTGTGACATGCCATTAGTCATAAGAATTGGGACGATATAGTTCTGGGTAGATTCGGAGTAGAAAGGTTCTAGAAAATAACTATAAATTAAAAAAGTTAAAAACCCCCAACGCAATTAAAGTTAAGATCCCTTCTGCAGCATACAAAAGAGCTGATAACTTTGAAACGGCTGGACCAATTTTGATGGAACATGTCAAAGAACCATCGCCAAGAAACCTGCTTTCAACTAAAAAAAACCGCATCCAAATCGTTCACCCATTTAACCTTTTGACCGCCAGCGTTGGCTATAGACGACAGTACGGTAATACAAAATTAAACCTACCCGCATCCGAATAACAATCAATTTTGTTCCAAACAAAAACGATGCGTGGCGGTCAAAAGGTTAAGAGTTATGATGCCACAGACAGACACACAGAAAGACAGACAGACAAACAGACACACACATAGCCGTCAAACTTGTAACACCCCTTTTTTGTGTCGGGGGTTAATGAGAACAACTGAAGGGTCCAAGGAAAGAACATGTCTAGTCACTTAAGCAACTTTTTGAGTTATAGCGGTTTGAAAGTTGGTACCTACCGTACCGGTACTTAACCATTTCTTGAAAAGTGAAAAAAATATACATTGTTTTCGGGTGCCCCTTGTTTTATACAGGGTTATTTTTATTTGTAATTCACTGACATCCTCTTAACCCTGAATTCCTATCACTCAAACAAATGTTTTTTTTGTTTTACGACTTTTTAAAATGAAGCACTTTTTTTCCCATACAAATACACAGAGTATCGTAAAAATAAGAGGTAATCTCAAATTTTCAAAACGTTATTACACCAAAAATATTAAGTTATGACAAAAGCCGTAAAACAAAAAACATTTGTTTAAGTGGTAAGAGTTTAGGGTTAAAAGGAAGTGAATTACAAATAACCCTGTAGACAGAAATTTCATAGAATTTCGTTTCATAGAAAATGTTTCACATAATATTTGTTACATAAATTTTCATTTCTAATATTATTTTTTCAAGGACTATTTGTTTTAGTAAAACTTATTCCATAGAAACACATTTCAATGAGTTTTATGATCTCATATTTTCATTTCACAATGTTATCAAATGGTAGAATAATTTTTTGAAAAATATTATTTGTTTGATGCATTTTTTCATAGTATTCTGTTTCGTAGTATTATAGGGGCAGTAAAAGAACTAAATGTTCCTTACTACTGTAGTACTAGTAGTGTTCCTTAGTACTGTAGTGTAGTACTAGCGGGGTGACGTCGACACGCTGGCGATCAGGTTAGGTTAGTTAAATAACATAATATGCCTTCAAATCAATATCAAACTATAGAATTATTTTTTAAATAATGTTATTTGTTCAATGAAAATTTATTTAAAAAAATGAAAATTTTAAAAGAGTCGTTAAGCTTTTTGTGACCGCGGTGCAGTTTGTAATTTTATAGGAGGGTAGGTATGCGTTTTGTTAAACATATGAAATGAAACGTTTAGAAACTATCATTCGATAAAAAGTGTTTCTTGGTCTTCGATCAACAATACTTGTATTGTTGATCGAAGTTCTTGGTAAAAAGCTTTTTATAAACTAAACAATATGAGGAAAGATAATATTTGAATTAAAATTCTATGATGTGAAATTCTTAACATCTATACTAATATTATAAAGAGGATAGATTTCATTGTATGTTTGTTTGCATTGAATAGGCTCCGAAACTACTGGACCGATCTCAAAACTTCTTTTGCCGTTAGAAAGCTACATTATCACTGAGTGACATAGGCTACTTTTTACCGCGGGAAAATACCTTTTCCTACGGGAAAATTAATTTATCGCGGGCGAAGCTGCGGACGGAAGGCTAGTTAATTATAAAACTAAAACAATTACTTTGCTCACCCGCGACCTTACAATAGTTACGTTTATGCAAGAAATGTGCGTTCATGCAGTTCCTCCACCTCCACACTGTACGAACACACACAAATCACATAAACCCAACCATCACCACCACCAAGCTACACTGACGCGTTTCGAACTCAACCAGAGCTCATCTTCAGAGTTACCACAACCGTATGCTATGCTACCAAACGTTAAACTAACAAACCAAAACAAATGTTTTAACTTGTCACTGTAACCCAGGGGTTCCCAATTTTTTTGTGTCAAGGAACCCTAATTGATTACATTTTTCCTAGCGGAACCCTTCTTTGATAACACCTTAAAATAGGTATAAATGAAAAACAATTAAATTGCTCACCGCACATGAAAATATTTTTTACGGAACCCTTATTGCCCTTCCACGGAACCCCAGGGTTCCGCGGACCACCTTTCGGGAACCGCTGCTGTAACCTCTTAAGTACCCACTTTATTTTTCTTATTCTCAAACTACCCCACAAAAATTAACTTTTATTGACATATTTAAAACTACCTTGAAAAAAATTTTTTTTTTTTTGTTTATTTATTTATAAGGCATATTTAATTAATACTAACTGTTCAAATTCGACCCAAGCCGCAGTAAAGGAGAAGATACTAAATTTACCTGTTCATTAATAATAGACCCCATAGTGTTGTACCTAATTATTTCCATGCATTCCAGAGCATCCAGACGCAACCCCTTGCCGCAATAATGTAACACTTCATAAGAATCTGAATCTAACAATGAATGATTTGATTCCAACAAATGTTTTGCAAAATTCGATCTATCTGGATGCTCATTCCTATATGCCGAAACATGCTCTTTAAATCTAGTATTAAAACTTCGGCCTGTCTGTCCTACGTATATCCCATTGCAGTCATTACAAGTAAGCTTGTATACCCCCGATCTAGTTCCCTTATCTACCTGTTCTTTGTGGTTACATAGCCTAGAGTACAAAGAGTTGTTAGTCTTAAAGGCAACATTAATATTGTTTGATTTTAAAATGCCATAAATCTTATCAGACAAACCCCCGACGTAAGAGATGCTAGATCTATATTTGTTAGTAGACTGAGAAGGTAACGCAGCGTAAAGCATGCTATTTACTAACCGTGCCTGCTTCTTTTGAACTAAACTATCTACCATTGATTTTGTATAACCATTTGAGATCGCTATCTGATAAATAGTACTCAACTCTAAATCATAATGTTCCTTGGAAAGAGGCACAGTCAACAATCTATTAACATAACAATGGAAAGCAGCCAGTTTATGCTGCCACGGATGATTAGAAGATGCTGGTATAACAGCATCTGTGTACGTGGGCTTACGGTATATTTTAAATTGATGTTTACCATTTAATTTTGAAATCGTTAAATCCAAAAAGTTCAACGAACAATTTTCCTCCAATTCTTTTTTGAACCTTATCTTTACGTGCTTATTATTCAAACCATTAATAAACACGTCAAGCTGTCTCATACTCCCTCTCCAGCATAGGATCAAATCATCAACAAACCTAAAATAGTACACAATATTACTATTACCCACAATATACTGATTCTCAAAATGATCCATAAATATATCTGCCATTAAAGGACTCAGAGGTGAACCCATAGCTAAACCATCACTCTGTAAGTAATAAAGACCATTGAACCGGAAATAATTTTGTTTCATGCATAAAGTTACCAAATCTATTAATTCACAAACTTCACCTCTGAGTCCTTTAATGGCAGATATATTTATGGATCATTTTGAGAATCAGTATATTGTGGGTAATAGTAATATTGTGTACTATTTTAGGTTTGTTGATGATTTGATCCTATGCTGGAGAGGGAGTATGAGACAGCTTGACGTGTTTATTAATGGTTTGAATAATAAGCACGTAAAGATAAGGTTCAAAAAAGAATTGGAGGAAAATTGTTCGTTGAACTTTTTGGATTTAACGATTTCAAAATTAAATGGTAAACATCAATTTAAAATATACCGTAAGCCCACGTACACAGATGCTGTTATACCAGCATCTTCTAATCATCCGTGGCAGCATAAACTGGCTGCTTTCCATTGTTATGTTAATAGATTGTTGACTGTGCCTCTTTCCAAGGAACATTATGATTTAGAGTTGAGTACTATTTATCAGATAGCGATCTCAAATGGTTATACAAAATCAATGGTAGATAGTTTAGTTCAAAAGAAGCAGGCACGGTTAGTAAATAGCATGCTTTACGCTGCGTTACCTTCTCAGTCTACTAACAAATATAGATCTAGCATCTCTTACGTCGGGGGTTTGTCTGATAAGATTTATGGCATTTTAAAATCAAACAATATTAATGTTGCCTTTAAGACTAACAACTCTTTGTACTCTAGGCTATGTAACCACAAAGAACAGGTAGATAAGGGAACTAGATCGGGGGTATACAAGCTTACTTGTAATGACTGCAATGGGATATACGTAGGACAGACAGGCCGAAGTTTTAATACTAGATTTAAAGAGCATGTTTCGGCATATAGGAATGAGCATCCAGATAGATCGAATTTTGCAAAACATTTGTTGGAATCAAATCATTCATTGTTAGATTCAGATTCTTATGAAGTGTTACATTATTGCGGCAAGGGGTTGCGTCTGGATGCTCTGGAATGCATGGAAATAATTAGGTACAACACTATGGGGTCTATTATTAATGAACAGGTAAATTTAGTATCTTCTCCTTTACTGCGGCTTGGGTCGAATTTGAACAGTTAGTATTAATTAAATATGCCTTATAAATAAATAAACAAAAAAAAAATTTTTCAAGGTAGTTTTAAATATGTCAATAAAAGTTAATTTTTGTGGGGTAGTTTGAGAATAAGAAAAATAAAGTGGGTACTTAAGAGGTTACAGTGACAAGTTAAAACATTTGTTTTGGTTTGTTAGTTTAA
Source organism: Archips crataeganus (assembly GCA_947859365.1). Taxonomy (NCBI): domain Eukaryota; kingdom Metazoa; phylum Arthropoda; class Insecta; order Lepidoptera; family Tortricidae; genus Archips; species Archips crataeganus. Next base: position 16,383,286 of record OX402065.1, on the reverse strand, counting down.
CGTTTGGTAGCATAGCATACGGTTGTGGTAACTCTGAAGATGAGCTCTGGTTGAGTTCGAAACGCGTCAGTGTAGCTTGGTGGTGGTGATGGTTGGGTTTATGTGATTTGTGTGTGTTCGTACAGTGTGGAGGTGGAGGAACTGCATGAACGCACATTTCTTGCATAAACGTAACTATTGTAAGGTCGCGGGTGAGCAAAGTAATTGTTTTAGTTCATTAATATGGACCTCCGCAAAGTAACGCCTGATTCAATAAATTAGTTAATTATATTTGAAAAAAAATCAAGGAACTAAAATTCTTCAAAATAAATATTCTGCGTATTGATTATTCTATGAAATGATAATATGGGAAACATTTAAACATTATGAAATATTTGTCTATAAAATAGCGTACATCCAAATATAGGTATGCGTATGCATCCGAATTAAATGACAAATTGTAGACTCAAACAATTTAATTCCCTACCCATTTCGTAAAAATGTCGTTGAACATTCGCAATGTAGGTGTTAAGGTCGAAATGTCAAAGGCAACATCATAGCTAGCTCTTATGGTGACAGTTTGCTGTACGATATTCAAACTTAGGTGGGTTGGAAATTAAATTCATTGACTGTACGTATTTTCAAGAGCGGTCTTCGTGAAAGTAGCAGTGATAGACGAAAATATCAGTCAGGGCACGTAACTTGAAGATTCCATTATTTATTTCGTAATATATTCACATATTCGTAAGTAGCAAATTACCCAGACCGCCAATGGTGTAGAATAGATAATACAAATTATAAGGAAAATTGTTGTAGAAAACGTCCAAGCCAATCCGGCCAAGACGATACGCAGCCATCTCCATTCATTACGCGGTGGGCACGCTAGCCGTACAGTGGTTACCTATCGGCACACGCAATGGACAGAAAAAACGCTCGCCGCTCGACCGGTCGCATGTAGTCGTGGCAGGGCCGTAACAGTTTGGCAATGACCTAACTCTAGGTCAGAGTTAGGTTATCACTTCACGCTTAAACCGCTGAACCGATTTAAAAGAAATTTGGTATAGAGATAATTAGCAGTGGTGGCCTATTGGTTTGACCAATGGCCTCTCAAGCAGAGTGTCGTAGGTTCAAGCCTAGGCTCGCATCTGAGTTTTTCGGAAATGTGTGCGAAATTACATTTGAAATTTACCATGAGTTTTATAGTGAAGGAAAACATCGTGAGGAAACCCGCACACACCTGAAAATAAATTCAATGGTGTGATAAATTCTCAATCCGCACTGGGCCCGCGTGGCAACTACGGCCCAAGCCCTCTCATTCAGAGTGGAGGCCTGTGCCTTACAATGGGACGTAGGCTCGAATGATGATGATGAGGTAGTTGAGTCCCGAAAAAGGAGATAGGATAGTTTTTATCCGAATTGCATAGTTGGATTGCGATTAAACGAATTCTTCGCAGACGGAGTCGCGGACAACAGCTATAGCTAGACCGTTGAAATGAGTCCTCAGTCCTCATCTGCGCGGTACAGGGGCTGGGGGGTATGACGACAAAGGGTGCCGGGAGAGGTGCGGGCGGCAGGCTCACGAGGTTGTCGTTATACACCCCAGTCCCTATCCCTAAGATACAGCGCGGGCGAGGACTCATTTAAACGGTTTAGCTTGTATTAGTCAATATTTGCGGAAACGCTATGGTAACCTAACGACGCCATGACTGTCATACAATACAATACAATACAAATATTCTTTATTGATCACCAGAAACAGTACAGTGACATTACAAAAATAAAAATTCAGGTAGACAATAGGCATAGGCAATAGGTATAGTCATCTACATACCTACGTATTTTTAGAGAATGCGTTCTGAATTATGCAGCAGCTGCGTTCAATTTAAAGAACTTTGCACATTGTCATTGAGCGGTACAATTGTTTCCTTATGGATCGTGATTCCAGATTGTTTTGTCGCGCGTTGAATAGTGAACAAATGACTTCATCGACATTGCGAAGCCGAAAAACGTATGGGTTCGCTAATGAATACCTTTAAATGTGAATCGTTAGTTACGCTTTCATACTAAAGTATGCTTAGAGCGCGCGCAGACAGAGAGCGGTCTGGAGTTCCGAGTTCCGCGTTCAGGGTTCTGTGTTTAGACCGCTCGAGAGTTCCGACCGCCTGCTGTGTGCGTTATCGTAAGGGACTCTGTACCTCTACCATGAGTTTACACTAGTTTGCGTGACCGTACTCGCTAGCGACGGCGTAAATTATTTGTATGGAGAATTGTACAGCGCCTCTAGCGGTCAGTTACGGAGTACAATTCTCCATACAAATCATTTACGCCGTCGCTAGCGAGTACGGTCACTGTGAACTAGTGTAAACTCATGGTAGAGGTACAGTACATTCGAAAGAACGCAGAACTCGGAACTCGGAACGCGGAACTCCAGACCGCTCTCTGTCTGCGCGCGCTCTACAAGTATACTTAAAAGTATTCAACCGATTTAGTTGAAATTTTTCATGGAGTCAGTTTGAGACCCCGGGCGGGTAGGGCTTTGGATAGTTTATCTCGGAAAATTGGACAGTTCCCCTGAGATAGCGATAAACGAATTCTGCAATTACTTATAAATTAATTAGTTTGATAAGCTGGATATAAGGTATAGTCGTGGTAACCTGGTGGTTTGACCTATGGCCTCTCAAGCAGAAGGTCGTAGGTTCGAGCCCAGGCTCGCACCTCTGACAATATATTTAATTGAAATTATGTGCGTTATATTTGTAAGCACAATGGTGTGTGTGAAGTTTCCTTTTCGCACTGGGCCCGTGTGTTAACTACAGCCCAAGCTCTCTCACTTTTGAGAGGCTAGTGGCCTGCAGTGGGACGTATATTGTAGACCGAGATGAAGGTAACGGTACTTATAAGAACCCTATAATTGGCAATGGATAAAATTTTAAAAATGCTTGAATATTTTTATATCGGTAGGAATAAAGCTCCTTTTTAACAGGAAGAAGTCACAGATTTACTGTTTGCGTCATATAATTATGAAAAATAAAAACAGTTTAATCGATCCCACATTTAATTAACTGTTTTTATTTTTTATAATTATATGGCGCAACCAAAAAATCTGTAATTTTTTCCTGTTCTAAGGAACGTTATTCCTACCGATACAAAAATATTCAAGTACTTTTAAAATTTTCATCGATTGTCAATTTCAATTCGAATTGACAGAAACGGTTAGCTCGTTAGTCATATTTTAAAAGCTTTTTATTAACTTGCAATGGTACCTATGTAAGTATGTATGTATGTACGGGTCAAACCTTGGAAGTTGAATTTGACCCACTTCCAGTCGTCGGATTAACTTGAAATTTGGTATACTTATTATGAAAGTTGCAAGACAATGCAAGTACAGTCAACAAAAAGTAGTCAGCGAAAAAGCTTGCATTGCAAATGAAATTTTTAACAAAAACTTATTTAATCTCAGTTTACATTTTCCACGCAATTTCGGCTCTGCGCAATCCCCACGCACTTATCGCTACCATTTTATTACTCTCACAGTCCATTAAATTGTCATTTATTTTCTTCTTTATACGACTTGTAAAGGAGGTAACAGTCGTCCATGTGGCACCTCTCTTCGAAATAGCCTTGGCCTTTAAGAAGTCCCTACTGCATTCTTGTCTCAGACAAGTAGGTTTATATTATAATCATAAGATATGATCCACAAAATCGGTAAAGTGAGAGTCGGACTCGTACCTACATGAAAGGTTCCGTAACTCCGTACAATGTTTTGAAAACGGTTCAGTATAAAATCGCCGAAATGTAAGCACTAAAATCGCAATTATATTCACGAAGACACGTGAATTTGTCAAAATTGGACATTAATGAATAATGACATTGCAATAATTACATGACGACCCCCTTTTATTTTTAGCTTTATTTCATTTTTTTACACGCTTTATATTAGCTTCATCTGTATGTTTGTATGTATGTTTGTATGTTTGTTTGTAACCGACTCCTTAGGGCGCGATTTTGACCCACTTCCCGGTTTCCGATTGAGCTGAAATTTTGCACATATGTGTAAATTGGATGACAATGCAATATTATTGTAACATGGAGCTGATCTGATGATGGAGCTGGATGGTGGCCATAGGAACTATGTAATAAAACAACACAATCCCGTCGAGTTTGGGCTCGTTTGATTCGTCTTGACGAGCACTTTGATCCCAGATGGTAACCAGGGTCTGATGATGGAGCTGGAAGATGGCCAAAGGCACTCCACAATAAAACGACACAACCCCATCGAGTTTGGGCTCGTTTGATTCGTCTTGACGAGCACTTTGATCCCATATGGTAACCAGGGTCTGATGATGGAGCTGGAAGATGGTCAAAGGCACTCCACAATAAAACGACACAACCCCATCGATTTTGGGCTCGTTTGATTCGTCTTGACGAGCACTTTGATCCCATATGGTAACCAGGGTCTGATGATGGAGCTGGAAGATGGCCAAAGGCACTCCACAATAAAACGAAACAACCCCATCGAGTTTGGGCTCGTTTGATTCGTTTTGACGAGTACTTTGGTCCTAGATGGTAACAAGAGTCTGATGATGGAGCTGGAAGGGGGGTAGGTGGCGGGTTGGGGGGGGGGGATGGGGTATGGGGTAAGGGGGTCGGGGGTTTAGAGGGTTGGGGGTTAGGGTGTGGCGGTTGGGGTTAGGGGTTGGGGGGGGGGTTTACGGGAAATAGGGTGGGGGTGTTCGGGGGTAAGTGATTTTGGGGGGTTGTGGGAAATGGGGAGGGGGTAAGAGGCCTAGATGGTAACAAGGGTTTGATGATGGAACTGGAAGGGGGGCGGTAGGTGGCGGGGTGGGGGGTGTGGGAGGGGTGGGGTGGGGGGCAGGTGGCGGGTGGGCGGAGTGGGGGTGGGGGGGGGGGTTCCGGGGGTATGGGGGTTCGGTGTTAGGGGGGTTGGGTTTAGGTGGTTCGGGGGTTTGTAAAATGAGGAGGGGGTAAGGGTGTGGGGTTTGGGGGGGGTTGGGGAAATGGGGTGGGGGATGTTGGGGGTTGGGTTTAGGGGGTTTGGGGGTTGTAGGTGAGGGGGTAAAGTTAGAAAGAAAAAAATGCAACTAAAAAATTTTTTATTTTTAAAGCGTGTTTTTTAGTTTTTTTATTAGTATTGTTATAACGGCCATACAGGGTTATTTGTAATTCACTAGCATCCTTTTAACCCTAAACTCCTACCACTTAAACAAATGTTTTTTAATGAACTAAAACAATTACTTTGCTCACCCGCGACCTTACAATAGTTACGTTTATGCAAGAAATGTGCGTTCATGCAGTTCCTCCACCTCCACACTGTACGAACACACACAAATCACATAAACCCAACCATCACCACCACCAAGCTACACTGACGCGTTTCGAACTCAACCAGAGCTCATCTTCAGAGTTACCACAACCGTATGCTATGCTACCAAACGTTAAACTAACAAACCAAAACAAATGTTTTAACTTGTCACTGTAACTTCTCAAGTACCCACTTTATTTTTCTTATTCTCAAACTACCCCACAAAAATTAACTTTTATTGACATATTTAAAACTACCTTGAATTTTTTTTTTTGTTTATTTATTTATAAGGCATATTTAATTAATACTAACTGTTCAAATTCGACCCAAGCCGCAGTAAAGGAGAAGATACTGCGGCTTGGGTCGAATTTGAACAGTTAGTATTAATTAAATATGCCTTATAAATAAATAAACAAAAAAAATTCAAGGTAGTTTTAAATATGTCAATAAAAGTTAATTTTTGTGGGGTAGTTTGAGAATAAGAAAAATAAAGTGGGTACTTGAGAAGTTACAGTGACAAGTTAAAACATTTGTTTTGGTTTGTTAGTTTAACGTTTGGTAGCATAGCATACGGTTGTGGTAACTCTGAAGATGAGCTCTGGTTGAGTTCGAAACGCGTCAGTGTAGCTTGGTGGTGGTGATGGTTGGGTTTATGTGATTTGTGTGTGTTCGTACAGTGTGGAGGTGGAGGAACTGCATGAACGCACATTTCTTGCATAAACGTAACTATTGTAAGGTCGCGGGTGAGCAAAGTAATTGTTTTAGTTCATTAATATGGACCTCCGCAAAGTAACGCCTGATTCAATAAATTAAATGTTTTTTGTTTTACGGCTTTTGTCACAACTTAATATTTTTGGTGTAATAACGTTTTGAAAATTTGAGATTACCTCTTTTTTTTACGATACTCTGTGTATTTGTATGGGAAAAAAGTGCTTCATTTTAAAAAGTCGTAAAACAAAAAACATTTGTTTGAGTGATAGGAATTCAGGGTTAAGAGGATGTCAGTGAATTACAAATAACCCTGTATAGTAATACATAATCAGTGAAAATTTCAAGTGTCTAGCTCGGTTCAAGTGTTAGAGGCCAGTGACAGACAGATAGACAGAGGAGTCTCAGTTATAGGGTCCCGTTGGCGTCCTTTGGGTACGGAACCCTAAAAAAGTTGTCGCTGGGTTTTTCCCGCAATAAAGCGGTGGTAAAACCTGCTAATATTATCATCCTGCGATGACATTGGGAATGAAGTCTGTTGCCCGAGACTCCGTCTCCGAAGAATTCGTTTATGGGGTATCCTATTATCTCGCCTCATTCGTTTTTCGTTTAATTCTTATTTTGTCTCATTCTATATTCGTCAATCATTCTTTATTCGTGTTGTTCGCTATCCGTACATTATACGTACATTTATCCGCGTCATTGTCTTATTTGGTCAAATTCTGTAACTTGTCTCTCTCTTAATAGGTCTTATTCGTTTTTCGTCATGGTCTTCCTTGGACTCATTCGTCGTTCTACCCTTTCATTTTGAACGAAATGAGGCAAGAAACGAAAGGGAAGAACGACGAATGAGTCCAAGGAAGACCGTGACGAAAAACGAATAAGACATTAAGAGATAGACAAGTTGCAGAATTTGACCAAAAAAGATAGTGACGGATAGCGAACAAGACGAAGACGCATACAAAATGAGAGAAAATAAGAATTAACCGAAAAACAAATGAGGCGAGATAATAGGATACCATTTATCGTTGTCCCACGGGAACTATGCAATTTTCCGGGATAAAAAAATACGAAATTTTACGAAATCTGTTTAGCAGTTTAAGCATGAAGTAACAGACAGATAGACGTTCCGTATTTATGATAATAATATAGTAACAAATCCATACCAAATATGCGAATGTGTGTCAGTCCGTATGCCCGTTACCTCATCACGATTAAACCGCTGAACCGATTTACATGAAATTTGGTACAGAGATAGTTTGAGACCCTGGGAAGGACATGGGATAGTTTTCATCCCGGAAAATTGCATAGTTCCCACGGGATAGCGATAGCTGAACTCTTCGCGGGCGGAGTCCCGGGCAATAGCTAGTATTTAATAAACAAAGACGGCATCACATTTATCTGTGCCTAACATAAAATAAAAGTAACTTATCAGTAAGCGAAAATATAGACCCAATTTTTTCACTTAAAATCTATTTCGGTCACTCTTTTTTCACTTTCAACCGTTACAACTTATACCGTTGCTTGGAAGTCATAAGTTATTTTTGTACAGCTCTTTCTAATATTGTGTGATGTCATCGAAACCTCAGACAGGATTTTTAATGATGCTTTAACGAAAGAAACGACGACACCTGCAGATAGGGTTGGCAACCGATACACGATGATTTTTAATCGGTGATCAGGAACCAATATTTCTAGATCAGTATTCGTTGGCGACCACGTTTACGTTGCAGTAATAAGAAACAAGACGTATTATAAGACGTACGAATTATTATTGTCTTTTAAGTCATACAACTGACAGTGAAAATAAACGGATCACTCACGTCTTCCGTAATCCCTAGCCCTTCCACGCTAGTTCCTTCGTAGCCGCGTGCGCGTTTGGCAGCCGCCGTGACGTGCGACTCCGAGAGGAAGGGCTACGGATTGGCCCGAAACATGTCGAGTTAAACTCGTTTTAAGACGTGAGTGATCCGTTTATTTTCATTATGAGTGAGTCTCGCGGTTGTTTCTTGTTTAAGGCATACAATTGACATTAAACTTTAGGGTGGTAAAGGAATTACTTGGTCCACTATACTATATTTTGTATACCTTGAGCTAGAAAATATCTGCCCAAGAAATAGTCGACAACCCTACGTGCAGACGTTAAGAATGTGAAAGCGTTTAACTCATAATCAACGTACTACTTAATTGACTTTAAAGCAAAGTAAGCCTGAATCAAGCAATTGTAATTAATTTTATTCAATTTAACGTCATCTCATAATTATCGTACACAACCTAATGGATGATTATAATTACCCCATCGTTAACCCCGGATTAGTAATAAATCAATTAAAAAGGTATTAGCGACTTGTTTACTTCTTTTAACTTTCTTGGCAATACCAATCAATAGCAATTAAAATGACTAAATTTATAAATATGTATAAAAAAACAACATCAACCTAATTGTTTGTTAGCTTCGAATCTTGCATGTGAATTTTAACCCAGTATATCGTTTATTTTTCCATTTCTTCCATCTCTATTTTACCAACGGACATCGCGGTCATAGAGCCTTCACCCTTATGTTGCTAGTATTAAGGTGGTCCACACAAAGCGGTTCCCATCAATTTTCCTGATATAAATTGCAAAGTAATGGAATTCCTTCATTCATCGTCTGTATTTCCAGATCGAAACAACCTAGCGCTCTTCGAGGCTTCGATAGGCTGTTACTGAAGCGATGAGATACACCTTTAGCCTCATCTGCACTTTCCATCAGGGTGAATTGATGATGAAAAGCAGTTTAACAGAATTATTTTCCAGTAAAACAATAATAATAATATGTAATAAATAATAATAAGTATAATTATATTATTATTTATTAATATTTCTCTCTCTCTCTCTCTCTCTCTCTCTATTTTCCTGTATTGTTCTGTTTAGGAATTATTATTTGACTTTTTTAAAATGTAATATTATGATATTTTGTAATTTTAATTAATTTAATTGTAATCACTTGCATGCCTGCATGCAGGCCGAATACACTGGACATTATTGCTTTAACATCTTATTAACTGTATTCAAGCAAATAAACATTTCTGATTTCTGATTTCAAAATTGTCAGAATCAAACCGAATTAGTGACCCCAGAGCAACACCAATGACCGACTGATCATTTTTTGGCAAAAATGTGGCAACATGGTTGTTCCTAATAGTAATAATCAAAACCAAAAGATCACCGATGCCGAAAGGTCAACGAAACCGATATAGGTAGGTGCCTTAAGTTTATTGTGACACTAATTTAATTCTCAAATCGACAAGGTCGTTTGACCCTGCTCCTGACTCCAAATAAAAGAGCAGTTGTCCGTGTGATTTCTGTACACTTAAGCCTTTTTAGACAAGCGTGGTGTCCATTTTTTAGGTTAACTTTCTCATTCACCTTGTAGGTATCATGCGTTCAAACGAATACTTAATGCTCAACATTTTAAGCCGAAACGGTCTTGACCGCAATGTGTGCATACAATCATGTGCATCACGGCAAATCTTGAACTGTTGTTTTTTTCTGAGATTAACCTAGAACTAGATTATCACTGGCTTAGTTTGTCTGATAGAAAGTAAGGGTGAATGATAATGTACGACCTGGGCCCAATTGCATAACAAAGTAAGTACAACTTATATTACAAGCGGAACTCCCTTTCTAGTTAATATAACTGAAGCAAGAGTTCCGCTTGTAATATTAGTTGTCCTTGCGCCATTAGCAAGCCAGCCATACATGCACAGATATGCCCGCCGGATCTGCCCAACAGACGCGCCAGGCGGGCAGATCCGTGCGTGTATGGTGAGAACAGACACGGATATATCCGCCATTCTCCCCATACACGTACGGATATGTCCGCCAAGAGCGTCTGTTGGGCAGATCCGTGCGTGTATGGCTAGCTATTCACACCCAACGCGTTCCCGCGACCTTAACCACGTCTTCACTCTTGCTGGAGGGCTACCTATGCTGCTTGCTGTTATTTCTGAGGGTTTGAATTGTCAGGTCATGAGTTATTGTCCTTAATGCCGGGCCGACAAATACAGGTCGTGATTTAACTGAACCCAGAAGGAAGAGTGAAACACTCGCACGCATAGAATCTACTTCACTCAAAAACTTTAGCTACGTCGCTTCGTGATAGAAAAGAAACGTTATTCAGAAAGAAGTGGTAGATTTTTCGACATTCATAAATAAGTGCTTGTATTTCCTAAATTGAATAAAAATATTTTGACTTTGTATTTGTTTTGTCAGTTTTCTCTATGGAACCCTAAAAATAAGGAACAGTTACAACACTCTGTGATAAGTTCCCGATATCTGTCACATATAAAATCAGGAACTTACTTGGTGAAACAGTTCCAGACTTTCCGCCAGTCCGTTCTTTTAAGTGCGATTTCTTTCATCCTCTGATGCGACACATCGTCTATTTCTTATTGAATCTAAGTACCTATTTTATCCTCAGCTTTCTTACTCCACTTTCTCCTTGGGACACCATCTAAAAATGTTTTATATATCAATATCAATATTAAAACTGTCCTGTTTTTAAGTACCCTCATTTTACATTTCATTAGGAATTCCCATTTTATTATAATTGTTATTGTGATTTTAACCACCAAGAACTTTTCGCATCTAAACACGGAATTACCATAAACAGAATCCTGATTAGTTTTCTACGCTTTCTATCGATTTAATTGGATTTCTCCGAGAAGCGCCAAGCGCAACCAAGTTCGCATCCGTAATACTATTGCGATATCCTACTTCTGCAAAACAATTACCTAGTTCTTTGTTTAGTTATTAACTTTGGCCTTTACTGCACTTTTGTACAAAATAAGGTTGAATAGTCAAGGTAGCCGACCCGCCAGCAAAGTTAGATAAGAAATAAATAAACAAACAAACCTGTACCAACAAAAGAATCAAACACAAACACTCCCAATTAATCCACCACACAAAGCAAACGTCCACTTAATCGGTTAACAAAAAAAGTGAATACCGAATTCTTTTTTCAAAAATCCACAGCACCGTTCCATAGACCACTTTTTACTTTTTTTTAATCGGTACGCGATCGTGTGAACGGCCAGTACGGACCGGCGCGAGCCCGCCAACTGACTTCCCTCAGTGAGGCTACGAGAGACGGTACAAAAATGGAGGAGTGGTCTGCAGAAATGATGATGAATTTGGGTTTGCCCGGCGGCATCTAAATGCAGGCGTGTCTTTGCGCATACGCTAAATCATTAATCGGACGTGCCATTGTTTTAAAAGCGATTACGCGATTGCGATTTGCGATATTCGAAGTTGAAAATCCTACCTACATGGTCAAGAATTTAAGCCGAAAGTTGCTAAATGGCTATTGGAATGCTGTTTTTATAGTACTAGGTTTAAAATGTTTTTTATACTTGAAATAACATATAATTATTAATATAATCAATATAATTTAATATTATTCATCCCTTTCTCATTGATTCTGATTTCTGATGTTTTATCTACTTGTCCAAGATTGATCGATGATTTATTTATTTTAAAATTTTGCTAACCATTTGTATGTCGTAGGTATTCTGCTTAACTGAACACTGTGATGCATGCACCACATTCTCTTGGACCTGTATTATATGAATGAAATAAAGTAATCTCGTTCTTATTCTTTCATTAATTAAATTACAGTGCTTCTTTATATTTTGAATACATTTTTAACCATTAGGTACATTAGATCTTCTGCGAAGTACTTAACTTAGACGAGACGAAAATGAAAATGACAGGTGTTTGTGCATGAGCAATTAAAATAGTCCATTTATCACACCTTAACATACGCACGCATGTACTGAACACTTTTTTCTTGCTTTGTCCATCTTTACTGTAAAATATGTTACAATATATATTTCCTCTCAGTCTTCAAATGTGTCATCACTCTCGTTATACATAGCATTTCTAAATGTTTTCAATGAGACTAAAATCATGATGGTATGGTGCGAAACGTAAAATGGTATGCCCATTTTCTTCCGTTATACAGCTATTAACGTAATAACAAACCGTGCAACTGATCTGAACCCAGCAACAGTGGAAATCTATACATACAAATGGAAAAGCCCTGAATGATTGACTAACTCACTCACTGAATGACACATCAATGGCCACTCTAAACCCATGATCCTAGAAAGCTGAAATTTTGCATAGATGTTATCTTTATGATGTGGACAAATCCTAAATAAATCCCGCGAGCAAAAGCTACCACAAGAATAAGTTTGGGTAGAGTATCATGAAAAAAATAGAAACAATCATATGAGTCCAACAAGCGACTAAGCCTTTTGGTTGATTTAATGGCTGTAGGTGAAATTTTATGGTCTTGTCAGTTAAATTGCGACAGACGTTTCCAAGGCTTCGTTTCAAAATGTTTTAGATTAGAAATTGCTAATTCACGAAAAGACCTTTAGTTAAATTGACCTCGCTAATTTCGGAGTCTCGGATTAATATTTATCTTCGGTAGTAATTCTATTTTGCTAAGACATCAGTTAAATCTTAGATATAGAGATAGTTTTAGTCCGAGGAAAGGACATAAGTAAAATAATAGCATAAGTAAAGGAGCCAGCTTGACTACCCGCGTAATTCACGTGTCGCTTCATTAAACGATTTCAAATAAGAAATGTTTATACTTTTATTTTATTAGTTAACGGTTTCAAATGATTTTTTTTGGCGTTTTTGATGCAATTCTGGTCTGAAATGCCTTAAACTTTCTGGCTACCCATGAAGAAAGTTTACCCACCACTGCCCCAGAGTTTGTGTTCCGTTATCAGGTTCTGATAGGTGGTGGCTCTACCACTCTTATGTGAATGTAAAGCTAGAGGTGAAGGTTTGCCGAGTATTGTACCGAGTAGCACTAAACACGCCGGCTATTGCGTGGATGATAATCAAACAAACATCCTCACCGGTAGGAAGGAAAAGGAAAAAGTTTCGATAGCCTTTCATTGAACTATTTTAGGAATACACAATTATGTATTCCATTAGTTATAACGTACAAAAAATGGTACCTACTAATGAGCAAATGGTACCTATTAGCATGTGTTTACGTCGTGCTATTAGTGGCATGCTGGTTAATACTGTCCTGAATACTGTCCTGCTATCTACTAGCATACTCAGTAACTAGATCAGTTCCCCAAACTTGTTGGGTCGCATCTTTGTGCCGCATTTTTTCTCACTCTAGTCTTTTACTGAAGCTTATTTTCACAATAGCGTTTTGTCCCAATATGAATTGACATAGAAACAGTGTCGACGGAGCTTCTTCTGTGTGCTTCGGGCCCTTCGGGCCGATGGAAACTTAACATAACCTAAAGCTACTCATGTTTATGTGTCGATTAAAGATGGAAAAACGCGATTGTAAAAATAAGTCTCAGTAAAAAACCACAGTGAGAAAAGAAGCGTTTGGGAAAAATGCGAATGGAAATTTTGCTACGCGGAACAAACAAGTTTGGGGAACTGATCTAGTTATTCAGCATACTACCTGAAGCGAGGGTGGAAGGGGCGGTATTAGCAAGTGTGAACGTGCATGCTAATTTTTATTTTAATTTCTCCTTAGACGACCAAATGGCCTAGTTGTTAGAGAACCTGACTATGAAGCTTGAGGTCCCGGTTTCGAGTCCCGCATCGGGGCAGATATTTGTATGAATAATGCACATGCGCCTCATGTGTGACTTTACTGGTACCTCCATGAGCCACATGTGCCTCATGACTCTATGAGTGTTTAATGTCATTGTTACTATGGGGACGTGTCGAAAGAACGCCGCACATTGCTTCGGGACAAGGAATCTGTTAATAAGTACGTATTTATCTATATAAGTAGGTATGTTTATCCGTTGCCTAGTACTCATAACACAAGCTTTGCTTAGGTACTTTGGGACTAGGTCAATTGGTATGATTTGTCTTGTCCCGTGATATCTTATTTATTTCTCACCCCGGCGCCACACATATTACAAATGTTTCAACACATATTTGAACACATATTTGATCTATGGTTGATTGTATGGATGTTCTATTGAACAAATAAGCAAATACCGGTGCTACACATGTGATCAAATAACTGTGTTCAAACATTTGTAATACTAGGGGTGTTCAATAAAAAGTGAGAATGAGTATGTTATAAACAACTTTTACTAAATGTAATTTTATTTTTCGACATAGTCTCCTTTTAGCATAATACACTTATTATATCTTTTTTCTAAACTTAAAATTTCATTTTTAAAAAAGGTCTCATCTTGAGTACTTAAAAAATCTTGTACCGCAGCGACTACCGCGTCGTCGTCTTCAAATTTCTGGCCTCTCGGGTATTGTTTCAATCTCGGAAATAGGTAGAAATCACTGGGAGCGAGATCTGGTGAATACAGAGGATGCTTAAGGATATTGAACCCAGTATCACGAATTGCAGCCATTGCAACGATGGACTTGTGTGCCGGGGCATTGTCCTGGTGGAACAGCACAACTTTCGAGAGTTTACCTCGCCGTTTTTCGCGGATCTCATTGCGCAATGTTGCTATTTGTTTGGCGTATAAAGTGCCCGTAATAGTGGCTCCATGTTTGAGATACTCAATCATTAATACCCCTTTACCATCCCAAAAAACAGAGCCTTACCGGCAGATGGGCCCACCTTGAATTTCTTCGGAGTTGGAGATGATGGCCTTTTCCATGTCATAGACTGCAGTTTCGTTTCAGGGTCGTAATGATGGAGCCATGTTTCGTCCATTGTTAGAAATCACGCCAAAAAAAGTTCCCGGTCTTGCTATATCAGGTCCAAAGCTTCTTGACAAATCTCGACTCTAGTTTGTTTTTGCGTGTCAGTAAGCATTCTTGGTACCCAACGCGCAGATACCTTTTTCATACCCAAGCGTTCATGTAAAATATTATGCACGCTCCCCGTTGAAATCTTTACATTTTCAGCAATAAAACGAACCGTGACACGACGATCCGCCAAAACTGAGTTTTCAACTTTTTTCACAATTTCTTCAGTTATTGCAGTAGTAGGGCGTCCGGAGCGGGGGTAGTCCATGGCCGATGTTCTTCCATGTCTAAATTCGGCGCACCAACGTGCGACTGTCGAATACGGAGGAGCATTAGACCCTAAAGTGTCCCGCAAATCTAAATTGACTTGGTCCGTAGAAAAATTTTACAAACACAAGTATTTGATAACGGCGCGCAGTTAAATTTTCTCCATTTTCGCTAACGTACTCAATAGCATTGCAAAGAAATTACCGTATATTTTTTTAAACAAAAGACAGTTACTTTTTTTTTTCATAGCAATCAGCTAGATAGATAAGCTTTACCGGCCAGTATTTAATTTCCTAATATTGAAAGAATTTGCATCTCATTCTCACTTTATATTGAACGCCCCTCGTATGTGTGGCGCCGGGGTCAAATCTGTGGTGTGAAAAGCAATGAAAAATAAATGTAAAATATAATTAGGTAGGAATATATCTCGCAATTTAGACATAATATAGTACACTAGCAGTCAATGTGACAATCGGCGTTATTTTTTTTTTACAGAAGTCAGATGGCAGTCTTCAAATGGGTTCGGATTTATTTCAGACAGATTGAACATCAAAAACGTGGTGTCATTGTTTGATATACTTACATAATATGTATAATAGGTATGTATATGGACGTTATTTGTCTAAACACTAAATGGACGTCGCACATTGCTTTAAAAATTAAGCGACAAAGCAGACAAAGGGCCTCTTAAGTTCAATTGCACAATTTTGGACAAAGTATAATAAGCAGCGTGACTGTACCATTACAGTTGCAAAAACCAGCCACTTCGCTAAAGGCCACACTAAAATCATCAGACGTCTTTCATGTCCGCGACGTTGGATTTTAAAATAGTTGTTGTTTTCGTAATCAGCGACCAGATAAACAATAGAAACAATACCCATGTTGATTTTCAGACTTTGTCACCATGTGGGGTTAAGTTCCCAAAAACAAAATCTGAAATACTTGTTTAGTCATTTGCCGTTTAGAGTACTCTCGTAATGCCATTTTCGTAATTAACGTCCCAAAAAACCTTAAAAACGACACCCATGTTGATATTTTAGACAATTCAACCCCATCGCACCCCAACAGGGGAGATGTTATTTCACGTTCGCCACGTCGGATTTCAAAACCGTTGTTGTTTTCATAACCAGTGACCCGATAAACCATAGAAATAATACCCATGTTGATTTTCAGACTTTGTCACCCCTTTTCTCCCTTTTAGGGGTTGAATTCTCAAAAAACCTGAAACACGTGTTTACTCATTTATTATTAGGAGTACTTCTGTGAAGTTACGAATAAAAGAGAATAGTCGAACTAATCTTGTTTCCCCATACAAACTTTGGACCCCCGTTTCACCCCCTTAGTGTGAATTTTGAAAAATCCTTTCTTAGTGCACCTCTAGGCCTTATACCTACGTGCCAAATTTGGAATCTCTAGGCCCAGTGGTTTGGGTTGTGCGTTGATATGTCAGTCAGTCAGTCAGTCGGTTTCTTCTTTTATATATTTAGATAATAAATAAGCAAACACATTAGTAAGAATCTGTCAGTCCTCAAGCCAATGACAAGGTCAACCGATGACAGGCTCAGGGCGACATTTGTCCCACGTAACCTTCTATAACATTACGAACTTGAAGAGACTACACACGGCCAAAAATTAATTATCAGTACGACATTAGAATATGTAAAAGGTGTTTAAAAGTTTGACTGAATAGCCCTGTAGAAGCTTTCGTCAGAATTTTTAATTCAAGATGAAATCGGTAAACTTTGAACAGCGACCAAAGGAGACATTTGTTAAACTGCAATTTAAATATCCTGAAAAACCGATAAGTCAAACTAACCTAACCATGCTCTGAAATATTTCGGATGGCTCAGAACAACTTCGTCCACAGGCCTATTTCGTCACCTTCTTAAATCGTCCTCATTGTCATATGCTCTACTGTTTTGAATCGTCTACATTTCTATATCGTCCGTCACTTTCCTATCTTGTCCGTATTCCTACGTGGGCTACAGTACCAACTCGTCAACATTTCAATTTCGACCACAATGCCAACTCGTCAACAGTCTTATTTCGACTACAGTGCTAACTCGTCAACATTCCTATAACAAGCAGCACTGTGATCGCTCCAGCAGGAATGTGGACGAGTTGGCACTGGTGACCAAATAAAGTAGACGAGTTGGCAATGAAAAAAATACATTAAATACATATAATTACAATGTTATAAATTACACATCTAAAGTAAGTCTTCAGTGTAGCCAGTGTAGTGTTTTGTTCAATGAAACTAGGGAATCCCTTCTGTCTAAGTAGCTGGTCAATTTAAGAAGTTATTTTTATAGCAGTCAGTCTAGCTTCCTCATTATAAATTCTAACCATTTACATTATTAACCAGCAGCTAAACCCACTCACTTCAAAAAAAAAGTAGAAGTTCAGAAGAAAAAGTCGCTTTGCACCTGAGCAAGTCACGCAAAACATGACGTCATCAACGTACAATGCCAAAATAATTCTGGCAAAAACCTGTCTCCGCAAAAGCGGTACACAAAAATCGCTAATGTACTCGTAGATATCTCCATGACAGATAACCGGATGACATAATAGACGCGCTCTTACATATTTACTATCAACAAACACATACTTACACGGAATATCAATATGAAATCAAACATTAGGTACGTGCTAAAATAAAACTTGTGTTTGTAGTCATTGCGCAATGTGATGGCCGAGGCAAGGTTGACTTATGAAACGGAGCGGTTATGAGTTACGATTATTGAGGCGGCAATTTGATGCAATATAAACGGGCTGCACCGGTACATCCAGACCATGTTCCTATGCTCGTGGAGATTAAAAACAGGAGATTACTAATAATAAATCCTACATGTCATCTCATCGCTTAGCTAACACTACCGCACCAAGTTTGAGATGGGCTATGTGACGTTTTGTACAATCTTTATATTTTTTTCTTTTAATTATCTATGGAGCATTCTAACTATCACACTGGCCGTTTCACAATGCCTTGTAAAAATTTCCAAGAAGAAAAAATAAATAAATAAATAAATAAATAATAGGGGGCAATCTTACACAAATCGACCTAGTCCCAAACTAAGCAAAGCTTGTACTATGGGTACTAGACAACGATAAACATACTTATATAGATAAATAAATACATAGAAAACATCCATAACTCAGGAACAAATATTCGTGCTCATCACACAAATAAATGCCCTTACCGGGATTCGAACCCAGGACCTCTTGCTTCGTAGGCAGGGTCACTACCAACTAGGCTAAAGCGGTCGTAATAACAATAATTTAATTTCTATTTAAAGACAATTGTTTTGATGTATAAGTAACATAACATGTCTTATTAAGTATCATCATTACCCAATGTCAATGGCACCTCATAATTATAACAGATTTTCAGTGCCATGAGGCGATTAAAGTAGTAGGTAGTATGGTGTACAGTCAGCATCAAAAGTAGCTAGTCACTTTAGTACCTTGTTGCTCTACAATTAGGTGCAAAACGTCATACTTGATTGACAACTATGTTATTACGACAAAGTACAAAAGTAAACAGCTACTTTTGATGGTATCAAGCGGAGAACGATCACTGCAGGACCATAGTCCATCCAAGAATCTACACAAAGATCGGTTTTGTACTACCTGCAGCCAATGGTTTCCGGCTGGTATCAAACACCCAAAACCTTCCCAAGACTCAGGAACAAATATTCGTATTTTTGATACATAACTTTTGCCCGACCGGGAATCAAACTCGAAGCCCCGAGCTTTGTAGTCAGGTCAAACCACTCGGGTATCCTTTCGTCTGTCTCATCGACACTATCCAGAATCTTGCAACGTATCTATTCAGGGCAATAGTGACGTACAAATAATTATACCTACAGTTGCATAATCCCAGTACTGCATTGCAAGTTATTTGCCACTGTACTAGTTTGGTAGGATTTTTTCAAGTTATTTAGTTTGGTTATGTTGACGTGCTACTGACGGATCATTGATAACTACTGTCACAAACATCATCTTCATCATTACAGCCGAAAGACGTCCACTGCTGAACAAATACCTGCCTCAAAGAGTTCCACAACGATTGGTCCTACGCTGCCCGCAAGTGATTCCTGCGTTTTTAGGGTTCCGTACCCAAAGGGTAAAAACGGGACCCTGTGATTCTCATAATCTATAATCTAGCTAATTGAACCTTAATAACTGTGTTTCTAGGTTGGGTTTGGTTTACTCTAGGCTGGGCTAGGCACGGTCGCACATGGCCGGTTTTATTCTACCAGCGCTATCGGAAATACCATCATTGCTATTTATACATATCATATACCTATTCTTAATAGAAACAAATGAACTAATTGGTACGATTGATTCCTACCGTGAGTTTTACGAGAATCTTTGCTTTGAATGCTCATGTTTTCTCTCAAAATTTTATGATAAGATTGTTCATCCGTATGCGAATACATTACATAATTAAATTTAATATAGGTAATAGAAAACTGAAAACATCTAAAAATAAATTATCACGAAAATATCTGGCAGTGCAACATAATATGTAAGTGTAATTAGACGACCAGATGGCCTAGTGGTTAGAGAACCTGACTACGAAGCTTGAGGTCCCGGGTTCGATTCCCGTGTCGGGGCAGATATTTGTATGAAAAATACGAATGTTTGTTCTCGGGTCTTGGGTGTTTAATATGTATTTAAGTATGTATCTATCTATATAAGTATGTTTATCCGTTGCTTAGTACCCATAACACAAGCTTTGCTTAGCTTACTTTGAGATTAGGTCAATTGGTGTGAAATGTCCCGTGATATTTATAATAATCACATTTGTTTTACTTATTTTTCCTTTTCGACAACCCTTGCACATTTGCGACTGTTAGCGTAAGAGTACCTACACGGGCGGCGGTGTCGTCCGACATCAAAGGCGATTCTAAACTGTATGGATTGTAAAACTGTGGTATTACCATACATCTGTGGGGGAATCTTATTTTGACAGCTCATGAAAAGTATGCCGATTGATTGGTGGTAACACAGAGACTATTGATGATTCATAAACCGAACATTCTCCTCATGTGTCATGTCTTTACATCGACGTTGGTAAAGTACGCCTAGGTAAGGCAGCAGGGGTGAAGGCCAAAAGAAAAAAACAGCTGCATAAATGAATAATTCCGAAAACATGATATCCTTATACTTACTTACTTACTCCGTTGGCACAGCGACCCAAAGTGAATCTTGGCCTCCGATACGAGACAGCGCCATATCTGTCGATCTTGCACAGTATTCCGCCAATTTATGGCTTGCAGTCCATCAAGGTCGGACTCCACGGCGTCACTCCAGCGATACCTAGGGCGGCCCACCGGACGACGGCCAGTCAGACGACCCTCATATGCTCTCTTCGCGTCACGATCTTCACCCATTCTTTCTAAATGGCCGAGCCATCGGAGTCTATGAGCTTTGCTCTCTCCAATGATATTAGGTTCGGCCATGAGCTCTTCAAGTTCAGAGTTTTTCAGGGCTCTCCAGCTTCCATCTGGTCTTTGTTTTTTTCTCAGAAAGATTTTTGGCCCTCGGCAAAGACCATGATATCCTTATGACATCATTAATTATCTTTTAGACTATGTCTCTGGTTTACTTTGTACTCTAAGCAATGAACGTGCTTATTATGTCTGTGTTACGATACGATTTTTGGCATTGACAGTGGTGACGCTATTGATAACTTTATCTAGTGCTGACTTGCTATTTGTATCGATTACAAGTTCTTTGACTAGATATTCGCGGTTGAACAAATTTTAAATCGAATTATTTATTAACCCTTTGAACGCCTTATTTCGAGTACAAATGTGTCACCAACAGGCCGAGTGTAGACGAAAAGTAACGCAAATTTCAATCGTAATGTCGCGTATCAAAGTTTCTTTGACAATAAACGTCATGACCACTATAAGCGTCGGTGGCGTGGTAGGCACGGCAGTACACGCCCTCTTTAGGCGTTCTTGGCGTTCAAAGGGTTAAATATAACCCAACTTAACGCGTTCCGTTTTACGCAAGAATATAATAAAACCGGGCATGTGCGAGTCGGCCACGCGCACTAAGGCACAGATTACTTAATAGTTACTTCGTAACAGATACTGCATCCCGTACAAAATCTTGGTACTTACCGCGATTGTAGCCACAGATTATACTACTCCGTCTCCTTAAGAATGTATGCGTGCCGACAGTGACAAGGGCTGGCAGTTTGGATTAAATTTTTTTTCTCTACATGTTGTTTTACCATTTTGTCGGGATAATTGCTATATATTATATCCATGCAAACTTTCTAGCACTAATATTCCCTAAGCTAAGCCACGGACGGACAAAGGGACAGACGGTCATGGCGAAACTATAAAGGTTCCGTTTTTACCATATTAGCTCTGGAATCCTAACAAAAAAGGATATTTATTGTAATGCGCAGAACACATTGCCATGCTCACAGTACCCTAACGTTATACTAGATACGACGGTCAACTTTTGAACTTTGCATCGTGCCATCCCGCTCACGCTTATAGCTTTTAAAGAAGAGTAAGAGGGACAGCACGATACGAACTTCCAAATTGTTATATTAGCTATTAATTCTAGCATAGTCATATTAAAGTTTGCCCCTGTTTCACCATTTTCACTTATAAAAGTCCAGGCGGCATATTTTTTCCGTGGAACACGAATGAACGTGCGTCGGCGCGCGCTTGTGACAACCTACTGAAATTTCGATCGTAGCAGATGGTCCCCGCGGTAGGTAAATATCGCGCGTAAGTACATGGCATGCATGAGGCCTGACTAAGGGTTTGTTGTATGAGAGCCCCCCTTAAATATTTGTTTAATTTTAATTTAATTATTTATTTTTAAAGTGAATATGTAACTAAATATTCTGTGAATATTTCAAGCGTCTACCTGTTGGCGTTATCAATATTGAGCAAAAACGAACAAAAAAAAATAACGTTTGTTGTATGGGAGCCGCCTTAAATATTTATTTTATTCTATTTTTAGTATTTGTCGTTATAGCGGCAAGCGAAATACATCATCTGTGTAAATTTCAACTGTCTAGCAATCACGGTTCATGAGATACAGCCTGGTGACAGACAAGACAGACGGACGGACAGCGGAGTCTCAGTAATAGGGTCGCTTTTTTACCCTTTGGGTACAGAACCCTAAATACGTAAAATAATAATGAACAATAAAATTAAGCACCCTCAAAGATGGACTCAACCACATGGAGGGTACATTCATTACATACCGCTCGACGGGTACCGACGGCAAGGCAGGTCGAGGCAGAGATGGCGGTACGACCTAAACGCGGAATTGAGGGAATGGCCAAATATAGCTCTGGATAGGGATAAGTGTAAGTCAAGAGGAGAGGCATTTGCCCAAAAGTGGGACACAAAAAAAAATAGTTTTATTTATATTTTTAGCAAATCATTATACCTGATTTACACTCTCGCCTCGTCACCTCGCCTCGCGCCTCGCCTCGTCGTCTCGCTCCGGACGCGAGCCTCAAAATCAAGGCAAATCACGAGACGAGGCGCTAGGCGCGCCTGTTCACACTCTCGTCTCGTGGCTCGTCCCGCAGTTCGTCTCGCCACTCGTACGCGAGTGTAAACCAGGTATTAAAAAACTAGTAATAACTCATCATGATCATCATCATCCCAGCTTATATACGTCCCACTGCAGGACACAGGCCTCCTGTCAGAATGAGAATGCTTCGGCCGTAGTTCCCACGCGGGCCCAGTGCGGATTGGAAACTTCGCACTCACCATTGAATTTCATCTCAAGTGTGTGCAGGTTTTCTCACGATGTTTTCCTTCACCGTAAAGCTCACGAGTCATGGACGCCATGGTAAATTTCAAATATAATTTTGCACATGAATTCCGAATAACTTAAGAGGTGCGAGCCAGAGCTCGAACATAATATCTGCTTGAGAGGGCATAGGTCAAACCACGGCCACCACAGCTTACTTAAGTTATAGTTAAGTTTATTTTACTCGCAGAATATTTTTTTAAACTTGTTTTTATACTAAATACAAACTGAAACATAGATGCACAGAAAAAACCCCAGAAAAAAGACCAATGCTGGGAATCCAACCCGCTTTAAAAAAAATAGTAACTATTAGACAATCATGGACATGTTAAGCACAGTAGTTCCCCAGTAATGGACACCAAAGATTCAAAGCCTTATAAGCCCACTATTCATGGACTTTACCAGTTATAAGTACGAGTTATCTGAGCATAGTGTTGATAGTTTAAAAATGTAGTGTGAGTGTGACCGTTTCGTTTAAGGAAAAAATGTCCAAAATTGGTTCTTGTCCATTACTGGTGCTCTCACCCTACTTCTGAAAACAAAAGAGTGTAAATTACCAAAATATTTCCTTTCAAATTGTTAAATTTTTATTAGCTGCCCGTGACATATTTTTTAAAAGTGTTTTTTTAATAAAAAGACACGTCAAGATCGCTTACCTTCTTTCTAATGCTAAAAAAATGAAGTATTGAAGAAGATGAAACAGTGAAAAAATACGGATAACTCACGTCTAAACGAGCTAACCCCGATCGTAGACGTGAGTTATCCGTATTTTTTCACTATGAGCGACTCTCACGGTAGTTTAATGTTTAAGAGGGTACGTACGATGGCTGAGAGACTTTTGAGATTTAGTTATTTTAATGAAATGTCGCTGTCTCACCCGAACACCTACGTGTCAGTACAGCGAGAGCGGGACAACTGCAGCTCAGACCGTTAATAGGCGCGTAAAATTGATCAAAACAGCATTTCGTAATCCCCTGTTTTCTTCTCGAAAACTGGACCAATAAGATTATTTTTTTTCAAAAATAATTAGAGAACAGATTTAGCTGTGCCCCTATGTTTTCCTTTTTTTGTTTATGTGAGGGATTCTTTTCTGATGAGTGTCTGAAAATGACGTTGAAATTGGGCAATTTTTTCAGTTTTGGAAAGCTCATATTTCTTATGTTAATTGAAATATGGAAAAAAAAACGAAACATAGGGGCATAGCTGTGGTAGATACAGATTACACAGTAAAAAAATTTGGCTCTAACTAAATCCATTATCCAGGGAGGAAACAGGGGATTACGTTTGTATGGAGAAATGGTGCGCATCGTATCGTCTTAAAGTATGATAATGAAATTCAAAAATTCTAACACTATGCTAATGCTACAAAATAAGTCTCGTGTAGAACGCACAATAAATTGCGTATTGGCCTCGCTACACAGCAATTTAAACTACATGATTCTAAGTTTCATCAGAACTCACTGAATTATGTTGTGCTGTTTTCCACCTAAAGATAGGCCTTTCAAGCTGTAGACAAAAATACGCAAAAAGATGAATGGCTTTATACATATGCTGCCTAGTGGTTTGACCTATCGTCTCTCAAGCAGAAGGTCGTGGGTTCAATTCCCGGCTCGCACCTCTTGAGTTCTTCGGAATTTATGTGCGAAATTACATTTGAAATTTACCATGAGCTTTACGGTGAAGGAAACCTGCCTGCATACACCTGCGAAGAAATTCAATGGTGTGTGCGAAGTTCCCAATCCGCACTGGACCCGCGTGGGAACTACGGCCCAACCCCTCCCATTCTGAGAGGAGGCCTGTGCCCTGCAGTGGGACGTATATGCATAGGCTGGGATGATGATGATGATATGCGGCCGAAGCGGATCTTCTAAGACGCAATGCGTCTTTCTAATCGATCTCATAAATTAGCTACCTGTCGTTGTTGTAGTAGGTACTGTTCAAGAGACGCTTTAACGCCTGCGCTGGGGTATTAACCCTACAGGATGGGAGGAACTTGCTTCAAGCCGGTGTACTTCGCTCTTTGCCATCTTTAGATCCATTGGCAATTTTGAGTTAAAGACACTTAATCTCAAACTTACTTGATCTCTTGTTTCAAATGCCAAACCTTAAAAGACTCAAGCCATCCTATACGTCGGGTATGTATTACAATACCGAAGTACGAAAGACCGAATGTATTAAAACATCGAATGGATCAAAAGACCGACACGATTTTTTTCTGAAACCGTTAACTTTTTAAGATTGTTATAAAACAAACCTAACCTAACCTAATGGGTTCTGTATGATGCCGTTTTAATAAATTCTGAAAAGTTCACGGTTTCAGAAAAAAATCGTGTCGGTCTTTTGACCCATTCGATGTTTTAATATATTCGGTCTTTCGTACTTCGGTATTGTAATACATACCCTATACGTCAGGGGTCACCAAATGGCGGACCGCGGTCCGGACCCGGACCGCCGACCTATTTTGTGCGGACCTTAAGTAAACGGTATCCTGTTATCTCGCCTCATTCGTTTTTCGTTTAATTCTTATTTCGTCTCATTCTGTATTCATCTTCGTCTTGTTCGCTATCCGCCACTATCTTTTTTTGTCAAATTCTGAACTTGTCTATCTCTTACCTACGTCTTATTCGTTTTTCGTCACGGTCTTCCGTGGTCTCATTCGTCGTTCTTCTTTTTCGTTTTTAGGGTTCCGTAGTCAACTAGGAACCCTTATAGTTTCGCCATGTCTGTCCGTCTGTCTGTCTGTCTGTCTGTCTGTCCGCGGCTAAGCTCAGAGATCGTTAGTACTAGAAAGCTGTAATTTGGCATGAATATACATATCAGTCACGCCAACAAAGTGGTAAAATAAAAAATAAAAAAATATTTTTTTTTAGGGTACCTCCCATAGACGTAAAGGGTGGGTGATTTTTTTTTTCTCGACTAATCCTATAGTGTGGGGTATAGTTGGATAGGTCTTTTAAAACCATTGCGGGGTTGCTAACATGATTTTTCTATTCAGTGATCTGTTTGCGAAATATTCAACTTTAAAGTGAAAATTTTCATTAAAATCGAGCGTCCCTCCCCCTCTAAAATCTAAACTGTTAGGTGGAAAAATTTGAAAAAATTCAGAATGGTAGTAAATATATCAAATTTACTACGAAAATTATAGCGGCTAAGATTGCTTGGAAATTATTTGTAGTTTAAGAGTAAATAGTAGCCTAAGGTATAAAACATACCTAAACTAGGATGATTCCGTACACATACGAAATCCTTAGAAAAATATTACTTGATTTTTTTGTAATGGCTACGGAACCCTACCTTGTGCGTGTCCGACACGCTCTTGGCCGGTTTTTTGTCTCATTTACTTATTCGCCAAAATTATTTCGATACGTTCGGTGCTATGTGACTAAAGATAGCCTGCGAATGATACCTACTAAAAACGAGGGAGACAAACAAAGAATAAGTCCAAGGAAGACCGTGACGAAAAACGAATAAGACGTATTAAGAGATAGACAAGTTGCAGAATTTGACCAAAAAAGATAGTGACGGATAGCGAACAAGACGAAAACGCATACAGACTGAGACGAAATGAGAATTAAACGAAAAACGAATGAGGCGAGATAATAGGACACCAAAGCACTTACTTGGTCGACTACACATTGCTGTCGACGATTGATCACTGCTATTTAGCACGGAGTTTCGTAGCCACGTGTCTACCCAGGCTTTATATAAGTAATTTTCTGATGAACCTATTTTATTATCAATGTCTCGATAAAAAAAAAGATACTTTAAGACTGTAGGTCGGCCAAGTCTACCAGTCTCTCAGTTTTGTCAAAAGTTTCTGCGAGATCTAAATATCGCTAAGTAGTGCAGTCATTGAAGCAAAAAATACGGTCTTACCTCCGAATTTTTTAACTGTGAACCGATTTGCATGAAATTTTGGAATTAGGCTCATCTTACCCTTAACTTCAAAAGTGAAAATGATCTGAACTCCGCCTATTATTTTTAAGGGGTGTAAATAACCCCTTAATGGAAAAATTGACATTGAGCCATTTTATCGCTAGAAAACATGTCTAATGTAAGTGGTGAAAGTGTAAAGTATTTTCTAACATAATTACCTCATATTCAAATCATTTTCAACCCCTTGAAAATCTTACAACCCTTGCAAACAACCCCTAAATTGAAAAAATCGCAAAAAAATACTTTGGTATGACATAAAAAGATGTAAGTAAAGAGTAAGTAATATTTTATATTCTCTATAATAATTATCAAATTTTTAACCCCCTTTCAACCCTTGAAAACTACCCCTTGATAAAAAATTGTTAAAAAAATTTTTTTGATAAAATGAAAAGGATTTAAATATTATTCCACACTCTCGAAAATGATTATCATATTCTTAAGCTTTTCTACCCTTAAAACTACCCCTAAATTAAAACAGTAAATATATATGATTGATTACATATTTAAAAATAATTTAATTTAGAGTAAAAAATTGCCATTTATTGAATAAAATATTTACTAATTATATAAAATTGTACTATTATTATTAAAATATAATATTATTATTCATGACTCAATGTCGGAGTCGCTGTCACATTCAACATCTTCTGGCTGAATTGGAGGGCTATTTTGGCAGTTATCTCCACTCCACTGCACGTTCCACAGGTACTATTACAAAACAGACCAACTTTTCTGCATCCGCAAGACGCTCCACATCCTTTTTTGCAGTTGCAAAAAATCATTTTCAGCAGTTCTTGTGGTGCGGGTGGATCTACAGACTTAAGTGGATTTAATAAACCGTCATTCATGACCCACCCCCAATCCGTTGGATGAATGTTTTTGTTGCCAAGCCAAATCTGGGTTTGAAGATAAGCCCTCTTAGTATGCTCATTTATGGCACCAACGGTTGGAACGGAGCACGCACAGCTGATCACATGGCTTTTTCGTTGGCCCCTTCACTCAAATGTGTTATATATACATATAAGAACGTTGGTATGTATTCATGCCTACGTTTCCAAAATATATGAGCCATATTATGTATATATATACACATTACAATAGTTGTGGGTCTCTATTATACTGCGTACTTTCACATTGCTCCAAATATTCACACTCCGAAATTTTCAGTTACTAAGTAGAAAAAAATATGATAAGTTTTTGGACCATAACTCCTTCAATTTTCATGCTATCACTATTTATAAAAACCCATTGTAAAGGTAATTAAGAGAGCTACAACATCCTTCATTGCAATATATAGTAAAAAACCTTTTTCTAAAACGGTGAAGGGTTAAAGGGCTTAAGAGAGGCTGTGATTGCGCTGCCACGCGCTCTTTAAAAAATCATATCTCCGTCAATTTTTGTTTGACAGAAAAAACAAAAAAACCAAATTGTTTGTCAGAAAAATACCTAAATTTTTTATCCGTACACTTTTATACGTATCTGTCGTCATTTTTGAGATATTATGAAAAAAAAGTGGGTTTTTTAAAAATTTGAAATTTTTTTTTTTTTAATCGTGCCTTTTTTGAAAAATATGTGTCCTGAAGCAGCCAAACTGATACTATCTATCAAACTCTGCATAATAAAGTTAATTCTTGGCGGAATACGATTAATTTTAATTTTGGTGGAAATGGCACTTATGAAACCCATTGATTTAAAAGAAAAAACATTAGATGCTCCCCTTATTTGCAATACAGCTCACTTATTTTACGTGCAAAAGACTTTTAATAGTGCTCATTTTAAAGCTTATTTCAAGCACTACAAAACCCTTTTGTATTAGAATGCAGAAAATGCATCTGCTCGCCGCTAGATGGCATTGACCACATCGATTAAATTTCAGACAAAATAAAAAACGGCTTTGATCTTTAATATCTAGCTTAATATTGCACTTAGAATACTTTATAAAAAACCAAATTGTTCATTGTTTTACCTGCTACAATTTTGTTCTTTATAAAATTTTCGATAAAACGTATATTTTTGGAGATATTTGCAAAAAACCGATGAAAAACGTGAAAAAATTGCGAATTTTAAATTGCCAATAACTTGAAAGTATTGGATTTTTTGAAAAACTTTATAAATGATTTTTTGCTTAAAATTAGGCCTTCTATCGATATCCGAGGTTATTTTGAAAAAAAAAAAATTTACCCCCGAGAAGGGGTGGCAACCACCCCCAGGGTGGTTGCGGAGTTCAAATCATTTTCACTTTTGAAGTTAAGGGTAAGATGAACCTAATTCCAAAATTGTATGCAATTCGGTTCACAGTAAAAAAATTCGGAGCAATAATGCTTCAATGACTGCACTAAAGGTTGACTTTTCTATCTCAGTGAAGTCTTTAGTCACTGTCATCATATTATACCAAGGGCAAATCAACCTCGTTGTATCATGACGTGCAAATGAACTTCAACCGTAGGGTGGTAGACCATATTTTTGGCCGACTGTACTGGTTTGCCAACTCAATCGACTATCTATTTGGTGGCAAGCATCTAAAATCTAATTCTGGTTTCAGAGCTGAAATAATGTGTTTATTTTTACCAGTCACACCTTGGAATTATTGTTTTACGGTATCATTTACCCCGGTCAACCTCAATTGCATTGAAAAAATTTTATTAGCGTTGAAATTTTGCTTGTCAAAAAGCCGTCAAGTGAACAGCAAGTCTGTTAGTCTACATCTACACTAATATTATAAAGAGGAAAGATTTGTACCTATTTTTGTATGTTTGTAATGAATAGGCTCAAAAAGTACTGGGCCGATTTAAAAAATTCTTTCACCCATAGAATGCTACATTCTTCCAATTTGACATAGGCTACATTTCATTTTGAAAAAAATTAGGGATCCTTGGTAAAATTTGAACAATGTAACCGAAGGTGTAGAAAAATGAGTCTTAAAATGTCTTTCGTCGAATGCGCTGCCGAAACTATTAGCGATAGAACAAAATAATGTACAACAATATTGAAGAACATCATAATGTCTACAAAAAACTCCGCGGTAGCATATGTCCAACTATTGTAGTTATGTCACTACAACAACTTTTTTCATTTTAAACATTAATGAAAATGCTAACCAAATTCAAACCATGCTATTTATGTGTTTATATTAATCCTTATCCAAATAAATTATTTTATGGTAAAGACCATTTAACTACCTATAAAATAGTTTTTAAATTATTTAAATTGGACTTTCCATTCAAAAGATATTACGAATTAAAAAATTCAAACAGTAAACAAAACCGCCATAACGCCGTGGCCGTTGTTTGCGATGCAGTCTGAAAAGCGCGCCGGGCATCGCGGCGGGCGGGGTGGAGGGGGCACTGAAATACAGGAGTGGGGCGTGCACGTCTGTAATAATTAATAAATAATAAATAATAATTTTTTAATAAATAAAAATATTTGTGAAAAAAAGTGTTTTATATCCAAATTTCCAAAAATAAATAATTGTCTACCCCGTGCGAAGCCGGGACGGGCTGCTAGTTATACATATGTTATATCCTCACCTGTAGAACAGGTTTTATACCGTACCCGTGTTAGCAAATCATTGCAAAGTCACCGGAGGCAGGGAGGAGGCTTGTGCAACTTTTGGAGGCCATTGTCCGAACGACAAATCTTGAGCATTCGCAAATTGCTGACAAAGGCAAGGACCGCGACCGTTGACAGGCGTCTAGGAAACTAGGGTTGCCATTTAAAAATTATATAAATTTAGTTATAAATAAATAATAAATAAATTTATTTCAGACAACAACATAAGTCCATACATTAACATCTAAGTACATTATTGAAATATTGATTAAATTAAAATTAAATTAAAATTAAAATTGAATTAAATGTTGATTATGCTAAAATGAATAAAATGTAACATCAGGATACCTATCAAATACAAAATTAAGTATTAAGTGCCGCACATTCTAGTAATTTCTGTTACGTCTGGATCTCCACGATACAGGCTGTGCCTAGTGTGCGGATCACTGTTTATCTTATATCGTCTAATTTAAATTTTATGGTCAGTCAATACATTTGAATTTGATTTGATTTTGATTTTAAATTCGAAAAATCCGGACAAAAAGCCGGAGGTTGCAAAAAAAGTCCGGATATTTTACATTACATGGGTAATGGCGAGCGGGGCGGGGAGACAGTGCGAGGCAGGGCTGTCAAGTTAGTAAAATATTTTATTATTTATTTTTATTTTTATGTTAGAAAGGCCAGACAAACGAACTAGTGGGTCACCTGATGTTAAATGATCACCACTGTCCATAGACACCAGCAGCGCTTTACGCGATGCCAGTGCGTTGTCGGCCCTAAAGGAAAGGGAATAGGGGAAGGGGGTGAGGGAGGGGGAGAGGAAAGGGGTGAGGTATTGGGCCCCCGGCACTCTCACTGACCGTACGAAACGCAAGCAGGATTACTGCAGCTTCACGCCGGTGTTCTGTGAGAGGGTGGTACTGCCCCGGACGAGCCGGCCCATTCGTGATGCAGCGGCTAGCTACAACATGGCTCTACCACTACTAAAATATTACAAAGCATGTACTTATTTATTACAAAACATACTATACTTAAAACTAGCGGTTGCCTGCGACTACATGTGAGAAGAATTCGTTTATCGCTATTCCGCGGAAACTATGCAATTTTATGAGAAAATCTATCCTATGTCCTTCTCAAGGTATCAAAATATCTTCCTACCAAATTTCATCGAAATCGGTTCAGCGGTTTTAGCGTGAAGAGATAACGGACAGACAGACTGTTACTTTAGCATTTTTAATATTAGTAAGGATTTTTTTTCATATTAATTAAAGGCAAGTGCAATTGGCTAAGTAAAGTTTTTTGAAGAGGTGCTAATTATATATTTTTTCGACAGTCGGCGTTCTGGAGATCGAGAAACTGCAGCTGTTTTATTTTATCTCCTATTGTTTACTGGAAATATTTTTTTGAGTGTTTGAGATGACATTTGTGAGATTTTATGGTTGTCAAGTCGTTCGTGCTCAGAACTTAGTAGAAACAGAAAAAAAACCGAAGTGAACTGTCACTGCTGTCAATGTCAAATCGTTTGCGTTTCGTTTGCTTTGAGTTTTGGTGTGCTCAGTGTGATTTTTTGACTATTTTTATCGACCTCCGCATAAAATCCGGACTTTCAATTTTACCGCATTTCTCCACGACCTATGCACAATAATTGGATCACGATTGAATACTTTCGATCACTATTTTGGAACTGCTTCTTGGACAACGCAAAGCAAACGAAACGCAAATGGTTAGATTTCATTTGACATTGACAGAAGCGACAGTTGAATTCGTTTTTTTTTTTCTATTTCTTCTTAGTACTGAGCACGAATCGCTTGTCAGCCATAAAATCTCACAAATGTCATCTCGAACACATAAAAAAATATTTCCAATAAATAAAAGGAGATAAAAATAAAACAGTTGCAGTTTCTTGGTGTTGAAGTCGACCACTGTCGAAAAAAAATATAATTAGCATCTCTTCAAAAAACTTTACTTAGCCAATTGATCCGGACATACTAAGTAGGGTAGTAACCCAAATTGAAGCAGAACGGAGAGTAAAGACATATGTACATACATAATCAACCATTCACACCTACTTAATTGAAATCCGCAAACATGTGATAATGATAAGTATGTTATCATTTTAGAATTTTACTACAAAAACCGTTCTTGGTAGTCAATCTACTGTTTAATCAAAGATTGTAGATTTGTTAGCCTTTGCTACTGAATTAGATAAAACAGTAAAATTAACAACTGTTTTAAGCTTTTTAAGATGTTCGAATGAAGTATTTGCTAGAGATTAAATAAATATGTTTAATAAGATCATGATTAAGCATGCCGACGGCGTCTGCTCTGGCTGCAGATGCCAAGACGAGATACATGCATCTTCCAGGCTGATTTAAAAGGTGGCTTCTCTAGAAGAAAAAAATACTAAGCCGGTTACACAGAAATACTGAACGTAACAACTCCGAACCTATTGACTGACTCATCAACGCGCAACCCAAACCGGCCTTATGGCCGGCGCCCACTGACGGCATGGCACGGCGTGGCATTTTATTACTATCAAGTTATTTTGAATCTTATTTCAATTAGTTTAGAATTCATGTTACTTTATTTCGATACCACGATGCCGCGACGTCCTGAGGGCCGATGCCACGCATAACCAATAAAGTGACATGAATTCTAAACTCATTGAAATAAGATTCAAAATAACTTGATAGTAATAAAATGCCACGCCGTGCCATGCCGTCAGTGGGCGCCGGCCCTTAGAAAGCTGCAATTTTGTTTTTTTTTTTTATTGTGAGAGGGAGGAAAACGAGCATCTGATGGAAAATTATCACCACCGCCCATAAATCAACAACTCAAAAAGAGTCGCCAATCTGTTGCCGGCCTTTAAAGTAAGTATAAACCCTTTTCTTGAAAGCCCCGATGTCATAGTTGTCTGGAAACACTGCTGCCGGAAGCTGGTTCCACAGTTTCACCGTAACGTGGCAGGAAGTGCCGAAGAAAACGTACAGTGGTAGACTGCCAATCATCGAGATGGTGACGATGGAACTTAATACTTACGGCGGGAAGTGCGATGGTGGAATTTTGCTTGCAGCAGGCAGCAAATTAAAAAATTCTTCAGAGCATTCGCCGTGGTAAATCCTAAAAATTTGCAGAGGTTGCCTTATACGCAAGGACGAACTTGTTGAAATTACAACGGAATAAGGAAAACACGGGATTTATATACTAACTGATACCGATGATGACGTTGATAATGGATCTTGCATTTTTACTTTATTCAATGAAGGAGATGAAGAAGCTTCACCACAAATTTAAACTCTGCGCGGACGAAGTCGCGGAGCAAAACTAGTTTAATTATAAATGAATGGAACCATCTGCTTTAAATGTACTGAATGGATTGCCATTGTTGTTTGCATACAACAATTAACCGATCTTTGATCACTCGATTCAGTGCCATATGCTACGCTGTGAGTCAGCGCATAAGGCATCCCTGGAAAACCCGACTCCCGTTAAAAGATTAATTGATTGATTCTCAGTAGTTCCTCAACAGGAACACAGAACATTAAGTAAGTATTTAGTACGGCCACAATATTGGATAGGACAAAGACATAATGCATCACGTTAGGGACAGCTTCCAAGGTGTTATGGCGAGCGCTCGTTCCACTCGACACTACCGGTGGTATCGTTTGGAATCACTGTTCCATTCGACACTATCCTAGTAGGTTGGTATTGAATATCGACCTATATTAAGATGATAATTCGCAGGACATCACTAATATTCGGTGGAATTAAACGGAATAGTGATTCCAAACGACACCAAGTGGTGTCGAGTGGAACGACGAAGGCGAATAGGCTGGACTGCCCCATTATGAGGCACTGTGCACTGATATGATATGATCGTGATCATTTCCAACCCTTTTAAACAGAAAAAGCTTCAATTTTACAGTTACACGGATAACTTGAGCAGCTGTTATTCTTATTCCATTCAGTTAATGACATCATCAAACGTTGTTCTGAACAACAATGGACTAATTTTACATTCTTACCACGCTGTGGTCGCGTTTCGAGGAACAACATAATTATGTTAAATATTTATTTAAAAATAATATTGCACGCGGTTTTGCGGCTTCCTGAAAGCTTTAGAAGTTTTTTTAAGAGTCATACATAATCATGAAAATGACCATTTAAATTCTGAGTATAGTCTTCTTCTACATATATTACCTATCTTAAAACGAAAAATTTTTGTACATATATTTATTTATTTATACTGACGAGCAAAAATAAAGGGTCGGTTACAAAAATGACGATAACTACAAAACCCGCTGTGATGGCTTCTTCGAGTAAAATGAGTTTAGTAAAGAGTTTTATTCTTAAGAAGAAAACGTTTAATCTATACATATAATAAATCTGTAACAAGTCGGTGTCTGTACAATGAAGATATTTGAGAAAAACTGTCACTAGGGCTATTTATTAGCGCAATAGAACCCAAAACAATGATTTTTAGAATTATTGTCTGTTCGTTTTTTTACTCCAGTAAAAAAACGCTTCATTTTAGCCCTGAAAACCAGATGTATTTTCGATTAACTACAAAATTAGATTTTTTGTTGCTTTAAAACAATTAAAACAATTGAGTTGGCGAACAAGTGACGTCATAAGTTGCTATTGCCATTCAAACCAGTGTTGCCAGAAGGTTACTTTTTCGTTTCCCGTTTTTAGGTTCCTTTCCTTCAAGGAGTTAAAAATCACCTAAAAGGTTACACAAAAATAACCTTCTGGCAACGCTGATTCAAACTCTATGTCAGAATTGTGTTTTGACAGCTCGTATAAAATACGTCAATTGATTGGTGGTGTCAACATCCCTATTCTAACCCCGGCGCCACACATATTACAAATGTTTGAACACATTTATTTGATCACATTTGTAGCACCGGTATTTGCTTATTTGTTCAATAGAACATCCATACAATCAACCATAGATCAAATACGTGTTCAAATATGTGTTGAAACATTTGTAATATGTGTGGCGCCGGGGTAATGATAATGAGTTCATGAACCGAAACAACATTTAACATATCTTTAAGTGCGTCAGTAATCTAATTGTTTAGCAAAATTACCATTAAAGTACCTACACGACTAATTATAATAAGCAAACATGAACATGACATCATTGGCAAATGTATCGCAGCATAATAGCCCCTATAGACTCACGGAAGGCTCGGGATTCCCTGATAAAAGAGAATGTGATGGGGTTTCTTTTTTTTAACCGAGCGAGCGAACAACTAAATTTGGCGGGGAAGGACCAAAATTTTGTGTGGACCAGACATATTTAGCGAGGCTCTATGCTGCACCACACATTAAACGACGTATTTTAAACTGAGCAAAAATACGAGAACCTCTGGAGACGCGAGGCCCCTCAGACCGCGAGACCGTGCCGTGGGCGGGGAGCTTCTTTGCGCATGCCTAGTTACGCTACTCAGGCCCTATACTACGAAGCGCGAAATTCGAACTTCGTTTCATGCCGTTCCGCTCACGCTAATGGCAATTAAGTAATCTGTGCTAATGGTATTTATTACGAGAGTGAGAGGGACTGCACGATCCGAACTTCGAACTTCGAATTTCGTAGTAACCCCAAAGTATAGCTTCGTTTCAGCTTGGGCAAAAATTCGCCTGTCTGGCGAACGTCCGGTCTTCTCTACAGGTCGCATTTCTCAACAGATTCCGTGAAGTATTAGTACCTACCATAGAATAGGAAGCAGGATACTGAGGAAGTTCTTTGAAGTAAGTAGTTTTTTTTTGGTAAAAGTTTATTCTCTCATCTCGACTTATATACGTCCCCGCGCAGGGCATAGGCCTCTCAGAATGAGAAGGCTTGGGCCGTAGTTCTTACGCGAGTCAAGTGCGGGTTGGGAACTTCACACACGCCATTGAATTTCACGCAAGATGTGCAGATTTCCTCGTAATTTTCCCTCACCGTAAAGCTCCTTTAATTTGGCACATAAATTCCGAAATACTAAGAAGTGTGAGCCAACCAAGAGTTCGAACCCATGATCCACTGCTTGAGAGACCATAATTCAAACCACCAGGCTGCAACGGCTTATTTTACTTAGGAATCCGAATGTGGTTGACTCTGTTTTACGTGCCAGCAACGCAGCCGGCATTGAATCCGTGTCGACGCCTCGGAGCCTTCTCGCCATGAGTCTGTAGGGGGGCTATAAGGCTGGATTAACCATTAGGCAGAGTAGGCAACTGTCTAGGGGCCCCGCATCGCCAAAGAGCCCCGCGCGCGCAACACAAATTAAAAAGGTTTCGGAGTGATAATTAAATTAGAAAATTTGTATCCTCCCACGATGACAATAAGTATTCTAGCTATTTTTTGATGCACGCTACCAGTTGATTTGATTTCACTTTTTAAAAGGGTGGTTGACATTTGGCTGAAAGAGGGCCCCGAATATGACATTGTTAATCCGGCCTTGGCTATAAGAGCGCACGCGCACCAAAATTCAGAGCATTATGACTCATGCTATCGTAGTACATTCCTGGGAAACCCAAAACGCCGCATAGAAAACATTCAGAGGTTCTTAGTAGCATGAATAACTAGAATTGCAATGATGTGTTATCCATGCGTGACAAGAAGAGTAAACGTCTGAGTTCTTTGTTAAATACAGCAATGCGTAGACACTTAACTCTGAAAGCTACGTTACAAAACTATGCTACCGTTTCCACTAATGCTAAGCTATGTAGCCGTTCGAGGAAAATCCAGAGCACGCATCTTTTCATATAAAACAACATAGCTTAGTTGAACCCATTGTGCTATGATATGAGGACCATTGAATATGATTGGTGGATATCAATCGCAAACATAGCAACGTAGCAATAGCACATCTCTGGTGGAAAGGGGTGAATCAACTTTTTTGTGTTCTTTATTCTATCTCCGGTTGTCCAAGTGACACTTCATACTGTTTCATAGAAAAATGCTTAGGTTGTCCAAGGGAAAAGATTTGTGTAGGTAACCATAGCAAAGGGCGGCACTAAAAAGTTGGTTCACACAAAGGTATCCTTAAGGTGCAATTTCGTGCATCGCGAACGATCGCGTGCAACTGACGCGCGCGTCTGATGCGACAAGTTATTGTATGAAATTGTATTGCGACATTGCCGAAGTCTGCCGCACCTGCAGCAGACTAGGAAACGGCGCCACAGCCCTCTCAGTCTGAGAGCAGCCCTGTACCCATTAATGGGACTTTTTTTTTAAATAGCCTATATAGTGTCCCACTGCTGGGCAAAGGCCTCCCCTTTCTCCTTCCACTCGTCTCTGGCTACGGCAAAGTGTTGCCAGTCCGGTGGAATCGCTCCAAATCGTCCCGGCACCTTCTTTTAGGCCTACCTCTGCTCCGGTGCTCGTCGCTTGGAACCCAATCAGTAGTGAGGTTGGCCCAGCGATCCGGATGCATCCGGCAGACATGACCTGCCCAGTCCCACTTGAGTTTGGCGGTCTTTGTCCCCACATCAACAATTCGGGTTTTGGAGCGCAGTTCAGTGTTTCTGATTCTATCAGCTCTTCGAACACCTAGGATACTGCGCTCCATAGCCCGCTGGCAAACTTTGAGTTTGGACTTCTGGGCCTCAGTCAAAGACCAGGTCTGAGCACCGTAGGTTAGGATGGGCAGAATGCACACGGACGCTTAATGGGACGTTTATAGGCTGAAATGATGATGAAATTGTTGTAATTCCGAGTCAGCAATTACAGGTCGTGATTTAACCGCACCAGTACAAGGTACAACAACTGCTGACGTAAGTGACATGTAAGTAGCGCATGTGAACCGGTCCGATCTGACCAAGTAGAAAGTGCGGATGTTAATACCCTTTGGGCACATTGGGCAAGTACTCATCCAAACACAGGTGCGGCCGTCGCGTGAAACTTGTCGCGCGAGGCAAGATTACATTCATTCATAAAATGGCACGAGTGTTTATTTCCAAATGGACTTTGCATCCGCGTAAGAACAAAAGTCACCGACATAGCTCTAATAATCTTTAGACTCAAGTGGCAGTGGACAGGGCACATCGTTCGTAGAACTGATGGCCGATGGGGCAAAAAGGTTCTCGAGTGGCGTCCACGGACCAGAAGGCGCAGGCAGGCAGGCGGTAGGCCACCAACAAGATGGAGCGACGTCCTGGTTAAGGTTGCGGGATCGCGTTGGATGCGGATGTCACGGGACCGATCTGTTTGGCGAGCCTTGGGGGAGGCCTATGTTCAGCAATGGACGTCTTTCGGCTGAAATGATGAGGAGAGATCGAGTCCAACCCAAGAACCAAGACGTTTGACCAACGGTGCGGCGCGACCAGCGTTTTCTCTGTTCATTGCGCGGCCGAGCCTCCCGCAGGATAGTGGTTACCTCTCAGCACACGCAATGAACCTACAATGAACTGAGGAAATGCTTTCCGTTGAACTGGTCACGCGTAGTTGTTGCCAGGCCGTAATAAGCTTCCCTGTACACTATACCTCTAAATAGTTATACTTTGCTCGAGCTCTCGAAAACACGCGTTTTCCCAGAATTAAGACCAAGCTAGATCGATTGTTTCAACTTTATCGAAATCATTAGCAAGATCTCCGAAATAAATTTGTAAGAATTGCTTATTAAAATATTAGGGTTCGAAAATATCCGATATTTATGAATCCTTAGAAAGTAAGACGCATGTAATACTAACAACCTATGGACTCCGGTCTGTAATAAAGCATTTGAATTTGAATTTATGATATATATCCGATATATATCATAAATATCGGATATTTTCGAACCCTGTAAAATATATCAGACAGATAAAATGATGTCCCAAAGCTCAACGAAACCTGGCACCGGCCGAGAGGTCAACTTATATCAGTTCCGGAAAAAACACATAAAAAAATCAATGTCACTAGTTAAGCGATTATAAAGTAACATCATGGCAATGAAGTAGAATGTATAGGAAGTTTGGCATCCTGGGCAAAAATCCCGAGTACCTTATGGGGACTGTATCGCAATGCCAATAAAACATGTCACAATAATGTAACAGCACTGTATAAGTCAAGTTTTGGGTAACGGACAGATCGCGCATGCGCGCCGCGTGCCGTTTTCACCGCATTGCATAATTTTACGCATGATTTCGCGTCTCGCACGTGAACGCTGGCGCGGGCGGCGACGCGTGATGTACGTTGTGCGTAAAGAATTTGCAACAGAACAGGATGGTTGAAATAGCGACAGAGTAACATACGTTTGATCTGATCTAGCTTAGCTTGGCAACAATGTGTTAGAAGTAAGTAGTAAGATATAACTTTACGTACGTGAACGCGACGCGTGATAGACGTGCGTTGTACGTAGAGTTCGCAATATAATAGAAATATGGGTAATGTAGCAACAGAGTAACATCAGTTTGATCGGCTCTAACTTAGCATGGTATAAACGAGTGAGAAATAGTAAGGTATAACTCGCCATTTTGGCCCTAGTAGTCTTGATTCTAATACCTGATTTACACTCTCGCCTCGTCACCTCGCCTCGCGCCTCGCCTCGTCGTCTCGCTCCGGACGCGAGCCTCAAAATCAAGGCAAATCACGAGACGAGGCGCGAGGCGCGCCTGTTCACACTCTCGTCTCGTGGCTCGTCCCGCAGTTCGTCTCGCCACTCGTACGCGAGTGTAAACCAGGTATGATAGTCCCACTATCCTATCGACTCTGAACAAAGGGGTAATTACTACTTACCCCCAAAAGGGTAAACTATTTCGTGAGGGGGTAACGTACAAGATGCTTTGGGTACAAATGCGACAGAAAAGTCGCTCCGCAATTGTTTTTAAGGAAGGAGGAAATGATAACTTGCTACCAATTTCAGAGGGAAAGTCCGAAAAAGTTTAGGAACAACTGCACTATCTTGTCCTGTACTCAGGGCATCTAATAAAAGGGTTCAAACCCAGGTGGCATCCTTGTTTGTCTAGATTTGTAAGAGTAAGATGCAAAACCACCAATAGGATTCTACATTCGCCGCCTTTTTTATTTTACCTAAATATAAATGTAAAGTTATCATTATTTTAGGCAGTTAGTTTAAATATTTGATTACTCTGCTTTGCCTCACAGTAAGTTGGTAAGAATAATAAGTTTAATAATATAAAACACGGAATTGATAAAACTACATCCGAAAAATTCAAAAAATATATAATTTATTAATATAGTCATATTCCAGTTTCATAGTGATTTAATTATGGCATATATAGACCGTATATAGAACCGTTAATAATTGCGTCCCGGAAAAAACACCAAGGTTGGTCCTTCCTCCTAAAGTTAAATACCTACTAAACTACATAATTGTAATATTTGTAATGCATAAGTACTTACATATTAACGTGTATAATGCATATCAAAATATGTAATATTCTTTGTCTTGTTTAGACCGTGCTCTTGTCGTCGTGCTTTAACGTCGCCCGTGCTTTAGCGTCTTTCCCGTAAAAGTACACTGGGCCGAAAGTCAGATATATTTGTTTACACGAAAATTTGTTTATGGTGTTAATGACATTCTCTTTAGTACTTTCCAACGGGGTCACATAATATAAATATGTTTGTTGGTGCCCGAGGCCCTCAGCATGCCCTTAGAGGACTCTGCGCCCATGGCATGCCCCTATCCTGTAGTAATTTCTCTAAATTATTCCTCACTTTATGAAGGAAACGTTTGTGTGCAATCCCAGCTTTGTCGGTCCAAGGTTTTAGGCTAGGTGATAATGTCATATCTAACTAATGAAATCATGACATCTAGCAATCTAATATAAATGAAAATCAATTGAAGAAAATGTATGTAACACATGCATGTAACTTCAGGACGGCTGCACCTATTTGTCTAATTCTATTCAGTTGTGTTACCTACATAGTAACTATTGAGAGAAGGTTTGTGTGAAAGTAAAATCCAATAAAATTAAGTAACAAATAAAACACCACTAAAACTCTTAGAATTTACTCAATTTAAAATGGAATGTTAAAACTTACTTTGACTTACTTCTTAACTTTAATGGTAACAGGCAAACAAGTTGGTAAATTGAACTGTCTGTAGTAAAAATAGAAAAAGAATAACAGGAAATGAGAACAGGAGTATACAGAGATAAGTAGAGGAAATAAGTCAGGGAATTTTGGTGGCGGAGCTATACAAACCGAACCTATTGTTAACATAATCATACCAAATACAGAGCACACAAAATTAACACTAACTAGTTTTAAAAGGAATGTGTTTTCAATTTTCTCCGGTTGCACAGCTTTGTATACTCGACTAGCATTAAAAAAAGTAAAAAAGCCAGCGTTTGGTTGGGCTAGCTTCAAGGAAATACTATAGAAACTCATGTATATGATATTAGTAGCTATAAAGGGAAGCAACAACCCATCTTTCAGCAGCAATGGGAGCATACTGAACGTGGAAACCAGCAAAAACCAGAAACACATGAATGGGTCTTCAGGGAAATGCAGAGCCACTGGCACAGCAGCCAGCAAAATTGTTTTCTCGTGAACTTGGAATGAGAACAGAAAGAATGCTAAAGACACATTGATGAGGCAGAGGGTGAACTTCTTCCTGTTGATACGGAAGAATAAGTCAATGCAAGACGGTAATGCTGCAGATGCTGTTGTTATAAGACAAGTTTTAGCCATCTCTTCGTTTGAATAATATGTTTTAAGTTTAATGAAAACGTTGACCATGCACCAGACATTGGAAACTTTGTCTTCAAACACTCCACGGCTCAGTGGAAAAAGTCTAATAAATAATTGCCTTATATTGTTCCAGGAGCCCGTAAATGGGTACCAAATGATTATAAAGGAAGCAATTACAGCCACTGCTAGCTTGTTAAAACGGTTGACAATATGTGACATTCTTCCCCTATGCGGTATCTCTATGAAACATTTCCTCAACAAATAAAAAAAGAATGGCAGGGCATGATACAATTCCATTTGCTTATAATTAAGAGCAAGAACAAAGAATATAGTTGCTAAAGCATCATTTTCAATGGCCACAATGTAAAAAGTAGACCACAAAAACAGTCCTAAAGACACACAGTTGTATTGGAAATGTCCGTGATCTATTAGAATTAAACCGGGATACAACAAGAATAAAATAGTCGACAGATCTGTCCGTTTAAACACATTCTTGACCTCCTTAGGCTTTACACGTTCAGCGTCGATACATAAACATAAAACGGCAGACACATAAAAGTATATATCACACAGAAACACAGTCCAACGCATGAAGGCCTTGTGCGACTCGTTTTCATAACCTCTCGACGCGAACAACCGCACAGATTCTGGATCCAGCCAATCGGCTACGAGCCCCATCAAAAGGCTATGATATGCTGTCAAAGGCGGATAATCCAACCCCCAATATTCAAGGTCATTCTGAGTCGTATTATGGTACCAATTTGCCACCGGCGTATGCACGGTAATCTCCTGCCAG
This sequence comes from Archips crataeganus, assembly GCA_947859365.1. NCBI lineage: Eukaryota > Metazoa > Arthropoda > Insecta > Lepidoptera > Tortricidae > Archips > Archips crataeganus. The sequence continues at coordinate 16,340,533 of OX402065.1, read as the reverse complement.
TGCCGCTGGGCTTCGTAATCACCATACATCGGCGGTTTCTTGTACCCCGAGTAAGGATACATCGCTACGCACCATCTCACAAGTAGGGCGAAAAAGAGCCCCGGCAACAGCGCGTCCTTCGTCACACTAAATCTATCGGGATCAGCTCTTTTACCCATTGCGTCAGCGTTAAAGTTATCACTATTCTACTTTAGTTTCATTTATGAAAGAATAGAATTAAAATTAATGATTTTCCCGACAACACGACAGATAGAAAATCTGACAGTACTTACGACGTGAACGGCGTCCAATTCCTTGGTCAGCTTTTCCTTCAAATATCCTTCCGTATACACCATATTCGACAATAAATGTCCATAAAACGTAAAAATTATAACTCAAAACTCATCCACAATTCACAATAATTGAATCACGCGCGCCAGAATTTACAACACGGAAACTAGACTCCGACTGGGACGAGTATCTTATTTTTTTTTTCGAAAGTGAAATGAGAAAGTGGCTCGAGAAAGTGAACTTGAATTGCGGCCGATTGATTGAACCGGACGAATTTCACTCCGGACGACTTCCGTAGCATTATCCAACCATTTCAAATGGTCTTTGTTGTTGGTCAATAATTGCACTATGGTCGAATTTCGTAATTTTGTTTCGTAGCCATGACCGTGACCCTCAATCAAACTTAGGTTGCCTATCTGTGTCACTAAAATTATTTTATGTTAAGTAATTATGATTTACATAAATAAATCATCCATGATATTAAAAAGAATTTAAATTAGTAATTTTCGAAACTGAAAGAAAATAGCTCATCTATGGATCAACAGAGCGCACAGGCAGCTACTCTACCGGACCAATCGACCATAGACAAGATAAAAAGTGCGTGGCCGTGGCGGGACATTTTGATTAAGTCAGAAAATTTTTACGTTTCAATTTCGTTTCTGGGTTTTGAAACTCTAAATTTTCATCATGAAAATGGAAGGGGAATCGACGGCATTGAAGAAAAATTTAATAGAGTGGCGCTTTAGTCAATACCCCAAATACATTTTATTGCCGATTGACGAAAATCATGATCAAATTCGATCGAATATAAAAAATGTGGTTTTCTCCGAGGTAAGTAAAATGTTGCAATTAACTATAATCACTTTTTGTTATAAAATATTTAAACGCTATTTTCAGGTAACGCCGCATCCTCTGGAGCGCAACATTCGCCTAGTGTGTGTGTCAGAGGATGCTCTCGTCAATATTCTGGATATGGATCCGGAAATAGCAAACCGGGAAGAGTTCGCTGAATTCATTGCTGGTCGAAAATTACCATACGGTGCTTTGCCAGTTGCTCACCGGTAAAGTATGAGTACACTAGAGATGTGGAATGTTGGATGTCTATAAATAACGAATAATATCCACTGTCTTTAGGTACGGAGGTCATCAATACGGATTGTGGATCGGTCAATTGGGCGATGGTCGTGCGCTTATACTGGGAGAATACGTAAATAAGTAAGATAAAATGTTTTGCAAACTGTGCAAGTCAAGACTTTTTCTATTTAATTATTACTAATTAATCACCTACTTTTATAGACTATAATTGCGAAATTACCTTGGAACCTTGTCAAAATAAGACAGAATTATCGTCAAGTTATTTTATAGACTCGGGGAGAGATGGCAGGTCCAGTTGAAAGGTTCCGGTCAAACGCCGTACTCTCGCGTTCACGACGGCCGGGCCGTCTTGCGGTCCACCCTGCGCGAGATGATAGCTAGTGAAGCCTGTCATTTTCTAGGAGTCCCTACTACGAGGGCTGCAGGATTAGTTGGTAAATTTAGAACACACACATATTTCTCCCATATACATATGACTAAAATGATCACGAATACCACTAGGTAATGCATTGTATAGTCGACCAAGTTAGTTCTTTAGCATTTTTTATGACGGCTTCTGCATCAGAATAAACGCAATTAGGCTGATTGTCACATTAATTTGTAAGTGAAAATAGCCTTTGATGTTTTGAGCTATACAACTGACACTGTACCTTAGGCCCTAAAGTACGGTTATGGTTAACCCTGAGGCTTAGGGTTGGTAAAGAAATTTCTTGGTTGACAAATCCTTTTTTTTTACTTTTCGTATAGTTTATTAGTTGCATTTCCTTTTTATGAAATTGCTGTTCTAGTGTTAGGTATATCAAAATGTATCTTGTAAGTATAATATTAAACATATAAAACAGTAAGTGACGAAGCGATAGTCCGCGATGTGTACTTCACGGGCAACCCGCGGCGCGAGCGAGCGGCTGTCCTGCTGCGATTGGCACCGTGCTGGTTCCGCTTCGGCTCCCTGGAGATCCTGGCGCGGAACGGAGAGCTGGCAGTGCTGAGGCAGCTTGCTGATTTTATCATCAAGGTAGGGAGATTTAAATTAAAATGGTTACCTATCATATTCTCGAAAAGCTCATTTCCGAATATTAAAATTCCGAAAACGAAACTCCTTTTTTTCATTTCCAAATTATTGTTTGTCCGAAATTTTGTTTACTTAACATATTTTCTTTTGCCAAATGCTTTAAAAATCCATTATTTTATTTGCCAAATTATTTAAAATCCAACTGCATGAAATTTCGTAGGATCATTTGCCAAACGACCGCTTAACGACCGCTTTAGCCTAGTTGGTAGTGACCCTGCCTACGAAGCAAGAGGTCCTGGGTTCGAATCCCGGTAAGGGCATTTATTTGTGTGATGAGCACGAATATTTGTTCCTGAGTTGTGGATGTTTTCTATGTATTTAAGTATTTATTTATCTATATAAGTATGTTTATCGTCGTCTAGTACCCATAGTACAAGCTTTGCTTAGTTTGGGACTAGGTCGATTTGTGTAAGATTGTCCCCTAATATTTATTTATTTATTTATTTATTTATTTAAATATATATTTATTCCGCAAAATTATTATTCCGCAAAGGTCAGGGGTACAAAAGGCGACCATACAATTATGTGTGGTGCGTAATATTCATTTTGTTGTTTGCTATGTGGGTAGGGGGTTTTGTAGGTGGCTATAAAAAAATTACTAACACCAAAGGCTAATGCGGGAGCTTCGCTCCGCTACGCTCCCGCATTAGCCTTTGAACCAGGGGGGGCACACTTACATATATCACACTTTTCATGCGACTACAGCGATCTCTGGTTGTTTGGTGGAGAACTAAATTAGCGGCCATCTTGGTTGACTTGTCAAACTTGTCAGTTGTCATTCATCGGCCATGGCCATGGCGTACCAAATTGTACGGTCAAGGACTTTAATTGATAGGCCACTTGCCAATGTTCGTATTTTAGCCGTATAGTGCAAATCGGGTTTAGCCGCTTATACTTCGTATATGCTGATTTGAATTAGACGGCTAAAATACGAATAGTGGCAATTAGCCTATCAATTAAAATTACGCGTAATTATAGCTGTACATCACTACCAACATATACATATAGATAGGTATACATCTATAGATACGTCACATTAGTTCTTCACCAGGGCGTAGGGCAGCAGCACCTTCCATACATGCATATTTGACCATAGAGTTGCCACTCTTGTTCATATAATATTACAATACTCTTTGCTTTGAACCTAATCTATCCGAGTCGCTTCCGCTCCGAACCGTCTTGCTCGCTCGCTAAAAATTAAGCAATGTTGTCTTACTCTGATGTTAGGTTAGGTAGATAATAAAAACATACTTTCGGCTTTTCGTTACATTTGGATTATGAAAATATGGCAACTGATTAGGTTGGCAAATAAAAAAATGGATGTAATTGGCCATGCTTCATATTTTTGTTGTATTGTTATTATAATTTATTTGATAAATATAGACTATTTTAAGAGACTAATTTCGGTATTTTTGTTTTTAATGAATCCTTTCTACATTAAATAAATATATGAATTTATTGCTGACGTGACGTCATCAAACGCTTAATGGATAATATAGTCTTCGCCTGCACAAAAAAAATACAGTAAAGTCTATGGCAATGTATAAGTTACTCTATGGTCTATGGTAACGTCAACGTCAAGGTGTTAACGTAACGTCACCGCGGAAGGCTAACCTCAAAACATTTTTTAAATCACTAACTGAACTATAGTTTGTTTGAAATGGAAGGCTACGACTGTTTCGTCCCTTTATGTCCGAATAACAGCAGGGATAACCCGGATTTGTTATTCGTACCAATCCCAGAACGACGGCGAGAGGAATGGTGTCGTGAAGTGAAGCAAAAATACTTCAAGAACTATTTGCAGTTTTGTTGTGAAGATCATTTAAATGTATGTACCTATTTAAAACAAACACATTACTTTTACACAATGGTTTAACAATAAAGTCTTGACTATTGAGTACTCCTATAAATAAGATTGTATTTACTAATTATTATAATATTGTTTTATTTTGCAGCGAGAAGATATCCAAAATTATCACAAATGCAAGCTAATGAATGAGCAACCAGTAATGGCACGAAATGCTCAGCTTCGACGCATTCCGTTAACTGTGGCTCAGAAGAGATCTGTTTTGTGTGATTTACTACTTCAACATGAAGATACACAAGAAATATCAAAGAAACAAAAGTTAAACCAAAATATAATACCTAGTAATTCAGGATCAACATTACCAATCAAAGTGAATGCTGCAACGCAGTGTGAAAAGATTGTGTGTTTCGATCAGGGAACAAATACACACTTTAAGAAGAAGATGTTATGCCAAAGTCCAAGAAGCAGTACCTCATTGTGGGAGGAAGAAGTTGTCAATGCACAAGAGGCATCTAGTCCTTCATTAAGTAACTTTCCTTCAGAAACAGAAAGTGAAGAGAATGTTTCAACTAAATCTAATTTGAAAAATCTATTTTTAGCGCTAATCTATAAAAACCCAAAAACTTATTTAGGTTTGCCTCAAAAATATGTTTGGTTAATAAACACTATAGTAGAAAAAAGTGCAATAAAAACAAGTATTATGTCTTTGATAATTACACTATTCAAAATCAAACAGAATGACACATTGGATAGAATGTGTGATCAATTTGAAATAAATCGACCAAAGATGACAACTCTTTTCCAACAAGGTGTAGAAGTCTTGGCAAATTATTTCCAAAATTTTATATTCATGCCATCAGCCTTACAAATAAAGAGAAATTTACCTCTGGTTTTCAAAATTGATTATTCCAATGTGCAAATGACAATAGACTGCTTTGAAATTCAGATAGAAAAACCCACGGATCCTTTGAGGCAATCTCAAACCTGGTCTCAGTATAAAAGCTGTAATACTTTAAAATATTTAATTGGTTGTACTCCAAGTGGCTTTATCAGTTTTATATCCAAAGGATATGGTGGGCGGATTTCTGATAAAGCCCTTGTGGAAAAGAGTTGCCTGATCAAATGTCTTCCTGTTAACGCAGTGATATTAGCTGATAGAGGCTTCAAAGAAATTGAGTCTGCATTAGTAAGTAAGAATATAAAACTATTGCGTCCACCAAGCGTTTACGCAAATCAGAAACCTTCCCGAGAAGAAGTCATTAAGAGCAAAACTATTGCAAGTTTGCAAATCCATGTTGAGCGGGTCATCAGGCGAATTAGAGAATTTAAAATCTTAAAGCCCCACTCTGTTCTCAATCACAAACATGTAGGCTTCTTGGATCAAATCATAATGATTGCTTGTGGGCTGATAAATTTGCAGGGTGATTTAATAAAAATAAACTGAATTTATAAACACATGAGTTGTTTTATTTTAATAACAATAATTTTTGTCGAATTTTCATTTTTACTAAATGATCATTTATTTGCAAGTCTTGTTTTGTCGAATATTATGCTATCGAAAACTCACTTTGTCGATTCTTATTTTAACTATCATAATGTCGTCTAAATTAGATTTTCCGGCCGTGTCATAAAAAAAATAACTAACACCAAATGCGGGAGCGTGGCGCAGCGCAGCTCCCGCATTAGCCTTTGGTGTTTTTTTTTATGACCACCTGGAAAATCTAATTTGTTTGATAATTTTCCCTTATCTTAACTTAACATTAACGGAATGTATTTGGATTAACCGTGATTAGAATAAATAAAATTAAGTGATATATGTTAGACAAAATATAATTTATTGAATCAGGCGTTACTTTGCGGAGGTCCATATTAATGAACTAAAACAATTACTTTGCTCACCCGCGACCTTACAATAGTTACGTTTATGCAAGAAATGTGCGTTCATGCAGTTCCTCCACCTCCACACTGTACGAACACACACAAATCACATAAACCCAACCATCACCACCACCAAGCTACACTGACGCGTTTCGAACTCAACCAGAGCTCATCTTCAGAGTTACCACAACCGTATGCTATGCTACCAAATGTTAAACTAACAAACCAAAACAAATGTTTTAACTTGTCACTGTAACTTCTCAAGTACCCACTTTATTTTTCTTATTCTCAAACTACCCCACAAAAATTAACTTTTATTGACATATTTAAAACTACCTTGAATTTTTTGTTTATTTATTTATAAGGCATATTTAATTAATACTAACTGTTCAAATTCGACCCAAGCCGCAGTAAAGGAGAAGATACTAAATTTACCTGTTCATTAATAATAGACCCCATAGTGTTGTACCTAATTATTTCCATGCATTCCAGAGCATCCAGACGCAACCCCTTGCCGCAATAATGTAACACTTCATAAGAATCTGAATCTAACAATGAATGATTTGATTCCAACAAATGTTTTGCAAAATTCGATCTATCTGGATGCTCATTCCTATATGCCGAAAATATAATTAAAATATAATTGTCAGTCAAACATTATACGAAATAAGTTTATACAAAATGAAAATTAGGTCATTTAAAATTAGACAAAACAAAATTATGTAAAGTAAGTTGTAAAATTAAACATTAGGTTAAGTAATATTCGTTTATCTAAAAATAGGCAAACAGTTGTTAGGCAAAACAAGGTACAACCCAATAAAATATGTTTCTGTGATACAAAAAATAGGACAAAAATTAGTTAGAATGTTAGTTAGTTACATCTGGCACTTAACATTATTTTTGGATATATAAAAGTTTTCCAAAAAGATTCTGCTTTGCTTATTAGATCATTGATATATGGTTCATCAAAGTCTACTGGATAAATATGAACTTTCTTAGTTGTCTCAAATAAGGGATCTGCAACACAAAATATACCTTTTTTTAAGGCTGGTTGCTTTCATTTGCAGATTTATTTGTGCTTTACATTTAGCACTTATCTCATTGTTTGTAACATATGATTGAAATGTTTTGGCTGTGATTGGGCATTTGATTTCAATTACATAATCTTTAGTTACTCCATCTGGTGAAGCACCCATCAAACTATTTATTAGAATAAAACCTGATGATTGCACTTTAATGTGAAGTTTTTTCTCTATTTCTTCAATAACTGGCTTTTCCAAGACTTTACCTCTTTTAATAGCCTTTGTTTCGGGCACTTTATATCCACCTAATATTTGTCGGACTAATGTGCCATCCGTCTTGCAGTGAGCAGCTTCATACAATTTTGAAGCAGTGAGCCGTCCCTGCCGAATATAATGCCAATATTTACTATTAACCTGATTTGCTGTTTCTTGGTTTATTGTTTCTATAACATCTTTGCCTATTTTGTGATCTAATGTGTCTTTAAAATATTCAAAATCATAATTACTTTACTTTTCAAAAAAATCTACCGACATATCAAAGAGATTAAAAGTAGTTTTTTTAATTCTTGTTGTAAATTACATATTAGTGAACCTTTTGCATCTCTTTGCACACATTGTTCATAAAAGGTTTGTAAAATTGTATCATCTCTTGGAGCCATCTTAATTTTTTTAACATTTTTGTTTAACGTCTTCTGCCAAAACATGATTGGTTTGTTCAGATGCCAAAGTAGGCTTAATCCAGAAGCATTGTATAGATGTGCAGGAAGGCTCACAACTCTGCTTTTCAAGCCAAAATAAAAGCAGTAAAGAATGCTTGCAGCCACCTTAAAAAGAAGAGGATGGTATAAATAACTGATTAATTTGAGAAGGTTAAATTGGAAACATCCTGCCTATTTTTTATTTTTGTAAGTTATACAAAAGTAATACAAAAAAAACGCTTTAAAATAAAATAAATAAATAAATAAATAAATACTAGGGGACAATCTTACACAAATCGAGCTAGTCCCAAACTAAGCAAAGCTTGTACTATGGGTACCAGACGACGATAAACATACTCATATAGATAAATAAATACTTAAATACATAGAAAACATCCATAACTCAGGCACAAATATTCGTGCTCATCACACAAATAACTGCCCTTACCGGGATTCAAACCCAGGACCTCTTGCTTTGTAGGTAGGGTCACTCTCACTACCAACTAGGCTAAAGCGGTTGTTAAATAAACTAGCTATAAAAAAACTGTAGTTAAAAAAGGACTATTTTTTTAAATCAATCAAAAGTTACGCAAGGAAAGATAATAGATTTTACCTGCAGAAGCTGCACAATCAGCACAATTTGACTCTAAGATTTCGGCATCAGTTTCCCTTATTTTGGCCATTACTGTATATGACTTTTGTGTCCTATGCTCTGGTACAATTTTGGCTTTGACAATACAGATTCCCAAGCTTCTCTGCACTTCCACATATCCCACAGCTGAGGACAAGTAACTATCCCGGGATGACCTAAAAAGGGGAGAAAACAAATTTGACTGCAATACTATTTTATTATTTCCAGACTAGGTATCAAAATAAAGTTGTTATTTTTAAGTCAGTAATTTACTTACATAAGAGCTTTAGCTCCTCTTATTTCGGCGATGTTGTGGTTGCTAGAATTCGTCATAAACTCTAGTATCATGACATTGTCCACTTGTGGCAAATTGCGAGAATCGGCTTTTTCGAAATTAGCCGTCCTTTTTGCCATTTTCAGTGCCGTTAGAGAATAAAATGTTGCTTAAATAACAAATAAACCTAAGAAATAAACAAACAAACCACAACAGGAAACGACACGTCAAATGTCAAGTTTGAGTTTGTGTTTGATGTAGACTAGACAGACGTCAGTCGTTTTTTTTAAAAATAAGGCAAAGGAATCATCATCCATTATTCGTTTGATGACTCACAGAAAGGACATTTGAAGATCAAAACATTTCAACGAATATCTTAATAATGTAAAACTTTTTTTAAAATCTGATATACAGAAACTGTACCGAAAGCTTGTTTCTCGAAATGGTTTTGAGATTTCCATACATATTTAAAAAGTTAGCATGGCTAATTCGGCATTTTGAATTTGTTGGCAAATAAAACTGTGATTAAATAAATCCGTGGCATTGTGAAGTTGTGGGAAAACAAAACATATGGATTTTAAAAAGTCGGTGAACCGTTTTCGGATAAATGAAATTCGAGTAAAGGAGTTTCTGAACATCGATAGGTTACCGTTTTTACCACTTTTTGCTGCAACAAGGCATAAGATGAGGGTAGAAAGAGGTCGCGAACCTCAACGCGTTAGACAATACGGCCTTTGGGGCTATATAATTCCCTCTCTGAATATTGACTTTAATAGTACGTTACTGCAGAGACCAGTAAGTAAGCCATCGTGGACGAGTAGAAGTTTGATGGCCGAACCGGTAGGTGAGGCCAGCAATGATACGAGGCCAGGATGGCGACTACTGGGCGAAGCTTGTATAGTGCTTTTCTCAAAAATGAAACAAGTTGATAAAAATAAAATAAAGGTACACATTGAAAAAATAAAGAAAATCTACGATCCGCCATCAGCTACTCACTCGCTAACCTATGTCTGCCTATGGTATGATTGTTTTTTTTAAAGGTACCGGGCGGCGATGTTTAGATATCTTAGTGTTGACGGATAATCGATTATTAATTAAACGATTATTTTCCCCCTAAATAATCTAGATGTTGATTATCCAATCGATGGACTAAGATTCATTCAATTATATCGATTATAATCGGTCAAGTACACGATATAATCGATTATAATCGGTCAAGTACACGATATAATCGATTATAATCGGTCAAGTACACGATATAATCGATTAAATCGATTTTATCTACATAATCGATTTAATCGATTTTATCTACATAATCGATTTAATCGATTATCGTAATAAGAATTTTCTTAATTTTTAAACATTTGTAACACGAAAATTGTAATTACAACAACATAAATTAGTGAAAAATGTTCCAGTTATTTAATCAGAGAACTATCAAATTTGCATACATCGTCTTAAAGTGTGAACATTTTTATTAATAGTTTAAGTTTTTCACAGACGTAAAAGCACGGCACGGGTTCCAAATTTGAACACTTGATATGACTGTAATGGAATTTCATACTTACTTCCTGGCAGCTCGAGATTACTTCCTGGTCGCTAGCAGCTAGTCTCCAGGATGCGTTACTTTCTACGACGTTTTTGATGACGTAATGGCAACATTTCATACCATATTTGAGAAAATAGCATTAACTTAATTTCGTGTCATTAGACCACTTAAAGGATCAATCAGGATCTCAGGAGGAGGAATCCTGCCATAATTCTTCGTTCTTAAAAGCTTCACCGCGCCGTCTTAAGCATTACCATTGTTTTTTAAATCTGTACTTATGCACAATTTCAGGAGCACTTTCCGGATATTCTATTAACGGATGAGAATCGCTTCATAAGATTATTCTCAGAAGTTGCTCACAGAACATTGGATCTGGTTGCTAAATGGCAAGGTACAGATAGACTCCATATCATAATCGTTATATTTGTATTTGCCAACCAAATTGAAATCTGACGCAGACTTTTGCAGGTCTCGGCTTCACGCATGGTCTCCTAAACACTGACAATATGAGTATTCTGGGACTGACATTGGACTACGGTCCCTTTGGTTTCGTGGATTCATACGACGGTGGCTTCGTCGCTAACTGCTCTGATGGTGAAGGCAGATACTCTTTGTCGAAGCAACCCGATGTAAGATTAAAGCATGCTTTGAAAATTCGGTTGATCGGTTTTAAAAATGTCTAAATTTATTTTAACAACAGGTAGTTGTGTGGAATATTGGGCAGCTAGCAAACGCTCTGAAGCCACTCTTAACCTCGTCTCAGCAGGTGCACATGTCGCATATATTAAAAAGTTTGGATACTTACAGCAAGAATAAAATACTGTAAGTACTTAAGTACATTGTGCATGAATGAATTAGTACATTACTGCAGCGGCCGCGAAATAGGGGATTGCCGGCCGAGTAGTTATAGATGGCCGAGTGTTAACGAGGCCATCTAGAGATACGAGGCCGGCAATCCCTGTTCGTGGCCAAGGCTTGTATAGAGTTTTTCTCAAACATGCATCATCATCATCACCACCATCATCACCGCCATCATCATCACCATCACCATCACCATCACCATCACCATCACCATCACCAACAACATCATCAACATCCATCAACATCCATCAACATCCATCAACATCCGTCAACATCCATGAACAAGAACATCCATCAACATCCATCCATCCATCCATCCATCAACATCCATCCATCCATCCATCCATCAACATCCATCAACAACCATCAACATCCATCAACATCCATCAACATCCAACAACATCCATCAACATCCATCAACATACATCAACATCCATCAACCAACATCTATCAACATCCATCAACATCCATCAACAACCATCAACCAACATCCATCAATATCCATCAACATCCATCAACATCCATCAACATCCATCAACATCCATTAAACAACATCCATCAACCAACATCCATCAACATCCATCAACCAACATCCATCAACATCCATCAACATCCATCAACCAACATCCATCAACATCCATCAACCAACATCCATCAACATCCATCAACATCCATCAACATCCATCAACATCCATCAACATCCATCAACATCCATCCATCCATCAACATCCGTCCGTCCGTCTGTCCATCCGTCCGTCCATCCATCCATCCACGTCGACCACGTCGACCTATTAAACGTCATGGTGCTGTGTCACATAAAACAATAGACGATCACTTTGCTGGCCTTGGCCAGCAATGTTGTATGAAATTCCATTATTGACCTCTCGTCTAGCCGCACCTGCAACGTGACAGTTCGTGGCGTATTTTAAGGAACATAACGTCAATATTTCATAGCATGTTTGAGAAAACTTACTTTTTGTATCGAATCATGCTGACAGAAATATGGCATTTGGTATTCATGTAATATTTAATAAGAATATGACTGCCAGGGAAACTTTCCTGATGAAAGTTGGTTTGAAAGAAGAACGCTGGGGAGATGAACAGTTGATAGAAAAATTGCTTGATATGATGCAGAAAACTGGAGCTGACTTCTCATCTTCTTTTAGACAACTTGCCGAGGTAATAAATATTAATGAACATCCAACTTTATTTAAAAAAAATAGTAAGTTCGTTACATAAAAAATTGTGAGATAGACTAGTACCTGAACCTGATCATGGTTTTGTTTTATAGCTGGAGCCCAGTGAAATGGTTAGCGAAATTAAGCTGGCTGATAAATGGTCTTTAAAGCGTTTATCATCGCACGCATCTTGGGGCTGCTGGCTCGATCAATATCGCGAAAGATTAGATAAGGAAGCAGGTATATCCATACATACTATTAGAAAAGAGTAATTGGTACGGTCAACTGCAAAAATATATGTACGTTAACAAGGTATCAAAAATATCTATACAACTCTGTCATTAACCATAAGGGTTATCTATACTAATATATAAAGCTGAAGAGTTTGTTTGTTTGTTTGTTTGTTTGTTTGAACGCGCTAATCTCAGGAACTACTGCTCTGATTTGAAAAATTCTTTCAGTATTAGATAGCCCATTTATCGAGGAAGGCTATAGGCTATATATCATCACGCTAACTCCAATAGGAGCGCAGCGGAGCGGAAGAATGTTTCAAAATCGGGGGTTTTTCAAGTAAAACTTCTATAGGCGCTAATCTCAGGAACTACTGCTCCGATTTGAAAAATTCTTTCAGTGTTAGATAGCCCATTTATCGAGGAAGGCTATAGGCTATATATCATCACGCTAACACCAATAGGAGCGGAAGAATGTTTCAAAATCGGGGGTTTTGAAGTAAAACTTCTATATAGGCGCTAATCTCAGGAACTACTGCTCCGCGATTTGAAAAATTCTTTCAGTGTTAACACCAGGAGGGTGGGGGGGGGGGTGAGGGTGCGGGGGAGGGGGTGCGGGGGCTTCGGAGGGGGGATAAAAATTTCATTGATTTGCACCGTTTTCAAGATATTTGACAATAACACCAAGGGCGTGGGGGGGGGGGGTTGGGGGGGGATTATGGAGGGGGATTAAAATTTCATTGCTTTTGCTGTAGGATGCACCGGTTTCAAGATATTTGACAAAAACACCGGGTGGTGGGGGTGGGGGAGGGGGGTTGAGGGGGTTGAGGGGTGGTGGATGTGCGGGGGAGGGTGCGGGAGAGAGGGTGTGGGGTCTTAAAGGGGGGATGAAAATTTCATTGATTTTGCCGTAGGATGCACCGTTTTCAAGATATTTGTCAAAAAAAAACTTGAAGTAAAACTTGAAGTAAAACTTCTATAGGGCACGCTTGACTTGGGACGAACGCGGGTGTGCGGGGGGTGCTGTGTGAGAGGGCGTGCAGGGGGTGCGGGGGTGCGGAGGGATGCGGGGGAGGGGGGGGGGGTCGGGGTTGCTGTGCGGGGGAGTGCGGGAGGGAGCGAGTTGGAGGGTGCGGGGGGGTAATTTTTTTAATATCGAGGAACTAAGGAGAGCCATAATTGATGAAAAAGCAAATTGGATAAAAAAATAAGCTGCCCAAATTACTAATTCCACGCGGACGGAGTCGCGGGCAAAAGCTAGTGTTTACATATTTTGACGCGATGACTGTATACATATTTATGCTTTTGACTGTACCTTCATTAAATGTTTCATAAAATTATGTAAGATAGATATTCATAGTTGGGCTTTCTTGATATGTTAACCTTATGATCCCAAAATGGAATTAAGCTATATACAGATTTAAATGCGAGCATGATATAGCTAGACATATGTTGTTAATTCTCTTTTTTGTTAATATATTTTGCAGTAGACGCCAGCTCTGTAGGTCTTTTCGAAGACGAGCGTCGCAGGCGTATGCTAAGTGTCAATCCAGTGTACGTTCCACGGAACTGGTTGATGCACGAAGCTATTGTTGATGCTGAGAAGGACGATTTTCAAAAGGTAGAAGTTTTTGTTTTTGCAGCTTTCTTGTGAATGTTAATAGGTTCCCTGTCCTATGAGGCACAGACTCATGTGTGACTTTACTGGTACGTCCATGAGGCACATGTGCCTCATGACTCTATGAGCATTTAAAGTAATTATTACTATGGGGACGTGTCGAAAGAACGCCGCACATTGCTTCGGGACAGGGAATCTGTTAATCATCACAAAAAGTTCGTTATGTTAGCATGTATATTAATATTTTCTATTTCAGGTGCGTTTTCTCATAAATGTACTGCGGCGACCATTTGATGTTCAACCAGAAGCAGAAGCGCGTGGTTTCTCATCTCAACCACCGCAATGGGCGTACGCATTGAAAATAAGTTGTTCCTCTTAAACTCAAGTGACATTCGTTAGTGAAATATAAGCACTTATTAAAGTTCGCTTTGTTTTATTTTACGCGCGCATTAAAGCATTGCATATTACTTAGAAAGTATTTGTCTATTGTAATCTAGTCATCGTCATAAGTATAGAAGCATTCAGTGACATTTACTTTGAACTTGGGCATACAATGACAAATATGCATTATGAATGACCAACACTTAAAATGTGCAATGGTCAACAGCTAACATGTATGGCGATGAAATAACTTATGAAAATAGCAAAAGAAGCAGCTTTTTTTTCATTTCAGTACCTACCTACATACAGAAGGGTAGGGTAGGGAGCAAAGAGTATTGTAATATATATTAAGTAGGGAGGGTAGTGGTGGTTATTCTGAAAAATAGATTAGATGAATGGATGAATAAAAATGGTTATCTTGTATTTAAATGACTTACTAGGTATTTGACATGTTCCTAGAATTGTTATAATTTAGATCCAGTTCGTATTGGATGTAATAATTATGGTAGATTCGGTTATGGTACATCACTACACATCCAATGTCAATCATGTGTCAATCGGCCATGCCATGCCATAGTGACATTGACATCTCACAACACAGGAACGTTTTTCAATTATTGGAAATCATGTTTGTTACTTAATTTGTTTGTAGTTGTAATTTTCATACATAAAATTGTATTACAATTTTTGGTTTTACACTATAATTTTTGCCGTCTATATAAGCTACTAACTGTAAATAAGAAACCTTTTTGTTAAGTGCATAGGAAATTTATGAAACTTTGACAGCTACATTACGAAGGTGATAATTTAATAGAGTACGGAAATACGTCTCTCGAACAATAACTTTGCGTAGCGGACTTCATTTCTCGTATTCTCTCTCTCGTAATCAGTAATCACACAACAAAAAACTTGTTTACAAAAATATATTCAGTCATATGTGTCAAGACTGAGTATCAACTCGTCATGATAGTGCATAATTTAATCGCTTAATTAAAAGAGCTGTCAAGTCAAGTCTAGCCAGATTTCTCATGAAGCGAGCGTTTTGTGCGTTTGCCGCTTTTTACGACCACAGGGCTCCTCAAGCTGTTAATAAAATGAAATTAATAAGTAATTTTAAAGATTGGAAGTTTAAAAGTCCTCCGAACTATGCGGAGCTCCCGATTGACGAAAACCCGGCGTATAATGAGCCAGTTGCTGTGAAAAATGCAGTGTTTTCAAAGGTAAAGTTTCACAAGGATTTATTTACCTGGGATTTGGCTTATTATTAGTTTGTTTTGAGTTGTACTCTATCATCAGGTTTTCATAGTGCAGAAAATTCAAGCTAAAAAATCATACAATTATTTTGTTTTTGTGACTGAATATTATTTAAACAGTTACTTTTATTAACTGGAAAGTGAAAAGTTCTTGCGGAACATTCACAAATAAACATTAATCATAAAATACAGTCTTTTCCGGGATTAAAAGTAGCCTGTATTAACATAGAAAAGTGTAGCTGTGAGCTTGTGCAAGAATTTTGAAATCAGTTTAGTGTAGTTTCAGAGATTACCTCCTAGGTACATAAAACAAAAACACAAAGTACTCCCTTTTTTAAAATGCAAATGATGGTCAGTGTTTATTTACATTGAAGATATTACAAAATACAATAAATAAAGTACTTAAACTAAACTATACTCTGTCTATTTAACAGAGTTAGTACTAGAAAACAGAGAATGCACATTAATTGGTCAGCGATAAGGACCATGCACCGGCACATACGTCCCACTGCAGGGCACATATTTAAATATTATTATTATCTTCTTCTTCTTCTTCTTCTTTTTCAGGCCTTTTCTATCCACTTCTGGATGTAACACTCTCCTAATCTCCTCCACTTCGTCCCATTCTCCGTCTTCCTGAGCCAGTACGGTCCGGCGTAACTTTTTATGTCATCAGACCATCTCATCTGGGGCCTACCTACACTTCTTCTTATTATCTACTACTTTAAATTACATAATTATGATTAATAGATGAATAAACATGACATGTAATTATTTGAGGTGCCACGAGAAAAAAAAATCACGAGAAATATTACGAATATTCCACCATCGACGTGCAATTGTTGACGCCCACTGACAGTTTCTTGTCCCTTTCATTTGCATACAAAAGTGCAACAGAGAGAACGCCTTGCTAACTCTGTTAAATAGACAGGGTATAGTCTAAAAGTTATTTTTTTATTAGCCTATCATAGTGTCCTTCTGCTGGGCAAAAACCTCCCGTTTTGACCTCCACAACTCCTCTTACGTCGCAATATCAGGCCAGTTATTTCCACACAAAATATGCCACCATCGCCTTGATCTGCTTCATTGTTGCTGACTGCTCTCTGGTACCCACCAAGTGACTGTTAGTCCAGCATTATGGGTGCATCCAATTGATGTGTACAGCCCGGTCCCATTTAAGCTTAGCAGTCTTATTTAACCTTTTCAACATGATCAACGGATACATGCGTCACAAAGTTCAATGTCAAAGTGATCTTCACGCAATGGTACAAGGTTCAAAGTAGCTTTACGTTTTGGCTAAGCTTGGTGTTGAAAAGGTTAATATTAAAAATTGACTAAATTAGTGTATAACTGGTGAAATTATGCAAGTAAATGATCCCAGACTATTCAAATAATAATTTGACTAACATGATTATTGTCTCATCAAATCTATCCCCATTCTAGGTGCCAACGGAGCCCCTAACAGGCAATCTGCGCCTTGTGTGTGCTTCAGAGGATGCCCTGGCTGACTTGTTTGATCTAGATCCTCAAGTGGCAGAGACAGAGGAATTTATCAACTTCGTGGCTGGGAAGTACCTGCCGGAAGGTGGTTTGACTGTGTCTCACAGGTAATGGCATCTCCTTATTATTTTAGTACAAAAAATATAGTATAAAAGAATATACAGGGTGTCTCCAGTGGCGTAACTATAACATCTGAGGCCCATGGCAAGTTTCTTGGATGGGACCCTTCCAGTAAAGATTGTCACGTAATTTAATTTTAATGCTATTTCTGGGTTTGCAGCTTCTTGGGCCGGTGGCATTTTGCCAGCCCTGCCGCCCTATAGTTAGGGAGGCGAATAGGGGAATTTTCGGCAATACTCGAGCGTGGCAGTTTAAGATATGAGAGATACCTTAGACCTAATAGAACAACCTTGTAAAGTATTTAGCTCTATATGTAGTGACGCGCGCCTAGGATAGACGATCAGATTAGTAAAAAAAAATGGATAGTCTGAAATACTCGAGCGCGTCAGATTAAGATATTGGGGGTTGATTTTAGTGTTTAAAGACTAAATTTAACTAATCTGACGATAAGTCCTTGACGCCGCCGAGTTATAGGGTCGCGAACTTGTAAAAAAAAACGTTAATCCGGCATTCTCGAGCGCGATTTTTTTATTTTTTATTTTGAAGAATATAATCTAAAACTTACTAAAAAAACAAAATCTGCCGGTTTCCGCATGACCGGAAGTGTGGAGGAGCCATTTCGTCTTCCTAAGGACGCGTTACGGCATATAAGTCGCGAACGATACATTTTACAAAAAAAAAGTTTAAATAAACAAAAAAGGTAATTTTATTTTACACAAAAAAGGTCTCTTTACATTTTTGTCCAAAGTTAAAACTTTTTGACTTGAAGCATCATAAAAACTCAAACTCCCGGTTTTTTGAGTATATCTCGAAAACTGAGGGAAAACTTTATTGTCATTCTTAAATTCCCCATTTTATCAAGGAGAAAGAAAGGAAAAAAATAAACCAAAAAACCTTTTTCGGTCAGATTAAGAGAACCCACCAACATTTTTGTCAGATTAAAAAAATATGCTTTCAGGATACCGAGATAAACCACCCCTATGAAAATCTGACGCGCTCGAGTATTTCAAAAAAACTTTTTTTTTTTGCATTTTCAAAAATTCATCGTAACTTATCGTCACGCCGAAATCGTCAGTTTTTTTAAAGGGAGCTTCCTTGGGGCCTACTTAACATCCCTTCCGAAAATCTGACGCGCTCGAGTAAATTTTTTTTTTTGCATTTTTGACTACTTTATATGACTACCCCCACCACGCAAACCGGCAGATTAGTATACCGTTGTTATCAGAGGCACTCGGGGCATACGTAGTATGAATATCTGACGCGCTAGAGAATGCCCAAGTAACTGTTTTTTTAAACATTTTTGAAAAACCGTACACGCCAAACCCACCGCTAAAATGGTTTTTGCCATACGAGCTTTTCTTTTCGAAATTATTTTATCTTTTGATTTTGATAGGTCTCGACGGCGCCGTTGAATTACGCCATTTAGCTACCTCGCCTCCCTAACTACTATAGTTACGCCAGGGTGTCTCAGAACTCAATGGTAACCTGGCATGGGACAAGAGACCAAGTTATAGCAGTTTTAATATAAAAGAACATACAGGGTGTCTGAAACTATATCATGGATATATGCGTCACAAAATACAACGTCAAAGTGATCTTAACGCAATTATATATGGTTCATACTAGCTTGGCATTGAAAAGGTTAAGATAGCTTGTGAGATTTTAGAATTTAAAAAAAGCATACATATTCTGTGTTACAGATATGGAGGGTACCAATTTGGCTTCTGGGCTGACCAGTTGGGAGATGGCAGGGCTCATATTCTGGGAGAATATGTTAACAGGTGAATAAACTATTTTTTTTAAATCTATTTTTTATGGAACTTTAGTCAATAAATGAACATGTCAGTTCCAAGAGGCTTTAACTGTCGAAATCTAACAAACATACAAATAAATGTAAGAATTCGAGCCAAGAGGGACCCAAGAAATGTACCATTAATCATCAAAATAATAGATAATATTGATTTCATTCACTTAAATGACAGTTTTATTACTTGTTTAGGTTAATAACAGTTTCTTTAAATATTAGTAGGCTTATAAAAGAACCTTTTAAAATAAGGAAACTAAAATCTTTCTAGTAATCTCTGTAGCATAGCCAGTTGCTTTGTTATAAAAATACGACTGACTAGGCTGACGGCTGAAGAATTTAGACGGTTTTCAGCATCTCATACTAAATGTATTGCGGTATCCTATTATCTCGCCTCATTCGTTTTTCGTTTAATTCTTATTTCGTATCATTCTGTATTCGTCTTTGTCTTGTTCGTTATCCGTCACTATCTTTTTTGGTCAAATTCTGCAACTTGTCTACCTGTACCCGGTGTATCTCTTAATACGTCTTATTCGTTTTTCGTCACGGTCTTCCTTGGACTCATTCGTCGTTCATCCCTTTCGTTTTTGTCTCATTTACCTATTCGCCAAAATTATTTCGATACGTTTGGTGCTGGTAAATAAATGTTCGTAAGTAAATGAGACAAAAAACGAAAGGTAAGAACAACGAATGAGTCCAAGGAAGACCGTGACGAAAAACGAATAGGACTTATTAATAGAGTAGAGATACAAGTTACAGAATTAAGTTACCAAATAAGATCATGACGAACGACGACGAAGAATGAGCGACGAATACAAAATGGGACGAAATAAGAATTCAACGAGAAACGAATGAGGCGAGATAATAGTGTTAGTGTCAGTAGTGGTGTTAGTTTAGTTGGCAGGTGGGATTCCCGAATATTGCGGCACTGGATGAGGTCTCATACACGCCCATTGTTGTGTTTAATTTAATGTACTTAATGTTATTTTATTTTATTAACACTAGTCTAAATAATGACTATATTTTACTAACACCTATGGATGATGTGCCTAAATGTGTCATTTATCCGAAATAAATATTTTTGAAATTTGAATTTGAATAGGATACCTGTATTAGAGTGTTTAATGTCAAAATTTTGGATATATCTCGTTTTATTTATAACAAGTTATTAATGTAATTTTACTCATTGTGTAACGTACTTTCGACGTCAGCTTAAAGTTTTCTGATACCTGTTATATTTACGGAATAACACACCTAACGATTACACCCTGTATAACATGGCAATTAAAGTATACCACTTTTTTTTAAACAGGCCTACGCGCAGTCTAGGCTACGTAATTTTTTTGCATTATAAATTCACTTTGCACTTTCTATTATAAGTATACCCAGTTATCATCAAGCGGGCAGTTTAGTGGCTACCTATCATTAGTAATGTGCAATGTCTATAAAAACTTTTTTTAAATTGCGTTTTCGGATAAATTTTGGAGTTCCCTTACATAGCTACAATGTCGAGTCTTGGATAGTTTGTATTACATATCACTAATGTTAGGTAGCCACCAAACTGCCCGCTTAATATGGGGACTAATTAGGGTTCCGTACCCAAAGGGTAAAAACGGGACCCTATTACTGAGGCTCCGCTGTCCGTCCGTCCGTTCGTCCGTCTGTCACCAGGCTGTATCTCGGGAACCGTGATAGCTAGCGAGTTGAAATTTTCACAGATGATGTATTTTGGTTGCCGCTATAACAAAAAATACTAAAAAACAGAATAAAATAAATTTTTAAGGGGGCTCCCATACAACAAACGTGATTTTTTTGCTCGGGTTTGCTTGATATTGATAACGGCAACCGTTAGACGCTAGAAATATTCACCGAATATTTAGTTATACATAGGCATATTCATTTTAAAAATAAATCAAATATTTAAGGGGGCTCCCATACAACAAACGTGATTTTTTTGCCGTTTTTTAAAGCTAATGGTACGGAACCCTTCGTGCGCGAGTCCGACTCGCACTTGGCCGGTTTTTTAAAAACAAGCCTCCATGCAGTCTAGGCTTTTTTTGCATTATAAATTCCCTTAGCATTTTCCAGTATAAGTTATTGTATACAGCAAAGGTGAGTCCTGGCAGCCGCAGCTAAAGGGCTCCGGTGAGACTCCGTACTCGCGCTTCGGCGACGGGCGCGCCGTGCTGCGCTCCAGCGTGCGCGAGATGCTGGCGTCCGAGGCTGCCCACTACCTGGGCGTGCCCACCACGCGCGCCGCCGCCCTGCTCGGTGAGGATACCGGCCTTGCAGATACAGTTCCACTGAACATGGGTCTCCCTTAAAATTCGCTAAACAGACCGGTGTCCTGCGTCATCCCCGTCCAACTTTAACCAGGTCGTCGCTCGTTGGAGGGTTACCTACCGTTGGGTGAGGATATATTTTGCTTCCATTGGTCTCATCGACAGCTGTATCCCGAAACTCAGTCACGTTGAATACCCACCACTAGAGTTGGTAACAAAGAAGTTTGGGAATGATCTGACCCATGGCCTCTCAAGCAGAAGCCAGAGGGTCTGGCAGAGAGGAGCTGGTGAATATGTCTACTATCGGAATATTTGACTCCTGATTCACCAAAGAACGCGAAAATTCGCTAAACAGGCCGGTGTCCTGCGGGGTCTCATTCTAAATCCCTAACATCGTTTGTCCTAATGTAATGTTTGTCCTAATAATCGTTTGTCCTAACACTTTTTTTCTCGGAAACCGTGAATTTTTCAGGAACTTTTTTGTTATTATTGATTATCCTCTAGAACTCTATAGTTTAGTTTAGTTTAGTTTATTTATTCACTCAAAACATAACAATTACATTATACAATACATTAACGTCAGTATATAAGAATGTATGGTGAGATCGTCAAAAATTATAAAAAACAAAACATAATAATATAAATTAATAAATAAATATCACGAGACAATTCACACCAATTGACCTAGTCCCGAAGTAAGCTAGGCATAGCTTGTGTTATGGGTACTAGGCAACGGATAAACATACTTATGTAGATAGATACATACTTAAATACACAAGACCCAAGACCCGAGAACAAACATTCGTATTTTTCATAAAAATATCTGCCCCGACACGGGAATCGAATCCGGGACCTCAAGCTTCATAGTCAGGGTCTCTAACCACTAGGCCATCTGGTCATCTAATACACCGTGAAATTTTAGTGGTTGTTTTCCCGAAACGAGGTGATTTAGTATCGATTGTACAATCGATTTATAATTACTATTTTGACTAGAGTCAAAAATCCAATTGTGAAAAACGAAAGTCGAAAATTACCGTAAACCTAGTAACGCTTCGTTGGTACCTAACCTATCGTACGATCGTACGCTACTTGTACCAACGAAGCGTTACTATTGGTTTGCGGTCATTTTCGACTTACGTTTTTCGCAATTGGATTTTTGACTCTAGTCAAAATAGTAATTATAAATCGATTGTACAATCGAAACTAAATCACCTCGTTTCGAGAAAACAACCACTAAAATTTCACGGTGTATAATAATAAAAATAAGCTAAGATAAAAACAATCAATAAAATGCATAATGTCAAAAAATGTATAAATATGTAATAAATGTATATAAATGTGTAATGTGTATTAGGTTAGGTTTGTTTTATAAAAATCCAGAACAATTAATAGATTTTAAAAACCGGCCAAGAGCGTGTCGGACACGCCCAAGGTAGGGTTCCGTACCCATTACGAAAATATCAAGTAATATTTTTCTAAGGATTTCGTATGTGTACGGAATCATCCAAGTTTAGGTATGTTTTATACCTTAGGCTACTATTTACTCTTAAACTACAAATAATTTCCAAGCAACCTTAGCCGCTATAATTTTCCTAGTAAATTTGTTATATTTACTACCATTCTGAATTTTTTCAAATTTTTCCACCCAACAGTTTAGATTTTAGAGGGGGGGGGGGGGACGGCCGATTTTAATGAAATTTTTCACTTTAAAGTTGAATATTTCGCAAACAGATCACTGAATAGAAAAATCATGTTAGGAACCCCGCAATGGTTTTAAAAGACCTATACAACGATACCCCACACTATAGGGTTAGCCGAGAAAAAAAAATCACCCCCACTTTACGTCTATGGGAGGTACCCTAAAAAAATTTTTTTTACTTTTTTTTATTCAATCACTTTGTCGGCGTGACTGATATATATATTCATGCCAAATTACAGCTTTCTAGTACTAACAGTTTCTGAGCTTAGCCGCGGACAGACAGACAGACAGACGGACAGACATGGCGAAACTATAAGGGTTCCTAGTTGACTACGGAACCCTAAAAACTAAAGCATGAGTGTGTGTGTGTGTGAGAGTGTGTGTGTGTGTGTGAGAGAGTGTGTGTGTGTGTGAGAGTGTGTGTGTGTGTGAGAGTGTGTGTGTGTGAGTGTGTGTGTGTGTGTGTGTGTGTGTGTGTGTGTGTGTGTGTGTGTGTGTGTGTGCGTGTATGATGGATATTGATTGAAGAGTACAGCTGGGACGGACGGCTTTAAGCAAGGGTGTCTTGGTTGGCGACTTCGCTCTAAAACAGGAGTCTGAAAGCTCTCAGCACGTCAAATGACTCCAGCTCGTAGGGCTGAAGAGGATTGATCGGATGCGCTAAAGCAGAGGTGAGTCCTGGCAGCAGCTAAAGGCTCCGAAGAGACTCCGTACTCGCGCTCAGGGGCTGCCCACTACCTGGGCGTGCCCACCACGCGCGCCGCCGCCCTGCTCGGTGAGGATACCGGCCTTGTAGAAACACGTCCACTGAACATAGGCCTCCCCGTTAATAAAAAAAAGGGCAATAAAAAAAAAAGTTAATAAAAAAAGGGCAAAGTGCGAGTCGGACCCGCGCACTGAGGGTTCCATACTTTTTGGGTATTACAGAATATACGCCGTGAACAGCCGTAACTATAATAATCCAGTGTTAGCAGAACCCTGCTTCTAAGTAAAATGTACGCACTGTGAGATCATTTTATATTGGCCGGTAAAGACCCCCCCCTTAATATTTAATATAATTATATTTTTATTATTTGTTGTTATACCGGCCACAGTAATACATACATAATCGGTGAAAATTTCAAGTGTCTAGTTAACGCCATTATAAAGATTAAGTTAAAAACGCTAAAAAAAAACACGTTTCTTGTATGACGGACGACCCCCCTTAGTTTTTAGCTTTATTTTATTTTTAGTATTTGTTGTTATAGCGGCAACATAAATGCATCTTCTGTCAAAATTTCAACTGTCTAGCTATCACGGTTCTCGAGATACAGCCTGGTGACAGACGGACAGCGAAGTCTCAGTAATATGGTCCCGTTTTCACCCTTTGGGTACGGAACCCTAAAAATATACATACAGACGAACATAGAACCTTCTCCTTTTTTGAAGTCGGTTAATAATATCTGATATAGAATAGAAAATTTGAATGTATGAAGTAGAACCAAAAATTATGTACCAGATAACCCACCCGGTTCAGCTGTTTTTAAGACACATTGTTTGTCCACAGTGAGCGACGACCACAAAGTGTGGCGCGACAAAAGCTACACGGGCGCGGCGCGGCAGGAACGTGCGGCGGTCGTCGCGCGCGTCTGTCCTGCTTGGTACCGGCTGGGCTCCATAGAGATACTGGACAAGCGCCGCGAGCCTGAGCTCATGCGGACGCTGGTCGAGTTCATCATAAAGGTGTGTTGTTGACCACTTAAAACACGTTCACGCACCTTAAATACAGTGACGCGACTCCACATCGTTGCTCAAAAAAAGTTTGACGGCCCGCAAACGCAGTGATGTGAAGCATAAGTCACGTTTTTAACGCGTACAGCATAGTCCACATCGGTGCTCAAAAACGCTGACGCATCGTAAATACAGTGACGCGACTCATGCGTCAGCAAGCGTGAGTGATGACACAAAGTGTGGCGCGACAAAAGCTACACGGGGTGGAACCGGCTGGGCTCCATAGAGACATTAGACAAGCGGTGCGATCCTGAGCTCATGCGGGCGTTGGTCGAGTTCATCATAAAGGTGTGTTGTTGACCACTTAAGACACGTTCACGCACCTTAAATACAGTGACGCGACTTCACATCGTAGCTCAAAAAAAGTTTGACGGCCCGTAAACGCAGTAATGTGACGCATACGTCACGTTTTCAACGCGTACAGCTTAGTCCACATCGGTGCTCAAAAACGCTGACGCATCGTAAATGCAGTGACGCGAGTCATGCGTCAGCAAGCGTGAGTGATGACACAAAGTGTGGCGCGACAAAAGCTACAGGGGGTGGAACCGGCTGGGCTCCATAGAGACATTAGACAAGCGGCGCGAGCCTGAGCTCATGCGGGTGCTAGTCTAGTTTATCATAATATTGTATTGACCACATTGGTGCTCGAAATACATATGTCAAGTCAAGTCAAGGAAACTGAACCACGTATCAGGGTGGAACCTCTTCACAGTCAATTTCCCACAGAAATAATAATAAAGAGGATAGAAGTGCCTTAGACGCGTGACCTTGGCGCCGCGCTTGTGACTCGTAGGTCACAAGCGCGCGACTTGTGGCTCAGTGCTATTTGAAACGTGGGTATGACAACAAGTGCTTTAAAATGGTGTTTTGCAGCATTAGCAATTGCGGAAACTCGTCCACACTGTGTAATTACACTAATAAGGGGATTACATTTCATTGGTATGTATTAATTTAATGTAATAATGCGGTTTATATCAAAATACAACTTGAGAAAATATTTCATTATGAAATATTGGTTTAAATAAATAAATAAATAAATAAATATCACGGGACATTTCACACCAATTGACCTAGTCCCAAAGTAAGCTAAGCAATGCTTGTGTTATGGGTACTAAGCAACGGATAAACATACTTATATAAATACATATTAAACACCCAAGACCCGAGAACAAACATTCGTATTTTTCATATAAATATCTGCCCCGACACGGGAATCGAACCCGGGACCTCAAGCTTCGAAGTCAGGTTCTCTAACCACTAGGCCACCTGGTCGTCTCAACACGTTATTAACACGAAACTTCATATACCATTGCTACTCATGCCCATAAAAACGCAGATCGTTTTGAATTATACGCAGCAATGTAAAGTAATTTTCGATAACCCTTCCGTCTTGCACAAAAGTTCGTGGTACGGACAAAAAAACAGGTTACGACAAGTACAGACATAATGCCGACGCGGCCAATAAATGGCGCCGTTGTGTAAATGTGGGTATGACTTACGTTGAGTGTTATTCAACGCTATCTCTAAGGTGTAAGGTTCATAATTGTTTGTAAGCAAAAATATTAGTAATTGTGTGCGTGATTGCGTAGTACGGTTCCGGTCTTTTGCATGTGTGCATTAACACAGTAAGTAGAGGGGATGAAGCAGCGACACGAGTTCCGGAAGAAAATAGGAACTAAGGCATTTCTATCCTCTTTATTATTATTTCTGTGCAATTTCCCGATGATTTCTTTGGCAGATGTAGGGAACGTAAACATGACATTTGCAACCAAAAGGTTCCACCCCAGTACGCAATTCAGTTTCCTCGACTGTACAGTCGCGAGCTTTAATTTAAGATCCATTTCGAAAAAATATCCTCTGAATTCCTATACAATGTGACAGGACTGTCAACCTTAAGTGGGTCCCAAATTAAAGCTCGTGACTGTACCACAAAAATGACAAATCGACATAATTGTTAAGTTTCTCATACAAAAAGGTGAGAATTATGTAGAATTGTAGGGTATCCTATTATCTCGCCTCATTCGTTTTTCGTTTAATCCTTATTTTGTCTCATTCTGTATTCGTCACTCATTCTTCTTCGTCGTACGTCATTATCTTATTTGGTCAAATTCTGTAATTTGTATTTCTCCTAATAAGTCTTATTCGTTTTTCGTCACGGTCTTCCTTGGACTCATTCGTCGTTCTTCCCTTTCGTTTTTTGTCTCATTTACTTACGAACATTTATTTAGCAGCACCGAACGTATCGAAATTATTTTGGCGAATAAGTAAATGAGACAAAAAATGAAAAGGAAGAACGACGAATGAGTCCAAGGAAGACCGTGACGAAAAACGAATAAGACGTATTAAGAAATAGACAAGTTGCAGAATTTGACCAAAAAAGATAGTGACGGATAGCGAACAAGACAAAGACGAACACAGAATGAGACGAAATAAGAATTGAACGAAAAACTAATGAGGCGAGATAATAGGATACCAATTGTAGCACTTGTAACGTTTGTGGTAAATTTAACATTACAAATTAGTGAATTATTGTTTTTTTTTTATTTTCAGCACCACTTCCCTTCAATTGACAGTAAGGATGAAGACAGATTTGTGAAGTGGTACACCGAAGTGGCGCACGGGAACTTAGACATGGTGGCGACGTGGCAAGGTAGTCAGCAGAACATTCCATTAGCCCTAAAAATGTAACAAGTTTGGTTTGAAGTGTCTTTTTGTATTTTTAATTTTTTTTCATCTTCATTTTTTTTACTTTTACGGTCATCCCGCGAAATCCATATATTTCATACTAAATACAAACTGAAACATAGATGCACAGAAAAAACCCCAGAATAAAAAAAAGTAATCAAAAAAACTAAAAACCCGCCTGCGGGTTAAATAAAATAATAAATTAAAAAATCAAAAAAACCCGCCTGCAGAAATACTGAAAAGGTGGAAACAAGATGAAATGTTCAATAACAATAAAACGAATTTAAAACATGTCGATGGCAGTCTTTCAAAATTTAATGCAACACTAAAATGCAGTCGGAGCCCGGAGGCATGCCTGAAGTGACATTAAATCCCATGCAGCCACTGACTCCCATGCCTCCGACTGCATTTTAGCGTTGCATTAATAAATAAAAATAAATAATAATAATAATAATAAAGGCGTAGGGACGTGACGACCCCATCGCCCGCTGGTGTTGTGGTGTCTGTCACCAGCGCAGTCAGTCAAAAGGCGTAGGGATGTGACGACGACCTCATCGCCCGCTGGTGTTGTCGTGTCACCAGTGCAGTCAGTCATCGCAGGGCGGCTTGTGGCGAGCTGTTGGTGCGTAGCGACACCACGAACCCAAGACCTCCAGGGGTACACATACACACATGCGCTTATACACACACTCACACACAGCTACACACCCACCCCGCCTCTAGTTTGCCTTTGTTGGCCGCCTAGAGTGGAGCGCAAGAGCTAAATGCTCGAAGGATGGATGTGTTTCCGTAAGTGGCGAGTTGGCATTTTGAAGTTTAAAGTCCAGGAACACCTCTCCATCCTTAGCCGTTCACACCAATGTTGCCGCCTCGTTGCCCCGAGTGGGCAATAGTTTGAGGGGCCCATTTAGTGAATGGCGAGTCACCGCCTACCAAAAGTTCAGTTTATGAGATATTGAAATGGTAGGTGTCCGTTATCTCACTCCATAGCCCGGTAATCCTGTCCACAACATCCCAACCCCATAGCCAATTCCATGTCGATTCCTACCTGGCAATAGATTGGCAACTGTGGAGGACTGTCCGCTAGCACATCCTCATGGTGTATTAGGGGATAGACCTCCATAGTTGCGCCCATCTCATTTATATTATATGGTACCAAAGGCCTCTTCATGTTGGCTTTGGCCCCATGAATGCCTTTCAAATGACCGGGTCCCCATGGGCCCGTGATCGGAAATCCGTACCAACATAATAATAATAATAATAAATATTAGGGGACAATCTTACACAAATCGACCTAGTCCCAAACTAAGCAAAGCTTGTACTATGGGTACTAGACGACGATAAACATACTTATATAGATAAATAAATACTTAAATACATAGAAAACATCCATAACTCAGGAACAAATATTCGTGCTCATCACACAAATAAATGCCCTTACCGGGATTTGAACCCAGGACCTCTTGCTTCGTAGGCAGGGTCACTACCAAGTAGGCTAAAGCGGTCGTTCAAAATTAAATTTTGAAAGACTGCCATTGACATGTTTTAAATTCGTTATATTGTTATTGAACATTATACAATATTATTGTTATTGTTATTCAGTATTTCTGCAGGCGGGTTTTTTTGATTTTCTAATTTATTATTTTATTTACACCGCATTGGGGTTTTTAGTTTTTTTAATTACTTTTTTTTATTTCTTGCTTTTTAGTGTAACCTCCTGAGACCCAGATAAATCATTGAGTATTTGAATTAAGAATCCGTTGCTATTTAGTTAAAGTTCAAAACCAATTTTGAAATATGTGTAGGTACTTAATTTTCCACATGGGTTTCATAGAGAAAATTATTGCTCAAAGATATCTTAGTAAGTTGGTACGTCGTTGTTTTAATGCATTGATTGCCAATTTACCATTCCAAATTAAATTTAAACACATGACTTCTATATATTTTTGTAATCTCTTTTAAAATCCCTTTATTTTGATACCCTACTCAATAGGTTTGAATAAAAAAAATTTTTTGAAGACTCACAATTTGGCGCCAAAAACCCGCCATTTTTATTTTATAAGAAATTAATGTATCCAGTGTTATCAAGACAAATCCAATGACGTATCGTTTATCAAAATCGGTTCAGCCGTTGTGTAGTTACGAGAGGACATAGGAATGGACATACATACATACATACATACATACATACGGGTCAAACACATAACCCTTCCTTCTTCGCAGTCGGGTAAAAAAGACCAATGCTGGGAATCGAACCCAGGTCCTCGGCATTCCGTGTCGCGTGCCATTCCCCTACACCACCACTGGTCAGGAGTTTTTTAGACAAAAAATTTTCCTATGTTTGTTTTTCCTGGGTTCGATTCCCAGCATTGGTCTTTTTTCTGGGGTTTTTTCTGTGCATCTATGTTTCAGTTTGTATTTACATAAATACCTAAAAATTAAGTACCAAATCTAACACAGGTATCTGGTACTTAATGGGAGGTCCCAACCTTCTCTAGTTTATAAAAGGCTGTCACCAATAAAACTATTTTTGATTTTTTTTTTTATTATTTTATTGCAATAATGTAAACCTATAATACAACCTCCCGCAGGCGTTGGATTCACCCACGGCGTGCTAAACACAGACAACGTGAGCGTGCTCGGCGTGACCATAGACTATGGACCCTACGGCTTCATAGACCACTACTACGAGAGCTATGTGCCCAACACTTCGGACGACATGGGCCGGTACGCTTTCAATAGGCAACCACAGGTTAGTATAACCATAGATTGCACTAGCTTTTGCCCGCGACTCCGTCCGCGTGGAATTAGTAATTTGGGCAGCTTATTTTTTTTTATCCAATTTGCCTTTTTCATCAATTATGGCTCTCCTTAGCTCCTCGATATAAAAAAAATATCCGCCCCCGCACCCCCCCCCCCGCACACCCGCGTTCACATTCACCCCCGTACTCCCAAGTCAAGCGTGTCTATTGAAGGTTTACTTCAAAAACCCCCGATTTTGAAACATTCTTCCGCTCCGCTCCGCTCCTATTGGTGTTAGCGTGATGATATATAGCCTATAGCCTTCCTCGATAAATGTGCTATCTAACACTAAAAGAATTTTTCAAATCGGAGCAGTAGTTCCTGAGATTAGCGCGTTCAAACAAAAAAACCTGTTCGATAAATTCTTAAAATAGACGTATCTTTCTTATTTGTGAACCGATTCAAATGAAACAAACACTAAATGTTAATCCAAGAAAATACCAACATAACAGTGAAAACCGCATCCTTCTAGGTTAAGCCGTTTCTGAGATTAGCGCGCACAAACGCACAGACAAACAGACAATAATTCTAAAAATCATTGTTTTGGGTTCTATTGTGCTAATAAATAGCCCTAACGACAGTTTTTCTCAAATATCTTCAATCTACAGACACCGACTTGTTACAGATTTATTATATGTATAGATATTGTAAAGGCCACCACAAACCGGGAGCGCGGGGCGCCGACGGAGCGTGCCTAGCGCGCTCTATAACACTGAATCAAATATAAATAAATAAATATTAGGGGGACAATCTTACACAAATCGACCTAGTCCCAAACTAAGCAAAGCTTGTACTATGGGTACTAGACGACGATAAACATACTTATATAGATAAATAAATACTTAAATACATAGAAAACATCCATAACTCAGGAGCAGATATTCGTGCTCATCACACAAATAAATGCCCTTACCGGGATTCGAACCCAGGACCTCTTGCTTCGTAGGCAGGGTCACTACCAACTAGGCTAAAAGCGGTCGTTTACGGTGACACACTCCGGCAGCGCGGCACACCGTATTTGATTCAGTGTTATTGACCGCGCTGGGCACGCTCCGTCGGCGCCCCGCGCTCCCGGTTTGTTGTGGCCTTTAGTCCTAATGTTTTGTCGCATAACAACTTTACGCCGAATAATATACGGCCTAAACTTTGTTGTGTATATTTTATTGTGCCGAAATTGCAGTTCCAAAATGAGTCGTTTTTAAAAAAATTGTACACAATTAGGGGATTGATAATATTAAATGTACTAAGAATTTTACACTAATGCGTATTATTCCAATATGTATTATTGCACAACTAATTTGTGTAGTGTACCTAAATAAATTTTTCACTTCTCATGCTCGTAAAGTTGTCCTATATGTCGAGAGAATGCTGCATAAAATTGGTCTTTATGCTCTAGTGCGGAAAGTAAAATCTTCGTTTAAGACCAAATAAATTGGGCGCAAACAGGCACAAACAGTTTCTAGTTTTTTTTTTTATATATTACTAGTTTTATGTTACGAAATTAATAAAACTAGGCAAATCTAGTACATTGTTATAGAAATTGCAATTCATGAAAAATAAGAGCTTGTATTAAATGTAATTTTAAATGTTGCTGTCTAATTTCCTTGTAATCGAAGTGAAAAGCAAAGTGTAAAACTCAAGCATTTAAACAATTTTCCCCTCGACGTGTCTATCCACCCTCGCCGTACCGACTCTGGTGGCTATATGAACGTCTCGGGTAATATGGCTCGTTTTATGCTCTTGTTATACAATCTGCTATTTTTCCACAGATATTACTATGGAACTTGGAAAAGTTCGCCCTGGCTCTGGAACCGATCCTGCCAGCCGACCAAAAGGACAAAATAAAAGAATTCCGAAGTACTTTAGAAGAATATGTGTCGAACAAAGTATTGTAAGTACATAATTAGTTCACCGTACAGTTTCTAGGGACCACGGACTGGCAAGCCAGCGTGGGACGTCCACCAACGAGGTGATAGATTTGGTGAAAGCCGCAGGTTCAAGGTGGATACAAGGACGCCCACCAACGAGGTGGACTTCACTGTGGAAGCAAGCCGCTTCCAACCGTAGTGATTGGGTATTAATGAGGGAGGATTGGATTAGAGGGGGAATTGCAAAAGCGAGCTATCAGAGCGATATACACCGTGAAATTTTAGTGGTTGTTTTCCCGAAACGAGGTGATTTAGTTTCGATTGTACAATCGATTTATAATTACTATTTTGACTAGAGTCAAAAATCCAATTGTGAAAAACGAAAGTCGAAAATGACCGCAAACCAATAGTAACGCTTCGTTGGTACAAGTAGCGTACGATCGTACGATAGGTTAGGTTTTTTTTTTTTTTTTTTTTTTTTATGTTATAAAGGCCAGACAAACGAACTAGTGGGTCACCTGATGTTAAATGATCACCACTGTCCATAGACACCTGCAGCGCTTTACGCGATGCCAGTGCGTTGTCGGCCCTAAAGGAAAGGGAACAGAGGAAGGGGGTGAGGGAGGGGAAGAGGGAAGGGGTGAGGTATTGGGCCCCCGGCACTCTCACTGACCGTACGAAACGCAAGCAGGATTACTGCTGCTTCACGCCGGTGTTCTGTGAGAGGGTGGTACTGCCCCGGACGAGCCGGCCCATTCGTGATGCAGCGGCTAGCTACAACATGGCTCTACCACTACTAAACGAACCCGAGGTACCAACGAAGCGTTACTATTGGTTTGCGGTCATTTTCGACTTTCGTTTTTCACAATTGGATTTTTGACTCTAGTCAAAATAGTAATTATAAATCGATTGTACAATCGATACTAAATCACCTCGTTTCGGGAAAACAACCACTAAAATTTCACGGTGTATATAACTTAAGGACACGTGATTCTTTAAGATCTTTTTTTAAAGAAATAGGTATCCTAACCCTGCCGTCGTTGTATATATTTGAAATAATCATGTATGTAAGAAAAAACATACAGTGGTGGTCATACAATTAAGAACGATTTGAAGTTTCCGATTTTTTTAAATCTAAATTTTGTCATATGTCTAGTTGTGTTCCTTCTTAGAAGTAACAAGTTATGTTATAAAATAGCCACATGGATAGAGCAAACGGGATTAAGAATAATAGTGTATAATTGCTAACATTTTTTTTTACAAATTTTATTTGTTCTTTATAGTTATAAATTCAAATAGTAATGAAGCTGGACAAATAATTAAGAACGATTTATTAAACTGCTCGAGAGTTGTTTTATATGAAACTTAGATTAAATAAATCATATTAATGTGAAGTTGGTATAGAAAAAAAAGCAATTTAATACATTTGAACTAAAATTAATAGTTAGTAGCATGTCCACGGCTTTTAATTACGGCTTTACACCGGCGAGGCATTGAATCTATCAATTTTTGACATTTCGCAAGAGAAATAGAGTTCCATTCTTGTAAGAAAACGTCGTACAGCTCTCTCAAATTGCCACACTGTCGATTTGAAAACTTTTTCTTGACTTCGCACCAAAGATGCTCTATTGGGTTAAGATCTGGGCTGTTGGCTGGCCAATCTAAGACAGAAACTGATTGTGATGTGAGGAATTCCTTAACGGTGCGTGCAGTATGCTTTGGATCATTGTCGTGCTGGAATGTCCAAATAACCGGAAGCACGTCTTCGGCATATGGTAACATTGTTTCTTGCAGTATATTTTTGTATTGGAATTGATCCATGTTTCCTTCTATCAGCCTAACAGGTCCAACGCCATGTCCAGAAAAGCACCCCCAAATTTTCACATTTCTCCCGCCATGCTTTTGTGTACTTTGGGTCGAATGCTTTATTCGGAGGGCGTCGTACGTATCGTTTTCCATCAGAACATACCCTATTTATTTTTGTCTCGTCAGAAAAAATAACGTTTTTCCACTGTCTGACTGTCCAGTTTTCATACCTTCTTGCAAATGCAAGTCGGGCTTGCCTATGACATCGTTTCAACATAGGCACCTTCCTTGCTATCCTTCCGTTCAACTTATTTTCTACCAAACGCCTTCGAATAGTGCGTGCAGAGATTGCTGAAGGGTTGTTTTCGCCAAAATATTCTTTTCTCAACTCATTAGACCCTTTAAAAGGATTTTGTTTTGCCAAACGAACGATATTTCGATCATCTCGACGAGATGACTTTCTCTGTCTAGGTCCACGCGGAACGTTTGAAGTAGTTTGATACGTGGAAAAATGCTTTACGGCATGGAAAACCATTGTTTTTGAACATTGCAGATGGTCGGCTATCTTTTTATACGACCAATTCTTCTCGCGAAGTTTTATTATTACTTCTCTTGTAGATTTATCACAACTTTTATTTTTCCCCATTGTTTTTATACGAAGTAATCACTTTTAAGACTTTAACAGCACGAAATGGCGCCAAAATTATACGAATAATAATCTACAACCACAGAGCCACACAATGTTCTCTATTTAAATTTGAAAAAATAATAAACTATTCAGCGTTCTTAATTACGTGACCAGCCAGTAAGTACTAATACTAGGTTCAGATCGAATGTATAAAGTTTCTCTATTAATTTTGTAGCCAACTATGTTGCATAAATGAATGTACCGGTAGTACGGAAAAGTTTTGCAATACCGAGAGAAATAAAAAAAATACGGGCAATTAGTTATACTTGTTACTTTGAAAAAATCATCTCAATAAATAATCGTTCTTAATTATATGGCCACAACTGTAAGTGATTTTCCCACTAACGTCGATAAGCCAAAGGCTACTAGAAACACAGGGAAGCTTAAGGTTCCATCTTACAGACTGGCTAAAACTAAAAAGTCGTTTCTGGGAAGATGCATACGTTTTTATAATAAAATTCCGAAAACAATAACCGAACAAACTGATACAAAATTCAAATCCATTGTGAAGAAGACATTAATATCTAAGGCGTACTATAAAATTAATGACTATATCATGGACAGGGATGTTTGGAAATATTTCCGATCCGCATCGGCGATCCCTAGTCTCAAATAGCGTATCTACTGTGTTAAAAAATTTAATTGTATTAAATACTTTAGATGTATGTAATTTAATAACAATGTAGATCGGATTGAAAAAAATATACCTTGTTGAGTTTCTTGCCGGTTTCTTCTCGACAGGGTTATTTCCGAACCGGTGGTAGATTCTTCGACGTTCATAGGAGCATCAATTGATGCCTAAATTGAATAAAAAAATTTGACTTTGACTTTGACTTTGGAGGCCTATGTCTAGCACGATGATGACAATTTCTTACACTTATGATCCGATGGACCTATTACCTTGCCACTCCATTACTAATTATAAAAAGAATTGTAAATTAACGGTAGCCTAGTGGTTTGACCTATGGCCTCTCAAGAAGAGGTGGGTACGAGCCGGGGTCACACCTCTAAGATTTGATTTTCAGAATTTACATGCAAAATTACATTTGAAATTCACCATGACCTTACGGTGAAGGAAACATCGCGAGGAAACCTGTAGACACCTGCGAAGAAATTCAGTGTGTGTGAAGTTCCCAATTCGCCCTGATCTCGCGTGGGAACTACAGCCCAAGCCGTTTCATTCTGAGAGGAGGCCTGTGCCCTGAAGTGGGACATATATAAACCTGGGATGGTGATGAAATTTTGGTGAGTTAAAGTGTTGTATTGTAGCGTTCATTATTTTTGACTACTAAACTCATACCTTGCCCGTCCCTAGCGAAACTCTCATCCACTCAATCCCGGTTCCCGGTCTCAGCTGAGTCCAGTTGTCAAGTATGGGTCTTTCTATGTTTTTGTACAGTCAAAAATATGCAAACACCAACCTTATGTTTAGTGGCATAGAGTTGTTTTTGACGCTTTGGTAACGTATAGTAGCGGAATGAAATGGTTCGTCACTTTTCGACCTTACCTCGTTGACATAGAGTCGAAAACTGACGAACCTTTTCATTCCGCGACGGTACATGTATTTATGCCCTTTCATCATCATCATCATTTCAGCCGAAAGACGTGCACTGCTGAACATAGGCCTCCCGCAAGGCTCGCCAAACAGATCGGCCCTGCGCCATCCGCATCCAATGCGTTCCCGCCACCTTCACCAGGTCGTCGCTCCATCTTGTTGGAGGCCTACCTACACTGCGTCTTCCGGTCCGCGGACGCCACTCGAGAAACTTTCGGCCCCATCGGCCGTCAGTTCTACGAGCCATGTGCCCTGCCCACTGCCACTTAAGTCTAGCGATTCTTCGAGCTATATCCGTTACTTTAGTTCTTGCTCGGATTTCATCATACATAATTAGCCCTATGCCCTTTATTGTACAAGAAAGGGTTTAAATACAACTTGGTAGCGGAGAAACAAGGTTTTAAACGTCGTATTTCAATAGTATTTAATTTTCAGGAAAACCTACCTTCTCAAATTAGGTCTCAAAGAAGTCCAAGATGGCGACTCGTCTCTGGTGGAAGACCTTCTGAGGCTCATGCAAGATACTATGGCCGACTTTACCTGCACCTTCAGGCAGCTAGCTGAGGTAGGCTTTAAGAATAATCATTATCATTATAGACCAATTTATTGAATCAGGCGTTACTTTGCGGAGGTCCATATTGATGAACTGAAACAATTACTTTGCTCACCGGCGACCTTACGATAGCTACGTTTATGTAAAAAAATGCGTGTTCATGCAGTTACTCCACCTCCACACTTTATGAACACACACAAATCACACAAACCCAACCAACTATCACCACTACCAAACTACACTGACGCGACACAGACATCACATTTAGTGTCCAACATTTGGTAGCACTGTGAACGGTTGCGGTACTCGGAAGATGAGCTCTGGTTGAGTTCGAAACGCGTCTGTGTAGTTTGGTGGTGGTAATAGTTGGGTTTGTGTGATTTGTGTGTGTTCGTACAGTGTGGAGGTGGAAGAACTGCATGAACACGCATTTTTTACATAAACGTACAGGTCGTAACACAAGAGCTGGCACGAATGGATTGAACGAAAGTTATGTCACTTTGACATTTCTGTAGGAAAATGACTGATGCATGTCATTTTCATATTTGTGTGAAGCGTATTCAAATAGGCAACACAGAGATACTTTCATTCGCTCATTCGATCCATTCGTGCCAACTCTTGTGAATTGACTTGTAGCTATCGTAAGGTCGCGGGTGAGCAAAGTAATTGTTTCAGTTCAACATTATAAACCATATATTTCAAACTAAATACAAACTGAAATATAGATGCACAGAAAAAACCCCAGAAAAAAGACCAATGCTGGGCTGCTGTTGCTTTTTTCTGGTAAAAGTAATAAAAAAAAAACCGGCCAAGAGCGTGTCGGACACGCACAAGGTAGGGTTCCGTAGCCATTACAAAAAAATCAAGTAATATTTTTCTAAGAATTTCGTATGTGTACGGAATCATCCAAGTTTAGGTATGTTTTATACCTTAGGCTACTATTTACTCTTAAACTACAAATAATTTCCAAGCAATCTTAGCCTCTATAATTTTCCTAGTATATTTGATATATTTACTACCATTCTGAATTTTTTCAAATTTTTCCACCTAACAGTTTAGATTTTAGAGGGGGGGGGGACGCTCGATTTTAATGAAAATTTTCACTTTAAAGTTGAATATTTCGCAAACAGATCACTGAATGGAAAAATCATGTTAGCAACCCCGCAATGGTTTTAAAAGACCTATCCAACGATACCCCACACTATAGGATAAGTCGAGAAAAAAAAATCACGCCCCCCCTTTACGTCTATGGGAGGTACCCTAAAAAAAATTATTTTTCTATTTTTTATTTTACCACTTTGCTGGCGTGACTGATATGTATATTCATGCCAAATTACAGCTTTCTAGTACTAACGATCTCTGAGCTTAGCCGCGGACAGACAGACAGACAGACAGACGGACAGACATGGCGATACTATAAGGGTTCCTAGTTGACTACGGAACCCTAAAAAATGAAGTTGGAAAGAAAAAAAAAATAGAAAAAGTTACTTCATACTTAAATTATAA
Source organism: Archips crataeganus (assembly GCA_947859365.1). Classification (NCBI taxonomy): domain Eukaryota; kingdom Metazoa; phylum Arthropoda; class Insecta; order Lepidoptera; family Tortricidae; genus Archips; species Archips crataeganus. Next base: position 16,302,078 of record OX402065.1, on the reverse strand, counting down.
ACCAGACGACCCCACTGGTAATGAACATGAATGATCCGACCGACTTCGGCCACGGTGACTACTTCGACCCGCAATTACCAAGGGGCGGAATTTCCATAGCAAAAATCAAACGTCAACAGGATTGACCATTATGTTTTATCGATTATCAATGATTGAGTGCAGAAAATGTTTGGCCGCGAGGATTAGTCTGGCTGCTAACAGGAAGCATTGAAATAATTCCCTGAATACTTACTAAGTATATACACCGTGAAATTTTAGTGGTTGTTTTCCCGAAACGAGGTGATTTAAATTCGATTGTACAATCGATTTATAATTACTATTTTGACTAGAGTCAAAAATCCAATTGTGAAAAACTAAAGTCGAAAATGACCGCAAACCAATAGTAACGCTTCGTTGGTACAAGTAGCGTACGATCGTACGATAGGTTAGGTACCAACGAAGCGTTACTATTGGTTTGCGGTCATTTTCGACTTTCGTTTTTCACAATTGGATTTTTGACTCTAGTCAAAATAGTAATTATAAATCGATTGTACAATCGATACTAAATCACCTCGAATCGGGAAAACAACCACTAAAATTTCACGGTGTATAATGATCAAATTTGTAAAATTACATCATTTTTCTAAGAGCTTTAAATTAAAGCGTCCGGCAAAATTTGCCGCCGGTGGGAGAGGTCTGACAGTATTCAATACTAATTTCTAACAATATTTTCCAAAAGATACATAAAAATCAGCCATGAGAAATTAAGAAAAGTGAGTAGTCTTTTCACGTACCTCTACGCACCTGGGTATCTATATGAGAAAATAAGTAACGTCTGGCAGCTCTGGGATTTTGCTCTATTAGAGGTGCGAGCCCGGTCTCGAACCCACGTACCTCTGTTTATGAAGCCAAAGGTCAAACCACTAGGCTACCATGGCTTGTTTAGGGTTCCGTACCCAAAGGGTAAAAACGGGACCCTATATATTACTGAGACTTCGCTGCTGTCCGTCCGTCTGTCCGTCTGTCACCAGGCTGCATCTCATGACAAAGCCCGGACAATGGGAGCAAAAATGCACTTTTCACTAGTAATATTGTGGAACAACCTGACATGTAAGATAATAATAAGTTTGATCAATAAATATCTGATTCAAAAATTGTTCGTATGGATGTCGACAGAATAGTCGATAATAGTCGATATATTTTTTAATAGTCGATTTTTTTTTGAATGAGTCGCCAGAGGGGCCAAAGACGCGAAGTCTTTGCTGTTTTTTACTTTAGGGTAGGAAGAGTGACTTGTGCTCGGGAAAAATCCCTTCGGAAATAGTCGATATTTAATTAATATCTAGTGAAAGTTGCTCCCGTCGTTCTGGCTATGCTCATGAACCGTGATAGCTAGAGACAGTTGAAATTTTTTGTACATAGCTTAGAAAAGTAGCGGCGCAGATTACTTACGACTTAAATATTTAACTTCATATTCAAGGCAGACCACCTTAATTATTTGTAAAGTATTAATAAGCAGTACGTACATACTTGTCATATAGATAGTTGAATGTTTGAGGAAGTCCGTTTGTATGTAAATAAATATGACCTTGGATTATGTGTTTGGCTGATGCAATATGCTACCGTGGCCCGGTGAGTTGGACAATAACTTAAGGAAACGTGTAAACATGCAAGTATACCAAATTTGAAGAGACTAGTATACATATTTATACGGAGACAGAACCACTCTGAATCGAACATATAAATCCCGTTTATATTGTGAATTGAAATTTGAAGACATATTTTTACAAAATAACCCCTAAAGCCTGAAACCCCTTGAACAGTAAATAAAAGTGTAATTTTGCGCGCTGTTTTTTTTTCTAAAAAAAAATATATACTAATTTTATTCTTTACTGGAGTACTTCCATACCCTTCAGTTATTACGGGTAATTTTGTAACACCCTGTATAAACAGAGTTAATTGATTGACAACAGAAGAACAAAGCAAGAAAGAATAGCTAAAATAAGAATAGAAAGAATAGTTGGCTTAGTAGCGCCATCTCTTGGTCCAGGTGAGCGGTTAGCTCCGAAGGAGTGTTAAAGTCTCTCGGTAGAGGGCATAACATAGATGCGCGCTTATCACTGCATAATGTGATTATAACAGACTGAAGTGTACGATGTATGGGAAAAATTCGTCGCTAACTTCTAGACCAGTGATGGTGTAGGGGTAAGCACGCAGCACGGAACGCTGAGGACCTGGGTTCGATTCCCAGCATTGGTCTTTTTTCTGGGGTTTTTTCTGTGCATCTATATTTCAGTTTGTATTTAGTTTGAAATACAAGAAAGAATGACAAAAAATCTATGTTAGTACAAATCTACATAAACTAGGAAGATAGGGTCGACCAGGATTAGAATCAGAGGCCGTATTGTCTAACGCTTCTGACGCTTGCCTTCGCTTTCACCGTCTCTTTCTGCCATCATCTTATACCGTTTGACAGAAGGAAATAGTGAAGAAGGCAAGCGTCAGAAGCGTTAGACAATAAGCCTGCTGGTTTCATGTTCAATGAAACCGACAACAGTTTATTCCCTATCTCGTGGGAATTTCAAAAAATTTGTTCTTATTCTTCGCCAACATCGTAAAGGCAGCATCTAAGCAATATTTCAGCGTTCCAGGACCTGGGTTTGGGCTGGGCGTTGATGAATCAGTCAGTCAGTCTTTGGCGGGTGTTGCCACAAGTCAATCAGTCAAGACTTTTTTTTTAATATGTATACACCGTGAAATTTTAGTGGTTGTTTTCCCGAAACGAGGTGATTTAGTAACGATTGTATAGTTAAGAGTCTGTGCCGTGTGGGTTGTTGGAATTAACACTGATATCTTGGGACCATTGACACCAACGTCGCCAAACGGGTTTATATGTTTTCATAGTAGATTCTCGCCAACTAGACTTCAAAAATCTCTTCTGTTCCGGGGTCCAGTTTTTTAATGCTGAATCCCACCCCCACATTTCCAAATCTCCATGGACATGTTCCGAACTTTGGATGGGGGATGCCCTGTCGCTGTGTCGATTAGAACTTCGTTCAAATTTTGAATTATAAATGGGGGTGCTATTGCCCGTTGTTTGAGGTCCGGGCGCCAAAAAGCTTTTTCCCACTTGGGTACTACTATTATGTAACGACCCCTTGCGTGATTCAAGTGATTTAGAACCCATGGTATTAAGAAGGGGGGTGGAAACACCCATGCCAGAGGATAATTCCATGTTCGACTCAGAGCATCGTGAAACTCTGCGTTGTGGTCTCTTGCGTTCAAGCTCACGTAACGTGGGACCACGTGAGCCTGATAAGAGGCAAATAAATCTATCACCGGAGTTCCGAATTTTTTGAAAAACATCAGAGTAAACTGGGGGAGTAGATGCCACTCTGGCATCTTCTTTTGGCGTGATAGATGATCTGCTTCTACATTGTATAGACCGGGTAGGTGATGTAATGACAGTAGTATAATGTCCAGTGTCGTTAAAATTTTGTAAAGTTTGGCCGTCAGATCGGAAAGTTGTCGAGATTTCGTTCCCCCTTGATTCTTGAGATATGCTAACACAGTTCGGTTGTCTGACTGTACTGATACTGTCGTACGAGAAAAGTCTGTTTGTGTTTGAAAAACCTTGTAAATCGCAAGCATTTCCTTTACATTCGAATGTAGTAACATTTCTCGCGGCGACCAATATCCCTGTATCGCCAGGTTGTTCAGTTGGGCGCCCCAACCCAGAGCGGACGCGTCTGTGGTCAGATGATGTGACACCGGATATTGGTGAATGACAGATGCGTTCATATGATTTTGCAACCACCACTGGAGCTCCTTTTGAGCTTGGAGGGGTATTAGGAATTGCTTTTTGTGATCGGTTTTGAGAAGATGTAGGCAGAAACGTTGTAAAGACCGGTGATTTAGGCGTCCGTTCGGAACGCAGAAGCTTGCGAAATTTAGAGATCCTACTAGACTCTGCATTTGATTCAAATTTGCTGTCTTTCTTATTATTAAATATTCTAATTTCTTTCGGAGGGTCTGACATTTGTCTGACGGTAACCACTTTAAGTTCGTAAGGGGGCTCCACATTATGCCCAAAAATTGAAGGGTTCTTTGCGGTGTTAGAATGGATTTTTCGGTGTTTATGTGCCACCCGAGAGAAGTCAGTATATTTAATGCCAAATTTATATGGGATTCTAATTCTTTTCTGTCCTGGGACACTATCAGATAATCGTCCAGGTAGACAATTACTCTGACGTTTTTCTCGCGTAATAACTGAGCTATCCAGTTGCTGAGCATGGCAAAGACTTAGGGAGCTGACGAGAGGCCGAAAGGCAAACAGGTCATTTGCCACAATGTTCCCCTGTAAATTAGCCTTAAGAAGCACCGGTGGGCCTGGGCTATCGGGAGATGGAAGTAAGCGTTTGACAGATCGATTTTGACCATCCAATCTGAAGTCTGAATAAAGCTTGGAATTGTTTGTAAATTTATTAGTTTCCTACGTATACGAATTGGTTTAGTTTTCTTAGGTTGAATATCGGACGGTGTGTGCCGTCTGGTTTCTTGACGAGAAACATTCGAGAAATAAAACTGGGGGCCAATGGGATTGGTTCTAAGACCCCCATTTTTATCAAGCGAACCATTACTAGGTCCATTTCGTCCGATGGCAGTGTAGTCTGAGGATGGTTGGACAAGCACGGCATTCGAAGTATCGGTTTTGTATAAAAGGGGATGCGGTACCCTTGTATTATTTTTAATAGTACTGGACTTACTCCGTATGCTTGCCATATATTTAAGCGTCGCGATATTTGAACCGCTTGGAAGATCGAGTCAGAATTTTTTCTTTCCTCGAGAGTCTTTTCTGGAGTCATTGTATGATTGCTTAGTTGAAGCACTGAAAAATCCTGATTTATGACCCCTTGAGCCTCGCTGTGAGCGAAAATTACGATTTCCCTGCGCGGGTGGTTTTGTAAGAGATTGTTCATATCCGTATCCAACTTGCGCAGTGGGTACAGGTGGACCAGGATGTACAGGTACGGTGTGATAGTATGGAACCTGCGCGGTTCCTGCATGTGGGGGGTAAAAATAATTATTTAAGGCCGGTTGTGTAGGCGTGGAAAAGGTTAGTTGATTGCCCTGCGCGGGCAATAAGTACCTGGATTTTATACCCTGATTTGAAATAGTCTGCGTGACTTTCTTATTAAATCGTGATTCGCTTTTTAACGGCCAAAAGACCTTGCTCGTACCGCCTTTCTTTTCCAATGTGGTCGAGAACGTGTCAGCTTGAAAAAGACTGTCGCATGACGGTGGTATTTTTCGGAGAGTTTCTTTTATGAATTTATCTTTTACTGACCGTAAAATACTATCACGCCTTTGTTGTACTAAATCAGCTCGGTGGCCGCAAGCCATTTGTAATAAATCTGACGAGAAAATGTCGTTTATTTTATTTTGTATTGTTAGGGTATCTACAACCTCGGCTGAGCCTATCCAAGACATAAAGATACGAATGCCTTGTTCCATAGCATCGCGTTGTTTTAACAAACCTGAGGAGATAGCTGCGAATCCCCGTTCGGTGTGACTAAGGTTGTTAAAAACGTCATAAGGTTGTATTTCTTCGTTAGACTCTAATTCTATGAAACCGGGGGTAGACACATAATTCTTTTGAACCTCGGAATACCGAATTTCCGCCCAATCTGACGATTCAAATCGTTGAAATTGTTTTAAGGAAGCTAAATGATTTAGTGCTGACTTTGGAACGGATGGTTCTTTGGCAATTGTTTCTAATGTCATTGAAAAAGGTTGTTCAGGAATTTTCGCAACATTATTTATTTCTTCCTGTTTGCGCGGGCCTGACTCAAGATCTGAAAATAATTCCCCGCTTACATTTAGATCTACACCGTCGTCCCCATGGATTTCTACAGTTTCACTTGGTGATGGCGGGTTTTCTGTTGATGGAAAGCGACTCGATAGGAAATTTTGTATATTTGTGACCTGTAGTGCTAAGTTACTTAAAGCATCTTCGTAACGCGTGCGCTTATTACTTTCAACAGAATTATCGAATTGTGCTTTCCGTTTATTTGAAGGTAGTTCTGCATTACGATCTTGATCTCCCATTTTAATGCTATAATGGAAGAAATAAATTCGGAAAGCATTTAAGAAAGTCAATCAAGAAACAGAAAGTGATATTCTATCTATAATTATTGTAAAAATAACTCACCAGTTAGTATGACCGCTCCTAGCGAAAATCAAGACGCCAATGAGGGAACGAAGGTAGAACATGTATATATAAACTTGTCTACGCTGCCTGGTGTTGCTAGGAAATAAAAAGTACGTTGATTTAAAGGAAATAGATACGAGTATGACCGCCTCCGGCACGAAAACGAGCGCTGCTCTCATTTTATTGTAAGGTTTCGAATAACGGTACAGAATTTAATATGATTTAACAACTTAGGTTTAATTATAACGTATTTTACACAAAACCCGCAACTAAAAATACACTTTGCAAGTTAAATAACGTCCTAAATAGCAAGGATAATACGGTAACAATGTAATACTTAGCTTTCAGTTCCACGGTCGTCGCGATACTACCCCGGTTCCAGTGGAGCTCACACTGCTTACCCACATAACAGAACGAAAACAAATTCCAACGGTTTTAATCGATACATGTATTGATTTAAATCAAATTGCTATTGTTTACTACTGCAGACAATTAAATAATTAAATTAATTTAATTGCACCGTAAAATGAGTGCTTTGTATATTTTTATTAGAAAAATCTTAAATTATTATACAGCTCAAATTATTACGTCACAACCTATCATCCACAATTCAAAAATATTTTGGTCTTAATTTATTAAACAGGCCCCTTATTTATTAGAATCTCAGCAATATATAAAATTCTATTTAACTAGACGAATTTACAACTACGAATTTACAACTTCTGAAATATAATAGGGGAGATGACACCATAAATCAATAATTTTAAGACGCGACCACAAGAAAGTAACTTTATTTTACAGATCAGCAAAAAATTGACAATCTTGCGAACGGCGCTGATCTTCCTTTGGGACCAACGGTCGACAACGGTTACACGTTCATTATGGCGTCAGTTCAATCCATCATTTTAGTCAGATTGACGACAGAATTATCGTAACTCTTCTAGGGTTGACGGACTGAGAACGTGATATATGGCAAAACAACGTTTGCGGGGTCAGCTATTATTTAATAATATTCGTCAATCGATTGTGAATGACAGAAAACCAGAGCGATAGGCTTAACTGACCTCAGAATGAACGTGTAACGGTTTTCTACGCCTAGTGTAGAGAACAGTGAAATCCTGATAGGAAATTCGTTACTTTTACAATTGACAGCTCATAATAAGAATTTCAGTTGATAAGTGATGTCATCACTCATCAGTTACCACCCCTATTGCAAATAGTATAAATAAATAAATAAATAAATATCTTGAGACAATTCACACCAATTGACCTAGTCCCAAAGTAAGCTAAACAAAGCTTGTGTTATGGGTACTAAGCAACGGATAAACATACTTATATAGATAGATACATACTTAAATACATATTAAACACCCAAGACCCGAGAACAAACATTTGTATTTTTCATACAAATATCTGCCCCGACACGGGAATCGAACCCGGGACCTCAAGCTTCGTGGTCAGGTTCTCTAACCACTAGGCCATCTGGTCGTCTAAAGTATGAATGAAATGAAACCCAACGGTGGCAACTTTACTTCCCGTCTCGGGGTATGAACCGCAGCTTGACGCCCCCTATGGGGCACGTGACGAGCACTTTGGGCTCCAAGTCCAGGATCCGGGGGGTGTCGGGCGCCAGGGCCACCCGGTACTTGCGCAGCACCGTTACGAACCCCGGGATCACTTGCATCTTGGCCAGACGGTAACCTGGAGATGAAAGTTTAATTAAATAGTAGATTTACAACAAGAGCATAAAACGAGCAATTTTAGCCGATATAGTCACCCGAGCATCGGCGAGGGTGGATAGATACGTCAAGGGGAAAATGGGTTTAATGCTCGTGCAGCTTAATATGTATTGCGGTAGTCGCTTAAGGACCAAAATCTTCAGGTATCGAAGATTTGCGTAGCGTTGTGTACGAAAGGCTTTACAATGACAAGTTGCCACTAGCCCACCAATAATATGTTGCCGACATTAGCCGGCGAGTCAGCGACTTTGGTGTGTATTGCGCTTTATGAATGCGATAGTCTACGAATGCGCGTGGGCGCGGCTTTAGAAACAACAAGAATTCTTGCTTGTGAAAGATGTTCACAGAAAACTTGATCTTACACGTTCATACTTTTCATTGCAAAAAACAGGAAACTTAGATCGTTTATTTTTGAGTTAAATAACTTCCTGCGTTTGATTATAATGCTGGCACTTCACTTGGCGTATTTCACGAAATTGTTGCGTGTGCGAGAGAGGAGCACTATGTCGATTCTAGCGTGAAAGACGGAGATGGCAATAGCGCAACGCAAACACGCAACGCCAAGTGAAGTGCCACCATAAAGCTGTGTCCGGTTTTATAGAAGCATCTGCAAAATCTTTACTAATACTATATGTAAATGTGAAAGTAACTGCGTCTGTTTGTCTGTGACCTCTTCACGGTTATACCGCTGAACCGATTTAGACGAAATTTAGTATCGTTATAGTTTGAGACCCTGGGAAGGACATAGGATAGATTTTATCCCGGAAAGTTACGCAGTTCCCGCGAGATAGCAATAAATATGTTCATAGCCGACGGAGACGCGAACAACAGCTAGTCCATACTAATATTATAATTGTGAAAGCGTGTTTGTTTGTTTGTTCTTCTTTCACTTCGAAACTGAGCGACGGTTTGCCCTACTTTTTACCACGGGAAAACACGTTTTAATCTACTTAAGCGGGGCGAAGCCGCGGGCATCAGCTAGTAATTAAATATTACAAAATCCATACCTATGCAGATCCTGGGTCCATCTCCAAAAGGCATGAACGTATACGGCCTCACTCTTGCCTTTTCTTCTCCGTACAGCCTCTCCGGACGGTATGTCTCCGGGTCTTCAAAAAACTCAGGATTGTGATTCAAATGGTATATCGGCAGATGCACCCTCAACCCTTTCTCAAGCTTAACACCAGACGGCAAAGTATAATCCTCCGTCACCTCTCGATTTAGGACACTCAGCACAGGATACAAACGAATCGTTTCTTCCATACAAGCTTCCACGTACGGCAACTCGTTGATGCATTCATAAGTAATCTTACCATCTGTTCTCTTCAAATATCCATCAATTTCTTCTATAGCTCTGTCCTGTGCTTCCTCGTTTTTAGCCAGTTCATATAAACCTAAGCTTAGCGTCGTAGCTGACGTTTCAAAGCCAGCAGCAAACAGTCCGACAACAGTAGCCACTATCAACTCATCATCCAACACCATTTCAACCTTCTTATCACCTTTTATGCTGTCTCCTTTGAAACATAATCTCCCATCAGTCTTCATAGCCAATATTATATCAACAAAATCATTTCTCGGCGATGGTTTGTTCTGTCTCTCATTAAAAATCCCCATCACCAACTTATTAAAGAATATTGCGATTTCCGAAGGGAAATTCTTCATTCTTATACCATAAAAAATACTTGGCCATATCAGACGTGCTGATGCTTTGAAAGCCCTATATCTAGAGACTGCAAATATCAATTCCCCCATGATTCGGAAAGGGTTATCTTTTGCATCACTCATCGTGTTTGTGTCGACACCGAAGGACAAAGAACAGATGCAATCCATGGTATATCTCGTCATAATGTCAGTCACCTCAAGCACTTCCGACTTCTCTAATTCCTTTTCCATAAGTTCACTTAACATGCCTGAACATTTCTCGATTAAATGAAACATGTTCTTCATTTTCGAAATGGAGAATATCGGTGATAAGTTCTGCCTCATAACTCTCCATCGGTCCCCGCTTGAGAAGAACAGGTTCTGCGTTAAAATTTCTTCGTGATAATAATCTGATACTTCTCTGCCGCTGAAGTAAGTGTAGTCTTTAGTGAGAATAAGCTTGATGATTTCAGGGTCTTGCGGTATCAGCACTGGTGCTGTTCCAAAAAACGCACCGAAGTAAGGTTCGTTTGGAAATTTTTTGCACAGTTTTTGCACCGTTTTTCCTAAATACTCCTTCGTGAGGATATGCCTCGCGTAGTTACCGAATAACGGTGTTGGTTTTTCGTACGGCACATTCTTCTTTTTCCAGTAATCGAATTTCCTTGTTGATAGATGATAGATGTAGGCTATTAGTATTGCTAACGAGGCGAGTAATATTGCAGTGAGCATGGTGACGGTCACAGTGCAACTGGCGACTGGTATATGTTGATAATAGGCGTAACTAGTTGTTTGGTGGCTATGATTTCGAAAGTTGTTTGACAGTTTTTGTGGACTTCATGATATTGTTATGCGTGGAATTTGATATTGTTTGTTTGGTGTCTATTGCGTGTTATGGCGGTAGCGATTGTGTTATCTTCGGAGATAATTGTGTATTAGTTATGCTGGATTTTGCTGTTATAAATATTGTTGATCTCTTGAAAAGTGTTGGTTTTTATTCAAATGACCTACCGCGAAGCGTCTCCGTATCAGTTTGATGAAAAATGCTTCCGAATGTCTGTTTGGTGGTTTGTTGTTTATAGATCGCATTACTCTTCCATTTTTTGAGAAATTTTTAGTTGTAGTTACAGAACCATCTTCATTATTGCTTTTTAAATGATATCGGTTTGATGGTTTCGGTCAAATGCTTTCAAATATAACGGACATAGGTTTTTTATGTTTTTTAAACAAGGTAAAATTTTGAAAGTGATACAAAATTGATTCTAGCTCAATTAATACTTGACAATATGATGGAATAACTCAATTGTTTCAAACAGCCTGATCAAATTTCAGATGTTCATAATCTGTTGAAATTAAATTACAAACTTGATGTATGGATAACCCCTAATGAAATAAGACTAACCAATTGAGTTATAGCATAATGTTATAGCAATTTTTCTATCATGTTTAAAATTTCATTTTGTGTATGTAAATCACACCTGGAAGACTTACCAATGTCCCTTTCATTACCTCGACGTTTCGACCAAATAGATATAGATAATTTTAGCAATAAGTTATCGGCGTTAGTCCCGCGTACGAGTATAAAAATTACTTTCAATTGAAAATGAAAAAAAAAACTTAAATCAAACGACTAAATGGACACTGTTGATGCACCACCTGCTGTAAACTAGTCCTTCCTTCTTTCTGGTAAAGGGTTGCCTGGAAGAGATCGCTCTTAAGCGATAAGGCCGCCTATTGCTTACCTTGTAACTTACTCTCTGTGTACCTGTTTTCTGTATTGCTTACTATTCCTGGTGTACAATAAAGAGTCATTGTATTGTATTGTATTGTAAATGGCATATGCACGGAATACGTGGTCACCTTAACGTTTAATCAGCTAACTGGCAGTAAATGCGCCAGTATTCATTGCTTATAGTCCAAGATCCCACCGTGCAATTGTGCACCTATCTTATGTATTTGATCGGACTGTGACTACAACACTATTGTACACCACATATAAAGCAGTACAGGTAAAAAGGTAGGTACATCATTGACCTATAATAACAACAAGACACCCAATCGCTTAACAAAAGTTCCTCAAAAAACGTCCGAGCGGCGTTGTGTGTACGTATACATCAATTTATACAGATAACATTAACAGCATTCATTCAAATTAACACCTTGTTTCGTAGCAGTAATGTTTAAAGTCAATTGAATACGATCGTTCGAAGTAGTGACATGACGTCACGCGCTGGAAACCGCCTAAAGAGTAAAGAATGCAGTGGAGTTAGGGTTACCATATGACAGGCGTTTGCCGCATTTGACATGCATTTTAAGGTTTAGACAGGCGTGCGGCCGGCATTGGTCTGAGACAGGCATTTTTAGAAATCACATCCTACTTCATTATTATCTGTTGACTTTTACTTATTACTTACAGCGTTTTGCTTTAGACAGGCGTTTTTCTGAAAAATCAGGCATTTTAGGTATCATAGACAGGCATCCCCCTATTTACATATGGTAACCCTAAGTGGAGTGGTCATGCGAAGCGGAAGCTAGACTGTCTGTCTCTTTTTTTCTCGTGAGTTTGATTACGGTGCGAAAGAGACATATACGAATACGGGGCGAGAAGTGACGTTGTAATCAACGTGCGGTCGAAACACAACTGAACCAAAAGCCTGCACAATAGACGCGTGTGTAGGCTTTTGCTTCCGACAGTTTTTGAGCGTGATTGGGAGTCTAGTTGTTATTATAGGTCAATGAGGTACATGGAAAAAATATACCGGGCGTCGTCGTCCGAACTTTGCCGATCGAATGTATGTAAAGGAACGAGAGCACCTACACTGTTACCGTGGTGTAATAAGCAATACGCGGTCTTATCGCTTTTTCCTGGCGACTTTTGCAATAGAAAGAAAGCTAGGAATACATTTCACCAGGTACAATCTGCATCGCTATAAAAATCGCCCTGTGCAATCTCCCTAAGTTTCAACTAAACTTTCCGCTGGCGTTCGTGTCCTCACAGTGTATTTATATGTTTTTGTGTTCAGTTGTTTTTTGCTGCACTTGGCCCGTTATTATACTATTGGATGTTTTTTTATTTGCATCTTTTCATTGTTTTCTGCCCTAAGCCCAATTTATACTATTCGATGTTTTTTATTTGCATCTTTTCTTTCCAAATCGCCGGCTTCAGGAGTAAACCTGTTAAGGCCATTTCTACAGTCACTAAATTTTCAATCTATATTCTTTTCACTGTAGCATGGTGCGGGTGACACTTGTCACACCGTTTCGTTACGCTTAGGCAAAATTGCTGCGGTGCATATTCATGCCGAATTATTTAAATTCCAGTCCGAATATGTCTGGTGTTAAACATTTAAACTTCGCAAAAACTGTCTTGCACGAAAGAAATTTAACCTAATTAATTTTTACTATCAATGAAAAAATTAAAATACTAGGGGCGTTCAATAAAAAGTGAGAATGAGTATGTTATAAACAACTTTTACTAAATGTCATTTTATTTTTCGACATAGTCACCTTTTAGCATAATACACTTAGTATATCTTTTTTCTAAACTTAAAATTCCATTTTTAAAAAAGGTCTCATCTTGAGTACTTAAAAAATCTTGTATTGCAGCGACTACCGCGTCGTCGTCTTCAAATTTCTGGCCTCTCAGGTATTGTTTCAATCTCGGAAATAGGTAGAAATCACTGGGAGCGAGATCTGGTGAATACGGAGGATGCTTAAGGATATCGAACCCAGCATCACGAATTGCAGCCATTGCAACGGCGGACTTGTGTGCCGGGGCATTGTCCTGGTGGAACAGCACAACTTTCGAGAGTTTACCTCGCCGTTTTTCGCGGATCTCATTGCGCAATGTTGCTATTTGTTTGGCGTATAAAGTGCCCGTAATAGTGGCTCCATGCTCGAGATACTCAATCATTAATACCCCTTTACCGTCCCAAAAAACAGAGCCCATGACCTTACCGGCAGATGGGTTCACCTTGAATTTCTTCGGAGTTGGAGATGATGGCCTTTTCCATGTCATAGACTGCAGTTTCGTTTCAGGGTCGTAATGATGGAGCCATGTTTCGTCCATTGTTATAAATCGCGCCAAAAAAAGTTCCTGGTCTTGCTGCATCAGGTTCAAAGCTTCTTGACAAATCTCTAGTCTAGTTTGTTTTTACGTGGCAGTAAGCATTCTTGGTACCCAACGCGCAGATACCTTTTTCATACCCAAGCGTTCATGTAAAATATTATGCACGCTCCCCGTTGAAATCTTTACATTATCAGCAATAAAACGAACTGTGACACGACGATCCGCCAAAACTGAGTTTTCGACTTTTTTCACAATTTCTTCAGTTACTGCTGTAGTAGGGCGTCCGGAGCGGGGGTCGTCCATTGTCGATGTTCTTCCACGTCTAAATTCGGCGCACCAACGTGCGACTGTCGAATACGGAGGAGCATTAGAACTTAAAGTGTCCCGCAAATCCAAATTGACTTGGTCCGTAGAAAATTTTTTCAAATACAAGTATTTCATAACGGCGCGCAGTTCAATTTTCTCCATTTTCGCTAGAGTACTCAATAGCATTGCAAAGAAATTACCGTATATTTTTTTAAACAAAAGACAGTTAGTTTTTTTTTTTCATAGCAATCAGCTAGTTAGATTAGCTTTACCGGCCAGTATTTAATTTCGTAATATTAAAAGAGTTTGCATCTCATTCTCACTTTATATTGAACGCCCCTCGTACGATTTAAGCTAAGAAACGTAATATGCGTGTAACAAAACATTGAATGATGGGACACAATCTAAATAACGATGCGCTATAAAAAAAAATATTCCATGCCGTGGTAACAGGTTGGTATGTCCGACAGATACGTAAGTTTATGAGTGAAACTTACTACGTGATATAATGCTTCAACAATAATAACTTATTTCATTCAATAAGGTTCTGTTAAAATAAAAGATGCAAGTGGGTCATCATCATCATTTCAGCCATAGGACGTCCACTGCTGGACATAGACCTCCCTCATTGATACCCAATCATTGCGGTTGGTAGCGGCTTGCATCCACCTTGAACCTGTGGCTTTTACCAAACCATCCTTCCACCTCATTGGTGGACATCCCACGCTGCGCTTGCCATTCCGTGGTCTCACTAGAGAACTTTTCAGCTCCAATGGCCACCTGTTCTGCGTGCTATGTCCTGCCCGTAGCCATTTCAATCAGCTAGCAATGACATAAATGTAGACCTATCTTTTACGAACACTTTGAAGCCTTTAGTCCGCTGTATCGCATCTTTAATACAAGCAGTATTAAAGGTACGAATATCGTGTCGCAAGGATTTCCAAATTCGTCTATTAAGCTGCCTATGTAACTCAGCATCATCGGGAGACCTGTAGTCTCAGCAGGCGTCGTTCAGCCATAAGCCATATTTTTCTTTTTGTGTATCGAATATGAGTAAATAAATCTTTCTTTCCCCCCTCTCCCTGTCTCATATGATACTACTAATTGTTTCCCGCGACTCCGTCTGCGAATAATTTGTTTATACCTATTCCGCGGGAACTGCGATTTTCCGAGGTAAAAATTATCCTACGTCCTTTCCCGGAATTCTAACTGTATACCGAATTTAATCCAAACCGGCTCAGCGGTTTAAGCGTAAAGAGGTAACAGACAGACACAATTTCACATTTATTATATTAGGATACTGGTGAGTGATGGACCAGTCGGTTTCAAATAAAGGAAATAAAACCGGCCAAGTGCAAGTAGGACTCGTACATCGAGGGTCCCGTACCTCCGTACAATGTTTTAAGAACAGTTCGTAAAGAATTGCCGCAATATAGCACTAAAATCGCAAACTTATAGGTATGTTTTCGAAAAACATCCAAACAGCATAGGGTCGCTCGCTCGTATGTGCGTGGCAATGGCTATGGCTGTTAATCGTTGCCTAGCAAGCTGTCAACTGTCGCCTAATAACCAGCGCCGCAGTTAAAAAAGCTGTCAAAGATACGTTTCTTGTAAGTATGACGACCTTTAAGTTTTCAACTTTATATTATTTTGTATTTGTCATATCGGCCACAGTAATATATAATCGGTGAAAATTTCAAGTGTCTAGCTATTAACGTTCAAGAGATAGTGCCCTGTGATAGACGGACGAACAGATAGACAGCGGAATCTCAGTAATAGGGTCCCGTTTTTACCCTTTGGGTACGGAACCTAAAACGTAGAGGTGTAAAGTTTTACAGTGGGATCTCGCCCTATATATTCACACAATCGTCCCTTATCAAACTGGCGAGTTAACTGTCGCTATTGCTCTCTACACGCATTTAATTTTCATTATCTCGATACATAAATCATTAAAAGTACATACTACTTATCACCAGTTCAAAGCTACTTGGATATTATAAAATCAAAATCATTATTCAGTAAGTAGGTCGCAGAGATGTATTTTTAAACGACTTAAAAAAAAGGTTCTCAATTCGTCGAAATATTTTCGAACGAGTTTAACTATGGAAAATATGGAACCTGTTTTCTGAAATAAATGTTTTTTTTGACTCGACATGTTTCGGGCTTATCCGTAGCCCTTCTTCCCGGAGCACATCCACGGCGGCTGCTGCCGAACGCCGCACGTACATTAGCTTCTAGCTTGTCGATTTAAACTCGTTGAAAGATTTCAGTAATCCGTATTCTTTCACTATGAGTGAGTCTCACGGTACTTTTAGGTTCAAACTAACACGGTAATTAAATATAAGGGTCGTTTTTAAAAAATGTACATAATTAAGGACTTAATGAAAACAAAATCACGATCGCGTCCTTTGTATGACGAAAGTTAGGGTGCCTTTCCACCAGAGCTGTGCTACGCTACGTTGCTATGGATATGTCTGATATCCACTAATCATGTTCATTGGTCCACAATAGTCCACATAGCATGGCACTGGTGGATACGGGTTCAACTAAGCTATGATTTTTATATGGAAAGATGCGTGCTATGGATGGTCGCGAGTCTCCCCCCTCACCGCGCTGCCGCCCCGCGCGCCCCTGTCGACACATCGCATAGCTCGAGCTGCGCATCTTCTTCGCACAGCTGCCTCGCGGCTGCTCATCTACATAGCGCATCTTCCTCGCTCAGCTACATAGCTTAGCATTGGTGGAAACGGCCACACAGTTTCGTAGCGTAGCTTTCACATATTCGCAGCATAGCTACGAGGGGCGTTCAATATAAAGTGAGAATGAGATGCAAACTCTTTTAATATTACGAAATTAAATACTGGCCGGTAAAGCTAATCTGTCTAGCTGATTGCTATGAAAAAAAAAACTAACTGTCTTTTGTTTAAAAAAATATACGGTAATTTCTTTGCAATGCTATTGAGTACGTTAGCGAAAATGGAGAAAATTGAACTGCGCGCCGTTATCAAATACTTGTATTTGAAAAATTTTTCTACGGACCAAGTCAATTTGGATTTGCGGGACACTTTAGGGTCTAATGCTCCTCCGTATTCGACAGTCGCACGTTGGTGCGCCGAATTTAGACGTGGAAGAACATCGACAATGGACGACCCCCGCTCCGGACGCCCTACTACAGCAGTAACTGAAGAAATTGTGAAAAAAGTCGAAAACTCAGTTTTGGCGGATCGTCGTGTCACAGTTCGTTTTATTGCTGAAAATGTAAAGATTTCAACGGGGAGCGTGCATAATATTTTACATGAACGCTTGGGTATGAAAAAGGTATCTGCGCGTTGGGTACCAAGAATGCTTACTGACACGCAAAAACAAACTAGACTAGAGATTTGTCAAGAAGCTTTGAACCTGATGCAGCTAGACCGGGAACTTTTTTTGGCGCGATTTATAACAATGGACGAAACATGGCTCCATCATTACGACCCTGAAACGAAACTGCAGTCTATGACATGGAAAAGGCCATCATCTCCAACTCCGAAGAAATTCAAGGTGAACCCATCTGCCGGTAAGATCATGGGCTCTGTTTTTTGGGATGGTAAAGGGGTATTAATGATTGAGTATCTCGAGCATGGAGCCACTATTACGGGCACTTTATACGCCAAACAAATAGCAACATTGCGCAATGAGATCCGCGAAAAACGGCGAGGTAAACTCTCGAAAGTTGTGCTGTTCCACCAGGACAATGCCCCGGCACACAAGTCCGCCGTTGCAATGGCTGCAATTCGTGATGCTAGGTTCGATGTCCTTAAGCATCCTCCGTATTCACCAGATCTCGCTCCCAGTGATTTCTACCTATTTCCGAGATTGAAACAATACCCGAGAAGCCAGAAATTTGAAGACGACGACGCGGTAGTCGCTGCAGTACAAGATTTTTTAAGTACTCAAGATGAGACCTTTTTTAAAAATGGAATTTTAAGTTTAGAAAAAAGATATACTAAGTGTATTATGCTAAAAGGTGACTATGTCGAAAAATAAAATGACATTTAGTAAAAGTTGTTTATAACATACTCATTCTCACTTTTTATTGAACGCCCCTAGTACATAGCATCTCTGTTGGAAAGGCATACAAACTATATGGGTAACTTTGGTTTTCAACCGACGAAAACAAAAGGAGGAGGTTCTCAATTCGACGAGTATTTTTTTTTTTTTTTTATGTATGATCGCGCATAACTTTTTGCAGAGTAGTCCGATTTTGATGATTCTTTTTTTATTGGTAAGCGTAAACCCCGAGGGTGGTCCCATTTAAATTTGGAAACAATATTCCTACCCTAAAACCTATTTACATGGTACATTCTCGTATGCGATAATCGTCAAGCGATTATCGTATGAAAATGTTTACACTAATGCGAGAAATAAAAACTCGCCTACGATTATGTCATTCGATACTCGAAAGGAGATTATCGCCAGGCGATGTAGTTTACACGAGGACCTGCATTTTAGGGAGATTTTTGCTTACGATTTCTCGACTTCTCTAAACTCGTTCTCGTATGACATTTTTTCACGAACATGCGATTATCGCACGAATCGGTTCGAACCGATTTTCAATACGAGTTTTACCAGATAATTTACGTGGTTAGTTGAGTGCTAGAGACTTGAAATTTGGCATGTAATTAAAGCATCATAGAAATGCATTTAGGGAGGATTTTTTGAAATTCCCAAGGGCTAGGAAAATATCTAATCTTTTTTTTCTTTGGGGCCCATCCATAATTACGTCACACATTTAGGGGGTGCGGGGTAATCTTTGAAACTACTGAAATAGGGGATTGTTATCATCATCATCATCATCATGATCTGATCATCATCATCATCATTATCTGATCATCATCATCATCATCATCATCATCATCATCATCATCATCATCTGATTATCATCATCGTCATCATCATCATCCTCATCATCCTCATCATCATCATCATCATCATGACCAGCACCATCACCCATTGGGTTCACTTAATTCTATCCCGCGGGAATTTTTAATTTTTACCAGGGAAAAAACAGCCTAAGTATGTCAATCACGGATAGTGTAGCTTTCTATTGGTGAAATAATTTTTAAAATTAGGCCCGAAATTGAATTCTCTTATTTCTATCCCGCGGGATTTTGTATTTTTCGGGAGAAAAAGTAGCCTTGCTTGCACTTAGTATTGAGCTTGTTTTTTTTTATACGCATGCGATGTCATACGATGCACTCATGACATGACGGCGACTGAAAAGCACATGAACTCGAAATAAGATTCTCGTATTCAAATTTTGTTTACATGGAGACATTCAATCATTAAAGCCGAGGCGATTATCGCCCCTTCTCGTGCGATATCGTACGTGTAGTTTACATGATACTATATTTTTTCTCGAGCTACGATAATCGTATGGTCGAGGCGAGAAACTCGTACCATGTAAATAGGCCTTAAGGGTAGAAAAACAGGGGATGATTGATTGTTCAGTTACTGATTGCACTATATGACCACGCATAACTTTTTACACAGTAGTTGGATTTTGATGATTCATTTTTTATTGGAAAGCGTATACCCCAAGGGTGGTCCCATTTAAATTTGGAAATAATATTCCTACCCAAAGCGTAGGAAAACAGGGGATGATTGACTAACTTTTTACAGAGTAGTCTGATTTTCATAATTCTTTTTTATTGGATAGATAGGGTATACCTTGAAGTTGGTATTATAAAATATTGGAAAAAAAATTACCCCAAGGATGGAAAAAAAGTATAAAATAAAAACTTTTTAACAAAAAATTAACCGCCGAAAGAACTGAAAAGCAAAAAATAATACCTTTTTTTGTTTGACCTTAATCTAGGTACCAGTTTGAAGTCGGTGCCTCAGCACGAGCCAGGAGGAGTGATAGAAGCCAATCAGGTAGACGATTATAGGTCCACTCCTCCTGGCTAAGTGCTGAGGCACCGACTTCAAACTGGTACCTAGATTAAGGTCAAACAAAAAAAGGTATTATTTTTTGCTTTTCAGTTTTTTCGGCGGTTTAATTTTTTGTTAAAAAGTTTTTTAATTAAATCCCTTAATCGTGTACAAATTTTTAAAAACGACTCATGAGCGTTTTTTTTTTCAGGTAGATGCCAAGGACCTAGATAATACGTCAGTCCTCGAATCGAAATGGTCCCTCAACAAGGCTCGGGAAGCTAAATCGTGGGGCGCCTGGGTCAATCGATACAGGGAAAGGCTTGCCAAGGAACACGGTGAGTATATTTGGAAGGTGGCCGTAGGAACTCCGTAATAAAACGACATAACCTCATCGAGTTTGGACTCGTTTGGTCCGCCTTGACGAGTGCTGTAGTCCTTGGTAGTAATCAGGAGCAAAAAGTACAGTCAGCAAAAAAGCTTGTAATAAAAATGTTTTTTTTTTTTAACAAATTGTCTTATTTGGTTCGCAGTGAGCGAGGAGGAGCGGCGCGCACGCATGTTTGCCGTCAACCCCGTGTACGTACCTCGGAACTGGATGCTGCAGGAAGCCATCGCCGATGCCGAGAAAAATGACTTCCAGAAGGTACCTTCATTTAGCAATAGCTTTGAAAAGTAATCTTACCAAAGTAAATACAGATATTTGCTTGTGGCGTTTATGTTGAGGCAAGAAACTGATAATGAACCTTTTCAACATCATTCTGCTACTTTTCAGTTCAAGCTACTTTTTTAATTTATTCATTGGCAAATGTGCCAATGAACACAGACCTTAATAAAATAAGCGATTTTAATTTCATTGTAATCGATTAAAAACGAACATATTTCAAGTTTTCACTTTAACAACGTTATATGAAAAATGATAAATTTTCGTAATAGTTAAAAAATGTCACAATACGTTTCACTGAAATCAAAAATATCGATGAATGTTATTGTAATTTAATTATTTTTACAGCACTTTATTCCAATTTTCCTCATAGTCGGTGTGAGCAGTTGTATGTGTCACTCAGGAGCAAAATTATTTTTGTCTTGGGCGTTAACACTTGAATCCTTCGTTCCGCTCTGGATTCAATGTACTGCCCTTGCCGTAAATACATCATTTTGCTCCCTTGTGACACAAATAACTATTTCAACGCTCTGTCAAATACAACAGGGGGCTTACCATGATCTTTCAATGAACGTTCCAAACGCAGAGCAGTTCAATTTAGGCACGTTAACTGAATCGTCGAAATTGGTACCACAACGTCTATTTCTCAGAGCTGAGTCTCAATCGCTTACAAGTGAAAGAAAGACCGATATTGTCTCTGGTCCGAAACTGAAACGCTAAGTCGCGAAAGGGATATTATATATGCAAACCAAATATATCTATCTCTTTTAGTCTCGACTGACGTTTGGACGTTCGAAACCCAAAGTACTTCTAAAGTTAGCTTACGGTTTGATTTCTTTTTAATTTTTAAAGTACTGAAAACTTTATAAAAAACTCATTTCCTTAAATAATGTTTCTTTGTCATAAAATATGACTTTTTTTTAGAGCTAAATATAATTTTTAACACAGTGGTTGTGAAACCTTTGTACAAAATGTATTGGTTATATTATTCTCTTTGCTTTGTTTTGTACATTTTAAGCAATCTGCCTGCAGCTAAGATTCGGAACGCGAGGGCTATCGCGTATAATTTGCGAGGCGCTAGTGTAGCTTGAGGTCTTCGAAATGTCAAATGTCACTGTTTACGGTTTGGCTTCGCGGGTTTATTTCTATTTATATTAATATTGCGAATATTTAGCAATACGTTAGATTAATTATGCCAAATATAAGTTACGGATTAATGAATGTGATTGCTTTAAAAGCGGAGTTAAGATAAAGAGGTGCAAAATTATACGGTCTGAAAGAACAGCTAATTAAGAGGTTAGTTTTTTACTATAAACAAACTATTTTTTGTGTAAAATTTGCTTATTTACATTGTTGTTTACCAAGATTACAGCTGTTTTTTTTGTTTTTACAGGCTTCAAGACTATGATAGGAACAATAATTTTGTTGGAAACATAGGAGATGAAATACTAAAAACCGATTTGGCGTACATACTGTTGAGTGGCCTTCAGACAGTTCGTACAGCAGTGTAACATCGAGAAGTGTACTTATCACCTGACTTAGATATAGTGAATATTAACATTTACTTTTTAGAGGTTTACAAAGACAGTGTGCTGCAGTTCATAGAAAGGGCTATAATGATAAATGAATATTTAGTGGCTCTAGTGACAATGTACACAAAATAATTTGCTTTTCTATAGGGGACAAGTCCACTCTGAAAACACGAAAGCATTATCATATTTTATGAGCATTGCCTTTGAATCAGATGGAAAAATTGTTCAATCCATGTGTGAGTGTGCTGCTGGTATGGGACCAAAGGCAGTTTGTGAGCACATAGCCTGTGTATGTTATGCAATTTTACGATTTAAAGAGTAAACAAACAGATATGGCATGAGCCGAAAAAAAAGAAAATGAACTTGTCTCCTAAAAAAGCTGACAATCTTACATTTGAAATACAAAAATATAATGTCACCAAATCTAAACGAAATAATCATCGCAT
Source organism: Archips crataeganus (assembly GCA_947859365.1). Lineage (NCBI taxonomy): Eukaryota > Metazoa > Arthropoda > Insecta > Lepidoptera > Tortricidae > Archips > Archips crataeganus. The sequence continues at coordinate 16,279,578 of OX402065.1, read as the reverse complement.
CACGTCTTTATTACAGTTGGAATAAGGCCGTGTTGCTAACTTTTTGGGCACTTTGGGTGTCACGAACTATTTGACGCTGACTGTACAAACTAGACTAACGTATTTTAATACAGAAATGTAAATGTTTAGATACTTCAATGGGAGAATTACAGTATTTAAGACATCAGTCGTCATTGTTTTGTTTACATTTGGTTAATTACCTAAACCTTTCAAATATAGTTAATTATTATAGTAGATAATAGGGATGACTATGTATTGAAAGGATAAATAAAAAGTTTAGATGATTGATTAATTTTTACTTTTATTTAAGTACCTATAATTAACTGTCCAAAATCCTTATTTACATTATATTCTTCCTGAAATAAGTGAGCATAGAGCATACAAATATGATTCTTCCTCCAAGTGGTACTAAATTAGATGATAGATAACTTATTACTAAGAATCTTTAAAGTTTTTCCTAAATCAATGACATGCTTAACATTGATAGGTACGTTCAGATGACAATTTTTTCGATTGCCTGAGTTGGTGTGCTTCAAACTGATTACACCCTTTTTTCAGAAACTGTGGCATGTTTACTGTAACATCCATATGTGAAACAAGATCTTGAATACTAAAGCCACGATCATCGAGAATAATGTCCCCTTTGTCCCCTTTTTGAAGTAGATTTATTATGATGCCACACTTTTCGAATAACTCTCTGTTACTGACAGATCCACCATATGCATCTGAAACAAAGGTCACACATCTAGATCCAGAAATTCCTACCAATACTTTTTATTTTCATGGTTCCAGGAAAATCGACTAGGCTGGTTTTAGTTTAGGAATAGCTGAAAATTTTTAACAACTTGCTCAGTTTCAAGGTTGGGGTAAATCAAATGCCTGATGCAAGCACGGTATTTAGGAATAAGAAAAATCATTACTTACGATTTTCTGTATTTGATTCTTTAGTTTAGGTAATGCATAATCGTCAAGATTTAAATGTTTTTTTACAAATACGTGAATGTTTTGAAGGGGCATAGTTGACCCCGCGAATCGCTACTAACCACTGCTTTGAGACACTTTTATCTTTCGGAAACTTATGTTCGCCTTTCTTTTCCGAGCAAAACGGGACTGCGCAACACTGTGGCATGGCCAATACGTTTACTCTACAGTTCTATTGTATTAAATATGAAATTAATAATTAAATATTAAATGTCAATTTTTGTTTTGGCATCCGTAATAACAAACTTTGACAGCCGTAATGAGTAACGTATACTGAATCGCTAAATTTGACACTGAAGCGATTCAATTCCCACTCAAGTTAAGCGTCATGGTACGAAAACCACTAGAACTCGAAGGGAGTGAATGAAAATGTCTGTATCGCTACCGCTGAACCGCACTTGAACTGAATCGCAAAAGTAAGTAACGTCGTGGTACGAAATAGCGATGCAGTTCAGTTTAGAGCTTAAACTGAATCGTATTAAGACATCATGGTAAGGCCCCAGCTCTCACTCATACGCCATGACATCGGAATGTCAAACGCGAAGTTGAACCCTACAGAAATGCATGTAGGTAGATATCGCTCTGCAAGCCCTGACTTTTATATCAGTCGTTGGCGTAGAACCTGAGGTGCTGATGTGTGTCGTTGGCGTCGAAAAGCTTAATGTATAAATTACAGCTAAAATTTATTTATACAAAATTTTTCTTAGGTACGGTTTCTTCTGGAGCTGTTCCGGAAACCGTTTGAAGTGAACGAGGAGGCTGAGAAGCTGGGCTACTCCGGCCAGCCCCCGAGCTGGTCCTATGGGCTGAAACTGAGCTGTTCCAGTTAAGGATATAGCAACACAAACACACTGAGGTCTTGGTCAAACCTTGAGTTTATATTAGGGAATACGTCACCAACTGACGTACAGTCAAACAATTTGATTCCTAGGCCTAGGGTTTGATAGGATTCGATTTGTAGCATTCGAACATGGCGGATGTAGACAGTATCTAATTTTGGTATTTCTGTTTCTTTGGCTAGTTGAAGTTATAATTTTGATAGTGTTTTATGCGGCGATTAACCTTAATTAATAGTGATCACAAAATTCTATATTGCTCTCGTGTCTGACATGTTTTAATGCGCAAGTTGTCTCCACGTGGTTTCTGGAATTTTTCTATCAAGTTGCAGAAACTACAATCACCGTACAACGTCGCTCCCAAGAGAGCTTACTTTGACACTGGCGAAATTGTCCTACCTAAAATAGGACAGAAGCCATATTTTTAAATAAATAATAATAATAGGGTTTGATAGTACCATGTATTGGCTATGTGCGAAACGGGTGGTGGGGGTACAGAAAACGATCGCAGCGCACAACATGCCACAAATTGAAAGTAAATGGGGAGGAAATGTTGTCAGCGCTACGCGGCGCCACCGTCGTGCACGTAGCCAATACATCAATCTGCTTACCTTCTACGAGTGATTATTGTGCGAAGTATGTCATGATGACATCTCGATCTTTGCGAACATATTGTGTCAACGATAATGAATAGGAATGGAGTTTATACATAAAATAACTAGAATTGTCACTCTCCGTCTGTCAAAACTTATTTGTCTTCTCATGTCATACAGCGAAAACGTTTATAAACACTTTAAAAGTTTAGTGCATGTTGTGATCTGAAAGTTAATAATCCTTTGACCGCATTGACGTTGTAATTATGTAGTAGTTAATGCGATAAGGTTCTATAGTGGCCTAAAAGTCAAATTGGTTGACTGTACTTTAGTATAGCTAGTGCCATTCACGAAGAGGCAAGAATTTATCAAAATTAGACATTAATGACATTGCAATAAGAACCACGGCACGCGTCATCATGAATGACTCGATGTATATTCTCAAAACACGGTTCTCCCATACATTTCTTATGACAATTGCTAGTTTTCGTCATTTTTGAGACAGTCAATCGAGTATTTATTCGTTTTTAAGCAGATAAAAATCTAATTTTGCAGTTAATTGAATATTAATCTCATCTGATTCAGGGTAAGCGTTGTTTTATTAGATTTACATCTTGAAATTAGAATGAAAACATAACATTTATGAATTATTGTTTTATGGTGTCATTTATTTACTCTATTCATTATCATTAGGTACTAAATTTTAAAACCTAAAGGTGAAGCAAACATTAGCTGGTACCCCATATGTATTTATTTTATCGTGTGATAAGTTATTTGACATCATTAAAAAATAGGGTAGTTGACACCACGCGTGATTATTCGAGCGTTTTGACCGCTCCGTTAAACATCATTACCATTCGCCGATTATTACCACAACCGAAGGATGAATCGCGCGAAATTTCATCCAACTAGATTTAGCATCGGTACTGTCTTAAGTTTTCATAAAAAGTTAACCCTAAGCATCGCCCTTTTAAATAATATCTGCTCAAATGGTAAAGACAAAAAAAAACCGCCGTAAAAACGCTGAATATTTACCCACCAATCAACTGATGTGCTTTTTATGAGCTAAACGTGAATCCCCCATAGATTATGTATGGCAAAAGGTAGGGGGGTAGGGGTAAGGGATTATGTAGGGGACAACACTTATTTGCCAACTCGAACGACTATTTATTTGTTTCAGACAATCAAAATATTTTTTTGCAATTACATAACATAATTGAAAATTAATCTGGTTTCCAGGGCTAAAATAGTGTTTTTGACTAGAGTCGTGTCTAGTAGAGTTGTTATAAGGTGTCATTTATCTTATTGACATTGTTTTTATAAGCTGTCAAAACGCGTTTTCTGTGATTGTGCCGTCACTTGTTAGCCAACTCAATTGACTAACTATTTATTTGTGTCAAAATTGTTAAAATCAAATATTACTTAAAATGGATGTGGTTCCCTTAAAATGGTTTTAGTATAGCTGTGACTTCGAATTATTTATTATACCTTGACAAGCTCGTGCGCGGCGCTCGGCGGAACCCTGTCGCAGGGAGCCTCTGCTGTCCTTAACGAGATTGTTATTAATAAGTGCGGCAAATGCTGACTGCGACAAGGTTCCGCGGAGAGCCGCGCACGAGCTTGTCGGACTATAATGATGTCACTTTATTGTTATAGGTTATAGTAGTGTCAATTAAGCATAATTTTGTATGAAAAACCACTATTTATTTTATTGATTACATGTGTAATGTTGTTTTGTACTATGCATAATATATCATTTATTTTTTAAAACGTTGTTTTCTTATATCCATATCTATATACAGGATGTTCCAAACTCAACGATAACCAGATACCGGGCGAAACTATAACAGTTTTAGAAAAAAATAAAAAATACCACCCATGTCACTGTGTAAGGGCCGGTACAGGCGGAGAGCATTTTGAATTGGATCCGAGATAGGGTTGCCATATGGAAAACTGAAATGTCCTGATAAAAATTCTGACATCACCCTAAAAGTCCTGGCATTTCGTGTACAGTAAAATTACATAAACTTTACCACTGACAGATGGTGTGCCTTCATTTCATATTCAACTTTAACGACCTACAAATAAAGCCAATTTTTGAATACTGTTACCCACGTTTGCAGATTTTGTAATAACTACTTTATTTGTATGGTGTTAAATTTTGAAATGAAATGAAGGCAAGCAATCTGTTAGTGGTAAACTTTAAAAGTAAACGTATTGTAACGTAACAAAAGTAGATTGCTATTGAAGTTTTAAGCAAAAAAAAAGATCTCTCTAACTGTAATTTATCCTATCTTAAATTGTTTGCATAGAAATATTGTAGGTTTTGTTGATTACATACTACTCACATAAATGTGCATGTTAAATCATTGAATTCATTAAAACTGTGCGAACTTTGCAATTTTAATATTTATTTGTTATTTAATGAGGTTATTCCAAAAACTCTGACGCTTGCCAAGTCGCAATCCTGGCAAAAGGTTATAAGCGACATGAATTTTTTTCATGGATATATATAGACACTGCAGGGTACAGGTCCCAGTACAAAGGACTCACTGTGGATTGAGAATTTCACACACCACTGAATTTCCTCGCAGATGTGTGTTTTCCTCAGTTTGTTTGCCTTCACCGTAAAGCTCATAGTAATTTTCAACAGAATTCAAAAAAGGAGGAGGTTATATCAGTGAATTTCAGTGTTTTTTTTTAAGTATAATTTCACACAATTTTGAGAGGCCATTTTGTGTAAATAAAAAAGCAAATAAGTCAACATATTTATTATTCATATCTAAGTACAAACAACGTAGGTACTAAGTATCACAATCCCAGTGTTCTAAATTAAATAGTCTAAAAGGCTTACGTACTCAAAATATGACACTAAGTATTGTACAATTCTCTTAAACATGTAAAATATAATAAATTAAGTACGATTAAGTACTTCAAAAACAATCTCGATTCAAAATACACATCATGTCTAGGGGTCAAATACGTATGAATATGCATACGTTTTTGATCCCTGGACACTTAGCAGTGTTAATTTAATACTATAATCACTGCTCATATATGTCTAGAGATCAAAACCGTATGAGAATTCACACGTGATTGATCCCTAAATTTGCATTCCAATTAAAAGTATAACATAATTAGTGTTTAACGTTAAATTTCTTACAAAAATATCACATTCTCACAAAAAAACTGTACTAACAAAGAACATAAATATGTATCATTGCATTTCTAATATTGTCACATCACATTATTTTTATATGTAAGAAAATTAAAATGTAATTCGCATAAAATAGGATGTTTTTACTTTAAAATGTATCATTTACATTAAAAAATGAAAATAAACTGAATCGCGTATCTTTGAAACCATTTCATAATCAATCTCACGATGATTTCATTGGCAGCTGAATGGAATGTCAACATGACATTTGCAGCGACAAGGTGTCATCCTAGTAGTTACGCGATGCTGTTTCTACGACTGCACTTCCTATTTAATTTTATGAAGAAAAAATGTCCATACAATTTTTTATTTGTCTAAATTTGTGACAAGTATTGCTGTACAAAAAATTTAAAATAAATTACTTAAGATAAGAAAATATACTCACTTTGACAGAAAAAACAATGGTAAATACTCTTAAAAAAAAAGAGCAAAATCACTACGACGACGGTAGGTATTGCTTTTCAACACCTTATTACTGCAGAACCTAAACCGCAGTAAGTGCAAAAAAGCGATTAGACCATTATGTTCCTTACGCTGTGCTTGTTATAATTCAATATTCAACAAACGTAAAAACCCACTTACTGCGTTTTAGAGTCTGTCTGCAGGGCAGAATTACCTCGAGAAAATCTACGAAACAATTTGTTAAAATCCAAAACAGCCAATCGGCAGCTTTGATCAATTATAACTGTAGATCCACAGTCGCGCGCCCGAAAATGTCCGAGCCAAATGAGCGCCACTTTGATAAAAGTGGCCTTCTTTTTTCTCAGTACGTTGCGTGAAATTGTCAAGTTTAGCTGTCAAGTGTCAACCGAAATTCGACTGTAATGAAGTAAAGACTAGGTTCAAATTTCTGTGTAGGTGATGATTTTAATTGTTACGCAAACAAATAAAAAAGTTCGGACATTCTTTGAAGGGGATTTTGTTCGGCAATGTGTATCTTCAGTTTTAATTGATCAAAGATCGGCAGTGATTGAATTTGACTAATTTCAAGTTGGCCATTTACTACAGAAGTTATTTAACCAAAAGTTAGTACTGACGTAAACTGATTTTTTGCAAAAGATTAAATTCACTAGCTCACTATTTGAGTTGGAGTTCAGAGCAAGGCGTCACTGCCGCTGCGATAGTGACACGGCAGATAACGACGCTGACGCGGCGTCAATGTCGTTATGCTCGAAAGCTATTCCATGGATTTACATACTACTATGCGTTTCAACTAGGATCGGATTCGCTGATCACTTCCCGTATCAAATGTTGCCAATGTGTAAAATTGATGTAATTTTGGATCTTTTATACTTACATTGAACTTGTTTTTTTGAGCGTACATTTTGTGTAAATAACATCGGCGGCATGTTTGTTTGATAAATGTACCAGGGTTATTAATTATCTAGCAAAAACAAAAAAAAATCTATGTTATTTTATTATTATTTATAAAAAAATACAGCATCGGCTTTTATAAAGTCGGTTAAAAAGGTCCGAAATTCATTAACATTACACAGTAATACTATTTACGGATAGCGAGTGAACTCTACAGTAAATCCAATACTAATATTATTTGATACGCGCAGTTACATGAATCTGTCGATCTATCGCGGCGTCAAAGTCACAGCGTTACCGACGGCACGGACCTGACTTTAACCATATTTAACCTTTGAGGTTAAAATTAAATTTCTACTTGAACGCTTGAAATGTGTAGATCTAGTAGAAATTCGATTGAAACATTCAACTCTTAAAAATTACCTAGTTTTTGGCAAACACCAAAATATAAAAATAAAAGCATGAGCTTTTTACATATTTAAAATATAACATTCCTGTACTCGTCACATTCACCGATAATAAAGCTAGGAAATACTTCAACAAAATAAAATTTAAATTCAAGCCTTATAATTAGGTATTTTTCAGCAGATGTTTGGGTTAGTTTGACTGAACAGGGTTATTTTAAATTCTTATATGGGTCTTGTTGCCCGAAATAAATGAATTTTATTAAGGCCACCACAAACCGGGAGCGCGGGGCGTCGACGGAGCGTGCCCAGCGCGCTCTATAACACTGAATCATACGAGTACGTGACACACCGGCAGCGCGGCACACCGTATTTCATTCAGTGTTATAGACCGCGCTGGGCACACTCCGTTGGCGCCCCAAACTCAATGTTTGTTGTGGCCTTAAATGGTAGTTAACAGTACAAATGACACGAAAATTACTCGTAAATTGGAAAACTTTCATACTAATTTTAATTACCGGGCGTTAAGGTGTCCAAATTACTTTTTAAACGTACCCATCTTTTAATAAACAAAAATTTGCATTGAATTTTGTTGATTAATCAAGTTAATCGCATTACAAAGTGAATTTTTGGCATGGATTGAGCATTCTTAGCTATTCGCATACATATATTCGTATTCGTAAAAGTAGTATTCCTTGCATTACTGGTGTTGTACACTCCAAAAACTCGATTTATTTATGTTATGACATAGGTTGGTTGTTGTTTTTCAAATTTCCGCTAAGGAAATGGCAAAGGTTTAAACACCATGCAGCCAAGTCTTCATTTGACGTTGGTTGCCATCATTACTGATGCTGCACCAGCCATAGAAACGCGTACCAGCGAATAGCCACGATGACACCATCAATTAACTGATGTCCAGTATCTCATCGCATTTTAGTCATGTAATGCAAAACAGGATATACGAGTATTAGCGGGTAAACCAGATTTGCATTACACGGCTAAACTAAAATACGAAGGCTGGCAAGTTGCTCGGATGTTGACGCCACCAATCAACTGACGTACTTTTTATGAGCTGTCAAAACACAATTCTCCCATAGAGTTTGAATTGCAATAGGAACTTATGACATCACTTGTTCGCCAACTCAGTCAACTAAATGTTTGTTTTAAAGCAACAATAAATGTAGTTTTGCATTTAATCGAAAATTAATCTGGTTTTCAGGGCTAAAATAAAGCGTTATTTCAATGGAGTCGTGCCTTTGAATTATTTCTTAATGGCGTCAATGCCCCTATTAAAGAAGTTGACCGCATACTTTCTATGAGCTATCGAAACACGATTCTAGATGTTGTAGAGCAATTGCTAGTTATGACGTCACTTATTTGCCAACTTAATTCACTGACTATAATCTAATGTTGTTTACATCGTGGTTGTTTTAACCCTTAAATCGATACCGGCAATATATTTGCCGTCAAACAGAAATCAAAACCAATTCAAATTAGCAACATTTACGGCCTAAAATCGAATGTCTTGGCAGGGTTGTGAAAAGGTTTAAGGGTTAAACGCGCGACCAGCGGCGCTGGGCGTGTTCACTGTTCATTGCGCGGCCGAGACGCTCACCGCACAGCAGTTACCTGTCAGCACCCGCAATGAACAGAGAACGTTGCAATTATAACTAATCATCATCATCATTTCAGGCGAAAGACGTCGACTGCTGAACATAGGCCTCCGCCAAGGCTCGTCAAACGCGATCCCGCAAGCTTAGTCAGGTCGTCGCTCCATCTTGTTGGAGACTTACCTACACTGCGTTTTCAGGTCCGTGAACGCCACTCGAGACCCATCTTGCATCTTGCCCCATCGGCCATCAGTTCTACGAGCGATGTGCCCTGCCCACTGCCACTTGAGTCTGGCGATTCTTCGAGCTATGTCGGTGACTTTATAACTAGTATTTTTTTAGTTAAAAATAAATAAATTACATTAACTATATTCTAATTTGTGTATCACGAGATAGAGACGGTCGCTACTTCTCCTCTCTTCGCTTCTAGAACTTGGTAATACACGACCGCGTCGTGCACGGTCGGGAAAGTGTCTAGCTGGAGCCGATCCGTGGTCTCCAACGCGTTGTATCTATCTATCATTTCTAACATTGGACCTGTGGGAAAGAAAGAAACATGAAAAAATTAAACGTACAGTCCTTATACCCAACGATAACTGAGGCCCTACCACGAAGTGCATAATTCGAACTTCGTTTAGTGCCGTCCCGCTCACGCTAATATGATTTGACACGAGAGTGAGAGGGATATACGATACGAACTTCGATTTTCGAATTTCGTAGTAGCGCCTCTGGTACTGGGAGAGAAGTCAAGTAGGTAGTCAAGTTATAAAAGGTCTGGAAAGAAGAGTACAGTAAAATTACACAAAGTTTACCACTGACAGATGGTTTGCCTTCATTTCATATTCAACTTTAACGACCTACAAATAAAGCCAGTTTTAGAATACTATTACCCACGTTTGCAGATTTTGTAATAACTACTTTATTTGTATGGTATTAAAGTTGGAAATGAAATGAAGGCAAGCAATTTGTCAGTGGTAAACTAAAAGTAAATGTATTGTAACTAGATCAGTAGATCAGTACCACTACCATGAAATGATATGAAATGAAATATATATTTATTTGCGTAACATTATGTCATTGTAGGTGGTGGTCAATTTAAAATTTCAAAAAGTATCAATAATGTCAATTACAAGGGCGGATCCAGGGGGGGGGGGGCATGGGGGTCATGACCCCCCCCCCTGGGCTGGGTCCAGGACCTAGGTGGACCAGTAATTAAAATTATTAAACAATGTTTTTATATATTTTTGTCACAATATAGATTTTATGTAAGTACCTTCAATATTTAATTTATTTAATATAGTAAGTACTTTGTATTGTATATGGCAAACGCATTAATTCGGGAACACATCGAAAATTTGAATTTTACGGCGCCACCGCTACCTTTCATTCAATTACCTTATAAAAGTAGGCATACAAACATTTTCTTAGTCTAAATAAAGCTACAAATGGAATAAAGTTCATATTGCAATGTCATTATCATTAATCACAATTCTTATAAACTGTCAAAAAAAAATAATACACATAATTATTTATTGTGTTTTATAATTTAAATATTCACTAACACTATAAAAATTGTTTGAAGATGAGTTTAGTTGATGAGTTTACAATGACCGTACTCGATAGCGACTGCGTAACAGATTTGTATGGAGACTCCATAAAAATCATATATATGACGGCGCGCTGCCAAAATAATGCTAGCTAGACCTAAATTTACTAACACGATTTGATTATGTGTTTCACTTGGCACTTTGTTTTGATTGTTAAACGTCAATGATTGATGCAGTTAATTGTAGTAATAGTAAGGCGGTAGTATTGAAACGAACGTTGACAGTTATAAAATTATAGAAGGTAGTGTAAAAGAAAAGAGCGGGTAACACCGAATAGGGTAGCAGGTGGCCGCCACCAGGCCATTAAAATCCAAAAAAAAAAACAGGTGGCCGCCAACTGACAGTTGGTCATTCTTTTGACAACCTCGCTCGGTGGTGCACGCGTGCTAACCTATTGGCTCTTTAATCCGGCTATATTTCATTAATCACTTGTGATTTTAATTTAAAGTGTTTTTGAATTAAATCGGTAGTGTTCGTATGTGACGTCAGTGCTTTTATTTCTGTTCTTCAATCATCTGTACGCCCCAATGGAAGGTGCAGGTAAAGACTGTCCCGCCGAGCCTCCTGATGCTTCGATTATTTTATTTATATATATAATATAATATCATATATATCAAATCATACACAGTAGTACTGTTCCCCAAACTTGTTTGTTCCGCGTAGCAAAATTCCCAGTCGCATTTTTTCTTAAATGCTTTTTTCTCACTATGGTTATTTACTGAGGTTTATTTTCACAGTAGGTAGCGTTTTTCCCTATTTGAATTGACACAGAAACAGTGTCGACGAATCCCCGCTCACGCGGAGCTCCTTCTTTACGTGTGCTTTTGGCCCTTCGGGCCGATGCAAACGTAACATAACCTAAACCTACCTATGTTTCTGTGTCGATTAAAGTTGGGTAAAAACGCGAGTGTGAAAATAAGTTTCAGTAAAAACCATAGTGAGAAAAAGCATTGCCAGCCCGGGATTTGAACCCACGACCCTCTGTTTGAGAGGCCATTGGTCAAACAACTAGGCCACCAAGGCTTCTCGTAAAAAAAAATCATCATCACAATCATCATTGAGAGTAATGACTTACCATTGGCCCCGGCAAGTAGTACGGTGATGTTGCTGGAAACTAATTCCTTCTGCACGGCGATTAACGCTTTGATCCCGGGCACGTCTACGTATGAGAGCGCAGACGCGTCTATGATCACACAGTGTACCTGTGGAGTAACATTCATCATCATCATCATCAGGGCTCGAACTTTCAGTGCCGATGACGATAAACCACGCAGGATGATTTCAAATAGTTTTTTTTTAATAGTATTAGATTAGATAGATTCACAATGCGCCAAATTCGGCTTGGGTAAGTGTGCAAACAAAGAAGTCACTTGATTTTGTTCAACTATGAAGCAAAAAAAAGTGATCACGTTTATCTGTTATTTGTCTTCATATTCATGAAATCTTTTATAGAGTAAGCACACAGTTCGCAGAGCCAAGCATAGTTTTTTTAAACATTTTAATGGGGAGTTATTTTATGTCTTTGGGAAGTTTGTCTTCTAGCCTTATGCACATAAAGTAGGGGCTGCGAGTTGTGTGGGACTAGGTCAATTGGTGTGATTGTCCCGTGATATTTATTTATTTATTTTTATTTATTTAGAGTTCTGCTTACCCTGTTCCCAATAGTGGGATCCCACGCGTAGCTGTCGCGCTTCACCATGTTGTTGTCTTCGTCGCTCTGTACAGTCGGCTCTATCGGCTTCAGGTATCCAGTTTTACGGAATATAGTTTCGCGGAAAATGTTCTTGGTGGCGAAGTTGAGACCGCCGCAGTAGTGGAATATCTTTATGCCTGGCAGTTCTTCCGCCTGGTGAAAAAAGATATGGTAAAAATTGCAAACAGTTTTTAACAGTATAAACAAACAACATAGAGACGAATTGAGAACCTCCTCTTTTTTTGAAGTCGGTTGAAAAACTAGCCATGGTGGCCTAGTGGTTTCACCTGTGGCCTCTCAAGCAGAGGGTCGTGGGTTCAAATCCCGGGTTCGCACCTCTGAGTTTTTCGATATTTATGTGCGTAATCACATTTGAAATTTACCATGAGCTTGAAGGAAAACTACGTGAGGAAACCTGCATTCACCCGCATATAAATTCAATGGTATGTGTGAAGTTTCCGGTCCGCACTTGGCCCGCGTGGCAACTACGGCCCAACCCCTCTAATTCTGAGAGGAGGCCTGTGCAATGCAGTGGGACGTATATAGGCTGGGGTGATGATGGTGATGTTGAAAAAACTAGCCAAATTAGAGTCGAATTGGCGCATTGAAGTTTCCCTAGGTATACATTTTAAAAGCAAAGGAAAATCATCACATTCCAGCCTACATACGTCCCACTGCAGAGCACAGGCCTCCTCTCAGAATGAGAGGGGTTGGGCCGTAGTTCCCACGCGGGCCCAGTGCGGATTGGGAACTTCACACACACTATTGAATTTCTTAGAAGGTATATGCAGGTTCCTCCATGACGTTTTCCTTCACCGTAAAGCTCATGGTGAATTTCAAATGTTATTGCTTATTAACATCTAATGACTGGATCTGAAGTACTATGTCTGTTATAAAAAGTTGGGTCTTACGAGGTTAAGACTGTGGCAGGATTAAATTTAGTTTAGTGCTTGTTAACCAAAATTTTATAACCACCAAGTATGCCTGCTGTGGCCCTACGATGTAGCCACACGAAATTTTGGTTACCAAACGGTACGAAACCATAATGATAGCACGCTTTTTGAAAACTTTTTGAAGCAACACCACATCCTTAGTAGAGTATACTCTTATACAACGACAATTACGTACCTAATTGATATTGACACAGCTTGACAGTGTCAGATCCATCAAACACAACAAACCAAAAGTATTTCAACACATTCAAATAATAAAAACCATAATAAACAAATCAAGAAATGCATTGAAACAAAACAAACATTTCAAACGATTCAGGATGCGTTTACTGCCGTACAAAACTTACCCATTCTCACTACAATACGAAGTCAGTGTTTTAGATCTAATACATTGGGTGTTTTTTATATTGATATATATGATGATAATGTATTGTATACAGTTCTTTTTGTTAGCGCTCTACCATGAGAGGGAAATGGATATTATGAGCCGGGGTATGCTGCCGAATTATTACAATAATTAAAGGATTCCCAAGTCTTTTAAGTTTTTCATTGCATCAGCTAAATTCGGTATCTTATTATCTCGCCTCATTCTTATTTCGTCTCATTCTGTATTCGTCTTCGTCTTGTTCGCTATCCGTCACTATCTTTTTTGGTCAAATTCTGCAACTTGTCTATTCATCGTAAGGGAAGGGGATCCTATCGATGTTTAGAAAATTTTATTTCCGAAGGTTTAGAATCCCGAAAACTTCATTTGTCCGAAAGCATTTTTTTCTGAAACTGTAAATATATCAGGATTTATTTCAGGACCATCGTGTAGAACCCTTTAGGTTAGGTTAGGGTTGTTTTATAAAAATCCTGAAATATTTACAGTTTCAGAAAAAAATGCATTCGGATAAATGAAGTATTCGGGATTTTAAATATTCGGAAAAAAATAATTCTAAATTTTGATAGGTAACCCCGAGGGTTCCGTACAAATTTATATGTATCTATGAACATCCAGTCTTAGCAGACCCCTGCTCCTAAGCAAAATGTGCGCAGTATGGGATCATTGTAGATTGGTCACTGATATAGACAGACAGACAAAAAAATTATGCTTTTCGCAATTTTTCCTTTATGTGTGCTATAAGACCTTGCTTCGTACCAAATTTCAAGATTCTGAGTTCACGGGAAGTACCCTGTAGGTTTTGATTCCCTTGCGAGTGTCGAAAATTTGCGTTGGTTACTGATATAGACAGACAGACAAAAAATTATGCTTTTCGCAATTTTTCCTTTATCTGTGCTATAAGACCTTGCTTCGTACCAAATTTCAAGATTCTGAGTTCACGGGAAGTACCCTGTAGGTTTTGATTCCCTTGCGAGTGTCGAAAATTTGCGTTGGTTACTGATATAGACAGACAGACAAAAAATTATGCTTTTCGCAATTTTTCCTTTATCTGTGCTATAAGACCTTGCTTCGTACCAAATTTCAAGATTCTGAGTTCACGGGAAGTACCCTGTAGGTTTTGATTCCCTTGCGAGTGTCGAAAATTTGCGTTGGTTACTGATATAGACAGACAGACAAAAAATTATGCTTTTCGCAATTTTTCCTTTATCTGTGCTATAAGACCTTGCTTCGTACCAAATTTCAAGATTCTGAGTTCACGGGAAGTACCCTGTAGGTTTTGATTCCCTTGCGAGTGTCGAAAATTTGCGTTGGTTACTGATATAGACAGACAGACAAAAAATTATGCTTTTCGCAATTTTTCCTTTATCTGTGCTATAAGACCTTGCTTCGTACCAAATTTCAAGATTCTGAGTTCACGGGAAATACCCTGTAGGTTTTGATTCCCTATATGATCTACGGTCGCGGCAGATATTACGAAACGAATGTTTGTTCTCGAGTCTTGGGTGCTTAATATGTGTTTAAGTATGTATCTATAGAAAAAACTCGAAAATTGAGATTTATAGCTAAACCTTTTAACTGAGTCCTAACGCGGTACAGGGGCTGGGGGTACGACGACAAAGGCGCCGAGAGAGGTGCGGGCGGGGAGCGCGCCTCGTGTGGCTGCCGCCCGCACCTCCCCGGCCCCCTTTGTCGTCATACCCCCCAGCCTTGTACCGCGCGGGCGAGGACTCATTCAAACGGTTTAGCTATAAATACGAAATTGTACTTACCTCGTCGTCTCGTCGCCGTGTACAGTCGCGGAACGAAAAGGTTCGTCACTTTTCGACTCTGTCTACGAGTTAAGGTCGAAAAGTGACGAACCTTATCATTCCGCGACTATACATTTTATAAAAACGAGTGAACATCCCATCTATACACGCTGTGCTGAGCACAGAATGAGAGGGCTTGGGCTGTACTTCCCACACGGGCCTACGGCAGATTGGGAACTTCACACACACACCATTGAATTAACCCACCATTCTGAGAGGAGGCCTGTGCCCAGCAATAGGTCGTATATAAGCCAAGATGATGATGATGATAATGAAATACTCACAGCTCTGTATCGCTTGATGTCGAGGTACAGGTCTGTTTCTAGCACGCGTCCCAGCAGGCACGTGTAGGGCTTCTGGGAGCGCACGAAAAGCGCCCCCACACTCGCCAGGAGCCCTGCTGCCAACCTGTAATACGATCAACGTTGCAGAGGAACGCTAGTATTATCCTTCCCCCCTTGTCCCCCACTTGACCTAATAACCAAGGAGCGGAATTTTCCCCACCAGACTCGTGGACCCAGCGGGTTATAAATACCTGTCAGTTATATTGTTTTTCATCACTCAAGCACTGAAAGTAGGTTGCATTAAACTTGAAATCCGGGATGTAAAATCGATTTACATCCTTAGGGATGTAAGTAAATTTAAAAATCGAATGGTGCTCCTTTGTATTCACGAACTGGTAAACAAGGAGAGAGCGGCGCTTACAATTTGCTTATATATTTTTAACATAACGGTTTTGCTTTATTTCCTCGCATTTGTGATGAAAAGTAGAGTGTTCAACTCGAGTGTAATTGATCACTTACAACCCTTGTTTATCAATCTACTATAACATTTCCGTTTTGGCTTTATATTTAAATCGTAACAAAACATGTACGAATCTCCCTGCTCTCCTTCTACCCTTAAAAAAACTTACCCGATGTCGATGTTCACGCCCGTGGTGATGACGAATGTGATGAGCCACACCGCCGCGTCCAACTTGCTGAGGTACCAGAACCTACAACAATACCAATACGTATTTCACTGAGGTTCAAATGTTTTATTATTAAAAACTAGATGGCGCTGTATCACTGCAAAAGTGATGATAGCAGGCTGGAATGTATGATGCATAGGAAAAATTTGTCTCTAAACTCCTGACCAGTGGTGGTGTAGGGGTTTAGCACGTGGCACGGAATGCCAAGGACCTGGGTTCGATTCCCAGCATTGGTCTTTTTTCTGGGGTTTTTCTGTGCATCTGTTTCGGTTTGTATTTAGTATGAAATATATATTTTATTATTGTTAAATATTCCCATTTTCGCTAGTAGGAAAACGTCTGCATCGTGGGAACAAGCGGCAAGTTAATACTATTCTCTCTCTCTGTCTCTCTCTCTCCCCCCCCCCTCCCCACTACTTCTAAACGGTACAAGCTAGGGCGCGACGCGGCTAGCGTGCGAACCGTTAGCCGAGCGACAACCTACTGCCATATACGCCTGCCCGGGAGGCGCGCCGGCCGAACATACCTAAACTGCGGAGTGAAACCTCCCTGCCTGTACCGCGCTGGCGAGAACTCATTTAAACGGTTTAGTTATAAATATAAGCTTGTAAAAGACCAACCTTTTGAGTTCCTTGACCTGCATGAACATGCCTTTGAGGGACACGACGATGATGGAGGCTAGCACGCACCGCGGAAGGTCCTCGAAGAACGGGCCCAGAAAGAGAAGTACGCACATTATGAGTAGCGCGCTCACCACCAGCGTCAGGCACGTTTTGGCTCCCGTCTGGAAACAAACCACAGCAATCATGAAGGGCCCAATTGGGAATGTCTAAAAAAAATTACCAGTGGTTTTTATATTTTTTTTTGTATAGAAAAGTCAATTATAAGAAACTAATTTCAATATTTTGTCATTTAGTTCTCTACTTTTTTCAAAATTAATTATTGAAACTATTTTAGTTGATGACGTCAGATTATAATTGAGGGCTCCCACAATGCCAAATTTCTAAATCTATCTAAATGCGTACGATAAGGCAACCCCTTTAATTATTTTTTGCGTAGTGGTACACTATACACTGTGTCACTTTACTGGCACTGACAAAGTGCTAGATGTCAGACAGCGGGTCCAAATCAAAATCCGTAGTATAATCCACGCGTAAATTGTGAAGAATTCTAATCACACAGAATAAAGTACGACTTGAACCGGTCACGCAATTTACACCAATGTCAAATGAAGGTCATTGCTTATTTGTTATATAATAAATTCATTACATAATATTAAAATTAAATAACTACAGAAAACGAGTTAAAAAGCATTTATCTCGAAATGGTTTTCGATTTACTATACATTGCAACAAATTAGACATCCCCAATTGCATAACAAAGTACAACTTATATTACAAGCGGAACTCCCTTTCTAGTTAATATAACTGAAGCTAGAGTTCCGCTTGTAACAGTTATAATTTATGAAAGGCTTGTAATATTAAACAAGTTAGCTATGAAGTATCTTTTTTTTGTACTTGTTTTTAAGTTGCACAGTAGCGCCATCTCTTGTCCAGGTGAGCGGTTAGTTCCGAAGGAGTGTTAAAATCTCTCGATGAGGGTGTAACATAGATGTGCGCTTGTCACTGCATAAGGTGATGATTTAGCAGATTGAAATGTATGATGTATAGGAAAGATTCGTGTCTAATCTCTAGACCAGTGGTGGTGTAGGGGTATGGCACGCGGCACGGAATGCTGAGGACCTGGGTTCGATTCCCAGCATTGGTCTTTTTTCTGGGGTTTTTTCTGTGCATCTATATTTCAGTTTGTATTTAGTACGAAATACTTGTAATATTAGTTGTACTTTGTTATGCAACCGGCCCCTGGTCTATATACGTCCCACTTAGCGATGTGCCGCCGAGTACGGCTTGACTCGAGTCAGACTCGATTCCTGCTTACGACTCGCCTACTCGAGTACAAAAATAGTACGCCAGACGATTCGGTACTCGAGTCAGGGAGAATCGGTTTCGTACTCGCTGACGCTCGATTCTATTATGCGAGTACAACTGACTCGAGTCTAGTATTCGAGTCAGATTGACTCGCTTGAATTCAATCTCTATTTACTTAAACAATGAACTAATACTATGCTGTTTGAATATACTCCTTTTCGATTTTTCCTTTTTTTGTTATAAAATTGGTAACGGACTTGATTTCTGCACTCAAATTTCTTGACTCGAGTAAACATTCGAATAGATACCAAACATAGACTCGAGTAGGTCTTCACTGGACTCGAATCGCGGAATCGAGTCAGGATTCGAATAACATATTAACTGACTCGAGTCGCGGAATCGAATCAGGATTCGAATACCACATAAAATGACTCGAGTCGACTCGGCACATCACTAGTCCCACTGGCCACAGGCTTAATCTCTGATATTCATCATCCCAGTCTATATACGTCCCACTGCAGGGCACAGGCCTCCTCTCAGAGTGAGAGGGCTTGGGCTGTAGTTTCCACGCGGGCCGTGCGGACAAACAAACAAATACACTTTCACATTTATAGTATTAAGTATGGAAGTATGGATAAGTACCTGATATTGTATATACGAACGGGAGAGACTCGCGCAGATTGGTGCGCACGAGAAAAACGAACCCATCACATTGCTGGCGCCCTGGAATAACAGACAAACATTAGTACATTGTTGTAGAGGCTGGAAAGTAAGCAATAGATGGACGAGTTTGTTTGAGGGCCGACGCGTAGCGGAGGCCCTCGAAAGTACGAGTCCATCTATTGCACTTTTGGCCGAGACTAAACATTGTGCTTTTCACGACTAATGCGAGGAAATCATTATCATCATCATCATCATCATAATCATCCATCCATCCATCCCGTCCATCCCGTCCATCCCGTCCATCCTGTCCATCCCGTCCATCCCGTCCATCCGACCATCCGTCTATCCGTCCATCTATCCCGTCTATCCCGTCCATCCATCCATCCCGTCCATCCCGTCCATCCCGTCCATCCGTCCATCCGTCCCGTCCATCCCGTCCATCCCGTCCATCCTGTCCATCCGTCCATTCTGTCCATCCCGTCCATCCCGTCCATCCCGTCCATTCCGTCCATCCATCCCGTCCATCCGTCCATTCCGTCCATCCCGTCCATCCGTCCATCCGTCCATCCCGTCGATCCCGTCCATCCTGTCCATCCCGTCCAACCCGTCCATCCCGTCCATCCCGTCCATCCCGTCCAACCCGTCTATCCCGTCCAACCCGTCCATCCCGTCCATTCCGTCCATCCGTCCATCCGTCCATCCATCCCGTCCATCCCGTCCATCCCGTCCAACCCGTCTATCCCGTCCAACCCGTCCATCCCGTCCATTCCGTCCATCCGTCCATCCGTCCATCCATCCCGTCTATCCGTCCATTCCGTCCATCCCGTCCATCCGTCCATCCTGACCATCCCGTCCATCTGTCCATCCGTCCATTCTGTCCATCCCGTCCATCCCGTCCATCCGTCCATCCAGTCCGTCTGTCCGTCCGTCCGTCCGTCCGTCCGTCCATCCATTCATCCATCCATCCATCCATCGCATGCAGCAGACGATTACTGTTGATTGGTCCAATAATGTCGTTTCAGCACGCCAGGAATGAAATTCAGAAATTATCTTTCAAAAAGTCGTATCGTATAAATGAAATACATATACTGATACGTCCTGTTTTCGATTAGTGTAACTTTGTTGTCGTGTTTGTGCGCCATAAATGAGTCAGCTGTTAAATGTACATATATAGGCAGTTTTGAGTACTGGATTTAGGTTATCTATGGCCACATTTTCGAGCAGTGTCGTGAAAACATATATTTCACACGAAATACAAACTGAAACATGGATGCACAGAAAAACTCGGGAAAAGAGACCAGCGCCGGGAACCGAACCCAGGTCCTCAGCATTCCGTGCTGCGTGCTAAACCCCTACGCCCAGTCGAACTTTTGCCCTATAGTTGAAATTTTGCACAGAAGTTGTGTTTATAAAGTAGACAGTACTTTGCATAGTTTTCATCATTACCCCAGCCTATACATATATAGACATATCCCACTGGAGGGCGCAGGCCTCCTCTCAGAATGAGAGGGTTTGAGCCCCGGTTCCCGCGCGAACTCCGTGCGGATTTAGAGACACAGACACAGTTTTACTTTAGAGCGTGTCGGACACGCACAAGGTAGGGTTCCGTAGCCATTACGAAAAAAAAAACAAGTAATATTTTTCTAAGGATTTCGTATATGTGTACGGAATCATCCAAGTTTAGGTATGTTTTATACCTTAGGCTACTATTTACTCTTAAACTACAAATAATTTCCAAGCAATCTTAGCCGCTATAATTTTCCTAGTAAATTTGATATATTTACTACCATTCTGAATTTTTTCTAATTTTTCCACCTAACAGTTTAGATTTTAGAGGGGGGGACGCTCGATTTTAATGAAAATTTTCACTTTAAAGTTGAATATTTCGCAAACAGATCGCTGAATAGAAAAATCATGTTAGCAACCCCGCAATGGTTTTAAAAGACCTATCCAACGATACCCCACAATATAGGATTAGTCGAGAAAAAAAAAACACCCCCCTTTACGTTTATGGGAGGTACCCTAAAAAAAATTATTTTTTTATTTTTTATTTTACCACTTTTTTGGCGTGACTGATATGTATATTCATGCCAAATTACAGCTTTCTAGTACTAACGATCTCTGAGCTTAGCCGCGGACAGACAGACGGACAGACATGGCGAAACTATAAGGGTTCCTAGTTGACTACGGAACCCTAAAAAGTTAAACTCACCAAAGCGAGTAGCTCTTGATTGGCGTCGACCTCATATTTCTCCTTTGACGCGAATATCAGTGCCATGGACATTGATATGGTGTACGTCACCATGGTTATTGTGAAGGCGTCCAGAGCCACCGTCGGCAGTAACTCTATGGGAGGCACCGTGGGCACCGGGAAACTGTAACAAAGTTGTTAAATTTATCCGCCCCATTCGCCTGAGCACTTCCACTTATTGCCTATTGTCCGACAAGCTCGTGCGCGACCCTCCGCGGAACCCTGTCGCGGTCAGCGTTTGCCGCACTTATTAAGAACAATCTTGTTAAGGACAGCAGAGGCTCCCTGCGACAGGGTTCCGCCGAGCGCCGCGCACGGGCTTGTCAAGGTATAAGCTGAAAACTTTTATTACTGGACAGAAATTTGCCGCTCAAAGCAAAATGACCACGATTCAGATGACCTAAAAAGCACATGTCCAATTATGTAAATTGTCCATTGCGTGAAGATGACTTAATCGTAAAATACCCAATTAGCATAACGTCTATGAAGGGACACGGCCAGATAGCATCACGCCCTTAAATTCAAATTCAAATTCAAAAATATAGGTGTTAGTAAAATATAGTCAATATTTTCGATTTTTTTTTCGATATAGCCCACCGCATTAGCACGCTGAAGTGGCAATGGGCAGGCCATATAACCCGAAGAACCGATAACCGTCGGGGTAGACGAGTTCTTGAGTGGAGACCACGGATCGGCAAACGTAGCGTGGGACGTCCTCAGACTCGGTGGAGCGATGATCTTCGCAAGGCGGCTGGCAAGAGCTGGATGAGAGTGGCTGAGGATCGTGCTCAGTGGCGTGCCATGGGAGAGATGATGATGATGATGATTTGGTTGATGAGTCAATATTTAGAATAGTGTTAATAAAATAAAATAACATTAAATTAAATTAAATTAAATTAAATTAAATTAAATTAAATTAAATTAAATTAAATTAAATTAAATTAAATTAAACATAATAATGGGCGTGTATGAGACCTCATCCAGCGCCGCAACATTGGGGAATCCCACCTGCCAACTAACACGTCCAGGATGGTGTTAAAGCTGAACGCCACAATCGCAGAACAGCCAAAAAATAGAATGTCGCGTATTTCACGATATAAAGAGTTTGAATTGAATTAGATCTAAATTGATAATACTAGGGGCGTTCAATAAAAAGTGAGAATGAGTATGTTATAAACAACTTTTACCAAATGTCATTTTATTTTTCGACATAGTCACCTTTTAGCATAATACACTTAGTATATCTTTTTTCTAAACTTAAAATTCCATTTTTAAAAAAGGTCTCATCTTGAGTACTTAAAAAATCTTGTACTGCAGCGACTACCGCGTCGTCGTCTTCAAATTTCTGGCCTCTCAGGTATTGTTTCAATCTCGGAAATAGGTAGAAATCACTGGGAGCGAGATCTGGTGAATACGGAGGATGCTTAAGGATATCGAACCCAGCATCACGAATTGCAGCCATTGCAACGGCGGACTTGTGTGCCGGGGCATTGTCCTGGTAGAACAGCACAACTTTCGAGAGTTTACCTCGCCGTTTTTCGCGGATCTCATTGCGCAATGTTGCTATTTGTTTGGCGTATAATGTGCCCCTAATAGTGGCTCCATGCTCGAGATACTCAATCATTAATACCCCTTTACCATCCCAAAAAACAGAGCCCATGACCTTACTGGCAGATGGGCTCATCTTGAATTTCTTCGGAGTTGGAGATGATGGCCTTTTCCATGTCATAGACTGCAGTTTCGTTTCTGGGTCGTAATGATGGAGCCATGTTTCGTCCATTGTTATAAATCGCGCCAAAAAAAGTTCCCGGTCTTGCTGCATCAGGTTCAAAGCTTCTTGACAAATCTCTAGTCTAGTTTGTTTTTGCGTGTCAGTAAGCACTCTTGGTACCCAACGCGCAGATACCTTTTTCATACCCAAGCGTTCATGTAAAATATTATGCACGCTCCCCGTTGAAATCTTTACATTTTCAGCAATAAAACGAACCGTGACACGACGATCCGCCAAAACTGAGTTTTCGACTTTTTTCACAATTACTTCAGTTACTGCTGTAGTAGGGCGTCCGGAGCGGGGGTCGTCCATTGTCGATGTTCTTCCACGTCTAAATTTGGCGCACCAACGTGCGACTGTCGAATATGGAGGAGCATTAGACCCTAAAGTGTCCCGCAAATCCAAATTGACTTGGTCCGTAGAAAAACTTTTCAAACACAAGTAGGTATTTGATAACGGCGCGCAGTTCAATTTTCTCCATTTTCGCTAACGTACTCAATAGCATTGCAAAGAAATTACCGTATATTTTTTTAAACAAAAGACAGTCAGTTTTTTTTTCATAGCAATCAGCTAGATAGATTAGCTTTACCGGCCAGTATTTAATTTCGTAATATTAAAAGAGTTTGCATCTCATTCTCACTTTATATTGAACGCCCCTCGTATAACCGGCCACTTGAAACCCGAACACACTTTTTGATTATTCTGCTACTCCAGCTAACTGCTTTCAATAAGATTTGACGACTTGCTTTTTCGGGTGATAGCGTTTTTGACAATATGTAGTTTGGAAGTTATGCTACGCGGACTAATTGCTAATTTGATGTTCTGCGTTATGGATGTTATGCTAATGAGACAAAGGCTAATAGGACGTCTGACATTTAGTTTCTTGGTCAATTTTCGTTACTGGACATTTTGCTACATAGACGATACGGTACTGAGCGAAATTTGCCATCATAAATGACGAAGTCATAGCCGCTGTCGAGGAGTATTTTGCAGGGCTCGAGAGAAGTCATTTTATGGAGGGCATTACAGCTTTAGACCGAAGACCGTTCAATTAGGCGTAGGATGCTGGATCCATTGCACACCTCTAATAATTAGCGTTTTTTACTTTTCTTGTGTATTTTAATTAATATTGTATGATCTATTGTATTTTTATTTGTAGTGTACGTCCCTGGACATGAATAATGCTGTCGCATGCCTGTTATTGGTGCATGAACGGGAGCAAAAAATTGTAATTTTTTTTTGATTTGTAATGTTTTGTTTATGTACTGTTGGCATGTCTAAATAAATAAATAAATTAATAAATAAGACGGACAAATGTCGAAAAATAAAATCACGAAAAATTTAGCATTTTCTTATTAGGCTATTGGAAATGCTATGTAATAAATAAATAAATCGTGGGACGTTTGACATCAAATGACCTAGTCCCAAACTAACCAAAGTTAGTACCACAACGGACATACATACTTATGTATATAAAAAAAACATCACCATCCCAGCCTTATATACGTCCCACTGCAGGGCACAGTCCTCCTCTGAGAATGGGAGTGCTTGATTCGCAGTCCCACACGGAGCCAATTGGGAACTTCACACACACCATTGAAATTCTTCGCAAATGGGCAAATGTCCTCACGACGTTTACAATCACCGTAAAGCTCATATGCACAAATGTAATTTCGCACATCGAGAAGCTTAAGAGGTGCGAGCGGGGGTTCGAACCCACGACCCGCTGCTCGAGGCCAACTTACCCAGTGGGTATTTCGCCGATGAGAGACATCCCGTATTTGTCGTGCAGCCCCACGCATTTGGAGACCATTGTTCCTACCACTATGACGAGCAGTTCTATCGGAACCGGCACGCGGCAACGTTTTGCCACCCAAGGCTGAAAAATAAAATTTTGAAAATCATCAGTAACGCATTCACTGCCGCAAACGCATATATGCGCTTAGGCAACTTTCGCCTAGTGCCGCTGTCAGAGTTTGGCAGTCATTCGAACGCACGTGTCCGTTTGTGACATCTGAAAGGGTTAGTATCATTTCGTCTAAAACGCAACTACATAGTCCTAGAGGTATAGTATAAATCTTCCCAGATTAATTTTTCGCTTCGAGCCATTACATTAAATTTGAACCTTAATACTACCTATGACGATACCGTTTGTTTTGAAAGACAAGGGCTCGAAGCGAAAAATTCACCTGGGAAGATTTGAACTATAACCGTGGTCTAAAACACAGTTGGCCTTATAAATGGTCATGGCTAGATGCTACTTAGACCAGTAGCGACGTAGACTCGACAGGTAGCTCCTTAGACCAGTTGCAGTTTAGACGAGACCCGTTTTAGACTAGCGGCGTTTTAGACCAGTTACCTCTATAAAATAACTAAATATAATAAATATCACGGGACAATTCACACCAATTGACCCAGTCCCAAAGTAAGCTAGGTAAAGCTTGTGTTATGGGTATTAGGCAATGGATAAACATACTTATATAGATAGATACATACTTAAATACATATTAAACACCCAAGACCCGAGAACAAATATTCGTATTTTTCCTACAAATATCTGCCCCGACACGGGAATCGAACCCGGGACCTCAAGCTTCATAGTCAGGGTCTCTAACCACTAGGCCATCTGGTCATCTAAAATATTTTTTTTATAATTTTTTTAATAAATTTTTGAAAATCATCAGTAACGCATTCACTGCCGCAAACGCATATATGCGTTTAGGCAACTTTTGCCTAGTGCCGCTGTCAAAGTTTGGCAGTCATTCGAACGCACGTGTGCGTTTGTGACATCTGAAAGGGTTAGTTTCATTTCGTCTAAAACGCAACTAGTCCTAGAGGTAACCGGTCTAAAACGCTGCTAGTCTAAAACGCATCTCGTCTAAACTACAATTGGTCTAAGTAGCTACCAGTCTACCTATACCTCGCTACCGGTCTACCAGTTAGTGGTCTAAAACACGGCTGGCCTTATAAATGGTTTTGGCTAGATGCTACCTAGACCAGTAGCGACGTAGACTCGACAGGTAGCTCCAGGGGGGGCACACTTACATATATCACACTTTTCATGCGACTAAAGCGACCTTTGGTGTTAGGTGTTTGGACGAAGAACTAAATTAGCGGCCATCTTGGTTGACTTGTCAAACTTATCAGTTGTCATTCATCGGCCATGGCCATGGCGTACCAAATTGTACGGTCAAGGACTTTAATTGATAGGCCACTTGCCAATGTTCGTATTTTAGCCGTATAGTGCAAATCGGGTTTAGCCGCTTATACTTCGTATATGCTGATTTGAATTAGACGGCTAAAATACGAATAGTGGCAATTAGCCTATCAATTAAAATTACGCATATCTATAGCTGTACATCACTACCAACATATACATATAGATAGGTATACATCTATAGATATGTCACATT
Organism: Archips crataeganus; assembly: GCA_947859365.1. Lineage (NCBI taxonomy): Eukaryota > Metazoa > Arthropoda > Insecta > Lepidoptera > Tortricidae > Archips > Archips crataeganus. Next base: position 16,253,181 of record OX402065.1, on the reverse strand, counting down.
AGTTCTTGAGTAGCCAGCCGTAGGGCAGCAGCACCTTCCATACATGCATATTTGACCATAGAGTTGCCACTCTTGTTCATATAATATTACAACACTCTTTGGGTAGCATTAAATTATGGGAATTGAATTAATTTTATACAAACCTGACCTAAAATTCTGTATTAAATACCTATGTTTTTTTTATTTAGCGGACCGTTTTTTTCTTCTATTGCATAACTATCGATATTGATAAAAAATTGGTTCTACCACTAGCTGAATGCGACAGTCTTACATTTTGCAGTAAACCTTATATTAGGATTAAAATACTCGTGTGACCTTATTATGAAACGAACGAAGTGAGTGAGTGAAGTGAAACCTTTGCTCCTTCTTGGTTTTGATCCTTCTCATAACGCACTAGTCACATAAATTACTATAATCTGAAACATTGAGTTGATTTTGCCATCACTCATCAATCACCATTACCTTAAGCAGTTCGTTGTTGAGAGATATCACGAGACAGCAGATGACCGAAATGGTGAACGCCGCCCAGTTCGTCATAGGCAACGCCTTCGCCACTTCTATTGTGCCCTGAGAATAAATAATGCACACATTGTATACACCGTGAAATTTTAGTGGTTGTTTTCCCAAAACGAGGTGATTTAGTTTCGATTGTACAATCGATTTATAATTACTATTTTGACTAGAATCAAAAATCCAATTGTGAAAAACGAAAGTCGAAAATGACCGCAAACCAATAGTAACGCTTCGTTGGTACAAGTAGCGTACGATCGTACGATAGGTTAGGTACCAACGAAGCGTTACTATTGGTTTGCGGTCATTTTCGACTTTCGTTTTTCAGGATTGGATTTTTGACTCTAGTCAAAATAGTAATTATAAATCGATAGTACAATCGATACTAAATCACCTCGTTTCGGGAAAACAACCACTAAAATTTCACGGTGTATTTACCTTAAACTAAAATATGTATTATCTGTAAGGCGTTTGTATGACCTAAATAGCCGACTAAACATCAAAATGCTTATAAAAACTAAAACAACGCTTAAAACAAAAAAATCTATGTTTATAAAAGAAGGCAAACGATCCAAAGTGCGCTACTTGCTTGCGTTTTAAAAATACCGGCCAAGTGCGAGCCGGACTCGCGCACGAAGGGTTCTGTACCTACCATTATCTATAAAAACGGTAAGAAAAATCACGTTTTTTGTATGGGAGCCCCCCTCAAATATTTGTTTTATTTTAATTTAATTATTTGTTTTTAAAGTGAATATATAACTAAATATTCTGTGAATATTTCAAGCGTCTACCTGTTGCCGTTATCAATATCGAGCAAAAACGAGCAAAAAAAATCACGTTTTCTGTATGGGAGCCCCCCTAAATATTTATCTTATTCTGGTTTTTAGTGTCTTTTTTAGTATTTGTTGTTATAGCGGCAACCAAAATACATTTTAATGTCACTTTATTTGCGTTTCGTCAATTGTTACTCTAGTACAAATTGTAAAGAGATTACAGTTCACGAGCCGCAATATAATGTTGTTGTGGTTTAGAATTCTAAATTAAATGGAGTATAGTCAGCAAATTTCGCGTCGGCTTTGACCCGGTTAAAAATTGCACTGACAGTGTGGTTTATTCGACCTTAATACCTACTTAATATGTATGACGAATGATGTATACGTGCTTATTTAGATTATAAAAATCAATTGATTTAGCTATACTATTATACAATACAATACAAATATTCTTTATTGATCACCAAAAACAGTACAGTGACATTACAAAAATAAAAATAAAAAAATTCAGGTAGACAATAGGCGGTCTTATCGCTAAAAAGCGATCTCTTCCAGACAACCAATTACTCAGAAATTAATAAATATCAACAGACGGATGTAGGTGGCAGAAATAACAGACAAGAGAAACGCAGTATTACTTAATAGACAACAAACAATAAAAACAATACAAATATAATATAAATTATATAAATAAACAAATACATTCCATATAATACTTATACACTACATATACTTAATACAAAATATCAATGGAAAAAAATGTCAGAAGGCCGCATGTGAGAAAAGGATTTAAAAAGGAAATTAAAGAAACAATATAAACAAAAAAGAAAAAGAATAAAGAAGGGTCAAAGAGCGAGGATTACGTTAGTGACAAATAGTGAGCCTTTAGAAGGTTTTTAAAAATGGGAAGGGATTTTGCTTGCCTTAACGACAAAGGAAGAGAATTCCAAAGTCGAATGGCGGTCATAGTAAAGGAGTTATGATAGAGTTTGGAGGAAGAAGGAGGAACAGTAAGAAGAAAATTTTGTGCAGAGCGAATAGAGGACATAAACATAAAACGCTCTTGAAGATATTGAGGAGTTGCAGGATTGAAGAGTATGCTGTACAGAAGAGAAAGAATGCGAGTATTACGGCGAAAACGGATGGGGAGCCACTTGAGATGGGCGCGATAGTAGGAAACGTGGTCATATTTCCGCAAACCAAATATGAACTGAATACAGACATTTTGGATACGCTCAAGCTTATTCAATTGCTCCTCTGTAAGATCTAAATAGGAAACATCGGCGTAATCTAAAATAGGAAGAAGGAGAGAATTAGCCAACGCAATCTTGGTAGCGAGCGGGAGAAAGTTGCGAAGCCGCCTCAGAGACCCCACAGCAGCAAACATCTTCCTGCTAACCTCATTAACTTGGGGCGCCCACGCCAATGACTGGTCCATGAAAACACCCAAGTTTTTTACTTTAACCGAGAAAGGTATCAGGATACCATTAAAAAATATAGGCGGCAGATTAATAAAATTTACTCTGGAAATAAAATGTGAACTGCCGACTATAATAACCTGAGTTTTTGCTGGGTTAACGCTAAGACCATAGCGACCACTCCAGTTGGCTATTTTGGCCAAATCGAGATTCACGGCAGCAATGTGTTATGTAATTACTTCAAATAATTTGTTATTTTTTTATTGTTTCTGGATTTCACTTTATTTTATATCTGCATATTTTTATAAAATATTTGCACTGTTAAGCTTAGCTGATTATTTTTTATTTCAATTATTTATGCTAGCTTGTTTAGCCTGCGACACAGAGTTCTCAGTAACCCTAGTGCAGGCACGTGTTAGATATACTAAGTAATAGAAACTGTTATAACATTATTAGATATGTAAGGTGATAAAATATATTGTTAAAATAAGTAAGTAAATGAGATATAATTATGGAATTGATAATTTAGGTAATGCTTGGCTCTAAAGACAAGCGAAATAATAGTTTTTAATGATAACGAATAACAACAACACAAGATTCTCGACATATATAAATATTATTCAGTTACCAACATAATTCAAGTATTCATTAATTTATAGCTATACACGTTGATATATAAGCTATACGATAATTATTAATAGTACCTGGGCGACCGAGCTCCGCTCGGGCTGAAACTTAGTACCAAGCGTTTTCCCAGAGATAAGACCAAGCTAGATCAATTTTCATCCCCGAAAACCCCCACATACCAAATTTCATCGAAATCGTTGGAGCCGTTTCCAAGATCCTGATTATATATATATATATACAAGAATTGCTCGTTTAAAGGTATTAGATATGTCGAGAATCATGTGTTGTTGTTATTCGTTATCATTAAAAACTATTATTTCGCTTGTCTTTAGAGCCAACACGCGTGTTACATAGACTTTTGTAAAACATTGTATTTCATTTCATCTTGTACTGCGAATTACTGAATAAATTATCTTTTCTTATCTTATTATAATACATAGGTACCCTTTCCAGAAGATATCATCAGTTACAGAAGACCTTGCTACACTCTTTACTCACCAGTATGACCTTGTGGTTGCCTTGTATCTTGGGCACTTTGACCCCAAACAAGTCTTTCAGTTGCGAGGCCAGCACGAAGAACGCAGCCCCGGTCGTGAACCCCGACACCAGAGGCTCCGATAGCAAAGTGGAGACTGCCCCAAGCCGGAGCACCCACATACACGTCTGAAATGAAAGATTCAAGTCAGAATCTTAAAGGTAACGCCACGAGAGTTGAGGTCACGCACACAACAACATGTCGTGTAATGGCAGCGGGATTTTGACATTTATTCGTACCGGTAGCAAGTTCAACAGACTCAACAGTGAATTATAAGATTGAGTAATAGTACATTACTGCAGCGGCCGCGAAATAGGGGATTGCCGGCCGAGTAGTAATAGATGGCCGAGTGTTAACGAGGCCATCTAGAGATACGAGGCCGGCAATCCCTGTTCGTGGCCAAGGCTTGTATAGTGCTTTCCTCAAATAAATCCAAGGAAATGATACGAATGTTCAACTTATATATTCATATTTAATTCAAATTGTTTTTTTTTTGATTCCCGCCAAAATATTTTTTTTTCCAGCAATTTATTTGTAAGCTGTTCCAGTTAATGTTTTTAACGCAAAATCTTGAGATGATTTATATTTATTAAAAAAATACGACCTTATTAATTGGTTATTTTAATAAATTGTTAACAATAAACGCCAATCCTTATTTATTTTATTAAATCTAGCCAAGTAAGATATTAAAAAGTAAATTCACAAACTAAATTTTTCTTAATTGGCAGTATGTCATTGATAGTCAATAAAAGAAAATACGACCCACTAAAACAAAAGACAATCTCTTTGCTGGCCTTGGCCAGCAATGTTTGTATGAAATTCCATTATTGTCGTCTATTTTGAAATTAGAACGAATCTTCCTCAACTGCTATACAATGGCATACTTCGTGTTCTATTGTCACGACTATAAGGACCACATTTCCTTGGATGTTTGAGAAAAAAAATTTTCAACCTTTTTTTTAAGTAATATTTAGGAAAATACGTCTAGTTCAAACAAAATCTATATAAATAAAAATTAATCATCGAAATGTTTGTACGCGCATAACTTCCGATTGCCAGCACCAAATTGGATAATTCTTTTTTTGTTGCGTTTGTTACTGTCAGGAGAAGGTTTTTATGAAAGAATTTTTAAAAAAACGAGGGCGAAGCCGCGGGTGTCAGCTAGTAGAAAATAAAATATTTTCAACTATTTTCATAGTCATATATCCATATGGATCGACGTCTTTTTCGCTCTTATTGCGTTGACATAAAGGTTTTTCCGATCGGCCGAAGCCCATTCCGTGTCGATAGGTATGGGGAGACCCTTACTTACCTGAAATATGCCGACGGCGAGGCACACTATGCTAAGTACTTGTTGCGGCGTGTATTCGATCGCCCCGTCCCCCGTGTCTGAAAATAAAAACCACATAATATTAAGTCATATCTATATCAAATCGAAGACCTGGTGGCTGAGCCCAATATTATCGGCGAAACAAAATCTGCCCGACTGCGCTGGCTGGGCCACGTTGAGGGAATGGAGGGGGATCGTGCCGCTAAGAGAGCATATTTGGGGCGCCCGATCGGTAAGCGGCCGGTTGGACGTCCCAGATATCGCTGGAGCGAGGTAGTCACAAAGGACCTGAACGCCCTAAGGCCGATATTATACTATCATAGAAACATTATCATAGACATAGGACTCATATTAATTTGATAAACCTATGACAGTGTAATAACAACCTATGAGTCATATAGTCTATGATCATAGAAGTTTGATCCTATTTGACAGCAAGCATACAATTATGATCACATGCGGTCTACCTCAAAGATGGCGTCGTCAAAAAGTAAGAATTAATAAATCTGTACCAGGAAAATGAGTGTTTATATAATAATCTCAATCCTGAGTACAAAAACCGCGACAAACGATTGTCAAAAATGACAAACATTGCAAACTTAATCAGTAATTCGACATGGCTCCTTATTTTCTTTTTTTTCCTCGTCCCAATTAATTGCAATAAAAAAATTGCACTCATAACATAACAACGGTAAACGCGGCTAAATCGGTATCCATCGTGTTTACCTATGACACTTATATGACCTTAGGTGTAATATTCAAACATAGACCACTATCATATAAAAAAATGATCCTAGACTTTGACAGATATGAACTCATATTCTATGATGATTATATGATAGTCTAATATCGGCCTAAGAAGAACCGACTGGCGTGAAGTAGTGCAGGACCGTGCTGAGTGGCGTCTTCTGGTGTCGGAGGCCAAGATCCTCTTTGGGTCCTTGAGCCAGCGTAGTAAGTAAGTAAGTATATCAATCTTTCTAATATATAAAAATCTTCTGTCACAGTGTTTGTTATCGAACTCCTCCGAAACAGCTTGACCGATTTTTATGAATTTTTTTGTCTACGTATATATTTGGTACGGCTGAGAATAGGTCATAGGTAGCTTATTTTTTAACGGACTTAAAAAAAGGTGGAGGTTATCAATTAGATTGTATGTTTTTTTTGTACCCCTATTCTTCGCAGACGGAGTCGCGGGCAACAGCTAGTACCTACTTAAGTAAATAAAAATTAATCGCCAAATGTATTGCCAAGCGCTAAACCATTGCACCAAATAGGATAATCCATTTTTTGCTGTGTCCGTATTAGGGATATTGACGCCATTAAAAAATAATTCGAAGACACGACTCCAGTAAAAAAAAGCTTTATTTTAGCCCTGAAAACCAGATTAATTTTCGATTAACTGCAAAATAAGATTTTTTGTTGCTTTAAAACAAATAAATAGTTAGTTGATTGAGTTGGCGAACAAGTGACGTCATAAGTTGCTATTGCCATTCAAACTATGGGGGAATTGTGTTTTGACATCTCATAAAAAGAACGTCAGTTGATTGGTGGTGTCAACATCCCTATTGTCTAGACAGTTAAATGAAACACATGAAGAAGCTTTATCACAAATTTGAATTATGCGCAGACGACGTCGCGAACAAAATCTGATATCAAATGAACGTGTAAACAACCTCGTATCGATAGTCTGTTGAACTAACTAACGCTCACCTGAAAATGCAGTTACATTCGTGGCGTTTGTTAAATTTTCTAGCTCTGGCATTTTTGCGTACGTAGATACAACCTGAAAAAAAGATGCAAAGGATGTGAACATCTTATAACATAGGCAGGTATAAGTCAAAGTCAAGATTTCTTTATTCAATTTAGGCCATAACAAGAATCTAGGTCTTTTTTCTGGGGTTTTTTCTGTGCATCTATATTTCAGTTTGTATTTAGTACGAAATATATGATTTCACGGGATGACCGTAAAAGTAATAAAAAAATGAAGTTGAAAAAACTCATGAATGTTAAATAAAATAATCTACCGCAATTTCGAATAAACGCTGGTGAGAAGAAACTCAACAAAGTAAGTACATTTTCTTCAAAATAGATCTACGATTTTATTTGATAACTTAGATCATCAATCATTCTTACGATGGATTTGTACTTTGTAAAGTACGAGAGGATTTACAAGGTTAAGTTAAGAGTTCGAACTGTCAGTCATTTTCTTGAAATTACACAAAAAACCCTTCCGGCGAGTTTCAACGGACCAGTTAACTTTTAATTTAACCCAGAGTTTTCTAATGCTAACCCAGAGCTAAATAGTGCAAGAGTGTATGGAACTCTCAACCCCCCCTTTTTTTACGGTGTTTAAAATGCGCCTTATGCATTCGTCTCTGTTCGGGGAAACAGAGGGTATGTGGGGCTCTCCCACAAGGGGTCTACCCACTAAAAACCGCATGGATTTCCTGTCATTGTGAACGCCACGGGAGCATAAGAGACACCGCGACGCCCACTGGCCGGCCTCTCACTGGCTCCTCTGTCGACACCGTGCAATGCGGGCTCGGCTTTCAAGGAACTCTCACCCCTAACCCGACCTGGGTTATTACCTATTTTTTTTTTAACCCTGGACCGTACGGTAAAGTTCATTGAAACCATTTTTTTGTAAAAACTATATTTTTCCCATACCTTGCCCGACATGAGGCAGGCGACAGCGAAGGTCCCCAAAGAGATGTGGGGGGAGGTTCCGAACAGCACGTAGATTAATACCGGGAAGAAAGCCATGTATAAGCCCACCACTGGGGCCACTTCCGCTAGGAGAGCGTACGCCATACCTAGAAGAAAACATGATAGAATACAGGTTATTCTTATTAATTCTGTGGTTGCATGGGTCTAATACAGAAAGTACGAGAAGATTCTGAATGGTATGCAGGTATGAAACAACCGACTTACAATGAGCGTACAAAATGGCCGAATGACAGTCGCGAGCGTTTGTTTCGGTGTTCGAAACAAATACACATCACTTTACCTTGCGGTATGTGCATGACGGCAGTAGTGGCGCCCGCCATGAGGTCCCCGACGGCATACTCCTTGATCTTGTACTTCGGCAGCCAGCGCAGGATGGGCAGGATGCCTCGCACGCACTCGTCCACGCCGCAGTCGCGTATGAACTTCTTGCAGTGGTATTTCCCTGGAAACGAAGAAATCGATAAGATTAAAGCACCAAACGCACTGAAAGCGATAGCGGGGCGAACTAGTTCATACAAGTTAGAATATTACAACCGTCACCGCCACGCCTCCGCTGTCTGTGCGTTTGGAGCTTTAAGGCCACCACAAAGCAGGAGTGCGGGGCGCCGACGGAGCGTGCCCTGCGCGCTCTATAACACTGCATCAAATATACGGTGACACACACCGGCAGCGCGGCACACCGTCGGCGCCCCGCGCTCCCTGTTTATTGTGGGCCTTTCAGGTCGAATAATATAATATTCTTCTATACAGTGTCTATTAACGAATTCATATCTATTGTAACACGACCCCGCAAAAAGTATGCGCAAAGAATATTTTGTTGGTGTCTGATACGGTGTCTGTAAATATATGAATAGACCTTTAAGGCCCTACCGAGCTTCTTGCGCTAATCGATTTTAGGTATTCTATGCACTCACGTATGTGTGCGTGAGAGCGGCTAGAATCAAAGCTGTCCAAGCGACACAAGTTCTCAGTCCGATGGCCGAAAGAGAACTAACGCAACTAACTAAGATAGGTATTTAGGTATTTTCATCGTATTATTAAAACAAAGACATATATTTTAAAAATGTAGCAACAACTAGGCCCTAGAAAACATCTTGTTTTATTAAAATTCAAAAAGTCATGACCTGCCGTGCAGTATATATTTACGTCGTAATAAGAATTTATTTTATTTTTTAGAGATGACTTTGGATTGTTTTTTCTATCGAGCAAACTACAAGTAATCGTGTTTCAAAAACACTGGTCACTAGAGTGAATCCTCAAATAACTTACACATAAATTTCAGAACTAAACCTTTAAAGGGATTAAATGAATGCAATAAATGCGCCAAAAGCTCTACTCGGTAGGGCCTTCACACACGATGATGAGCCCAGCAGGCTTATTGTCTAACGCTTCTGACGCTTGCCTTCTTCACTAAGTATTTCTTTCTGTCAAACGGTATAAGATGATGGCAGAAAGAGACGGTGAAAGCGAAGGCAAGCGTCAGAAGCGTTAGACAATACGGCCTCAGGTGGGAACGGAATTGTTACAATACGTTTACTTTTAGTTTATCACTGACAGATTGCTTGCCTTCATTTCATTTCCAACTTTAACAACATACAAATAAAGTGGTTATTACAAAATCTGCAAACGTGGGTAACAGTATTCTAAAATTGGCTTTATTTGTAGGTCGTTAAAGTTGAATATGAAATGAAGGCAAACCATCTGTCAGTGTTAAACTTTATGTAATTTTACTGTACAGCGCCACGTTGCTTCCGTGGTACTCACATGGTCGCACGGGCTCGTGGTAGTCGGCGTCTTGGTTCAGCGCGTCCTGCTGGTACACCCGCCGGATGATGTTGAACTGCTGGCTCGATCGGACTCGGGCCCTGGAAATAAAATATATATTGTATATACACCACTTAATAAAACCAAGGATGATATAGACTGGATTGGCAGTCGCCATAGTACGGATCGGCCGCGGTTTTTGTAGTTCGATTATTATATCTAGATGGCGCTGAAATATAGCCAGAGGCTTTGAAGGCAAAACAATAAGACTACAGATGTTTCATATTACTACAAATGTATTATTATATTTATTATGCAATATTTTTGAAAAATAATACATTTGTAGTAATATGAAACGTCTGTAGTCTTATTGTTTTGCCTTCAAAGCCTCTGGCTATATTTCAGCGCCATCTACATTTAATAATCGAACTACATGTACTTGTTTTTCTGTATTGTATTATTTGTGGTGTACAATAAAGAGTCATTGTATTGTATTGTACAAAAACCGCGGCCGATCCGTACTATGGCGACTGCCAATCCAGTCTATATCATCCTTGATAAAACATAGTAATATGAAATGTTTACAATCAAACAATCATGAAATAAAATTTATCAAACACCTACAATACTAAAAACTTTTCAAAGGAAATCCCGGGGTTATAAGTTATATCCATATTAAGCTTACGCACTTTCTCGCGAAATTGCACTACCTCCTCCGATCACTGGGTATATTATACAGGATGGAAAAAACGAACGCCACATGCAGGGCAACCTTTCCTTTATTTTCAAAAACAATAAATACGGCATTTTTTTATGAGAGGGAGGCAAACGAGAAAGCGGGTCATCTGATGGAAAATGATTACCGCCGCCCATAAATATCAACAACTCAAAGAGAGTCACTGATCATTCATGGATTTTCGAAACATCGCTTGTCTTAGTCGGTCAAATGCGACAAAAAAATCCAGCCGTCGTTCGGTACACCCTTAAACCTCCAAACGCACAGACAGCGGAGGCGTGGCGGGCGGTGGCGGTGACGGTTGTAATATTCTAACTTGTATAAAACGAGTTCGCGGTTTAGTACCGCACAACCATTAATACAAGTTAGAATATTACAACCGTCACCGCCACCGAACCGCCACGCTTCCGCTGTCTGTGTGTTTGGAGCTTCAAGACGGAGTTGTGAAGAACGAATGTTTTTTATAACTCACCTAGATGCTCTTTCGCGAATTAAGTAGTGCATAACTTTAGCAAACAATACGGGCACCGCAATACGGCTAAGTTAGTGCAATTACACGTAAATTGTGTAACCTAAATAACGGGACATTAATTTGCCCGCTTTTGCCCGCGACTTTGTCTGCGTAGAATTCAAATTCGTGGTAAAGCTTCTTCATATCGACCGCTTTAGCCTAGTTGGTAGTGACCCTGCCTACGAAGCAGGAGGTCCTGGGTTCGAATCCCGGTAAGGGCATTTATTTGTTCCTGAGTTATGGATGTTTTCTATGTATTTAAGTATTTATGTATCTATAAATCTATATAAGTATGTTTATCGTCGTCTAGTACCCATAGTACAAGCTTTGCTTAGTTTGGGACTAGGTCGATTTGTGTATTTATTATTTCGTAGTAACCCCCCTGACGCTTGCCTTCGCTTTTACCATCTCTTTCCGTCACCATTTTATACCGTTTGACAGTAAGAAATAGTGATTGCGAAGGGAAGCGTCAGAAGCGTTAGACAATAAGCCCCGGTCGACATCCCCGTTTATGGCATGGCAACCTTACTAATTGAAATAGAAAACTTGCCAATTGTCCGGCTCATGATCCTGCAATAGCGGTTCCGTCTCACCATTATGGTTCAAGTCACTTTCGTAGAAAATAAACGTTTTTCTCATACGCATAGTAAATCACAAACAATCAAATGACGAGACACCAAAATAAAAACAACAAAAAAACTTCTGATAACAAAAGACTGATACCACCGATATAAAAAAAACTTTAGGTACACAACACAAGCGTCACAACAGTTCTTTTTTCAAAACAATTTTGACAAGTTTTATTTTTAATTTGCAATGTCAGCGGCGCGAGAGGTGGAGATGCCGGGATTTTTTTAATGTCCGAAACCCGCTTAAAACCGAAGGTCTTTTATTGTCCAGCGATAGCGGGCAAAATGTTAAGTTTTCTTCGACTACTTAATCGGAAAGTCAGTGTGTAACTGGGCCAGATTTTGTCTGTCTTGTGATAGTGTAACGTTACGGACGGACGCCCAACAATTGGCTCACTGTTTAGTTTCACAAAATACAAAGGTCAATTACGTTGTTGGTTAGATAGTGTTAAATGCACAAATAAATTCCACTAATTGCGTAGAGAAGATAAAAAAATAATGATGGTTAGAGAGCACGTGAGTGTTTTTTGTTTCAGGGGTTATTTTTAGTAAGTATTGTTTTTTTAAGCGATTCCATTACAAATCACACATTTTTTTCTTCACTAAACCTTTGGACATTTCTGGCTGTCACTTTTCCACCAAACTGTTGTAGAAAAAAATAAGGTTTAAGTACCTATTTTTTAAAATTATTGGTGGCACATTTTATTATCACAAATAAATATGGAAATAAACTAAATCACACGATCGCGCATTAGGATCTGTGTAGACTACGGGCATGTGACTAAAAAACCGGTTAATTTTTAGAGGGGCAAGAATTAAGCAAATGTTACAAAATGAAAGAATGTGAGCAGCTCGTCCCGCGAATTCTGCCGATGAGTGCTATTTTTCCTTTTTTATTTTATTTTCTCGGACAATTAGAAAAAACCGTGGTGGCCTAAATAGTGGTTTGACCACTCTCAAGCAAAGGGTCGTGGGATCAAGCCCAAGCTCGCTCGCTTTTGGAAGTAATTTAAAAAAACCGGCCAAGTGCGAGTCGGACTCGCGCACGAATTATCTATAAAAATCACGTTTGTTGTATGGGAGCCCCCTTTTTTTTCCTTTATTAAGGTTCACCAACAATAGTTTACAACAATACATTGCATTTATTTTTACAGGATGAACTTATATGGAACATTTTAACTATTACTTAAAGGTAAACTCAGCATGCAAAACTTACAGGGGTTACTTGTGCAGGGGATAAAGTAGAAATAGTCGTAGGAATTAACTAATACAATATTAAATGATAAATAAATAAATAAATAAAATAAATAAATATCACGGGACAATTCACACCAATTGACCTAGTCCCACAGTAAGCTAAGCAAAGCTTGTATTAAGGGTACTAGGCAACGGATAAACATACTTATATAGATAGATACATACTTAAAATACATATCAAACACCCAAGACTTCAACAAACAAACATTCGTATTTTTCATACAAATATCTGCCCCGACACGGGAATCGAACCCGGGACCTCAAGCTTCATAGTCAGGTTCTCTAACCACTAGGCCATCTGGTCGTCTAAAATATAATTAAATATAAAATATAAATAAATCTAAAGACATTATTAATAAAAATTAAATACTTTTTTATTTTAATTTAATGATTTATTTTTAAAGTCAAAATATAATTAAATATTCTGTGAATATTTCAAGCGTCTACCTATTTCCGTTATCAATATCGAGCAGAAACGAGCAAAAAAATCACGATTGTTGTATGGGAGCCCCCTTAAACATTTATTTTATTCCATTTTTTAGTATTTTTTGTTATAGCGGCAACCGAATTGGGCCCGCGGGGGAACTAAGGCCCAAGCCCTCTCATTCTGAGAGGAGGTCTGTGCCCTGTAGTGAGGCATAATATAGGCTGGGATGATGATGAAATTTGAGTAGGTTCTGGACCCCTGGACGTGTTATCGAGAAATGCTCCATTTACACAGTCATGTGATGTTTGCTGCTCTACAATATTTATTAATTAATTAATAAATACTCATTTCATTTCATTACTATACTCTATTATGTTGCTCGGTTAGCGACCTTTGGGATTTGATAATTTAAAAGTAAACTGATATCGCAATAAAATTATTAATTACATCCCAATTCTAACTAATATTATAAATGCGAAAGTAACTCTGTCTGTCTGTCTCGCTTTCACGCTAAAACTACTGAACCGATTTAAATGAAATTTGGTACACAGATAGTCTAGAGCCTGAGAAAGGACATAGGCTATATATCATGACGCTAACACCAATAGGAGCGGAGCGGAGCGGAAGAATGTTTAAAAATCGGGTGTTTTTGAAGTAAAACTTCTATAGGCACGCTTGACTTGGGAGTACGGTGCACGGTGTTGAATGTGAACGCGGGTGTGCGGGGGGTTGCGGGGGCGGGTAATTTTTTTATATCAAGGAACGACGGAGTCGCGGGCAAAAGCTAGTAATATAAGTAAACAAGTATATATAGAACCGGGAAGAATTTCCTTGAAGAAGCTGGCAGCCACTTTTGGCACTCTCTGATAAGTTTCGGATAGCATATTATATATGTGACAGATATCTGATATTTTGTTCGAATAAATCCTCAGTCAACGTCATAAATAAGCGATCAATTTTGTACCTTATCGCTTTCAGTCGTTACATAAATATTTAATTTCGTATGGCTTTTCAAACATGACGTTAAAGTGACAAGGTACAAAAGTGATCACTTAATTTCATTTGCACGTCATGATACAACGAGGTCGATTTTTTCTACCATATTTTTGGTTGACTGTACTTCACTTCAATACTTTCCAACGGGACATTTTTACATATGCTAAGCTAAGATGGCTCTGATTAAAGAATCGTGAAGTCTTATTACTTCTTTATTATAAACTCCAAAAGAAAATCAATTCTCCACTCGAAGTTCATAAAAGTTATTACCAAGTGCGAATTTAAGTTTCAAAAAGGCACAGCTAATATGATAGAAGACAGACAGACAGACAGACAGTGGAGGCTTAGTATTAATAATAGGTGTTGAGCATCCTTTTCATTAAATGAAACCTTGAAAGACCATGACTTTAAAAACTTCCCGCCATTACTCCAATCTGACATTAGAATGTCACAACTCACTCGAGCTGTCAGAATTAATGAAACTGATTCCAATAGTAGCGCATCTAGAGACGTTTTACAATATCTACGCTCATATTTTTTTTTTTGGAGATTATGGCTTGGTCTACGCTCATAACGTTGTGATACCATTTAGTGAAGTACTCGTACCTATGTAGGTACGTAAAATTATCGATGAAAGGAGTGCGCTTTATTGTGACCAATGCCAGTGATGCTTAATGGTAGTTGAGAGGTAAACAGGGAACTGACGTATTTTTATGTCATTGTCTGGGTAGTATTTTACTACAAGGTCGTGAAAGAATGGAAGCGCTCGCTTATAGAAGTCTCGTTTATTGTTTCGTTTTTGAATCCTATCTTTCGGAAAAACTGGCAACTTCATAAATAGAAGGCAATTAGTGCGGGCTAGATGCGTGAAATTAATTATGAAAACTAGATAATTATTCGAAGCTCTTCAAATAAATCTGGAAAGAATACAATAATTTAAACGAAAGGATAAGATAGTGATTTCAGGATAGGTTAGTTTCACAACAAAGTTATCTTTAACTCTTGATATCAATCAATTTCTTAATCTAAAATATTCTTTTAATTGATACCTTAGGGCTTAAGGGCATACTATGCCTCGCTTATGGAACAATTAAAGATGGCGCTAGCTGAAAAACGTTCAGGAATGGCACAGAAAAGATAATGTTTCAAAATAACAATGCTCCGTTCATTCAAGTCGCTTTGTTGAACAAAAATTTAAGTAGGTAAGTAATGCGATTTGAACTGTTTGCGCACCCAGCTTATTCTCCAGATTTAGCTTCTTCAGACTATCGCCTGTTCTAAAAGTCATCATCATCATCCCAGCCTATATATGTCCCACTGCAGGGCACAGGCCTCCTCTTAGAATGAGAGGGGTTGGGCCGTAGTTCCCAAGCGGGCCCAGTGCGGATTGGGAACTTCACACACACTATTGAATTTCTTCGCAGGTGTATGCAGAACCACCTACACCTGCACACACACACCTGTTCTGAAAGTAATTTCCGAAACCTTTTATTCTAATGAGGGTGTCATACAAGAAGTAAACGCATATTTCGAGTGCCTTGAAGAAATAATTTTCCGCGAATGCATCGAAAAGTTGCAGAAACGTTGTAGCAAGTGCGTGCGTGCTTCGAGGACATTATACAAAATAATATATAAAATACTTTTTGACGTGACAACGTCTAATAAATCGATGAACGCCGGCTGCACGCACGAAAAAGGATGACGCAATGTAACGTACATGTACGTACATGTCCCGTACAGAGCAGTGAAGGCCAGGATTTACAAGAGAGCAGCGCGCGCCAGGATGTACAATCTTAGTACTAGCGCTCGGGTAATTATTAGTGGGGGGCCGAGGGGGGCAGAGGGCGTGCGGGGGAGGGGGTGCGAAGGTATTAAAGGGGGATGAAAATTTCATTGATTTTGCCGTAGGATGCACCGTTTTCAAGATATTTGTCAAAACACCAGTTCTCGTCCGATCACCGAGGTTAAGCAACGTCGGGCGCGGTCAGTACTTGGATGGGTGACCGCCTGGTTTCATTTTTGTTTTTTGAATGTTTTGTTATGACGTTGTCTTGTCACGTTAAACTATCGTCCGTAAACCGACTTTACAGACAACCGGTTTTTTTTTCTGACTACTACAATGACGTCATTGGGAAAAAAGACAAAAGCGATCAGCTTACTCACGCGTGGTGAGTTATCTGACCGATAGTGTATCTATCAGTCTGTACTTGCTACTTGAATTGTTATCAGCCGTTACACGTATCAGCTGTCTCGAGTTTGTGTTTGACGTCGAACGCATTTCTGATTGACATCAAATATTTCAATTGTAGCTATGCAAATTGTCCTTTATTATTATTAAATTAAAGTACCTATTAATGTATTTTAGAAAATTTGCCCAAAAATACCGAAAAGTCATACTTGTTTGATTCCCAAATACTTTTCTTAAGTGGCTAGAAAAAAATATTGAATCTATCTATTTATAGAAATAAAAATGAATCGCCAAATGTGTTGCTAAGCGCTAAACTCGGGAACCACTGCACCAAATTGGATAATTATTTTTTTGTTGTATTCGTAATTGTCAAGACAAGGTTTTTACCAAAAAAACTTCAGAGAGGGCAAAGTGGCGGGAATCAGCTAGTTATACACCGTGAAATTTTAGTGGTTGTTTTCCCGAAACGAGGTGATTTAGTATCGATTGTACAATCGATTTATAATTACTATTTTGACTAGAGTCAAAAATCCAATTGTGAAAAACGAAAGTCGAAAATGGTCGCAAACCAATAGTAACGCTTCGTTGGTACCTTACCTATCGTACGATCGTACGCTACTTGTACCAACCAAGCGTTACTATTGGTTTGCGGTCATTTTCGACTTTCGTTTTTCACAATTGGATTTTTGACTCTAGTCAAAATAGTAATTATAAATCGATTGTACAATCGATACAAAATCACCTCGTTTCGGGAAAACAACCACTAAAATTTCACGGTGTATATTTGATGTCACAGCATATAATTAATATCACTCACGACGTTTCATTCGACCACACTGGCTGTGGTTACGAGTAGTAGTAGTGAGCTACTCATGGCCATGGCCGCTGCAATGTGGTCTAAACGTCTATGTCATTTTAGCAATGTCGATAGTCCAATTAAATTCCGTCTGGAATCAATCGCGAAAATTTAAAACAATATGTTATCTATCACTACGTGCGTCTAAGAGTGAAGGCCATTCATTTTATTGAATACATACTATATAAATGCGAAAGTAACTCAGTCTGTTAGCGTTTCACGCTTGAACCGCTGTAACTTTAAATAAAATTTAGCATGGAGATACTATGAGACCCTGGAAAGGACATTGGATAGTTTTGATCCAGAAAATTGCGTAAACTGAAAAAGCGATGAAATTCTTCGCAGACTAAGTCGCGGGCAAATGCTGATATTATGATAAAATACGAAGACATAAGTGGTTGACGTTTTTGGAAGCCTAACTTACTGTGTGTGGTGTGACAGCGATGTGAACGTTGCATATATTTAATATAATGAATAATGTAATAGAAAAGCCGTGGTTTCGACCAATGGCCTCTCAGGACCCGACTCTTTGGACCGTGGGTTCAAAGTATCACACTTCTAAGTTTCTGATAAGATGATGAGATTGAAATTTATCACGAGCATTAAGTGAAGGAAAACATCGTGACGAATCATACATACACCTGCGAAGAAGTTACTAATCTGTGTGAGAAGTTACTAATCTGCAATTCTGCAGTCAGCCTGCGTGGGAACTACAGTCCAAGCCTTCTCATTTTGAGAAGAGGTGATATGAATGATCAGTTTGGTCACAAATTAATGATGGCATGATATAAACTCACCATCCATTTTTCCCTCCTGTATTTTCCCGGCTTGGCTTGAGCTTCTCTCTCTCATCATCACTGTTAGCATGACTACCGCCGTTCCTCATCTTGGCACTATTTATTTAAGAATCACAAAGTCTCTTCTTATATGAGCGCATTTGAGTCACCGTTGCCTTTGCATTCAGTTTGCTGAGCACATATTTAGTTCTGTGACAATTTGCGAATAGTTTTGCGATGAGTTATGCTTTAAATTTGATTAAAGATAGTAAAATCCAGCAAAATATTATAATAAGACTTCACAACCAGGTTTTGTAAATGAATAAACGACTACACTAGCGAGGATAATACAAAGTAAACATATTTTGTTGGAAGGAAATTATGATTTTCTGATTTAAATTCAATGTTACAGATAGGTAACGTCCAAGGCAACGGCAATGTAATTGCCATTATCGCTTTACATTGAGATTTAATCGATCTAATTAAAAACTGTCTCTATTCCTGATATGGTAACATGTTAAATGTGATTTAGGAACAATAGAAGAATTTTGATTTGGGCAGAAAGTAAAACTTTAGATAAGTTGTTGGATCATGCATTGCCTATAGAAGTCGACATAAAAGAAAATAAAATAATAATTTTAGCTGACGAAGCCTGTTGCGCATTCCAATCTGTTGTTATGACGAAGCTTGTTGCGGATAACAATATGTTTGCTTGACGAAGCCTGCGCTGCGGATCTGATTTTCTTGTATCTTTGTTTTGTGAAATAAATTATGATTTTTTCTAAAAAAAAAGAGAAAAGAAAATTGGTGGCTGACAGGCAATGATTTAATCCTGAAACTTTAAAGTTTAAATTGTATTTAATAGGCGTTAGAGCGAGCCAGAAAATCTTGTTACCCACTTGAATGGTTCTTGATTAAATTTTAATATACATATGTCCTTCTCAGATTGCCTTGAAATTTCTATTTTCATGCTTGACACTTAATCTTGTTGCTCGCTTGAAAGTAAGTAATGTCATAGCGACATCGATATAGCGAGTCGCGATGCCTTGTACAAACCGCGTGAGAATCATTGCTGTACAAAAATCTTACATATACGCAGAATAAGTATTTGTATGGGTTTTGATGGGGATTCCCAACTTGCAAAACAGCATCAGTTAACACCCATGTAAATAAAAAAATCAATTGGCAAAATTTGGTAGATCGTGTTTGAGTTTACCGTGTGGTTTATTTGCATGTCTTTAAAGCTGTTGGTCACAGGGTCGATCTCATCTGAGGTCAATTGCAACCTTTGGAATCATGTGTAATCAACTGTCTCCTTTTTTATGGAATTGACACGTAGATTATCCTTGTTCAGGTCGACACTCATCATTATCATATATTTTTTAGAGAATTGATGCTGTCAATATTGTTTTGCATAGTTTGAATTACTTTGAATGCTTACTGGATTAGGGCTAAGCACGTATTTAATTTGATATGCATTAATTATCTTAATAAGCCTACACAGTTGCATATCTTAACGAGTTTAGCCTTTTACGGCAATGATTTCACAATTTGACAGGACGTTAATTCCTTAATTCCTTAGGTACTAAAAACCAATAACTAAAACTCAACATGTAATTTTTGGACCGACTTAATTTTATTCAACGAAACTTATTACAATACTAATTGAAAAGTATCTTTAATCAAATAAAAAAAAAACACCTTGCGATCTCACTTTTTAAGGAAACTAAATAACATCAAAGGAAATAAATATTTCTCAATGCCAAAATCACTAACAAAAAAGCACCTTACACGCTCTTTAAAACAATCCCATTCACTTCAAGTCCATTAAAAATTAACAAAAGCGCGCGAAAATTTACAAGATGGCCGACCCGGCGTAGTGACGAGCCACGTCTTGTCTTATCGAGCGGTTAACATTAACTGCAGGTATCGACTGGCGTTAGCGCAATCTACAGATCAAATCAACTCTGTATCGATAGTATAGTGTATACAGGAAAGTTTGAAGGATAAGGAAAATCTACATTTGTGATCAAGTGGAGATATGTGATTGATATTAAATTATCTGCAAGCACGTGTGGCGGTGTAAAGGTTTCGGCATAATTCTTAAGTATGCTGAACCTTTGTGGTTTAATACTGAATGAAGTATGTAATTATAATTAACTAAGTACTTATGTAATTTTCATCTTATATAGTTTGCAGGCCAAGAGGGAGATGGTGAAATATTTGAATACATTTCGTTTGAACTGGAGGGAACATGCGTTTAACAAATAATACTGAAAAACGCGGAGTTAGGCGTCTGCTCAGCAATGGGACACTATAAGTCATAAAACTGCAAAGATGTAAACGAGGTCGCGAGTTTTTGATATATGTACAAGGTAGGTATATTATAAGTGTCAAGTGACAGAGATGAGTTATGCTGTAATAAAACTAATGAAGCAATGAGTAATAATGGAAACCAATAATATCTCGAAGGTCAAGGCGTAAGCCATCACTTTCATTCTTTGTTCTTTGTCAGAAAATATACAGCAATATAGTCCAGTGTACGTTAAAAATGTAGCCGGTTGTATTAAGCAATGAATACAACCTTTTCGTAAATAATTATTAACATTTTTTGATTTGATCATAACATAGTTATACAATTATCTTTTTCTCAAACATGCTATGAAATATTGACGTTATGTTCCTTAAAATACGCCACGAACTGTCACGTTGCAGGTGCGGCTAGACGAGAGGTCAATAATGGAATTTCATACAGCATTGCTGGCCAAGGCCAGCAAAGTGATCGTCTATTGTTTTATGTGACGCAGCACCATGACGTTTAATAGGTCGACGTGGTCGACGTGGATGGATGGATGGACGGACGGATGGACGGACGGACGGACGGACGGACGGAGGGATGGATGGATGTTGATGGATGGATGGATGGATGGATGTTGATGGATGTTGATGGATGTTGATGGATGTTGATGGATGTTGGTTGATGGTTGTTGATGGATGTTGATGGATGTTGATGGATGTTGGTTGATGGATGTTGATGTATGTTGATGGATGTTGATGGATGTTGTTGGATGTTGATGGATGTTGATGGATGTTGATGGTTGTTGATGGATGTTGATGGATGGATGGATGGATGGATGTTGATGGATGTTCTTGTTCATGGATGTTGACGGATGTTGATGGATGTTGATGGATGTTGATGGATGTTGATGATGTTGTTGGTGATGGTGATGTTGATGGTGATGGTGATGGTGATGATGATGGCGGTGATGATGGTGGTGATGATGATGATGCATGTTTGAGAAAAACTCTATACAAGCCTTGGCCACGAACAGGGATTGCCGGCCTCGTATCTCTAGATGGCCTCGTTAACACTCGGCCATCTATGACTACTCGGCCGGCAATCCCCTATTTCGCGGCCGCTGCAGTAATGTACTATTAAATGGTAGGTAGCTAGTTAAGAGCGGACAAGCAAGAGTGACCTAAACAGTTTAATTTTTTTGACCTTATTTAAAACCCATATGTAGTTAGGAAACTAAGAGAGGCAAAACAAAAATAATGTATAATATAAATTCTTCTACAAACGCTTTCCTTTAGTTCTCCAACTAAAGCGTAAGCTAATATTTACAATGAAGGAACCATATTAGTTTTATCCCCACTTCTACGAGAATTTATTAAGTCAGATAACAAATATCAAGGCTTAGTTATGACAGAAAAATGCCGTATCATATTTATGATAGCATCTAATGTCTGTCAGATTAAGAAGATTAAATGACGAGCTGCCAGTCATTCATGATAATCACGATACTTAAAAATTCCGATTCTTCTGAAGTAGGGAAAGTTAGTTGCTGGTAAGTACCTAACAAAGTTCCCTAACCTAAGATGGAAAATTGGGAAAAATGTTGCAAGAGTAGAGACTGCGAATGGGCTGCAGGGGTGAAGGACGATAGTGAGATGAACTGATGATTTGATACGAGTGGCTGTGGAAGATTGGACAAAGAAAACAGGAGGCCGTACAAAATGGCAGAGGCCGTTACTCAGAATTGAAAGTTGAAGAAGAAACCGGAGTACAAAGTTTTTTTTATATGAGAGGGAGGCAATCGAGCAAGCGGGTCATCTACACAATGGTATAGTTACATAATGGAATTTGATTTTGTTACGTAGGCACAATATCGCATCACGTTGTTTAGCCTTTTCAGACTTTTAATAATAGTATGTCATATGGAAGTAGCCTGATGAGAGTCTAAGGCGGTCTTACGTGGACCTGGGTTGGCTACTTAACTCCGAGTTAAATGCTAACCCAGGGTTAAAATGTATGGAATTGACATTCTTAATCCACGGTTTCCGATTTAATTTTCTAACCCTGCAAGTGGCCCTAATGTGACATCGTTGTTGATTCTATAGATAATAATGACAGAGAAAATGTCACCCATTTAAGAGACACGCAACCAATTAGCATTGGCAGCCCGGGGAACAGCTTGGTGCTTTTAAATAATGCCTAATGAGAGACGTTTGTATTTAACTGCCAGAAAAGTACAGGCTGCATTTAGATGGAGCAAATACCATGGCTCATTTTAAGGGGATTTCATATTTTTCAGCTACAATGAAACCGCATTAGATTTTTACCAACATCATTTACCTTACAACTATCTGCCTGTCCATCACAGACATAGGGCTATATATTTTTGTAAGTGTAACAGGCAGCCATCTACGATTTTCATCTATGATTTTCATAGAACACATATTGCAATAATCTTTATCAAAGAAAATTATAAAATAAAAATCAAACAGAAAAAAAAACATTAACCCCCTGTTTCACCACCCATTGATTAATTTTAATTGACGGATAAATGTGATGCCGTCTCTGTTTGTTTTGTTCCAATAGACGGAGACGGCATCATATTTATCCGTCAGTTAAAATTAATCAATGGGTGGTGAAACAGCCCCTAAATCTGAATTATTACATGCAGGGAAAGCTTTTATCTATATAATTTAGCTGTTGCCCGCGACTACGTCTGCGAAGAATTCGTTTATCACTATCCCGCGGGAACTATGCAATTTTCCTGGATAAAAGCTATCCTATGTCCTTTTTTGGGACTCAAACTATCTTTAGACTAAATTTCATCTAAATCGGTTTAGCGGTTTAAGCGTGAAGTGGTATCAGACAGGCAGAAATGCAGAGACACGATTTCGCATATAATATTGGTATGGTAGTATGGATCAAGATCTAATTCAACGAGCTTATCATTAATGTCATAAGTTAACTTTTATCAAGTTTACATAATGTTTGGCACGAGGTCATTGTCAATGACAAGTGTATTTCCATAACAGTACTTTTAAAACGCAATGTTAGCACAGCAGTGACTCCTTATTGTACTAAGGACTGGTTTTTTAATGTTCAGTTAACAATATCTGTCGGATAAATGTAAGCTCCGTCCTTTTTTCCCAAGACTTGTCTTAACTAACGGATACTTTTATCTGGGGATTGAAAAATCAGCCCTAATTGAAATAACGAAGTCTACATTAAATTAGCTTTTTTGTTTTAAATTAATTTTGAAATTGAAAAAGTCTAAAAAAACATTGATTTGTCACATACAAAAGTTAATATTGTAGACCTAATGAGACTAAGTAGGGTAAAAAAAACTCTACAGTAAACTTTAGCACTAAATACGACGGTAAGTAATCTATTCCTCAATTAACAGCAGCATTACGTAGGTCCTTCATATTCTAAATAAGGCATTTATTTGGTGACAACCATGTTTCCGCAAATCGCATTAAGGTGCTAAATATTGTATGCAAATATTTGCACAAACAATAAAATTCTACACAATACACATTGCATTATTCTAGAAGTGCGAGTGATATCATGCAGTTGTGTTACATTGCGGGGTCGCTAGTCGATCGATTTGGAAGTGATCGACAACACAATGATAAGTCATGAATGAACTCATGACTTTGATGACCAAACTTTTTGGTAGGTGAATTAATTACGCAGGCGAAATGTTTCACGACAAACGAATGACTACGCTAACGATACAAAGGTTCTCCAATTTTTGCCCGAATTTGATATGCCATGTATTGTTTCCATAATTTTCATCTATACATACATATAATAAATCTGTAACAAGTCGGTGTCTGTACATTGAAGATATTTGAGAAAAACTGACACTAGGGCTATTTATTAGCGCAATAGAACCCGAAACAATGATTTTTAGAAATATTGTCTGTTTGTCTGTTTGTCTGTGCGTTTGTGCGCGCTAATCTCAGAAACGGCTTAACCTAGACGGATGCGGTTTTCACTGATATGTTGTTATTTTCTTGGATTAACATTTAGTGTTTGTTTCATTTCAATCGGTTCACAAATAAGAAAGATACGTCTATTTTAAGAATTTATCGAACAGTTTTTAGAAGAAATAATAAGCTGAAGAGTTTGTTTGTTGTTTGAACTACTGCTCCGATTTGAAAAATTCTTTCAGTGTTAGATAGCCTATTTATCGAGGAAGGCTATAGGCTATATATCATCACGCTAACACCAATAGGAGCGGAGCGGAGCGGAAGAATGTTTCTAAATCAGGGGTTTTTGAAGGAAAACTTCTATAGGCACGCTTGACTTGGGAGTACGGTGGTGAATGTGAACGCGGGTTTGCGGGGGGGAGGGGGGGGGGGCGGGTAATTTTTTTATATCGAGGAACTAAGGAGAGCCATAATTGGGGATGTCTATTTTTTTGCAATGTATAGAAAATCGAAAACCATTTCGAGATAAATGCTTTTTAAATCGTTTTCTGTAGTTATTTAATTTTAATATTATGTAATGAATTTATTATATAACAAATAAGCAATGACCTTCATTTGACATTGGTGTAAATTGCGTGACCGGTTCAAGTCGTACTTTATTCTGTGTAGTTAGAATTCTTCACAATTTACGCGTGGATTATACTACGGAGTTTGATTTGGACCCGCTGTCTGACATCTAGCACTATGTCAGTGCCAGTAAAGTGACACAGTGTATAGTGTACCACTACGCAAAAAATAATTAAAGGGGTTGCCTTATCGTACGCATTTAGATAGATATAGAAATTTGGCATTGTGGGAGCCCTCAATTATAATCTGACGTCATCAACTAAAATAGTTTCAATAATTAATTTTGAAAAAAGTAGAGAACTAAATGAGAAAATATTGAAATTAGTTTCTTATAATTGACTTTTCTATACAAAAAAAAAAACCACTGGTACTTTTTTTTAGACATTCCCAATTGATGAAAAAGCAAATTTGATAAAAAAAATAAGCTGCCCAAATTACTAATTCCACGCGGACGGAGTCGCGGGCAAAAGCTAGTTTATCATAAAGTAATTTATTTATGAAACAGTATTTCTTCAGAATTATTAATAACCTAACCTAACCTAGCATATTGAATTCTGTGATATTTAAAAAATCCTAAAAACATCACTGTTCTATAAATTTTATAGCAAACGTTGGTGTGACAAAGCGATTCACGATACAAAAACAAAAAAAAAATACGGAAGAACGAACGTACGCACTAATTGCAGTCTCAAATAAATGAGTTTCTATTTGAAATGTCATTTTTAATACAAGCTTTTTTTGCTAACTGTAGATACTTGCATTGTCGAATGGCTTTGACTAATTGACTTTGAATTTTGCTATACATATGTATGTAAGTTATTCAACTTCTAACCACTGGAAGTGGGATAGTTTCGACTTTCAAGATTTGACCTTATAACCTAACCTAACCCAGTTTCATGCAGTAAAGACTTTCTTACAATGTTGCAATACGCTCCAATGACCAATTACATCCGTAGACTATGAACGAACTTCTTCGACTCATAAATGGGTCCTAAGGCGGCCCCTAGACCTACAATAACATTCTACAATACTTTTTATTGTACAATAAGATTGAAAGGCGCTCTGAATCCAAACGAGCAATTATACAGGGTTATTTGTAATTCACTGGCATCCTCTTAACCCTGAATTCCTATCACTCAAACAAATGTTTTTTGTTTTACGACTTTTTAAAATGAAGCACTTTTTTACCCATACAAATACACAGAGTATCGTAAAAATAAGAGGAAATCTCAAATTTTCAAAACGTTATTAAACCAAAAATATTAAGTTATGACAAAAGCTGTAAAACAAAAAACATTTGTTTAAGTGGTAGGAGTTTAGGGTTAAAAGGATGCTAGTGAATTAAAAATAACCCTGTATTGCTCAATAATACGAACTGCACCATGTTTTCGTGTTCAGTCGGATACTAAAATATTGCACAATACTGACCCTACACGATGCAATGGAAAAATATGGCGCAATAAAAATTAAACTCGCTCAAACTTTCGGTCAATCATTGCGCAATCTTCAATATTAACCCTAAACGGTCAATAATATTGCACAATTCGCATTATTGTGCAATATAATTGATCGTTTAGGGGCCGCCTAAAACGTCGTCGTTATGTACTCAAAAGTAAAATGACGGGCGTTTTTCCGATCTTTGAAGACAAGTCAAATAAATGCTTGCAAAATATTATGTCAAATGTGATATAATTGATGGATCGATATTATACAATGAACTGAAACAATTACTTTGCTCACCCGCGACCTTAAGCCCCTTAGGAACCTTAGGGTCGCGGGTAAGAAAACTACTTACCTAATTGTTTCAGTTCATTATTATGGGACCTCCGCAAAGTAACGCAACGCCTGATTCAATAAATTACGATATTATACAATTTGAGCAAAATCTAGCAAGATCACGAACGTCTAGTCTTTGCATATATTAATTCGAGTAGATTGTAGATCTTTTCAATATTAAAGTTATTAGTATACATGTGATACAAATATTTATAAGTGTTAACAATTCACATACTTCTTACGAGAACGAGCGGTAATCTCATGTTATAGATGTATAAGTGGCTCGTGCACATTTTAATGGAATTCTCAGACCTTTTTCCTCATGCGCTCACAATGTTTATATCTTTGTAAGAACATTAACTTTTGATTTTAAAATACAATATCAGTATGAAATATGCGACGCGACGTAGGTATTTTAAAATGTTTTGGGTTTTCCAAAGTCTTTAAGTCATCCGTTCAAACATTCGACACAAACATTACTGTCAGTTACATACAGAGCTGAGCATTCTAAGATAATTACGAACTGGCTGTATTATGTGATATTGGAGAACACTGTTCATTTCCATGTATATCAGGCATATATACATAATGGAGGCATATATGTACATACATGTTCACTCTATGTCGCTGATAGCGAGTTCAAACTTTGAACCTTTCCACATCAATGTGACAGAAATGAAATACTATGGACTGAGAAATATAATCATGTATGTAAATTATCATAAGACATACTTAGGAATTTAGGGGGCAAAATTTAATGACAGGTACGGAGTACAGAGTTTCTTTTTCGATAACAATAATCTCGTCCCAACATGCTAAATTTAATACATATATGTATGCCAAAGCAAATGTCAACGTTTTTTGATTGACAATAGTTTCAAATTATGATAGTCAAAATTTGGCGTAGGCTTTACGAGGACAAAGAAGAAGAGGAAAACTTGAAGCAAACATATGGGAAAAGCATCAATAATTGAGCTTATCGATATAGAAACTCCCTAACTGTCATTAAATGTTGCCCCTAAATTCCTGAGTCTGATTTTCTTTTTTGAAAAGGCGAATATTATAATCTGCAAGAAACCGTACAAACTGAAGCAATTAGTCGAGCCAGACCAAAAAAAAAAGCGATAAATTATAGCTTACAAAGATACTGATATGCGTGTGTAAAAAGACATAATCAAGAATCTATGAAAAAGTTCGCCATCATCATCATCCCAGCCTATATAAGCCCCACTGCAGGGCACAGGCCTCCTCTAAGGATGAAAGGAGTTAACACAAACCATTGAATTTCTTCTCAGGTATATACAGGTTTCCTTACGATGTTTTCCTTCAACGTAAAACTCATGGTAAATTTCAAATATAATTTCTCACATAAATTCCGAAAAACTCAGAGGTGCGAGGCCGGATTCGAACACACAACCCTCTGGTTGACGGCCTACATGCGCGGCGCACGAAAAGGCCGGATGAAGAAGTTAAAATTGTTTTTTTTGGCCCCGTCTCTACATATTCGAAAAGGAATCCGGCGTGAGACTTGTGCGTGTATATCAAATAGAATTTTTTAACTTTTGCAACAGAAAATTTACGTCAGCAATCTACGTGTTTTCTCTTATGAGTACTAATAACGTCAGTCACATGATTTCTGCGTGTAAGTGCTTAAGAAAATCAGATACACAAGACAATTGCGAAAGAGTAAATCTTAAAGATTAGAGAGAATTGAGGTACGCAACGCAAGTGCCATTTATTTTAACAACATAATTACACAAGATAAACTATTTTAGTGTTTCTCGATGGATTATCTACAAGACAGCTCTGTGGAGTAAATACTCGTATATAAAGGTAAACAACAGGGATAAGGTTAGGTAGGTACAGATACGTTTCACACGTACATATCACAAGGCAAATGCGGCATCATGCGACATCCATCACTCATCAAAATTTACTATTGTGCCTGCTCAAGGCCTGCTTGAGTTTAGAGTAAAGAGTGATTGTGCCATTGTCTATCTTTTTTCTACTTCCTGTCCTTACACAAGATTCTATATCTATGTCTAAATTCTTTATGGAATATTGTAATTGGACGTTATTTTAGTGTACCTATTGTTGTTGCAGGCCTCTATTAATTACTAATCTTGCTTCTGTGTTTATCTATACAAAGTAGGTAACCAAGAAAACCTTTTAAAAAGGGTATTTACTAGTGGCGCAATAAAACTCAGAACAATGATTTTTAAATTTTTTGTTCGTGTGAGTATTTGTCCGCGTTAAAAGAATGCAATTTTCACTGATGTACTGTTTCGTGAAACCAAAATAAAAACTTTTTAACAAAAAATTAAACCGCCGAAAAACTGAAAAGCAAAAAATAATACCTTTTTTGTTTGACCTTAATCTAGGTACCAGTTTGAAGTCGGTGCCTCAGCACTTAGCCAGGAGGAGTGGGCCTCCTGGCTCGTGCTGAGGCACCGACATCAAACTGGTACCTAGATTAAGGTCAAACAAAAAAGGTATTATTTTTTGCTTTTCAGTTTTTTCGGCGGTTTAATTTTTTGTTAAAAAGTTTTTATTTTATACTTTTTTTCCATTCTTGGGGTAATTTTTTTTCCAAGTTTATAATACCAACTTCAAGGTATACCCTATCTATCCAATAAGGGTAGGAATATTATTTCCAAATTTAAATGGGACCACCCTTGGGGTATACGTTTTCCAATAAAAAAATAATTATCAAAATCCGACTACTCTGTAATAAGTTATGCGTGGTCATATAGTACAATCAGTAACTGAACAATCAATCATCCCCTGTTTTTCTACCCTTAAGGTAGGAATATTGTTCCCAAATTTAAATGGGACCACCCTCGGGGAATACGCTTTCCAATAAAAAAAGAATCATCAAAATCGGACTACTCTGTAAAAAGTTATGCATGATCATACATAAAAAAATATATATATATATATATATATATATACACACGTCGAATTGAGAACCTCCTCCTTTTGTTTTCGTCAGTTGACAAAAGGAATTCCTACTCCATTCTGTGAAGTTGAAATGGAAATGGGCAGGAGACCTCGCCAGAATGAAAGATGACCAATGGACGAGCCGTACCATGGAAAGGACCACCAGAAAAAGAAAACGAGGAAGATGACGACGATGACCACCAAGAAGATGGGTCGATGATGTTAAGGATATAGCCGGAGACAGATGGCAAACGAAGGTAAAAGATAGGAAACAATGAGCAAAATAGTAGTGTAGGGCGTCCTGAGGCACGGTGGACGGATAACCTTAAGAGGGTCGCTGACGGCGGATGGATGCGAGGGGCCGAAGACAGAGTGTTGTGGCGCGCCATGGAAGAGGCCTAAGTCCAGCAGTGGACTGCTATGGGCTGACGATGATGATGAGCAAAATCGGAGGAGACCTTTAGAGTTCCCTTGGAAAAAGAAAATTAAAACATTGAAGAATAAATAAGTATATTAAAGAATAAATTTAAATGTTTATGAGGAGCCATCTTAGGATATACGAATAGCACACCAACGAATATAGGGTCCTGTTGGAAAGTAGGTTATTCAATGTAATGTCATTTACAACAAAAACTCATTAATTTCGAGTAAGGGTCTCTCCAAATCTATCGACGCGGAATCGGCTTCAGCCGATCGGAAAAACCTTTATGTCAACGCAATAAGAGCGAAAAAGACGTCGATCGGCTCGGCTACGCGGGCCGAATGGAGCCGGGCTGATCGACGTCTTTTTCGCTCTTATTGCGTTGACATAAAGGTATTTTCGATCGGCTGAAGCCGATTCTGCGTTAGTAGATTTGGGGAGATCTTGAGCGAATTGAGTTTCGGGACCAAGGTGTGTGCCCTTATGGGAAAAACGGTGCAGACTACTGAACTATACTGTCACTCACTGTGACAGTGTGTGACTGTGTGTATGTACTAACTGTGTGTCTGTGTGTGTGTGTGTGTGTGTGTTTGTGTGTATATTTATACATAAGATGTATGTTTATCTATGCCTCTCAATTCAATATCAATTGGACACGACAGCTGCTCCTGCAATGATTATTCTACTTTAGTTGCACATTATTTTGTGTCGTAAAATGTATGTTGAAGCCAATATACACACTAGCGGATATTTAGCGAAATATCGTCGCGGAAAATGACAACTCAGAGTCAACTCAATTAAAAATAGGAGCTGAAGAACGTTGAAATATATCTTCACTGTACCCATTGAAAAAAAATTGGGTTGAACTTGAAATAGGCATAAAAATAAACACCAGACATTACGCGGGAATATAGAAAACACATTAAACCGGCACCGCTCTGTTTAAAGGAGCCGAGCGGGTGTTACAAACCTTTTAGTTTCACATATTTCCGTGTACTTAAGTGTAATATTGCAGTCACGTGAAGCCTTTTAAAAATTATCTGCGTATTTCACGCAAAATCGTACCTTGATTTATAAAAGCGTACAATAGTAGGTATTAATTCTAAGAAAAAATAACTGTTGGTGTATGAATAAACGTGAAGCTTCAACACCTATACAGAGGCTAGGACAATCTTTGAGGCAGAGACAACAGTAATGCACGGCGCTTAAGTCACCGCAAATGGAACGAACTTTACTGAACAATCTTTATAAAAAGGAGTCTTCTAAAATACAAGCGTAATTATGGTGTGCAAGTTTTGTTAATGCTGAATAGAAATAGCCAGAAATGTTTAAAAAGTTCGAAAAAAAGGCGGTAAAGCATTTCGACTAAAAATATTACTTTTTCTCAAGAAATTATTAAAACTTGCAGTCACTTATTTTAGAATTATACTCTACCTATTTAGAGCTATGTTTCCTTTTGTGGCCGTAAGCTCATCAAAACTGATTAATTTAACTGAAACAGCGATTAATCTAGTGTTACTGTTGCTAACGTTATTGAATCGATTATTTCGTTTATCACCATCGTTACGGACATCACTAGTTCGTAATTCGTCGTAGTACTTAGTAGTATTACTTAGGTACCTTAATAGGTAAGTAGGTATTATGTATTTTAATAAATATCTAAGCTATTTTGTCAACAAAAGAACACAAATAAACCCAAACAAAAGAACAAAAAACAACAAAAGAACACAAATAAAAAACAACAACAAAAAAACACAAATAAAAAATAAACCCACTAATTTTACTGTTTGTTAAGAAATAGAAATGCTGTTTCCGTAATTAAAAAAAATCCAAGTTATTTAATGAATCACAGGCTAAGTTAATTTCAGTGTCGTCTTTCTGTTATCGTAACTTTTTTTATAAATTAAATTAATGTTCGTTCACAATACAAAAAAAAACATAATATTCCGTCATCATTTTATAGGTAAACACTCTACCTAAAGTTTCTAAGGGGAAGGGTAAGGGTAGGGTTTTGAAAGGTAACTCACCAGAAAATATTTCTAATGCGAAAATAATTACCTAGGAACTACAGAAATATTTTAAAGACGTTTGGGATTTAGTATTTACACAGAACTAAATATATTGCCCACTCACTTTCACTAGAGTCACATTAGTCTTTGTTTAAAGTCCTTCGTGTATTAATTGCGATTTGCAAATTAATAACATAACCTCAATCATTGTGACACAACCACCTCGGACAAGGATGAATAAACAGCTGTTTTTTGACATTGCTTTGACTTGCAAAATGTAAAATGACAATTGTCGAAAAAAAGCGCTACCACGATTTCAAACCTCTCAAATTCAAGTCACTCGATTCTCACTTTATTCTTAATATGATGGTACATTGGACAAAGTATGTTTGTTTGAATTAACTGTTTACATCAATTATGATTTTTGTAAAGCAAACATTTACAATTTGATAATTCCTAGCGTTAGAAATGAGAAAGAACATGAACTGAAAAAGTTTTGTCGTGGTTTTGGTTAGGCAACACCGTGCACCGTGACTAACGTCAATGAGTAAAATTATAATTAACAACGGTTGACGCTTATTACACCACAAATGTTTTGTTTCCTTGGTATCAAAAGTGACTTTAATATAATGTAATAAAGTCTACTTTTGCTTAATATCTTGTAGAACAGTATATGGAAATAGTGGTCGCATATGACAGCGTGTGTCTGATTATAAATGACGGAACAAATCAATCAAAATTCAAATTGAAATGTTCAAATGACGAAAATTTGTTCAGTGTTTTTAAATTCTGTTCTATTATCATGCAGATTGTGGTCTGTAAACATTTCTAGGCATAAAAAATCAGTGGTGGTTATCAGAAAGTCAAATAACTAATGATATCTGTTACCTAACATTGAACACGAGCTGTCTTCACTAGTAAATAGTTGCTTATCGTTTGTATTATGTAGCCTTGAACGATACTTTTAAAGAAGCTAATGTTACCATCTAGTCGCCGGCGGTGACTACTGGTATCCACTATCCACCATGGCCCAGCAAAAGGATATATTTCGGGACACGTGGGTTCGATATTTAGGTAAGTATGATAATGTAAAGCATCCATTCTCAAAGCGTGCTCTGTGGAGCCCTGGGGCTTCGCAAGGCCTCCGCAAAACTACTGACCAGAAGTAATATAAATGCTTATGGGATACAGAGAGTTTGAAAATTACCTCCTATAGTAAAAATGTATTATGTGAAAGAATACATCATCTCATACTAAGTTATACTTTATTATGTCATTAAATTTTTTGACTATATAAAATAGCCGCTTTAGCCTAGTTGGTAGTGACCCTGCCTACGAAGCAAGAGGTCCTGGGTTCAAATCTCGGTAAGGGCATTTATTTGTGTGATGAGCACGAATATTTGTTCTTGAGTTATGGATGTTTTCTATGTATTTAAGTATTTATTTATCTATATAAGTATCGTCGTCTAGTACCCATAGTACAAGCTTTGCTTAGTTTGGGACACAGAAATAATAATAAAGAGGATAGAAATGCCTCAGTTCCTATTTTCTTCCGGAACTCGTGTCGCTGCTTCATCCCCTCCACTTACTGTGTTAATGCGCACATGCAAAAGACCGGAACCGTACTACGCAATCACGCACACAATTACTAATATTTTTGCTTACAAACAATTATGAACCTTACACCTTAGAGATAGCGTTGAATAACACTCAACGTAAGTCATACCCACATTAACACAACGGCGCCATTTATTGGCCGCGTCGGCATTATGTCTGTACTAGTCGTAACCTGTTTTTTTGTCCGCACCACGAACTTTTGTGCAAGACGGAAGGGTTATCAGAAATTACTTTACATTGCTGCGTATAATTCAAAACAATCTGCGTATTTATGGGCATGAGTAGCAATGGTATATGAAGTTTCGTGTTAATAACGTGTAAACCAATATTTCATAATGAAATATTTTCTCAAGTTGTATTTTGATATAAACCGCATTATTACATTAAATTAATACATACCAATGAAATGTAATCCCCTTATTAGTGTAATTACACAGTGTGGACGAGTTTCCGCAATTGCTAACGCTGCAAAACACCATTTTAAAGCACTTGTTGTCATACCCACGTTACAAATAGCACTGAGCCACAAGTCGCGCGCTTGTGACCTACGAGTCACAAGCGCGGCGCCAAGGTCACGCGTCTAAGGCACTTCTATCCTCTTTATTATTATTTTTGTGGTTTGGGACTAGGTTGATTTGTTTAAGATTGTCCCCTAATATTTATTTTATTATTTATTTATATGAGGGCCCCAGAATTTTTTCATTTTTCAATTGGGTATTGCTGCCAAAAATTCCTGCCGCTGCAAAATACAGACTGGGCCGAGAATACCCAGTTTTTAATTATGGATATTATTTCTATAAATTTAAAGTTTGCTTTTCATTGAAAAAATTGTGCTCCACATAGCACATTGGCAGTTATTCTTATCATAGATTTGTACTTTATGAGGTACATGAGTGAGAGCTTACAAAGATAGGTACCTTACATTGCTTATCAAATAAAAATTTAATCATTGGAGATTCATAAGGAGATAATGTCAGTGATTACATTGATGGTCACTTTCCATCACATACACTAAAGCGTCACAATCTAACTCACCCCTCATCCCTGGTGATGTAATAGTCGCTGAACAGATCCATGTCCTGCACCAGGGTACGCCAACGAGGTGGGAGAGGCGTTCCGGCCTGTGGTGTCCTCTCGAGTGGTCGCCTACAGTTACGCTATCGCCTTTGGGTACGTCTTTGCTGACACTGCGGACAAGAGCACTAAGATGATACGGGTAAGTAACTCACAAATATTTAAAAAAAAAAGGCATACGTGCCTAGTAGTTTGATGTATGGTCTCTCAAGCAGAGGGTCGTGAGTTTGACCCAGGCTTGCATATCTGAGTTTTTCAGAATTTATGTGCAAAATTATATTTGGAATTTACTATGAGCTTTACGGTGAAGGAAAACATTGAAGAAATTGTCATACACCTGCGAGGAAATTAAATGGCACAGTTGAACCATTTGATCTCCAACCCATCGTAGAATGTTTTCACAGTAAGTTTAATTACGATTTCTCTTGTCAAGAAATACAATGTCACTGTGACATTTTCTGTAAAAAGCTTCCACAGTGGGTCACGACTCTGTTAGTTTAACTGTTTGTGTGAAGTACCCAATCCACACTGAGCCCGCATAGAAACTGTGGCCCAAGCCCCTTCTTGCTGAGAGGAGTTCTGCGCCCTGCAGTGGGATGTATCTAGGCTCCGTTGGGAACCTATGATATAGAATCACTATGCGTCAACGCTAGCCGTGACAAAGTACTCTTGTATGGATGGCCGTGGCCAATAGGCTACCACAACAGTAAAGATGGTGTTAAATGTACTATTTTAATGTTTACAGCAAGACGGCCGGCCCAGGAGCGTAGCGATCGCCACCGGGGACGCCATCTTGTGGCAAACCTTCGCGTCAGTCATTATTCCGGGATACACAATAAACAGGTATACATCTTTACTTTATTAGATTTACAGTCTAACCCTTTTCCAGGCCCCGTCTATTTAAATAGCAGGATTCATTTAAAAGCAAAGCATATTTTAAACAAATTCAATTGATTTTCTACCATATTGTAAAGGGGGCAAGGTCGAATCTTGGTGTAGATTTATATGGTCGCTATATGCATATGCACTACGTCTGGAAAAGGGTTAAAGGCCACCACAGACCGCAGCGCGGGCGCGTTGTATAACACTGAATCATATATACGGTGACGGGCATGTATTACAATACCGAAGTACGAAAGACCGGATGTATTAAAACATCGAATGGGTCAAAAGACCGACACGATTTTTTTCTGAAACCGTTAACTTCTCAGAATTTATTAAAACGGCATCATACAGAACCCATTAGGTTAGGTTAGGTTTGTTTTATAACAACCTTAAAAAGTTAACGGTTTCAGAAAAAAATCGTGTCGGTCTTTTGATCCATTCGATGTTTTAATACATTCGGTCTTCCGTACTTCGGTGTTGTAATACAAACCCACGGTGACACACTCCTGCGTCCGGCACAGCGTTTATGATTCAGTGTTATACAACGCGCCGGGGCCGCTCCGTCGGCTCGCGCGCACGCCCCGCGCTGTGGTCTGTGGTGGCCAAGAGAAAGTTGAAAGAGTGGCTGCTGTGTAAATGTTTTTAAAAACTAAATGAATATTTTGATCTTCTTCTACAAGTGCCTCTTCAATCTCCAACTATTTAAGATTGTCAGTCAGCTCCGCATATCTAACTCGATCTTTTGCCAGTTTGAAAAGCTCCCCGGCGCTCTTAATTCCAACAATTCCAGGATATTGCGTAGCCACGATTTCTTCCCACGTCCTACTGATCTTTTGCTTGCCACTTTGCCTATCATTATTAGTTGCAGGAGCTTGTATCTGTCTTGTCTTATCATGTGACTCAAATAGGCAACTTTTCACTTTTTGATGGTCTGCAATAGCTGACATCTCCCTCCAAGCGCGGCGCACTTCAACATTGGTCACTCGATCGATGTGTCCAGCTATTGGCTAACACACGCCTACAAGCCCACATTTTGAATGCAGAAATAAATTTTTGATTTTGGAGCAGCAGATGTTTTTCGGCTACAATGATGATGATGATGATGATGATAATGATGATGATGATCATCGTGATTAAATCCCATGTGTGGTGCATTATAAATTCCAGTCAGTTCATAACTTCTGTTTTTAAATTTCCAGGATATCGGCTTTTACCGGCCGCGGCGTTAAAAGGTTTGGTCGTGCCCTACCGTCAGTTGTGGGAAAAGGAATAACGGTCGCAGTCGCCCTGGGCTGCATCCCCATCATAGTCTCACCCATAGACCACATGGTCACTTTCGCCATGAACCATACCTACAGAATGTGGTACAAACCATAGAGGTCACTTTAGTCATGAAAATGAACCATACCTATAGACTGTGAAACTAGCCATAGAGGTCACTGTAGTCATGAAACGTACCTACAGACAGTAGAACAAGCCATAAATGTTCCTGTAGTCGTGAACTCTACCTATCTCCAGATTGTGGAACAAACCAAAGAAATCATTGTATTCATGAACCGGTACCTACAGAATGTCCAAGCCATGAAGGACATTTTAGTTATGAGCCTTCCTACAGACTGGAATAAACCAGAGAGGTCACTTTAGTCATGAACCATACCTACAGACAGACAGTGGTACGAGCCATAGAGGTCACTGTAGCCATTAACCATACCTACAGAATATGGTACAAGCCAAAGAGGTCACTTTGGTCTTGATATACTTAGAGATGGTTATGACATTAGCTTCTTCATAACTGAATAAAACCAAAAAAAGTCAAAAAGTCAAAAGTCAAAATGTTTATTCTGCAAATAGGGCGCAAAGGGCTCTTTTACATGTCACTTTTTTAAACTACCAGCGCTTTAGTAAGGACCATCATTGCCAAGAAGAATGCGCCGCAAGAAACTTGGCAGGAAGTCATCTTTTCAAATAAAAATATAGTAAATTACAAACTAAAACACCATACAAATATAGAATTAAATAAAAAAAAAATTATATTTAAAAACAATACAGAGGGATGTATTGGGTCCCATAGTTAAAAAAAAAATATATATATCAGAGATAGTCTTCCAATGTCACAATCATTAAAAATGAATGTGTTAAAACACATTTCAGGTCAAGTAACCATTAAACTTTTGGATTTCAAAGGCAAGCTTACGCCTGCCGCCCCCAAAGTTGGCTCACACGCACTCATCTCATGCTCTGAAAGCAGAGCGGTACCGAGGGCATGTATCGCTTCCGTTCCCATAAGCCTCATGGGACCGTCGTAAAGATGTAATTTTAGTCATCTGCACTTGTGACTAAAATTGGTCATACGTATACTAGTCATGTGGTCACGTACTAAATTTGATAAAAGTGAATAATAGAAATAGCGATTAAAAGCGACCATAGTCCCTTCAAGCGCAAGACATGGAAAAGTTCACAATTTTACTTCAAATGCCAATACCTTAAGCAACAGAACGAATCACTTCGTCATGCTCTGCTACGAAAAGTCGCAAGTATTAGGCTTCGTATCCATCGGAGCTGTGCGAGGATGCGTTGCGAGGGATGTGTTTGTCATGAATCAATAGAAACACTTCATTTACAAGCCTTGTAAATGAAGTGTTTTTATTGGTTCATGACAAACACATCCCTCGCCACGCATCCTCGCAAATCTCTCGTGGAAACGCAGCCTTAAAATAATGGCGTCATTTTCGACATTACACTTAAAAGAAATGCTGTAATAAGCCAAACAGTCTTTGGTTACATTAGTCATCAACGAATGGAAACTGATAACAGTGAACACATGCAAACGATGTCGCTTTCGTCATAAAACTGATACTTTACGTCACAATGGAAATTAAGATGTGATTCAAGACCTAACAATTCGACGTAATTGTTTTTTTGGAGTCAAAATTAAAGTTTTGAAAATGATTATAATGAAGCTAGATCGTGTAGAGTTCAATATAGCTAATATTAGTAAATGCCAAATATAGGTGTAGATACCTGTTAGTTGTAACAGTGCAATAGGGATGTTGACACCATTAAAAAAAAATTTGAAGACACGACTCCTGTAAAAAAACGCTTTATTTCAGCAATGAAAGCCAGATTAATTTTCGATTAAATGCAAAATTAGATTTTTTGTTGCTTTTAAACAAATAAATAGTTAGTTGATTGAGTATGCGAACAATGACGTCATAATGTCGCTATTGTCATTCAAACTCTATGGGAGCTTGTGTTTTGACAGCTCATAAAAAGAACGTCAGTTGATTGGTGGTGTCAACATCCCCATTATAATAATTCAATGGGTGTGCTTAGGGCGGGGCGCAGCAGAGACGTACGAAACTGACCAATCACAATCGTTGAAATCGACATGTCTTCTCCAACGCTTGCAATGTGACAGTCATAGTTCGGGCGGGTCATCACAAAAACAGATACGAATATAGAACAAGATTCAATAGAGTAGTAATAGTGTACTTTAGATTATGATTACCTAAAGCGAATATTATCCCAATTAAAATTTGACCTTTTTTTAGTTGCATTTCTTTCATAGTTTTGTTGGTATCCTATTATCTAGGCCAACGAGCAAGCGGGTCAGATGGAAAATGATCATCACCGCCCACAAATATCCACATCTCAAAGAGAGTCACTGATCTGTTGCCGGCCTTTGAAAAGGAGAGGAAATAGGGGAGAGGGTGGGGGGTCGCCCCATTCGTTTTTCGTTTAATTCTTATTCGTCTCATTCTGTATTCGCCACTCATTCTTTATTCGTCTTGTTCGCTATCCGTCATTACATTATCTTATTTGGTTAAATTCTGTAACTTGTCTCTCTGTTAATAAGTCTTATTCGTTTTTCGTCACGGTCTTTTTTAGACTCATTCGTCGTTCTTCCCTTTCGTTTTTTGTCTCATTTACTAACATTTATTTACCAGCATTAGACGACCAGATGGCCTAGTGGTTAGAGAACCTGACTACGAAGCTTGAGGTCCCGGGTTCGATTCCCGTGTCGGGGCAGATATTTGTATGAAAAATACGAATGTTTGTTCTCGGGTCTTGGGTATTTAATATGTATTTTCACACCACCTGCTCGACAATGCCTTATTATATATCATGCAAACCTCTCTCAAAGTACATCATTATAGCCCTGGGCTTTCGCCGGGGCGTAATGTTGTACTGAATTTCAGTAATGTGATTCTCACTTCTCGTAGTTCTTATTGGTATGCACTTAAAGTCTAATTTCAAAATCGCTCCGCGTGCAGGCCGCAGCAGGTCTAGCTCGCGCCTCATTTATTTGCAGTTCCGCGGCCGAACCAAAACAAAGTCAAATACTTAAACAAAAGCCGCGAGTGTTTCAATACGCTGCAATATTAAGTATCAAAACTGCAAAAGAACATAAAACATTAAGAAAATATCGAGTGACGAAAGTGATTTGACTCGATTCCATTAAATTAGACGCCTTAGGACCACTTGCACAGTTCAGGGTAAAAAAATTAAATCGGTAACCCTGGGTTAAGAATGACAGTTCCATACATTTTGACACTTGTTAACCCTGGGTTAGCAGTTAACTCGCTCGGAGTTAAGTAGCTAACCCAGGTTTGCGCAAGCCGGCCTTAGAAATTGTTAATAATGTACTCCCAGAGAAGTCGAAGGTAAAATGCTTAAAAGCTTACAAAGATTTCGACAAATGGAAAACTGCGAAAGGCGCAAAGTCAGTGTCAGAATCAGTGCTTCTGGGTCTATTTCGAGTATTTTTCTAGTAGCCTTGGTTTTTATTGTCTCGCAAAAGGTGAGAAAAGTAGAGTATACTCCTCGGGGATAAAACTGATTTTGCCTTGGGCGCGCTTAAATCCTTCACTGCTCTCAGGACTCCATCTTAATTCCCTCGCTTCGCTCGGGAATCAACTAAATACCCCCTCGCTACGCTCGGGAGTTAAATCTGGAGTCCCTCGATACGCTCAGGATTCAGTATCGCGCCCGTGACATTATGCAGTGCTTTATCCCCTTGGTGTACAATCTACTATTAAGTATGTATCTATGTATATAAGTATGTTTATCCGTTGCCTAGTACCCATAACACAAGCTTTCCTAGCTTACTTTGGGACTGGGTCAATTGGTGTGAATTGTCCCGTGATATTTATTTATTTATTTATTATTTATTTTTATTATTTGGCGAATAAGTAAATGAGACTAAAAACGAAAGGGAAGAATGACGAATGAGTCCAAGGAAGACCGTGACGAGATAGACAAGTTGCAGAATTTGACCAAAAAAGATAGTGACGGATGGCGAACAAGACGAAGACGCATACAGAATGAGACGAAATATGAAATAAACGAAAAACGAATGAGACGAGTTAATAGGATATATTTCTTGTAGGTAGGTCACCAACAAGATGGAGCGGCGACCTGGTTAAGGTTGCGGGATCGCGTTGGATGCGGATGGCACAGGACCGATCTGTTTGTCGAGCCTTGGGGAGGCCTATGTTCAGCAGTGGACGTCTTTCGGTCGAAATATTTTTTAGTCAAGTCTTTGTCGGCGTGCGAGACGCTTGCCCATCATTCGTCCCATTTAAACAAATCCTAAGGTTGCTGAGTCGGAATCGCTGATTTTATGTCCACAGCAGACAACTTTTTTTACTTAAGCTGTGTATGATCCGTATATCAATGACAATGATATTGGAAGTACAGTCAGCAAAAAGTGCAACCAACAAAATTGTATAGGTATTGGAGTTATTTCTTGAGACGAATGTATACAGAAGTGCTTGAATTTAGTGCGCATGGTACGGTAGCTACCAAAAATAGGTGTACATTTATTTTAAATTACATGTATGCGCGCAAATAGTTATATGTAGGTACAGTTGCCATCACGCTACTGTCCATTTTGAACCTTATTACAATGCAATGTTACGAAGCACGGTCAGTTTAAGGTGGAGACGACTGCACCATTAGGCTGTGAGGTTCCAGATTAGAACTAATTGGTCTAAAATCTAGAAAGCTTGATAGTTCTGTGATAATGTAATATTCCATAAAGTTTAGTTTTAAATTATGTTTTTATTTAACGTCGCACCTACT
Organism: Archips crataeganus; assembly: GCA_947859365.1. NCBI lineage: Eukaryota > Metazoa > Arthropoda > Insecta > Lepidoptera > Tortricidae > Archips > Archips crataeganus. Next base: position 16,211,454 of record OX402065.1, on the reverse strand, counting down.
CAGTGATTTTCCAAGTTATAATGAATTATTAACCAATAATAATAGCGGTCCATATTAATTTACCTACTACTATAGGGCTTGAGTGCCAAATATACCGGTATGTGTCGCTTAGGTACCTGTATTTTCGGCCTAGTTCCAAGCTGTAGTATCGAAAAGATCGGTATTAAAGGAGTGTGTCGGTATTGTTGGTACCAGTTTCAGTACGTAGGTGGTACCGGTAACTTTTGTAGGTACCGGTATTTTTATTTTAGTATCGAAAATACCGTTTTGAAAACGGTATATGGGTCATTTTCAAATTTTGCGCAGGTAAACTTATCCCAACTGAAAAAAGTTGTTTCCGTTTACATTGTCTATTTTCTGCGATTATTTGAGTGAAATGATTGATGATTTACAATCAGTTGTATATCTCAGATATTTATTGACTATCGGAATCGAAAAAAAATGCTTAGTATTCATGTAATATTTAAAATAATGCATAGTACAGTCAAGTGTAAAAATATGTACTTAATGAAAGTTTCAAAAATAATTACCACAGACTCTTATTCCGACGCAATAAGGCCGTAGTAACATATTTTTGAGTGGTTCGAATAGATACTTATTTTTGCACTTGAAAAATTACATAAAGTTTACCACTGACAGATGGTTTGCCTTCATTTCATATTCAACTTTAACGACCTACAAATAAAGCCAATTTTAGAATACTGTTACCCACGTTTGCAGATTTTGTAATAACTACTTTATTTGTATGGTGTTAAAGTTGGTAATGAAATGAAGGCAAGCAATCTGTCAGTGGACAACTAAAAGTAAACGTATTGTAAGTAACAGAGTGTTCTGCGCAAAATTTGAAAATGAGCCATATACTGGTTACGCTCAGATTTTATTTATCATTGAAATAAAACAATCAAAAGCAACAATTAGGTATCATGTGTTCGATCTGCAGCTGCACGTTGTTTTATTTAAGAGATAAATGTAATTTTAGTTAAAAAAAAAACGGTCAAGAGCGAGTCGGACCTACAAAAAAGGTCAACATCGTACCGAAAAAAAAAACTCGTTTCGCGTACTTACCCCTTTTAATTTATAAGTTTAGGACCTGCCTAGTTCTTTAATACCGTTATTATTGGTACAAATTTCGAGAGGAAAACTACCGGTATTTATCTTCTTATTACCGGTATTTTTGGTACCAGTTTTAAGCCCTGCCTGTGACAGACAGACTGACAGCGAAGAATAGGGTCCTGGGTTCGGAATCCTGGAAAACCAAACTAAAAAGCGATCAACTAGGACTATACTTGATTTAATTTAGCATTGAAAAGCACAACAACATTATATTGCGACTCGTGAACTGTAATCTCTTTACAATTTGTACTAGAGTAACAGTTGACGACACGCAAATAATGTGGCATCAAAACAATTTTATTTTGCGGCTCCCAGACTATTGTACAGTCGAGTTCACCAATATCTGTACAGTCAACCTTTCATAAATATCTATACATAGACCTTATTACGGTAACATAAGGTCTATGTATAGATATTTATGAAAGGTTGGCTGTATAGATATTGGTGAACTCGACTGTACTGTACTATTTGCTAGGTAAGAAATAGTTGACCAGACGCAATATAATGTTGTTGTGTTTTTCAATGCTAAATTAAATGAAGTATAGACTTAATCCGCCTACTGTAAACCTTTACTGCTACAAAATAGCAAGCAATCTCGATGTAGATCTGATATTTTAGTACAGCATACTTATACTCATATTATAGTTTGAAAATTTGTTTGTGTATGTTTTTTTGAAACATAAATCGTTATTTTAAATTATTTTATTACAATTTTTAGCTTTAGCGTATATTGTTATTGTTATAATAAATATGTTATTTAACTTGTATTTGTTTTATTTGTAAGCTAGCTATTGCCCGCGACTCCCTCTGCGAAGAATTCGTTTAATCCCACGGGAACTATGCAATTTTCGGGATAAAACTATCCCATGTCCTTCGCAGGGTCACAAATCATATCGAATTTCAAGTATTTTTTTTAATCTGTTTAGCGGTTTAGGTATGAAGAGCGGGGTAGCGCGCAGTGCGCGTTTGGCAGCCGCCGTGACGTGTGACTCCGGGGATAAGGGCTGCGGATTAGCCCGAAACATGTCGAGTTAAACACGTTTTGAGACTTGAGTGATCCGTTTATTTTCACTATTAAATTGCAAACTCAAAGTATCATCTTCATCTCAGCCTATACTATACGTCCCGCTCAGAATAAGAGGGTTTGGGTAGTAGTTCCCACACGAGCCCAGTACGGATTGGGTACTTCACAAACTTAATGTATGGAATAATTTAAACAATTTAGGTAATTAATGCATTATGTTGTCCAGTGTTAACTGAGCTAGATACACAAATTTTGTATCACCAAAGTGTATCACTTTTAAAATTTCACCTTGTAGAGTTACAACAAGTCTGGTTTGAAGTATCTTTTTGTACTTATTTTTTCAACTTCAATTTTTTTTTACTTTTATTTATGGTCATCCCGTGAAATCCATATATTTCATACTAAATACAAACTGAAACATAGATGCACAGAAAAAAGACCAATGCTGGGAATCGAACCCAGGTCCTCGGCATTCCTCCCAGTGAACTCCTGACCAGTGGTGGTGTAGGGGTAAGCACGCGGCACTGAATGCCGAGGACCTGGGTTCGATTGCATCTATGTTTCAGTTTGTGTTTAGTATGAAATTATTATTGTAGAGTTACTAAATGAAAAAGAAGCCAAGCGCCTATTATTTCCTTTTGGCGACGTTACTAATCCTACAATAATATTAATAGCAATGTTGCGACACCGGAGATTTGGTAAAGTAAAAGACAAAGTACCTTTTGGATACGGAACTCTGAAAATAAATAGTAGACTGTACAACGACAGCATAAAATGAGCCATTCTACCCGAGACGCTCATGTATCCACCCGAGCGGGTACGGCGAGGGTGGATAAACACATTTGAGGAGGAAATGGCTCGTTTTATACGCGAGTTTTACACTCTGCTTTTCACTTCCATTGCAGGGAAATTAAAAAGCAACATTGGATATAAATGTTCCTTTAAGGCCACCACAAACCGGGAGCGCGGGGCGCCAACGGAGCGTGCCCAGCGCGCTCTATAACACTGAATCAAATATACGGTGACACACACCGGCAGCGCGGCACACAGTATTTGATTCAGTGTTATTGACCGCGCTGGGCACGCTCCGTCGGCGCCCCGCGCTCCCGGTTCGTTGTGGCCTTCACATTAAAAAAAAACTGTTCACGTACCCGGCCTCTGAGCTCCTTGATCCAGAGATTTTAAGTCTTCGTCCTGGTTGCCAAGTTTTAGAGATGGCAATCCTATCTAGTACCAATATAGGTACTAGATAGGATTGCCATGTCTAATTTATATTGCAATATCAACCCAGAGTACAAGTTTAGCTTTTCAGACTAGGTCAATTGGTGTTCCGTGATATACTTAGTATTAATTTTTATTTATTACTAGCTGTTGCCTGCGACTCCGTCCGCGAAGAATAGGGGCATAAAAAATTGCCTACGACCTATTCTTAGACCTACCGAATGTACTTAGAGAAAAAGTTTCATAATAATCGGCCAAGCCGTCTCGGAGGAGTTCGATAACAAACACAGCGACACGAGATTTTTATACATTAGATTATTTCTGAGGCCGCAGCTACTAACGAAAAGCAAAATAAGAGACGCATAAAATACCGACTAGTAGTAACGATCGGGCGGAAAAGATTATTTTTGACAGCTAACTGTTTACCTTCTACGTTGATTTCGTGAAGATGATGCCTTAATATGTGGAACAAATAAGATAACATGGCATTTATTTACATAATTTACTATTTTACACTTTATATTTGTAGACATCATAATTTTAACCGAAAGATGTCCACTGCTGAACATAGGCCTCCCGCATGGTTCGCCAAACAGATCGGCCCTGCGCCATTCGCACTAACGCCATCCTACATAATACATCAGAATAAAAACAATGGCTGTTTGTCACATTGACTTGTAAATGAAAATAGACTTCGATGTTTTAAGCCGCACAACTGACGTTGAACCTTGTGGTGGTAAAGGAATTGGTTGGCCGACTATACTTGGCCGATTTCATAAATCATGGCCATACTACAGACGACAGTAAAAAAAATACCAAGAACAATAACAGTACTCAGCCAAGCCACAATAAATATTCATAAGTTTTAAAATTGAAATATCAACACGCATTCGCTGGTTTTATACTTTTATCAAGTTTTATGTGAACATTCCAAGGTGGAGTGAATGTTAAACTCTCGGTTTGCTTTTGACCTACAATTGAAACTAAGTTTTTTTGTTAGTATACGGAAATGTATATTTGTGCACATTTTATACTGCGACCACTGATCTATTTGGAACTAGTCCGTGATTAAAAATAAATAAATAAATATTAGGGGACAATCTTACACAAATCGACCTAGTCCCAAACTAAGCAAAGCTTGTACTATGGGTACTAGACGACGATAAACATACTTATATAGATAAATAAATACTTAAATACATAGAAAACATCCATAACTCAGGAACAAATATTCGTGCTCATCACACAAATAAATGCCCTTGTTACCGGGATTCGAACCCAGGACCTCTTGCTTCGTAGGCAAGGTCACTACCAACTAGACTAAAGCGGTTGTTACCGCTAGCGGTACCGGTAGCGGTTGATTGACATTACCTAGTGGCGCAGACCCTAAATTTGGTATGGGCAAGATAATTTGACTTGACCAGTGTGTGTTGTCAGTGATGACTTCGTCGCCGCTATCGATGAGCCTCATAAGAAAGCTCAAGTTCACTCAAAGGGCGATGGAGGGGGCTATGCTCGGAGTTTCTCTGATCGCATTAGAAATGATGAAATCCGCGCAAGAACTAAAGTCACCGACATAGCTCGAAGAATCGCCAAACTCAAGTAGTGGGCAGGGCACGTCGCTCGTAGAACTGATGGCCGATGGGGCCAGGTTCTCGGGTGGAAGACGCAGTGTAGGTAGGCCTCTAACAAGATAGAGCAACGACCTGATTAAGGTTGCGGGAACGCGTTGGATGCGGATGGCGCAGGACCGCTCTGTTTGGCGAGCCTTGGGGGAGGCCTATGTTCAGCAGTGGACGTCTTTCGGCTGTAATGAATGAAGATATATTTTGCGAGGTCCTCTATGATGGTGCACCACACATTAGATGACGGATGTTTAAGCAAAAACACTGCGTCTACCCGTTCCGTGGACGCCAATCGAGAACCTTTTGGCCCATCGGCCATAAGTATCACCAACGATGTGCCCGCCCACTAACACTTGGGAATAGCAGACTTGACAATATCATTTTTAACACAAACTTTTTTGCAGACTGCACTTTCATTATAATCTAAACAACATTATAATATATCCGTACCTAATTTCAAATCAATCGGTCATCGGAAATGCATTAGGGTCGTTCTCTGACCAAGCCAGTTTTGCGTGACCTTCGGTGGCACGATTTTTTTTATGATTATTCGACTTTTTATAATTACATCGAAAACTAGTATTTATTTGAAATGTTTTGCAGAAGGAGGCACCATTTTAGTCCTCACAGTTATCGAGATAATTAACTTCAAATTTTCATATGCCACCGAAATAACAAAACTGCGAATAATCGAAGTAAATTACTTTTATTGTTTATCACAATGTGTGATAACTACAAACTTACAATGATGGACTTACACTATAATGAATTTTACTGCCCGGCAGTCCTATACATTTAAGGCATGAAAAAAGCGGACCATGAAAACTCAGACTTCCGGACAGTAAAATTCATTGTAGTGCACAAACGCCCATAAGCTATTATGCTTTAAATAGTAGTTATTATTATAATTATTTAACGTAGTTAAAGCACATATTCATAAAAACAAATAATCTCTTAAAAACAATAATCATTCCCTATACCTTGACAAGCTCGTGCGCGGCGCTCGGCGGAATCCTGTCGCAGGGAGCCTCGCTGTCCTTAACAAGATTGTTTTTAATAAGTGCGGCAAATGCTGACTGCGACAAGGTTCCGCGGAGAGCCGCGCACGAGCTTGTCGGACTATACTTATTATTTATTTCAACAGTATTTATGATATCAAAAATCGGCTAAACACAAACTAAAATTTTTTTGCGAAACAAATAAATATTGAAATAAAAAAGATATAAATTTCAGAAATATTTGACCAATATTAATCCACCATCAATACGTAATTAAATAATTATTTAATAAAAGCTGAAAACACGTTCAAAAATCATAGTTTATTTCGTAAAATCATTAATATTTACCAATATTATCAACTGACTCGGATTATTTTACATAAATATGTACAGGAAGTAAACTTAACAGTTTCAAAAATCCATGACTAACTGTAATACCCACCGGATTCATTCAAATCACCGAATTCACCGCCACTGAATTCACATGAGCAATTTAGTTTTTAACGAATTACTTCAAAACGGTTAACAATAGAAACTCGATTTTTTTTTCTAGAAGTACCTAGTAATAACACTGCTTAATATGCCAAATTAATTTGAATTCAATATATCAACAAATCAAGCGAGAAAAATTCACTGATAACACTGATATCACTTTCACAGGTACCAAAAATTTCATACGTGATTCTTACCCTCATAATTCGGCAGTGACGCAAAAAACCTTAAGTCCGCCCTGTTCAGCCGACGCAACGTGGATGGTTCTTTCTGGCAAGCCACCGTCAAATGTTCTTGAAGTGTGCGCAGGAACCACAGAAATAATAATAAAGAGGATAGAAGTGCCTTAGACGCGTGACCTTGGCGCCGCGCTTGTGACTCGTAGGTCACAAGCGCGCGACTTGTGGCTCAGTGCTATTTGAAACGTGGGTATGACAACAAGTGCTTTAAAATGGCGTTTTGCAGCATTAGCAATTGCGGAAACTCGTCCACACTGTGTAATTACACTAATAAGGGGATTACATTTCATTGGTATGTATTAATTTAATGTAATAATGCGGTTTATATCAAAATACAACTTGAGAAAATATTTCATTATGAAATATTGGTTTACACGTTATTAACACGAAACTTCATATATCATTGCTACTCATGCCCATAAAAACGCAGATCGTTTTGAATTATACGCAGCAATGTAAAGTAATTTTTGATAACCCTTCCGTCTTGCACAAAAGTTCGTGGTACGGACAAAAAAACAGGTTACGACTAGTACAGAGATAATGCCGACGCGGCCAATAAATGGCGCCGTTGTGTAAATGTGGGTATGACTTACGTTGAGTGTTATTCAACGCTATCTCTAAGGTGTAAGGTTCATAATTGTTTGTAAGCATAAATATTAGTAATTGTGTGCGTGATTGCGTAGTACGGTTCCGGTCTTTTGCATGTGTGCATTAACACAGTAAGTAGAGGGGATGAAGCAGCGACACGAGTTCCGGAAGAAAATAGGAACAAAGGCATTTCTATCCTCTTTATTATTATTTCTGTGGCAGGAACAGTATGACGAGTTTTATGAACGAAATTGGATAAGACTCTTTTCTTGGGACATTTATGTAATATGGTTTAAAAAAAAGATAGGGTAAAAAGGAATATGTAGATAATGTAATCTAATTCATCAAGTAGTTGGCTTGCTGTGAACAGTAACATTTATTGGTTTTCTTGCTTGGTTTTTTAAATAAACGGTAGGTAACACATAGTGAAAATTGGAGGTGGGACAAGGCCAACATGGGGATTCCCGCGACTTTAGATTTTTTTTTCTCCCATTAGATATAGCTTATATAAAACTGTTACAAGTTTTTTAAGCAGAACAAAGTGTTAACTATATGAGGTATTTTAATTATAAGGTTATCTGTTGAAGTTAAATTTTTACAACTACTTGAAGTTGAGAACACGAAAAAACGTGAGACCAGAGAATAACCCATTAAATTTAAATTACTAGATTTGTCCCACACAAAACACTTGACACACGAGATAAGCTAAGGAAGAAAGAAAGAAAAAAGTACATTTACTCACAACAACACAAGACACATCAATATTATTGCAAATAATGATGTACTGAAACAATTACAACCACAAAACTGTTCGTATAAATCATAAACCTGTTCATATTTCTGCATGTATCCAACATTGGTTGTCTGGAAGAGATCGCTTTTGAGCGATGAGAGCTCCTAATGTCTGCCTGAATTTTTATTGTTATTAATTTCGTTCTGTACTTACTGTTTTGGTGATCAATAAAGAATATTTGTATTGTATTGTATTTTAATTACTTTGCTCACCCGCGACCTTATGATAGTTACGTTTATGTAAGAAATACATGCATGCGTCCTCCACCTCCACACTGTACGAACACACTCAAACCCAACAATCACTACCACCAAACTACACTGACGCGTTTCGAACTCAACCAGAGCTTATCTTCAGAGTAAGTACTAAAACCGTACGTACGCTATACTACCAAATGTTAGATTTAATATGGACCTCCGCAAAGTAACACCTGATTCAATAAATTATTTATTGCAAATAGACAACATGAATGATAAAGATAGTGTGTCATTGCGGTTGCAAATCGGACACTGGCTCAGCATAATGCTGAGGCGTTTATAACACCCCAGCGCTGATTTTCAGCCAGCACCGTCGGTGACAGTTAAGTACTTAAGTAAGTAAAAGGAAGAGAACAAACTTCTTATAATTTAATTTATTACTACCCGGGACTTATCAAACTAAACGAGTAATATTTACCTCAGCGATAATAATAGTGAATGAAAATTACGAAAGTTTAAAAACATAACAAGCTTTTTGTTAACAAGTTAAGTATGAAGTATCTTTTTCTATTTATTTTTTATTTTCTTCAACTTCATTTTTTTTCATTTTTTTTATTTTTTTTTTATTACTTTTACGGTCATCCCGTGAAACCATATATTTCAAACTAAATACAAACTGAAAATATAGATGCACAGAAAAAACCCCAGTAGCTCCGAAGGAGTGTTGAAGTCTCTCGGTAGAGGGCATTAACATAGATGCGCTTTATCACTGCCTAATGTGATTATAACAGACTGAAGTGTACGATGTATGGGAAAGATTCGTCGCTAACTTCTAGACCAGTGATGGTGTAGGGGTAAGCACGCAGCACGGAACGCTGAGGACCTGGGTTCGATTCCCAGCATTGGTCTTTTTTCTGGGGTTTTTTCTGTGCATCTATATTTTCAGTTTGTATTTAGTTTGAAATATAAGCTTTTTGTTGCCGAAAGAAAGATTTTCCGTATGATTTTGTGCCGATACGGAGGGAGGATGGTAATTGGAGTATCCGCAAAATCAGGAGCTGGAAGACATAGTGTCCGAGCCTATCATCGGAGAGATCAAGTCTGTTAGACTGCAGCAGAGCGGTGAAAAGGGCCTACGTGGGGCGGCCTACTGGGAGACGGTTGGTCGCCCGAAGTACAGCTGGTTAAATTAAGTGGAGAAACACCTTCACGCCCTGACGGACGGATTTATCATTAGGCAGAGTATAAAATATAGGCAACTGATTAGAGGCCCCGCATCGGCTAAGGGCCCCGTGCGCGCACTAAACGAATAAAAAATTTAAATGCATTGTGAAGAAAACATTAATATCTAAGGCGTACTATAAAATTAAATGATTATATCATGGACAGGGATGTTTGGAAATAATTTCGATCCCTAGACTCAAATAGCGTACCTATCTACTGTGTTAAAAAATTTAGTTGTATTAAATACTTTAGATGTAAGTAAGTAAAAGTATGTAATTTAATAACAAATGTAATCTGTTTGAAAAAAAAAAATATTTACCTTGTTGAGTTTCTTGCGGGATCCTTCTCCCAAGGTTTTTCCGAACCGGTGGTAGATTCTTCGACGTTCATAGGAGCATCAATTGATGTCTAAATTGAATAAAGAATTTTGACTTTGACTTTGAAAATGTTTCATAGAGTGATTTGTGTCTTCAATTATAAAAGGTACCTATTATTATTTTTTTTCAACGCATACCTACTGTCTGTTTTTTGATTGAACTTGAACGGGGCTATGGTTGAGCCGGCCCTGGCCCTACACGCAGACAACCGGAAGGAGATCGCACAGGGCGCCTTAGCGTCAAACCGTATCGGAGGCCTAGATTTTTTTATACAATATAGGCTTGCGTTTGACCACAATCACGCCCGATGGAAAGCGAACATGAGGCTTACGATGGAGCACGCTTGCCTAGCAAATGCTCATTCACCCTAGACTTGGATTTAGGGGAATAAGCAGGAAGAAGGCAGCTGAGCGCGGTGTTGCGCGCGCCCCCAACCAGTGCAAGCAAACCGTACAACAAATACAGGGCACTGCACAACTGCTCAGACCCTTCCTCCAGAATGGGGTATATAGGCAGCAGGCCGGAACACGATGCGTCGCTTGGCGGCCTGGCTCAACCTATAGGGTGGTGACCAGCCGCGGCCGAAGCTACCACCGGAGAATAAGAGAGATCCACTTCGCAGTACAGTAAGTACTTAAGTAAAATATAGGAAATCCGGTGTCAATCGAGTTATAGTGCCACGCCACTGCTGGCTCCCACTAGTTCTTACCTGTGCACAAACACTGCACTGATTTGTTATCGCACACGTGCGGCGGCGGTCGCGGGTACACTGGCTGCGTCTGCGCACGCTCGCGAACAGCTAGGACGCTGCGGCCCAGCGGACGAGCGGCAGCGGGCTAAATATCTTCTTCAATCAATCAAAGTATTGCGCCACGCACACGCACATGCGAATCCACGGTGGAAAGGTAAAATCGCTAAAGCACCATATATCATGTATGGGCGCTTAAGCGATTTTCAATCTTATCACTAAGGTACAAACGCTAAAGCGCCATATATCATATAATTATGGCACTTGAGCGATTTTACCTTTCCACCGTCGATATACAGGTGTTGTAAGGGTCATACACACTGTAAGAAATCAATCAATCAATCAATATTGGCTATAGACCCTTAACTTTTGCCATGCCACAGGAGAGATGCGGACAAATTTGTATGACCCATAACTTATATTTATATTATCTCTGTAGTGTCAATACAAAACTTATCTTATAAACAATAAACAATAATTTATTTTTCAGCAAAACACAGTGGTTACAAAAAAAAAAACAAAGGTTGAGGCTTCCCAGTAGGTATATAAGTACCTGTGTTGGGAGGCCTTTTTAGCTACCTGTACTTCGATGGCTAACCTACGGAACTCAATGTGGAACCCATCGTTGTGGGCTCAAAATTACTAATTGACGACACTGGGGAACAAAAATAATCAAAACAAAAAACGCTGCCGCCTATGATAGCGATTTAATAACATAAACGCTGTCCCTTGTAACTTGAAGTTCTGAGTGGGACCGTTACATAAACTTGAGATGTTCGGAAATACTAGCTTATTGACTTAAATAGAGGCTCTACTTTGTTAAGAAAGTCCATTAAAAAAGTACGCATACTTTGCACGAAATAAAAAAATACATATTTCCGCTTAAAGCCGTTATAGCCTAGTGGTGAGCCTCTCAACCAGAGGGTCGTGGGTTCAAACCCGCATTTTAGAGTTTTTCAGAATACATTTCTAATTTACCATGATCTTTACTGTGAAGGAAAACATAGTGAGGAATCCTGCAGCACCTGGGAAGAAATTCAATAGTGTGTGTGAAATTCCTAATCCGCACTGGGACTGCGTAGGAACTACGGCCCAAGCTCTCATTCTGAGAGGAGGCCTGTGCCCTGCAGTGGGACGTAGGTTTTTACGCTGAGATGATGATGATGATGAACATCCTAAGGCGCATGCCACACAGAAGGTCGCGGCGTCCCTTGAATCACTTTTCATACTAAATGTATAGAAGCGTCGCGATCCAAAGCAGACAGAAGAGACGGGGCGGAGACGCGGCCTGCGGACAAACGACGCGGACTGCGACGCGCCCCCGTCCTACGTCTCTTCTGTTTGGCTTGCGCTTAAATTTTATCAGACCAATTTTAACAATTGAGGTATATACAGGGTTACTTGTAATTCACTAGCATCCTTTTAACCCTAAACTCCTACCACTTAAACAAATGTTTTTTGTTTTACGGCTTTTGTCATAACTTAATATTTTTGGTGTAATTACGTTTCGAAAATTTGAGATTACCTCTTATTTTTACGATACTCTGTGTATTTGTATGGGAAAAAAAGTGCTTCATTTTAAAAAGTTGTAGAACAAAAAACATTTGTTTGAGTGATAGGAATTCAGGGTTAAGAGGATGTCAGTGAATTAAAAATAACCCTGTATAATTGAGGCATTATATTTATATTGTCCAGAATTAACTGAATTAGAAACACTAATTATTATCACGTTCAAAATTTCGGCTCAGGCCTGAAATATCTGTTTTCCTAAAATGTACAGTTCTCAAAACGTCTGCGTTTTCACAATGATAGCACTTCTATTTTGTCAGCTTTCTCAAAATGTCTGCTATTTAAAATGTGTGCAATCTCAGGAAGTCGTCATTGATACTTAATGTTTACATTCCTATAATATTAGCATTGATATAAGTTTTGCTTTTCCGTTATGTTCACTTTCTATATGTAGTCTTATTATGTTTGTATTCCCATAAGTCTGCTTTATTTTCAAATCAATGTCTAAACTTGTAAGGCTTCATTGCTTGCTTAATTGTTAGAGACGGTTTAAGACCCCGGGAAGGACGTAGGATTTTTGCTTTAAAATGATATTTTAGGTAAATGTTTCATTTTCATGATTGCAGACATTTTGGGAATATAACTTTTCTGGAATGCCAAAATTGTAAGAAAGCGGATATTTTGAGGTTGCAGACATTTTGAGAATAAGCACTTTCTGATATAACGAACATTATACGAAAACTGTCATTCTTGGAGACAGATATTATAAGAAGCTGACGTTTTGAGAAGCTGGCATTATGCAAAAGACGTGCTGACATTATGGAAAGCAGGCATTTCGGGAAAAATACATTTTAGGAAAACGGACATTTCAGGCCAGAGCCAAAATTTCACCTTGTAATATGGTTAGTAAGTAGAAAAACAAACAAACCAAGGAGTTCTAAACATACGTACAGAAGTGTTAATTTAAATATGCATGTTTCAAACTATTATGTATACGAACGTTATAATAATATGGTAAAGAAAGACCGGGTGTTAAATTTTTGGAATGCCTCTTTGTAAATAAATTCATTACAAAGCTTTTTTGCTGAGTGTTTTTTTTGTTAACTGTAGTGAGAGAGCTTGGACCGTAGTTCCCACGCGCCCCGAGTGCGGATTGGGAGCTTCACACACACCATTAAATTTCTTCACAAGGGTGCGGAGGTTTTCTTACGATGTTTTCCTTCCCCGTAAAGCGCATGATAAATTTCAAATGTAATTTCGATCGACCTATGGCTTCTCAAGGTCATGGATTCAAGCTCGGGCTTGCACCTCTGAGTTTTTCGGAGGCGAAAATCGAAATCTAATTTGAAATGGTAACAAGAGATTTACGGTGAAAGGAAACATCTTAAGAAAACCATCAGACAGTGGTGTGTGTGAAGTTCTCAATCCGCACTGGGTTCGCGTGGAAACGACGGCCCGCGCCTTCTCATTGAAAGGCCTGTGCGCTACAGCGCTCAAATGGTGATGATGAATCGATCACAAAAGCGTGGCGTAAATTTTGAACGGCGCACGTGTTTCGCGTATCTTCGCTTATCGGAGAACAGTAACTAATGGCAGAAATAAGCAATAACAGCTCGCTTTCGGCTATTTCCCGCGTTCAGACGTCCTTTAAAAGACGTAAACTGAATCAGACGACGGTCCTATTGTAGCCCGTAAACTTTCAATCCTACTTTCACTAGCCCTAAATAGCCGAATTTTTTACTTTCCCAACTATTCATTAGCCCTAATTTTAGCATTTCGAATTTACTTAACTAGTACTTTACTTTAACTGTACGTAAAAACACAATTTCCGAATATAAGAAGAAGAAGAAAGAGATAAGGAAAACCGGGATTTATAGGTACGGTTGGCCAAGAAAGTTGGTCTACCAGTTTTGACAAAAGTTTCTGTGAGATCTAAATATCGTTAAGATTGACTTTTCTAACTGAGTGAAGTCATTAGTCACTGTCATTATATTAATGCAAGGGACAATAGACCTCGTTGTATCATGAAGTGCAAAGGAACTTCAACCGTAGGGTGGTAGACCATATTTTTGGCCGATGGTACAGTCAAGTGTTAAAATATGGGTGCATACAACTTGCCAATAAATACACTCACGGTCAAAAAATTCGGCCCACAGTTCACCTTTCATAAAAACGAGGTCACTTTGATGTCTTGGTTCTCCAATAGGCGGTGCTTTGGCTGTGATCTGATGATGACTACTCCAAGCATTGATAAAGGATATTCAAAGTTTCTAAGATACCCACTTGATTGAATCTGCGTTTAACACGGAAATTATACATGTTCAGAAAAACATCTAAAATGGCAATAAAATGAATGAAAATCTAAGTGTTGATACAAATTCTCTCGCTGTGGTGTGAACTGCTTGTTGAATCAGTGTATGCTGGGAACTCTGGTTCTCCATTATCGATGCTCTGGATATCCATCATCAGATCTCAATCGGAGCACCGCCCTGGTGGAGAACTAAGGCATCGAAGTTGCCTCGCTTGTATGAAAGGTAGACTGTGGGCCTAATTATTTGACCGTGAGTGTATGTCCCATTGCTCTTGTGTCGTCGAATGGTACATAATTATGAGAGGATTAAATCGATACATATTTTTGCATTTGACTGTACTTGGAATTTCCCACAGGATGGAAATCGGATGTTGACCATAGATTTTATTTGTGAGCGGACGAAGTCTCGGGGAAAAGCTTGTATGTACAACAAAAACGTTACATAACATACGCTAAGGTCGACAGCATTAATGATTATTAATAATAACTATGCTGTTGAGTGTCTTTGTAGGTCAAATATGTTCTTGCAGTTTTATTGTCTTGTGTTGTTTGTATTGGAGTGACCAGAGCTCACAGGATTCGGTGGCTTGGGCACCTCGAACGCATGGAGGACGGTCGTGCAGTGAAGAGGGCCTACCAGGGTAGGCCAACAGGGCGGCGCCCCGTTGGTCGCCCTAGATACCGTTGGGCAGATGTGGTGGAGGCGGATCTGCGCGAGCTTGAGGCTGGTGACTGGCGACAGACTGGCGTCTTAACCCTTAAATCGATACCGGCAATATATTTGCCGCCAAACAGAAATCAAAGCAGATTAAAATTAGCAATATTTACGATCCAAAATCGAATGTCTTGACAGAGTTGTCAAATGGTTTAAGGGTTGAAGCAATTTTTTACTTAATTTTATTTTTGTTCCTTCTCGTTATATGTAGTTAGTGGTCATAGTGAAAATTTCGAGTAGGGTAGGGGTAGGGTAGGGAGTAGGGTACTAATTAACCGCTGCCACCATGCCGCAGCAACACAGCTTGCTGGATGAACACTAGTTTAATATTTTAAGAAGTGGGTACATATTCACAGTAACAATCTACCCTATTACTTTATACTACAGGGTCCACAGCATAAATATAAATGGTCATTTCTGTACCTTGTCGTTTTCAATCGTTTGACAATTTTGTATGACATTTCAAACATGACGTTAAAGTGACAAGGTACATAAATTATCACTTATTTATGCTGTTGACTGTACCTATATCAAATATCAACCCATTGTTTGATATAATTTCAATCATTTAACCTTTTTTTCTTTAGATAATTTTAATACTTAGTACTTTTAATGACTGCAGTAGGATATACGTAGGACAGACAGGCCGAAGTTTTAATACTAGATTTAAATTTAAAGAGCATGTTCCGTCATATAGGAATGAGCATCCAGACAGATCGAATTTTGCAAAACATTTGTTGGAATCAAAATATCATTCATTGTTAGATTCAGATTCTTATGAAGTGTTACATTATTGCGGCAAGGGGTTGCGTCTGGAGATGCTCTGGAATCCATGGAAATAATTAGGTACAACACTATGGGGTCTATTATTAATGAACAGGTAAATTTAGTATCTTCTCCTTTACTGCGGCTTGGGTCTAATTTGAACAGTTATTAAAGTATGCCTTATCAATAAATAAACAAAAATTCAAGGTAGTTTTATATGACAGTTAAAGTTAATTTTTGTGGGGTAGTTTGAGAAAAATAAAGTGGGTACTTGAGAAGTTACAGTGACAAGTTAAAACATTTGTTTTAATGAACTAAAACAATTACTTTGCTCACCCGCGACCTTTAAGGTCGCGGGTGAGCAAAGTAATTGTTTTAGTTCATTAATATGGACCTCCGCAAAGTAACGCCTGATTCAATAAATACATTTGTTTTGGTTTGTTAGTTTAGCATTTGGTAGCATAGCGTACGGTTGTGGTGCCTACTCTGAAGATGAGCTCTGGTTGAGTTCGAAACGCGTCAGTGTAGTTTGGTGGTGGATTTGTGTGTGTTCGTACAGTGTGGAGGTGGAGGAACTGCATGAGCACGCATTTCTTGCATAAATATAACGTAACTATCGTAAGGTAGCGGGTGAGCAAAGTAATTGTTTCAGTTCATTTTAAAATAACGTCAAAAAGGATGCTTTGATCACTGTGAAATCTATTACACGTCTACCACATAGTTTTTTGTTTACGGTTTTAGTGTGATGAATAATGACAATGAAGATATACAACGTCAGGTCCGAGACAAATAAGGCACAAATATGACGCTCCATGCGTTTCAGTCACGCTAGCATTTACGATGTTTCTCACTTCATGTTATGCGTAGATCAAAGTATAGTACAGTACCCGGCCATAAAGATTGCACACGGTCTTTGAAAAAACCGGCCAAGTGCGAGTCGGACTCGCGCACTGAGGGTTCCGTACAAATTTATATGTATCTATGAACATCCAGTCTTAGCAGACTCCTGCTCCTAAGCAAAATGTGCGCAGTGTGGGATCATTCAAAGTCAAAAAGTCAAATTCAAAGGTTTATTTGCTTGTGGATTGTAGATTGGTTACTGATACAGACAGACAAAAAAAAAATATGCTTTTCGCAATTTCTCCTTTATCCGTGCTATACGACCTTGCTTCGTACCAAATTTCATGATTCTGAGTTCATGGAAAGTAGGTACCCTGTAGGTTTTGATTCCCGTAAATTGCGAGTATCGAAAATTTGCAGCATAAATGGCCGTATCTTTTGATTGCGTTGGCTTAGAAGTTTGATTTTTTCACAGCTCCAAGGGACAGTGGACCTGAGTAATTTGATATAAATTTCAGCTTGATACCTCCACGCGTTCCTGAGAAAAAGGGTCTTGACAGACGGACGGACAACAAAGTGATTCTATAAGGGTTCCGCTTTTTCCTTTCGAGGTGCGGAACGAAAAAAGCGGGACCCTTATAGGATCACTTTGTAACACACAAAAAAACACAAAAACACATCGGTGTTTGGAAAAGACTGCAAATGTCCGACATTTGCCGAGTCCTTTTTTAAAGACCGTGTCAATCTTTATGGCTGGGTACTGTATAGTTATTTGTGTGACTAGTGCATAAAGGATTTGCCACACTGGATGCGTTCGTTCGCATTATGTATGAACAACAACATTGTCGGTCTCTATATATTTTGTATAGATATGCGATCTGACCGTGCGTAACCGTGACCTTAAGCCCTCTCAGAGAGCTGTAGTTCCCACGTGGGCCCAGTGCGGATTAGAAACTTCACATACACCATTGGGGCACGCTTCTGAATATAGAACGTTATAAATAGCGAATGCATTGTTAACGCACAATCAAAAAGTCTGTCTCATAATACGCTACATATACAGTTCAGCATCAAAAGTAGCTAGTCACTTTTGTACCTTGTCGCTTCGCTCTACAGTTAGTGCAAAACGTCATACTTAATTGACAATTGTGTTATTACGACAAAGTACAAAAGTCACCAGCTACTTTTGATGCTGACCGTACGTATTGCCTGTGAGTGTTACCGCGGCCAAATTATTTGCAAAATATATGCATTTTAATTGGTTTAAGTTAGGAATAAGCTTCTTTAGATACTCGTATATTTGGTTCCATTTGAAGCGGAATCTTATCAGTCGTATTTTCCATATTTGGTTTGCGACGGCTACCAACTGCATGTACATATTATGTTTACTGAATGTACACACTGCCATTCATAAAGATTACGAGTACTTGGAAGAACATTGATGTTTCTTATGGGAAGCTACAATCGCGTTGTAGCGAGCCGCGAGTGGAGTGTCTTTGCTAAAAAAACATTTTTAAGTTTTTTTTTAATTACGTGAGGTGTTCTGTAATAATAATTAACGCAATATTCCCTACTTACGCTTGGTCTAGAATCTAGACTCTAGATATTAAATTTTGCATGGTCGGCACGCGGGATACAACGTTAATAAAGACCTCTATAATTTATTGAATCAGGCGTTACTTTGCGGAGGTCCATATTAATTAACTGAAACAATTACTTTGCTCACCCGCTACCTTACGATAGTTACGTTTATGTAAGAAATGCGTGTTCATGCAGTTCCTTCATCTCCACTGTACGAACACACACAAATCACACAAACCCAACTATCACCACGACCAAACTACACTGAAGCGTTTCGAACTCAACCAGAACTCATTCTCAGAGTAGGTACCACAACCGTACCCTATGCTACCAAATGTTAGACTCACATTTAACAACACACAACACAACATCAAACATTTGGTAGCATAGGGTATGGTTGTGGTACCTACTTTGAAGATGAGCTCTGGTTGAGTTCGAAACGCGTCAGTGTAGTTTGGTGGTGGTGATAGTTGGGTTTGTGTGATTTGTTTGTTCGTACAGTGTGGAGGTGGAGGAACTGCTTGATTACGCATTTCGTAGGTACATAAACGTAACTATCGTAAGGTCGCTGGTGAGCAAAGTAATTGTTTCAGTTCATTAAATACCTCTATGTAGTTTTTGGGAATTCCCGTGGGATTTAGCAAAATCCCGGAGTTTCAATTCAACTGTCTCTCCGCCCCGTCTTTTCTGTCTGCTTTGAATCGCGACGCTTCTATACATTTAGTATGAAAACTGAATCAAGGGTCGTCGCGAATGCGACTGCGACGCGCCCCCGTCCCGTCCCACGTCTCTTCTGTGCAGCTTGGATCCTAGGCCAGCAAAGAAGGTGAAAGAAAAATACACTTTCATCTGATCTACCGAACCGAAACATTTGCTATACACGTAACACGCTATAATCTGATAACGTCATTGTTGTTATCATTGTCATAAACCGGGCAAACAATTGACACAAGGTTATGGTAGCAAAATAAAAGGAGGAAAAAACCATGCATTGAACGTGTGACTTACCTGGTAATTTTGTCTATTCCCACTAGTTCCATTGACAGTTCCATTATTTAAAGGGCTTTACATAATATAACTAGTGGGGATGATTTTCTCCCAGTAGGTAGCTCTATTTTATTAAAAAATCATTTAGTCTCACTTAAACTGATCATGAACAATATGTTATTAACAACACAAAACGATTTTGCTTTTATTAATAACACATTGTACATGAACAGTTTTCATGACACTTAATTATTTTATCAGCTAGCTTAAGTTTGGGGGCATCAACTAATCAGCCACATCGCTGTCAATGCGGCGCCATGGTGGACATACTGGGTCACCATGGCCTCTCATGTGTCCGGAGCGCTGGTAGGATCTCCCGCCACGCCAGCATTAATGACATTATCCATCGGGCCCTTGTCAGTGTGAGAGTGCCGGCAGTCCTCGAGCCCAGCGGGCTGGCCAGAGTGGCCAGGGACGACGGCAAGAGGCCTGATGGAATGTCGCTGGTGCCTTGGAGCATGGGTCGGCCGCTAGTTTGGGATGCTACTTGTGTTGATACCCTGGCACCGTCCCATGTTCCAAGCACCAACGTCACCGCTGGCGCTGCGGCATCCTCGGCTGAAAGCCTCAAACGCCGCAAATATGCCGCCCTAGGAACTAGCTACATGTTTGCGGCGTTTGGCGTTGAAACCTTGGGGCCATGGGGGCCAAGTGCGCGTCGGCTATACAAAGATTTGTCGACGCGCCTAATAGAGGCCTCGGGTGACCAGAGGGCTGGCCACTATTTCGCACAGCGAATAAGTATCGCTATACAGCGAGGAAATACGGCCAGCCTTCTGGGCACCTTGCCCATTGACGGCGATTTAGGCCAAATTTTCTATTTATAGATTAAGTTTTTATTATGTTTCTTATTGTTTTTTAACCTGTTGTACTTAAGGAATAACCAATTATTTTTGTAATAAAATAGAACTACTTGGAAAAAATCATTCCCACTAGTACTATTATCTGAAGTCCTTTAAGTAATGGAACTAGTGGGAATAAAAATTCCCACTAGTTCCATCAATAGAACTGTCAATGGAACTAGTGGGAATAGACCTTTTTTCGCAGAACTTGCACCTACAAAATTGTGCTTTTTACTATAGCCAAACAGCACAATCCTACAAATTATCTTAATCTAAGTAAGTACACTCACGAGCGGAACAATTGCATCGCTTTGCGTTTTCATGTGCACCCAATAACCGGCTTTCCTTGGCTTTCTGAAATTATTTTTATGTGATGCTGTTCCTTGAAATTTAAGCTCTATGGAATTTTAAAATTTTACAAAGTTATTATAAAGGTTCACTTATTAGGTGTACATGTATGCAAAGTGATGCAATTATTCTGCTCGTGGGTATATAGATTAGTATTAAAAACTAGTAAAAAAAATTATAACAAAAACGTATTATGAAAATAGGTCCCCTTAGGCAATGCTCCGAAGATAGTGGCAGCGTTTCCTTTTTGAATAGCTAAGCTAATTTATTGTCCGAGGAAGCTGCCAGATCTTCGGTTTGCCGTGACGTCGACTAACCTCTTTGATTTTTCTATATACAGTTTCATAGAGCTAGGAACCCACGGACCGAGGGTCTCGACTCGACACCGCATGGGTCAAAGTCGTATTCGGTGCCTGTACCCTTGTATTTGAGTGCTTTCCCTTTTCCGGTCGCTTCAGAAGATGCACCAGGTCTGTAGCAGGTTCCATGGAGATGGGACAGAGCCAATGTGTCTGAACAGGTGGCATCCCATACCAGCACCCGGCCCATCTTCCCTGGAATCGGTAATATAATTAAGGCCGCGCGAGAAAAATGATGATTTGTTCTAAATGGATACAATTTATAACGATAAAAAATATAAAATATGCTCGAGAGTATATATTTGAGTATTTTTATTATTATTGCAAGTATGCTACAAATTAAATCGATTTTATCTCATCACAAAGTAGGTAACAAATAATCCACAATTCTCACACTCAATAAACAGTTTTTATCAGTTATTAGACTCTTTAAATTTAGCAAGCGAATAAGTAACTACGTGTAGGTAAGTATAACACCTAAAAATTGTTTTCAGGATTTTTCTAACAAAAGTTATATTACTTAGATTAAAAATGTAAGTTTGGGGGAGTTTTGAGAGGCTGTCACTTCCATCTGCGAAGAGCCAAAAAATATAATTTGTGATATTTGCGAAATCCTTTGGTCTCTGGTCGTCTAGGAGGAAAGCCATTGAACTTAAGAAATATTAATTATAATTTTAAATCGATCTATAGATAAATGGAATAGTTTTACTTACGACGTAACCAGTCAATGGGTTCACGGTCAAAGCTGGTCAATGCTACAGACAACCGTTAATCAGTAAATAACTAGAAACCAGTAAACAGCGAAACCAGTTAAAGGTCTGGTTACGACCAAGCGCGAGCGGCGCGGCACGCATTTTCTCTCTCTTCAAAGCGTGACATTATGATCCCAACCTACATTCCACTGCAGGGCACGTGCACCTGAATGAGAGGGCTTGGGCTGTGGTTCTCACGGGGCCCACTGCGAATTGGAAACTTCACAGTCACACACATTGAATTTCTTCGTAGGTCTAGGTGTCCTTCACCGTAAAGCTCATGGTAAATTTCTAATTTAATTTGGCATGTAAATTTTGAAAACTCAGAGGTTCGAGCCTGGGTTCGAGCCTACGACCCTCTCCTTGAGAGGCCATAGGTCCGACTAACCGCTAGACTACTACGCCTTTTTTGCGTGTGTATGTATCGTGCTGCAACTCTGCAGGTGAAACTGCACGATCTAAAGCTGCGTACGGACTGCGCGCACATTACGCGTACCCTACGCGAGCCCGGGTACGCGTACCCGGGCTTGCGTAGGGTACGCGTAATGTGCGCGCAGTCCGTAGGTACGCAGCTTAACAAAGCCGATACCCATTAGAAGCGGATACGGACTGTAGTGCAAAGTTATGCAATTCTGACGTAAAAATTATGTATGTGTTAATAAATAAGATAACATGGATCAGAAACTGTATGCGTCTGCTATTGAAGCGAATATTACTGTCTAGTGTTTGTCGAGGTTTGGGGGTTGAAATCGCTCGCGTAGGTTTACCGCGAGACCCTGCACGTGACCCCTGGGTAGTGCTAAACGAGCGATACCACTCCGATGGTAGGTTTCGGCCGTGGCTGGTCACCACCATATCTAGGTTGAGCCAGGCCGCCAAGCGACTCATCCGCATCCAACGCGTTCCCACAACCTTAACCAGGTCCTCACTCCATCTTGTTGGAGGCCTACTAACCTTTTGGCCCCACCAGCCGTCAGTTCTACGAGCGATGTGTCCTGCCCACTGCCACTTGAGTCTACCGATTCTTCGAGTTATGCCCGTGACTTTAGTAATGCGCAGATTTCATCATTTCTAGTGCGATCCCGTAGATAAACTTCGTAAATTTTAATTGTAACTTCTCACATAAATTTCGAAAAAGTCAGAGGTGCTAGCCCGGGCTCGAACCCACAACCCTCTGCTTGAGAGGCCATGGGCCAAACCACTAGGCCACCACGGCTCCAACGACAACACAAACCAAATTACAAGACTAAAATTTAAGTCAATCAGATTGAAACTTTGTTCGACCTTTTTTATACTTATGTAAGTATACTTAATAAGTTACGTAATATTATGAAAGTAACACTACTAAGGTCATTGCTGTGACTGAATGTTATTGCACCCTTCCGTACTTCCGGACTAGTTCCGGAAAAGACAAGATGTCTTGCCACAAGGCGAGGTTGGCGGCATTGAACCCAAAGATCTATCAGCCGTCGTATGGAGTCTATTCACCCGACTGCCGAAGGTTATATATGTTTTTCAAGCGTTAATATTTATGCAAGTATGTATGTTACGTATGTATTTGGCATGCCCTGCAGCCTGAACGGCTCAATTGATTTTGAAGTGTGAGGTGTCATTAGATTCGTCTCAGTTCCGAGAGTGATAGGGTTTATATTTTCCTGGAATTCCCAAGGGAACGAGAATTATACAAGCGGGATTTTTTATCTAGTATTGAAATTAAAGTTATTGGTCTAAAGGAGTAGTGTGTGTGGGTTTTGCGACAGGCTATTCGACACCGCGCCGAGTGTCAATGCTGCCGTTTCGGAATTTCCATTCCGCTAACATTAAGGGAAGATTAGAAGATAGAGTTAATTTCTCGAAGAAACTCTTACTGTTTTTGAGATATTCAATAGTTAAATTTAATGGCTGAACCAGTGTAAAAGGTCCTTCATTGCATCCTATTACTATTTATCTTTTAAATTTTGTCAGTAAAGAGAGTTTTCCATTCATAGCTATTCGCTACAAGTAGATTATTGAGGTGAGTTCGTTCGACATTACATACTTTGTCTTTTATTATGGGTCAGATCAATTTCATAATCGTAAACTTTGGTATTGTATCAATAATCGTGTTTTGTTTACCTCAACGGAAAATGCCGCGATTTTTTTTTTGTAGAACAAGATAAAATATAATTCAACTAATCTAAATACATTCCAAGTAAATATCTATTATACTAAATTAAATAATACTAATATAAATAATAACATAAAAAGAAACCTATAAGGCAAATACGTCGTCGAAAGACGTCGTAGGCTGGACCCTAGTACGCTGGCCGCATTACCTCTTTGTACCGCTATCCCTGCCTTTGAGCGAGGTAAGCGCCAGCTTTAGGGTCCCCAGAGGCCAGAACTAACCTTTTGGACAAGTCCTTTAGCACCTTTTTTGTGTCCGTTGACCATTTCTTTCTTACGATATTAACACCATCTGTGGCAACACTGTCGCACCTCTATTTTCATGTCTATGATAGATATCTGTGGATAGATCTGTGATCTATAATTATCTGTGGACTCTCTCTCTCTCTCTCTCGGCTCTCTCTGCGCTTGAGACGATAACTAAAACTTTTCTCCTAACTGTAACTGTATTTCTTTCTATAAAGTAATAAATTAATAAGTTAAACAGTGAAGTGTTGTAGTTATTCATCTCATCAACTCGACGACTCCGTTGAAGACGTGATCACGCAACTTAGGCTTACTACGCCGTACGACCGGCAATAGCCCCACATGGCAACCGCCAAACATCTACCGATATTCCATATGGCAGAAAACTTTCATTAGCATAGGATTATAAATTAATCGATCACCTATTGTTATTCTGAAATGTATTTATAGAAAAGTGACACATTCATTGCAAATCATTAATTGCTTGGTTTACTTTCAGTTTGAAAAGAATTTCCTTGTTTAAAGAAACTCTAGTCGTTTAGTGTCAACATCCGTACAACGATAACAGTATATTAAAACACGCGCAAAAAACAATATAAAAATCTTTCGCCTATGGTCTTGAAGCACTAATAACAAGAGATGGCACCTACCTTTTAAAAAAATATGACAGGTAATGGGCGATGTAAGGATAGAATAGCCAGGCCAGGAGCCACAGCCCTTGTTTTTGGCGCAAGTTTTTTGATTTATTTGTACACGTAAGATTGAGATCAAAGAAATTAATTGAATCAAAAAGAAAGTAATAAATAATATGTATGTAGTTAATGCTACGAAAAATCACCAAACGACACGTATTAATTTTACTTAACACTACATCAAAATTCATGGTAAATTTGTGGCAATAGTATATTTTTTATCGAGGGACTAAAAGAAGCCAATATATCGACACCTTTAGGTTCAATTGGCGTAAAGGACAAAATGGCACTTTTCAGGAGAGCCAAAAAACAAAATTTTTTTTAGAAAATCTTTTGTAACTTTTTTCTTTGATGACCTATATTTTCGATGTATATGAGAAAAGTGCTTAGAATTCTCGTCTCTATTTAGTAATTTGGTACCTATTACGTTAAATATGACACTCAAAAAGTTAGTGTCCTTTACACCACGGTAAAAAGCGTTATTAAGTCACTTACGACCATACCATTTTAAGAAATTTAAGATTGTTAGGGGCGTAAAGGTCATTTTTGTAAAAAATAATGCAACTTTTGGGTGTATAGACCACTATATCTTACTTAATTTATATTGTTTTCCTTAGATTTATGTCATTACAGGAATGTATTATGTGAAAATATTCATCATTTGTTGTAATTATACGTTAGTAGTTACTTACCAATAATTTAGTAGTTGGTAGTAGCATACAATATCTCGAGGCCATTGCTATATACATATATATATCCATGCAAAATTACAGCTTTCTAGCACTAATAGCCACTGCGCTAAGCCGCGGACAGACGGACGGACGGACAGACATGACGAAACTATAAGGTTTCCGTTTTGCCATTTTGGTTCCGGGATCCTAAAAAAGACTAGATTACTAACTTAGTTTTAAGATATTCTGAAAAAAAATCTATTGGTAATGAGGTATGAGTTTTAAAATATTAAAACTGTTTTTGTAATTTGGAAAGTACTGTCTCTATTTTAATCCTTCCTCGTCCTTTACATTTTGTATTTATTGTAGAAAATCGGTATATAGACACAGTTTCTTGTATTTTTTAAAATTATAACAAAAAGATCGAAAAGCTCGAAAAACCGGTC
This sequence comes from Archips crataeganus, assembly GCA_947859365.1. Classification (NCBI taxonomy): domain Eukaryota; kingdom Metazoa; phylum Arthropoda; class Insecta; order Lepidoptera; family Tortricidae; genus Archips; species Archips crataeganus. The sequence goes on along the minus strand of OX402065.1, from coordinate 16,185,525 downwards.
TACCCGGGTTTTGATTACTCTTAGACCCGAAAACCCGGGTTTTCAAAATTGAACCGAGTTTCGATGCCCTACTCTCGTCATGCTTACTTTGTGCCTTTGGCATTTTGTATGTAATAGAGATCCATGCAGCTGCATGTTTTGACGAAAGAATGTATGACTCGTGCTAAAGTTTTTCACACTGAATAATGAATGGCCGTTGTTTTAGGTAAACTGGCGATTTTCGTCTGATTTCCATTTTATTGTCAAAACTCAATGAAGTTTTGGTAAACATTTCTATGGTCTGACCGTCTGAGGTCTTTTACTTTAATAGTCTGTACAACTAGTGTATACGTATAAAACGCGTCATTTTACCCGAGTCGTGATCCATCCGATTCGCAAGCTGGAGTTAATAGTTAAGTCGAGGGTAAAATGGGTCTACAAATTACAAATTAAGTACAACCAACCACCATGTAATAACATAGGAGCCAATTATAGGATCACAAATAGATATATATATTATCCCGATATTCCCACGGGATCCATGTAAAATCCCAAAATATTAACCGCTCAGTCCAGACATGAAATGTTGCACCGGTGTTCGTCATCAGTCATCAACGTACTTAAATGAACAACGATGTTATTTTTGGGATACCTATTGGGATATGACAGCTAGATCTACTTAATGGTTAAAGCTCCAAACGCACAGACAGCGGAGGCGTGGCGGTGCGGTGACGGTGGCGATTGTAATATTCTAACTTGTATGAACGAGTTCGCGGTACGGTACTGCACAACCGTTCATACAAGTTAGAATATTACAACCGTCACCGCCACCGCACCGCCACGCCTCCGCTGTCTGTGTGTTTGGAGCTTTAGGTACGCGGTCAAAGCCGCATGCAAAGGTTAGTTGCAAATAAAAAACAGCAAATCGTGTCGGTTTTTTATTCTGTACTAAATTAATTGACTAAAATCCACAAACCAAACCAAATGAATACGCCCAAGCGCCATTTTGTAACGTAACAGTACACAGATTTGGGAAACAATAGTTCACAATACAGAAATAAATTTAAATAAAAAAAAAATTAAAAAAAATAGCAGTAGTTCAACGTAATTTCAATCTTCCCATCCCGTTCTAACATAGAATTAAAGCAGGACGGGTGCCCTGTATCAAAGTTCTAAAATAATCAGTTACAATTTCGAAATTAACATTCAAATTTTAACGGTCAACCCGCGTTTGATTTTGAATAACCCAATGTAGAAAGCGGAAAATATGAGTGATTTGGTGTCCCACTTCTGGGCAAAGACCAAATACAAAATTTCTGTCGAATGACCCCAGAGCGTTGGGCTATACATCCACGGAATGGTTCCGTTGTGATAGATATCGTAATACTTAGACCTGATTTGTCACGCGGGATGAGAGAGGAGCAAGAGAGAGGCCTTTGCCCAGCAGTGGGATTGTAAAATAATTCAATTTTTAAATATAGAAGTCACCACGGTTTCCAGTAACACTTTCATTTTATTAAAAACACATGTGAACCGTTAAATTTCTAATGTTGAAACGAAATCTTGAATGATAGTGCCTAGAAATTAACTCAAAATGGATATGCGAAGAGACAATTGGAATTGCGTCAAGTGTAATTGCTTCATAATCATACGTGTCATACGTGTTTAGAACAAGTTCAAGTCTTTTTTCCACATATTTTAGACATTGAAATAAAACTATTAACTTTTCTTCCTGACTACTACACTACCGTAAGCCCACTGCACTGTACACCACATCCTTTAGGCGCAAGCCACACAGAAGAGACGTGGGGCGGGGGCGTGTCGCCGACGCGGCGCTCTCCTTGAATCAGTTTTCATACTAAATCTATAGAAGCGTCGCGATCCAAAGCGGAGACTGCGGCGACGCACCCCCGTCCCACGTCTCTTATGTGTGACCACAAGGTTGAAGACCATTGGGGGCTACAACAAAATTCGAATATAAGAGAGAATAACCTATATTGAACCGGCGCTTAAATTGGACCACTTCCGTATTTCTACCAAATTACACTATTTATTTACACGCAACAAAAAATGAAGCGATGATGCAAAATGGCGGTTGTTTGTGGCGCTGACATCACTTCATTTTTTGTTGCCAGTGTAAATAAATAGTGTAACTTGGTAGAAATACGGAAGCGGTCCAATTTAAGCTTCAATATAGGTTACTCTCCCTTATGTGACAATATATGTGACAGAATAATGATAACGATTCACACGCTCTTGAGCTACCCATAATACAATAAAATACTCTCTTTTTGACGTAAGTCCAATTGCCTTTACATTTTTAATCAACAAATCCCGTACACGTTCAAATCATGTTGGATTCAGCAAAGCCTAACTTCACTCTTATGTCTTAGTTCGGAGAGACACATTTTGAGATTCAAATTGAAATTTCTTTCGTGCCTTTGTATATCTGAGTAATGACCGCATTGAAGTAATTTACTCGTGAGACATCACCTTTTGAACGCCACACATCGTTTTTGTTACGAATAAAATTGATTCTTATGAGCATGCAGGTAGGTTAATTTTTGTATGACCGTGTTGTCGTCTATATAGACGACGCTGGCGTTCAAAAGGTTCAATAAATAGTGTCTTTCCGAACGCAACCTTAAAAAAAAACAATTGAGAGAAACAAGCGTTAAAACCTTAGCTACCGTCTTCAAGCACTTTATATACTTAATTCTATAACATTCTTACATAACCCCATCCTTTACAAGTTTACTTTTGTCAAAAACTTAACTCTTTGAGAAAGCTAGTTGAGAAAACATCTATCTATAGCAATTCGGGAGAATGCCAAAATGAAAACCATTGATGACGTGGTGGTGCGGTTGGAACCACCCTTAGCACTTATAGCCAAAAGAAGCGGATTCGAATCCCATCCAACGCCCCCGAAAACTTTTCGATTTAGAAAAACTCTTAGATTGCGTTGAGAAACGTTTTGCTGATAAAAATCAGTTTTCTATGAACATGTACATGTGTATCTAAATACATATTTAACGGTCGTCTAAAGATTTGCGTTCACACGATCAAATTTTTCATTTCCCTTTCTTGTTTCTTTAAAATGTCTTGTATCTATCTGATTCTCAAGGAATACTTGTGTCAAATTTCATATCTCCAGTAGCTTAGACTGTGCATTATCAGTCTGTCAGTCAATAACATTCCACTTTTATAAATATAAAAGATATAAAGAAGATATTTTCTCAAATAGCCTTTCCAATTTTCATGTATTTCTACATTTTTAAGTTCCAAGTTCTATTACAATTAACTAATGAGTTTTTAAACTCTATCCTCTTTCTATGTTTACAACAGGTTATTTTCTCATTTAAAAAACTTCTGTTTCGATCATTCAAATTGTCCTTAAACTTTTTAACAACACAAAATATATTATTTGTACTAAACGAATTCAACTAATTAAATGTTACGTCCTTATAATCCTTGCAACAATGTGAAGGATTAAAATGTTAATTTTCAATTAAAAGTAATGAACAAGATAATTTCACAATCTATAGAATATTTATTTATCTGGATCTCAATGATATCTCCTTTTCTTACGTTAAAATCGGCTACAATTTTAATAATCAGTGTATTTTTTAATTAATGAACTGAAACAATTACTTTGCTCACCCGCGACATTATGATAGTTACATTTATGTAAAAAATGCGTGTTCATGCGGTTCCTCCACCTCCACACTGTACGAACACACACAAACCCAACTATCACCTAATTGTTTCAGTTCATTAATATAGACCTCCGCAATGTAACGCCTGATTCAATAAATTATTTTTAATTCCTAGTAAAACCGGCATTCTTGATGTTTTTACGACGGTAGATTGTAATGACGTATTTTTGTTAACGGAAGCAAATAAAATGCGTCAAAGTATGTCTTAAACACTAGATAGAGCTTCGCCGGCATGAAAACGTCCCGAAAAATATAAGCCAACTTTGGCTTATATGTCATATGTCATTTGCCCTTCAGTCTGCATTGTGACAGCGCGAGAAACTTTATAAAAATGATTAAATGTGCAATAAAAGTTTGTAAAAACTACAAAGGGAGGTTGAAAAATACCAATAAAATTGCTTTCCATCGGTAAGTATTCCAGAATCCACATTATTTCGTAACAAAACGACTTACAGAACGATAAAATTTTTTTGATTAGTTTTGTTCGACATTTTTGTTGGTGATACCAGCTTCTAGTGCAAAATTTCCCATAATTCAGACCACATCGTATTAATAAGTTTGAATTGGGCACAAAGCCAATATGTATCGGAATCTCTGAATCCACTGAGCCGAATTTAAAATTCTTTCACCATTAGAAAGCTGCACTATCCTTGATTGACATAGGTTACTTTTTATCCAGAAAAATGCAAATTCCTACGGGGTAGAAATAAATAAATTAAATTTCGGGGCTGATTTTAAAAATTCATACATTTTCCCACTACCGCATGCAATCCTGTCGATCGGCCTCTAATAATTTTTCCCCACATTTTGAGGAATGTGAAATTAACTGGTATCATTAAGCACGCACAGAGTGACAACCGGAATGACGTAGCGCGATCGTAATATGAAGCTGTCAAATAGTTTTTGGACGTTTTGTATCGCTGTGTTTGCTACTGAGACTCTATCTAGTGTTTAAATAATCTAAGTCTTAAACTTGCGTAATTCAATCCACGACTTATAATGTCACAAACAAAATCACCTATTCAATCCTCTCCAGTCCGGCTTCCGCCCCGGGCATAGCACAGTCACAGCCTTGGTAAAGGTCACTGATGACATTCGTCATAGTGTTCAGAATAAGATGCTTACCGTTCTTGTCCTCTTAGATTTTAGCAGCGCTTTCAATTCCGTAGATTTTGACATAATGACTGGAATACTTCAGAATCTGAATTTTTCCCAGTCTGCCATCTCATGGTTCTGGGCGTACGTCTTCGGTAGACGCCAGCGAGTTAAGACTGATGATCATTTCTCGGAGTGGTGCGACCTGACAGCTGGTGTTCCTCAGGGCGGTATTCTTTCGCCTCCTCTTTTTTCAATTTTTATCAACAGTATAACCAATACTCTACGTTCTTCGTATCATTTATATGCTGATGACCTGCAGATCTATGCGTCGGCTGGTTTTGATGAGCTGCCTTCTCTGATTAGCCAAATAAATGAGGACTTGGACTCTATCCGTGTTTGGGCTTAGCAGTTTGGGCTTAAGGTTAATGCAGCTAAGCCTCAGGCTATAATTATGGGCAGTCCTCATTTTGTTGGCAAGTTGTCGGAGGTGACACTACCTGATATTTTATTTGATGGGACTTCGATCCCTTTTTCCTCTAATGTCAAGAATTTAGGTATTATTATGGACCAGACACTCTCTTGGACAGCTCACGTAAATGAAATTAGTCGTAGACTCTTTGCGTCTCTTCACTCCTTGAGACGCCTGCAAAATTTTTTTCCTATGCGTACAAAAATTACCCTTGCCCATTCTCTACTTTTGCCCCTTCTTGATTATGGTGATATTGCGTTTCTTGAATTGAGGGAGGAGCTGCTTGACAAGCTTGAATGGCTGCAAAATGTGTGCGTTCGATATGTGTTTGGCCTGCGAAAGTACGACCACGTCTTAGACGGCGGAGAGACATCCACATTCTGTGTCTCCTTTTCAATGTGTTGTTTAATCCTTCCTCTCCCTCGTACCTATCTGAAAGGTTTAGCTACTTGGCTACCGGAAGCGGGCACCGTTTGCGGTCCAGCTCCAAACTCGCACTCGCCTTCCCGCCGAACACGGCGCGTTCTTACGCTAAACCTTTCAGTATCCATTCCGTGAATCTGTGGAACGAGTTACCTTTGCTCGTTAGGGAGTCCCCGTCTGTGGCTTCGTTCAGGGAGAGGTTGAAGAAACTGTGGAAGTAGGGTACCTACTTAATCGTATTATTTTTATTTACATGTACTGTTTTTTCGTATGTGTGTATTTTGTTCAGTGTTAAGTTAGGTATAAGTATATTTGTCGTAGTCACTAATTGTTATTTATTTTGTGTATATGTTTATATGTTATATTTTCTTTCGTCTCTCTGTACATAAATTATTTTGCCTTTCTTATTTTTAAGTTTTTCCTTTCATGCCAGGTTAGCTTGAAAAGATCCCTTTTAGGGATAAGTTCGCCTTTGTACTCTTTTTGTTTTGTTGTTTTGTATTATTTTTGTGTTTTATGTACAATAAAGTGTTTACATACATACATACATACAAAGGCAATATTTTTAGTGCTAAACCAAAAATTTATTGTATATATTTTTAAAGATAGTAAGATATTGATTAATTTCAGTATTTCCTACTTACTTTTTAGAAAAAGTATTGTATACAATCATTATGGAATTTGGTTTTAAAATCACGTACCTTTTTAGGCCAATCAGCACAATCTCATGCCCTAATCACGTTCATCATCATCATCATCCCAGCTTATATACGTCCCACTGCAGGGCACAGGCCTCCTCTCAGAATGCCCGACTCGAATCTGAGTTTACTCGACTTTAAAAAGCCATTTTGGTGGCAGTGACATGGTGCTGAAACTCATTTCCCATTGGTTTACCCAATTTTTTACATGAAGTCAGTGATGGCAAGTATGGCAAAGGTTTTATACACTAATAACTGATCTCTTTTCTGTTTTTCGTAATCACCCGTCAGTCATTGCTCGAGACTATTTTGTTGATTTAATATTTAGATATTGCTTAAAATTGTCAACACAGAACAAAATTACGTACGTGAAAATGTGTTAGTAAAACGAGGAAGTTGCGTACCGATTGATAAGATATTATCATTGTTTTATCATTAAAAATGTGCAAACAATCGGTGCAATGACTTTGCTAATCTTGACACTTTCATACCTAAGGAATGTAGTTAAGTAAAAATTGATTTGTTTAATTAGTAGGCTTCCAAAATTACTGTTAGGATAGGAACTGCATATACTTATCATAAAAATACTTATGTGGATTGCTAATATTTATAACCCTTCCTTTTGGCTTTCATTTGGAGCTAGCAGAGTTAAAACAAAAAAAAACTCAGTACCGTTACTACTATTCCCAAATCGTGCTGTTTTCAAGCATAGCAACACCAAAAGTGGGAATTGATAAATCATATTTTAAACTCAATATGGCACCTACGTCATTACAATCATTTTTCTTAGTGGCGCACAAAATGGGGCTGTTGTTTTTCAATAATGGCAACATTTTTAGCCGCTTAATAAATATGTCCTTTTCAAATAACACACTGGCAACATTACCTTGCCCAAAGCACTTGTAGTATTTTGGTGTACAATTCATACTAATTGAAAATACCCAATTTTATATCGATCCAGTCATTCACTTACATTTTTGGAATACTTTTATTATTTAAAATACCTATGGATTATACGACAATTTTAACATTGGAAATACACATGAATTCTGTTTTAAAACACAATATCAATTTTAACCTCATATGACATTTTTCTCTTTTCACTGTCATTTTACATATTTTCTTCAATATACATCCCATACAACCATATTATAATCGTCGTTACTTCATTTCTATAAACAAGTACTAACATTTACTGCACATTTTGCCTAACTGGTTGCATAGGATACCTTTTGAAATAGTAATATTTATTTATTTTGATTATGATGCCAGAATGAAAATTTGCAATTTGAATACTATTTCCAGGGACTGACATTGGAATTATGAACATGATTTATATACAAAATTTCTCACTACGACAAACAGATTATTAAAAAATATAATACTGGCGTGAACATTATTTTCAACTCTACATTATAGCGCCAAAATATATAAACAGGAGTGTTGATATATTGGTAAACAACATAATTCTGGTCAACGATCAGTAGGATGTTATAGGCACTGTTAGACCGTAGGTAATGGTTATATATTTGTATACTTATTTACATAAGCATTATGTTTGTCATGCGTGACTTTAGTACATAAGTATCTTTCTAATAGAATCATCATTATGTTTTAACTCAGATCGAGCAGTCTACTGATACTTAGACTTTTTTAGAAATGGGATATTCTTTTAGATGTCATAGTTGTGGAATCCAGTCACTTATAACAAACACAGTGCATCAAGTCTACTTTGTAATGTATAAAACTGGCTACTAAAAGTATTAAATTATAAAAAAATCACAAGTCACCTCGTCCTTGATATTACTAATACGACTAGATACAATATTCTCTCATCGAATGGAAATATTAAAAAAAGCCTATAAAACTTAATAAGAAAAAATATTTGAAGCTTTTTATAGTACAGTCCTCCAAAAAGCACAAAACACTTGGACTCGACTTAAATCTACTTTTAAAGCGTCAACGAAACTGTCATTTTGCGTCTTATCCAAGATTGTCATTTTGAAAAATAAGATTTCCACTAATTCCTACTAAAAAGAACCTTACGAATATTTTCACGGATAATATCACATAAATATTACTATTATCTTAACGATATTTAGCCACAAACAGCTTTAAAAACAAAATAAAGCTTTAACATCGCCGAGTCGTGCTGAATTTATGTCTAAACCATAACACCAATTGATTTAATCTCCTGGCAACACATTACTCTTTACCTGCCTACACGTCAGCCAGCGAAACGTGGCAAAAGACAGATAGCAAAAAAAACTTGAAATTGCAAACTTTGCAGTATTCGCCAGATGTTTTATGCTGGCAACATTTTGAAACCAAACATAAAGTTTGACATGCCAAAGACATTATTTTCACACGCGTGTAAACAGTTTAATCATATTATTTAAAAAATCCTAAGAAATTAACGAAACCGGAACACCGATAACTTAAAACTAAAAACCAATGACTCGTTCCGCTGGCCACACTTCACCTAACCTTTTTAATTTACTATGCCCCTGGAATCACGCCCTTTTAGCCAACTTTGACACAAGCAGCAGTGTTGCCAGTTAAGACGAATAAAAAACTTTTACTCGGCTTTTTGGTCTAAATCTCTGTCGTGGCTCTCGGACTGCGCGAACTTGAGGAATACTTGCTCGAGGGTCGTTTGGCTGAAGCTGTACTCAACGATGTTCAGTTTCTCTTTCGCTGCAGAAAAAAAAACTTAAGTTAAGGAGGCTGGAGCTTTCAATTGTAATAGCACAGATAAAAAAAACGAGCCTGCTCTTTCGCTAAAATGCCTGTGGCTTCCCTTACGTTATAGCGTCCAAGTCCATTTCTATCCATGAGGAGTCCTACCTGTTCCGACTTAGTTTTAATAATTAGCTCCAGAACTAAGAGTAAATTTCTAGAAATTGGACTAATTTCATACAAGTAATAGAAAATTTTGACTTGACTAATCACGAGATTCACAGATAGGCAAGTTTTGACATGTCTATGCTCGACTATGGATTCGTTTTTGGGTAATGTTGTTTTTTAAATAGAATACGCAGTTAAATTAGCAGAAATATAGGAAAATTGTCTAAAATGTTTAATTGTAAAAATAGCCCTCTGATATTGCCGTGCCCTTACGGGGCGTCACATGTATACCTAGTCTATTATTCCAGCTTATGCCTGTAATGTGATATGCAATTAATCATTTTGACTTTGACTTTGACTTGCTGGAAGCAGTGTGCTAAGCCTGGATACTGACAATTAGGACACGGAGAACACAAATCAGTCCGCAAAATTCTCCAGCAGCTGTCACCTGAGTGACCATGCAGACAGCCCTGACGCTTACCGTCCTCGATCTGCTGGAAGCAGCGGGCTAAGCTGGAGACTGATGACTGGGGCACGGAGAATACGAGCCGGTCGGCGAAGTTCTCTTCCAACACCGCAGCAGGGAACACTTGGCTGACCATCGCTATGCACGCTTCTGCGCTCACACCGCCAGACGACTCCGTTCTGACGATCAAAAAGGATTATCATGAACAAGCATAGGCGCCCTGCCTAACAGTACCTACTATGTTCCAAAACCAAAGCTTACATGAAAAAAAAAGACTTTCCGATTCTTAAGGCATACAAAGAAAAGACCTGATGGACCGACTAGCTGACTTATCAGCCCAAAATGACTCATAGACTTTATCCCAGCCTATACAGGGTGGAAATATTAAGTGATCTCACTCGATTATTTCTAAACTCTCTACCTGTGATGAGTATGGTGGCGCAGCGGCGTGCCAGCGACCAGCGGCGTGTGGATGCTCACATCCACTGCCTCGTGCTCGGGCTCCACGTCCACTTCCACAGACCCCTCGGCGCACACTGAAGCGGTACGCGAATTACCTGTCACACACAAAAATACTAATTATTAATTTAACATTGACCTTTAGAGACTATACATCTCTATACTTCGTGGTTCAACGGTGTTTGATTTAAATAAAGTGGTCCTTCGAACCGGATTTACCGATTGTTTACATCAAACACCGTTGCTATACCAATCCGTCTAATTCCAAGTATATGCATTTCTTATAGTTTTCCATTCAGTCAAACGTTACCTATTTTAGTTTTAAGTACAGCGACACATGTCGGTCAGTAAAGTCATAAATCATAATCGTCCAAAACACTTACTATGACATAAGATTGAAGGTGCCATGTATTGGGTCAGTGTCGAGCACAGGGACGTTTACCTTATGGCCCAATTTTATTACCTTCGTCAGCCTCTCCTAGCGACGGGGAATTCTCAGTAGATCGCAGCGGTGAAGGAGATATCGACTCCGACTCTAATACCTGCAATACAACACAAGTTATACATTTAACACCCCTATAGTTGCAATAATTTTCGAGTCTCCATCCAAAATTCGATGTGTGATCCAGTATCAGACGAACAGTTCAGTTTACTATTACCGATACTGAATCACGCTCAAAATTTTGATCCTGCTTCAGTGTACTTAAATAACAAACAAGATATTAACTTAGCAATCTCATCACAAAGAGCCATTGCAGTAAAATTCACAGAAGTAATTTGCAGAATAGCTCGGTAATTAGAAAGGTAAAAAATTCAGCTTAAATGAAATACACACAGTATAATTAAGTGCAGATTTTTACAGTACAATTGACAACCTTTCATTTTTTTAACACCTGAAAAGCAGGTTGCAGGAATCGAAAGAGGTTCGCCTCCTGAACACGGAAAAATATTTATTATAATTTATTTCTCCATATTTAAAAAAATACAAAAAATTTAAAAACATATGTACTTACAAATAGTGCCACAGAATAGATGTTTCCTTTATCGTTTTCACTAGAAAAAAGAGCTGTCATAATTTAAATAAATAAAAAAATAAAATTTGATAACAACCTTAACGTCACATTTACGTCATCACTTTTTTTTAATAGAGACTAGACAAAAGTAATAGATCTATTCTATCGTTACGCTCTTTTAGAATAAGCACATCTTTAAAAAATTGTAACAAATTAATTAATAATCCTAGTGAAAATTTAAAACTATCAGCGTCTTTCTCTTTCCAAACAGAATACAGAGAACGAATCAAATTATAGTCTTAGAAATATGAAATGTTGTCAATTGTTAAAAAGAACCGGAAAATGTGATCTTACAAAATGCCGCTTATTATGACGGTATTACCTACAAATGTTTTGATTGAACCATCAATTTCATACTTTACGGTTTTTTTGTGTACTTTTTTCTATCCATACTAATATTATAAATGCGGAAGTGTGTCTGTCTGTCTGTTTGTTTGCCTATTACCTCTTCACGCTTAAACAACTGAACTGATTTAGATTAAATTAGGTATAGAGATATTTTGAGTCCCCGAAAATTTCTAATTCCCGCGGGACAGCGATAAAAAAAATCTTTGCAGACAGATACGCGGGCAACAGCTAGTTATTAAAAAAAGTACAGTCAATGTCATAAAGAAGTAATCACTTTTGTACCTTGTCGCTTTCAGTCGTTACATAATTTTGTATGGCTTTTCAGACATGACGTTAAAGTGGCAAGATAAAAGTGATCACTTCTTTGTGACGTTGACCCTACAATTTACTTAGCCACTAACCGATTTCTGATAAGCTTGGCCTATCTTCATCTCTAGTGTGTACCCAGCGCCGTATAAATTCTTCAGATGTTGTGTTGAACCAATACACCTGTAACGAGACGTCCATTAATATCAATAGAATGTTTGCTAATAAACAGAAATCGGAATTTTCACGAGAAAACAAAAAACTGTCGCGATCAGACTAGTGTTAGCAACATTTTTTTTATCGATATCGATCGATAGTTGTGTAATAGAAGAAAAAACGATCCACCGAATAAAAAGTATATTTTATACAAAATTTTACGTATGGTTTGTATAAAATGATAAAAAGACAGATGCAATTTCTTTTTCGAAATCCATTTCATTACACAATACACACAGTAGCACTGTGACATTTTATTTGGTTTGTGATAGTGATAGGAGTAGATAATAATTAATTTCTCAACATTCTCTGGGAGTAGATTGTTTCGTTCAACTATAAAGCCATTTATGTATACTAAATTCTGAAGTGATTATTTTCAATGAGGTGGTAGGTTAGGTGGTACCACGTCTTTTGCATATTTAAAATTATCTGTCATGAAAGATTATAAAATAATGTAAATATATCGGCATGATTTTTTTCTATACCTAATAATACTCCATATCGATAAAGATACGCTTCTGAAACTAGTTTGATTGCGACAGTTTTTTGTTTTGCCGTGAAAATTCCGACCTCTGCTAATAAATTATGCCATGCCATTATGCTAATAAATACCAATTATTTCTTACCTAAGACCACCCTTAACCATAATTCCAACTCTAGAACATAAAGCATCAGCCTCTTCCATGGAATGTGTTGTCAAAATAGCACCCTTTTTACCCTGCAATAAAATAAAACGCTGTACAGATTCAGGCGTTACTTTGCGGAGTTAGGTACATGCATGACTAGGCCTCATTACTTCGTGGAGAAGCAAAATAATAACGGACATGGAACAAATGACATCCATCGATGTAAATTTGCACAATAGGAATGTTGATACCACAAATCAACTGACGTACTTTTCATGAGCTGTCAAAACACAATTCTCCCATAGAGTTTGAATGGCAATAGCAACTTATGACGGCACTTGTTCGCCAACTCGATCAACTAACTATTTATTTGTTAAAAATCTAATTTTCCAGTTAATCGAAAATTAATCTGATTTTCAGGGAAAATAAAGCATGTTTTTACTAGAGTCGTGTCTTCGAATTATTTTTAATGGCGTCAATATCCCTATTAGATGATGTGATGACATCAGTCTCTGATAAGAACAAAGTATTATGGAAGTCTCTTTCAAAGACTGTAAAAAATATATACTTGTTGTACTTAGTTTAATTAAAAGTTGAAACTACGATCTTTATTCTAGGCTAATCTCAGGAGCGAGATCTTAATACCTGGCTTATTCAACGCCTCGCTCCTGGCGACAGATTTTTAATATTAATTTCACTTCGTTAGCATAATATATATATATATATATATATCGTCACTACTTCGGAAAAAGCTCGTATCTTTAATAAATTGCGCAATTTAAACTAAATCTTGAACCGCACCATTTTAAATCCACTTAGTAACGAAATGCAATTGAATTGCGCTGCTGGATTACCGATTCTTAGGCACGTAGGATACGCAAACAAAGGTATCTAGTCGGCAATGCTGGTGTTCTAACCTGGAAGCTGGCGAGGATGGTATCCCACAGGAACCGCTTGGAGCGCGGGTCCATGCCGGTGCTGGGTTCATCCAGCAGCACCACTCGGGGCCCGCCAACCATGGCCAGCGCGAACGAAAGCTTCCGCCGCGTACCGCCCGAGCACTCCTCCGCATTTTTGTTCGCGTGCTCCATTATCTGAAGACCGCTTAGATACGCGTCTACTATCCTGAAATGGAAGACATCTTATCAGGTCACTTCTATACTTATAATCGATTAAAAAAATCTGACTTCAAAGAACCAGAAGCTTGAGCATGATATTTGTTCTTCAAATTTAAACGGAAATGGAATCCCCGCCAAACAGAAAAATGGTTTTCATATCGGTTTATAAATGTAGTACAGTTCAGATGTAACAAACATAAAAAAATACAATTGAATTAAGAACCTCCTCCTTTTTTAATTCAGTTAAAATCAAGCAAAAGTATTGTTATTTTTACTATTTCCAGGAATTACGGTAAAACAGTGCTTGTGCCTATATTTGGAGGACTAAGGGAAACAGGAGTAAAAGTTGTCATATTTGGACGTATCTATTTTGGTATGATTATAAAATAGTTCAAAATCTACCAAATGTATCATCTACTCTATACTCAGAAACTACGGCACAGGTATTAATTGTTGTTTTAGCAAAAATAAACATTAGTTGCACTCATTTTTGGAGGAATATGGGAAGCAGATGTAAAACGTGTCATTTATGGGGATCGGTATAGTTTTTGGTGTTGCTACAGGTTACGCCCTTGAGCATAAAAGTTGATTGCACAGAAGTTTCCTTCCTAAAGTTAATGTAGACAAAATGAATAATGAATGACAGATTTTAATTAATTACCACGAGATACGTAGATCTCAGAGAGCGAGACTGCAACAAAATCTTGTGTAATAACAAACAAACAACAACCGCACCCTATTTTAGTGAACTATGGGAAACAAACGTTAAAAGTGTACAGTCAAAGAAATTGAATCCAAAGCAAAGAGTAAGAAAAGCCCAAAATTTCCTTTTACCACGCACAACGCGTAGTGAGTTAGTTTACATACTTGGGCGTATCAGCCTTGCTGACGCCACGGATGGCCGCGTAGCACTCGATGTGCTCTCGTATAGTCACGTTCTTCCACAGAGCGTCGTGCTGCGGGCAGTAGCCCAGCACCTGGAATGCCGACGCCTGGCTGTCACAGACGTTCTGACCGCTCAGCATCACCTGGACAACAGTGGGATGTCAATACTGCAAGCTGATCACAGAAGTTTAAACAAAAACCGGTTAAAAGCCAGTCAAACTCGTACATGAAGGATCCCGTACTCCATACAAAATCACACTAATATTATAAAGGCGAAAGTATGTGAGTGTACTATGTTTGTTACTTCTTCACGTCTAAACGGCTGGAGCGATTTTAATAAAATTTGGTATGGAGCTAGCTGACACCCTGGATTAACCATATAGGGTACTTTTTATCCCGGAAAATTGCGTAGTTCCCGCGGGATAGCGATAAACGAATTCATTGCAGACGAAGTCGCGGGCAACAGCTAGTTTTAAATATTGTTCAGTAGAGGTAAAAATTATAAAGATCGAGTTTGAAAAAAAACACGTTTCTTGTATGAAGACTCTCTTTATTTTTTAACTTTAGGTATTCTATTTTTATTATTTTTTTGTTATAGTGGTCACAGTACATAATTGGTGAAAATTTCAAGTACGAGTATGATACCTATTATGGTTCAAAAGATACTAGAGCCCTGTGACAGACGGACAGGCAGACACACAGCAGAGTCGCAGTAATAGGGTCTCGTTGGCACCATTTGGCTACGGAACCCAAAAACAATTTGAGAAAAACACACAATCTGAGCACGAATGGGCAGCTTTAAATAAAAAAAGAAAAATAAAAAGGGAGAGCAATTATTTTCTAAGAGATGGCAGGGCATCACAGTCATATTCTTAGCCGATTCTTGTGGTCTTTGCGGAAATATCAATTTCAATCTAAATACCAATTTGCACTGACATTATCACTCTCCTACTTAATTCCTTTTTGAAGACTGTGAAAGACAAGGGGAAATACATGGTGAATGTTATAGCAAGTGGCATTAGACGCTGCAGTCTGTGTAACTCACCGAACCACAAGTGGGCCTGGTCTCGGCCGTGATGATCTTCATGGTGGTTGTCTTCCCGGCACCGTTGTGGCCGAGCAGACCGAACACCTCCCCCCCCTCCACGGCGAGGCTGAGGCGCGCCACGCCGGCCTTGCGAGCCCCCTCGCTGGGCCCGCAGCACCCGCCCTCGCCAGTCCCACGGACTTTGAATTCTTTACGGAGATTCTGTAAAGAATTCACTTGCTGATGAGTTTCGCCGATGCGCCATTTGACATCAATTAGAGTTGCGCCCGTTCGGTTTTCAAAGGGAGCTGATCTTGGTCAATAGATTAAATGAACTAGTTTGGTCTTTTAGTTCCTTTAGTTCCTTTAGCTCTGACCAAAACGTCCTCAAACAAGTTGAAAACGTAGCAATGGAAAGACATGAGTGACACGCTTTGAAATAACTATTTGTCTCGTTTAGAGGTATTAATGCACTCTTTATGAGGTGTCCAAACCCGATTTTCCTGTAGATTCCGTACGGTGATACTGACGCAATTGACTTTTCGTTAGCATACCAAAGTTTATGATGAAATTAGGAATATAGATGGATCTGGATCCTGGGAATAACACGTGGGCTTTTTATCCCGATATTTCAAAGTGTTAGTAAATCCTGTACATAACATGTATGATGCCAATATTCTAATCCTTAAATTAACACCTAATCTAATTCATGGCATGAACTAATTTATATATTCTTTAGGAATCTAGCGTATTTGTCAACATGTAGTAATCTATATTTTACATAGTCAAGTTCCTTTAAATATTAGATTGACATTGACTGCAACAAAAAAAAACACTAAAACCTAAAATTGAAACTAAACTTAGAAAAGAATGGAAAAATTACAAACAAAAAATATCTCCCAGAAGGCAGGCAGCGTTTCCTCGTTGAATAGCTAGGCTCAATCGTTGACGAAAAAAGCTGCCTGCCTTATGGTCGCTACTTAGTTGTTTTTACCAGGCGCGAAGAAATTTCTTTTCTTTCCCCATGGGCCTAATTTTTTTACCCCAAACGGTACAAATAAGTGAGCCTGCCCTATGAAAAAAAAAATGAAAAATGTTCTATTTGTTAGGTAATAGGATTTTACATAACAGTGGCCGGAGCCTCCTTTTAAGCTTGAAAAAGCCTGTGTCAGGCAGGAGGCACAATACAAGCATACAGGTATATGTTTGTTACTGACGTGCACGACCAGCGCCGGCGCAGCGTTGGTCTTGTGCTGCAGTATGGCGGCCACGCGGCGGCGCTCGCGGCGCACGTCCTCGTCCTCCCCCGCCTCGCCGCCCGCCTCCGCCTCCGCCTCCTCCAGGGACTCCGCCGCTTCATTGCGACGTTTCTGTGAACAGCGGGAACACCTACAGAGATAGTCCTCTTGTTTTAATCGTCCTTGTACAGTTGACTACAAAAAGATCGATACGGACAAAGTTACAAAAATATGTCTACACAACCTTAATGTTGAGTCAATAAAGGCGTGTATACATATTTTTGTTACTTTGGCTGTATCGATCTTTTTTTAGTAGACTGTACTACTTTATTTTTGTCTTCTGACTCCGGTCATTGCTATGGCCAGCTTAATTCGATGGAATACATTGCAATGGCTCTTTATTGAACACCATTTAACCGAAGCAGTAAAGGGGGAATTTCAGAAATAGGGTACAACTATAGTTTTTCCCCGATTTTAGAATTTTTTGCATGGATCTGCTCAGCTCAGAATCAATTGCATTTTGAATCACACTTTTTGTAAATGGTGCGTGATTTTTGTATTATCATCAAATTTCAAGTCAATCGGACCATTGGATGGTTACAATTAGTACCGACATCCTGGGGAACTGGTCTCCATCTGAGCGGTACCTCTACCTTGCAGAGTGGTCGCCCGAACTAAAGTCGGTCGGTCGGCAATTACAGCACTACGGCTACGATCAACACTCGTACTCTGGGGACCTGATCTCCAGCTGGACGGATTACCTTGCAAAGTGGTCTTCCGGACTTGACTTGATCAGCAGCCAGGAATGCAGCGCCGTAGATAGGCAATCCGAGCACTTTGTCCACTATCAGGAACCGTATCCTCGGGACCTGATCTCCAGTATACGGGTTATCTTCCAAAGTGGCCCCCTGGACTTAAGCCGGTCAGTAGCTAGGACTGCAGCTCCGTAGAAGGGCTATTCAAACATTATGGCTATGATCAGCACCCGTACCCTTGGGAACTGATCTAAAGCTGTTCTGGTTACTTTGCAAAGTGGCTCCTCGGCCTCGAGCTGGCCAGTAGCTAGTTCCGCAGGCAGGGAATCCGAACACTATGTCTACCTGTATTCTGAGGAGCTGTAGGGTTTACCTTGCAAAGTGGTCCCCCAGACTTAAGTCTGTCGGCAGCCAGGAGTGCGGCTGCACAGACGGGCACGTGGAACACCATGGCTACAATCAGCACCCACACTTCAGCTGTGAAGTAGCTGCCCAGTGCTGGGGTCGCGCAGACTCCTCGGAGATTGCATGTTAAGAACACCCTGGGAATGTCCAAACAGAATCCTGGGTAAGAGGAATAAGTGGACATAGAGATAAAGAAATAATTGGATTTGCTAACTGAGTTATTATTATTTATTACTGACTAAATTTACATAATTTATAATCAGAATTATTCTTTCGGTTGTTTTGGTTTGCCTTTTGAAAATATTTTTCATGTGCTACTTGAACACATAATAAAAGACTGGCAATCGAACTCAGACTTTTGTCATACTGTAATGTGTGCTTACATCAATATGCTATCCCGAGGGATAGCATCAATACATTTGTGATGGTGTATTTTATTATTTTCAATAGTTTTCTGTAAACACATACCTATCGACGTAGTAAATGATCGCATAAGGTATGTACAGGACATTCAGAAAACTGAATATTAAGTGAAGCCAGAAAGCGATGTCACTGCCTGAAACAAAATAATGAGTATCAAAAATTTGGAGCCCCTCTGAAGTAAATAACGCTATATGAACCTCTGGGTCTAATCGGCAACATTAACTTTCCTTTAATAAAATATAATTTCGTACTACCTACATACATCAAAAAGCCTTGAATCAAGCTGATTACGCATTCTAAATTTTTACCTATATGTTGTTATCTGTTATAAAGGCTTTTTAGGACTGAAAAGTGGCAACGTTGCCCATTATTAGGACAAGTTGTACTGCTGATTTTTAAAAAAATATTTTGTACAAAAAATTAAACTAAGCCAATTCGATCCGACTTAATGCTACATTTTGGCTTGAAATAACCTGAGAAATCTATGTTTTAAATCTGTCGAGGTACTCGTCGCCCATTTGTATACATAACGTCTGTGTATTGATTAATTTCTCTATAATATATACACTACACGATACACTGATACCAAATCAAGTTAAATCATCATCATCATTTTAGCCGAAAGACGAGCACTGCTGAACATAGACCTCCCCCAAGATTCACCAAACAGATCGGTTCTGCGCCATCCGCATCCAACTCGTTCCTACAACCTTAATCAGGTCGACACTCCATCTTGTTGGAGGTCTACCTACACTGCGTCTTCCGGTCCGAACTAAAGTCAATCGCCAGACTCAAGTGGCAATGGGCAGGCCACATCGCTCATAGAACTGATGTCGCGGACCAGACGACGCAACGAAGTTAAACAAAAGCCCATAAAAGGTAATAAGACTCACCCCACTTAAAGGTATCAACAACAGCAACCAGCACGAACGGTATGACGCCGACCCACGTCGTGACATTGGGCATGATGCTTTGCGCGGAGTCCATTTTGTCGAACACGTAGGACAAGCACGTGTTGAACAAAATGGCGCATGGCGCGTACAGCACGAGGAGGAAGGAGAGCATTGTGATGGCCGAACCGTTGGTCAGGCTTGGGATGTCATTGACTATAACCTGCAAGGAACGTTTTATAAATACGCGGGGATATTGAGATTGATCATCCGAATTTTAATCGAAAAGCGAGAATTTTATGAGTGTCATTGTCATTTCCCCGATGGTCCTCGATTGGTGTCGAACCTTTGCCCACTTTTCGAATTTCATGGTTGAAAGCGGTACACAGTGAGTCCTCGAAAAGTTTCGGCCAACCATCTTACAAAATTGTTGCATTGGAATGAGGATTCTGGTGTTATGATAACTATTTCTTTTAACCCACCGAACATTTCTTCACGCAGTTCGTCCAAGCAACCACGACCAATCTGATAATCCTAAATTTTAATTGAAACATTGAGCACTCTGACAACAGTGTCCGACTAAGAAGAGACGAGAGATTTAACATAAGTATTCAAAAAAGGGATTTTTTTCTTAGGACCGTCGTATCTTTACTAAGATGGTATTTTATTGAACTAAATATTAGTAATTTTTCTTGATGTTAAAGATTTTACAGGTATCCTAAGTCTCTATAATTAAACTTACCAATAGCAGTACTCCGATGCTAGTGATGATCATGATGAAGATGAGAATGGTGAAGTAGGTCAGGAAATACATGCTCATCGACAGACCATTGACACGCAGCTGATTCTTAGCTTTTATCTGTAACCAAAGTATTACCCATAGTTAAGAGAACAGTTGCTAAGGGATCAAGCACCAATTAAAATCTGGCGATTATCAATGCAACTTCGTATGCAGGAATCGTGGCAGCGAGAGTTGAGATAGATGAAACCACACGTCACTAATAACTAGCTATACTTAGGATCACTTTTTACATACTAATTCCGTACACTCTGTGACGATCGTTCCCACGCTGCAAGTTCCAGCAAGTGGTCACTGCTTAAGAACATATTGGCCCTAACGGGTATCAGTTAAATTGAAATTTTTGTAATTCTTCGGGGTATATCGCTTGCTTTGGTTCTTCTGCAGATCTACTTATCTGTGATTTGATCTCGTAGAAAAACTCCGAGTATAGAGCCCTTTACATTGCATCCATATAGTCAACTGTTGAACAAAGGACTTCCCCTTGGAACGCATCTTGTGATGAAACATCCTCTTGCGATGTCAACGGTCCACCTACCGCTGCGTCTTGCGGTTCGTTGTCGCCACTCGGGAACCTCTCTCCCTCATCGGTGGTTTGTTCTTCGAGCGATGTGGCCTGCCCATTGTTACTTTAATTTACATATACTTCGAGCTATAGATAGTTTAATAATATTACCTCTCGGTCATACACGATGTCAACAGCCAGCGTGACTGGCACCAGGGCAAAGATCATCCCCATGAAGATGGCACAGATGACGTTCCCCACGTTGAACTCTTCCTGTTGCTCCGTCTGCTGGAACGGGTGGGCCATCACCTCGATGGGGCGGAAGCTATCTAACTGGCCGGTGCTCTGCATGAGGATCCTGAGAACCGAAGAGTTGGAAGCAATTGAGAAATTACCTGTGATTCTAACCTTAAAAAATAATCTTTTTTTAGGGCCTTGTATCTCAAAAGGAAAAAGGAACCATTTGTTGCATTTGTTGTTCGTTGTTCGTCAGTCTATTTTTCAAGGCCCTTTTTTTAGGAACGCGTGGAGGTAACAAGTTGATATTACAAAAAGTTACATCTACAGTTTCTTCAAGCTGTGAAAGCAGTTTATGTGGTCAAAATATAAGGTAAACGTGCATGTGCCCGAGGTGACAGATGGGTGCCATCTCCTGGGCGTTGAGGTGTCGAGCATTGTTACATTTACCGCAAAAAGCTTTGAGTTTCATATAAATTCTGTACAGCGCAAACTTATTCATTTGCTTGCTTTTAATTTTTTGTAGTAAATATCCTCAGAGCGCAAATCCGACTCGCACATGGACACCATGGACCATTCTTCTTTCTTTTTGTAAATTTTCATGCGTTACGCACTAACCTGAATATGCTATTATCCAGTAAATTGATGATGATGGGCAGGCCGTGGGTGAATGTGGTATTGTAATAGGCCTTGATGATCCCATAGGGGATCAAACTGTCCCCCACGCTGAAGGCTCCGAAGTTCTCCATGTTGAGAAGGCTGGAGAAGTTGCCATCGTAGCCTGGAAAAGATTAAAAGTAAGAAGCATTCGAGGGCGAACGCAGTGTAATATTCCAGAAGGCCCAGTTTCCTAAAGGTTTGTTTGTTACTGAAGCGAGAGTGCCAATAAGTTGATTTAGAGGATCAGAGATAAAAAATATATATCAATCACAATTACTAATGTTTCTGCGCTCCAGCTTCTGACCGGCGTTTCAGAAAAGCGAAAATATCCCTAAATGTTTGTGTTTTTTTTTGTTTTTATGTCCTTCTTCTCCTAGCGTCGTATTGAGGGTCGTGACCTCCCTTCTGCATGACTATCACTCGAACGATCTTTCTCCATCTACTTGTACTTATTTTTATGTACGAAAAGGTACCTAATTAATTTAAAATAGGAATTGTGTAACAAAAGTTTTGGCATCCTTACCAATCACAGGTGAGGCTCCCAAAGTCTCCAAAGCGCTCTTCAGATCCAACAGCTCTCTGGTGTTGTTCTGCTCGCTGAACAGCGCAACTGGAGTCTTATTGAAGTACGCGTAAGGGTCTAATTTGAGTGGCTGCATACGGAAGAAGACTATCTGTCGGGACTTGATGTAGAGGCCGAGTGCGCATGATACTGTAAAGCGATACTTTGTTAGTCAGTCCAAAAAAAAAACTACAACGCTAAAGTGATCTTCACGCTTTGACATAAGGTTAAAAAAGTTACGTTTTGGCTAGGCTTGGCGTTGAAAAGGTTAAAGTAAGCGCAATCAAGTCTGATCGTAATCATCATCAGGACGGTATTTGGAGATGGCCCGCACCCAGTTCACCATGATAGGTAGTGAGACTAAATTATTTCAAATAATTTATTAAATCAGGCGTTTCTTTGCGGAGGTCCATATCAAAGAACTGAAACAATTAGGTACTTTGCTCATTCGCGACCTTATGATAGCTACGTTTAAGCAAGAAATTTGTGTTCATGTAGTTCCTCCGCCTTCACATTGCACGAACACACACAAATTACACAAACCCAACTATCACCACCACCAAACCACACTGACGCGTTTCAAACTCAATCAGAGCTCACACTCAGAGTATCGCAGCCGTTCATTATGCTACCAGATGTTAGACTTAAGGTACACTTGCACTATTGTTGTTTAGTCTAACATCTGGTAACATAGTGAATGGTTGCGATACTCTGAGACTGAGTTCTGATTGAGTTCGAAACGCGTCAGTGTAGTTTGGTGGTGGAGATAGTTGGTTATGTGTATATTTCATACTAAATACAGACTGAAACATAGATGCACAGAAAAAGCCCCAGAAAAAAGACCAATGCTGGGAATCGAACCCAGGTCCTCGGCATTCCGTGCCGCGTGCTTACCCCTACACCACGCACTGGTCCAAAAAAATTGAAGTTGAAGAAATAAAAAATAAAAAAGATACTTCAAACCAAACTTGTTGAATTATGTGTGTTCGTACAGTGTGGAGGTGGAGGAATTGCATGAACACACATTTCCTGCAAACGTAGCAATCATAAATTCGCGGATGAGCACAATTAATTGTTTCAGTGCATTTACCTAAATTATTTTAGTCAAGACTTAAGAGTGTATAGAATAAAACTCACTGATAGGCATGAAGATCATGACGTAGAGCTTGTAGGGGTCGCGGATCATGCGCACCATGCGGATGTAGACCAGCGCGCAGAACGTGCGCCAGCACGATGGGCTGGTCTTCACCAGCTCGCCCAGGGTGTCCACGGACACCGGGGCCGTCGGGGTCACCTGGGGATGGACAATACAAGTCAATAATTATACCTAATAATAATAAAATTCAGATAACTTGGACCCATTATTTGTTGGTGCTTAATAACTATATTAGTGGGATCTAGAATTTAGACGGCCGGATAGCCTAGTTGTTAGAAAACCTGACTACGAAGCTTGAGGTTCCGAGTTCGATTCCCGGTCGGGGTAGATATTTGTGTGATAAATACGAATGTTTGTGCTCGAGTCTTGGATGTTTAATATGTATTTAAGTATGTATTTATCTATATAAGTATGTTTATCCGTTGTCTAGTACCCATAGTACAAGCTTTGCTTAGTTTGGGACTAGGTCAATTGGTGTGAATTGTCCCGTGATATTTATTATTATGTTGGTACGGATTTCCGATCACGGGCCCATGGGGACCCGGTCATTTGAAAGGCATTCATGGGGCCAAAGCCAACATGAAGAGGCCTTTGGTACCATATAATATAAATGAGATGGGCGCAACTATGGAGGTCTATCCCCTAATACACCATGAGGATGTGCTAGCGGACAGTCCTCCACAGTTGCCAAACTATTGCCAGGTAGGAATCGACATGGAATTGGCTATGGGGTTGGGATGTTGTGGACAGGATTACCGGGCTATGGAGTGAGATAACGGACACCTACCATTTCAATATATCATAAACTGAACTTTTGGTAGGCGGTGACTCGCCATTCACTAAATGGGCCCCTCAAACTATTGCCCACTCAGGGCAACGAGGCGGCAACATTGGTGTGAACGGCTAAGGATGGAGAGGTGTTCCTGGACTTCAAAATGCCAACTATTATTATTATTATTATTATTATTATCAAGTAATTTTAATCTCGACATAAAGTCGGTTTTTTTTTTTGGTTCATGATACGGGCACAAGCCAAGTATCATGTGACCATTGTGTGTGTAGGTTATGTTTGTGTAGTGTCTGTGTTAGTATGTATGTATGCATGTAAACACTTTATTGTACATAAAACACAAAAATAATACAAAACAACACAACAAAAATAGTACAAAGGCGAACTTATCCCTAAAAGGGATCTTTTCAAGCTAACCTGGAATGAAAATGCTAAATGTTAGTGTGGGTGTTATGTCGAATTATTGTGTTTGTGTGATTGTCTTCTTGATTGCTGTGTAGTGGTAGAGAAGTTGGATTTAGACATCTGCGTACTATAGAGCAAGTATCTAAAACTATTGATTTCTGTAGGGTATATAGGTGTTTTCGTGGAGGTCTAATATTTTAAGTGCTGTTTTAAGGGTTTTTGGAATAATGCCTGTTGAGGAGATAATGATTGGGATGATTTTGACGACGTCTTGATGCCACATCTGTTTTATTTCGTCTGCTAGAGGTATGTATTTTTGTATTTTTTCTGTGTGTTTATTTTTCAGGTTGTGTGTGTTAGGAACAGCGATGTCTATAAGGTAAGTAGTTTTACTAGATTTTTCGATAAGCGTGATGTCAGGTCTATTGCTGAGGATGGTACGGTCGGTTATTATGTCGCGGTCCCAGTAGAGTTTGGCTGTGTTACTTTCCAGTACATTTTTCGGCTTGTATTGATAGTAAGGTGTGTAGGTTGTAAGAAGTTTGTGTTTAAGTGCAAGCTGTTGATGTATGTGCTTAGCGACGTTGTTGTGGCGGTGGGTGTATTCTTTAAGGGCTAGGAAACTGCATCCTCCTGTGATATGGTCTATTGTTTCGGTGGTTTGGTGACACAATCTGCATTTATCGGTTTCTATTGTTTCTTTTAATATATATTTTGAATAATTCCGGGTTTTGATTACTTGGTCCTGAATAGCTATAAGGAAGCCCTCGGTCTCACCAAAAATATTACCTTTAGTGAGCCATGTACATGATGCTTTCTGGTCTATGTGTGCTTGTGATAGTTGATGTGGGTATTTTCCATGTAGTGCTTTACTTTTCCATTTCTCGGTTTTTTGTTCTACGGTGTGTATTTTGTGTTTAGAGTCAAATAGTCTATTATTAAGCTGTAGGGGTGTTCCAGGTTTCGATAGGTCTGTAATTGCTCTGTGTAGTGGGCTGTCGTTAGCTTTCGTGAGGAAATACGAGCGCAAATTGTCAATCTGTGTGTAGTGTAAATTTTTTATATCTATAAATCCGCGACCTCCAATGTCTCTATTCAGTGTAAACCTCTGTACTGCTGAGTGAATATGGTGAATATTATGTCTGTAGCATGCTGTACGTGTCATCGTGTTTAGGGCGTCTAATTCAGTATCTGACCACTTAACTATTCCGAAGGAATATGTTAGTATTGGGACGGCATATGTGTTGACTGCTTTAGTTTTGTTTCTAGCTGATAGTTGGGTTTTTAGTATTTTGGTTAGTCTCTGTTTGTATTTAGTTTTTAATGTATTTTTTATATCTGTGTGGTTTATGGATGTACTTTGTAGATATCCTAGGTATTTGTAAGTTTCTTTTGCGTCCATTTTGTCAATAGTCCCTCCCTGTACTTCTAGATTATATGGTTCTGTCTCTTTATGTTGTCCTTTAATAATACTATTAATTTTGCATTTATCTGTTCCAAATGTCATTTTAATGTCATTACTAAATTCCTCGGTTTATTTAAGTAGCTGTTCTATGTTTTTTCTGCTTGGTGCGTAGAGTTTTATGTCATCCATGTAGAGTAGGTGAGTCAGTTTGATTTTGTTTTGTCTGTCAATTGTGTATCCATGGTCTGTCTTGTTTAGGATTCTGGAAAGGGGATTTAGTGCTAGACAGAACCACAATGGGCTGAGTGAGTCCCCTTGGAAGATACCACGGGCTATTTTTATTGGGGTTGTACTAAGTGTTGTTTTTCCAGTTTGTATATTTAATTTAGTAGTCCACTTTCTCATTGCGCCTTGTAGGAATTCTATTAATATTGGATCGACTTTGTATATTTTGAGAACTTGTATTAGCCATGAATGTGGTACGCTATCAAATGCTTTCTGGTAGTCTATGTATGAGTAGTATACGAGGGGCGTTCAATATAAAGTGAGAATGAGATGCAAACTCTTTTAATATTACGAAATTAAATACTAGCCGGTAAAGCTAATCTATCTAGCTGATTGCTATGAAAAAAAAAACTAACTGTCTTTTGTTTAAAAAAATATACGGTAATTTCTTTGCAATGCTATTGAGTACGTTAGCGAAAATGGAGAAAATTGAACTGCACGCCGTTATCAAATACTTGTGTTTGAAAAATTTTTCTACGGACCAAGTCAATTTGGATTTGCGGGACACTTGAGGGTCTAATGCTCCTCCGTATTCGACAGTCGCACGTTGGTGCGCCGAGTTTAGACGTGGAAGAACATCGACAATGGACGACCCCCGCTCCGGACGCCCTACTACAGTAGTAACTGAAGAAATTGTGAAAAAAGTCGAAAACTCAGTTTTGGCGGATCGTCGTGTCACGGTTCGTTTTATTGCTGAAAATGTAAAGATTTCAACGGGGAGCGTGCATAATATTTTACATGAACGCTTGGGTATGAAAAAGGTATCTGCGCGTTGGGTACCAAGAATGCTTACTGACACGCAAAAACAAACTAGACTAGAGATTTGTCAAGAAGCTTTGAACCTGATGCAGCAAGACCGGGAACTTTTTTTGGCGCGATTTATAACAATGAACGAAACATGGCTCCATCATTACGACCCAGAAACGAAACTGCAGTCTATGACATGGAAAAGGCCATCATCTCCAACTCCGAAGAAATTCAAGGTGAGCCCATCTGCCGGTAAGGTCATGGGCTCTGTTTTTTGGGATGGTAAAGGGGTATTAATGATTGAGTATCTCGAGCATGGAGCCACTATTACGGGCACATTATACGCCAAAGAAATAGCAACATTGCGCAATGAGATCCGCGAAAAACGGCGAGGTAAACTCTCGAAAGTTGTGCTGTTCCACCAGGACAATGCCCCGGCACACAAGTCCATCGTTGCAATGGCTGCAATTCGTGATGCTGGGTTCGATATCCTTAAGCATCCTCCGTATTCACCAGATCTCGCTCCCAGTGATTTCTACCTATTTCCGAGATTGAAACAATACCTGAGAGGCCAGAAATTTGAAGACGACGACGCGCTAGTCGCTGCAGTACAAGATTTTTTAAGTACTCAAGATGAGACCTTTTTTAAAAATGGAATTTTAAGTTTAGAAAAAAGATATACTAAGGGGGTGTTTCACCACCTTACTGTCAAACTACTGGTCACGTAACCAATGAATAAACTAAGTACTGGACAAATCTGTCGGCTAGTTTTTTTTCAGTTTCACCACTCCGGTCTTGTGCAAACTAAGTACCACTTAACTAATCGTCGGCTTAACATAGAGGGGGAATGGCAACGTCACATTTCACGATCACGCGTTCCTGTTCGCACACTTTCGTTCAAAGAGTCGCTCATTGTTAAAGCAAAAGAAATCGTAAAGTGTGTAATTTTTAAATACATCTATTTTTTTGCATAAACAAATGTGTAACATTATAATTAATCCAAAAACGGTATTTATTTATGATACTTTGTTAACAATAACAAAGAAAAATAAAATCACGTAAAACGAATCGAAAAGTGGCGCCAAACCATTTGACAGATTAACTTTTTTTTGTAATGGCGATGTACAAGTTCACGTAGAACAAACGATTGTGCCACTGAAAAAAAGTCTTTAATTAAAAAATATTACAAAATGTTGGATTTATTTTTACATACTAAAAGCGTACCTATATTTTTTTATTCAAATCTTGATATTTGAATCCTCGTTTGCAATTTAGCATGACTTCTTTCTTTAAAAAATAAAAAATACTTTGATATTTTTCTGAAACCGGCTGAAGGGCTCTCCAACCATGACCACAAAAAAATTAACTGACTAATTAAAAAGTTATGTGACGGATAAAAATGCTAAATGCCACCTGATCTGCTGGTCAAATTAAGAAACAGTTTGTCCGTCACTTAGCGCTAATCGAGACTGGTGAAACAGAAATTTTAATTCCATCTGTCAAATAATGTTATGATTAAGCTAATCCGAACTTTAAGAAAAGTGGTGAAACAGCCCCTAAGTGTATTATGCTAAAAGGTGACTATGTCGAAAAATAAAATGTCATTTAGTAAAAGTTGTTTATAACATACTCATTCTCACTTTTTATTGAACGCCCCTAGTAGGTTCCTGTGGTTTTGTTTGGCTTGGTTATGAATCTCTATAACTAGCTGTTCTTTGCATCCTCTCGATCCCTTACTACAACCTTTCTGCTCTTCTAATATTATTTTGTTTTCTGTAATGCGTGTGGTGAGCTTGTGTGAAATGATAGATGTCAGAAGTTTGTAAATTGTAGGTAAACATGTGATAGGTCTGTATTTAGCTGGGTTTGATGTGTCACTGTCTTTAGGTTTTAAGTAGGTGATGCCTTGTGTAAGGAACGTAGGTATGTCTTGTGGGTTGTGTACTATATGGTTGAATGTGTTTGCTAGATATTCGTGCGTTGAGGTAAAATATTTTAACCAGTAATTTTGTACTTTGTCGGGACCTGGTGCTTTCCAGTTCAGTGTTTTCTTCACTGCTTGTGCAACATCATCTTTACTGATGGTAATTTCTGGCATTGCGTTAATATCTCCAACTTCTTCTTCTTCTATTGTTACCCAAGATGCGTGTGAATTGTGTTCTACTGGTGTGGACCATATTTTTTCCCAGAAATGTTGGACGGTAGTGATGTCGGGTGGTTGTGTAATTGCGATGTGTTCTGAGTTTAGCTTTCGGTAAAACAGTTTCTGGTTGGTGTTAAATAGGTTATTGTCAGCTTTCCTTTGATTACTTATTTTGTATCGGCGCAGGCGCTTAGAGTATGCTTGTAGTTTTTGTTTATTCCTATCGAGTTGGTCTACTATTTCGTCCCTACTTTTATTGTGAAAGTTCAATTTTGTTTGCTTTCTTTGTGTAAGGTTTCCCTGCAGATATTGCGTAATCAGTCCTATTTCCTTTCTAAGCGCTGTAATTCTGTTATCTAGTCGTTTCTCCCACTGTGGTTGCTTTACTTTGTTATGAGTTGTACTATTATCAGTGCGTGTCGAATGGCTGTTATGTTGTGATGTGTGGTTTTGTAAGCTATGTTCTATTGTGTTACTATTAGTGTGTAATGCTGTGTTGGATGATAAAAGGTATGATGGGTTAGTATTGATGTGCTGTGCGTGTCTGTTAGAGTGTGATATATGCCGGTTATCGTGCAATATGTAGCTTGGGGTACTACTGCTACTTAATGATGAGCGTTGAGGTGTTTTTCGGTTCTTCAGCTTAGAATTGAGTGTGATGACAGTAAGTGCTGCACAATATATAAATGTATGTACTTTTTCTAAAGTTACTGTTCGGATGCTTCTTAAATGTTTGCTCATTATATCATTGACTGTATTAACTAAGTGTATCATCTTTCTTGTTGTTTGAAGTTTCGGAATGGAGGGTCTAAGGGTTGGATCTGTATCTGAATATTTAAGAAGCATTTCTGTAAAGGTGTCTTCGATTTGCTCATTAGTTATTGAATCGTGTCGTGTGTCTGCTGTTTCTGAATTATTTTGGGTTTCTTGTGATTCACTTAATATGATATCGTATTGTGTTCGTGTTGATGTAGTTGATTGTGCCGCGGGTTCAAATGAAAGTTGCGTCTGTTCGGGAGTGTGTGATGTGGGGATGGGAGTGTGTGCATTATGAATGTGTTCAAAGTTATTGTCTACTTTGGTGGTTGGTGTTGCGTAATTTATTAAGCATTAATTTATTAAGCGTAATTAATTAAAGTAAGGCGCAAACCGCGCAAAATAATCTTTTGCTACCAATAAGTATCTCGAGAAATTTGTTTTTATTTTACAATCTTGTGTTATTAATTGCCTATTTTCTCACAAATGTATTGTAAAACGTCGTATGATACACGGTTGGCAAGGTTTTACAAACTCGTGACGATGAAAACCCTCGCCGTGCGGCTCGGGTTTATCACTCGTCAACTCATTTGTAAAACCATACTTACCAACCTTGTATCACAAATAACTATTATCTCTTCGCTATGGTATTTTACCTTGACATGTTCTACTCCATGTGTGGTGGAATGCAGCGCGTGAGACGCCGGCGGAGTCGGTAGTGATGTTGTCTTCTGATTATCCTTGTCATTGAGTTCCTGAACAACATCAAGAATTCGTAATAAATAATCCTGTTAAATTAAGAGCTAAAAGTGTAGGTAGGGACCCGAAATACATTAAATAAAAAACCATATTTCAGTCAAACTGAAGGCGTTCCACTGTTACAAAAAAGACTAATAAAACTGTGTTATTAAATTAAATCTATACATATAAAAAGAAAAGACTTGACGATTTACTGACTCACTCACTTACTGATAGACTCATCAACACCCAGCTCAGACTCTAGAATGCTCTAGATGGCTGAAATTTTGCATAGAAGTTGCCTTTATGACGTAGATTAGTTATTCCCTAAGATTCTATTGGGAATAAACACGATTTATTAAAACGGCATCGTATAGAACCCATTAGGTTAGGTTAGTTTTATAAAAATCTTAAAAAGTTTACGGTTTCAGAAAAAAATTGCGGTATTTTGACCCATTCGATATTTTAATACATTCGGTCTTTCGCACCTCGGTATTATAATACACACCTGGGCCATACACATTTTATTTTGTCCGCGTCTCTCCCTGTGGACATGGCAAAAGTTAAGGGTCTATCCAATATTTTTAGTCAAGTCTATATCGGCGTATTTCCGGCCCACCTAAATAAATCTTAAGTTTGCTGAGTCGGAAACAAGAGACAGCTTTTGTTTCTTCCGTTGTGTACGACCACCCATATTATTTAATAGGTAATCAATGCTCTCACCTGATAGCTGAGCGTCTTGCTCTGCAGCGACAGACTCCGCGACAACGCCCGAGCTCTGACGAGCTTCACCGAAGACACGCCTTCAACGGCTTCTATCTCTTCAGCGTTCTCGCCCTCGAGACTCAGGAAGACCTCCTCTAGCGTCGTCATGGAGACTCCGTAGCTTGTAATCCCTGGAAATATTAGAAGGTTATGACCACAGAACTAAGACCCATATGACTGAAAGCTATATTTTTAAGTATTTTCCCAGCTCAGTATCGGAGCGTAACTCGAGTTAATTATTCCACAGCTCATTCCGTGACTCCTGAGCCTTTCCAACAATAATTAAGGATTATAAAGCCCAGTTTAAACCTGCATAGAAATCATGTACCTAAGTCGCACTTCAGACAGCAGCACACTCCTGGGATACCAATAGCCTATTGTAAAGACACACTGACTCACCTAGTCGGTTGGTCTTTTCCTTGATCTCGTGTTCGATAGCCTGGAAAAGTGGCGGGAACAGATGCACGGCGTAATGCGGTAGGATGTAGGACAGCTCGCGGCCATGTCGACGAGCCTTTTCTGCCCGCGGCACGTGCCCGCGAACCAAACGAGTGATCTGGTGCTCACGGCATGCTCCTGAGATACCAACATGTTTATTAAAGACCGATTTATGCTATGCTCCCGGCTCACCCTTGTTTAAGAGCAAACAATACGCCAGTTCCCCATCCCATGACAATTCTGAAAAATCTCTACTGCATCTCTATGATATTCAAGGAATTAGGTTAGGATGCACTGGTAAACTTAAACTAAAAATCTGGTGGGTTTGTTGTTATAGAACTGAAAACAGGACCATCTTTCGGACGAAACCTTTTTTTTATTTGAGAAGAATCATAACACCGAGCAACTTTTAGATATGTAAATCTTGAGTCTTACTTACCGTCAAGTACCAGCGTGAGATGATATCCAATCCCAAATTTATTCTTTAAAAACAACGAAGTTCCAGCACATCTCACCTGTGAAATGAAGATACTACTATTGACACTGTATATGTTCAGGCAATACTTACGGCATATTTATAGGAGTAATAGTTTTTAGGGTTCCGTAGTCAACTAGGAACCCTTATAGTTTCGCCATGTCTGTCCGTCTGTCTGTCTGTCTGTCTATCTGTCTGTCCGCGGCTAAGCTCAGAGACTGTTAGTACTAGAAAGCTGTAATTTGGCATGAATATATATATCAGTCATGCCGACAAAGTGGTTAAATAAAAAAAACTAAAAAGTTTTTTTTTAGGGTACCTCCCGTAGACGTAAAGTGGGGGTGATTTTTTTTTTCTCGACTAACCCTATAGTGTGGGATATCATTGGATAGGTATTTGAAAATAAATAGGGGTTTGCTAAAACCATTTTTTGATAAAGTGAATTTTTTCGGAGATATTCACTCCGAAAGTTCAAAATATTGTGTCTCCCTCTCTAACTTTTGAACCGCACGTCTAAAAAATATGAAAAAAATCACGTAAGTTAGACTTAGTAAAAACTTTCTAGGAAAATTATTTTCAACTTAATCATTTGTGCAGTTTTTAAGTTTTTGTAAAAAAATATTTCTAAACTAAGATTGTAATTTAACCGCCACTGCAAACATTTTTTTTTCTTTAAGTACCTATAAGATCACGCTAACAGTATCTCCTTTCAAATAAAAAGAAATAATTGAAATCGGTTCATATAATAAAGAATGACGTCTGAAAAACCATCAACATACATACTAGGTCATAAGTAGATTAGTTACCCAATTCGCCGACAGATGGCGCTGTACCACCGACGTTCAATTCTACATCGCGCTGTTAAGATTTTTCCTGAGTTAATGGGGTCCGGATTAATTTAATTTCATAGGCGGTCCTTGGTCTTTGTCTTTGAGTTGTATTATGTTCGGTCGTGGGTACTATACTTAATTTTGTTGTGTGTTGTGTGGGAAATTGGGTTTAAAGTTTTAAACTAACTAAAACAAGTTGTATAGTGGGGTAACATTTAATTTAGTCGGTTTAAATTAATTTGCGTTCCGTTTCGTATTTTGCATGTTGATGGTACTCAATCAAAAATTTTGACGCGAACCAACTAGCATGACTGATCCGACTGGCGATGCCACCGACACTGAACGCTCCCGCTCCCGAGCTTACGCACACAGAGACAATGTGCTTGTGTATCTTCACATACAAGTATGGCTTACCCGCTTTCGTGAGATAAAACATCTGTACCTACCTAACCTACCTATCTAACTAAAAAAGACGTATTCTAAGCCCGCCTATTGTGACGGTCGGGAACTACGGAACCCTACACTGAGCATGGCCCGACATGCTCTTAACAGGTTTTTTATTTACCCGGCCTTTGCTGATGACAGCCTTCCTGTCTCCAAGTATATCCGCCTCGTCCATGAAATGCGTGGTCAGCAGCAGCACTTTGCCCCGTTTGGCTCGCTGCAGGATCCGCCACGTCTGCCTCCGAGACACAGGGTCCACGCCTGCGGTTGGCTCGTCCAGGATAATTATCTGGAGAGGATAAAGATGTTCTCTTTTTTTTTATATGTTCAGCTTGTCTTGTGTTTGGTAGTTACCATAATTTATACCCCGCAGAAGAAGCTACTTCTTAGGCAGCTAATAAATAAATAAATAAATTAGGGGGACAATCTTACACAAATCGACCTAGTCCCAAACTAAGCAAAGCTTGTACTATGGATACTAGACGACGATAAACATACTTATATAAATAAATA
This sequence comes from Archips crataeganus, assembly GCA_947859365.1. Lineage (NCBI taxonomy): Eukaryota > Metazoa > Arthropoda > Insecta > Lepidoptera > Tortricidae > Archips > Archips crataeganus. The sequence continues at coordinate 16,151,407 of OX402065.1, read as the reverse complement.
AATACTTAAATACATAGAAAACATCCATAACTCAGGAACAAATATTCGTGCTCATCACAGAAATAAATGCCCTGACCGGGATTCGAACCCAGGACCTCTTGCTTCGTAGGCAGGGTCACTACCAACTAGGCTAAGGCGGTCGTTAATAGAGCTATAACTTGTGTTGAGAAAACTACTTAGAAAATAATTAATGTCTAGTTACTTACGGAAAATTCTTTTTGGCTATGATGGTATTCAGGAAGCGCTTTTAGGCTAAAAGCATAAGGGCGCCCAGTGATAGTGAGAACTTCAACTTCACACACGCCATCACACTTTCACACACGCTTTCGCACACGCACACACATACACACACTCACACACACACACACACACACACACACGCACACACACACACACACACACACACACATTGTTCAAGTTAGTAATGTTTAGTTATAGTCTTAGTAATAATCTTTATAAACTTACCTTCTTAATTATCTACCTACCTACTCAAATGTTTAAGTTTTTGGAAGAGCGAGGCCTCCTAACACAAGTTCCGACTGGATGGGAGGTCTCAACCTTATATGTAAAAATTTAACCTGTGTTAAATGCAAATAAAGTTTATTTATTTTTTTTATTTTTATTTATTTTATTAAACTGCTTCGCAAATGTTTTCCGTCACCCAAAATCTCATAGTAAATTTCAAATATAATTTTGCATGAAAATCCCAAAAACCTCAGACGTCCGAGCCCAGGTTCGGACCCACAGACCTCTTCTTGAGAGGCTGTAAATTAAACCACAGTTATAAATAAGATGATCACATACCTTAGGGTCTCCAATGCAAGCAATGGCGATGCTGAGCTTCCGCTTCTGCCCACCGGAGAGGTGTTTGGAGAAGACTCCTGCCTGCTCGGAGAGGCCGACATCCCCCATGGCTTTGTTGATGACCTCGCTGTGACGCTTCCTGGGAATACCCTGGGGACAGCGACGGAGGAATATAGACTAGACCAGGACCTGCTGCTAATAATGTGCAGATTATCTAGACAAAGTGGAATAGGAGCGGTACTTCCCTAGTACTTCTTTTATCTAACATCTAATAAAATTCCAAATTTTATTTTGGACAGATTACGAAAAAGTCAAGGGTACGTGGCTCAAATCCAGATCCTCTTCTTGAGAGTTCATAGGATAAACCACTTGGCTATCATGGCTCTTAACGCTTGGAAAGTATAGGAACTCTTTAATCTAGAAGCTTACCACTCTCTGATAAGTTCTAGTGATCTTATGTGATAGATATCTCTTCCGTCTTCTTTATTTTGTTTTGATTAGACGGAGATCACAGTCTGTTATATAAAATAACAGAAACTTGACGGAGAATGGTTACCAGGTCGTTAGTCTTTCGAAAATATGTACCAGGAGAGCATAACAACTAGGCTAGTTACCTTCACAGCTGCGAAGAATTGGAGATGTTCCCGTACAGTAAGTAGATCGAAGAGCACGTCCTGTTGTGGGCAGACGCCTATCATCTGGCGGATCTCCAACATGTCGTTGGGGTCCCTGGACGACATTAATTGGTATTAATTAAATTAGTGAAATTGCGGATAATTCACTACAGTAGCCAGAATAATCCTTGGCGTAATTTGTTACAGTTTAATGGTTCAGATACGATTAAACTGATCAAGTGTTGCCATACATACTTCCGGTTTGTACCTATCTAGGTTTTGTTGCGAACTACACTTTGCGCTGGCGTTCGTGTCATCACAATGTGTTGTTTTTTTTGTGTTTAGTTGTTAAATGGGTCCCACTGAAAAACAGCGTTGTGGTTTGCCGCAACATTATGCTGAGTGGGGCCCAATTTATACTATTCGATGATTTTTTTTGTATTTTTTCCTGTCAGCTGTATTTCCTGTGTATCGAATATGTGTAAATAAACATCTCTCTCTCTCTCTCTCTCTCTCTCTCTCTCTCTCTCTCTCTCTCTCTCTCTCTCTCTCTATTAGGGATAGTCAAAAGCATTCTATCTACTAATACTTTTATTTTTAAAACGGCTGGATGAATTTGGTATGTGTAGATAGTTGGGTCTCTGGAAAATTCATAGACTAATTCTTACGCCGCTGTTGAAACGGAATCGGGTTTTACGCATAAAAAAATCACAAAATCTTAACAGCGGCAAGTGACTCTGATCATATACATACACCAAGGAAAAAAACTGCTATGCACTTCTTCAAGCCAATACAATACAATACATTACAATACAATACAATGACTCTTTATTGTACACCAGAAATAGTAAGCGATACAGAAAACAGATGGTTGGGTTTATGTGATTTGTGAGTGTTCGTACAGTGTGGAGGTGGAGGAACTGCATGAACGCACATTTCTTGCATAAACGTAACTATTGTAAGGTCGCGGGTGAGCAAAGTAATTGTTTTAGTTCAGAAAACAGGTACACAGAGAGAAAGTTACAAGGTAAGCAATAGGCGGCCTTATCGCTTAAGAGCGATCTCTTCCAGGCAACCCTTTAACGGAAAGAAGGAAGGACTAGTTTACAGTAGGTGGTGCATCAACAGTGGATTAAATTATCTTTATCTTTATCTTTATCTTTATTAGAAAATTAAACACAACAAAAAATAGTACATCTACTCATACATACATCGTACATATAATAGACGTCAAAAATAAATATAGGCAGTGGGATAAACAGCCACATATAAATAAATAAATAAACTAGGTATAATAAAGTTAACTATTACAAGATGACAGATAGTGCTCCTTAAGCATAGATTTAAAGATTGACAGAGATTTTGCCCGTCGTAAGTCAATCGGTACGGAATTCCACAACCGAATAGCCTGGACAGTATAAGAATAGACATAGTAAAAAAAATTGCCAATTTTAGCAATAAAGTAGCTATTCCCTGCGACTCCGTCTGCGAAGAATTCGTTTATCACTATCAGGATATAAAGGATATATCCTATATATTAATTCAGGTTATGAACTATCTGTGTGCCAAGTTTCACCAGAATCCGTCAAACCGTTTTTGTTTTAGCGTAAAAGAGTAACAAAAATCCATCCGTACAAACTTTTGCATTTATAATATTAGTAAGATTATTGAAATTTCGAAGAGTATATATCATACTAAATACAAACTGAAACATGGATGCACAGAAAAACCCAGAAAAAAGGCCAGCTCTGGGAATCGAACCCAGGTCCTCAGCATTCTGTGCTGCGTGCTATACCCCTACCCCTATACCACAACTGGTCGGGACATAGACACCATAATTTTTCCTATGCATCACACGTCTCAGCTTGCTTAATCTCTTATTGCTTATGGATTTCACGGGATAACCGTAAAAATATAAAAAATTGGAGTTGAAAAATAAAAATACAAAAAGACTCCAAAAAAACAATCGTGATTTCGAAGAGTTACCAAATTATTTCGCCCCAGAAAACCAACTTTTATTTAAACAAACCGAGAAGTTTCTAGATCTTATGTTCTTACCTAACATCCAACCCGTACACATACGCCGTCCCAGCAGTGGGAGCAGTCAAGCCCGTCAATATATTAAACAGGGTGGACTTCCCCGCCCCATTGTGCCCCAGTACCGCCGTGATTTGCCCCTCATAGATGCTGAGTTCTATGTTGTCGATGGCCTTGATTTCTGCTCGCCTACAATGCCTAAAAGACTTCTGGAGCCCCACGATGCGGATGGCTTCTTTGTCTTGGAGTTCCCTAAAAAGATAATTTGGTTAAGTAGCTAGGTAGGTATACTTACATAGCAAAACGAGAACTTTTGACTGTCTGATTTTTTTTGTTATTTGCAAGTAACTTGCAATGCCATTCAAACTACTTAAGTATAATTAACTTTCAAATCAATCCAATTACCAGTTTGAAGTGGGTCAAACTTGCAAGATTTTATGACAGACAGACACAAACACCGTGCGAAACTAAATGAATACTTGTAAAGAAAGCAAAAATTTAATTCACAAATTTTCAAATAGATGACTTTTACCAAATTAATCATAAAAAAAAACTATGTCATTAAAAGTTTTCGGATTTAAGGTATTTCTTTTAAAACGAACATCTACATGCGTTATAGTAAGACTGTGCTACATTGTCAACGAAAAACTATTCAAATAACAATCTCAAATAGACTAACCTAACTTGTAATTGAATAGTCTTAAATTACCTGGGTACTGGTTCAATATCCTTATTATGTGCCGCATCGCCATTGGAATGAAAGTGTACTGCAGACACGCGCCCGCGCCGACTGCCTATCCAATACGATGGCAGCAAACAAAACCACGGCTTCTGATTTATACCATATTCACCTGGAAAAAGCAATACGATTATATAGGTAGGGAATATTAGCTGCCAAAGTATTGTGCCTTGTGGCATACCAAAATATGCCTATTATCTTCCTATTTTCCTCAAAAATTAAAAAAATCATATTGAGAAAGAAATGTGTTCGACTTAGCATACTGCCTTGTGGCACTCCTAAAATATTATAGAAGAAGTAGTGATTATAATAATATGAAATATGGTGCCTTAAAATTTAAGTCAATAACTATTAAAATAAATAGTAATAAATTGTGGACACCAAAACGACATACTAAGGACATGCCATGATTTAAAATGCTTTAAATATGACCTCAATACTTACTAGGTATAACGGCATCTAGCCAATAAGCGACCAGCGCATATAGAACAGTGTCAACAGCCATCATGATGAGACTGCCTCCAAATGGCACACCGGGCCCGCTCCACAGGTTCTCCCACGTCACTCCTACGCCAGCCATATCCAGGACTAAAGCCTGGAAGAGGAATAGGATTTCGCTTAGAGTCAGCACACAACCAAAACGTGACCAGATAGATGAAGCGATAGAAACGCTCGAATAAACGCCCATTGAATCTTCGTTACTCTTTTAAAGAACAATATTTTATAATTTCAAAGTCAATGTCGAAAGTATCTTTATTTATCAACATAGATGGTTGAATATAAACAAGATGAAGCAACGTAATTTTGTTCCGGTAAATACGACACGTTTAACATTTTTTTTAAAGGTATTTAGTTTGCAGTTGTATTTCAGTAAAATTACCTTGTCCATAGCGAGAGCGTAGCAACTAGAGCTGATAAGAGAGACGAACCAGAAGGCGAGCGAATCAGCATCGGATACGAAGACTTGGATGAAGTAGAGACCACTCATGAGGTTCACGGCGAAGCTACCTAAGATACCTGCCGTCTGGAAAACGAAAGAGTAGAAGCCATAGAATCATTAGAATTATCTCTTACACATATAATAGAAGTAATGGAAATACTTAACGCAATGGAGACCACAGACTTGGACACATGACGTGATACACAAGACGGATCGACAATTAAGTAAAATCTTTATCCGGAAGCTAGTGAATGTAAAATGTGTGCGTCCGTTCAGCTCTTATATTGATCAGTAGCATTGGACATCACAGAGTTTTTAAAAGAAAAAAATACATTGAAAATCTTACCCTGGCTTTATCAAAGAATGGTGTGAGCATAAACGCAAAAGTAATTATGGTGAATCCAAAAAGCAGCATCAGCAGAAAGATCAAGATGTAGGACGAGTGCTGGAACACCTGGAAAGAACAAAAATTTTATTCTCGATTTGATTATACAGGTAGTTTATGTAGAAAAGCGATCTTTTTGGTAAGTATTGACTTTCCAAGCAAAGTTATCACTATTTAAGTACTACGTTTAGAAAGCTGAAATGATTGACTTACCTTCAACGTAAAGAGTAGAACCGTGCTAACAACTGAGAGCACGGTGACGAAGACTGCGTAGATCAAGAACCAGGACATCCTGAAATTTAAAAATGTTTGGTTGAGTATTAAAAAACATGAAGGTTAAGACAAGTAAGACAGATTTATAAAGACAAATTAAGATAAGTACGTAGTCAAAATAGATGAACTTATGAGGCTGCACCTTATAGAAAAAACAAAGCCAGATAAAGTTCTTCTTGGTATTATTTAATGTCCTAGAATGTCTCCTTTGCTACCTGTGCCTTTGGAAAGGCGCGAGGGTTACGTCTAGTGTACCTACTATCAAACCAACTGAATGAATCCAGTGCGGAATCTTATCACAGAAGATGTCAAAGCGTCGCCGCATTGCCTGACAAGGAAATCACTATACACTTACCGTGAGCACGTTCTAAGGTAGGTTGGAACTAACTACAGAGGATGCATCGTTGCAAAAGAAATGCAAAGCATGAAAAATAAATCCACACAAAAGAAAAACCCTGCTCAAAACACAGTACACGTGGTTCATAGTGCGAAACTAGCAAATCTGAACCAGAAAGTAGTGCAGCAGAAAATGTCAAACACTCAAGGTAACAAAACCTTTTCTTATGCACAAATAACATCTAAAAATCTTAAAAATGCCCAGAATAAGTCTGCAACTAGCTTAAATATTAATATTGAAGAGAAGCTAAATAACATTCTCCACTATATGTCATCATTCGATGAGAGACTTAAAGTACTTGAGCGAAGCGCTAAGGTAGCTCCTCCCAAACAGAAATGACCTACACGCTAAAAATAATGGCATGGAATGCCAATGGATTACTTCAACACCAACAAGAACTGCAGGTAATCCTAGACACAAATAATATTGATGTGTGTCTAATATCCGAGACGCACTTCACTACAGAGTCATATCTGAAAATAACAGGCTATAAGGCTTATCATGCTTTGCATCCTAATAATTCGGCAAGAGGAGGTAGTGCTGTTTTGATAAAAGATAACATCTACCACTACGAAGTATTAAAACATGAAGAATACGAGATTCAGTCCGTAGCTGTATGCGTTCAAACTAAGCGTTATCCGATCACGATATCAGCTATTTACTGTCCTCCAAGGCATTCTATTAAAAAAGACCAATATATAGACCTTTTAGAAAAATTGGGAAACAGGTTTATCCTAGGAGGAGATTTCAATGCAAAAAATATACATTGGGGTTCAAGATTAACCACAACAAAAGGAAAGGAGCTTTTAAGTGCCATCAAACAAGTAAATTGTGAAACAGTATCTACTGGGAAACCAACCTACTGGCCCACTGACCAAAATAAACTACCCGACCTTATAGACTTTTTTATTTACAAAAACATCGCATCAGGTTTTCTGAGCATTGAAGAAGGATACGATATGAATTCGGATCACTCGCCCATTATCCTTACATTAAGTGAGTTCATTATAGAGAAAGAAGATACCCCAAGACTTGTTAATAAGCACACTGATTGGGAAAGTTTTAAGATTGATCTGAATGATGAAATAGACTTGAACGTCCCACTTCGGAATTCAGAGCAGTTAGACCTAGAAGTTGACATGTTCGTCAAAGCCATCCAAAAGTCAGCTTGGAATAATACACCCGAAATCAGGAGAAAACTCAAAGGTAATAACTATCCCCAAGAAATCAGAACTCTGGTGGCAGCAAAGAGGTCTCAAAGAAAAAAATGGCACCAAACAAGGTCTCCTCAAGATAAAATGCTACTTAATAAGCTAACGAAAGAGCTTAAAAGAGAAATACAAAAACTTCGAGATGAATCAATGCACGCCAAAATAAGTCAACTCTCATGTGACCGCAGTACAGATTATTCTTTATGGAAGTTCACAAAGAATATGAAACGACCGATCATGCAAATCCCGCCTATCAGGGAGGATGACGGTAAATGGGCAATCAGCAATGAGCAAAAGGCAATAAGATTTGCAAACTACTTAGAAAACATCTTTGAACCCAACGAGACGCTAGCAGACATTGATATACGAGAAACAACTCGTGTAGAAGATCAAGAAATTCAACTTGTTACACCTAAAGAAGTGGCTAATGAAATCAAAATTAGAATAAGCTCAAAAAAATCACCTGGATTTGACCTAATAACAGGTGAAATTTTAAAGAATCTACCTCGTAGAGCAATAGTAAAACTAACAAATCTGATAAACGCTGCCTTTCGGTTAAAGTATGTGCCAGAGTTGTGGAAAGTAGCCGAAGTCATTATGATTGCTATACCGGGTAAACCACCACATGAAGTTACTTCATACAGGCCGATTTCGTTGTTACCAGTTATGACAAAATTGTTTGAAAAACTTCTCCTAAAACGGCTAAAGCCTATACTAGACAGCAAAAATCTGTTACCTGACCACCAGTTCGGATTTCGAGAGAGCCATTCTACAGTTGACCAAGTCCACAGAATTGTTAACAAAATCGAAAAAGCGCTCGATGAAAAGAAAGTTTGTTCTACTGTTTTTCTAGACGTAGCTCAGGCTTTTGACAAAGTGTGGCATGAAGGCCTTTTACTAAAACTCAAAACATTACTACCTAAACAGTTCGTGAATATTTTAAAATCATACATATCTAACAGGGTGTTCAGAGTTAGGCAAGATGAAGTCTATTCCGAGCTTAAAGAAATAAAAGCTGGAGTTCCACAAGGAAGTGTTCTAGGGCCGGTCCTGTACCTACTATACACTTGTGACATTCCAGAGATAGATAACACTACTATTGCGACTTTTGCTGACGATACTGCTATTATGGCAACAGGAAATAGTCACGAGGAAGCAGTAGGGAAAGTCCAAACAGCCATTGACCGTGTTTATCAGTGGACCAGAACATGGCGAATCAACCTTAATGAATCCAAATCGATTCATATTGATTTCACAAATAAGAGACCTATGTACCATCCGATATGTATAAATAGGCAACCCATACCGTATGCAAACACAGCCAAATATCTTGGTATGACGCTTGACACGAAGCTGCGTTGGAAAGCTCATGTCAAGAAAAAACGTGAAGAATTAGGAATAAGATACAAAAGGATGTACTGGCTACTCGGTAGACACTCCTCGTTGTCAGTGCACAACAAATTACTGTTGTATAAGCAAGTCCTCATGCCAGTATGGACTTATGGTATACAGCTCTGGGGCTGTACCAAACAAAGTAATATACGAATAATACAACGTTTTCAAAATAAGGTACTCAGGGACATAGTAAACGCGCCCTGGTACATAAGAAACGACGATCTCCATCGGGACCTTAATGTTGAGTTCGTCCACGAGGTAATATCTAAATACGCCGAAGCTCATGAACGCAGACTTCATCATCATGTGAACGTTGAGGCAATCCAACTCCTTGACAACACGGACCTAGTGAGAAGACTGAAAAGGACTAAACCCTTTGAGTTAGTGTAGTGTTAATCATACTCGAAATAGTGTTACAGTGATAGTGACGTAAATGAAGAACACATGAACAAAGTGCTTCGCCTTAATAGACACTAAGAAAAGTCATTGGACGTTATTCTTAGAGACTTTAAACAAAATAGTAGATTAAGTGAAATGAATATTGCTTATTAGCCTTTATGAGCTAGATTGTAAATTAAAAAAAAAAAAAAATAATGCAATTTAAATCCACCAAGTGCTATTAAACAAGTCGCTTACCAGTATACTGAATCCTTCAGCCCCATGATCCTCATTCCCTCCCTGATCTTCTTCTCCTTCTCGCCGACGACGAACATCAACAAATAAGTGATGAACTGGCTTAGTGTCATCACCATGTACATGGGCATGATGACCCGGAATATGACCAGCCAGTCGCCCGTGTGTTGGCGCTTCGGGAACTGGCGGAGATCCACGCGGGGCGGGGGAAATGCAGTGCCTGTGTCCAGCTGGAAAAGTGAAGATAAGTTTAGATTAGATACATATACACACACATCATCTGATACAGTATCTCCGGTTACATCTCCGGCGTCATCTGTAGTCACCATAAAGAAATAAAGAAAGAAAATCATTTATTCCTGATATCAAACAAATTAAAATAAGACAATAATAAATATAAAAATGCCCATTTCACAAGCATAATCATATAAGGTGAGATAAAGTTCAATATTTATAATTGTAAGTGTTTTGCGAAGTTGGTAATGATGATGTTGATGATGATAATGATGACGCCGAGTTCAAATTTATACAACGCCTTTTTGTAATAGTAATAAAAAGTTGAAATTTTGCACAGGCACCATTTAGGTCATAAAATGTTGACATACAAATTTAAGGACTGGACTGCCTTCCTTAAAATATTTATTAAGTACTATTTTAACAGACGATACACATTAAGTAACGATTCTAACTTTATCTCCCTTTCCGCTTAAGCCTAGTTTAAATAAAGCTATTTCTTATCTTTGTATAGCTTTTCCTTACAATTAGCTGGATTAAAACGCTTCTGAAAGCCTTTACATACATCATACAACCATATCCACCTTCCAGCATTTTGCTCTATTAGTTTATCAAACCTAGCTGCCTCTCACCTTAATCTTCGTAAAATCAATCAGAGTCTGCATCGCCAGGAACCCGGAGTAGTAATACTGCAGCACTGGGCACGTGTCTTCGCGGTGCATCTCCGACAGTGGGATCAGCTGCCCGCCCCGGGACCAGTCCCCCTTGGAGGCGGTCCGCTCGCGGCACTTTGCTGGAGAAGTGTAGAGAGTCCGAGTGGAAGGCGTGGCTGAACTTGATGGGTTGGTGCGGATTGTGTATCTAAAAATAAATAATATAAAGACGAGGCTCATTGAGAAATACGTAAAATCTTTGGTGATTACGACACATGTGGTCAACCAAATGTTTGTAAGTTCACATTGCCAAAAGAGTTCTTTCATGTTTTTCAACAGGCTAGATTGTCTCAAGTAGTTAGCTTGAAGCCAATTCCACAACTTTACTTTTTTAAATTGTGATTAAGAGTTCGAAAAATTACTAATTTAGAGATGACACTTCAGTTAGACTCCACATAGCAAAAAATACGGGCATGTGTTATTTGTATTTTTCACGGTAATTTACAGATGCTGATCAGTATTATTTATTTATTAATAAAAAATTACTACATTATAGTAAAAACCAATGCTCTCTAAAATTCAATACACACAATGCCTCAATGAGTTCCTTTTGCGGGTGGCATGTGGGAATACTACGTTATTCTCTTCTAGATTGGATGGCAATACGACCGCTTTAGCCTAGTTGGTAGTGACCCTGCCTACGAAGCAAGAGGTCCTGGGTTCGAATCCCGGTAAGGGCATTTATTTGTGTGATGAGCACGAATATTTGTTCCTGAGTTATGGATGTTGTCGATATATTTAAGTATTTATTTATCTATATAAGTATGTTTATCGTCGTCTAGTACCCATAGTACAAGCTTTGCTTAGTTTGGGACTAGGTCGATTTGTGTAAGATTGTCCCCTAATATTTATTTATTTAATATAATAGCGAATGTACCGACGATGACATATAAAAATGGTTAACGCAATTTATCTTTAAGATTCAGACGAGCTTGACAGTGAAGTAATACATCGTGAAACCTGCACTCACCTGCGAAGCATTTCAATAGTGTGTGTGAAGTCCCAAATTTGCACTGGGCCCACGCGGTAACTACAGCCCAAGCCCATAAAGGACATTATGGGAGATGATGATAACAATCCCAAAAATTCAATTAACATACCTCAGTGGTTCTCCGAAGGTGGCAGGATCCGAGTGGAAGATGACGGCTATCGGAAAGTTGGGCGCGTCGCGGTGATAAGCGTCGTTAAGTTCCGTGGTATCATTGTAGCGGACCCAGCGAATGGTCTGCTGGTTGGACTCCAACAGGATCTCGTTGATCTCTTCGAGGAAGGCCTGGAGAATTGAAGAGCAGTTGGTTATCCATGTGTAACTTTATTAAAGCTAACATTGACTAGAACGCCTTTCTGATAAGTCACATGAGTCCACCAAACGACTGAATCAAGCAGTTCATCCTGATCTATTGGATCATTTAATTTCAGTTTCTTTTTATAGTACTTGTGTTGATACTGACCACAGTTCCATTGTCAGTCAGCCAATCAGCGACGACAGCGACGGAATGATTCTCCGGAAAGGCGTCATAATGCAGCTGCAGCATACGTCCTGGCTTCGTGACCTCTGGGAAGTTTGGGTTGGGTACCAGCATCTTCAAGAATATCAGGACGCCCAGCGAGTAGAGCGGTACTAGCACCTCCTGAAAAAATAATAATAGAGATTATAAACGTTAAAGCAACAACGAGTATGGCATGTGATGGTATTGTACAGAACGAAACGCACTTAGTCACACGCACAGGTTCGTCAACAACAGGTTTTTGATGGGAGTGTCTTACAACTGCGGTCGAAAGCTGATCCAGCAGCTGCGTGCCAACCGGAACGCTTTTAGCTGTAGCTGCAAAATGCAGCACATATATTCAACGACCTGGTGGAATTTGGTTAACGATAGGACTTACAGCTAAGGTCTTCCTTACGAGTATATCGCACTTTTCCCGAAGATAAAATTTGTGACGTTGGGGCCTAACGCACAGCTAGGCTTAGGAACGTCAACTTTTGTTTTATCTACATAACGACCTAGTGGTACAGGGGCAAAACATCAGGACCACAGCAGCATCCAAAACCCTACCCTAGCCTAGACGCTCTAGTGGAACTGAGCCAAAAGCAACAGACGAGCTGGTATCAAGTATTACTGGTTTACGGTATTACTTTAGATGTAGCTCTCAAGGATTTGATGGTATATCAAAGGTACTAAGACTTACAGCCAAGGTCTTCCTCGTGTCCCGCTTCTTCAGCAGCAGGTTCCTCACGGTGGTGGCCCACAGCTGCGGCCAGAAGCGTGCCCACGTCATAATCTACGGTGCTGCTTTAGTCCTCAACAGTTCTTTGATGTTGTTAAAGGCTCCGGTACTTGCCAATATCATCCATGTGTCTTGCATCTTGAGCAGCAGGCTTGTGACGTTAGCCCCTGGCTGTGAGTGCGTAGCTGTGAAGCTATGCCCTAGTGGAAGTAGTGAAACTCAGTCAAAGGTGCTAAGACTTACAGCCAAGGTCTTCCTCGTGTCCCGCTTCTTCAGCAGCAGGTTCCTCACGGTGGTGGCCCACAGCTGCGGCCAGAAGCGGGCCGGCGGCCGTGTGCCCGCCGGCCCGCGCAGCCGACTACCCATCGCCACGCAGTCCGGCGTGCCGGGGCCTTTTTCGCATTTTCTGTAAACAAACACGACGCTTTTAATTACAAGTTAAGTATGAAGTATCTTTTTCTATTTATTTTTTTATTTTCTTCAACTTCATTTTTTTTTTTTTTTATTACTTTTACGGTCATCCCGTGAAACCATATATTTCAAACTAAATACAAACTGAAATATAAAAAACCCCAGAAAAAAGACCAATGCTGGGAATCGAACCCAGGTCCTCAGCGTTCCGTGCTGCGTGCTTACCCCTACACCATCACTGGTCTAGAAGTTAGCGACGAATCTTTCCCATACATCGTACACTTCAGTCTGTTATAATCACATTTAGGCAGTGATAAAGCGCATCTATGTTATGCCCTCTACCGAGAGACTTCAACACTCCTTCGGAGCTACCCGCTCACCTGGACCAAGAGATGGCGCTACTAGGCCAACTTTTACAAGTTAAGTATGAAGTATCTTTTTCTATTTATTTTTTTATTTTCTTCAACTTCATTTTTTTTTTTTTTTATTATTTTTACGGTCATCCCGTGAAACCGTGCTTTTAATTACTTTTATACACGCATCACCATACATTTGGGTCACACACCGTAAAAAACAAAAGTTATCTCTCCTGTGGACATACAAGGTGACCTGGTGGACAAATAATGAAACCATGGATAAGACCAAATAAGACTGATACTTAGCAATATCATAAAATAGTTATTTGCTTAATTAGACAAGAAAACAAAAAAAAAATCTATGAAATCATATCATCCAAATAAACAGGCTCCTCCAAAGTGATACATTGAAAACCGTTAGTTTTTCGGTAAATATTGGACTGATTGTTATGATCCTTAGCAGTTTGGTTTTAAATATCTTGCTAAACCAGTAAGTAGTATTAGTATTTGTGCAGAGGCTAAGACCACCCAGTATAAGCGACTCCGAGTCAGCAAACTTAAGATTTATTTAAATGGCTGAAAGTCGGCCAGGCGCCCCACACGCTAATATCGTCATCACCATCATCCCAGCCTACTCGTATATACAGGGTTATTTGTAATTCACTGACATCCTCTTAACCCTGAATTCCTATCACTCAAACAAATGTTTTTTGTTTTACGACTTTTTAAAATGAAGCACTTTTTTCCCCATACAAATACACAGAGTATCATAAAAATAAGAGGCAATCTCCAATTTTCAAAACGTTATTACACCAAAAATATTAAGTTATGTCAAAAGCCGTAAAACAAAAAACATTTGTTTAAGTGGTAGGAGTTTAGGGTTAAAAGGATGCTAGTGAATTAAAAATAACCCTGTATGCACGTAGGAATGGAATTCACTCCCGTCGTCTGTATTTCCAGATTAATACAACCTAGGTCTCTTCAAGGCTAGAGTGAATAGGCTGTATAGAGTGAAAAAAAATACGTTTCACTGCAGGGCACAGGCCTCCTCTCAGAATGAGAGGGCTTGGGTCGTAGTTCCCACGTGGGCCCAGTTCGGATTGGGAACTTCACACACACCACTGAATTTCTTCGCACACGCTAATGTAGATTTGACTAATAAATATTGGTTATAGACCCTTAACATTTGCCATGTCCGTAGGAGACGCGAACAAATAGAACAAAAAAATGTGTATTTAACCCATTTAGGGCACATCGCTTGTAAAACTGATGGCCAATAGGGCCAAAAGGTCCGGACGTTCAGATCGCACGCACGCGCAATATATAGAGTCCGACAATGTTGTTCATACATAATGCGGGCTGCGTTCAATTTGACCTGACCGCGACCGCAGAACGCAGCTGACAAAAGAGCTGATAACTTTGAAACAACAAAACCAATTTTGATGAAACATATCTAAGAACCATCGCCAAGAAACCTGCTTTCAAACAAAAAAATTGCATCAAAATCGGTTCACCAATCCAGTGTGGCAAATCCTTTAGACCGGTTTGTTACCGCTATGACCAGTTGCGTTTTAGACGAAATGATACTACTTAACCCACTAAAATGTAGTGATAAAAGTCAATTTTTTTAACAGTCCATCTACCTCTACCCTACTGTCAACCATTGTTAGGGTTCTATAATTACGGAACCCCGTTCGCCCCCCTGGCGCCAGAGTCATACAATATGCAGGTAGCGCACCCTTCTGGACTCCGCTTCCGGTTAGGGTGTCGTTGGTCGATTAATAAGTGAAGTAAAACTTTGTTTTTAGGGTTCTGTACCCAAAGGGTGCTAACGGGACTGAGAGTCCGCTGTCTGTTTGTTCATCTGCCACAGAGTTATATCTCTTGAACAGTAATAGCTAGACACTTGCAACTTGCACCAATTATGTATTACTATGGCCGCTTTAATAAAAAATACTAAAAATAATATAAATTTAAAAATAAAAGAAGGAATACAAGAAACGTGTTTATTTGAGCGTTTTTAACTATGTATATCTTTATAATGACATTAACTAGGTAGTTAAAATATTCACCGGTTATGTATTACTGTGGTCGCTGCAACAAAAAATAATAGAAATAAGTACAATTAAATTAAACATCAAGGGGGTCCCGAATAACCAATATAAAATAATCCGACACGTCGTAAATTTTACTTAGAAGCAGGGCTCTGCTAACACTGGATTATTATAGTTACGGCTGTATACGGCGTATATTTTGACATAACTAAAAACCGGCCAAGAGCATGTCGGACACGCCCAAGGTAGGGTTCCGTAGCCATTACGAAAAAATCAAGTAATATTTTTCGAAGGATTTCGTATGTGTACGGAATCATCCAAGTTTAGGTATGTTTTATACCTTAGGCTACTATTTACTCTTAAACTACAAATAATTTTCAAGCAATCTTAGCCGCTATAATTTTCCTAGTAAATTTGATATATTTACTACCATTCTGAATTTTTTCAAAGTTTTCCACTTAACAGTTTAGATTTTAGAGGGGGGGGGGGGGACGCTCGATTTTAATGAAATTTTTCACTTTATAATTGAATATTTCGCAAACAGATCACTGAATAGAAAAATCATGCTAGCAACCCCGCAATGGTTTTAAAAGACCTATCCAATGATACCCCACACTATAGGATAAGTAAAGAAAAAAAAAATTTAGTTTTTTTTATTTAATCACTTTGTCGGCGTGACTGATATATATATGTCTACATGCCAAATTACAGCTTTCTAGTACTAACGGTCTCTGAGCTTAGCCGCGGACGGACAGACAGACAGACAGACAGACGGACAGACATGGCGAAACTATGAGGGTTCCTAGTTGACTACGGAACCCTAAAAATGTGCACGGACCTTCGGTGCGCGAGTCCGACTCGCACTTGGCCGGTTTTTATTATATAACTAGCTTTTGCCCGCGACTCCGTCCGCGTGGAATTAGTAATTTGAGCAGCTTATTTTTTTATCCAATTTGCTTTTTCATCAATTATGGCACTCCTTAGTTCCTCGATATAAAAAAAATACCCATGTCACATTCACCACCGTACTCGCAAGCCAAGCGTGCCTATAGAAGTTTTAAACCCCCGATTTTGAAACATTCTTCCGCTCCGCTCCGCTCCTATTGGTGTTAGTGTGATGATATATAGCCTTCCTCGATAAATGCGCTATCTAACACTGAAATAATTTATGAAAGCGGAGCAGTAGTTCCTGAGATTAGCGCGTTTAAACAAACAAACAAACCTGTGTGCATGTCCAACTTAAGATGAACCCTATATAGTATAGTTTACTATATTGTTGTCAGCTCATTTTATGTTGGATTTTTGTTCTATGTCCTATCCATGTTCGATAAATTCTTAAAATAGACGTATCTTTCTTATTTGTGAACCGATTCAAATGAAACAAACACTAAATGTTAATCCAAGAAAATACCAACATATCAGTGAAAACCGCATCCTTCTAGGTTAAGCCGTTTCTGAGATTAGCGCTCACAAACGCACAGACAAACAGACAAACATACAATAATTCTAAAAATTATTGTTTTGTGTTCTATTGCGCTAATAAATAGCCCTAGTGACAGTTTTTCTCAAATATCTACAATGTACAGACACCGACTTGTTACAGATTTATTATATGTAATAGATAGATTTTCACTTCAAAGGGGTTCACCCCAGTGTATCCACATTTTTCCGAAATTACGGCACCAAATTTGAGTGTGGAGTGATTAGTTGATTACGCTTGCAATAGGTAGTTCCAAGTAATAGCAACACATTTGCCAATTTTAACACATACTATAGCTAAACCGTTTAAATGAGTCCTCGCTCGCGTGGTACAGGGGCTGGGGGGGTACGATCGCGCCTCGTGTGCCTGCCGGCCGCACCTCTCTCGGCCCCCTTAGTCGTCTACCCCCGAGCCTCTGTAATCCGCGGGCGAGAACTCATTTAAACGGATTAGCTATAACAAACATTGGACAAGACAATGAAGATTGCAGAATATGCGAAGAGGTTGAAACAATGGGACACATCATGGGCGACTGTGATGCCCTCGCCAGATTAAGAAATAGACTCTTTGGCGACGGATACCCCGCACCAGGAGACTTTAAAGCACACCGCTACGTCAAATCATCCAATTTATGGATGAAGTGGCCAAAGCAATTTACTAAGAGCGAAGGAGGGTTAAAAACACAAAAGATTTCTACGGGTGGAAGTGTTCGAAAGGATATTCGTTTGACAACTGTCTTTACTTCACGTAGAAGTCATTTGAGTGTCCACCTATTTGGGTCAGCTTGGCGGATACTGATTCACTACGAGACAACGGACCCAAATTTGTCAGGCTTACGTCACGTTTTGACGTACAATTTAACCAAACTTCGGTCCCTAACGTCATGTCAATCGTTCAATAACTAACTGGAAAAATTCCTTTAAGGAATTAGTTCGCTTTTGTATATCTTTATCTCTCTTTTTTTGCTTTTTTCATGATTTATGTACAATGAAAAGTTTTGCATACATGCATACATACATTTATAATAAATATCAGTTAGAACTAAAGGGTCACCATTTTAAATATGTTAATAAAGTCACGTCCTGATTTAATTATTCCATGATTAATGTGATTGATCGACACCGTAATGACAGTTGCCCATGGCTAACAATGCAATGGTAATCCATAATAGTTACCACTGAGGTATTTTAGAATGACTTATTATTCTTATTTCTGGATTTAAATATAGGATACCAATATCTCGGTATTCAATTCCATTGGGATAGTAATTTTTACTTTAAATAAAAATAGAGAACAGTTATGCCACGTGATTGATTACCATAATATGGCAAATAAATTATTAAAAACTAACTAATGCAGCGTGGGACGTCCACCAACGACAATAGCAACTTATGACGTCACTTGTTCGCCAACTCAATCTCAACTATTTATTTGTTTTAAAGCAACAAAAAATCTAATTTTGCATTTAATCGAAAATTAATCTGGCTTTCAGGGCTGATTGATGCCTAAATTGAATAAAGAATTTTGACTTTGACTTTGACTTTTTTTTTGACTTTGAAATAAAGCGTTTTTTACTGGAGTCGTGTCTTGGAATTATTTTTGAATGGCGTCAGCATCCCTATTATCCAATTTGGCGCAGTTATTCTCCAGTTTTACGCTTAACAACACATTTGGCGGTTCATTTTGATTTAGGTATATAGGACGAGTTTTGCCCTAGTTTCCCTGCATCTCCCGCTAATTGGCGCCCAATAAGGGGCCGGAGTTAACCTAATCTAAAACCGTTTCACCGGCGTCGCCGTAAAACCGATACCGGTTTCATTATCAGAGGATTAAGTAACAGTCCTCGAGAGCACTCTACGTTGGAGGCCTATCGATTCGATGGCACGCACAGTTTTCTTCTTTAAAGAGAAAAATTCGCTCTTCTGAAGTTTTTGAGGAACTAAGTAGAAATCATTTTATAGTTCTGCACTCAAAAGGAGCCTTTGGAACCATATATATAAGGTTCCGCTGCCCGTTTGTCACAGAGTTATTCTTCGTTTTTTATCTGCTTATAGAAATAAGGTCAATAATCTTGACACGTCTTTTTACTGAAAAAAGGCTTATTAGAATGTAATAACTGGAAGTTGTGAACGACCGCTTTAGCCTAGTTGGTTGTGACCCTGCCTACGAAGCAAGAGGTCCTGGGTTCGAATCCCGGTAAGGGCATTTATTTGTGTGATGAGCACGAATATTTGTTCCTGAGTTATGGATGTTTTCTATGTATTTAAGTCTTTATTTAGCTATATAAGTATGTTTATCGTCGTCTAGTACCCATAGTACAAGCTTTGCTTAGTTTGGGACTAGGTCGATTTGTGTAAGATTGTCCCCTAATATTTATTTTATTTATTTATTTATTTTATATCAGTAGGTAAATATAAGATGCAAAAAATTAGCTAGAACTGCTCTGGCTAATATAAGTTAAGTATTAACTTTCATGCATTTTTCCCGCCCTCCCTACGCATAAAAACTCTAATATATAAAATCTCGTGTCACGGTATTTGTTATCTATCAAACTCCTCCTAAACGGCTTGACCGATTTTTATGAAACTTTATTCTCTATATTTGGTGGGTCTGAGAATAGGTCGTAGGTTATTTTTACGCGACTGTTTATACCCCTTTCGCGGACGGAGTCGCGGGCAACAGGTATAATAAAATATATTAATTAGTGAAAAAGCATAATTATTTTTATTTTCAATGCAAGCGTGGCTATTTTGCATAGCTTGACCTCACTACTTCGCAGAGGAGCAAAATAATATTCCATTTATTTTAAAGCAATAAAAATACCTACAAGGATGTTCAATGCACGTACATTAACCAAACCTGATGTAGGTACCTACTTAATATTCCGTTTTTATTTTATACCGCTTGTTACAACTTGTTTGTTTGCTTATTAATTTCATTTACAAAATAATACGCCATCTAAAAAGCATTCGAACTGTGTCACGAATCTTGGTTCGAAAGGAAGTGAGCAATACTAAAATATTAATGGTTTCCACATAACTTTAAAAAGTTGGCAATGTATTCGTTTCAGGAGTCAGGCGTTTGGAATGGCTACGGGAATTGGATTCGTCACCGTCAAAATTTGTTTAAGATACGTAGCATAAGTATTTTGTGTAACAGCAATATAGATGGCGAGATGGCAAGACAATGTGCGATTTGGGAATTTCACACACGCCATTGAATTATTACTTTTTTATTATTTTTATATTTAACGACCGCTTTAGCCTAGTTGGTAGTGACCCTGCCTACGAAGCAAGAGGTCCTGGGTTCGAATCCCGGTAAGGGCATTTATTTTGTGATGAGCACGCATATTTGTTCCTGAGTTATGGATGTTTTCTATGTATTTAAGTATTTATTTATCTATATAAGTATGTTTATCGTCGTCTAGTACCCATAGTACAAGCTTTGCTTAGCTTGGGACTAGGTCGATTTGTGTAAGATTGTCCCCTAATATTTATTTATTATTTTTTTTTCGATTTTAACAAAAATCGATATAAGTACCTGGTAGTGTCTGTTAATGTACCGAGCAAGGTGTCGAATTTAACGGAAATCAAAAAATACGTGGTGTAGATCCTTAACTTTTGCCGTGTCCACAGGAGAGACGCGAGCAGAAAAATGTGTATGACTCATATCATCATCCCAGCCTATACAGGGTTATTTGTAATTCAATGACATCCTCTTAACTCTGGATTCCTATCACTTAAAGTTTAAGTGACAAATGTTTTTTTGATTCACGACTTTTTAAAATGGAGCACTTTTTTTCAATACAAATAAATAATAAATAAATACTTCTAACACAACTTCGTACTCTATGAAATTCGAGGGCGGGGCCACGCGCCGCGGTCGTGGCGGGCAATGAATGCGGCACAGAGTATCGTAAAAGTAAGAGTTAGTCTCAAATTTTCAAAACGTTATTACACCAAAAATATTAAGTTATGATAAAAGCCGTAAAACAAAAAACATTTGTTTAAGTGGTAGGAGGTTAGGGTTAAAAGGATGCTAGTGAATTACAAATAACCCTGTATACGTCGCACTGCAGGGCAGAGGCCTCCTCTCAGAATGAGAGGGCTTGGGCCGTAGTTCCCACGCGGGCCCAGTGCGGATTGGGAACTTCGCACACACCATTGAATTTCTTCTCTGGTGTGTGCCGGTTTCCTCACGATGTTTTCCTTCACCGTAAAGCTCATGGTCAATTTGAAATACAATTTTCGCACATGAATTCCGAAAAACTCAAAGGTGCGAGCCCGGATTCGAACCCACGACCCTCTGCTTGAGAGGCCATAGTTCTAACCACTACGCCACCACGGCTTCTATGACTTCGTATGACCCATAAACCTCCTTGAATTATTGGATTTTGCTAAGTTAGCTACGAGTAAACCGCTGCCTCGGCCAGACTCCCCGGCGTCTGGTTTGGCATTCCTCTCAGACATGCTATATAGGGATATGGGTTACTTGGGCATCGTAGTAGCTACTAACGCATTTAAAACTAGCTTACGCCGTGACTTTGTCCTCTTTATAGAACTCCGTGGGGATTTAAAAAAATTCGTCATATTCAAAGTCAATTTTTTGTTGTACAATATAGGCTTGCGTTTGACCACAATCACGCCTGATGGAA
Organism: Archips crataeganus; assembly: GCA_947859365.1. Lineage (NCBI taxonomy): Eukaryota > Metazoa > Arthropoda > Insecta > Lepidoptera > Tortricidae > Archips > Archips crataeganus. The sequence continues at coordinate 16,129,848 of OX402065.1, read as the reverse complement.
AGCGAAGATGAGGCCTACGATGGAGCACGCTTGCCTAGTAAATGCTCATTCACCCTAGGCTTGAATTTAGGGGAATAAGCAGGAAGAAGACAGTTGAGCGAGGTGTACAACAAATACGGCGCACTGTATTCTTTCAATTTAGGTTGGTTATAACAAGCACTTATGGATGTCGAAGAATCTACTATCGAAGAAATACCTTACTAGTACATTATTGTCGTGGCCTGGAAGTAGGCAATTGCTGGCTGAGTATGAGTATTGCAATTCCAGCCGAGACTAATATAAAGATTTTCTCAAAAATGGTGAAGGAAAAAAAATAGAAAAAACTTTTATTAACTTAAATAGGTACAAAGAATTGCAAATCACTTAAAATTAAATGTCATTAAACCCTTTCCCACCTATTTCATTTAAAAAAAACTGCAGGTGTATTTTTCTCCCGAAAACACCACAAGCTGTTTCAAACACAATAGAAAAAGTCTGGAGTTCCAACAAAACAACTGATACCGGTCATTTGAATTGGCTGTATAAGAAAAGTGCCAACTTATTGCCATGGCCGTTTTAACTTTTTAAAAAGTTTGAGGCTCGACAATAATGGAATTTGCATGCGACATTGTTGTCCAGTTTATCGAGCCTGCAATGTTTCTAACTTTTTAATTTTTTTACTAATCATAAACTATGCACTTCACGTTCTGATAATGAAAAGAATAATGTCAACTTTTACGGATATTTTTGAGAAAAGCTGTTTTAAATGTACCTATTGCACCGTGAACGCCGTTGCAATGACCGGCGGCGTCGGCGTGCGCCACGCTTATAGGCGCACACGTCTAGTCTACAGAGGCTTGCTGATTGATGATGATAATTATCCCGGTTTTGTATGAATTTTGCAACTCCATGTCCACTAAAGAGGAGCCGAGTTTTTATGGAATTCTGATTGGTGGATTTTTATGTCGCTCACCGCTTCTTGCCTCGTTCCGGTTCAGTAGACAGGCAGCCTTAAGCCCAGTTTAGATCTGCAAGTTAATCCAAGTAGCATTACATTGCTGCGTTCGATTGACCGCTTTAAATTCGTTCGCTTTACGACCGCGCAACGTAATTCAACTTGGAAGAGTTTCTTGCAAATCTCATCATCATCATCATTTCAGCCGAAAAAAACCACCGTTGAACATAGGCCTCCCCCAAGGCTCACCAAACAGAACGATCCTGCGCCATCCGCATCCAACGTTCCCGCAACCTTAACCAGGTCGTCGCTCCATCTTGTTAGAGGCCTACCAACGTTGCGTCTTCCGGTCCGTGGACGCCACTGGAGAGTCTTTATTCATCAGTTCTACGAGCGATGTGCCCTGCCCGCCCACTACCACTTGAGTCTGACGATTCTTCGAGCTATGTCGGTGGCTTTAGTTCTTGCGCGGATTGCATCATTTCTCCAGCGCCTATCCTCCCCATGGCCTGCAAATCTTAACTGGGCTAACACATTGCTCACTCGAACGCAACTCCACGCCACAAGACCATTAATGTCTTGTGTCGAACTCTGTTTAATTAGCAGCTAAATAGCGAGGGCGCGGCGCGCCGATAGATGGCGTGCTGTTAGTAAATGGCCGGTAGCTAATGGGTTTCCGGTAATGTCTCTATTATTCAAATAATGAAGCGTTTTGTAGCACAACAAGGGTTTGCGGTGCCCATACTGCCACCGATAGAAGCCTGTCCGAGGGGGGAAACAAGAGACGCCCCCGCCCCCCATCGCAAATCGTACAATACAATACAATGACTCTACCGTACTCTACTTTATCGTACAGGTTCTTCCATAATCCATAACTGAATTGATGGTGAAGCACCAAGAAGACTCTTCTAAGTCTCTCTCTAAATTTGGATAAGGAATATTCTGTAAGTTGACGTTATGCTATTGTAACGTAATTGATTAGTTACGCTGGACAGCGAGAAATAAAAAATAATGAAAATTTAACTGATTCCAAAAAATCATGAAAATACTTTCTTCTGATATATTTGAAGTCGGTGCTTCAGCACGAGCCAGCAGGACTGATCCTAGTCATCCACCTTCCACTACATACTATATATTTCTATATCTTAGCTGTTCATCTACCCGCTCGAGTCTCAAAGGGCTAACAACTTCAGCTCATTTAGGCTCCAAGTGCCTGCCAAGCACCAGCAGGTGTTCCTGCGCTCCGACTTTTGGCCGGAGGGTGTGGTGTTCCGTCGTTTTAGGGAAGCGACGAAGACGTTTCTCAAAAATCCCTAAATAGTTATTTAAGTATTGTTTGTATTTTTTGAATTTTACAGCGCATTGGTGTATACTGTAATGCTGTAATTTTTATTGATGAATAAATAAATAAATAAATAATAAATAAATCTTTATTTCTATTATTACATATAATATATTCTTTACTTTTTTCACTCCTGCTAGCTCATGCTGAGGCGCCGACTGACTTGAAACAGATTAGTGACAATAGTGACAAATAAGTTTCGTGATTATGTGGAGTCGGATCGATTTTAATGCAATGTTTTTTTGTTTAGGTAAGGTAAACGTACCAATGCTCGACGCCTCAACGCCCAGTAGATGACACCCATCTGTCACCTCTCTTACTATGACATAAGATTGAAGGTGCCATGTATTGGGTCAGTGTCGAGCACAGGGACGTTTACTTTACTATTTTGTTATTAAAACATAAACATACTTATGCAAATTCTCAGGAAGAACTTTTTGGTTTTTGCCAGCTTTATCAAGTTTATATAAGCGCTCAATACTCCGGAGACTACTTGTCATTTCTGTAACTTTTTTACAGTAGTAATAACGTCAAAATGTCAAGGGCAGAGGAATATTTGCGACGCGCCGGCGTCCGGAATAAGGGGTTTATGCCACCGAAGGGATTTGAGCTCCAAGTGATTTCATTAACCGACATAAAAATAAAAATGAGGGTTTTTGCTTAACTTTTTAGGGTTCCGGAGCCAAAATGGCAAAGCGGAACCATTATAGTTTCAACATGTCTGTCTGTCCGTCCGTCCGTCCGTCCGCGGCTTAGCTCAGAGACTATTAGAGCTGGAAAACTGTGATTTTGCAAGGACATGTGTAGCAATTATCCGGACAAAGTGATAAAATAAAAAAAATTTTTTTTTAGGCTGCCTCCCATTGTATTTTACTTAAAGTGGGGGTGATATTTTTTCTCCCCTTATATACCTTATAGTGTGGGGTGTCGTTGGATATAGCCTTTAAATTCATTTCAAGGTAGTGAAGACGATTTTTCGATATATGTACTTAGTTTAAAGTGCAATTTTGGGTTAAAATCGAGCGTCCCCTCCCCCCTCTCTAAAAGCAAAACAGTTGGTATAAAAAAAATAGTGAATCTCACCGGCTTCGTAACAGCCTATTCACTCTACCCTTGAAAAGCCCTAGGTTGTATTTATCTGGAAATTCAGACGACGGGAGTGAATCCATTTCGTAGCAGTTTGTATTAGGAAAGATGAAGCGAACCAACCGAACCGAACCGAAGTGAACAGAACCGAACCAAACGGCGGGTGGCGGGTTTTAAGCTTTCCTGTGTAGAAGTAAAATAGCTGAAATCATTTTAAATTGACGTCTCTGTGTGCGAAATTTACCTAGAATTATGTAGAAATGTCGTTTATGTTGCCAAGCAGGAGATCGATAACAAACACCGTGACGCAAGATTTTTATATATTAGAAGACTAGCTGTTGCCCGCGACTCCGTCTGCGAAGAATGGGGTAGGTATAAAAAATATCCTATACGACCTATTCTCAGACCTACCGAATATGGAGAAAAAAGTTTAATTAAAGTCGGTCAAGCCGTTTCGGAGGAGTTCGATAACAAACACCGTGACACGAGATTTTTGTGTAATAGACTAGCTGTTGCCCGCGATTCCGTCTGTGAAGAATAGAGGTATAAAAAATAGCCTACGACCTATTCTCAGACCTACCGAAATGGAGAAAAAAGTTTCCTAAAAATCGGTCGATCCGTTTCGGAGGAGTTCGATAACAAACACCGTGACACGAGATTTTTATACCTATAAATATTAGAAGATAGATTACTAAGATTAGGCATAGTAAACTGTATATAATGTCAGACTTTGTAGTGTCAAATGGGTGTTTGGCGCAGGGTGTGTCAGGGTCAACCCTCGTTTGATCGCTATGACGTCTTGCCGAGCGCTCGTAAAGATCCCCGGCTTAATTACAAACGTTTACTTATCGCTTTTAGTCGTATCTTTACGTCAGAATAGATTTCGGCAAATAGGGTAGTCGACACCATTAGATAATACTTCCAAGAAGCAACTAAAAATTAACTTATAGTAAAAAAATGCTTTTTTTGACGTCTGTACTTTTTCGACTGTTACAACATTGTCATCCAACCTACGTACAATTAGGTGCAAAACTGAACCGATGTCCACTACTTTGATATTATTATGTATCTTCAATTTACATAAAAAGGGTAAAGAATTATGTTGACGTTTAATTATTTACTGTTAGTACACATCATAGAGACAGTCTGTCATCAATCATTATTAGATACACATAAAATACTTAGTGGTCCCTATTTTGTTTTGAGTAGAATATAATTCCCCCCACCCCTTACCTTTATACCTGCAGTACCTTGAGGCCCAAGGACATGTTTGTAATAGTTCTCCTTTTCAAAATATAACTTTAAACCAATAAAAAAAAAGAAAACTCTGGAAAATTAATAATTATTTATTTAAATATTCAAAAAACTAAGATCGGTTAAAATTTTTTTTAACATTTTTTTTATATATATTGTTAAAAACACATTTCAAAAGTTTAAATAAACATTCATTGAGGTAAAAATCTCCACGGCGCTCCACTACTACGTAATTGCTGATCAGAATATTGTATTTTATCTATAAGGTGACAATGCAATGGTGTTTAATAATAAGTTGCGCCCATCTCATTTATATTATATGGTACCAAAGGCCTCTTCATGTTGGCTTCGGCCCCATGAATGCCTTTCAAATGACCGGGTCCCCATGGGCCCGTGATCGGAAATCCGTACCAACATAATAATAATAATAATATTTTTTTATTGTCAGAAAACTGTGTACAATTGTTGTTACATAAAATAATAGTTCCAACAGCTTACCCATTGCGGGCGTACAATATTTAGTTTTTATTAAAATACAATTACTCATGCGCATTAAAATATTCACTTAAATTATAAAAACATTTACATAGCAGCCACTCCTTCAACTTTCTCTTAAATTGTGGACCTTCCAATGATTTGATGCATTCCGGTAAATTATTATAAATTTTGATTCCGCTTATATAGGTGTTTTTTTTAAGAATATAGCTAGACGCCCGCACTGTACACATGTCATATCTATACTGTGATCGTAGGTTTTTCTTTGAGTTACTTATTTTATTGAAATAATCATTACGGTCCCTAACAAATAAACTAATTTCCAGTATGTAAATACAGGTCAAGGTTAGAATTTGATTACATTTAAAAACATTTCTTAATGATTCCATATTTTTAACATTATACATAATTCGCAAACATTTCTTTTGTAGTATAAACGCAGATTGTATCTTTACAGAATTACCCCAAAAAATCAAACCGTAAGTCAATAACGGATAAACATTACCATAATATGCCTTTTTAGTAACCTCTTTGGAAGTTATATTGGTCAATATCGATAAAGCAAAACAGCATTTGGATTTTTTTTTGTTTATTTCCTCAACATGTGTCTTCCAATTTAGGTTACTATCTATGGTTATCCCTAGAAAGTTTGTGTTAGTTACTTGTTCAATAATTACAGCATTGATATTTATTACGTTTATACATTCAGGCGTCCGCTTATAATTGACAAATTGTACAATTTTAATTTTCTCCAGTGTTGAATTTTGCATCGATCTTTGTCAGTGGCGGATATTCTAATTTCATTAAAAACATAAAGCTCTCGTGAATTATATCGAACGCTTTAAGTAAATCAAGTCTAGGGTGAATGCGCATTTACTAGGCAAGCCTGCTCCATTGTAGGCCTCATCTTCTTCATTAGATTTTCATCAGGCGTGATTGTGGTCAAATGCAAGCCTATATTGTATGAAAAAATATTCATAGTCTGTTAGTTATCTGGCTATAAGACTATGTTAGTATGATAATTTAATAAATGAAACACTGGGGCTGTTTCACCACCCATTGATTAATTTTAACTGACGAATAAATGTGATGCCGTCTCCGTCTATTCGAACAAAACAAACAGAGACGGCATCACATTTATCCGTCAAATAAATTTGATTAATCGATGGTGAAACAGGGGGTAACTGAGCTTTCATTTCATTTCATTTCGTTTCGTTTCGTTTCGTTTCGTTTCAATGAACTAAAACAATTACTTTGCTCACCCGCGACCTTACAATAGTTACGTTTATGCAAGAAATGTGCGTTCATGCAGTTCCTCCACCTCCACACTGTACGAACACACACAAATCACATAAACCCAACCATCACCACCACCAAGCTACACTGACGCGTTTCGAACTCAACCAGAGCTCATCTTCAAAGTTACCACAACCGTATGCTATGCTACCAAATGTTAAACTGCAACACTGGAGGAACTGCATGAACGCACATTTCTTGCATAAACGTAACTATTGTAAGGTGTTTTAGTTCATTAATATGGACCTCCGCAAAGTAACGCCTGATTCAATAAATCGTTTCGTTTCATTTCATTTCATTTCATTTCATTTCTCTTCACTTCATTTCATTTCATTTCATTTCATTTCATTTCATTTCATTTCATTTCATTTCACTTCATTTCATTTATAAACACTTATTTTGTATCAGGTTTTAAATTCTACCTTGTATAGGCAAAAATGAAAGCCATTTATTTAATTCTTCCTATACATGTATTCTCGTAAAGTCATAACCCACTCCACGAGGGTAGGTACAGCTGTACAAACCTATACTTCGTTTTTTTTTAGCATTAGAAATACGGTAAACAATCTTGATGAGTCTTTTTATTGAAAAACGCTTTTAAAAAATACGAACTGTTACTTATGAAACCAAAAGCGTGTAAATGTCCACATTTCCTTTCAAATTGTTACATAATTAGCTGTGACTTCTTTTTCAAACGTGTATTTCAATAAAAAGACACGTCAAGATCGCTTACCTTCTTTCTAATGCTAAAAAAACGAAGTATAGAAGAGAACTGCCAGGTCGTAACAGCCGTCAACTTCTTATGAAAATGAGCTCTTTTGTGTTAACAGCGTACAGCTGTGCAAATCGATAAGATAAAGGTCGTGCCTCAACTACTAAGACTTTCTTAACCTGGGGGTAGCTGCCCCGTTATGGGGTAAAACTGTCTTTTAAGGTAACTAACAATATCATCAGACGTAGTGGGTTTAGGGAGTAAACAATCCTTATTAAAATATACATCATCATTATCGTCCCAGCCCATATCAAATTAAATAAAAACAAAAATTTACTTTTGAAAGTAGACCGTTAAGCGCTCTTTTACAAGTCTTTTTAACCCCCCACACAAAAAGAGGTGTGTTATAAGTTTGACCGCTGTGCGTGTATGTGTCTATGTGACATCATAGCTCTTAAACGGGTGAACCGGTTTTGATGCAGTTTTTTTGTTTGAAAGTAGGTTTATTAGATATGTTTCATCAAAGTTGGTTCTGTTGTTTCAAAGTTTTCAGCTCTTTTTTATTTGACAGCTGCGGAAGAGATCTTAGACGCATATAATGGGCATTTACTTTACTAATTCCGTTGGGGGTTTTTATTTTTTTTAATTTTGAGTCGACTAGCACTTTCACTGCAGTGAGACGTATAGTGGTGATTTTTAATTGGTAATCAGGAATCGAAAAATAATAATCCCTAGCCAAAATGGAATTTATTAGATGAGGTCTTAAAAGTCTGCGTTTAGTTAAATAAAATTTATTATTGTTCAAACTTCTCTCATCCAGAAATTGCATGGGCATCCTACACTTGTTGAAGTTGAGTAGTTTTGTTAAGTGTCATTGCTTTGGCGGGGAATTTGGCAGGTCTCCCGTCAAAGTTTGCTTAAGAAACTGACTTGTCAAAAAGTTTTTAGGCTCATAGACTAAACCATGTGTAGAGTGTCAATTATTTTTATTAAAAAGTGATTTTCCAAATAAACATTATTTAGAAAAAGAGCTTTTGTTTCATGTAATTTCGACTTAAACCACCGAATGCTGATTTAGAAAAAAATATTCCTGATCACTGATAAAAAATCATCGTGCATAGGCTGGAATGATGCTGATTATTATAGAAAAGACGCGCATATAATAACGCTAACACAAAATCTGTTTTACCATAAATGTTGTTGAGGCCCGTAATAAAGTTGTCGATGTCTACAGTTTTGGCCAATCTAATCCAGACAGATTAGGAAGCCTTGCAATATAAATTACGTTGGATAGACTAAAAGGTGTTATTAGAAACCTTAACCTGCCTGTCTGTCACAGACGTCAACGAACCCTTCATTAAGCACTTTTATTTGAGGTCGATAACTCGTACATGGTACAGTCAAGGGCTAAAATATGTATACACTTTAGTACCTTGTCTATTTTCGTCATATTTGAACTGCCATATATGAACTGTCACAGTGGTTAAAGTGACAGGGTACTAAAGTGTATACATATTTTTGCCCTTGAGTGTAGCTGTTTTGTCTGTGAAGGCATTATCACTTTAAAATGTACTAAGTATTTACTACTTTTTTTTAACTAGGTATTTTTGAGAATTTCTTACTCGCAATCAAGAGTGCTATCGATTTTGTTGACCAAATAAAATGTCCCTAGTTTTCCATATAATATTTTGTGTCGGTTTTGTGATTACTTAATGAAATTTTGGCACAGAGGTAGTTTATTCCTTGGATTAACAGAGGTGCAGCCGTGGTAGCCTAGTAGTTTGACCTATAGTCTCTCAAGCAGAGGGTCGTGGGTTCGAGTTCGGGCTCGCAAATCTGAATTTTTCGGAATTTGTAATTTACCATGAGCTTTACGGTAAAGGAAAACATCGCGAAGAAACCTTCATACATCAGAGAGGAGGCCTGTGCCCTGGAGTGGGATGTATATAGGCTGGGATGATGATGATGATGATTAACAAATAAGATATTCCCACGGGATAGCGATAAACTAATTCTTCGCAGACGGAGTCGCGGGCAACAGTGAATATTTGTCGCATGTTAGTACAAAACCGTAGGGTACTGTGCGTAGTCCGACTCGCGCTTGGCCGATTTTTTCTTAAATAGTATTAAACGCCCTTTGATCCGGGTGTGGCAAGGCCGGGTGTGATTTGGTGGGTGCGCCATCGGGCACTAGGGGGTGGGTACTACACTAGCTTTATTTATTTGCTGTCAAATATAGCTTAAGTGCCGTGGGGTAGTTTGATTGGCTTTTATGTTAGGTCAGGAATCGAATTAAAGAAAGTTTATTATATATTAGATAAAGCGAGACATAATAATAATATATAATGTCAATAGTTTAATTAATCTGTCTTATAATAATAATACCTACTAATGCATAACACATACCGTCAAGCAAGCAAGAATCTACGTGCTGTTATAAAAAAATCCCGCAGGCTAGAGGGACATAATTAGGTATGTTATAGAAATTCTAGAACCTTCTCTGTTCTTATAAGAAAATACATTATTTATTCTGGAAGACTTAGTCCAAAGCCAGACTCAGTGGCGTCCCCAATCTTGGCGCGAGCCTCTGTAACCCCAAGGCCATCTGAATTATGCACCCCAGATCAATACCATAGAGTGTCATTCTAAAACTGTTTTAATGTAATAATAATGCAAAAATTTTCATCTTGACCCAAAACTAAAGAGTATGAAGCCGTTTCTGGAACCTTCTGTGTTTTTTAAGAAAATACATTATTAATACTGGAAGACTAATCCAAAGGCAGACACAGTGGCGTCCCAATCTTGGCGCGAGCCTCTGTAGCCCCAAGGCCGTCTGAATTATGCACTCCAGATCAATACCATAGAGCGTCAAACTAAAACTGTTTTAATGTAATAAATAATGCAAAAATTTTCATTTTGACCCAAAAACAAACAGTTTGAGGCCATTATTGTGTATCGGATTTACCATTTCGTTCTATCAAATGGTATAGGATGAGTGTAGAAAAAGACGGCTAATACGAGTGCGAGCGCCCGTGCGTTACACACAATAGACATGTTATCTGTACCTCTACCATGAGTTACACTAGTTAACAGTGACCGTACTCGCTAGCGACGGCGTAAATGATTTGTATGGAGAATTGTGTACAGCGCCTCTAGCGGTCACTTACGGAAGTGCAATTCTCCATACAAATCATTTACGCCGTCGCTAGCGAGTACGGTCACTTTAAACTAGTGTAACTCATGGTAGAGGTACTGTACGCTTATAGCACGCTATCGCATTGACTAACTCTTTCAGTCAAACTGCTTAGGATGGTGACTGAAAGAAAGAGATGGTGACTCTAATTGCGAGCGGCAGTGCGTTAGACAATATGGTCTCTGGTCTTGAACTGAATTAGAGAACATAAAGTTATGAGAGGACGTGAAGGAACCATAAAACTGTAGAGTTATGTGTCCAAACCTAATGTTAACCCACTTTTATTAGCTTCACTTGTAACAGTTGTATTGTAACCAATTACGTAACTAACAAACCAATAAAATCTTGAAAGTCGACTGACCAATTTTAACTGTATCATTAAGCTGAAATTTTACAGTACAATGAAGATTCAACAACAAAGCAATAGAAAATGACATAACAGGCAGACAGACTTACTTTCGCGTTCATAATATTAGTAAGGATAGTAAGGAAAAACCAGATTCTAGAACAAACATTTGTATTCTTCATACATAATATTTGCCCCGACTAGGGATAGAACCCGTAAAAATGTTCACGTGATAAGTGGACTTTTGAATAGCTTTCAGTTTTCCTTGAGTGTTTATGTAATAGTCAGTCATTAGTAAATGTCTTACGCACTTTTATTTACGATCTGCGTCACCGCGAGTCATTGGACGCAATGACGCCAGTGTTGAACGTCGACGGGCGTAGGCGTGAGAGAGAAGTGCGATAGCCGGCGACTTCTTGTTTGGTCTGCCACGTATTTGCGTACTTCAGACGCGGGAAGGTAAATAGTTTTGGAGCTCCAGCATTGTAAATCATCATCATCATCTCAGCTGAAAGACGTCCACTGCTGAACATAGGCCCAAGGTTTTACAAACAGACTGGTAATGCACCATCCACAACGCGTTCCTGCAGCCTTAACCAGGTCGTCGCCCCATCTTGTTGAAGGCCTGCCCACACCGCGTCTTCCGCTCCGTGGACGCCATTCAAGAACCTTTTAGCTCCATCGGCCATCAGTTCTACGAGCAATGTGCCCTGCCCACTTCCACTTGAGTCTGGTGATTCTTCGAGCTATGTCGGCGACTTTAGTTCTTGCGCGGATTTCATTATTTCTAATGCAATCCCGCAGAGAAACTCCGAGCATAGGCCTTTCCATCGCCCTCCGAGTGACCATGAGCTTTCCTATGATACCCATCGTTAGCGTCCACGTTGTAAATACACCCAATGATTTCTAGTCCCGTATGCCGTGGTAGCAGAGGGTAGTCGGTTCAAATCCGATTCACCTCCCAGTTTTTCGGAATTACGTGCGAATTAGACTTGAAATTCATTTTGAGCTTTTCTGTGAAAAAAACATCTGAGGAAAACACCAGCCCGGCTATTCAATAATGTATGTGAAGTTCCCAATATGCATTGACCCGCGTGGAAGCTAAAATCAAAGCCTTCTCGATCTGAGAGGAGACCTATGCCCTGTTATTTTTTTTTTAGTTTTGTAACTCATATAATGAAAGAAGAAAAGAAAAACATTTAAGTATTTATAACAACAATAACACATACACAGGCAAAAATAAGAGTACTGTTAGAGTAAGTTTATTAATTCGGCTCAACAGATTTTGTATGCTTCAAATAAAATCATAAGGTGGGTAATTGATATTTGTTAAAAAAATGGAACAGCAAATGTCGTTTTTAGAGGGGATAGTGATTATACGATGGGGAAGGGTATAAAACCGTGTGTTTAATGGTATTCTGTGATTTTTCGTTAGAATAACTGTAAGTGAAGTGAAATAAAACTTTGTCACCTAAATATAAACAGTGTTATTTCTCTTACGCCCTAATAGTACAAACACAGACATAGTATGTACATATTAATGCTGTTACAGAAAGGGTCCCGACTCAGCATGTCGCTAGTTGAAAAACCAGCACTGGTCTTCCGCCTGGCCACAGTACAGTAAAATCACGGTAGGCCGCACAAAACAGACACAAATGACGCTAATAAACGTCTTTATTTCCTTTTATATGACGCTTTTGTGGCAATAGGTATAGTCGACCAAGAAACTCCTTTACCACCCTAAAGTTCAATGTCAGTTGTATGACTTAAGACATCAAAGGCTATTTTCACTTACAAGTCAATGTGACAATCAGCCTTATTGTTTTTATTCTGATGTAGGAACTGTCACAAAAAATGGTAAAGCACTTACTTGGTCGACTATACTTTCATATTTCAGCCAGCAAGAAAATTCATCTTTCAATATATATGTACCCCGAAAAGGTCTATAAAATCAATTTGTTTGTCCCCACTTTGATCTAAAAATTACGCGATATTTGCGGCCATTCACTGCTTTAAATAAAACGGCATTAGCACTTTGTTCCCGCGCGTCATTACGTACAGTTGGACACTTCTGAGGACATTATTACTATTATAGTCACAAAATTATAGATTACAGCAGTTGCGACTCCGTCTGCGAAGAATTGGGGTATGAGGCCGGGGCCGCACTGGTAAGGCGACCGGCGATGCGACGCGACGGCGACTAAATCAAACATAGTTCGAGTTATGTGAGCGGCCGCTGCGGCTACTGCGGCCGGTCACATAACTCGAGCTATGATTGGTTTAGTCGCCGTCGCGTCGCGTCGCCGGTCGCCTTACCAGTGCGGCCCCGGCCTAAGAATAATTTAGAATAGCCTACGACCTATTCTCAGACCTACCGAATACAGAGAAAAAAGTTTCATGATAATCGGTCAGCCCGTTTCAGAGGAGTTCGATAACAAACACCGTGACACGAGATTTTTATATATTAGACTAGCTGAAGGCCGCGACTCCGTCTGCAAAGAACTCGTTGATCGCTGATCGGGAGCAAGAACTATCGGATTGATTGATTTCCCGGGATTAAAACTATCCCATGATCTTCCTAGGGTCTCATTGCAAACTACGAGTATCCCTATCATCATCATCATCATTTCAGCCGTAAGACGTCCACTGCTGAACATAGGCGTCCCCCAAGGCTCGCCAAACAGATCGGCCCTGTGCCAACCGCATCCAATGCGTTACCGCCACCCTCACCAGGTCGTCGCTCCATCTTGTTGGAGGCCTACCTACACTGCGTCTTCCGGTCCGCGGACGCCACTCGAGAACCTTTCGGCCCCATCGGCCGTCAGTTCTACGAGCGATGTGCCCTGCCCACTGCCACTTAAGTCTAGCGATTCTTCGAGCTATGACCGTCAGACAGACAACTCACTTTCGAATTTATAATATTAGTATGGAAATGGATGGATTTTGATCAATTTATCCAATACCCTTAAACGAGCCATCCTTATGTAGTCGGAGTAAGAAAAAATTCGTCACTTTTCGACTCTATGTTAACGAGTTAAGGTCGAAAAGTGACGATCCTTTTTTTACCCCGATTGTACAGGGTGTCCCAAAACTCAACGTTAACCTGGTCCCGAGCGAGAAGTTAAATTATACCAGTTCTGGAAAAATAAGAAAAAAAATCCATGTTACTTAGTCACATGTTTGAGTATTAAATATTTTCGAAAAAATGTTTTTATTTAACTACGTCAATTGAGTTCGCAAAGTGATATCATGACTAACTATAACCATACAAAATCTACGGGAGAATAGTGTTTTGATAACTCATAAGAAGTACGTGAGTTGTTTGGCGGTGCAATCATCCCTAAATTGGATCGTTTTCAAAAAATTTGTACATAATTAACGGCTTAATCAAAACAAAAATCACGATCGCTATTTTTGTGTAACGAAAGTTAGTCATACAAAGTATATGGGCAACTCCGTTACACAAAAATAATTAATTAAATTTTGTTTTTAATTAATCCCTTAATTGTGTACAATTTTTTTGAAAACGACTATATTACCATAGAAAATATGAGGAGAAATTGCGTTTTGACCACTCATAAAAAGTATGTCATAGTATTCATTGTGAATGAATTTATGTATACCCAAAAACTTCAAGAAAGCCAAATTAGAAACATCATGTGCTTACACAAAACACACTACTATTTATTTACAAATACCGTACTTTAAACAACACTAATTATACAAAAACCATAAAAATAAACGGTTATGTTACGTACGGACGTGTCAACCGAATTTCAAAGTTACCCGCTGACAGAAGCCTTTTTTCCGTGCAGTGGCGCGTGACAATGGACTTACGCCAATCAGCCACCGTTAGACAAAAAGTTTGAATACTAAAAACACATAATAATCTGTGGTAATGATCAAATTACTTTCCCAATTGCTAGAATTTTTGCTCATTAAAGTATCCGATCCGTAATATGTCTGTCCTTGAAATTACTAGACAGAGTATAATTATCTAGATAAGGCTGTCAGTGCTAAACTGTCAGACTACGACTAAGATTAATGCTTGTAATTTTTGATTTCAGTATTCTAGCCTACTGGAGTTTTGGCAACAACCATTGCTCTGGGTATGTCCCGGACACTTTCAAAATACAACAATTTAAAACACGGTTATATTAACGCAAGGGAAAGCCAAAATGGGATAATTACAGAAGATTAATTATATTTTTTAAGTTTGTATGGACAAGCTGAAATTACGGCTGATTTATATTTTATCAAGTGACATGTGTAGACTAACCTTTACTGTTTTGAGTGAACGAGGTGAAAGCTGCCGGACTGTCAGTGTCAGTGAATGACATTGACAGTTTCTTGTTTCGCGGCTAACGGTTATTAAAATGTGTCGCGTGATTTTTTTACCGAATAACAGCAAAATACGCAAGACACTGCCAAAATTGTCCCTTGATGGACAGAGCCATTCAAAAAACTAAAACTAAATTATATTGTGATAGGTAAACTTACCGATTTTTCTTTTTCAAACCAATTTTTTTTAATTCATCCACTAATTTTCTAAAACTAGGGTTGGCAACAAGTTGGCAACATTGTCAGGCGCTGCGCTGTCAAAAATTTCGAGCTCAATCTTTAACCCGGGGGGCTATACCTTGACAAGCTCGTGCGTGGCGCTCGGCGGAACCCTGTCGCAGGAAGCCTCTGCTGTCCTTAACAAGATTTACAAGTTAAGTATGAAGTATCTTTTTCTATTTATTTTTTTTATTTTTCTTCAACTTCATTTTTTTTTTTATTACTTTTACGGTCATCCCGTGAAACCATATATTTCAAACTAAATACAAACTGAAATATAGATGCACAGAAAAAACCCCACGATGCGGTAGAGGGCATAACATAGATGCGCTTTATCACTGCCTAAATGTGATTATAACAGACTGAAGTGTACGATGTATGGGAAAGATTCGTCGCTAACTTCTAGACCAGTGATGGTGTAGGGGTAAGCACGCAGCACGGAACGCTGAGGACCTGGGTTCGATTCCCAGCATTGGTCTTTTTTCTGGGGTTTTTTCTGTGCATCTATATTTCAGTTTGTATTTAGCTTAACAAGATTGTTTTTAATAAGTGCGGCAAACGCTGACTGCGACAGGGTTCCGCGGAGGGTCGCGCACGAGCTTGTAGGACTATACTACGAAATTCGAAATTCCAAGTTCGTATCGTGCCATCCGTAT
Source organism: Archips crataeganus (assembly GCA_947859365.1). Classification (NCBI taxonomy): domain Eukaryota; kingdom Metazoa; phylum Arthropoda; class Insecta; order Lepidoptera; family Tortricidae; genus Archips; species Archips crataeganus. The sequence continues at coordinate 16,113,974 of OX402065.1, read as the reverse complement.
CGCTCTTCAGTTTAAGACTATTAGCGTGAACGGAACACCACGATAAGTAGTTCGAAAATTCGTAGCTTAAGGCCAGACATGGATCCCATCACACATATTCTACTATTCTTGCTGTGTGTTGAGTATGAACGCAATGGCGTAACAACTAACTAGTTCTGGTACAAACATAATATTACATCATCTGTGGTTCTGGCAACGAATCAAATCGTAAAGCGCGTTTGTTTCATATTAATTGGATGTTTTTATTAATTTACGAGTGTTGCTTCGTCTACGGTGAATTCGTTTATTGCTATCCCGCGGGAACTATGCAATTTTCCGGGAAAAAACTATCGCCATACCAAATTTAATCATGTTTTGCCGAGTAGGTAAGTACTTCAAGCGGGGAAGCGTCACAAACAAACTCACATTAACTTTAATTAGAATGTATGCAACAGTTATAATTTCATTAGTCTAATTTAATGATAAGAATAATGATATATTTTTGTGTTATTACAATTTTCAAACATTATCTTATGTAGGTATTTATTTTAATTTATAAAATTGGTACTCTTGTGTATTTCTGTGATCCAACCACATAAGTTTAGGTGTATATATTAAGTATATATTTCGAAAAAATGTTTCATCATCGTCATCATCATCATTAGCCTATTTTCGTCCACTGCTGGACATAGGCCTCTCCCATGGCACGCCACTGAACACGATCCTCGGCCACTCCCATCCGGCTCTTGCCAGCCGCCTTGCGAAGATCATCGCTCCACCGAGTCTGAGGACGTCCCACGCTACGTTTGCCGATCCGTGGTCTCCACTCAAAAAATCGTCTACCCCAACGGTTATCGGTTCTTCGGGTTTATACGGCCGGCCCATTGCCACTTCAGTGTCGATAACTTTGGTTCTACTGTCGGATCACTTCGTTACGAATTCGATCTTCAGAGAAACTCCGAGCATAGAAAAAATGTTTATTATCGATTAACTACATAAGTGGCATGGCTTTTTTCTTATTTTTGCCAGAATTGTTAAAACTTGGCCTCTTGCACGGTAGGTATAGGTGGAAAACTTAAGTAAAGTAACTGTTGTATGTAGTAGTAACGTATCCGTATAAACAAATTGACGTTCTAAATTAGAAAAATGACTTGAGCTCCATATCAGTTCTGTGCACTACTACATAGAACAGGTGATTTACTTAAGTTTTTCACCTATACCAGGTAATTGATGAGGTTTGGGACACCCTGTATCCACTCACTTGCTTTGGGCAACTATGGTTGCCAATTTATTTATTTATTGCATTATATTCCAATCAAATTATTTCATTCCTTAATATCAATCAATGTCAATATTTTTCAGAAACCACTTGTAAATACAGTCAAAACCTTTTATAGCGACACCAATTATTACAACGACATATTGGATGTAACGACCAAGAAAAAACCCAACACGATCTTATATACCAAAGTAACACTGGTTACAATGACCAACCGTGTTTAACGACCAAATATTGCTGTCCCTTGAATATCGTTATAAACGGTTTTGACTGTAATAGTATTTTATGCAACGGTTGTATAAGTGAGGTATTAAGGCTGCGTTTCCACCAGAGATGTGCGAGGATGCGTTGCGAGGGATGTGTGTGTCATGAACCAATAGAAACACTTCATTTAAAAGGTCCTAAGTGAATGAAGTGTTTCTATTGGTTCATGACAAACACATCCCTCGCAACGCATCCTCGCACAGCTCCAGGGGATACGCAGCCTAAAATGCGAGTGACGTGAGTTGCGATACGAACGAAGTGAATATCGCAATGTAAGACGGCACGAGCCCTTTTTAGACCAAATTATACACCGTTTCTTCTCTATTCCTTCTATTTCTTTTTCTTCTATTCTGCCGTCGTATTTATAAAGGGCACAACTGCAAACTTGCTCAGAACAGAAACAGCATAAGTTTACAAAGAACAAGTGTGCACTTAGGCTCTTTCTGTTTCACAAAAAATACTAGTTGTGCCCCTTTTTCTTACGACGGCAGTATTAACCTTAATTATGGCAAACTATGGCAGCAAGCAAACAGTAATCGAATCGAGCGGAGCTAGTGAAAAATATAAAAATGTTTGACATACATTTGACAGATGTGATTGTCTATGGTAAACTTGGTTTTCAATTGACGTTCGATATTAAAAAATACATTTTTTTTTATATTGGCAGTAAAAAAATAACTCTGAAATGTTGATTAAAAACAACGCCAAAAAAATCTTGACCTATATTTTTATAAAAAAAAGATTTTTTAAATATTAATGACTAGAGAAATATTTATTTAAACGCAAAATATAAAATAACTAGCTGTGTCCCGCGACTCCGTCCGCGATGCATAGGGGTATGTATATGAAATAGCCTACGACCTATTCTCAGACCTACCGAATAGAGAAAAAAAGTTTCATAAAAATCGGTCAAGCCGTCTCGGAGGAGTTCGATAGCAAACACCGTGACAAAAGATTTTTATATATTAGATAAACAAAATGTTTGTAAACAAGCATAAAAAACTTAAACTAAATCTAATAACCTATATTTACAAAAATGTCACCCAGATCGCTGATTGGGCAGGGTGCCCAGAAGGCTGGCTGCGTTTCCTCATAATACGGCAATGCCAATACGTAGACCGAGGAAAGAACCAGCCCTATGCTCACCTATGACTAGATGACTAGAATGACAACCATAACAGTAGAAATAGCTGCATAGTACTATTATTTAGTTGAGTTACTGCTAATACTTTTATAATTTATGTTACAGAAAGGGGATCTGACGCCCATGCGGGTTCGTACTGCAAAGGCTGTCAATCGCCATTCATCGTGATAACGCCTCAGGATAACGCGGCAAAAAATCAGCGCTGCAGCAGGCACCTACTGCAGCTTAATGCTGAGTCAAACTCCTTTTCGACATCTCAATTATGTTTTTTGTTTTAATTATTATTATTGTTTTCTTTTTTATTATTATTTTTCTCCTGTATTATACTCAGTGTATTTTTCTTTTTTTGATGTCGAATAAAGTTATGTCTATGTCTATGTTGCTACGTTTAAGGGTCGGGAGAAGATAAATTAAACAATTAAATGTGCTAATAATCATTTATTGCTCCCGAACGCCGCAAGCACACGAAAAGGTCGTAGGGGGTAGGTTCGAAACGCCGGTCTGATTTTACTCTCCGGATAAAAAGGGGTTGTGCTTCCACCACGCTAGTACTCCCCTGGATCTCCCGTGGAGACGCCGTGGAGATGAAGAGCCGAGGAGCCGTCAGCTTGGCTGGTAACGGGAAGGTACGCGCGCGAGCCGTAAGGTAGTGGTAGGACCCCAATATAGGGGTTTAACACTGATTTTAATAACGTTACTAATACGAGCAACACAAATTGAGGCTAGTTAATGCCCAATATAAAAATTTATAAAATAAATTATCTGCGCCGGCGCAACGTATGAGGACGCTCTCGCTGAGAAAAACGAACGTGCGCCTGCGTCAATAACAAATTTCTGTCTCACGTACGGCGGCCGCGGCCGGCGGTGAGAGGCACCGCGCGGTCGGCAAGTTTTTATTAAAACAAAGAGATGCGAGTCTAGTACAGTGCGCCAGGGAAATAAGGTAGCGACGAGCTGTACAATAACTGTCATCATCATCATCATCACTAACTATATATTAATTTAATTGATTTTTAGATTATTATTTAATTATAAATCGTTAATATTTAGGTAAGTATTTATTATAAGTATTTTTAATTGTTATTAATATTATTTTATTAGATAAGTTTCCTATAAACCGAGGTTTCGTAACGCGTCTACGTTACATTACCCCCGCGCGTCGTGAAGGATTTTATTATATCTATAAACTCTGAGAACAACAGGTCCACTAATCTTTGTTGAGTAGCAGGAGCGTTGGTCAGGCCGAACGCAGTTCGTTTAAAGTGGAATGTCCCCCTACCAGGTACGTAAAAGGAAGTCTTGTTTCTATCCTCCGGAGCGATTTCGATTTGCCAGAAGGCTTTGGACAAGTCGATGCTGGACAAGTAACGAGCATCCCTGAGGTTGTCCAAAATCTCTGAAATGTAAGGCAGGTTATACGCGTCACGTTTCGTCACCGAATTTAGTTTACGACTGTCTAGGCAGAAGCGTGGTTGTCCGTCTTTCTTGTTGACGAGCAAAACCGGTGATGACCAACTGCTTTCGCACTTCTCAATCACGCCAAGAGCAAGCATTTCGTCGACCTGATCCACTAAGATGCGCTGCTTCTCAGGTGACAAACGATAATAGCGTTGACGGATTGGACTAGCATCGCCGGTGTCAATGTGATGCGTAATTAAGTCAGTGACACCTAAGCCTTTACGTTGGAAAGAAATGTCCTCAAATTGTTTAACGACGTTGTCGGCTAATTGTTTCTCTGATTCATCCAAATTATCGTATCCTTGGATGAAGGTATTACGTTTGGATATAAAATCGTTATTATTCTCAATGCCATTCTCATCTAAAACAATGCTGCTAAGGTATTTAGGGCAGATTTTAAATGCGCGCCAAAAGTCTACACCCAAGATGAGGTTGTTAAGTATACCTGGCACAATAAAAGCCTTTAAAATGTGAAATTGTCCGTCAAAATGTACAGGAATATCAATGTAACCTTCACTTTGTAATGATTGTCCTCCAGCTGCTGTTAATGATATAAGTTTATCTCTTGCTACTTTTAAGCCACTATTGACGAGTACTGTATGAGCACCATTGCCAAGAATTGTTACAGCAGAGCCGGAATCCAATAAACCTGATAATTTTATATCATTAATTTGTACAGAAATGAAAGGTCTGTTATCATTTTCATTATATTCTTTCAGAATTGCGTCAATTTTATAACATTTAAAAAATAAATTGACTGTACGTAACCATTTTTGCCAATCTTCAGAATCAAATTTAGCAAAATTGTTACCATTAACGCAATTCTGAGTAACTAGTTTTTTGATTGTTGCCTTTTATGTTTATTGCAATCTGGACAGTCAGGTGTTTTTACATTATTGCGTCCGCAAACAAAACAAACAATGATATCTTTGTTTGCTGTACACTGTCGCAAATTGTGAGTATTAACTCGACATCGCGGGCAAAAACGTGACTTAGATGTTGGAGGAGCAATAGCATGTACATAGTTCGGATTAGTTTGATTGGACACATTTTGATGATGATGATGATGATTATTATTATTATTTTGATTTGATTTATTATTGTTGCTATTATTATTATTTGGATAAGATTTATTGTAATTGTTATTATTTGAATAGGATTTATTATTATTGTAATTATTATTATTAGGATATCTATATTTATTATAATTAAATTGTACATTATTATTATTATTTGCGTTATTATAATTCGGCTTATTTCTAGAATGACCACCACTATAGGCAAACTCGGGTGCCAGAGTATCTGTACTCGGTCGTGGAGGTTCTTTGAACTGAGAAAGACGCGACTGTATACTCTCGTAATTTCGACATAGTGTTTTTAATTCTTCTATAGTTTTTATTTGGGAAACGGAAGATAAAGTACTCGCGTAACATGGCCGTATATTATGCAGAAGAATTTCGAGTTTTTCGTTCTCTGACAAGGCGGTAGACAGACGTGAAAAGAGGCCAGACATAATAGAGATATAAATCACTATATTTTCCGTTTCACCTTGAGAGCGAGACCTGATTTCGGACAACAGTCTATAATCGAAATCAGCCTGACCGAAATCTTGCCTCAAAAGCACGACCAGCTCATCCCAAGTGTTTACTTTTTCCCTGACGCTTCTGAACCAGTGAATCGCATCGCCTGTGAATATTTCGGTGGCATTATGTAAAATTTTATTATTCGAAATATTTTTTGCATTGCAAAATTCGGAGACGCGTTGTATGAACGCCCTCACACAGGTTTTGCCATCAAATCTTAATTTTGACAAATTATTTGTATTGGCACCGTCACAGGTTACAGTGATGTTAAGCGGAGAAGCAGAAGTGACAGCAGAAGGCTGGGGGTCACCAGAAGCGGAAGCAAGTGGGTCTACGATGTTGCTGTCCATAAGAAAATTAACGCGATCGGAGCAAAGCTTAAATAATGTGACGCAGTGGTCATAAGCCTCCCTGACATCCTCATTTTCGCAAATAATCCTATTGAGCCGATGATACAGGTGGTGAACCAGATTTTGTGCTCGAAGTAAAGTATTTTTATCCAAAGGTTTGGTATCTAAATATGAATTTACTTTCTCGAGCACATCCGCAACGCCATCTATATCCTTCCTTGTTGCGAATGGACTAGTAAGAATGTCCTCAGATGGAAAGAGGGGCCCACATTTAGCAATTTGCCTACGCAGTTCCTGAACTGTGGAAGCTGGGATTTCGCCTCTAATAGAAACCTCATACTCCAATTCGGCCTTTTGAAGGGACATGAATTTAATAGGGCAAGCCATTGTGAAAAATGAGCAATAAGAAATTTAATTAAATTGGATAAATGTTGAACAGAACGCAAAAAAAAACAACAAAATACTCCGTCTGTTACAAATTAGTTCATTAATATTAACGTTTTGGTTGTTTTTTCCTTTTAAAAGAAGCGGCTAGGAAAACAAAAGAAAATAAGCGCACACATAAAAAAAAACGCTCACAGAAATAAAAACAAAAAAGCGTGTAAAGTGCAACTAATGTGTATGGACACTAGATAAAACAGCAATAAAAAATCCTGTTAAAAAAAAACATTTCTTTTTGTTAAAAAAAAAATATACAATTAAATTTGGCTGAGTGTACCAGCGGACAATCGCAAATTGCAAGTAATACAATAAGTTGTTATATTGAAACAAAACGATGGTAAGAAAATGTCACTATTTTATGTGTCCGACTGTACTAACAAAAGTTAAGATGTTTGATTCTTTATGAAAAGTAAAAAAAATTAGAAGTAATCCGTACACCTTAGCTGCTTGCAACCAAAAATAAAAACTGAAATAAAAAACGTTTCACAAAACAGAAAAAAAAACATCAAGCACACACAAACCACAACTATCCACCAGGGAGCAAAATCAGACCTTAAATCAACCGCGGAAGGGCGCCAGTGCTACGTTTAAGGGTCGGGAGAAGATAAATTAAACAATTAAATGTGCTAATAATCATTTATTGCTCCCGAACGCCGCAAGCACACGAAAAGGTCGTAGGGGGTAGGTTCGAAACGCCGGTCTGATTTTACTCTCCGGATAAAAAGGGGTTGTGCTTCCACCACGCTAGTACTCCCCTGGATCTCCCGTGGAGACGCCGTGGAGATGAAGAGCCGAGGAGCCGTCAGCTTGGCTGGTAACGGGAAGGTACGCGCGCGAGCCGTAAGGTAGTGGTAGGACCCCAATATAGGGGTTTAACACTGATTTTAATAACGTTACTAATACGAGCAACACAAATTGAGGCTAGTTAATGCCCAATATAAAAATTTATAAAATAAATTATCTGCGCCGGCGCAACGTATGAGGACGCTCTCGCTGAGAAAAACGAACGTGCGCCTGCGTCAATAACAAATTTCTGTCTCACGTACGGCGGCCGCGGCCGGCGGTGAGAGGCACCGCGCGGTCGGCAAGTTTTTATTAAAACAAAGAGATGCGAGTCTAGTACAGTGCGCCAGGGAAATAAGGTAGCGACGAGCTGTACAATAACTGTCATCATCATCATCACTAACTATATATTAATTTAATTGATTTTTAGATTATTATTTAATTATAAATCGTTAATATTTAGGTAAGTATTTATTATAAGTATTTTTAATTGTTATTAATATTATTTTATTAGATAAGTTTCCTATAAACCGAGGTTTCGTAACGCGTCTACGTTACAATGTCTAAAGAAAAATATAACTCGTGAGGGACTTTTCGACTAGTCTAGTTATGAACTTATTGTCTTTTTTTGTACATTTTTTATTACAATAAATGACGATTCAATCCCCATTTTAATTATTTCTATTATACATATTTATGACTATCCGATGTTGGATTGGTTAGAAACCTGGACTACAAAGCTTGAGGTCCCGGTTACGATCTCTGGTCGGGGCAGATATTACGTATGAAAGATACGAATATTTTGTTCTTGAGCATTGGATGTTTAATATCTATTTTCACCCAACTGTCGAAGGATGTTTTTCGAGGTTATGTATTCATGTATGTATGTATGAGAGAGAGAGAGAGAGATGTTTATTTACACATATTCCATACACAGGAAATACAGTTGACAGGAAAAGATACAAATAAAAATCATCGAATAGTATAAATTGGGTCCCACTCAGCATAATGTTGCGGCAAGCCGCAACGCTGTTTTTCAGTGGGACCCATTTAAAAACTAAACACAAAAAAAAACAAACAACACATTGTGATAACACGAACGCCAGCGGAAAATGTAGTTCGCAACAAAACCTAGATAGGTATACAAACCGGAAGTATGTATGGCAACACTATATGTATCATTATGTATGTATCACTGTATGTATCATTCTTTGGCACGCCCTACAGCCTAAACGGCTCAATGGATTTTGAAGTGTGAGGTGTCATGTCATTAGATTTGTTTTAGTTCCGCGAGTGACAGGATATATGAATTCCCATGGGAACGGGAATATACAGGCGGGTTTTGTTTCATCTAGTAATGCAATTAAAATTTTTAAGTATGTGTATCCCCTATTATTTAAAAGCGTAAAAGTTTTTCGGGTGCGCCGGTGGGATTCGAACCCACGTCACCTGGGTATGCGCCCCAACGGGTGTTCTACCAATTGAACCACGTCGCATCCAACCTACTCCCCCGAAATTCTTAATCGCTTACATACGCCAACAGCTTTTAAATAATCTTGGATTCGGTGAGCAGCCGTACTGCTAATAAAATAAATAATGTGTGTATCCCCTGCCCAGTACCCATAACACAGGTTTTGCTTACTTCGGGCCTAGGTCAATTGGTGTGAATAATATGATAATATATTCTGTCATTTTATATTCTTTCGAGGAAATTCGAAACTCGAAACCTCTTTACAAAAATATTTCGTGCCTGACGTCGCATTTCAAGGTTATGTTCACAATGCAATAAACCTACAAACTGGACTGGCGTGGCCCTCTACGCCGTAGGCTGTAGCAATTCGTAGCACTTGCTACGAAGCTGGCTCTACGTTTGTACGATCGTACTTGTAAACTCCAAATGTGCGTCGCAGACACACACAAACACACACGCATGCACACACATATTTAAAATTCTACTATAGACAAATATATCGAGACTATGAGTATGAGGGTTTCCTTTTTGACAATTTTGACTACGGAACTTTAAAAATGTAGGTGGAGAACATTTACAAAGCTAGCAACAGGCGGTCTAATCACTTTAAAGCGATTTCTTCCTAAAATAATTAGAATATTTATGTATTAGATTAAGCACAGACGTAAAACGATGTATTTAAAAAAATAAGATTACGCAACTTTATGTATTTTAACCAAAAACACACTTTATAACACTCTTGTCGTGTAAAAGGGTAATTATTTTTTCGGTGTCGCCACACCGTAGGAATCTCCTATTCTACTTTTGAATTTTCGACATGTAAGTATTTGACACTGGCATGGTGCCCGAGTAAAGCGCGACATATGTAATTAAAAATAATTCACACCATTTTATTAGGTAATATGTATTAAATCGCGTTCACGATTTTATTATGTTAATAAATAGTTACAATAAAACACATTTTAAATATAATAAAAACCGTACATGTTACCATTACGCAAATTTCTTAAGTGTATCTAAATAGAATTTCCTGGTACAATTTGCCATACCGATAAACAATTAAAAAAAGGAAAAAAATCGTCGGTAGAGGTGTTCTACAACCAAATTAATATTTTCCTCGCAGTAACGCTGCAATTGCAAGGAGATTTGCATTAAGGCGGGTTTTAATACCTGGCAGGCTGAGCTGTTAAGTCCGCTAAAAAAAGAAGTTCGAAATGCAAAAATCAATTGGAAACTCACGTTAGCTGTTCGGTGCTGGCCGGCGAATCTCGACCGTCACTTGCGACGACATGGCGTTCAATCATGCAATTTAACGGACCTGCACTATAGTGCTTCACAATAAACACTGACACTATCAGCACCCAACACTATAACATTTTTACACAGCACCGTTTTTTGAATTATGCCAAATATTTTATTGTGCGAGACGCGCGGTCCGGGCGGTAGCCATCTTGCTTTGGGGGAGCGTTTCGCGCGCGCGCCAATTTTCATGCGGTGTTGCCAGTGTAAAACTGTTGCTGAAGATGGGGGATTTAAACAAAATTAGGATAAGATTGATTTGGTAAGTGCGTAGTATTAAGTATTATCACATGTGTAGTGGTAGAATCGTGCTGTAGTATCTGGGTTCGAACCGGATAGAAATACATTCTTTAAGGCGCTGACGACAGCAAAAGTGTTGTTTTTTTACTAATTTTTGTCGAGGCGTGATTAAGTATTATTATATCCTCCTGCGGGCCACAACAATTTTGTTTCAATGAACTTTAAACTTTATGTCACTTATGAATGAGTTCGAGCCCTGTTATTGGAACTAAATCTAAACTCACTCATAAGTGGCATAAAGTTTAAAGTTCATTGAAACAGAATTTGACGTGGGCCGCAGGAGATTAAACAGATTATGCACGAAATAGTTTATGTTTTTGTAAAAAAAAATATAACGGTAGTCTTCATTGAAATTTTTAGTATGTGGCCGTTTCCAAAACAGGATTAATCTAAGTTGTCTCTACTCTATAGAATTTAATATCAAAGTTATCTCTTACCAAACAAACCGAAAATAGTTCATTATACAATGAATGATACTTATATATCAATGCACTGTCATAATTTTAAGTCTTAATTGAAGAAAAAACTTAACTTTTTAAATTAATAATTAAATTTCAGTGTTAAATTTCGTTTCATTTGGTCTGTCTAAAAAAAAACAAAAAAGTACAATTACCTACATTGATATTTAATTTGCGCTTAGCATACTTGACGCTATCTATCTATCTATATCTATGGATAGCTATCTTGGAGATGTAAGGTCAAAAGTTTTTCGTTTTTAAAATTACATGAATCCGTCCAGTGGTCTGAAAGATTTGAGGTAACAAAGAATATAACATACGCACTAAAAACATAACCCTTTCCTTGCAGTCGGGTAAAAACACTAACATTACTTTATATAAAAAATAAACAATATCCCGAATTCTAATTCCTCTAGTCTGGCAACCCCACCGCGCATGCGCGCTCCCCGCCACTGCATTACGACGCGTACACTTGCGCCTATTTTTATTTGCCACGCGATCTAAAAGCCGACGCACGTACTAAGGGCTTCAAGGTTTAGTCAGGGTCTCAAGGTTTAATGGTTTCAAGGTTATTAGTAGCTACAGATCCACACGGACCTTTGGTACAGGTCAACTTTCTTTTTCCTATACTTCCCTTTCCTATTGTTTAGCACTTCCTTCATTTTCCGGACACCTGTGTATACGACTGTTTGCAACAGCCCTGCCATGAGCAGAGCCCGTACTTTTCATACCGTTGACATCAATTTGACGTCACGCTGCATATAGAATGATCCCAAATAGTTTTATTGTAATTATTAATCATTAGTCGTCAATCGTTTTAATCATGTACAAATGACTTCAAAAGTAATCTATTCACACGTGGAATAATAAATATACCTACTTGATACATGAAACGTAAATTAAACTATTTGTTTTGTTTTTATACATACATTTTATTAAATGGTATTGTTACCACATTTCAATAATTAATTCGAAAATAAAATTCCTCTCTAACTTGAAGTACGCCATCCTTCATGCATTAATTTCTACGCAGAGAAAATCTAAGTTATCTTCGTGTGCATACGTATTGCAATATTCATAAAAATACTTTTGTTTTGTAATCGTCTTTTTGTTTATTGTGTCGCACATTTGGTTAATTTTTAATGGTTGATGATTAATGATTGATTATTTCAACTACTCAAATTGCTATCATCCTGTACGCGGCGTGACGACATCGGCATCAAATCCTCCTCTAGTCTGTCTCGTTGTGACTTCCTGTACTTTATTATTATATTATTAATTACTTGCTTCTAGCCGCACCGTTGTACGCGAAGTCTTGTTGAGTTTCTTTCCGGATTCTTCTCAACAGGGTTGTTCCGAACCCGTGGTAGATTCTCCGACATTCATAAGTGCTAAATGACCTAAATTGAATGAATATATTTAGACTTTGACTTTGAAAGCATGATGCCTTGGTGGCCTAGCGGTTTGGCCTATCGTCTCTCAAGCAGAGGGTCGTGGGTTCAATCAAATCCCGACTCGCCCCTCTGAGTTTTTCGGAATTTATGTGCGATATTACATTTGATATTAACCATGTGCTTTACGGTGATGGAAAACATTGTGAGGAAACCTGTATACACCTGCGAAGGAATTCAATGGTGTGTGTGAAGTTCCCAATTTATGTAGATAAAAATACATTTTAAACATCAAAGACTCGAGAGCAAACATTCGTATTATTCATACAAATATCTGCCCGACTGGGGATATAACCCGGGAACTCAAGCTTCATAGTCAGGTGCTCTAACCACTTTGCTATCCAGTCGTCAATAAATATGAATAGTCAGGGATATACGTAGAATATTCACACCTCAAACTCACACAACTAGATTTAGTTGCAGAGTACCGAGACAAAAGGGTTTAGTTCATTGATGAACCTCCTCGAGGTAACACCATCAATCGATTGCTATGAAACAAAACACATCAATTAAAGATAACGATATAATTCAGAAATTAAGTTAGATATTTAGTTTATAGTTTTAATTATTGTTAAGTATTGTTTCTTAATATTTGTCTTCTATGAATAAATGTATATATTTATTTCAGATTCAGAAATTACTGTCTCAATTTCACTGGATTAAGAATTAAGCAAGGACAGGGAAGCCGAAACGTGTCTCTTCTGGGTTATCGCTCTCATCTTCAGAGCTAACTTGAGCGCTCGCTTCTTCGGATTCTGCCTCAGGCGCTACTTCTTCGCTTGCTTCCTCAGTTTCCGGCTCTGGTGCTATTTCTTCTTCAGTTTCTGGCTCTGGTGCAATTTCTTCTTCAGTTTCAGGCTCAGGCGCTGTTTCTTCGCTTTCTGGCTCAGGTGCAACTTCCTCACTTTCTTCAGTTTCTGGTTCTGGGGCAACTTCTTCTTCAGTGTCAGGCTCCGGTGCGACTTCCTCGCTTTCTTCAGTTTCTGGTCCTGGGGCGACTTCTTCTTCAGTGTCAGGCTCGGGTGCGACTTCTTTGCTTTCCTCAGTTTCAGGTTCTGGGGCAACTTCTTCGCTTGATTCAACGATTTCTTCAGACGAGCTCGATTCACTGGAACTGCTTTCACTGGGTGGCTCACCGTGCTCCCAATCAAAGTTGATGCCGGTCACTTGGCGGTACCAGTCGTGGTAATGTCCAGGACGGATAAAACCTGGAACATAAAGATACTAGTGTTAATTTTAACAATGGAGGCATCAAAGTCAGAGTCAAAATATCTTTTTAGGCCATAAAAGCACTTATGAATTTCAAAGAATCTACCATCGGTTTGTTCAATCTTTACGGTTGGTAGCGACTTGCATCTACCGTGAACCTGTGGCCTCTACAAATCATCCGTACATCTTGTTGGTGGACGTCCCACGCTAATAAAATTTTTTTCATAACCTAAAACTAATTAATCCACCCACTCCACTGTTGATGCACCACCTGCTTTAAACTAGTCCTTCCTTCTTTCTGTTAAAGGGTTGCCTGGAAGAGATCGCTCTTAAGCGATAAGGCCGCCTATTGCTTGCCTTGTAACTTTCTCTCTGTGTACCTGTTTTCTGTATTGCTTACTATTTCTGGTGTACAATAAAGAGTCATTGTATTGTATTGTATTAATTTGTTATACTTCAACTACATGTGAAATTGAAATGTGCAATGGGCAGGCTATATCACGCAGAACAGATGACCATGGGGGCCGAAAATATCTCAAATGGAGACCACGGACTAGCAAGTGCAGCGTGGGACGTCCACCAACAAGATGGGTCTATAATGACTCCCATAAAATTTTAAGTCATAATGTATTATTAGTCATAATCAACGTTAGTCATACAGTCATTTATTTCTGAAACAATTTATTTTTCGGAATTGTTATAAAACAAACCTAACCTAACCTACTGCATTCTATAAGATGGCATTTAAAAAAGTCCTGAAAAAATACCGTTTCAGAAATAAATCACAGTATGACTAACGTTGATTATGATTATACATTATGACTTAAAATTTTATGGGAGAAAAGGGGCACCGGTTATTTACCAGCAGGGAAATCTTCAACATGGCACCCAGCGCGGGCGACGAAAGAAGATACACCGACCATCGTGTATTTGCCGTCTTCTTCTAGATCCACGAGCGGGCCACCGCTATCACCCTGCGGAATTCGTATCGATTTAAATATTATATATGTACACAGCATAGCCCAGTGTGTTAGTGGAAAGATCGATCAGCTGAAGGGTGGAACATTTTTTCAATCAATTTTCAACCGGAAGGAAATCACTGAACTTTTTTTAACATGTTTGGGAGGCTGTCGCTTCATAACCCACCCACGGAACCGCAGCTGACGATCACGGGGCTTCAAGATACAATTTTCTGAAGCATTAATAGTAGGTATACGAAGTTTCACCCGAGAAGAAATGACTGTCGCAATTTGTGCCTGACTTGGGGACTATAACCACATACTTCTGTCAAATGCATAAGATGAGTAGTAGTAGTAAGTATGAGGTAGGTATTAGAAAGAAATAGTGAATGCAATAGCGAGCGTTTGCATTTTTTTTATCGCTTTTCTAGAAGACAAATCAGGTGTAACGAGCTAAGACTCGCAGAAGCTTATAACATTAGATCTAGTCACTTACTTGGCAAGTGGACTGGCTGGTCACATTGTAGTAGTTGGCGCAAATGGTGGAACCCACGACGGTTGAGCTGCCTCCGTAGGAGATCCAGCAAGCCAGGTTGCTTACACCTCGGAGGTACACCCATTGTAGGTTCTCAGGAGACGCTCCTGGAAGATCAATCAATCAAATGAATTTATTTGCTAACATGAAGGTAAGTGTTACTGTTACATAATGTTTTGTATTACTATGCTTGCCATAAAGCACACAATTATGTAGACTACACATGCAGTATAACTGTTTATTAATTATATAAAATCTCTTTATAACGCAGAATCAAATAACCTTATATCTACAATCTTATAGGTTGTCATTTAAATATTCCTGGATAGAGATACTTATGCATTTCCACACAGTTTTAAAAAAATTCTTTTGAATTTAATTACGTCATCTATTTCCAACATAAACCTAAGTAAATTATTAAAATAAATAAAGGTAGGTAGGCACTTTTACGACCAAGTTAATAATATAGTTTTCAGGTCCCGTAGTCTTTCTTCTATTTCTACTTCTACTAAAAAAGCTCATGAGATAAGTGTTGTCCTGTATTGTAGAAATCTAACATAGAAATGACGTGTTACCGTCTGTCCAAGTGCGGCCCCAACCAGAGGCTTCCAGCCTGACTCCGGCGTAGTTACGGTCCTTGTCAGCATCACGCTGGATGCGGATGGGCTGGACGCGGGCTGTGGACATAAGAGATTGCAAGATGAAGGTCTTCGTACACTGGTGTTGACTGGACTAGCGAGCTCCATCTTCCACCCCATCTTCACTTACCATCAGGTCAGATAGAGGACAATCACTAACTGATCAGTGATCAGTTTTAATTATGTGGGTCGTTCTCTGACCAAGGCAGTTTTGCGTGACCTTCGGTGGCACGATTTTTTTTATGATTATCCCACTTTTTATAATTACATCGAAAACTAGTGTTTATTTGAAATGTTTTGCAGAAGGAGGCACCATTTTAGTCCTCACAGTTATCGAGATAATTAATTTCAAATTTTCATATGCCACCGAAATCACAAAATTGCGAATAATGGAAGTAAATTACATTTATTGTTTAACGGGTTCGATTCCCGTGTCGGGGCAGATATTTGTATGAAAAATACGAATGTTTGTTCTCGGGTCTTGGGTGTTTAATATGTATTTAAGTATGTATCTATCTATATAAGTATGTTTATCCGTTGCTTAGTACCCATAACACAAGCTTTGCTAAGCTTACTTTGGGACTAGGTCAATTGGTGTGAATTGTCCCATGATATTTATTTATTTATTTTATTTTATTTAATATCACAATGTGTAATAACTACAAACTTACAATGATGGACTTAAACTATAATTAAACAATTATCACCATATTTTTTGGAACGTTTCACTAGTTAAATAAGTATCTAAGTCTTGTAAGGTAATTACATAACTTTGCTCTCGTTCATAAGCTATTATGCTTTAAATAGTAGTTATTATCATAATTATTTAACGTAGTTAAAGCACTCATTCATAAAAACAAATAATCTCTTAAAAACAATAATCATTCCCTACTTATTATTTATTTCAACAGTATTTATGATATCAAAAATCGGCTAAACACAAACTAAAACTTTTTTGCGAAACAAATTAATAATGAAACAAAAAAGATATAAATTTCAGAAATATTTGACCAATATTAATCCACCATCAATACATAATTAAATAATTATTTGATAAAAGCTGAAAACACGCTCAAAAATCAAAGTTTTTTTCGTAAAATCATTAATATTTACCAATATTATTAACTGACTCGGATTATTTTACATGTACTACAATATTATTTTAGTTTTTCATAAGAATTTTTGTTGTGTACGACTGAGTTGAGTACCTGTGAATTTAATTAGGTATATCGGCCAAACATAAACTAATATAGATCTTTTCTCATCGTTTGAATACTGGATGGACAACAGTTTGTATCACAACACTTTTATCTATGTATTTTGGCAAATAAATCATTCTCATTTTCATATTCATTCTCCTTTCCGTTCCCGTTCCCTTTTTTCCATTCCCATTCGCATTTTTATTCCCACTCTCATGTTGCCCATTCATGTTCCCATGTATATTCCTATGTTTATTCCCAATCTCATTCCCGTTCCCATTCCCATTACCACTCCCATTCTCACTCCCGCTCCCACTCCTTTCCATTCCATTCTTATTGCTATTTCCATTCCTCTTCTTATCCCACTCTCGTTTTCATTCTCGTTCACTTTCAATTTCAACTTCATTCTTATTCTCATAAACTACACCGTACCACAATAATTTCACCGCCGCTTTCTTCCGGCCTTGTATAAGTATTCAGTTACCTGAGAAAGTGATGGCCCGAGGGAACTTCAGAAGGGAGATGTCGTGGGGCTGCACTATGCTCGCCAGCTCGTCGATATACAGAGGATGGTTGTAGTACTCCGTGGTCTCGAAGAGAAGCTCCGGGCGCCAGAGGTTCACTGCGCCAGCGCGGAGCACCATTGTATAGCGGCTGCAAATATGAAGGAGATAATGGTGTGAAGGTCTCAGTCACGGAATAGCAGAGATTACAAGGGATCTTGGACCCGATCAGGGCCAGAACCTGTCATGTGTCACACCTTTCATGAAAGGATAACTAATCGAGCTAATTACTATTCTTTGCGTGACCAAGACGCTCTCGCCCCGTGCAGTGGTTACCTAGCAGCTCACACAAAGAAAACGCTCGCTGCGCTGCCTGCCGCGCTAAGTTTCGTCCATCTTATAGCATAGGGTACTTAAACAACATGACTCGAAAAAATGTTAGTCGTGGGACGGGTTCACTACTCGTACTTACACATACAGGTCGATTCACAAGAGTTGGCACGAATGGATCGAATGATTGAATGAAAGTATGTATGTTTTACCTATTTGAATACATTTCACACAAATATGAAAATGCTGGGCATTTATTCCTTAAGTACAACAGGTTAAAAAAACAATAACAAACATAATAAAAACTTAAACTATAAATAGAAAATTTGGCCTAAATCGCCGTCAATGGACAAGATGCCCAGAAGGCTGGCCGTATTTCCTCGCTGTATAGCGATACTTATTCGCTGTGCGAAATAGTGGCCAGCCCTCTGGTCGCCCGAGGCCTCTATTAGGCGCGTCGACAAACCTTTGTATAGCCGACGCGCACTTGGCCCTCATGGCCCCAAGGTTTCAACGCCAAACGCCGCAAACATGTAGCTAGTTAATATTGTAAACGCGAAAGATTGTATGGATTTTTTTTTTTTTAATATGAAAATGTCATGCATCAGTCATTTTCCTGTAAAAATGTCAAAGTGACATTGCTTTAGCTCATTCCATTCGTGCCAACTCTTGTGAATCGACCCGTACTTAAATTTGAAAAAAGAATCTGGAGCTCTAAACTATCCAGCAGTGCCGCGTGGTTACAAATTTCATTTTGTCTAGTTCACGACTTTTTTAAAAGAAAGAAAGAATAGTACATTACTGCAGCGGCCGCGAAATAGTTTTTCTCAAACATGCAACATCATCATCATCATCATCATCAACACTATTTTCACCGTCGTCGTCGTCGTCATCATCACCATCATCATCACCATCACCATCATCATCATCATCAACATCATCATCATCATCAACATCATCACCATCACCATCATCATCACTATCATCATCATCATCATCATCATCATCACCATCATCATCATCATCATCAATCATCATCGACATCATCATCTCATCATCACCATCATCATCACCATCATCATCATCATCAACATCATCATCTCATCATCACCATCATCATCACACCATCATCATCATCACCACCATCACCATCATCATCACCGCCATCATCAACACCATCACCACCATCAACATCACCATCATCATCACCATCATCATCACCATCATCATCATCATCATCTTACTTTACCTTAAATAAGCGTAGTGGCAGATTGTCCTAATGAACCAAAACGTAAATATTGCTTATAGTTTTTTTTTAATGGCTAAATGCTATGATGCCATAGACCTATAAACGTTATGGTATGAAACAATAGACGGTCACTTTGCTGGCCAAGGCCAGCAATGTTGTATGAAATTCCATTATTGACCTCTCGTCTAGCCGCACACCACGCCGCGCCTGCATTGTGACACTTCGTGGCGTATTATAAGGAACATAACGTCAATATTTCATAGCATGTTTGAGAAAAAACATTTATTTATAACAACAATAGCAGGGGAAAAAAAAATAAAAAACACCAACTAATGAAAGCACAAGACTTACACCAAATTAAAAACAAACTATGGCGACGTTTTTATCCGTGTCTGTCTATTAATTAAATACATTGTTTTCTTATCCTTTCATTTATTTTAGTAGGTGTTTGAAATGACTAAGTACCTTTTTTTTTACAAGTTAAGTATGAAGTATCTTTTTCTATTTGTTTTTTATTTTCTTCAACTTCATTTTTTTTTTATTACTTTTACGGTCATCCCGTGAAACCATATATTTCAAACTAAATACAAACTGAAATATAGATGCACAGAAAAAACCCCAGAAAAAAGACCAATGCTGGGAATCGAACCCAGGTCCTCAGCGTTCCGTGCTGCGTGCTTACCCCTACACCACCACTGGTCTAGAAGTTAGCGACGAATCTTTCCCATACATCGTACACTTCAGTCTGTTATAATCACATTTAGGCAGTGATAAAGCGCATCTATGTTATGCCCTCTACTGAGAGACTTCAACACTCCTTCGGGTTCGATTCCCAGCATTGGTCTTTTTTCTGGGGTTTTTTCTGTGCATCTATATTTCAGTTTGTATTTAGTTTGAAATACCTTTTTTTTTCATTACAACATTCAACTCGTTTAGGTAACGATCTTACTATTGTATTTTGTAATTTCCGGAATGGCTTGATGGCAAGCCTATGCCATATGTAAAATCAGTGGAAGTAACAAGTTGCGACACCAGCATACCATAGAGACAATTTAACGCACCTAAACAAGTTGAATGTTGTATTGAAAAAAATGGTATTAATTTTGAACACCTACAAAAAGTTAATGAAAGATTGTGAAAACAATGTATTTTATTAATTTCAGACATCATGTTTCATAGTAACATTTGCTGCTTAAGACCTAACACACACAACAGTTTAGAATTTTTACTACAAAAAAAAAGCGGGACGCTCGACGGGTTAAGACCTACACAATCGGTATCTAAATAGAAATAATTCCCGAACTGAGTACAAGTTTTTTTTAAATGTATGAATGCAGTTTTTCTTGTTACTAAAATCGATGGCATGGTTCCTGAGAACAGATATTCGTATGTCTTATACACTGACGAGCAAAAATAAAGGGTCGGTTACAGAAATGACGATAACTACAAAACCCGCTGTGGTAACTTCTTCGAGTAAAATGAGTTTAGTAAAGAGTTTTATTCCTAACAAGAAAAAGTTTAATTGAGAATAAAACTCTTTACTAAACTCATTTCAATCGAAGAAGCTATCCCATACTGACCGGTCTAAATGAGCCACCCTGTATACAGACATAGCTTAGTTGACCCCGTCTCCACCAGTGCTATGCTATGTGATAAGATTGGTGGATATCACACGTATCCATAGCAACGTAGCATGGCACGTATCTAAAAAGGCTCCCTGAGGCCTCTAGACAATAACGCACATTTTTTTTTAAATAACCATTGATTGACCTCTACCTCTCCTGGCGGTAAGTGCAGAGACCGAAGATGTAGCTCCCTGGTTCAATAACAGCCTATTCATTCCGTTAGCAGTTGCGATAAGATGATTAAAATGGGAATACTCACGTGGCAGTGCAATGGGCAGCAGTTATACCCCACTCCTGGTGGATGATGGAGCCTCCGCAGGAGGAGACGGATCCGGAGCCGTTGACCATGCGCAGTGACAGCTGCCAGGGGATCTGGCCTTCGCGGGCTTCCCAGCCGGACACAATGCGTGAGCTGGAGCGACCTACGAATAAGTTTTTGCTAAAAATTCTATTTTAATTAAGTACAGGCTTTTTTTTGCTTACTGTTTTCTTTCCCTGGGTTGGTTATTTTTAGGATACTTTCATTTTAATTGTACCCTTTATTAAGTATTTATTGTTTATAATTGATTTTAAAGAGGCCTACGTTCATTATTCATCGCGATAATAGAAAGTGTCTATAGGTAGGTATGTGTATGTTGTATAATATAACGGATGCCCCAAAACTACACGATTACCTAATAAAGGCGAGACGCCAAGAGAGGCCAGTAGAAAAATAAGGAAAAAATCCATGTCGTTAAGCGACAATAGACATTTTTTCGAAAATGTATAGCTCTATAGCTAGACTGGAGGTATAACGACAAAGGGGCCAAGAGAGGTGCGGGCAGCGAGCGCTCGTGCCGCCCGCACCTCACCTCTCCCGACTAGGGTTGCCAGGTGTCCGGCTTTATCCGGACATGTTTGGCTTTTTGCGGTCGCGTCCGGCCAAATATGTACGTGTTCGGAATGTCCGGCTTTTGTCAGGCTTTTTGTCAGAGTGGCGATTCGTACGACGATGGGCGGACGAGCGCCCGAGCGGACAAGGGCGAGCGGAGAGCAAACTGTCTTCCGCCCGCGCATCGCGCCGTCCGGCTTTCGTTAGGTTTTTTATTACTATCGCACTGCGCGCGCGCACGGCCTTGCCGAGTCTTGCCACGCCGCCCCCGCCCGCATCGGACGGACACATACACACACTCAAAAATCCCTTTTTTTAGCATCCGGCTTTGGAATTCAAAAGTCCCACTTTTAAATGTGTGTTTTATTCGACCCAAAAGTCCGGCTTTTTTGACGGGTAAGTTCGGCTTTTTGATTTTTAGAGATGGCAACCCTACTCGTGCCCGCCCGCACCTCTCCCTCTCCCGGCCCTCTTTGTCGTCACACCCCCCAGCCCGTGCCGCGCGGGCGAGGATACATTTAAACAGTTTAGCTATAGAAGTGATATGTTATGTAACTCTATTTTCGTTTAACAAGTGACATGGATGTTTTTTCTCTTTTTCCAGAACTGGTATAACTAAACTTGACCTTTCGCCTGGTACCGGGTTATCGTTGAGTTTCGGGACATTCTGTATATGGTATGCAAGATACCTAGTTTATTGTATTTTAAGAGAGAAAGAAAAACATTTATTTATAACAACAATAACACGTAGGAAAAAGTACAACAATAGACATAGGTACATATTGATGTTGCTATAAAGGGTCCCGACTCAGCGTGTCGCTGGTTAAAGACCAGCACTGGTCTTCCGCCGGGCCACAGTATAGTAAAATAGTTTAGTTAAGTAATTAAAGTAAAAATCTTTATTTGTTTACAAAAATCATACACAATATACCTAATTAAAAACAGTAAAGTACAAACTAACTTAAGTTTTAAGCCTAAACTGCTCCTTCACAACGACACGCATCGCTATGCTAACGATTATTTATCAAAAGTTATAGATCAATCAACAGGCAATACGTCGCACATTGTAGGTAAAACCAGGGTAAAACAGTATCCAGGCAAGTACAGGCCACCGAGAACCGGTCTCGCGCAGCGCGCTTAGCGCCAGGCACCCGTCGATTTGATACGAATTGCACAACCTGCTGAAATATATATTTCTATTGTAAAAGATTGCCTGGATAAGATGACTCTGAAGCGATAAGTCCGCTTATTTTTGACCTTGAGTATTTTTCCATGTTCCTATTTTCTGTACCATTCAACAAACAGTCATGGTATCGTTTTGTTCAGCAGTGAACGAGCTATGGCTGAATAGATCCACGTGGTTTTAGATTAAAATAAAACACTTACCTTGCACATCTTCAGGGAATACGAGGTCCTCAGCAAACACCTGTTGAAACAATCCATCATTAAATTGTTATACATCGGTTAGTTAGTATTAAACTTAAGTATGTATTTGTTACGGGATCATGGTCATCTCTGATCATCCATCCATCTCGTTGGTGGAGGTCCTACGCTGCATTTGCCAGTCCGTGGTCTCCATTCGAGAACTTTCTTTGGCACGCCCTGCAGCCTAAACGGCTCAATGGATTTTGAAGTCTGAGGTGTCATTAGATTCGTCTCAGTTCCGCGAGTGACATAGGATATATGTTTTCCTGGAATTCCCATGGGAACGGGAATTATACAGGCGGGTTTATTCATCTAGTATTGATTTCTAATGTAATTTAGAACTAATGGCAAATAATGTTGTTTACTAGTGTTAGATATTTTAGGCACTTAGTTTTAGGTTGTACACACAGTTGTACATGTAACTTTTAAGCATATGGAAAAGTGTACTCGTTGTTGAAAGTCCTAATAAATAAATAAATACACAACATTGACATCTGCATCAAATTATTCAGTTTACTCATGATCATGACGCATTCAACCACATGGAAATATCAGGAGCTCATTAATATTAATCACGTTCGACATCCCGTACAAAATAAATATAATCCATCATTAAAATTAAATAAAGATATTAGATAAGATAAATTAAATCATGGAAAACCCGAGTTGATTCAAACTCATGGAATTACTCCGATACCTAATTGATACTGACAACGGAGATTAAGGACTAACCAATTGGCTAACTAATCCACGGATACACGTGCTAGACAGTTGCGCCTGTGCGACACAAATGCGTGTTTATTTATAGAGCGTTTCAACCACCTCATCTGGTCATTTTTAGGGTTACGTACCCAAAGGGTAAAACGGAACCCTATTACTACACTCCGCTCTCCGTCCGTCTGTCACTAGGCCAGGTTGAAAATTTCATAGATGATGTATTTCTGTTGCCGCTATAACAACAAATACTAAAAAACAGAATAAAATAAATATTTTCACTTCTCATGCTCTTGGGTCCCACTGAAAAACAGCGTTGCGGCTTGCCGCAACATTATGCTGAGTGGGGCCCAATTTATACCATTCGATGATTTTTATTTGTATCTTTTCCTGTCAAATGTATTTCCTGTGTATCGAATATGTGTAAATAAACATCTCTCTCTCTCTCTCTCTCTCTCTAAAAGTAGGTCAATATAGCCTTACGAGGCGAGAGTAAAGTGAGTGCTGTAGTCCCCAGGGAGTAAAAGTAATTAATTTTTTAATTCATTTCGAGTGACTTTTAGATAAACTCAAACAGCCAGTACTTGCTTAGTGGCAAAACAAAATATATGTAAAAAATAAGATTGTGTGAACCATTTTCATGACGAAAATGTTACGTCTACGTGGTCTTAGTTCTATGCTTTTTCCGCAAAGAAGGTGGCGCCATTCTGTTTTTTCCAGTTTGTGTATGGACCATTTCGCCGATACGATTTTGTTATATCTGTGTAAATGTGTAAATACTTACCGCGAAAGCTTTGAAATTGATGTAGAGCGTAAATCGTAAACAATTAAAATAAATCGATTATTCTCACAATGTCGTCAAGTGATTGTGAAAATTATGATGTCGAGCAAAGAGCAAAAGACATAATTGATAATCTTTTGCCGCCGAAATCTAGAAAGATTTGTTTAAAAACCTAGGAAAGTTTTGGGTGATTCTTCAAGGTCGTGATTTTTGTTTTATTCCTCTGTCGTATTTTTTTTTACTTAGTACAGAAAAATCATGCTTCCATGAAAATAGATTTGTTCAGTAACATAAATTGAGTTTTCACCTGGAGACTAAAAGTCAATATAAACCCTCGGATAAATAGACACCCTCGCTAAAGCTCGGGTGGCTAACCACCTCGGGTATATATTGGCTTCTTTTAGTCCCTCGATAAAAAATATACTATTAAAGAGGCTCCCATACAACAAACGTTATTTTTTTGCCGTTTTTAAGCCCCCGACACAAAAAAGGGGTGTTATAAGTTTGACCGCTATGTGTGTGTGTGTGTGTCTGTCTGTGGCATCATAGCTCTTAAACAGGTGAGCCGATTTGGATGCGGTTTTTTTATTAGAAAGCAGGTTTCTTGGCGATGGTTCTTAGATATGTTTAATAAAAATAGGTTTAGCCGTTTCAAAGTTATAAGCTTTCTTGTTAGCTGCGAAAGAGATCTTAGACGCATAATGGGCATTTATTTTATGTTCATATATAAGTGTGACATAATAATGCGTTGGGGGTTTTTAAGAACTTTAATTTATATATATATATATATATATATATATATATACACCGTGAAATTTTAGTGGTTGTTTTCCCGAAACGTGGTGATTTAGTATCGATTTATAATTACTATTTTGACTAGAGTCAAAAATCCAATTGTGAAAAACGAAAGTCGAAAATGACCGCAAACCAATAGTAACGCTTCGTTGGTACCTAACCTATCGTACGATCGTACGCTACTTGTACCAACGAAGCGTTACTATTGGTTCGCGGTCATTTTCGACTTTCGTTTTTCACAATTGGATTTTTGACTCTAGTCAAAATAGTAATTATAAATCGATTGTACAATCGAAACTAAATCACCTCGTTTCGGGAAAACAACCACTAAAATTTCACGGTGTATATATATATATATATCTCCTGGCCGATTTCGGCTACAGCGACTGCTAAACTAGTGGATGAGGGCTGCGGTTGTTCGCCCTTCCTTGTGCCTTTTATTATATATAGTGGTTATATGTATATTAGAGGTCCAGCTGTTCGTCTACCAAGTAACTGGAAACTGAAAATATCACTAGTGCTTCATTTTCATGATGAAACAAAGTCTCCTTATTTTTTGAGACAGTTTTGTGACCTTTTCCATGTAGTTTATTATGGCACGTCATAAAACTGACACCAAAAAAAAATGTAGGACAAATTAAGGTAATTTTTTATCATCAAAATCGATAGCGCTCTTGATTCTGGGTGAAACCCCAAAGCTATACTTTTTATTGAATAATTTCGACTGTACATAACTTTTTTTTAGGAGGTTCCGGGACCCCGCAAAAAGCGAGTTTAGGCTCACCCGCAAAGTAATTTTAACGGGACCCTATTACCGAGGCTCCGTTGTCCGTCCGTCTGTCCGTCTGTCACCAGTACCTCTACCATGAGTTTACACTAGTTTACAGTGACCGTACTCGCTAGCGACGGCGTAAATGATTTGTATGGAGAATTGTACTTCCGTAAGTGACCGCTAGAGGCGCTGCAAAATTCTCCATACAAATAATTTACGCCGTCGCTAGCGAGTACGGTCACGTAAACTAGTGTAAAGTCATGGTAGAGGTTCAGGCTGTATCTCATGAACTGATAGCGAGACATTTGAAATTTTCACAGATGATGTATTTCGGTTGCCGCTATAACAACTAATACTAAAAAAAGAATAGAATAAATATTTAAGGGGGCTCCCATACAGCAAGCGTGATTTTTTTGCTCGTTTTTGGTCGATATTGATAACGGCAGCAGGTAGACAATTGAAATATTCACAGAATATTTATTTATATATCTAATTTAAAAATAAATAATTAAATTAAAATAAAACAAATATTTAAGGGGGGCTCCCAGACAACAAACGTGATTTTTTTGCCTTTTTTATAGATAATGGTACGGTACGGATCCCTTCAATCTTCATGCGCTAGTCCGACTCGCACTTGGCCGGTTTTTTCTGTTCATTGATTGTATTTTAGTTTCAGTTTATGAAAATATAGAGTTTGAATTGAAGAATGACGTCTCCACTCTCCACGTACATAAGTACCTACTATCGCAAGGTGTAACTTAAATAAAATTATCTTTAAAAAATACCTGAGCCTCAGCTACCGCCGCCAATAACACAATCACACCCCACGCCTTCATTTTGCCAATTAAAATTAAAATACTAATTTAAATGACAAGTAAAGTGCTGAGATTAATAGATAAGATTTTCCAATAAAGCACGCGGTAGAGTAGGCGGGCCAAGTTCCAAAACCAATTCATTCAATTCAATTCATTTATTCTAACAGTTTAGTACATAATTATAATTATTAGATGGCACTTTACTTAATCCAGCGTTGCTGCACTCACTATGTAGCAACACATGCTGAGTGGAGACCCTTTTTCGGTGACAATTGGTGTCACTACCATAACAAACTTGTTTATTAGGTGTATTAATGTTGTTTTCTTCTGTTTGGTGGTGGTACTCTTGTAACCTTAAATAAAATATCTTGCTTTCTTTCCGTCTTTCTTTCTTAATCTATGTTACGTATTATATCTAGGTACTATACTAATAGGTCAACTTCAGTGTCTAATCGCCTATACGCCTTCTACAACAAGAGTAACTGGTCCCTAACTAGAATATAATGCCTAAACTAGGATACATAAGTAGCCTGTATCTTAGGCAAAAAAGAATGGTGCTTAAAATTTACACAAATACTAAATTTACATATTTGATGATGATGATGATGTATGGGGACGCCTTGCTGAGTCAGGCGGGCTGTCGATCGTTTGCACAGTCATTCAGCCCAGTTCCCCGTGGTTGGAGCCGACAGGTTACTGTCCCAGCAGCGCTCCCACACAGCAATTCTCCTCGAATCTTTTCTCCTGCTGAACAAAAGGACATCTTTGAGACAGACTTACGGCTTAATTAATTAAATAATTCATCATTTCATTTAGCCTGACGTGGTGTCCTGTGTGTGTGTGTGTGTGTGTGTGTGTGTGTGTGTGTGTGTGTGTGTGTGTGTGCTGGACATACTTTTTGACGGCACGCTAAGCTCGATCTTCAGCTCTCCTCCAATCCCTCTCCGCTGTCTTGCTAGTTTTAATTCTAAGATTGCAGACCTCAGTATTTGATTTGATGTAAACCAGCACTTATTACGTTCATAATACGGTGCCAGTAAAAGGCTAATTAGTTACAGGGTGATCGAACGCCGCATTCCATGACTTATCTTTAACGACCGCTTTAGCCTAGTTGGTAGTGACCCCGCCTACGAAGCAAGAGGTCCTGGGTTCAAATCCCGGTAAGGGCATTTATTTGTGTGATGAGCACGAATATTTGTTCCTGAGCTAAGGTAACGGCAGCGAATTCCGTGGGGTTTAAGGACATTTTTCAAATACATCAAAAAAATAAGCACTTCTGAATAAAATAGAGTCGGAAAATATTTTTTTTTTAGGAGTACCTTAAGTGAACTTTGATTTTTTTTACTTTTTTAGTTTGTCTTGGATGATTTAATAGTAAAAAATATTTTTTAAAGGCAGGAATGTGAAAAATTCTTATTCCGTGGTAATCCATAGCTAGTAAATCTAATTCCGTGTGTTTTGGCTGACAATTCCGTGGGTAACGACTAAATATTTTGCTTGGTTCCGTACAATAAAAATATTTTTTGTAGCGTCTGTATATTTTGCGCAGACTTAAATATTTTAATAACCTATCCTAAAAAAATACACATAATAAATTAAAAAAATATTTAGT
Source organism: Archips crataeganus (assembly GCA_947859365.1). NCBI lineage: Eukaryota > Metazoa > Arthropoda > Insecta > Lepidoptera > Tortricidae > Archips > Archips crataeganus. The sequence continues at coordinate 16,085,682 of OX402065.1, read as the reverse complement.
ATGATTTACTACAAAAATACAGAACTATGGACACAAGTTAGACATCAAATTAATAATGGCCAGAAAGTATGGAAAGGTTAGAAAAGAAAGGTTTACTGGTAGAGATACTTAAATAAGAATAATAATTTAATTTTGAGGACTGTACCTATCAAAAATAATTCTTATAATTACTTATATCTTAAGTAATTATAAAAAATATTTTTGATAGGTACAGTCCTCATGTCAGTTATAATTGTTTAAGCTATACTTGATACAATAATCATCTTTGAAAGTTCTCATAGTTATTATTCTATCATTTGCTGTTATATCAAACAATAACAGTTAAAATAAAAGTTAAGTGTATAAATAAATAAATATCACGGGACACCTGACACCAATTGACCTAGTTCCAAACTAAGTACAGCTTGTACTATGAATGCTAGGCAACGGATAAACATACTTATACACCGTGAAATTTTAGTGGTTGTTTTCCCGAAACGAGGTGATTTAGTTTCGATTGTACAATCGATTTATAATTACTATTTTGACTAGAGTCAAAAATCCAATTGTGAAAAACGAAAGTCGAAAATGACCGCAAACCAATAGTAACGCTTCGTTGGTACCTAACCTATCGTACGATCGTACGCTACGTGTTGTTGTGTTGCTTGTTTTTCACAATTGGATTTTTGACTCTAGTCAAAATAGTAATTATAAATCGATTGTACAATCGAAACTAAATCACCTCGTTTCGGGAAAACAACCACTAAAATTTCACGGTGTATAGATAGATACCGTAAGGTCGGGGTACTTTGGCCCACATAAAAACATAAAATAAAATCATAAAGACGTGATTGATCAATTAACACCAACCACATGGCAAAGAGCCATAATATTCTCAAAGCAATTATAAACAGACTGATTATGGACAGAGTTAATCCCATGAGCCAAAGCTACCCTTCAGGGCCAAAGTAACTCGACCTTACGGTACATGCTTAAATACATATTAAACATCCAAGACCCGAGAACAAAAACATTCGCATTATTCATACAGATATCTGGCCCGGCCGGGAATCGAACCCGGGACTTCAAGCTTCGTAGACAGGTTCTCTAACCACTTGGCCATCCGGTCGTCCATATATGAGATCCAGCCTGGTGACAGACGGACATTGGAGTCTTAGTACAAAACATAATCACTCACTCACAAACTTTCGCATTTATAATATTAGTAGAAAGTAGGATTAAACTCATCATTACACATAACATTGAAACGGACTAAATCTGAAGTCGCTGTCAATTGAAATTGCGAACAATGTAAATAAACCATTTAATGAAATATCTATATTCTAGCACTTGTTTATAGTTTTAATGGTTTAGGATAATGTTGTGGTAAGTATAGATTAAATAACACATGGATTTAGCAGTATTTGATGAGGGAAAATGGAAATTAAAGACATTTTAAATACAAGGTTTGTTTTACATTGTTTGCAATTTCAATTGACAGTGACTTTATATCCAATTTTACGGTACCCTAAATTTCAATTTTCTTGGCAATACCACTCGGAATTACATTATATGAGAAGATAATTCCGAGGGGTACAATTTTTTCGTAACACGGATTTAGATTCCCATATATGATATTTCCGTGTGTTGGGGTTTTCCCACCATCGGATTTATCTTCAATCCAGGTTATCAAAAAACATAATTCCGACCCATAAAAAAACAAGTAAACAGAGATTTTTTTAATGTAAATCGAAAGCTCATATTCCAATCTTCACAAAAACTCAACTTTCATATCTTAACAAGCAAAATACTTCAATTTTTCATAAAAGTAAAATGACGTGTATATTTAAGGGTTTCTAAGAAAACATACTTTATTGTGATCAGCGAATCTTTAAAAATTAAGAGTTCTGATCACTTTTTAATACCACGGATATTGCTCTTTACCTGCTGTATTAGCTAAAGATTACATTTGCATAAATATTTAATATAAGTGCTAAGCAAAATTTAAAATAAATTAACTCGGAATGGAAAGTATTGTTACATCTTAAGCCGAGGCATACCTCGGAATAATCTGCCACTGCAAAAATATGGATGCTTTTTCCGCTGTATTTAATTTACCGTTTTTAACGTATTTCTGTCCAAAAATATGAAAAAATTATGATCTTAAGTCATAAAAGAAACTACTATCTAACATTACAAAACCGCAACATTAAAGTAACTGTCATATTTATTATTCAAATCACTAATTAGAAACACGGTTGTACTTACGCGAGGTATCTTGCGTTTGTATGACACAACCTGCTTCTGCGACAACGTTGCGTTTACTGACAATTTTTATGGCCCCTTGCTTGATATATGTTCACTAGTGCTGTTAATTTCGTTGACAAAAAATTACTTTTTATTCCTGTATGAGCAAATTTACTGCAAGTCTCTTAAATACATCACAAAACGCATAAATAAAAATACCACGGAATAGAATGCCGATTTTGAATACCACGGAAATCGCTGGCGTTACCTTATGGATGTTTTCTATGTATTTAAGTATTTATTTATCTATATAAGTATGTTTATCGTCGTCTAGTGCCCATTGTTCAAGCTTTGCTGAGTGGGGACTAGGTCGATTTGTGTAAGATTGTCCCCTAATATTTATTTATTTATTTATCTTTACGCGTTCTGAGAAAATGAGTCTTGACAGACGGACTACGAAATGGTCCTATAAGGGTTATTTCTTTATTTTAGATATGAAACCCTAGTAAGAGAGTGTTTTATTGATAAGATTTGATAAATCTCAATAGCAGCTCGCGAGTGTCATCTGACACTGCCACTTGATCCCGCAGCCTTAGGAAAGCAAATTTACGTCTCGTTACCGAATTAAGTAAATCCTAATCCCAAATCCAATTCGAGTATCAAAGAACTGCTAGAAATAGAATAATACGATAAACTACTTAGTGGACGATTAATTACACCTCTAAATTCATGGAAGCTAAACTGAGAAATTAAGACGTATTTTGTTCGTTTTGACATTATAGTTAAAGTTGTTCGCTGGCCACTGTCAGACGCTTCTAAATAAAATAAGGAAATGTCTGTGTATGTCTGTCTCACCCCCTGTTTCACCATCCATTGATCAAATCTGTTTGTTTTGTTCAAACAGACGGAGACGGCATCACATTTATCCGTCAGTTAAAATTAATCAATGGGTGGTGAAACATCCCCTAAATGTAGTTATATTTTACATCTGTCAATTATGTACGTGTTATCTATGTCTAGCTAGTAATAGAGACGTGTTGGTGTATACTGTAAGTCTTTATTATAAACTAGCTTTTGCCCGCGACTCCGTCCGCGTGGAATTAGTAACTTGGGCAGCTTATTTTTATCAAATTTGCTTTTTCATCAATTATGGCTCTCCTTAGTTCTTCGATATAAAAAAATTACCCGCCCCCGCAACCCCCCTCCCCCCCCCCCCTCGCATATATAATTGAAATAAAAAAATCTTTATTTAACTTGCCCTGTGTATTTATGTCAAAATTGGACGTCGAATTATTGATATTATTATTCTCTTTATTTATATTTTTTCTCTTAGGTTAGATTTTTACAAAAATTAAAATATAAAACTATACATAAAAAACGTAAAATCATTATAAAAACCTAACCTAGGATGCCACCGGCAGCGAGGCGGGGCCTAAGCTATCGGTGGTTAGGGCGACAGAGAGGGAACCTCCTGACTATCCGCGCAGTGTCCAGGAGTACCGCCTTCTGTATCTGACCCTTGATCCAGCCATCTAGCGAGAGTCTCTTGAGGTGTTGGTCGAGACTCTTCGCTATCAGACCGTTCGCAGAAACGACTATCGGGACAATGATCGTCGAATCAACATCCCACATGGCGGTTATCTCGTGAGCTGGTTCAAGTACTTGCTGGCTTTGTCCTTCTCAGCTTTCACGAGGTTCTCGTCATGGGGGATGGTGATGTCGATGAGCATTGTCTGGCGTTTCAATCGATCTGTCAGCACGATATCAGGCCTATTGGCTAAAATAGTCCTGTCCGTGATAACAGACCGATCCCAATAGAGCGTGGCACGACCATTTTCGAGAACTGGCGCAGGTATATACTTATAGTAAGGCACTTCAAAGTCCACAAGACCGTAGCAGAGCAAGTTGCTGGTGAATATTATGTATGTATGTATGTATGTATGTATGTAAAACTCTTTATTGTACGTAAAACATGAAAATTAACAGTTAACAAGAGAAACAGATGTACAAAGGCGAACTTATCCCTTAAAGGGATCTCTTCCAGTTAACCTTTGAACGATTGACAGGACACCAGAGACAAGCGTAGGCATACAATGCAGAGTAAAAAGAGTCGAAATCAAAAGTAAACCCAAACCAATAAACTTAACATAATCAATACATAAACATACAAAGAATACACGCAAGTATACACTAATATAATATATCATGAATACATAAGACTAATACATATCATATCAACATAAATAGACTAACTACATAAAAATTACATAAATACATTAATATTATTAATACTTATTATTACTTATTAATATTATTACTTCCAGTAATCGAATTGTTTTGAAACTTGGTATACAACCTACATGTGTACACACATGTATAAATACATACATACATATTGTAGGATAGATGACAATGCAAGTACACTCAACAAAAATAACAGTCAGCAAAAAAGATTGCAAAAAAAATTTTTGCATAGTTCCCGCGGGATAACCATACACTAATCCTTCGCAGACGGAATCACGGAGACGCAGACGGACAAAAGCTAGTTACCTACTAAAGTCAAGCCCTTTTTTTAGTACTTACTATTTCTTTTGTAGCTAGTCTATGAACTTTGCCATCTAACTTCCGTGCGTACTTCCTTCTCTTCTTTGTATCTTATCAAAGTACTTAAATGCATCAATTAAATTCCTTTTAATTCGTAATTCTTTTGGACATTCTACAAAATGTGCGCTAAGAAGTGAACGTGATTGAGCGAATTTATTAAACAAGGTAGATTTTTCACTTTTATTATTTTGTATTTTTTAGTATGGATACATCTGTACTTTACTATTTGTCATCTTTTTTTGGTTCATAAAAGAACTAATATTTTAAAGATGTGTAGCATATACTATAAGAAATAAAACCTCCTTCAATAAACACCCAAAAACTAAAAAGCAAAAAGAAAAAAAAAATTGAACTGACTGCAAACAAAAAGCATTAAAATAAAATAATTTTGAAAGTCGGTCCACAGTTGGCGGAGATATCAGTGAACATAAAAAAGTAAGAAAAATATACAGTGGAACATAGAACCTCCTCCTTTTTTGAAGTTGATAAAAGAAGTAAAAAGAAATTACATCAGTCGAACATAGAACCTCCTTTTTTTTGAAGTCGGTTTTAAATGTAATTTCAAGACACATATTTTATTAAAAACTTCTGAATAGTCATATGTTGTTATTACATTTTGTCTGTCTGTTAGTTCTTCATACTTAAATCGCTGAGGCTGGATTTTACCAAACTTTTATTCCGAGAATAACCCTTACTCTCAGATAGTAATGTCAAATCACCATGGCGGTTTGACATTACTATCTGAGAGTAAGCGTTATTCTCGGAATAAAAGTTTGGTAAAATCCAGCCTGAGCCGATTTACATGAAATTTGATATGGAGATAGTACTTATGATATGACTCACAAGATAAGTTATGAGTAATACCGTGTGCTTAGGGCTTTTTACGTTTAGGGCATTTTGCGTTTAGAGCATTTTGCGTTTAGGTCATTTTGGTATTTTGCGTTCGTAAAATAGGTCATTGTGCGACGGGGGGGCGCGTGCAGGCAGACGTATCTCTAGAGCAAACGAAGGTCTCTTCTTTTATAAGGACGTCGCATAAAATTGGAACATGTAAAGGGCGTAGTAGTATAAAATTGATTAGGAATATCTGGGCTGGCCTAAATTACAATATAAATAGAAAAAACCGGCCAAGAGCGCGTCGGACACGCCCAAGGTAGGGTTCCGTAGCCATTACGAAAAAATCAAGTAATATTTTTCTAAGGATTTCGTATGTGTACGGAATCATCTAAGTTTAGGTATGTTTTATACCTTAGGCTACTATTTACTCTAAAACTACAAATAATTTCCAAGCAATCTTAGCCGCTATAATTTTCCTAGTAAATTTGATATATTTACTACCATTCTGATTTTTTTCAAATTTTTCCGCCCAACAGTTTAGATTTTAGAGGGGGCGACGGTCGATTTTAATGAAAATTTTCACTTTAAAGTTGAATATTTCGCAAACAGATAACTGAATAGAAAAATCATGTTAGCAACCCCACAATGGTTTTCAAAGACCTATCCAACGATACCCCACACTATAGGGTTAGTCGAGAAAAAAAAATCACCCCAACTTTACGTCTATGGGAGGTACCTACCCTAAAAAAATTGTTTTGGTTTTTTATGTAATCACTTTGTCGGCGTGACTGATATATATATTCATGCCAAATTACAGCTTTCTAGTACTAACAGTCTCTGAGCTTAGCCGCGGACGGACAGACAAACGGACAGACATGGCGAAACTATAAGGGTTCCTAGTTTCCTAGTTGACTACGGAACCCTAAAAATAATGGGACATTACCATCATCATCATCATTTCAGCCGAAAGACGTCCACTGCTGAACTTAGGCCTCCCCCAAGGCTCGCCAAACAGATCGGTCCCGTGCCCTCCGCATCCAACGCGATCCCGCAACCTTAACCAGGTGATGAAATCCGCGCAAGAACTAAAGTCACCGACACATAGCTCGAAGAATCGCCAGACTCAAGTGGCAGTGGGCAGGGCACATCGCTCGTAGAACTGACGGCCGATGGGGCAAAAAGGTTCTCGAGTGGCGTCCACGGACCGGAAGACGCAGTGTAGGTAGGCCTCCAACAAGATGAAATCATGAGACGATTGACACCAATTGACCTAGTCCCAAACTTAGCAAAGCTTGTACTATGGGTACCAGACAACGGAGAAATATACTTAGGTATATACATATTAAACGACCAGACGACCAGATGGCCTAGTGGTTCGAGAACCTGACTACGAAGCTTGAGGTTCCGGGTTCGATTCCCGTGTCGGGGCAGATATTTGTATGAAAAATACGAATGTTTGTTCTCGGGTCTTGGGTGTTTAATATGTATTTAAGTATGTATCTATCTATATAAGTAAGTATGTTTATCCGTTGCTTAGTACCCATAACACACGCTTTGCTACGCTTACTTTGGGACTAGGTCAATTGGTGTGAATTTTCCCATGATATTTATTTATTCATTATTTAAACATCTAAGACTCGAGCACAAACATTTGTATTTTTTACACAAATATCTGCCGCGACCGGGAATCGAACCCGGGACCTTAAGATTCGTAGGTAGTCAGGTTCTCTAACCACTAGGCTATTCGGTCGTCGTGCACACCACAGATAAATAAAGCTAGAACAAGGAATCGAACCCAAATCGTTCTAATTTCCAACTCCCTGCCCTACGCCAATAGATCAATCAATCTAGACCAGCCACCGATTGCCAGATTACTTATCAGTTTAGGATTATTCCTTTAATTATCTGTATTTACAAATGGTGCGGGTTTTTCACTGTTCAAGCACATTGCTTATCAAGGTGATTATGGATTTTATAATTAATAATACAAGATAATCGCCAATAACACCTGGCCCTATACTACGAAGCGCGAAATTCGAACTTCGTTTCATGCCGTTCCGCTCACGCTAATGGTATTTATTACGAGAGTGAGAGGGACCGCACGATCCGAACTTCGAACTTCGAATTTCGGAGTAGCCCCCCAGGCAATCGTAACCAGTGTGTTTTAACAAGTCTGACGTTTAGAAATGGATTTTAATTGATTGATTACTATGTATAAGGTCCATATGTTAAAGTATATGCCTAGCAGTAGACTGTAAATAGACCGATAGTGATATGTTATTACGTACGTATCTGGACATTACATACTTACCACAAGTTTTATTCAAATATTTGATTAAAACCCCAATTATTGGTCAACCAATCAATCAATCATTTATTTTTTAGAATAAGGTACAATAAATATAGGTTAGTAAAATTGGTTTCTTCGGCATATTCTGCCAGCATCTCCCCAATTTTGATCCCAATCCCAAAATAACCCAATTATTGATCTTGAGGTAGTTAATTTTGTTCATTAGTCGATTTGTGTAAGATTGTCCCCTAATATTTATTTATTATTATTATTCAAAAAATGTGACAAATTAATAACCTTATATTATAAAATATAACACAGTTTTTTTATTATTAATTTTACACATTAACAGCGGTAAACAAAGCGATCTTAATATCATATTATTATAAAAAAAGCTCGCTTCTGACTATTTTTACTCACTTAATTGTCGTGAATTATAGCAATCATTACGTTTTTTATATTCATACTTAACTATGTCACTGAAATTATACATGATAAAATGTACTAACAACAACAATTAAATTATTAAAATTAAAATTAAACAATTCGCCTGATTAAAGTATCAATATTGGTTGGCGCCGCAAACAGTCTGGGCAGTTGCCACTGTCTACGCACACATAGATAGGTACGCGTGTGTGCACCGAAACTTCACTTGCGGGCTAAGGCGACAACGCTCGTAAACTATATTCACTGTACTGAAAAGGCTTAAGCTGCGTACTAGGGCTTCCAAATACCGGACTTTTTCAATACCGGGATTAATACCGGAATATTTTTTTTCAATACCGGGATCCCGGGATCCCGGTATTGAAGTGGGTATCATGTCAAGTTTTTTTTAATACCGTCAATTATCATTTTTTCTTAAAAGATTAAGAAAATAAGATTAAGATTAACATTTTTGATGAAAAAATCAATAAAAAAACAAGTTTTCACTTGAAAATCATATCTTCTTATACAAGTGCCTCCCCAACCCAACTAGTGGAGGTTGGCATTGGCAGTCAGCTCCGCATATCTAACTCGGTTTTTTGCCAGTCTGAAAAGCTCCGCGGCGCTCTTAATTCCCGTCCACTCCCGGATATTGCGCAGCCACGATTTCTTTCTACGACCCACTGATCTTTTGCCTGCCACTTTGCCCATCAATATCAGTTGCAGAAGCTCGTATCTGTCGTGTCTTAGCACGTGACCCAAATAGGCAACTTTTCTTTTTTTGATGGTCTGCAGTAGCTGGCGTCCCATTCCAACACGGCGCAGCACCTCAAGATTGGTCACTCGGCGTGTCCAGCTAATGGCTAACATACGCCTATACCTATGCCCACATTTCGAATGCTTCTATACGTTTCCGGAGTTCCTCCTTAATTGTCCAAGCCTCGCATCCGTAAAGAAGTATAGGCCATATGTAACATTGCAGTAGACGAGTGCGCAAAGATATTTTGTGGCTGCGACTGCAAAGAACCTTTTTCATAGTCTAAAAGCACTACGGGCGACCTCAATGCGGGTTTTTATTTCACCGTCACTGTCCCAGTCTTCATTAACCCATGTACCCAGATACTTATATTTAAGCACTCGCTCCAGCTTCATGCCTGCTATAGAAATCACAGGATGTATATTCTCCTTAGTGATCACCATGACCTTCGTCTTCGAGACATTCAAAGGGTGGGGCTTACTATTATTATGCTATGAAGTGCATTAAAATGTGAATAATTACATTACATTGCAATTTGTAGTCAATTGTATACCGTAATAGTGTAATAAATAACATACAAATCATAAAATCACTAATACCGGGATCCCGGTATTAGACTTTTCAATACCGGTATTGAAAAATGGCGAAAAAATTCCGGGATCCCGGTATTAGCCAATACCGGAATCCCGGTATTGGAAGCCCTCGTACGGACTGCGCGCTGTACACGTACTGTACACGTACACGTACACTGTACGCGTACATGGCGTACGGACATGGCGTTCCAGGACAAGCAAGCCCGGGTACGCGTACCCGAGTGCGCGCAGTCCGTACGCAGCTTTAGAGCGCCATACGGGTCCAATACAACAACGCATTCAGTACGCTTAGTATAAGTTTTCCTTCACTTCAATACTTCTCGATCGCGTTTACGTAAAAAATTCAATTCTATGGAAACATGGAAGCGCGCGCGTGGAGACGCTGTCCATGTTTCCCTAGTAATTGAATTTTTTACGTAAACGCGATCGAGAAGTATTTGGTGAAGTAAAAACTTATACTAAGCATACAGGAGGGTCTTTCTCTGGTTTCACGTTTTTTCGTGTTCTCAACTTCACGTAGTTGTAAAAACTTATTTTTAACAGACTAACCTAACCTAACCTTATAATTAAAATACCTCATATAGTTTACACTTTGTTCTGCTTAAAAAACTTCTAACAGTTTTATATAAGCTAGGTATATCAAATGAGAGAAAAAAAGTCTGAAGTCGCTGGAATCCCCATTTTGGCCTTGTCCCACCTCCAACTTTCACTATGCTTTACCGTTTATTTCAAAAACCAAGCAAGAAAACCAATATTTGTTACTGTTCACGGTGAAGCGCCTACTAGCGCCATCTAGTCATCACATAAGGAACTAATTACTACAATCCTACATCACGCTATCGAAGTTTCTCAACTCGGCTGCATAAATACAACTTCCAACTTTCATCCATTGGACTTCGGTCCCCAGGCATAACATCTGCCTGGAGAGAGATCTCTCTATTGCAGCCTACCCCCAAATTGGTGACCCCGACGTGATAAAATCGCAACCTACAGACACACAAGACGATGACGCAGTCTCACAGCAAGCCATACTCACCGCGCTGTGCACCATTAGCATGTATCTATTATCTGCCTGGTGTCTACAGTTCGCAAATCCTCCTCCCACTACTTCCGCTTGCCAATCAATCAACCAACGCTCGCCAACAAGACTCCGAGCAATCACGCAACAGGCATCCAGAAGTAGCAGAGGAACAACAATGCTCGCCGACAAGGCTCTGAGCGACTGGCCCTTGCAGGCGCCCACATGACGCACAGACTGCACTCCACTGCAATTCGTATCGACCTCCGGTCTAAAAGGGGGCCTGTTGTAGCGCCTACTAGCGCCATCTATTAGTCATCACATAAGGAACTAATTACTACAATCCTACATCACGCTATCGAAGTTTCTCAACTCGGCTGCATAAATACAACTTCCAACTTTCATCCATTGGACTTCGGTCCCCAGGTATAACATCTGCCTGGAGAGAGATCTCTCTATAGCAGCCTACCCCCAAAACGGCAAGCCAACTACTTTATGAACTAGATTAAATTGTAAAAAGAATGGTTGTAATTTGTATGGAACGTCGTTTTTTTTCCTCACATTCAAAGTGAAGAATGGAATGTTTAGCGTGGGACTATAGGCAGCCATGGTGACGCTCGAACTATAGCCACCCTCGCTTTGCTCAGGTGGCTGAACATCTCGCGTCATTATGGTTTGTTTTGGTATCTCGTTGATTAGTCTATTAAATTATTCCTACTGGCTCACATTTTAGCATTCATTTGATGTCTATATTTATATTTATGTAAAAAAATTAAAAAAAATCTTTACATTATAATAAAAGCGTACCCGAACTTACCCACAGATCTGAAAAAAAAGGATTTACCGACAAGTTTGAAGGGTTGGACTGAAAACTAGCGCTGTGTGCGTGCGCACCTCCGCACGCTGAGCCTAATCCATTTAACACGCTTAGTTTATAACCTTCAATGTAGAAAATAATACCACCTGGCGCATGCGCTTGTCTTAGCTTTCTTTTATGTAATTTATGTTCTCTGTTTATTCTGTTTAATTTTATTTTATTTTTTGTATTACCTATTTTTAATTATTCCTTCTGTTTCACATATTGCACTCCAGGGTCCCAAGATACAGGCTCAGGGGGGTTACTACGAAATTCGAAGTTCGAAGTTCGGATCGTGCGGTCCCTCTCACTCTCGTAATAAATACAATTAGCGTGAGCGGAACGGCATGAAACGAAGTTCGAATTTCGCGCTTCGTAGTATAGGGCCAGCCAAGTTTGGAGTCCGTCAGGAATACTTACTCTGTACACTTGTGAATTACTAATCAAATAATTTTTTTTGGATTTTTTTTGTATTTTTTATACCTTACTTTTTAATATTGTATCTTTTTTTATTAAGTGTGTTAATAAAATTATATTCTATTCTATTGTGTTAAACGGAGGTCAAAGTGACCTACGAAATAAATGGTGCAGAAACCTCTCTATAGTAAAAGTGGATACAACAGGTTCATTCATTATTTTAAAGAAAAGCGACGTCGTATAGAGATTGACATCTTGATTTAACTGTCCTTGATATTACTTACCTTAGTCATACTTACGTCAGGCCTCATGCATGCCATGTACTTATGCGCGATATTTACCAACCGCGGGGACGATCTCCTGCGATCGAAATTTCAGTAGGTTGTCACAAGCGCGCGCCGACGCACGTTCATTCGTGTTCCACGGAAAAAATATGCCGGCTGGACTTTTATAAGTGAAAATGGTGAAACAGGGGGCAAACTTTAATATGACTATGCTAGAATTAATAGCTAATATAAAAATTTGGAAGTTCGTATCGTGCTGTCCCTCTTACTTTTCTATAAAAAGCTATAAGCGTGAGCGGGATGGCACGATGCGAAGTTCGAAAGTTGACCGTCGTATCTAGTATAACGTTAGGATACTGTGAGCGAGCATGGCAACAATGTGTTCTGCGCATTACAATAAATATCCTTTTTGGTTAGGATTCCAGAGCTAAAATGGCAAAAACGGAACCTTTATAATTTCGCCATGACCGTCTGTCCCTTTGTCCGTCCGTGGCTTAGCTTAGGGAATATTAGTGCTAGAAAGTTTGCATGGATATAATTATAGCAATTATCCCGACAAAATGGTAAAAGAACATGTAGAGAAAAAAAAATTAATCCAAACTGCCAGCCCTTGTCACTGTCGGCACGCACACATTCTTAAGGAGACGGAGTACTTAGTATAATCTGTGCGCGGTAAGTACCAAGATTTTGTACGGGATGCAGTATCTGTTACGAAGTAACTATTAAGTAATCTGTGCTTACGTATCTATCCAAGAAAATAAGTGTGACAAACTAATGCGTGGGAAGGACCAAAATATTTCGTTCTGTCAAAGTGCTCTACATACTACAGGGTTATTTGTAATTCACTAGCATCCTTTTAACCCTAAACTCCTGGGCCATTCTACTTTTCGTTGACCAGTCATTTTTAGTAATGTGCTCTTCAAATATTTTTTTTACAAAAACGGTAAAGTGCTCGGTTTTATCATTAAAGATTTAAATAGGCACATAATTAAGCTTATATTTAAAATTATCACTACGCATAAAAAGTAATCATTATTATCTATAAAGTAGGTAACGCAGTGGACATGCGTGTCCCCGCCATTTGTATGGAAATTGGTGTATTTTCCGCTGAGTTACCAATTTTTTCCACAAAATTTCTTTGAATTTAAAGTTTTTTGCTTTAAAATATTAAACTTAGTTATTTCAGTTTTCATATAAGTTATTTACACTTGAAGAAAATCACCAGGTATGCCTTATATTTCACGAAAGATTAATGGTTACTTAAAAGTAGAATGGCCCTCCTACCACTTAAACAAATGTTTTTTTTATTTTACGGCTTTTGTCATAACTTAATATTTTTGGTGTAATAACGTTTTGAAAACTTGAGACTACCTCTTATTTTTACGATACTCTGTGTATTTGTATGGGAAAAAAGTGCTTCATTTTAAAAAGTCGTAAAACAAAAAAAATTGTTTGAGTGATAGGAATTCAGGGTTAAGAGGATGTCAGTGAATTACAAATAACCCTGTATAAGGAGTAAAAAAAGAGACATTATCGTTGATGAAATCTATTTAATTAAAAAAGTCATTTCACCATCGTTGCTTCCGCAAATGCAATTACGCTATTTGAAACCTAGCGAAAGACGAACGGAAATAGGAGAAGATTGAGCGAGTATCTTCATCTTCCTCGTCAGTGTCGGCCTCTGTGGTTGCTTCTTCAGTGGTTGCAGCTTCAGTTGTTGCTTCTTCAGTGGTTGCAGCTTCAGTGGTTGCTTCCTCAGTTGTTGCTGCCTCGGTGGTCGCTTCCTCAGTAGTTGCAGCTTCAGTAGTGGCTGCCTCAGTGGTTGCAGCTTCAGTGGTTGCTTCCTCAGTGGTTGCAGCTTCAGTGGTAGCTTCCTCAGTGGTTGCTGCTTCGGTGGTTGCAGCTTCTGTGGTTGCAGCTTCAGTGGTAGCTTCCTCAGTGGTTGCAGCTTCAGTAGTGGCTGCCTCAGTAGTGGCTGCCTCAGTGGTGGCTGCCTCAGTGGTTGCAGCTTCAGTTGTTGCTGCTTCAGTGTTTGCTGCCTCAGTGGTGGCTGCCTCAGTGGTTGCAGCTTCAGTGGTTGCAGCTTCAGTGGTTGCTGCTTCAGTGGTTGCTGCTTCAGTGGTTGCTGCTTCAGTGGTTGCCGCCTCAGTGGTGGCTGCCTCAGTGGTGGCTGCCTCAGTGGTTGCAGCTTCAGTGGTTGCTGCTTCAGTGGTTGCTGCTTCAGTGGTTGCTGCCACAGTTGTTTCTTCCGACTCTTCGCTGCTGGACTCACTGGAACTGGACTCAGAGCTTGAACTGTCAGCCTCTGTAGTGGGAGCAATGGTGGTGGGTTCTTCGAAGTCCCAATCGAAGTCGAGGCCAGTCACTTCTCTGTACCAAGCGTGGTAATGACCAGGGCGGATGAAACCTGGAAGATAGAAAGATATTTTTAGAATCCTTGTGATATAATGTGGAACAATATCTTCAAGTACCTACTGCGTTAACTAAGGAAATAAATTAATTAAAATGTGCAAGTGTTAATGTAACCACAAACGAAATCTAACGTACTGTCCAATATATCTTATGTTAGTTTTATTCAGGCGTTACTTAATTTGCAGAGGTCCATATCAATCAACTACAATCTTTTACCATGGTGTTCTGCTTGATAATGGCACCATGCAGAGACCCACCATTCTCCAATTCCACATAAATCAATCATAATACTTAATGTCACATCTTAACGACCAGATGGCCTAGTGGTTAGAGAACCTGACTACAAGGCTTGAGGTCCTAGGTTTCGATTCCCGTGTCGGGGCAGATATTTGTATGAGAAATACGAATGTTTTCTCTCGGGTCTTGGGTGTTTAGAGTATGTATTTAAGTATATACATATCTATATAAGTATGTTTATCTGCCTAGTACCCATAACACAAGCTTTGCTTAGATTACTTTGGGACTAGGTCAATTGGTGTGAATTGTCCCGTGATGTTTATTTATTTATCTACTATCATATCCCCAAAAGATGCTAACGCATTTGTAAAAGATGAGTCAGTGACATATTTTATGTCGATTTATGAGGAAGTGAAAAAGCATGTTTCATATGTGTAACACAGACGTAGATATCATGAACGCGTAGAAGCGAAGGTAAACAATTGTAGTTCAATGACAAAACACTCAACAAAAACGTGACAGGTGACAATAAAGACGTCAAAGAAGATGTACTAGCTTTAGCTGACGTTCTTACCAGCAGGGAACTCAGTGTGGCATCCGGTGCCAGAGACGAAGGAGGCGACTCCTACCATCGTGTATTTGCCGTCATGCTCCAGATCCACCAAAGGACCACCGCTGTCACCCTGCAAAATTAAAAAGCTGCCGTAGTTTAAAAGAATCAAAGCATTGGTCACTAATGATTACAATTATGCTATTTCTAAGAGAGTATACAGCTGTTCGGATCTATGAAACGTGCTGTTAGAGACAAGATGGATCTACTATTTGATAAAGCGCAGGAACCCCTTGGATGAGGGCCGGTCACTAGGAACCTTTTGAGGCAGTTCTTAACTACACCCAATACTCGAGAAATGCTGTACGGCTCTCTGTGATAGAAAACTATGATATTAGGGAGCAATACCAACGTTCAAGGACCCCGGCTTAATGAAGGCACAATGAAGTATGCAAAACGAACCAAATTGTTGGCATGTAAAGTCAAAAATGAGACAGGAAAAGAGCCGCTGACTTCTTTCTGCTCTTCACTGTCTCATCGTAGCGTATCTAGATATACTTTATACTAATATTGCGTTTATTTCTCATAACTAATGTTTTAATCACGGTTTTCTTTGAATTCAGCAATCGCAATAAAAGGAACATCTTCTAAAAAAATCTTAGCTTTTGATCTCATCAACTTTTAATGTTCCATCTTTTAGACATTTTGCTTTTTATACATCTTTTCTAGGCGCTAGAAAAGATTACTCAGGTAGCTTAAGATGCCTAAAATCGTATTCGCTTCACGAATACAGGGATTGAATTTCGCTCCCGGCGAGTTGCATTTACGCTAAATGGCCAACAACGCGGCGAACGTATTTTCTATTTGTTGCGTATGCTGCCAAGTATCCATAGTGCCCTGAATCCGAACGCTTAAGGCGTCATAGGTGGTACTTTATCGCCAAGTACCTGGCAAGTGGACTGGCTGGTAACGTTGTAATGACTGGCGCAGATGGTCGAGTCCACGATGATGGAACTGCCTCCATAGGCGAACCAACAAGCTAAGTTCGAGTCTCCGGTGAGGTATACCCACTGAAGGTTGTCGGGAGACGCTCCTGAAAACAGAACAAATGCAAAGATGAAGGAAATTAATTTTTAGAAGAAAAAATTGCGTTTGATCCATCTTGATTGGATCTCTGAACGCAAGTGCTTTAATGGTGATATTAGACAATTCATTTTGTTTCTTTCATCCAAAGTGGCACATCTGAATATAAAATGAAACAAAGGACGATTGATGCATTAGTAAACCGATCCAACGTACGTACAAATAATATGAGATATTTTTGTTAAGAACTCAACATATGTAGAGATAATGTTCACTCAGATTCTTCCATTTTTGACTAGGTACTTCCAAAATTTCCAAGACGCACGACTTAATTCTACGGCATTTTGAAGGAAATGAAGAAATGAATGTTCTTTTCTATGCCATTCCAGGTAAGCTATCTAACCATGGATTGAAAGGAAATTGAGGCATTCATTCGAGTGATTCGTCTGATATTATCATAAGATACGTGGTTGAACAAATGTCATCTACGACTAATTGTAAGTACATACATACATAAAATCACGCCTGTATTGCCAAAGAGGGTAGGCCACAGAAATAATAATAAAGAGGATAGAAGTGCCTTAGACGCGTGACCTTGGCGCCGCGCTTGTGACTCGTAGGTCACAAGCGCGCGACTTGTGGCTCAGTGCTATTTGAAACGTGGGTATGACAACAAGTGCTTTAAAATGGTGTTTTGCAGCATTAGCAATTACGGAAACTCGTCCACACTGTGTAATTACACTAATAAGGGGATTACATTTCATTGGTATGTATTAATTTAATGTAATAATGCGGATTATATCAAAATACAACTTGAGAAAATATTTCATTATGAAATATTGGTTTACACGTTATTAACACGAAACTTCATATACCATTGCTACTCATGCCCATAAAAACGCAGATCGTTTTGAATTATACGCAGCAATGTAAAGTAATTTTTGATAACCCTTCCGTCTTGCACAAAAGTTCGTGGTACGGACAAAAAAACAGGTTACGACTAGTACAGACATAATGCCGACGCGGCCAATAAATGGCGCCGTTGTGTAAATGTGGGAATGACTTACGTTCAGTGTTATTCAACGCTATCTCTAAGGTGTAAGGTTCATAATTGTTTGTGAGCAAAAATATTAGTAATTGTGTGCGTGATTGCGTAGTACGGTTCCGGTCTTTTGCATGTGTGCATTAACACAGTAAGTAGAGGGGATGAAGCAGCGACACGAGTTCCGGAAGAAAATAGGAACTAGGGCATTTCCATCCTCTTTATTATTATTTCTGTGGGGTAGGCAGAGCACACGAAACGTCACATTTACGTTTCAAGGCCACTTTTAGCAATTTTAGGTTTAGGTTTAGGTTAATTGTTATTAGTGACAGAAAAGCCGATCAGCAGAAGTCGCTAAACCAAAAGTAAGTAATTTCTAAAGCTTCTCTGTTAACTTAGCTACAGTGGAAAGGTAGTCCAAGAAGCTCTTAGGGTCAACTCGTGATCACAGCCGCTGTAATGTGCCGAGGTGATTTCAGAAACATAAAAGGCGTGAATAAGTCCCGAGTGTTTTAAAAATTATGAGTGAAAATCGTGATTTTTTAAACGTCTAAAAAACATTCATCGCTCGGAGCCTACCACTACTTCTTATGAAGTCGCAGTGGTGGCCTCCAAGTATCTCTAGGTCCTGGACATGAAGTAACTTTGGAGGTCATACCGTTGGTCCAGGTGCGGCCCCAACCAGAGGCCTCGAGCCTGACTCCGGCGTAGTTGCGGTTCCTGTCAACGTCTCTCTGCAGACGGATTGGCTGCACGCGGTCTGTAATGCAAAAGAGAACCTTTAGAAATATCCAGAAACTTAAAAAAGTTCCACCTCCACTTTGTAGCTACGGCAGACAACCAATACTTTGTATTGGTGATGCATAAAATGTATTTCAGGGCTATGAAGATGATATAGTGATAAAAAAACCGGCCAAGAGCGTGTCGGACACGCCCAAGGTAGGGTTCCGTAGCCATTACGAAAAAATCAAGTATGGCCGATTTTAATGAAAATTTTCACTTTAAAGTTGAATATTTCGCAAACAGATCACAGAATAGAAAAATCATATGTTATTTATTTTATTAGCAGTACGGCTGCACACCGAATTTAAGATTATTTAAAAGCTTAAATTCGGTGAGCAGCCGTACTGCTAATAATAAATAACATTTGAATAAATAGATGTGGTACATCATTTCTTACGCATTTCCAATGTAATTTGGAACGTAGGAGTCGTAGCTTCTAAGGTAACGGCAGCGATTTCCGTGGTATTCAAAATCGGCATTCTATTCCGTGGTATTTTTATTTATGCGTTTTGTGATGTATTTAAGAGACTTGCAGTAAATTTGCTCATACAGGAATAAAAAGTAATTTTTTGTCAACGAAATTAACAGCACTAGTGAACATATATCAAGCAAGGGGCCATAAAAATTGTCAGTAAACGCAACGTTGCCGCAGAAGCAGGTTGTGTCATACAAACGCAAGATACCTCGCGTAAGTACAACCGTGTTTCTAATTAGTGATTTGGATAATAAATATGACAGTTACTTTAATGTTGCGGTTTTGTAATGTTAGATAGTAGTTTCTTTTATGACTTAAGATCATAATTTTTTCATATTTTTGGACAGAAATACGTTAAAAACGGTAAATTAAATACAGCGGAAAAAGCATCCATATTTTTGCAGTGGCAGATTATTCCGAGGTATGCCTCGGCTTAAGATGTAACAATACTTTCCATTCCGAGTTAATTTATTTTAAATTTTGCTTAGCACTTATATTAAATATTTATGGAAATGTAATCTTTAGCTAATACAGCAGGGAAAGAGCAATATCCGTGGTATTAAAAAGTGATCAGAACTCTTAATTTTTAAAGATTCGCTGATCACAATAAAGTACGTTTTCTTAGAAACCCTTAAATATACACGTCATTTTACTTTTATGAAAAATTGAAGTATTTTGCTTGTTAAGATATGAAAGTTGAGTTTTTTGTGAAGATTGGAATATGAGCTTTCGATTTACATTAAAAAAATCTGTTTACTTGTTTTTTTATGGGTCGGAATTATGTTTTTTGATAACCTGGATTGAAGATAAATCCGATGGTGGGAAAACCCCAACACACGGAAATATCATATATGGGAATCTAAATCCGTGTTACGAAGAATTTGTACCCCTCGGAATTATCTACTCATATAATGTAATTCCGAGTGGTATTGCCAAGAAAATTGAAATTTAGGGTACCGTAAAATTGGATATAAAGTCACTGTCAATTGAAATTGCAAACAATGTAAAACAAACCTTGTATTTAAAATGTCTTTAATTTCCATTTTCCCTCATCAAATACTGCTAAATCCATGTGTTATTTAATATATACTTACCACAACATTATCCTAAACCATTGAAACTATAAACAAGTGCTACTTAGAATATAGATATTTCATTAAATGGTTTATTTACATTGTTCGCAATTTCAATTGACAGCGACTTCAGATTTAGTCCGTTTTATTTAAGTATCTCTACCAGTAAACCTTTTTCTAACCTTTCCATACTTTCTGGCCATTATTAATTTGATCTCTAACTTGTGTCCATAATTCTGTATTTTTGTAGTAAATCATACTAAATTTTTTTTTTTATTTATTATGTGTATGTTTTTAGGATAGGTTATTAAAATATTTAAGTCTGCGCAAAATATACAGACGCTACAAAAAATATTTTTATTGTACGGAACCAAGCAAAATATTTAGTCGTTACCCACGGAATTGTCAGCCAAAACACACGGAATTAGATTTACTAATTTATTGAATCAGGCGTTACTTTGCGGAGGTCCATATTAATGAACTAAAACAATTACTTTGCTCACCCGCGACCTTACAATAGTTACGTTTATGCAAGAAATGTGCGTTCATGCAGTTCCTCCACCTCCACACTGTACGAACACACACAAATCACATAAACCCAATCATCACCACCACCAAGCTACACTGACGCGTTTCGAACTCAACCAGAGCTCATCTTCAGAGTTACCACAACCGTATGCTATGCTACCAAACGTTAAACTAACAAACCAAAACAAATGTTTTAACTTGTCACTGTAACCTCTCAAGTACCCACTTTATTTTTCTTATTCTCAAACTACCCCACAAAATTAACTTTTATTGACATATTTAAAACTACCTTGAATTTTTTTTGTTTATTTATTTATAAGGCATATTTAATTAATACTAACTGTTCAAATTCGACCCAAGCCGCAGTAAAGGAGAAGATACTAAATTTACCTGTTCATTAATAATAGACCCCATAGTGTTGTACCTAATTATTTCCATGCATTCCAGAGCATCCAGACGCAACCCCTTGCCGCAATAATGTAACACTTCATAAGAATCTGAATCTAACAATGAATGATTTGATTCCAACAAATGTTTTGCAAAATTCGATCTATCTGGATGCTCATTCCTATATGCCGAAACATGCTCTTTAAATCTAGTATTAAAACTTCGGCCTGTCTGTCCTACGTATATCCCATTGCAGTCATTACAAGTAAGCTTGTATACCCCTGATCTAGTTCCCTTATCTACCTGTTCTTTGTGGTTCTTTGTACTCTAGGCTATGTAACCACAAAGAACAGGTAGATAAGGGAACTAGATCGGGGGTATACAAGCTTACTTGTAATGACTGCAATGGGATATACGTAGGACAGACAGGCCGAAGTTTTAATACTAGATTTAAAGAGCATGTTTCGGCATATAGGAATGAGCATCCAGATAGATCGAATTTTGCAAAACATTTGTTGGAATCAAATCATTCATTGTTAGATTCAGATTCTTATGAAGTGTTACATTATTGCGGCAAGGGGTTGCGTCTGGATGCTCTGGAATGCATGGAAATAATTAGGTACAACACTATGGGGTCTATTATTAATGAACAGGTAAATTTAGTATCTTCTCCTTTACTGCGGCTTGGGTCGAATTTGAACAGTTAGTATTAATTAAATATGCCTTATAAATAAATAAACAAAAAAAATTCAAGGTAGTTTTAAATATGTCAATAAAAGTTAATTTTTGTGGGGTAGTTTGAGAATAAGAAAAATAAAGTGGGTACTTGAGAGGTTACAGTGACAAGTTAAAACATTTGTTTTGGTTTGTTAGTTTAACGTTTGGTAGCATAGCATACGGTTGTGGTAACTCTGAAGATGAGCTCTGGTTGAGTTCGAAACGCGTCAGTGTAGCTTGGTGGTGGTGATGGTTGGGTTTATGTGATTTGTGTGTGTTCGTACAGTGTGGAGGTGGAGGAACTGCATGAACGCACATTTCTTGCATAAACGTAACTATTGTAAGGTCGCGGGTGAGCAAAGTAATTGTTTTAGTTCATTAGATTTACTAGCTATGGATTACCACGGAATAAGAATTTTTCACATTCCTGCCTTTAAAAAATATTTTTTACTATTAAATCATCCAAGACAAACTACAAAAGTAAAAAAAATCAAAGTTCACTTAAGGTACTCCTAAAAAAAAATATTTTCTGACTCTATTTTATTCAGAAGTGCTTATTTTTTTGATGTATTTGAAAAATGTCCTTAAACCCCACGGAATTCGCTGCCGTTACCTTAATAGTTGCGATGGATGTTACCACACGCCACTGTTGTCGTATGTAAGCGATTAAGAATTTCGGGGGAGTCGGTTGGATGCGACGTGGTTCAATTGGTAGAACACCCGTTGGGGCGCATACCCAGGAGACGTGGGTTCGAATCCCACCGGCGCACCCGAAAAACTTTTTCGCTTTTAAATAATCTTAGAAAAATCATGTTAGGAACCCCGCAATGGTTTTAAAAGACCTATCCAACGATACCCCACACTATAGGGTTAGCCGAGAAAAAAAAAATCACCCCCCTTTACGTCTATGGGAGGTACCCTAAAAATTTTTTTTTACTTTTTTTTATTCAATCACTTTGTCGGCGTGACTGATATATATATATTCATGCCAAATTACAGCTTTCTAGTACTAACAGTCTCTGAGCTTAGCCGCGGACAGACAGACAGACAGATATACAGACGGACAGACATGGTGAAACTATAAGGGTTCCTAGTTGACTACGGAACCCTAAAAATAAGTCTTTTTTGAAGCTCATTTAACCGTATAAGACAATTCGATTGATCTCTTTAGGACGTTTCAATCCACTTGGTGAAGTGGCTACGGCAAGGTGGTGTTTAATGGCAGGTCCAATAAATCCTAAAAGCAATTTTTTTATAGGTATTGTTTTTCAATTGAGATTTCATCTGCGCATTATGCTTAAAGAATTATACCGCTAGATGGTGTTATCATGTGATCTGTTTCACATTTTGTGTCCCGTTTGGAATCGGTTTATAACTTGTGGAGTTGGGTCTCAATAGAGAGTTCACTCTCCTGGGGAGCGAAATCTGAAGGAAGAAAGTTGGAAACTGTATTTAAGTATGCAGCCGAGTTGTTCCCCAGAGTGCGATGTAAAATATAGCGGTTTCTCTAATTTATTGCGTTACGTTACGGCATCATCGTAATCGTGCACTGTGCCGAAGTCTGGCTCGCATGTGAGACTGTTTCTTAGTCTTGTAAATCTTCGAAGGTTGCGTTATGTTACTGTCCATTGCCGTGGGTCGCCATTGTGAGGAGATGCCACAAATAAAGGCCACAACAAACCGGGAGCGCGGGGTGCCGACGGAGCGTGCGCACTGCGGTCAATAAACATTGAATCATATACGGTTGCCGCGCTGCCGGTGTGTGTCACCGTATATTTGATTCAGTGTTATAGAGCGCGCTGGGCACGCTCCGTTGGCACCCCGCGCTCCCGGTTTGTGTTGTTAAATGTAATGAGTAAATCTCAAGCAAGACTATAACGGCAAACGGACCTCTCGTCCAAAACGAAAATTTTTTTCGTCAGAAAACCCCCAATCATTGAGCTCTGACAAACAAAAATTTACCGGAGAATGGGATAGCCCGCGGGAATTTCAGAAGAGCGATGTCGTGGGGCTGCACCACCGTCACCAGCTCGTCGATGTACAGAGGGTGGTTGTAGTACTCTGTGGTCTCGAAGAGAAGCTCCGGGCGCCAGAGGCTCACTGCGCCGGCGCGGAGGACCATTGTCACGCGCCTGGGAAAAACGTATTCAATATTAGCAATGAGAAAGAAGACCTAGTCGAAACGCTAAACGACGCGAACGAAATTCTATCACATTCATGTGAGCAAGTTCTTTGGTCTTATTTCCGTACCGATCCGATCCGATCTGTGTCCGATTTATCCCACTAGTACCATTGATTGTACAAATGGTACCGATTTATTCCATCCCATTGAAATCCCGTTATCCAAGTTACTGCTGAACTAGAAAACTGCCAAACTCCTCAAAGATTATGTGATACTCACGTGGCCGTGCAGTGAGCGGCAGTCATGCCCCACTCGGGGTGGATGATGGATCCCCCGCAGGAGCTGACGGCTCCCGTAGGGTTCACCATGCGAACTGACAGCTGCCAGGGGATCTGGCCCTCCTCGGCCTCCCATCCGGACACGATACGGGCACCTGACATGCCTGGAAATAGCATAGGGTATAGGTGAAAAACTTAAGCAAAGTATAATAACGTATTCAGGATGATGATGAAACTGCCAAGACGCTGTAGCGCGTCGGGTATGTTCGCAAAGGCACGCACTGACGGCTTCCACGCCATCAGACGGAAGAGAGTCGCGTCTCTGCTGAACAGACTGCGCGGCAGCTCCAATATCATTCTGAATATGTTTGCCGCCCGCCTGGACTGCCCTATGACAAAGTAGGTACTGGGTGAAGGTCGTCACTGGTCAAATTAAGTGACGATCTTCACTCAGTGCCGCGCAATTATAATTTTATTTTTCTTAATTTTAATTGTTATTATTTTAATTTAATTTAATTTGTTTCTTTCGACTTCTTTGAATTTTTCACTATCTTTTAATTTTATATTTTGTAATATGGGTTCTGCCTGAAATAAATTATTTTTATTATTATTTTCTAATAGGGATGTTGACGCCATTTAAAAATAATTCATTACTCCAGTAAAAACTGCTTCATTTTAGCCCTGAAAACCAGGTCAATTTTCGGTTAACTGCAAAATTAGATTTTTTGTTGCTTAATAAAACAAAGTTAGTTAGTTAGTTCGTTGAGTTGGAGAACAAGTGACGTCATATGTTGCTATTGCCATTCAAACTAAGTA
This sequence comes from Archips crataeganus, assembly GCA_947859365.1. Taxonomy (NCBI): domain Eukaryota; kingdom Metazoa; phylum Arthropoda; class Insecta; order Lepidoptera; family Tortricidae; genus Archips; species Archips crataeganus. The sequence goes on along the minus strand of OX402065.1, from coordinate 16,060,874 downwards.
TATGGAAGAATTGTGTTTGTTTAGAGTCTAAACAGCTCATAAAAAATACGTCAGTTGATTGGTGGTGGCAACGCAGCGATCGTTGTGGAACTCTTTGGGGCATTCTTTTGTCCAGCAGTGGAAGCCCTTTGACTGGTATGATGATGATTTAACATGATTATTTTATACTTACGCTGGACATCCTCAGGGAAGGCCAAGGGCTCCGCAGCCAATACCTAAACAATAATCTCTAATTAATAAGATAAAGAGCATTAGCAATTGTTCTAAAGCCGTTTGCTGCAGATAAAAATAATTAACGGATAAACTGCGATAATCATTAATTCAGTATAACGCGGTTGATAATGATAATGAGGTTTCATACATTTCTAAATAACTGACAGCCTTTCATTTTTTGAACTCCTGAAAATTACTACAGGAATCGAAAGAGTTTCGCCTCCTGAACACGGAAAAATATTTATTATAATTTATTTCTCCATATTTAAAAAAATACAACAAATTGAAGAAACATATATGTACTTAGCAATACTGCCACAGAATAGATATGTTTCTTTTACCCTTTTCACTAGAAAAAAGAGCGGTCATAAAATTTCTCGTTTCAGCGGATCTATTCGTTTAAAATGATGACAGCTCTTTTTAGGGTTCCGTAGTCAACTAGGAACCCTTATAGTTTCGCCATGTCTGTCCGTCTGTCTGTCCGCGGCTATGCTCAGAGACTGTTAGTACTAGAAGGCTGTAATTTGGCATGAATATATATATTAGTCACGCCGACAAAGTGGTTAAATAAAAAAAAAAAAAATTTTTTTTAGGGTACCTCCTATAGACGTAAAGTGGGGGTGATTTTTTTTTTTCTCGGCTAACCCCATAGTGTGGGGTATCGTTGGATAGGTCTTTTAAAAACATTGCGGGGTAGCTAACATGATTTTTCTATTCAGTGATCTGTTTGCGAAATATTCAACTTTAAAGTGAAAATTTTCATTAAAATCGACCGTCCCCCCCCCTCTAAAATCTAAACTGTTGGGTGGAAAAATTTGAAAAAATTCAGAATGGTAGTAAATATATCAAATTTACTAGGAAAATTATAGCGGCTAAGATTGCTTGGAAATTATTTGTAGTTTAAGAATAAATAGTAGCCTAAGGTATAAAACATACCCAAACTTGGATGATTACATACGAAATCCTTAGAAAAATATTACTTGATTTTTTCGTAATGGCTACGGAACCCTTACTTGGGCGTGTCCGACACGCTCTTGGCCGGTTTTTTATTTCTAGTGAAAAAGGTAGAGGAAACAAATCTATTCTGTGGCAGTATTGGTAAGTAAAATATGCTTTTTAAATTTGTTGTATTTTTTTAAATATGGAGAAATAAATTATAATAAATGTTTTTCCGTGTTCAGGAGGCGAAACTCTTTCGATTCCTGTAGTAATTTTCAAGTGTTAAACAATGAAAGGTTGTCAATTTAGGTGATCAATGCGGTAAACCACTAAAGTTTGGCGCGCCACTGTCTATTAGTGTTTATTTATTTAACAACTCTTACAACAACTCTCAACGCTTTCTTAGGCCTCCAACAAGATGGAGTGACGACCTGGTTAAGGTTGCGGGATGGCGTTGGGTCCGTATGGACCCGCGCACGGGACCGATCTGTTTGCCGAGCCTTATGGGCATGTTCAGCAGTGGACGTCTTTCGGCTGAAATGATGATGATGATGGTGATTATGAACTCTGACACCAAAAAAAAGAACTCCTGCACACAAGTTTTGTGTGGTTGTTCCCCTTTAACCTACGTCGAGATCAAATATTTACATTTTTATGAAAAAAATAACAATGATGACGTTTACAATTTAATTTTTAACACCAAACTTTTCTGTTGCCTTTGCTTTCATTTTTATTAAGGATGCCTAGTTGTTAGACAAGGATGCGATGATATAGACTGGATTGGCAGTCGCCGTAGTACGGATCGGCCGCGGTTTTTGTAGTTCGATTATTAAACCGAGATGGCGCTGAAATATAGCCAGAGGCTTTGAAGGCCAAACAATAAGACTACAGATGTTTCATATTACTACAAATGTATTATTTTTCAATGCATAATAATACATTTGTAGTAATATGAAACGTCTGTAGTCTTATTGTTTGGCCTTCAAAGCCTCTGGCTGTATTTCAGCGCCATCTAGATTTAATAATCGAACTACAAAAACCGCGGCCGATCCTTACTATGGCGACTGCCAATCTAGTCTATATCATACTTGATTTTTATCTACTACATTACCGGTATCAAATTTAGAGTCAATCCGATCGCTACAAACAAATATTGCAAGTTAAATAAAAGCTTGTATGAGAAATGTTTTCCTCTATAGTAATTATAGCCAATAAAGAAACCTTAACAATATGGAAAAGTTGTTAAAGTATGGCTTAGTAGCGACATCTCTTGGTCCGGGTGAGCGGTTAGTTCCGAAGGAGTGTTGACGTTTCTCGATGAGAACTTAACATAGATGGTGCTGTATCACTGCTTAATGTGATTTAGCAAGTTGAAATGTGCGATGCATAGGAAAAATTTGTATCTAAACTCCTGACCAGTGGTGGTGTAGGGGTTTAGCACGCGGCACGGAATGCTAAGGACCGGGTTCGATTCCCAGCGCTGGTCTTTTTTCTGGGGTTTTTTCTGTGCGTCCATGTTTCAGTTGGTAAGAATGTGTAAAATATTTGGAAAAGTATTAACAAATATAGATAACTTATCGTTTTATTCCGGTACTTAACTGTGACAGCATCGTGACGTCCAGGATTAACAGAAATGGATTACAAATAATTATCTAACTGATTAGCGAATATTCAAGGCAATTAGCGCAGCCACTACTAGGCTGATGAATTAAGTAAAAAATACCGACTAGGTACCAGTCGGCCTCACGCACCGAGGGTTCCGTACTTACAAAGTATATACGCCATAAACGGCCGTAGAGCCCTGCTTTTAAGCGAAATGCGGAGTCATTTTATACAGGTTGCTTGCGACCCCTCTGTATTAGTTATCGTTGAATTTTAGGACACCTATAGGTACAGTAAAATTACATAGTTTACCACTGACAGATGGTTTGCCTTCATTTCATATTCAACTTTAACGACCTACAAATAAAGCCAATTTTAGAATACTGTTACCCACGTTTGCAGATTATGTAATAGCTACTTTATTTGTATGGTATTAAAGTTGGAAATCAAATGAAGGCAAGCCATCTGTCAGCGGTAAACTAAAAGTAAACGTATTGTACACGATGATTTTTAATCGGTGATCAGATCAGGAACCAATTTTTCTAGATCAGTATTCGGTGGCGACCACATTTAAATAGCAGTTACATGGAAAAAAACGTATATTTTTTAATAATGATTATTCGGAAAATCACTTTTTAATAGGCTACTTTCCTAACTAGTCAGTCTTTTAGATTATCAAAAAATATTGGACACGTATTTTTTATTTTGTCAATTAAACATAAAATTACGAAGATATGGCGCGTTGAAGTTTCGCGTGACGTCACTTGTTCCAACACTTTGTATGAGCGTTTTAGGAACAAGTGACGTCACGCCTCGTCACGCGGAACTTCAACGCGCCATATCTTCGTCATTTTTTGTTTAATTGTCAAAAGAAAAATTACGTGTCTGATATTTTTTGATAATGTAAAATACGGACTAATAAGAATTATTATTTTTTTACCTAGGAAACATCCCTATTAAAATCATTGTCACCCTTCACATGGTTTAGTCTATGATTCTAAGACCTCTTTGACAAGTCAGTTTTTAGGCTTTCGTAAGGTTAAAAACGGGACCCTATTACTGAGAGACTTCGCTGTCCGTTCGTCCGTCCGTCCGTCCGTCTGTCCGTCTGTCAGTCTGTCACCAGGCTGTATCTCACGAACTGTGATAGCTAGACAGTTGAAATTTTCACAGATGATTCATTTACCAACCAACCAACATCTTAGAACAGCAACACCAACAACAACTACAGCAGCAACAGCTTTTTTGGCTTTTTGCCGTACTGTCATCGTCCCAGCTTTGGAATAGGACGGATCTATCCTATCTCTTCTATACTTCATTTAATTTAGCATTGAAAAGCACAACAACATTATATTGCGTCTGGTCAACTATTTCTTACCTAGCAAATAGTACAGTACAATAGTCTGGGAGCCGCAAAATAAAATTGTTTTAATGCCACATTATTTGCGTGTCGTCAATTGTTACTCTAGTACAAATTGTAAAGAGATTACAGTTCACGAGCCGCAAATAATGTTTTTGTGGTTTATAATTTTAAATTAAATGAAGCATAGTTGGGATATCATAAAAGGCGATTAAGGACCCTGAGGCCTTATCCATACTAATATTATAAAAGCGAAAATGTGTCTGTCTGTCTGTTACCTCTTCACAATTTAACTTGAACCGATTTAGATGAAATTCTTACGGAGATAGTTGAAGGCCCTGGGAAGGACATAAATAGTTTTTTCCCTGAAATCATTCTTCAAGGGGGTCAAAAGGGATGGAAATTTGTATGGGAACTAAATAAAAGCTGACCCCGCCTAAATTAAATTTGCTATAGAATATAAAATAGGTAAGTGTTTTCTATCCCCGATATTAAATATGAAGCAAAAGCTGATTGAATAAAAAATAAGCTGCCCAAAATAGTAATCCCACGCGGGCGACGTCGCGGGCAAAACCTAGTTGTCTATACACTCGGAATCACATTTTTTTTTTCACTTCTTTCTGTCAAACTATACAGAATGAATGGAGAGATGGATTATTATGACATTAAGGATTTCTTTGAGCAGGACATTATGTAAACTAGATTTAATTTTATGTCTATTTTTAATTTTGCATGCTGGTATTAAAGATACTAATGGCGGAATAAGCTACCTTAATTCTCTGTAACACCTGTTAACTGTGAAAATTGTCTTATTCTATGCAAATAAATTGAATTGAATTGAGAATGCAGTCGCAAGCGTCCGCGCGCTTTACCAATGTGGTTTCGCGGGTGGGCACTAGCCCTCTCTATTGCCATTGCCAACTACGAGCTCAGAGGAAACTGTGGTGTGGAAGGCAAGGGAAATCCCACTATTTTGCCAAGAAAATTACCAAAAAACCCAATCGACTCGACGGCAAAAAGTGTCGACTCACGATGTCCGATCCATAGGGATCTTTCCTCGGAGAACGTATTGGCATCAGTGTTGCCAGAATGTCCTTGAAGGAGTTAAAAATCACCTAAAATGTTACAAAAGTAACCTTCTGGCATCACTGATTGGCATTGCAATAGAATGAGGAAACGCAGCCAGCCATTATGGGCACCGCACCTAAAGAGCGATCTGGGCGACGCACGACGTTTGTTATTTAAATTATGGGTTTTTAGATTTAGAGTAAGTTAGTTTTAGTTTTCATTTTCTTTTTTATTTAATCTTATTTTGTGAATGTGAGAAGAATAATGAGTAAAATTTCACTATAATACCTGAGCCCCGGCTATGGCCGCTAGATACACAATCACTCCCCAAGTCTTCATTTTACTGATTGTAATGTGACCGATCATTAGTTGTATAGCACTTGTAGTGTAATCGTAATCACGTGTAGTGGATTAAAAGATAAGTTACTAAGAGTAGGTAGTGACAGCTTGAGAATATTTAGACATAGATTAGACAGGTTCTGGATGGCTTATGTTAGATTTCGTACAAGGAAATTCTTCTGCCAACCACCTGAGATAGGGTTTTCTTGTAATAAAATCGTTCTGGCAACTATCTGAGATACGGCACTGATATTTATGCATCGACAAGACAAATTCTGGATGCTTAGTATTAGATATTTTGCAAGGAAATTGTTCTAGCAACCACCTGAGGTAGAGCAGTGATATTTATGCATCGACAAAACGAACTCTGGACGCCTAATGATAGACGTTTTGCAAGGAAATCGTTCTAGCAGCCACCTGAGGTAGGACTTCGATATTTATGCATCGACAAGCCGAACTCTGGACGCCTAATGATAGGCAGTTGGCAAGGAAATCGTTCTGGCAAACACCTCAGGTAGGACAGTGATATTTATGCATCGACAAGACGAACTCTGGATTCTAGATGGCTAATGAATGATAGGCAGTTTGGAAGAAAATCGTGAGGCATTGCAGTGATGTTTAAGCATCAACAAGACGTCCTTTGTACGCTTAATGTTTGACTTGTTGCAAAGAAATCGTTTTAGCAGCCACCTGAGGTAGGGCACTGAAGCTTAAGGTTCACGGATATGGTTGCACGCATTGTACGTAATTCAATAATTTAAGTGGCCTAGTAGGTTTCTTTCTCTAACTTTTCAAATTTCGTTAAAATTAGGATAGTAGTTTGGTTGGTACCTTCTATCTTTTTCAACTTCCTTCACGTCATAACCACTGTTTTTATAGAAAAATTTACATTTATTACTTGGTCATCACATCATGCAACCTGACGTTTTGCAACCTAGACATTTTACGAGTAAATCTGAAGTCTTTGTACTATCTAGACAAGATACATAATGTGTCATTTTACAACCAAGTCATAATAGAATAGGACCACAAATTTATCTTGTCATTGTGCAACTACGGCATTCCGCTATAATTGACGATCCTGCAATCAAGACATATTGCTTATCAGGTCATGGTCATGTTTAAAAAAGTCGTTGTGTTTACATAAAATGGGGTGAGTTGGGTCGAAATGGAAGTTCAAACCTGGTTAAAACTTTATTTTTATATGTGACACATTGATTTATACTAGGGGCGTTCAATAAAAAGTGAGAATGAGTATGTTATAAACAACTTTTACTAAATGACATTTTATTTTTCGACATAGTCACCTTTTAGCATAATACACTTAGTATATCTTTTTTCTAAACTTAAAATTCCATTTTTAAAAAAGGTCTCATCTTGAGTACTTAAAAAATCTTGTACTGCAGCGACTACCGCGTCGTCGTCTTCAAATTTCTGGCCTCTCAGGTATTGTTTCAATCTCGGAAATAGGTAGAAATCACTGGGAGCGAGATTTGGTGAATACGGAGGATGCTTAAGGATATCGAACCCAGCATCACGAATTGCAACCATTGCAACGGCGGACTTGTGTGCCGGGGCATTATCCTGGTGGAACAGCACAACTTTCGAGAGTTTACCTCGCCGTTTTTCGCGGATCTCATTGCGCAATGTTGCTATTTTTTTGGCGTATAAAGTGCCCGTAATAGTGGCTCCATGCTCGAGATACTCAATCATTAATACCCCTATACCATCCCAAAAAACAGAGCCCATGACCTTACCGGCAGATGGGCTCACCTTGAATTTCTTCGGAGTTGGAGATGATGGCCTTTTCCATGTCATAGACTGCAGTTTCGTTTCAGGGTCGTAATGATGGAGCCATGTTTCGTCCATTGTTATAAATCGCGCCAAAAAAAGTTCCCGGTCTTGCTGCATCAGGTTCAAAGCTTCTTGACAAATCTCTAGTCTAGTTTGTTTTTGCGTGTCAGTAAGCATTCTTGGTACCCAACGCGCAGATACCTTTTTCATACCCAAGCGTTCATGTAAAATATTACGCACGCTCCCCGTTGAAATCTTTACATTTTCAGCAATAAAACGAACTGTGACACGACGATCCGCCAAAACTGAGTTTTCGGCTTTTTCACAATTTCTTCAGTTACTGCTGTAGTAGGGCGTCCGGAGCGGGGGTCGTCCATTGTCGATGTTCTTCCACGTCTAAATTCGGCGCACCAACGTGCGACTGTCGGATACGGAGGAGCATTAGACCCTAAAGTGTCCCGCAAATCCAAATTGACTTGGTCCGTAGAAAAATTTTTCAAATACAAGTATTTGATAACGGCGCGCAGTTCAATTTTCTCCATTTTCGCTAACGTACTCAATAGCATTGCAAAGAAATTACCGTATATTTTTTAAACAAAAGACAGTTAGTTTTTTTTCATAGCAATCAGCTAGATAGATTAGCTTTACCGGACAGTATTTAATTTCGTAATATTAAAAGAGTTTGCATCTCATTCTCACTTTATATTGAACGCCCCTCGTATGCAAAAAAAAGTGTTGCGGAGATATGAAGCAACAAATTATCATTTGTTGCTTCATTGCATAGTTTCAACGAAAAATACATAATAGTAGGCAAACCCAGCTCACCCCGTAGTTGGGGTTATAAGGGCTAGCAATGGGGTGAGATGGGAAAATTGCTAGGGTTGACACTTTCGGATTAAGATAATAGCTTGACTTATCAAGAGAATTTTTATTAATGTAGCAAAATTATGTTTTATTTATGCTCCTACTTAAACCAGTTTAATGTTTTCTGTAAGTTGTGACCCTTATTTTTATGACGTATGTATATATAGTTTTTAGAGCAATTAAAAAAATACTTTCATCTATATGGAATTAGTACCTAAGGTGAATCCCATCAAAAACATTAATATGAAATTAATGACCTGCACTATGAAATAAATAAAATGCACATTTTAATATGACATATTTATTTAATTTGCAATTTCTTAAATCCCTCCGCTACTTCAATATTTTTTAAAATAATATTTACCATTTTTTCATAATTTAAGACACTTTTGACTACTTATGTATGTAAATCGTACTTGTGTATTATAATAATTATGTACCCTATATAATGATATGTAGCATTTTTGGGTATTGTGGTACCTTTAAACATAAAGCTGCGTACGGACTGCGCGCACATTACGCGTACCCTACGTACGTACGCGTAATGTGCGCGCAGTCCGTACGCAGCTTAAAACTACCGTGAGACTCACTCATAGTAAAAAAATACGGATAACACACGTCTGTGATCGAGTTAAGAGACGATCATAGACGGGAGCTATCCGTATTTTTTCACTATTGTGGTACATATTTGTGGCTGGCCACAAATATGTACCATGAGAGTGTTTTTACTGGTAAAAACACTCTCATAGAAATCTCTGTACAACTTTGTCAATTAGTCTATTCGTGTAAACAGGACGGCAACACGCAAAATTATTTTTTTTAAACTTCGTACTATAAGTTTCGTTGCCTATTGTCTACCTGAATTTTTATTTTTGTAATGTCACTGTACTGTTTTTGGTGATCAATAAAGAATATTTGTATTGTATTGTATAAGGACAGCTATTATCGATTTCCGTGGACTTGGTCCTAAAAAGTTATTAAAATTTCTTCATATTGGATCAAGTCGATTCTACCAGTTTAGGCAGCTTCAGAGGTTTCTACACTTTCCTCGGGAGTTTGTTCACTTTCTTCGGGAGCCTCTTCACTTTCCTCGCGAGTTTCTTCACTTGAAGAGTCTGAAGATTGGTTTGATTCACTGGAGCTGGATTCGCTGGAACTGGAGCTGTCCTCGGCGCTTGGTGGTTCCGTAGGCTCTTGAGGATCCCAATCAAAGTTCAGGCCGGTTATTTCATAGAACCAGTCGTGGTAGTGACCAGGGCGGATGAAACCTAAGAAAAAAACATTGTTTTAAGACTTAAGAGCGTTTATAGGTACCTGCTGAGCTGGCAAGCTTGCATTTTTGTTTTTCTCGATTATTCCATAAAAATTTAATTAAAAATGTGGTCTATAAGAATTGTTCTAATATATAAGTTGAATGCGCACTCACAGCGTTTCTAATTGCAGAACTTACCAGCAGGGAAATCAGCGTGGCAACCAGCGCTGGAGACGAAAGAGGTGACGCCGACCATCGTGTATTTGCCGTCCTCTTCCAACTCCACCAGCGGACCGCCGCTGTCGCCCTGAAATGACAAGCAGTGGCATTAGGGAATGTCGTCCTAGGATTGCAAGTAAGTAGGGTAAACTACACGATACCGATCGATCGATCGATCAGTTTGTCCATCGTTCTTCCCCCTTGTCCGATAATTAGTTGCGCTAGTTCTCCTTCGGCCATCTGCATCGGACGGAGAACTCGTGTCGCTTGCGCTTACGCACGGCTTTGATTCTAGCCGCTCTCACGCACACATACACGTGTGCATAGAATAACTAAAATTGATTAGCGCCAAAAGCTCGGTAGGATTCATTTCCGAAAAATCTCACGCCTCTGGTTCATAAGAACAGTGCAAGTTAAGTAAAATCTTGTAAAAACAAGTACCTGGCAAGTGGACTGGCTGGAGACGTTGTACGCGCTGGCGCAGATAGTAGAGTCCACGATGATAGAGCTGCCTCCGAACGCGAACCAGCAGGCCAGGTTCGAGTCTCCGCGGAGGTACACCCACTGCAGGTCATCGGGTGCCGGTCCTGGTGAACAATATAATAACTTAAGACCAGGCATTCGATTCACACCAATTGACCTAGTCCCAAAGTAAGCTAGGCAAAGCTTGTGTTATGGGTACTAGGCAACGGATAAACATACTTATATAGATAGATACATACTTAAGTACATATTAAATACCCAAGACCCGAGAACAAACATTCGTATTTTTCATACAAATATCTGCCCCGACACGGGAATCGAACCCGGGACCTCAAGCTTCATAGTCAGGTTCTCTAACAACTAGGCCATCTGGTCGTCTAATGAATTGATGTCGTATGATGAATTTAATATGAAAATACTGCGATCGACTTGCACGACGAAAACAAACAAAACTCTGAACATTTGACTTAAGGATTTGCCACACTGGATGCGGTCTGCGGTCAGGACAAATTGAACGCATCCCGCATTATGTATGAACAGCTTGGTCGGTCTTTATACCAAATATTACAGAGTGTAATCAAAATGGTGATCCAAAAGTAGTGTTCCTTACTCAGTTAATGCTGGACAACATAATGCACTAACTCAATTGCTAAAATGCAAAAAAAAAAATCACCAACTCAATGTATGGACTCAAAATGAAATCACCTCGAATTTTATAAGAATAATTAGACTAATGATTAGTGCATTATGTTGACCAGCATTAACTGAGTAAGGAACACTACTTTTGGATCACCATTTTGATTACACCCTGTATATAGACCAACAATGTTGTTCATACATAATGCGGACTGCGTTCAATTTGACCTGACCGCAGACCGCAGAACGCATCCAGTGTGGCAAATCCTTTATGGTCACGTCTTATACGACGTCAATCACCTACAAGTTACACGTTTCGATGACTAGGTGGTGCTAGGACCGCTACAGTTATTTTTTTAAATAAAGCTGATTGCCGTAATTGACCCCCATCCAGGGGGGGCACACTTACATATATCACACTTTTCATGCGACTACAGCGATCTCAGGTTGTTTGGTAAAGAACTAAATTAGCGGCCATCTTGGTTGACTTGTCAAACTTGTCAGTTGTCATTCATCGGCCATGGTCATGGCGTACCAAATTGTACGGTCAAGGACTTTAATTGATAGGCCACTTGCCAATGTTCGTATTTTAGCCGTATAGTGCAAATCGGGTTTAGCCGCTTATACTTCGTATATGCTGATTTGAATTAGACGGCTAAAATACGAATAGTGGCAATTAGCCTATCAATTAAAATTACGCGTAATTATAGCTGTACATCACTACCAACATATACATATAGATAGGTATACATCTATAGATACGTCACATTAGTTCTTCACCAGGGCGTAGGGCAGCAGCACCTTCCATACATGCATATTTGACCATAGAGTTGCCACTCTTGTTCATATAATATTACAATACTCTTTGCCCCCATCTCACTTGACGAAAGCGAAGATAAGGCTAAAGGTGTATCTCACCAGTTCAGTAACCGCCTACTCACTCTAGCATTGAAGAGCCCTAATTTGTAACTACCTATCTGGAAATAGCAGTTCGTACAGGAAAGGTGAACCGGGTCGCTTTGTAGGTATAGTTAAAATTTTATAAGCTGGGAGTTCAGAACTGCAGAACTCATCTGGTAAAGATAACATTGTTCTCGTTTGTTGAAGCCTACCGCTAATAACAAATCAGAACAAGTAACAAAAATGCAAACAAATAGCTACCGTCTTCTCCAAGTTACAAGGTTGAAATTGCAAAAGCTTAACTCATTACGAAGGGCCTTTCGTCATTGTAAGCGGTACTCAGGTGGATCGTCGGCGCTGTAGTGCGTCCATAATAGAACAAACGAGAACAATGTTATCTTTACCAGATGCGGTCTGCAGTCCTAAACCCCCAGCTTATAAAATTTTAAGTATACTAATGGTAAAATGGAAATGGAGGAATCAAATTTGAGAACACCCTCACCCTTCCATCGTCTGTTGATGTTTGGACTTACCGTTGGTCCAGGTGCGGCCCCAACCAGAGGCCTCGAGCCTGACTCCAGCGTAGTTACGGTTCTTGTCGACGCCTCTCTGCAGACGGATTGGCTGCACACGATCTGGTAGCAAATAAAATAATAAATAAATCATTGGACGATTGAGACAAAGCATTGAAGCAAAGCTTTGTAGTATGACTACTAGAGAGCAAATATACTTAAATACGTCCAAGACTCAAGCACAAATATTCGTAATTTTCATACACATATCTGCCCCGCCGTGGTGGTGGCACACAGCCGTGGGTGGCCTAGTTTGACCTATGGCCTCTCCTCTCGAGCCTCTGCTCGTGGCCTGCTCTGCTCTGCTCTGGTCGTGGTTTCAAATCCCGGCTCGCACCTCTGAGTTTTTCGGAATTTATGTGCGAAATTACATTTGAAATTCGTGAGGAAACCTAGGTACACCTGCGGAGAAATCCAATCCCAATCCGCACTGGGCCCGCATATGAACTACTTCAAGCCCTCTCATGCTGAGAGGAGGCCTAGGCTGTGCTATATAGTGGGACGTATGTATATAGGCTGGAATGATGATGATGATAATGATCTGCCCCGACCTAGGCTCGAACCCGAGACCTCGAATGTCAATTCAATCAACTCATGACTAATTTCATTTTACTCCTAGAAAAAATATTGTAATAATACAATTACCTAAATACTTAATTAGATCTTAAAATCTCGTTGAGCCTGTCTAATTTAAAATGACGCGCCCCACCACCGCATTTACGCACAGGATTTGAAAGTAGAAAATGGCCCTAAATACAGCTTCAATGGGTTCAAAATCCTGTGCGTAAATGCGGTGGTGGGGCGCGTCATTTTAAATCAGACAAGCTCTACCTACCTACAACTCAGCAAAGCCTCTCGATTTTAAGAAGCCCTATCAACGATTGTATAAAATACTAGGTATCTCTCTTTCATCATTTCAGCCGGAAGACGTTCACTGTTCAGCATAGGCCTCTCCCAAATTGCCTGCCTTATGCTTAATTGGCTTTAAGTGGTACCTGAGAATGGGATGGCCCGAGGGAACTTCAGCAGGGCGATGTCGTGGGGCTGCACCACTGTCACCAGCTCGTCGATGTACAGAGGGTGGTTGTAGTACTCTGTGGTCTCGAAGAGAAGCTCCGGGCGCCAGAGGCTAACTGCGCCGGCGCGCAGCACCATCGTCACACGACTGGAAAGCAAACGTTCAGATTTTCTTTGTATAATGCATCATACACAGTTTGACCATACGTCCCTTTTTCAACGGGACTGTCCCGCTTTTAGGTACTCTGCCCCGGTGTCCTGAATAAGTAGGGGACGCGAAAATGTCCAGTTTTTATGTGACGTTTAAAATAACGACACGTAAGCGGTAGCTTTGGTCCACCTAAACTTATTTAATATTTAGCCTTTAGATTGACCAAACGAAGAAAATAGTAATAAAAAATAAAAAATATGCCATTCAAAGGAAAAAAATATAAAGATACTCCAATTTGCCATCAACCAGGTATCAGCTTTGTTGTTTGTTCTTCGTTCAGTTACAAACTGTATAAGTATTTGTGGTTGTATTATGTAAGAAACACAACCATCTTGTGTGTGCAGCAGTGGACGTAAGGCTGAAACGATGATGGATGTCTATTGTGAGAAAAATTGTAATCTGTTTTTTACAAAAAAGTAACTTTGTGCAAATTTTTTGTCTCGTTTTCAGCTTACATAAACATTTTTTTGATTTTAATTCTGATTCAGGATAACTCCGACGAGGTCCATATAGCATTAAATGAAAATGAAAAATTTATAATAGACCCGTACTATATGCGGTATTTTGTTTGTTTTGATTGACACCCATCTATCATCTCTCTAACTATGACATAAGATTGAAGATGCCATGTATTGGGTCAGTGTCGAGCACAGGGAGGTTTACCTTAGTTGTACTTACGTAGCAGTGCAATGAGCAGCGGTCATGCCCCACTCCGGGTGGATGATGGATCCTCCGCAGGAGTTGACCGCGCCCGTGGGGTTCACCATTCGCATGGACAGCTGCCAGGGGATCTGGCCCTCCTCCGCGTCCTATCCGGACACGATACGAGACCCGGACATGCCTGGAACATACGGGATCTTGTAGCAAAATACCGAAAAAAGCGTTCGAGATAAGAATAAAACCGGCCAAGAGCGTGTCGGACACGCCCAAGGTAGGGTTCCATAGCCATTACGAAAAAATTAAGTAATATTTTTCTAAGGATATCGTATGTGTACGGAATCATCCAAGTTTAGGTATGTTTTATACCTTAGGCTACTATTTACTCTTAAACTACAAATAATTTCCAAGCAATCTTAGCCGCTATAATTTTCCTAGTAAATTTGATATATTTACTACCCTTCTGAATTTTTTCAAATTTTTCCACCCAACAGTTTAGATTTTAGAGGGGGGGACGGCCGATTTTAATGAAAATTTTTACTTTAAAGTTGAATATTTCGCAAACAGATCACTGAATAGAAAAATCATGTTAGCAACTCCGCAATGATTTTAAAAGACCTATCCAACGATACCCCACACTATAAGGTTAGCCGAGAAAAAAAAAATCACCCCCACTTTACGTCTATGGGAGGTACCCTAAAAAAATTTTTTTACTTTCTTTTATTCAATCACTTTGTCGGCGTGACTGATATATATATTCATGCCAAATTACAGCTTTCTAGTACTAACAGTCTCTGAGCTTAGCCGCGGACAGACAGACAGACAGACAGACGGACAGACATGGCGAAACTATAAGGGTTCCTAGTTGACTACGGAACCCTAAAAACACTTTTGGGGGTTGAAATCGCTCACGTCCGCAGGTGTACCCTCGAGACGCTACACGCGACCCCTGGGTTGTGCTAAACGAGCGATACAACTCCGGTGGTAGGCTTCGGCCGTGGCTGGTCACCACCCAGGATGAGCCAGGCCGCCAAGCGACTCTCGTCGTGTTCCGGCCTGTTGCCTATAGAAGCCATTCTGGAGGAATGGTCTGAGCAGTTGTGCAGCGCGCGCGTACCGGTTACAGTGCCCCGTATTTGTTGTACGGTTTGTACTGCCTGAGGGCGCGCTCAACACCGCGCTCAACTGCCTTCTTGCTGCTTATTACCCTAAATTTAAGTCTAGGGTGAGTGACCATTACTCAGCAAGCGTACTCCATCGTAGGTCTCATCTTTGCTTTCCACCAGGCGTGATTGCGGTCAAACGCAAGCCTATATTGTATAAAATAAAAACTCACAAGCGTCCCGAGTGAACCGAGGGTTCCGTACAAACTTGTATGTATGTAATTTATGTTGTGATAGAACAACAAATTAAAGATTTCAGATTATTTTACTTGTGCTGTAATACCTTCCTTTATGCCAAATTTCATGATCTTAGACTAATGGGAAGTCATTCTACCTGCAATAATCTGCAAAAATGTGTCAACGAAAGTGGTTCGAAGCGAACACTCGAATGACCCTCGAACTTATCAGATAACTAGCTGGTGTCCGCGACTTCGCCCCCTGAAGTAGATTGACACGTGTTTTCCCGTGGGAACGAGATATTTCCCGTGTTAAAAAGTAGTCTATAGCGCAAGCCACACGGATGAAACGTGGGACGGGGGCGCGTCGCAGTCCGCGTCGTTTGTTCGCAAACCACGTCTCCGCCCCGTCTCTTATCTGCTTTGGATCACGACGCTTCTATACATTTACTATGAGAACTGATTCAAGAGGCGCTGCCATTGCGACACGCCCCCGTCCCACGTACTCTGTGTTGCTTGCGCCTATGTCACTCTCCATTGATTGCAGCCCTTCAACTATGTATGTCCATGCTTAAAATCGCGGCAATCCGTCGCTCAGTTTAGCCGTGAAAGAAGGACAGACAAACACACTTTCACATCCATAATATTCAAGTATTTTTTTTTATTTATCATGAGAGGGAGGCAAACGAGCAAGCGGGCCATCTGATGGAAAATGATCACCACCGCCCATAAATATCAACAACTCAAAGAGAGTCACTGATATGTTGCCGGCCTTAAAAATGGACAGGGAATAGGGGAGAGGGAGGGGGAGATAGGTATTGGGCCCCCGGCGCTCTCACGCGAGTTCTGCTGCTTCACGCCGGTGTTCTGTGAGAGGGTGGTACTGCCCGGGACGAGCCGGCCCATTCGTGATGCAACGGCTTGCTACAATATGGCTCTACCACTACTAAATGGATAGTAGAACAGGATTTAAAGCCGTTTACTTACGTACAGCATCTTCAAGGAAGGACAGCGGCTCTTCGGCAGATACCTAAACAATAATTTCACAAATTAACAAGATAAAGTTGCGCTAACTATGTAGGCTTTAGATAAGGATTAACTAACGGGTGAACGATAGGGGGTTTATCAACTTTTGAGTTGCTGGGGATTCACCTAAAATCATCAACGACATCTTTAATACCTTCCAGCTAACCTCAAGGCCACCCTGGCGAGTGTATACTTTGACTACAGTCAAACTTAAAAGTAGCTGTATTTTAGTACTTTGTCGCATAAACAACAAATCGGGAAATCTGTAAAAGATGATCGAGTTAAAAATAATAAACAATAACAAAGGAGTTTTTTGAGTTGGTAAATATTTCTGTAAGTATAAATTTTATTTTATTCTAAGAAGTGAATGGAACCGTGGAAAGCTTAGATACTATACACCGTGAAATTTTAGTGGTTGTTTTCCCGAAACGAGGTGATTTAGTATCGATTGTACAATCGATTTATAATTACTATTTTAACTAGAGTCAAAAATCCAATTGTGAAAAACGAAAGTCGAAAATGACCGCAAACCAATAGTAACGCTTCGTTGGTACCTAACCTATCGTACGATCGTACGCTACTTGTACCAACGACGCGTTACTATTGGTTTGCGGTAATTTTCGACTTTCGTTTTTCACAATGGGATTTTTGACTCCAGTCAAAATAGTAATTATAAATCGATTGTACAATCGAAACTAAATCACCTCGTTTCGGGAAAACAACCACTAAAATTTCACGGTGTATAACGACTTGGATGAAATTTGGTATGGAGACGGTTGAAGTCCAAGGAGAGAAGATAGGCTAGTTTTTATCCTGAAGATTTGCATAATTCCCGAGGGATAACGACAAAAGAATTCTTCGCAGAAGGTGCGGCCAACAGCAAGTTTGTAACAGAATAAATAAGATACCTGAACCCCAGCAATGACCACAAACACAAGCACTCCCCACGCTTTCATCTTGTCAACTGTTTACACATTGAGTGCTAATTTTATTGTGAAGCGACACTATCTGTGTGACGCCCACGCAGGATTAAAAGATAAGTTATTTTTTGGAAAACTTGTGCGCGGTAGTGGCTACCATTCAGTAGCGTGATGTGAAAATTTTCGTTAGAATACAACACGGAGCAAAAAATACCTTTCAGCGACACACAGCGCCGATGTCTATCTTTTTCATTAAATTTGACTCCAGCATCATTTTTTTTAACAAGTTCACTGTCCTCGTACAAAATGATTTGACAAGTCACACGTCCGAGTTGTGAATCCACAGTGGAAGCACGGTCTCCTGAAAAAAAGATTCATGACTGGGGGCACCCGGACAGGGAGGTGTTAAGAACCTACCTATTTGCGGAGACAGTACCTAATGTCGAAAAATAGCCCACAAAGCGGGTCTATAATGACTCCCATAAAATTTTAAGTCACAATGTATCATTAGTCATAATCAACGTTAGTCATACAGTGATTTATTTCCGAAACAATTTATTTTTCGGAATTGTTATAAAACAAACCTAACCTAACCTACTGCATTCTATAAGATGGCATTTAAAATAGTCCTGAAAAAAATACCGTTTCAGAAATAGATCACTGTATGACTAACGTTGATTATGACTAATGACACAATATGACTTAAAATTTTAATGGGAAAAAGGGGCACCGCCACAAAGCGTTAAGTTTTGACCCTTTGACCGATTTCCCTGCACTTAGCTTGGCTTCAGAACTTGGCTGTTTAGCACAATCGCCTTCGGTTTAAAGACATTTATTCCCATAAGAACATACCTACAGTTCACTTACATGAGATACAAAAATATTCTTAAGTAACAGTACCTACATAGTCCAACATACATAATCTTAGTTTATACAATCATAAACGTATGTTTTTAACTTAGATTGAAACACACAATCGCCTTAAAAGTGACGTTCGCAATATTAATCTCTTTAATCTAGTTTAATCGGGAATTTGCGCTAAATAATCAATCAATAAACAGACAACGTTCTTTAAATTGAAACTTGCACTGTCCTGTTTATAATATTATCATTTAATCCTGCAATAACGTTGAATAACATATTTTCTTAAAATAGAAATGTTGATTGCTCTTTTCGATGTTCATTGCATGTGCTGACAAGTAAACACTATGCTGGGAGTGTCTCGCTCGATCGCGCAATGAACAGGGAAAACGCTCGCGGCGCCGCCGGTTGCACATATAGTCATTACCTACCGGGTAAAGGAAGCTCTAGGCGCAAGTCATACAGAAGAGACGTGGGATCAGGGGCGTAGCTACCGCCGTGTCAGCCGTAGGTATCAATGATACGGAGCCCCCGGGCTACAGAGGCCCCAACGTGTGTAAGCAAAAATTTGTAAAATGTTATCCACAATGTCACTTAATCTCGTGCTTCCCGGGTAAGCCCCTCAACTAATTCTGATACAAAGAGTATTGTAATATTATATGAACAAGAGTGGCAACTCAGTGGTCAAATATGGATATGGTATGGAAGGTGCTGCTGCCCTACGCCCTGGTGAAGAACTAATGTGACGTATCTATAGATGTATACCTATCTATATGTATATGTTGGTAGTGATGTACAGCTATAATTACGCGTAATTTTAATTGATAGGCTAATTGCCACTATTCGTATTTTAGCCGTCTAATTCAAATCAGCATATACGAAGTATAAGCGGCTAAACCCGATTTGCACTATACAGCTAAAATACGAACATTGGCAAGTGGCCTATCAATTAAAGTCCTTGACCGTACAATTTGGTACGCCATGGCCATGGCCGATGAATGACAAGTCAACCAAGATGGCCGCTAATTTAGTTCTTTACCAAACAACCAGAGATCGCTGTAGTCGCATGAAAAGTGTGATATATGTAAGTGTGCCCCCCTGTTCTGATACAGGGCACCTCCAAAGCACGCTACCCCCCTGCGTGGGACGGGAGCGCGTCGCAGTCGAGGCGCCCCTTGAACCAGTTTGTTTTCATACTAAACTAGCTTTTGCCCGCGACTCCGTCCGCGTGGAATTAGTAATTTGGGCAGCTTATTATTTATCCAATTTGCTTTTTCATCAATTATGGCTTTCCTTAGATCCTTCCGGAAGAAGTGAAACTTCATAATAAACCAACCCGCTCCCAATCCGCCCCCAACCCGCTCTCAACCCGCCCCCAACCCGCTCCTAACCCGCCCCCAAACCGCTCCTAACCCGCCCTAACCCACTCCCAACCCGCCCCCAACCCGCCCCAACTCGCTCTCAACCCGCCCCCAACCCGCTCCTAACCCGCCCTCAACCCACTCCCAACCCGCCCCTCAACCCGCCCCCAACCCGCTCCCTACTCGCCCCCGCACCCGCTCCCAACCCGCCCCCAACCCGCTCTCAACCCGCCCCCCCAACCGCTCCCAACCCGCCCTATCTAACTGGGCTATCTAACACTGAAAGAATTTTCCAAATCGGAGCAGTAGTTCCCGAGATATAGAAGTTTTACTTCAAAAACCCTCGATTTGGAAACATTCTTCCGCTCCGCTCAGCTCCTATTGGTGTTAGCGTGATGATATATAGCCTATAGCCTTCCTCGATAAATGGACTAAGTATCTAACACTGATAGAATTTTTCAAATCGGAGCAGTAGTTCCTGAGATTAGCAAACAAACAAACTCTTCAGCTTTATAATATTAGTATAGATGTATAGAAGCGTCGCAATCTAAAGCAGACAGAAGAGACGGGGAGGAAACGCGGCCCGTCCCACGTCTCTTCTATTTAGCCTGCGTCTTAGGTTTAGAGCATTTTCTAAAAAGGGATTCGAACCGGGGCTTTGTTAGTATGCCCCCTCTGGAACTTAGGCCTGGCGAAGCAGTAATCGTAGTGTTTCTGACGTAGATTTTGATGCAGATTTTAGGCTGTTAAAATTGCAGTAACTACCTAGGTATTTAAAAGTAGTTACAACCTACCAAACTCTGCAATTTGACCGTAAATTTAAATTGTAATATTGAAACGCTATTGGAATATTTTAAAAAATCATTTTACGATACGATAAGGTAAACGTCCCTGTGCTCGACACTGACCCAATACATAGCACCTTAAATCTTATGTCACAGTAAGAGAGGTGACAGATGGGTGTCATCTACTGGGCATTGAGGTGTCGAGCAATGGTACGTTTACCTTCATCATCATCATCATCATCAGCCTACGTTCGTCCACTGCTGGACATAGGCCTCTCCCATGGCACGCCATTGAGCACGATACTCGGCCACTCTCATCCAGCTCTTGCCAGCCGCCTTGCGAAGATCATCGCTCCACCGAGTCTGAGGACGTCCCACGCTACGTTTGCCGATCCGTGGTCTCCACTCAAGAACTGGTCTACCCCAACGGTTATCGGTTCTTCGGGTTATATGGCCTGCCCATTGCCACTTCAGCGTGCTAATGCGGTGGGCTATGTCGATAACTTTGGTTCTCTGTCGGATCACTTCGTTACGAACGAACGAACATTTACCTTACTTAAGTAAGTATTTTACAAAGTGCATAGAAGTGTTTCATATACGGACGTTGGAGTATTCGGTAAGTATACTAAACAATGTAATTTTGGTAAAATTTTCGTTCCTTCAAAAGAAGGAAAACTCCGTGAACCTAATAGGTCTGCCACTGGTCTAGCTTTTTCTACAGCGACCGGTTCGAAAACATATACGAGGGGCGTTCAATATAAAGTGAGAATGAGATGCAAACTCTTTTAATATTACGAAATTAAATACTGGCCGGTAAAGCTAATCTATCTAGCTGATTGCTATGAAAAAAAAACTAACTGTCTTTTGTTTAAAAAAATATACGGTAATTTCTTTGCAATGCTATTGAGTACGTTAGCGAAAATGGAGAAAATTGAACTGCGCGCCGTTATCAAATACTAGTGTTTGAAAAATTTTTCTACGGACCAAGTTAATTTGGATTTGCGGGACACTTTAGGGTCTAATGCTCCTCCGTATTCGACAGTCGCACATTGGTGCGCCGAATTTAGACGTGGAAGAACATCGACAATGGACGATCCCCGCTCCGGACGCCCTACTACAGCAGTAACTGAAGAAATTGTGAAAAAAGTCGAAAACTCAGTTTTGGCGGATCGTCGTGTCACGGTTCGTTTTATTGCTGAAAATGTAAAGATTTCAACGGGGAGCGTGCATAATATTTTACATGAACGCTTGGGTATGAAAAAGGTATCTGCGCGTTGGGTACCAAGAATGCTTACTGACACGCAAAAACAAACTAGACTAGAGATTTGTCAAGAAGCTTTGAACCTGATGCAGCAAGACCGGGAACTTTTTTTGGCGCGATTTATAACAATGGACGAAACATGGCTCCATCATTACGACCCAGAAACGAAACTGCAGTCTACATGGAAAAGGCCATCATCTCCAACTCCGAAGAAATTCAAGGTGAGCCCATCTGCCGGTAAGGTCATGGGCTCTGTTTTTTGGGATGGTAAAGGGGTATTAATGATTGAGTATCTCGAGCATGGAGCCACTATTACGGGCACATTATACGCCAAACAAATAGCAACATTGCGCAATGAGATCCGCGAAAAACGGCGAGGTAAACTCTCGAAAGTTGTGCTGTTCCACCAGGACAATGCCCCGGCACACAAGTCCGCCGTTGCAATGGCTGCAATTCGTGATGCTGGGTTCGATATCCTTAAGCATCCTCCGTATTCACCAGATCTCGCTTCCAGTGATTTCTACCTATTTCCGAGATTCAAACAATACCTGAGAGGCCAGAAATTTGAAGACGACGACGCGGTAGTCGCTGCAGTACAAGATTTTTGAAGTACTCAAGATGAGACCTTTTTTAAAAATGGAATTATAAGTTTAGAAAAAAGATATACTAAGTGTATTATGCTAAAAGGTGGCTATGTCGAAAAATAAAATGACATTTAGTAAAAGTTGTTTATAACATACTCATTCTCACTTTTTATTGAACGCCCCTAGTAAGTACCTACTGACTCCAATGCAGAGTACAAGGTAGGTAGAGAGACTCTTTTTTTATTATAAGTACGCTCATTTAAAAAGTATTATTCCGTTGTTAATTGATTATTCATTAGTTATTACCTCTTATCTGAAACAGTAGTGCAATCTAATCAACATCTGTTTTTGTTAATCCATGTTTCCGGCTTCAAATGTTTACTGAACTTTCAGAAACCGTACTATTTTAGGTTTGCGACATCACATGCAATTTTTGCTGATGGCTGGGCAGCGTTCGGGAAGCTTCGCAATATATTGTCATCCAATATACCGCAGTGTCTCAAAGTCTCAAGTCAAAAGTCTTTGACCAGTGTGTGTTGCCAGTGATGAGATGACTTATGGCACGAGACGTGGCCGCTAACGATGGGTCTTATAAGAAAGCTCAAAGTCACTCAGAGGGCAATGAAGAGGGCTATGCTTGGAGTTTCTCTTCGGGATCGCATTAGAAATGATGAAATCCGCGCAAGAACTAAAATCACGGACATAGCTCGAAGAATCGCTAGACTTAAGTGGCACTGGGCAGCGCACATCGTTCGTAGAATTGACGGCCGATGGGGCCGATGTTGTCGAGTGGTGTCCGCGGACAGGAGGACGCACTGTAGGTAGGCCTCCGACAAGATGGAGCGACGACCTGGTTAAGGTGGGGGAACGCATTGGATGCGGATGGTGCAGGGCCGATCTGTTTGGCGAGCCTTGGGGAGGCCTATGTTCAGCAGTGAACGTATTTCGGGTGAAATGATGATAATGCCATTTTTAATAAGTTTTAGGAAAATATTTCATTTTTAATGTCATGTTACCTTTATTGGTTTGACCTATGGCCTGTCAAGCAAAAGGTCGTGGGTTTAAGCCCGGGCTCACACCTCCAAATTTTTTGATGAAGGTAAACATCGTGAGGAAACCTGCATCGCCTATGCGAAGAAGTTCTATAGTGAGTGTGAAGTTCCCAATCCGCACTGGGAACGCGTGGAAACTACAGCCCAAGTCTATCATTTTAAGAGGAGGCTTTAGCCCTGCAGTGGGGCGTATACCTACTAAAGGCAAAGATGATCCAATCCTGTAATCGACGTTTGACGGTTGAGTTTGTTGTTGCAAGATAGGCAGGTGCAGCAAATAAAATGGCTTCAATTATTAAAGTTTTATAAGAAGTATTAAGACATTACGGCATTGTTATAGGTCAACATCTAAAAACTAGCGACACTGCAGTGGTGGGTTTACACGAAGACTTTTGGGCGCTATTTCAAACCCCTGTAACTTTTTTACCCGTACAGCTAGGAACCTATTTTTTACTGATTAATGAGAAAGGTATTATGAAGCTTTTTTTTTCAATAGTATTGTGCGAAGATGAAATCCACCATAGAAAAGCTGCGCTGAGAAAAGGAAAGAGTAGTAATCCTATTTATGGTTTTTGCTTCGCACGCCACTCAGAATTAAAGCTACTAGCTTATAAATTAGAATAGGAATAGAATAAGATTAGAAAAAATAAATCGTGCCTTAAGGCTACATTACATACAGACATAACAAAACTCATTCAATAATCAATGTTGTCTAATAAGTTCAAAGCAATTTTCTGGGAAACAAGAATAATTATTATTTAGTCACAGTTTAATCTGTAGCTCAAATATACTAAAACATTTATTTTTTAGAACTAGCAACACCACATATTTTATGTCAGTTTGTCATATTTTCCGTTTGCTAACAAAAAAAGACGTGGTGCAGTTTTTGTTTTGCGAAATTGAATTCGAAATTTTACTCAAATTCACGTTTACTTATAATTATCCATTAAAATGGGTGTGTGGCCAGAAGTAACTACGGTGAAGACGGAGAATAGACACGAAATCAAGCTGTCCGGTGCTGCTATATCAAAACGGATCTCCGACGAAGGCTTAGACAACAATGTGTTCCAATTAACGAACATAAACTTATTAAACATTAGCGACACATGTCTCACGGTTCTCCCAGACGATATAAAGCGCTTAGTTAATCTCCAATCACTGTTATTATTCGGTAACAAGCTCCAGGAGTTCAATGAAAACATAACCTTATTATCGAAGCTAAAAGTGCTCGATTTATCAAGAAACGATATCAAAAGTATCCCAGACAGTCTAAACAATATGAAGGAGCTGACTAGTATCAATTTCAGTTCGAACCAAATCGAAACAATGCCGAAATTCGCCGAATTTCCAAACCTGATCATAGTTAATGTTTCAAACAATAAATTGAGTGATTTTATCGACATGGAGAATACAAATCTGCCACATTTGACTGATATGAACCTCAAGGGTAATGCGATAACGTCGATTCCTAGCTATATAGCACAGAGTCTACCTTCGCTGAAGAATTTTGATATGGGCGATAATCAAATCAAGATTTTACCAGGAGAACTGGCTAATCTACTGAAACTGAAAGGTGGGTGAAACAATGCTTCATTTAAGAAGTTCACGGTGTAACGGTACTGTTACAACCTTGTATTGGACCTGTAATGAGTGGCAATATTGCACTATCTGATGATTCAAACTCATAGCAATAATAATAAAGAAAGTTTAAAATATTTCAAACTAAATACAAACTGAAATATAGATGCACAGAAAAAACCCCAGAAAAAAGACCAATGCTGGGAATCCCACCCAGGTCCTCAGCGTTCCGTGCTGCATGCTTACCCCTACACCACCACTGGTCTAGAAGTTAGCAACAAATCTTTCCCATACATAAATAAAAAAATAAATAGAAAAAGATACTTCATACTTAACTTGTAAAAGTTGGCCTAGTAGCGCCATCTCTTGGTCCAGGTGAGCGGGTAGCTCCGAAGGAGTGTTGAAGTCTCTCGGTAGAGGGCATAACATAGATGCGCTTTATCACTGCCTAAATGTGATTATAACAGACTGAAGTGTACGATGTATGGGAAAGATTCGTCGCTAACTTCTAGACCAGTGATGGTGTAGGGGTAAGCACGCAGCACGGAACGCTGAGGACCTGGGTTCGATTCCCAGCATTGGTCTTTTTTCTGGGGTTTTTTCTGTGCATCTATATTTCAGTTTGTATTTAGTTTGAAATATATGGTTTCACGGGATGACCGTAAAAGTAATAAAAAAAATGAAGTTGAAGAAAATAAAAAAATAAATAGAAAAAGATACTTCATACTTAACTTGTAAAAGTTTAAAATATCATGTTGTGCATTATTGTCATTAATTCCGGGTCTACAAATACATGTAATATTGTAACCACACCCAAATTATTTTTTTTTAATCTCGCTTTAAGGTTGGAGATAGCGGTACAAAGAGGTAATGCGGCCAGCGTTTTGGGGTTGATGCCGATGACTTCTTTTGATGATGCGTTTGCCTTGTAGCGGGTAGTTTTAGCCTATTTTAAGTTATGGTGATAGGATGTGTTTTTTGTTTTACTTAGTTTGTAATATATTACCTGTAATTGCAATGTTTATATCCAAGTTTGTACTTTCTCAATAAATATACCACACCCAATTGAAATAACACAATTTTTTTTTCTAAAAACAATGAATTATTTCTTTTTTTTTTTCCTTATTTTTTAAGAGTTTACATACATATTTAGTTTACATAATTATTTCTTAGTTTATTTAAAGTCAAGTAACATGTATTTAAATTGCATCAGTATGAAACTGAAACATTGTGCAATGTTGGTGGAATGTTGTGTAAAAAATTCTATGAATGTTGCATCACATTTACTATATTGCATTCTTTCATACTTGTCTTATTTAGTAAACAACTTTCTAACCTCAAAAGGCATCATTTTTAGCTAAATTAAATAACACTATCTTCCCCAGAATTTAACCTCAAAGGCAACAAACTAGCAGACAAGCGCCTCATGAAGCTAGTAGACCAGTGTCGCACCAAACAAGTCCTGGACTACGTCCGGGAGCACTGCCCCAAATCAGACTCCCAGACCACCGCCAAAGGGAAAGGCAAGAAAGGCTCCAAGAAACAAGAAGAAGCACCCACCGAAGACGCTGTCTGCGACCTTTGCCATTCAATGAAGATCCTCCACGTAGAAGATAACATTCCTAACATAACAATTGTGGAGGCCCAAGTGGCGTCAGTCCGTCCATACATACTGTGTTGTATCATAAATGATTTGAACTTCACCGAAGCGAGTTTCAAGAAGTTTATTCAGATGCAGACGAAACTCCATGACACTGTGTGCGACAAAAGGAATACGGCGACTATAGCGACACACGACTTAAAGAAGATTCCGCAAGGTGAGTAAGGGTCTCCCCAAATCTATCGGCGCGGAATTGGCTTCAGCCGATTGGAAAAACCTTTATGTCAACGCAATTAGAACGAAAAATACGTCGATCTGGTCGGCTACGCGGGCCAAATGGAGCTGAAGCCGATTCCGCGGCGATAGATTTGGGGAGGAAGACCCTAACTGATTGAGCAGTTTAGATATTTTTTTAGATTTCTCATTTATGTGATTTTTAACCCCCAACACAAAAAGACTAAAAACTTAAAAACTTAAACTAACTTAACTTTAAAGACTTAGTTAAGGAATAATAGAGTCACATTATCATATCAGTTTCTGTCCTAAATATTTTTGAAAAAATGTCTATTATCGCTTAATTATAGCTAGTGCCATTCACGATGTAGCATAAATTTGTTAAAATTAGACATTAATCACATTGCAATAAGGGCTAGAATTTTTTTCTTATTTTTTCCACAACTCAAATAATGTTCTAATTTTTTTTTGTTCATAAACATCCGTAATCTAATGTACGGTGCGCCTCGCAAAATATATCTTGCCAACACCAAACTTAGGTCCTATGCCTCCTCTGTTTGTGTTGGTGAAGGAAGAAATAGGCTAAGAATTGTAGCCCATTGATATGGACCTATTCAAAGTAAGTAGTAACCCCTGAATCAACCGAAACAATCTATTCATCTCCGCAGGTAACCTGACGTACACAGCGAAGTCTCCGACGGCCCTCAAGCTGACTCCCCTCGGCCGCGCGAAGCCTTACACCGGCGAACAGCTGTTCCAACAGCTCACCGCTGAAGCTGAAGCCCTCAGGAAAGAGAAGAAGAGGAATGTCTACTCCGGCATACACAAGTAGGAACTTTCATTTCACTTCATCATTATCCCAGCCTATATACGTCCCACTGGGGGGCACAGGCCTCTCAGAATGAGAGGGGTTGGGCCGTAGTTCCCAAGCGGGCCCAGTACGGATTGGGAACTTCACACACCATTGAATTTATACGCGGATGGATGCAGGTTCCCTCACAATGTTTTCCTTCACCATAAAGCTCATGGTTAATTTCATATTTAACTTTGCACATTCTTGCAAATCACTAGTTGATCGATGAACCAGATGGCCTAGTGGTTAGAGACCCTGACTATGAAGCTTGAGGTCCCGGGTTCGATTCCCGTGTCGGGGCAGATATTTGTATGAAAAATACGAATGTTTGTTCTCGGGTCCTGGGTGTTTAATATGTATTTAAGTATGTATCTATCTATGTAAGTATGTTTATCCGTTGCCTAGTACCCATAACACAAGCTTTGCCTAGCTTACTTTGGGGCTAGGTCAATTGGTGTGAATTGTCCCGTGATATTTTATTTATTTATTTATTTAAAAAGTACAATACAATACAATACAATGACTCTTTATTGTACACCAGGAATAGTAAGCAATACAGAAAACAGGTACACAGAGAGTAAGTTACAAGGTAAGCAATAGGCGGCCTTAAAGTATTCTATATACAAAGTTATTTGTAATTCACTGACATCCTATTAACCCTGAATTCCTATCACTTAAACAAATGTTTTTTGATTTACGACTTTTTAAAATGGAGCACTTTTTTTTCCATACAAATACATAATAATAAATAAATACTTCTAAGCCCTCGAATTTCATAGGGTGCGAAGTTGTATTAGGCTGGATTTCACCAAACTTTTATTCCGAGAATAACGCTTACTCTCAGATTGTAATGTCAAACCGCCATAGTGATTCGACATTACTATCTGAGAGTATGGGTTATTCTCGGAATAAAAGTTTGGTGAAATCCAGCCTAATACAACTTCGCACTCTATGAAATTCGAGGGCGGGGCCACGCGCCGCGGTCGTGGCGGGCAATGAATGCGCACAGAGTATCGTAAAAAAGTAAGAGTTAGTCTCTAATTTTCAAAACGTTATTTACACCAAAAATATTAAGTTATGCAAAAACTGTAAAACAAAAAAATTTGTTTAAGTGGTAGGAGTTTAGGGTTAAAAGGATGCTAGTGAATTACAAATAACCCTGTTTTAACCCAGGTTATAAACTATCTGTGTGCCAAATTTCATCAGAATCCGTCAAACTGGGCCTATACTCCGAAGTGTAAAATTCGAACTTCGTATCGTGCTATTCCGCTCATACTAATAGTATTTAATACGAGAGCGAGCGAGACGGTACGATGCGAACTTCGATTTTCGAATTTCGGAGTAGCCCCCCTGCTTTAGCGCGAAAGAATAACAAACATCCACACATCCATCCGCACAAACTTTCACGTTTATTATATTAGTAAGAAAATTATTTAATCATGGTAACCCGAGTGAGATTTTTTTTTATATCGACTAAAAATTGTATTATTTTTTCCAGGTATTTGTACTTGCTGGAAGGCAAGCCGAAGTACCCGTGCCTGGTGGCTTCTAACAAAGAGGTTATCAGCTTCCCGCCCATTACCAACTCCGAGAGTACTAAGGTATGCCCCTTGCATTCGATCCACAAGTACATTGGAAAATAATGTTTTTGTATACACTAATGGAGAGAGCTATGCTTGGGGTTGCTGCGGAATCGCACTAGAAATGATGAAATCCGCGCAAGAACTAAAGTCACCGACATAGCTCAAAGAATCTCCAGACTCAAGTGGCAGTAGAACAGACGGTTGATGAGGCCGAAAGGTTCTCGAGAGGCGTCCACGGACCAGAAGACGCGGTGTGGGTAGGCCTCCGACAAGATAATAAAATAATAATAATAAATATCACGGGACAATTCACACCAATTGACCCAGTCCCAAAGTAAGCTAGGAAAGCTTGTGTTATGGGTACTAGGCAACGGATAAACATACTTATATAGATAGATACATACTTAAATACATATTAAACACCCAAGACCCGAGAACAAACATTCGTATTTTTCATACAAATATCTGCCCCGACACGGGAATCGAACCCGGGACCTCGAGCTTCATAGTCAGGTTCTCTAACCACTAGGCCATCTGGTCGTCTAAGATGGAGCGACAACCTGGTTAAGGTTGCGGGAACACGTTGGATGCGGATGGCGCAGGACCGATCTGTCTGGCGAGCCTTGGGGGAGGCCTATGTTCAGCATTGGACGTCTTTCGGCTGAAATGATGATGATGATGATGATGATACAATAATTGATTGATGAGCATTGCACACTGGACTAGACTGGACTGGTGGCGCGCAGTGCGCGTTTGGCAGCCGTCGTGGCCTCTGCTTCGTAATGAAGGGCTACGGACTAGCCTGAAACTCTATCATAGACGTAAGTTATCCGTATTTTTTCACTATGAGCGAGTCTTACGGTAGTGTTATGTTCAAAGTATACCTATATTTGTTTTTATGTCTTTACTCCAGATGTCACATGAGAGCAAATCGATGCTGGTGGAAGTGACCTCCCACGCGTCCCTCGGGGCCTGCAAGACGGCCATGGACCGGCTGCTGCTGGAGACCCTCCAGCTTGGGCTCGGGGACAGCCAGGAGGACCTTGCCGAAGGGTACCATTCGCTCACCGTGCAACAAGTCAGTATAGCTATCCCCACGAGAGTTGACGTCACGCACACAACAACAAGTTTTATTTATTTCTCTTGTTTTAGCTTCGATTATTCCTGTGTGTTTAATGGTGTGATAGTGAATAGATATTTTTTATTAGGTAAAATCTGATATTTAAATTCTTTTATATTTACTTGTAACATAGTAATTTAATAATTAAATTTGTAAAAATACTACATTGGAAATACTCGTAGACATTTCGGACTTTACGATAAATGACAACTGTTTAAAGCCAGGTGCGCATCATGTGATTAAAGTTCCGCCAATGTCACTCATTGCTATTATAAGCAGGACAGCAACATTTCAAACTGTCAATTTGCTTTAGAGTGTAGACCTGTTTTATATCTGCCTTTGTGATGATTCACTGCAGGGGTCAAATGAAGGTCATTACTTAAATATTCTTTATTTAATTCAGTTTATCATATTTTTGGAATCTGATTTCTGAAAACGCTTCACAAAGCCTATTTCTCCAAACGATTTTCGATTTATTATACGTTGTCAAAAATTGGGACATCCCAATTCTAGTCTCTGGTCTCGCGTCACATCGAACTTTCATAACGGGAGCAAAAAAGACAAAGCGTGTATGCTGCTGCGCTCGGAGCATGTTTTCCAATATTGTGAGCATAACGTTTCTTTACTTATAAAATCATTGTTACAGGTGAAAATTGTAGACACAGAAGGCAATCTCAAGAGCGTGTACCCTTCACGTACAGACTGTGTGTACGACTCGCTCAGCAACGTGAAAGTGTTCCGGCTGCAGAAGAAATAAGCCAGCTAGTAACATCACTTGTTAACGAGCACTGCAGCAATCTATGGTGAGCCTTATTTTATCAGTTCACGGGTAATTAATGGCACATGGTTAAGAATGACTGTCTTAGACACTTTTAAATTCGTTGATTCTGTTTAATTATACGTACAGGCTGTTTGCTTTGAATATCCATAGTCAAAACTATTATAAAAATTACACACACAAGGCCTCTTACATCTTGACAGATAAAAATATAAAAATTACAATACAGTAATAAATTATTTTTTCTGAGCATATTGATTGGTGAAAAAAAGCTTTACAGGAATATTCAGTCTATCTTGCTCAACCATCTGCTAGAATATTCCCTATAAATTCTATAAAATAAAATAAACTGTTCTACCTATAGCGCCTGAAACAATACCCGTGAATGTAATTACTTTCATAAAAGAAGAAACTTCTTAGTTTGTCTCATTTTTTGTTAATATAACTTTAATTTAAAATTATTTTTGCTGCAGTGCTCTAAAAGGCTTCAATGACTTTATCAGATTATTTTATTTCGTATTTATTTATCAAACATTGCGTTTTTCGAAATTCAATAGTGCTGCGTTTGGAAAGCACTATATTATGCCAGTCTCGTTAAACATTTACCGGGTTACCACGAAACTTAAAGGCCTTCTACACGGTCGGGACCAACCGCCGACCATCGTGTCCTTGGTCGGGTTGATTTAAAAATGGACAGTGTAGAAATCGGTTGACCCGACCGATATTTGGTTGATGTCAACGGCCTTGGTCGCGAGCGCATTGTCCGTGGTCAGCCCCAACCGTATGGAACGCTGTCGGCCGACGCGAGCGACACGACGGTCGGCGGTTGGTCCCGACCGTGTAGAAGGGGTTTTAGACAACCATTGAACGGGTGTTTAACACATCACAGTCCATAGATAATGGTCGTTTAGACATGCTTGAAGTGTTAAGTTTGATTGATGTTTTAAGTGTAACTGAATCAAATAAGGACGTCGTCGGTGACCGAGTAATACGAGTACTGTCAACAAATAATCAAATATGTCAGTTGTTCCTATTTAAGTTATGTGAATTTCAACAGTAACATGTCTTAAGTAACTCAAATTTTCAGATCAATTACGTAACTTTTTTAAAAGGCATTAATGATTATTCTAAACCAACAACTCCTTTGTATCTGATTTAGTTACTCAAATTAACTTGAGAAGATAATGTGATGAAAATAACTGCAATGTAAAATTATGTAAGAACAGTTTACCAGTACCTGCACTTACTACTCGTAGCGGTGGAAACAGGTGAACCTTGGGGTGCAGAGGCGAGATTTCTCGCTTTTAATTTTTTTTTTTTTTGTTTTGTTTACCAGTTATTCTCTTATCATTAGCTTGTCGATGGAACTATGTTGATTATCATAAGAAGAGGGATAGCTTTAGTTTACTAGATTACGAAATTTCAGTGTCATGTTTTTAGTTTCAAACCCACTAAATAATGTGTTTCATTATTTTCAATTAAGTACTTGAAAAATTTGATATATAATGATAACTATTTTTTAATGTATATTGTTAATCTTACAATTATGTAGGTTTCTGGTTCTATATTATTGTGATTCAAGCCGTATTAATTAATCATTATTAATTATTAAATTAATGAATGTGTTAGTTCTAAGGACACTTCTTAATCTTCTGTGATGTAATTACTTACCAATTTGTTGGATGTATAACATCGAAGTACCCTTATGACTAAGATTGTCAGTGCTTGTTGTTTTTCTAATAAATATTTTTTCATTGTATTTCTATTATTCATTTAGTTCCTATTTTTCCATAGTGCTTTTCCAATATAAGAAGTTTCGCGCCTTGTTATCCGTGCCATGGTTCTGTTTGAGTTGCAAATTTTAACGACAGGAATTGACAAATTCGAATATTATGGCATGTCAAAGTATGGCAACATTATCATAAACGTCAAAGTCAAACAAGTCTCGTCCGGTTTTGTTTACTTCCTAATTCTCCATGTTTCAACAGATTTTCCCAAGAAAAATCTTGATTTTAAACCGTGTTATTTTGTAATGGTGGACTAAATACACAAACGATCATGCGGCGAAGCTTAGCGCCGAGCCAAACTGGCTCTGGGGATAACGTTTTCAAAAGCCCCTTGTTAAATTCCGCCAAACGCAAAAAGCGGGAATGCACGAAAGTTTCAATCGCTCCTAAAACCCTCACGCAATCCATGTCTACGTCTGACCACGAGAATCTCATCAAGCAAATATTAAGCAAGCCTTTTAAAGTGCCTATTCCGAATTACGTATCGTCTTATTGCAGCAAGAGTTTGGGGTTAAAACGAACGCAAGTAAGACGCGCCTTACATGATCCGGATGAACCAAATGCTCTGGTCTTATACCGCCCTCCGTACATTCCTGAATACGAGAGGATGCAGATGAGCCCCAACGACATCAGAGTAGCTGTTGTGGTCGATCCAGTCCTGGGAAACATACTCCGACCCCATCAAAGGGAAGGCGTCAAGTTCATGTACGATTGTGTCACCGGTAAGCAGATAGAAAACGCCTTTGGTTGCATCATGGCCGATGAAATGGGTCTCGGCAAAACCCTGCAATGTATTACATTGCTCTGGACGCTATTACGACAAGGCCCTGAATGCAAACCAACAATTTGTAAAGCTATTATAGTGTGTCCGAGCAGTTTGGTCAAAAATTGGTACAATGAGATACAAAAGTGGCTTGCATCGAGGATAAACGCTTTGGCTATGGATGGTGGTTCTAAAGCTGATATAACTCTTAAATTACAGCAATTCATGAACACTTTTGCATCAACGAGGGTAGCAACACCAGTGTTGATAATATCTTACGAGACATTCAGGATATATTCCAATATTTTGCATTCTTCGGAAGTCGGCTTAGTCTTGTGTGATGAAGGGCACAGGCTAAAAAACAGTGAAAACCAAACATATCAAGCGTTGATGGGCTTGAAAGCTAAAAAGAGGATTTTGATCTCGGGTACACCAATCCAAAACGATTTGACTGAATATTTCAGTCTAGTACACTTTGTCAATGAGGGTATACTCGGTACTGCACATGAATTCAAGAAAAGATACGAAAATGCAATCCTCAAAGGTCAGGATGCATTGGCAACAGATCAAGAAAGAGAGAGAGCACAAGAATGCTTACAGACACTTACGTCTATAGTCAACAAGTGTATGATAAGGAGAACAAGCAGTCTGCTCACAAAATACTTGCCGGTCAAGTTTGAACAGGTCATTTGCGTGAAAATGACGCCACTTCAGGCTCAAATTTACAAGAACTTCATCAACTCTGATGCAATTCGAAATAAATTCGCCGGTACGGGAGAAAAGAATACTCTTAGTGCTCTATCCAGCATCACATCATTGAAGAAACTCTGTAATCATCCTGACTTAATCTACGATAAGATCATAGAGAGATCTGAAGGTTTTGAAAAAGCTAAGGACCTTCTGCCAAGCAACTATGATATCAAAGATGTTAAACCTGAATACTCGGGCAAACTCATGATTCTAGATTGCATTTTAGCTAACCTAAAAACAAATACAGATGACAAGATAGTCCTTGTGTCCAACTACACGCAAACTTTAGATTTGTTTGAGAAACTCTGTAGAAAAAGATGCTATCTATACGTAAGACTGGATGGCTCTATGACCATCAAAAAACGAGCTAAAGTTGTAGAAAGTTTCAATAACAAGGACTCGAAAGAGTGGATATTTATGCTCAGCTCTAAGGCAGGAGGTTGCGGTTTGAATCTCATCGGTGCCAATAGATTGATAATGTTTGACCCTGACTGGAACCCGGCAAATGACGACCAAGCTATGGCTCGAGTCTGGCGTGATGGGCAGAAGAAACCATGCTACATTTACAGGCTCCTAGCAACAGGGACTATAGAAGAAAAGATATTCCAACGGCAGGCACACAAAAAGGCCCTGAGTGATACCGTCGTGGACCAAAACGAAGAGGCTCTGCGCCATTTCACTTCTGATGATCTTAAAGACTTGTTTAGGCTAGAAGAGAACACTTTATCTGACACGCATAGCAAGTTTAAGTGTCGTAGGTGTGTCAATAACATCCAAGTGACATTGCCACCGGAGAATTCAGATTGTACGTCAGATTTGTCAAATTGGTATCATTGTGCGGACAAGAAGAACTTGGCCGATTTAGTTCTGAAGCAATGCTGGGACTTGGCGAAGAGTATCTCGTTTGTCTTCCACCATCGGTCTGCTAAGACTGAAGCGCAGAATGAGATAGAGGAAAAAGAGAATGTCCCAGAGAAAAAGAGACGGAAAATAGAGATAGATGAGGACTATTCTGAGCCAGACGACAGTGATGATGAAGATTATGCATAAATATTTAGTTTTTTTTTGTTGCAAAGAGGAAATTATGTTAGTATTGTATACAGTTTAAGTTGATAATTATGATGCGTGATTACAGTATTTTGGAGAATCTCGTATTTTTTTTAGTCCTCCGTTTTCTTCAATACAACAATGTTACTGACAGAGTATTTGTCAATAATCAACCTGACACAGCTATTATATTTAAACTAATTGAAATTTAACTTTAGTTATGTTGATAAGTTGATTTGATTAAAAATGTCTCAGACGCTAATTAATGATAAAGAAACAATAATCTCAGCTTAAAGCAATCCATATCAAAATGACTTATAGTTTTACTTATCTTAACATACTTATCCTAAGTAGGTTAAAATAGAGATTTCGATGCGGATGTATGTATGTTTGTTTCGATGTAAGGATGTATGTATTCCATCAAGTCTTCGAGCGCCTTTTATTAGAGCCTTGCATGTGTCCGTGATTATACGCCCGCCTGCCACGCCACGGGGACGTTGCGTGCACGACCTGGTAAAACGCTAGTGCGAATGAGCTCTTATCCTCCTATAGGTAACGCCACGATTGTTGAGGTCACGCACTCAACAACACGTCATGTAATGACGGTGGGATTTTGACATTTATTCGTACAGTCAAGGATTTTAATTGTTAGGCCACTTGCCACTGTTCGTATTTTAGCCGTGTAATGCAAATCGGGTGAAACCGCATAAGCTGATATCATTACACGGCTAAAATACGAACAGTGGCAAGTGGCCTACAAGAAAATACATCTAGTTGAAACAGAACAGAAAATAAAATATATTGATCTATTTTATTTAAATCAGATAAGCATATTTTTCGCTATTTATAAAATACCGACTTTTTTGTTACCAATATTTCTATCAGTTTCAAATTGTTTTATTTCAAAAATAGGTTATATGAAAAAACAAAAATTATAATATGCATAGTATTGCGTAGGGTGTACTTTCGTTTGGCAAATTACGTTTCCCAAACTGATTCATTTGGCAAGTGTTTCATTTCCCAAATGTTTATTTTTTCTGAAACTGTAAACTATTCAGGATATATTTCAGGACTATTTTGTAGATTAGGTTAGATTAGGTTAGGGTTGTTTTATAACAATCCTGAAAAGTTTACAGTTTCAGAATAAATAAACATTTGGGAAATGAAACATTTGCCAAGTGAATCAGTTTGGGAAACGTAATTTGCGAAACATTAGTAAACCGTAATCAGTACTTTATGTAGCTATGTGTGTAATCATTAGCCTCAACTCTCGTGGCGTTACCTATACGACTGGGGATTTTCAATTTAAAATATACCTACTGTTACTCTTTTTTTTTCAGAATTAGTTGATTTTGGGGTTTATTTACTCAGTCAAGAGCATTTTTGATTATACCTAATAAAAAATGTCCCTAATTTTTCAATCAATTTTTTTGTGCCATATTTGTGACTTACAATATAGGCAAACTGTATGAAAAAAATTACTTACAGTAGTATCTACTGACTCAAGAAATAAGGACGCTTTTTTGTTTATAAAAATAAAAAACGCCCCTGATTCTGAAAAAGGAAATCCCAAAAGTTCCTCACTAAAAAAAAGTAAGTGGTTTTAAAATGCTTATCTACCTACCTACTAATTTCTTCAACTCTGTACCTACACCTACTTATGTAAAAACGTATGAATGTTACAATTTAAATAAAAGCTTGTAAATATACAAGCAACGCCACAACATCAACGAGTATGCGATAACTCGATAAGTAAGTATTAACATGAGATTAAAACAAATACAATTTCAAATTACTTAGTACCGCGACAGAGGTGAAGATGGCGGCCGTGCATTTTGCGTGCGTTCTACTTGTCTTAGGATTGGTTCATGTAAGTAATAAATTATCACTATCCTATTACTATATGAAATTTTGCAGAATACAAAGTATCCTATATGTTAATCCAAGTTCTAAACTACCTGTAGGTATGCGAAATTTCACCAGAATCCGCAAACGTTTTGGCGTGAAAGAGTAGCAAACATCCACGCCTCTATACCCCCAAACAAACTTCACATTTATATTATTAATGAGACTGCGCCATTATGGACGAACTACATTCCAACTGGAACTGAATACCGCCTATTTTTCACTGCAGTCGGCAAAACTACATGCAAAAGCAAACTAGCAATCTAGCTGCGATTGAAAAGCGGTGGTGGTTGGTTCGAACCCAAGACCCTCTGCTTGAGAGGCAATGGGTCAAACCACTAGGTAACCACGGCTTCTTATTATAGTAGGTAGGTACCTACCTAATTATAATTAATTCAATTCAAAGATACGCCATTTTTTATTTTATTAATTTTTAGGGTGATCCGATCCTAAGGAGCGATGGACAAGCTTTCATTGAAGACATGCGAAATGGTAAGCTAACTTACAAATAAAAGAATATCAACTACCCAACTCGTGCATCATTCATCGTCCAAATAATTGTCCCGCAATACAGAAGATTGATTGAGTTCGTTGAAGTGTTAAACAGGCACAGACTATGGCCGTTTGGAACGCCAGAGAGGTGCCGGTAACTCGTCGTTATATAAAAAAACACCGGAATGTTATCAGTTCGGAATGATGTGATATCATTCACACCTTACCTAGTACAGTTTGATTCACAAGAGTTGGCACGAATGGATCGAATGAGTGAATGAAAGTATCTATGTGTTACCTATTTGAATACACTTCACACAAATATGAAAATAGAACCTCCTCCTTTTTTGAAGTCGGTTAAAAATGTCATGCATCAGTCATTTTCCTACAAAAATGTCAGTGACATTGCTTTCGTTCAATCCATTCGAACCAACTCTTGTGAATCGATCTGTACCTACCTACCCTGCAAAAATCTTATAACCCTTTTAAAGACCATTTTTTTTTTTGAATGAGTCGCCAGAGGGGCCAAAGACGCGAAGTCTTTGCTATTTTTTACTTTAGGGTAGGAAGAGTGACTTGTGCTCGGGAAAAATCCCTTCGGACGAACTGGGAATGGAGGGCCCAGACAGTGTCCGACTTGCACGGACTAAAAAACCCGGTCACAAGTCCCCTTCTCTATTGATTATTAATACAAAAAACGTGTGCTTTAAATTTTGAGGAGGGGAGGGGTAGGGAGGGGACTTAATCTACCCACAGTGTCCTGCCTCAGCCATTTGCTGGAAGGCCGGGAGAGGAGCATGCATTCTCCCGCTTTAAAGACCATGAATTCCACAGCTAAAAAAAAATACCACAAAAATGTTTATAGGTATTGACACAAAATTATAATTGCCACCCAGGGCGGGGCGTCAAAATTTTTGGAAGTAGGTAAAGCCGGAGCACTAAAAACCCCATTTATTTATATTTTTCAGAACACAGCACAGCTTGTGGTACCTTGTAATATTAGTAGAATATCTCTCCCCCTAGCAGGTGGCTCCCGCATTGTAGCCGGCTGGGAGGCGGAGGACGGTCAGATCCCGCACCAGATCAGCCTGCGGATGATAAATGCCGTCGGAACAGTGTCCTCGTGCGGCGGCTCCATCATCCACCACGAGTGGGTCATCACCGCTGCTCATTGCGTGGCCAAGTAAGTGATTGATGTCCCTTAGCCTGCTGAAAGGCGAAGAACACCTAGCGCCATCTAGTCATCAATTAGTAGGGGCTAGGGGGCAGGAACCCTAGCAGGTGGCACCTGCTTCGTATTAGCCGGCTGGGAGGCGCAGGGCGTTTAGATCCCACGCCAGATCAGCCTGCGGATGGTGAATCTGTCCTCGTATGGCGGCTTCATCATCAACCACGAGTGGGCCAGAGAATACGGTATTTGGCCATATTGTCGAACGGCCGGGCTCTTTTGATTCCGAATGCGTTAGACAACAGGTATCTGACTGAAAAGCAACGTCAAGAAACTCAGGTTGAGGTCTGATAGGAGACAACCTACCCAGGAACGGGGCGTACTTAGGGGACCCACGTAAATAGGAGTAGGATTCCTCACATCTGGTCAGGGCTAGATTCATCGTTAAACTTAATAGGCAACTGCCTCGAGGGCCCGCATCGGCGCACACAAAATATTCATAGAGCCATTGTATCCTTTGTTATTAAGGATACAATGACTCTATGAATATTTCTTTTTTTTGATGCATGCTGTGTTGTCAGTTAATTTGACTGAACTTGAACAGAGAGAAAGAAAAACATTTAATCGTGACAAAAAAAATTACAAAAAGAAGAAACGGAAACAGATAAGGTACTTATTAAATATTGTCACGAAATGGTCTCAACTCAGCTGGAACGTTGGCACCATTTTACCCTCCGACAGTTAAAATTGGCAACAGTTGAACTGATGATCTTCAACCGGTTGAAGAGGGGCTCCGAGAATAGCATTGCGTAGGGGTAACATGATTAATCCGGCCCAGCGGCTGGTGCGAAAGCAAAGCTAACCAATTCTCTTTTCTGATCTTCGTGTCTCTTGTCCAGCCGTCTATCCTTCGTGATCTCGTGGTGGCCTAGTGGTTTGACCTAGGCCTCTCAAGCAGAGGGTCCTGGGTTAAAATCCCGGCTCGCACCGCTGAGTTTTTCGGAATTTATGCACGAAATTACATTTGTAATTTGCCATGAGCTTTTACGGTGAAAGAAAGCATCGTGAGGTGCATACACCTGCGAAGAAATTCAATGGTGTGTGTGAAGTTCCCAATCCGCACTGGGCCCGCGTGGGAACTACGGCCCAAGCCCTCTCATTCGGAGGGGAGGCCTGTGCCCTGCAGTGGGACGTAATTCTGGGGGCCCCAACATGGTTAATCCGGCCCAGCGTCTGGTGCAAAAGCAAAGCTAACCAATTCTCTTTTCTGATCTTCGTTTCCTCATGTCCAGCCGCATTTCCTTCGTGATCCGCCTCGGGCTGACCAACCTGACGCAGCCTGAGTACATCGTAGACACGACGCGCAAGTACATCCACCCGGACTACGACGAGATCCGGGCGGGAGTGCAGACCGACGACATCGCGCTCTTGGGGCTGGAGCAGAGCATCCCTTACGGAGGTCAGTGGGTACTATTAGGGGGGACTTCTATTTTAAAACATTATACTCTCCATGTATAGTTAAAATTTTATAAGCTGGGGGTTTAGGACTGCAGAACTCATTTTGGTAAAGATAACATTGTTCTCGTTTGTTGAAGCCTACCGCTAATAACAAATCAGAACAAGTAACAAAAATGCAAACAAATAGCTACCGTAAACAAGTTAGCTATGAAGTATCTTTTTTTGTACTTATTTTTTCAACTTCATTTTTTTTATTACTT
Organism: Archips crataeganus; assembly: GCA_947859365.1. Taxonomy (NCBI): domain Eukaryota; kingdom Metazoa; phylum Arthropoda; class Insecta; order Lepidoptera; family Tortricidae; genus Archips; species Archips crataeganus. Next base: position 16,020,183 of record OX402065.1, on the reverse strand, counting down.
TTACGGTCATCCCGTGAAATCATACATTTCGTACTAAATACAAACTGAAATATAGATGCACAGAAAAAACCCCAGAAAAAAGACCAATGCTGGGAATCTAACCCAGGTCCTCAGCATTCCGTGCCGCGTGCCATACCCCTACACCACCACTGGTCTAGAGATTAGACACGAATCTTTCCTATACATCATACATTTCAATCTGCTAAATCATCACTTTATGCAGTGACAAACGCACATCTATGTTACACCCTCATCGAGAGATTTTAACACTCCTTCGGAACTAACCGCTCACCTGGACAAGAGATGGCGCTACTGTGCAACTTTAAACAAGTTAGCTATGAAGTATCTTTTTTTGTACTTATTTTTTCAACTTCATTTTTTTTTTATTACTTTTACGGTCATCCCGTGAAATCATACATTTCGTACTAAATACAAACTGAAATATAGATGCACAGAAAAAACCCCAGAAAAAAGACCAATGCTGGGAATCGAACCCAGGTCCTCAGCATTCCGTGCCGCGTGCCATACCCCTACACCACCACTGGTCTAGAGATTAGACACGAATCTTTCCTATACATCATACATTTCAATCTGCTAAATCATCACTTTATGCAGTGACAAACGCACATCTATGTTACACCCTCATCGAGAGATTTTAACACTCCTTCGGAACTAACCGCTCACCTGGACAAGAGATGGCGCTACTGTGCAACTTTAAACAAGTTAGCTATGAAGTATCTTTTTTTGTACTTATTTTTTCAACTTCATTTTTTTTTATTACTTTTACGGTCATCCCGTGAAATCATACATTTCGTACTAAATACAAACTGAAATATAGATGCACAGAAAAAACCCCAGAAAAAAGACCAATGCTGGGAATCGAACCCAGGTCCTCAGCATTCCGTGCCGCGTGCCATACCCCTACACCACCACTGGTCTAGAGATTAGACACGAATCTTTCCTATACATCATACATTTCAATCTGCTAAATCATCACTTTATGCAGTGACAAACGCACATCTATGTTACACCCTCATCGAGAGATTTTAACACTCCTTCGGAACTAACCGCTCACCTGGACAAGAGATGGCGCTACTGTGCAACTTTAAACAAGTTAGCTATGAAGTATCTTTTTTTGTACTTATTTTTTCAACTTCATTTTTTTTTATTACTTTTACGGTCATCCCGTGAAATCATACATTTCGTACTAAATACAAACTGAAATATAGATGCACAGAAAAAACCCCAGAAAAAAGACCAATGCTGGGAATCGAACCCAGGTCCTCAGCATTCCGTGCCGCGTGCCATACCCCTACACCACCACTGGTCTAGAGATTAGACACGAATCTTTCCTATACATCATACATTTCAATCTGCTAAATCATCACTTTATGCAGTGTCTAATCTCTAGACCAGTGGTGGTGTAGGGGTATGGCACGCGGCACGGAATGCTGAGGACCTGGGTTCGATTCCCAGCATTGGTCTTTTTTCTGGGGTTTTTTCTGTGCATCTATATTTCAGTTTGTATTTAGTACGAAATGTATAATAGCTACCGTCTTCTCTAAGTTACAAGGTTGAAATTGCAAAAGCTTAACTCATTAAGAAAGGCCTTTCGTCATTGTAAGCGGTACTCAGGTGGATCGTCGGCGTTGTATTGCGTCCATAATAGAACAAACGAATACAATGTTATCTTTACCAGATGAGTTCTGCCGTTCTAAACCCCCAGCTTATAAAATTTTGACTATAGTTTATTGAATTATGTCTCAGGTACGAGTGACATAATCTCCATTTCAAAGATTCGAATCTAAATTTAAACACATTCAAATTCAGCACTAAGCTGCAGTAATAAAATATTGTATTGTATAGGTAATGGAGTTCACATTACACTTCCCTCCCTCCTATTAGACTTGGGACTAACCTGCCTAGGTGCAAAAATTTACAGAGGTCACCATAGCTCAGCTAGAGCTGACCTGCAGGCTATACATGACAAGCATTTTTCGCAAGTTCAGTATGAAGTATTTTTTTCTATTTATTTTTTATTTTCTTCAACTTCATTTTTTATTACTTTTACGGTCATCCCGTGAAACCATATATTTCAAACTAAATACATACTGAAATATAGATGCACAGAAAAAACCCCAGAAAAAAGACCAATGCTGGGAATCGAACCCAGGTCCGTTACGGAACGCTGAGGACCTGGGTTCGATTCCCAGCATTGGTCTTTTTTCTACCGTAAAAGTAATAAAAAATGAAGTTGAAGAAAATAAAAAATAAATAGAAAAAGATACTTCATACTTAACTTGTAAAAGTTGGCCTAGTAGCGCCATCTCTTGGTCCAGGTGAGCGGGTAGCTCCGAAGGAGTGTTGAAGTCTCTCGGTAGAGGGCATAACATAGATGCGCTTTATCACTGCCTAATGTGATTATAACAGACTGAAGTGTACGATGTATGGGAAAGATTCGTCGCTAACTTCTAGACCAGTGATGGTGTAGGGGTAAGCACGCAGCACGGAACGCTGAGGACCTGGGTTCGATTCCCAGCATTGGTCTTTTTTCTGGGGTTTTTTCTGTGCATCTATATTTCAGTTTGTATTTAGTTTGAAGCATTTTTCGTTCATGGATTCATGAAAAAAAAGTAAATTGCGCAGTTTAAAATGTAAATGCCCATTACTAGTAATTTTCTTTTTTAGTAGGGCAGGTAATGTAAGGTAAAGTCCTCCTACAGAGTTCGTCCAGCCATGCCGTCTCCAGAACAGCGGCCAGAAGAATTTAGACTACACCGCCGTGGTGCTCACCGTCAGCGGATTCGGCAGGACCGACGACCTCTGGAACGGTGAGTGACAAAAAGGCTCAAGTTATGCAGAGAGTTTTGGACTGTTCGGGTGGTGGTGAGGATATTTATTTATTTAAAAAAAAACTTGCACAGCATAACAGTTATAAAAAACTTAAGTACCTTAGTAAGTAACTAAAGTTTTGAAGACCGGAAGCTTAGTGCTAGAGAAGTAAGTACCTACTCGAAACTATCCCGACAGCTTGAAGTCCCAGGATAAATCCCCGATCGGGGCAAATGTTATTATGACGTAGAAAAGTGACACCAGGCCCTATACTACGAAGCGCGAAATTCGAACTTCGTTTCATGTCGTTCCGCTCACGCTAATGGTATTTATTACGAGAGTGAGAGGGACCGCACGATCTGAACTTCGAACTTCGAATTTCGTAGTAACCCCCCAGTTTCGAAACATTTCGTTTGTACTCTTTGATCAATTATAACTGTAGATCCACAGTCGCGCGCCCGAAAATGTCCGAGCCAAATGAGCGCCACTTTGATAAAAGTGGCCTTCTTTTTTCTCAGTACGTTGCGTGAAATTGTAAAGTTTAGCTGTCAAGTGTCAACCGAAATTCGACTGTAATGAAGTAAAGACTAGGTTCACATTTCTGTGTAGGTGATGATTTTAATTGTTATGCAAACAAATAAAAAAGTTCGGACATTCTTTGAAGGGGATTTTGTTCGGCAATGTGTATCTTCAGTTATAATTGATCAAATTTTGTACTGAATTTTTGAAAACCTACACCTATGCTAAGTTTTTTTTGCTTAACAATCTTGAATAGCTATAACACCATAACCAAAAAGTAACCTTTTGAACGCCACGCATCATTTTGTTAGGAACAAAATTGATTCTTATGTGGATGCGGGTAGGTTTAATTTTGTATTACCGTACTGTCGTCTATAGCCGACGCTGGCGTTCAAAAGGTAAAAATTCACCATCTTTTTCTACCCTCACCCCCTACCGTTTGAAAGAAACAATTGACCAATCATGATTCCGAGTGCGCGGACAATATGGCCCCTGACCTAACCCACTGTTGCCACTTGCCAGGCGGAGCCGCCTCGGAAGTCCTCCGCTGGGTGCACCTCCGCGGCATCACGAACGAGGAGTGCCGCGAGTGGTACAACAACAGCCCCACCATCCAAGACCAGACCATCTGCGCGGAATATTACAACGACACCGCCCAGTCTTCTTGCCAGGTATCATTTTCAAACACCAACCGACGTCTAATTTACACCATCAAAACTTAATAAGAGTTTATAAATATATGATTCAGTATTGTTTAACGATCGTAAAATTCTTTCCGCTCCACCCAATCCGATGCCGTCCGTTTGGTGGGAATAGTCCATTAGGGCAGAGTTTTTTTTGTTATTTTCACGTGACAACCCCTATAACTTTCTTCGTCTTCCAGGGTGACAGCGGCGGCCCCCTGACCTTCGTGGACACGGACGGGCGCCCCACCATGGTGGGCGTCGTCAGCTTCGGGTCTTCTGCTGGATGCAACAGCCCCTTCCCGTCCGGTAAGCACTCGCTGTGGAACATTCAGGGATGTATCCCAGGGCCCCGTAGATGGGTGGGGCCGAGAAGCGTGTCAATCGCCTTATCCAGTGTGTTACTTATTAAAATCGACTAATAGTACCTACCTATGTATAGAAGCGTCGCGATCCAAAGCAGACAGAAGAGACGGGGCGGAGACGCCGCCTGCGAACAAACGACGCGGACTCACGTCTCTTCTGTGTGGCTTGCGCCCTAGATATAGACCATTTCTAAAACAGGGATTCGAACAGGGGCTTTTTAGTATCCCCCTAATATGACTTAGGCCTTAGGCCTTATATAACTTAGGCCTCATGAAGCTGACATCGTCGTGTTTCTGGCATAGATTTTAATCACTGCATAAGTGCCAATAAACCTATCTTCAGATCCTTACTCAAGGAGGACTCAAGGACCATCTGGATGGTTGGTTGTCTTCTACTGTGCGTTTTTCCAGAAATTTCCTGCCTCGCACAGCAAAGCTCTGGAATGAGGTTCCTGCTGCGGTATTCCCGGACCGATATGACCTTCAAGCTTTCAAAAAAAGAGCGTACTCCTACCTAAAAGGCCGGCAACGCACTTGTGACTCTTCTGGTGTCGCAGGTGTCCATGGGCGACGGTAATCGTTTACCATCAGGCGATCCGTCTGCTCGTTTACCCCCTATACCATAAAAAAAAAGCACTATTTACTATCTTGTACATAAAATAGCCTGCTTATATATTTAAAAGTATATTGTTTTGTCTGTGTGTTTGATGTTGTAATTGTTTTTATATTACTATTTATTTTTATATATTTACACCACCTGCAGTAATAAATTCCTTGCTATCATTCTTTTGTGAAAAGGTTGCCTGGAAGAGATCGCTCTGAAGCGATAAGGCCGCCTATTGCTTACCTTATATTTTTTCCATGTACATACTTGTTTTTCTGTATTGATTTCTTTGTGGTGGACAATAAAGAGTCATTGTATTGTATTGTATTGTAAGTGATGATGGCAGGCTGGAATGTGTGATGCATAGGAAGAATTTGCGTGTTAACTCCTGACCAGTGGTGGTGTAGGGGTAAGCACGCGGCACGGAATGCCGAGGACCTGGGTTCGATTCACAGCATTGGTCTTTTTTCTGGGGTTTTTCTGTGCATCTATGTTTCAGTTTGTATTTAGTATGAAATATATAGATTTGAATGCAGATTTTAGGCTATCAAACTTGCAGTACTTACCTATTTAAAAGTAGTTAAAAACTACCAATGGCCTAAATCACATCCGCGAACATCCAATATCTGCGTAGAAATTCAATGGTGTGTGGGAAGTTCCCAATCCACATTAAGAAATAAGTAATAAGAAACGTTTATTGTTTAAAACCGTGTACAAATTGTGTTAACACTTATGCATCGAGAAGTTTCAACAGTCTGCCCATTTCGGACGTACAATTTAATTACTTAATATTATTTTACAAGAATTTTAATATTTATTACAAAAGTATTCATTAAGGTTATAAAAGCAAGTTAGCTATGAAGTATCTTTTTTTGTACTTATTTTTTTTTTTCAACTTCATTTTTTTTATTACTTTTACGGTCATCCCGTGAAATCATATATATTTATCAGCCAAATATAAAGGACGAGCCGACTAGATGCACTGACAGATACGAACAGCCTTGCATGACAGCGCGTGTAAGGGCAGGTGCCCACCGTACAATATTTAATAGGGTCAGTACAGGCGAGCGCGTCGCTAACATAGCCCACCCCAGTGCTTTAGCACTCTTCTACTAAAGGCAAGGGAGCGACGCGACACGCTGACCGGCGCAGCGTGCCACTTTGAGTAGAGATCTCGACGACTCTCGTTCGCCCGTCCTTTCCTGGAAAGACCTTTGTAATTTTACCTCGTTGCCAGACGTTGCGTGGGGAGTCAGGGTCCACAACTAACACAAGATCGCCCGGACGAAGAGACCTCTGCTCCTGCTGCCACTTCTTTCTCGGCAGCAGTTGCGGCAGAAACTCCTTTAGCCATCTCCTCCAGTACATGTCGGCTAACCTCTGGGCTGTTCTCCATCTTTTCCTCAAAATCAGATCGGAGTCGTTGAATGAACCAGCTGTCGGTAAAGTTGACGAGGAACCTATTAAAAAATGATTAGGCGTAAGCGCCTCAGAACTACCGGGCTCGACGGAGACGTGAGTAAGAGGTCGGCCGTTGACGATACCCTCTACCTCGGTTAGCAGGGTGGCCAAGACCTCGTCTCTGGGTGCACGTTCTTTGAGTATCACACGAAGGGCGGTCTTAACGCTCCTAATAAGGCGCTCCCACGCCCCTCCCCAATGGGGGCTGCTAGGCGGGATAAAGGTCCATCGTGCGCCGTTGTTGACAGCTTCAGCCTTTACTGCGTCATTATCTATCAACTCCATGGACTTCTTAAGTTCCTTGTCAGCAGCTCGCAGGTTAGTTCCGTTGTCTGAATAGATGAATCGGGGCCAGCCGCGTCTAGATGCCATCCTACGAAGAGCCATTATTAGTGCGTCTGAAGTAAGTGAGTGCACCACTTCGACGTGAATAGCACGGACCGTAAGACAGGTGAAAAGAACTCCATACCTTTTTTCGCGCCGTCTACCTACGGTGACCTCCACGGGTCCGAACAGATCCACTCCGCAGAAAGTGAACGGCCTCTGGTGATGAGCCATGCGCGCTTCTGGTAAGTCACCCATTCTTGGAATCTGCGGCTTGGCCTTTCTCAATCTGCATAGATTGCATCGAGATGCAACATATTTAACAGTTGGTCTCAATCTAATAACCCAATATTTCTGTTTCAGGTCGTTGACGATGGATTCCGGCTGCCCGTGCGCAGCCCGCACGTGGTAGTGCCGCACCAGCAATCTCGTCGTCGGGTGTGACCCGTCAAGAATAAACGGTCTTTTCGTTTCCAGGGCGACTTCGGGAGCAGCATCGATGCGGCCGCCGACACGCAGAAGACTATTTTCATCTAGGTAGGGAGACAAGGTAAGCAGCCTACTGTCCCGCGATACCGTTTTATTCCTTTTTATTTCAGCGATCTCCTTGCCGAAGCTCTCCACCTGCGCTTGCCGCAGCAGCAGCCGCTCGGCGCGCTCCATGTTCGCGGAGTCGTCATCGCCGCAGGTAAGCTTTCTACACTTACTTATAAATTTTAGGACAGCAGCAGTGGACCTCATCATCCGCAACCAAGACGAAAATCTACTAGGGTTAGGCACAGGTAATTCCGATCGTTCCAGTTCGATCGTATTTACATACCCAGAAAATACCTCCTTACTGTCAGGCTCTAAGACATTTACGGGCCAATAGCGCTCATCCGCATATAAAAATTGAGGACCCTTAAGCCATTCATTTAAAAATAAATTGTAGTCGAATACCTCCCTGGTAGCTATGTCGGCCACATTTAATTTAGTGGGGACATATCTCCATTCTGATACACTAGTGAGTTCATCGATCTCGCCTAATCGATTCGCTTCGAACGCCTTGTAGTTGCGGGAGCTGTTATTCAACCAATGCAACACGGTGGTTGAGTCGCACCAAAAGTATCGCCGCGCGACGTCTAGCTTATGATGTTCCTTCTGAATGGTGTCAGCCAACCGCGCCGCCAACAACGCCCCTTGCAACTCTAAGCGAGGCACCGTCAGGGACTTAACCGGCGCAACCCTACACTTACTGGCTATAAATGCGACTTTAATTTCACCGCCGTCATACCAGCGCCAGTAAGCGACCGCGCTCATTGCTTTAACTGCCGCGTCACTAAATACATGTAATTCTAAGTTCATATAACTCACGGATGTATTTTTAGTACTCGTAGCAGGCGGCAGGGAGCGCGCAGCGGGCTTCGTAGCACTGGTGTCGATAGCGGCGTAGGCGTCTACGTGCGGCGGCGGCGTAGCACTCGTAGCAGCGGGCCGCGGCAGGGTGCTCGCACCGGTAGCAACCGGCTTATTCTCCATCTCGCTCGCACTACAATAATACCTAGGTACACGTATTTTATTTACGATTTTAAGGAGTTCTATCCACTCGCACCATTTTTTGTAAATATCGTTTGGGATTTCGTCGTCCCAACCAATATCCAAACGCCACGTATCCTGAAGCATAATCCGACCTTGAATTATAAAGGGCGACAAAAACCCAAAAACGTCAAATATTGACATAATAACGCGAAGCATTATTCTTTTTGTCGGCCTCTGTTTGTGTTGAATTATGCAATCAGGAATACGCTTTAACGAGACATCGAACCCCAACTCGTCCGTACCTGGATACCACAATAAACCAAGCGTGCGTTCACCTTCATACTGCTGGTCAACTTTGAAACGTACGGCTGCAGTACCTAAGGTTTCTTTCGGTACACTGTCTAGCACCGCAAGGCTATTACTGGTCCAGTTGCGGATTTCGAACCCGCCCGCCTTGTGTATGTCAGTGACGTCCCGCACCATCTGCACGGCCGTGGCGTCGTCAGGCAAACTCTGGACGTAGTCATCCATGTAATGGGAATTGACTATAGCATCTACGGCAGCCGGCGACGATGATTCGTAGCGTAATGCGTTTTTATTTTTAATGAACTGCGCGACGAAAGGAGAACATTTTGCGCCAAATATTAGAGATGTCATTACATACGTTTTCACCGCACTAGTAGGGTTGTCTCGCCACAGAAATCGAAGCGCGTCTTGATCTTGTAATTGGATCTTTACCCTGAGAAACATGTCTTTTATGTCTCCCGTTACTGCTATTTTATCTTCTCTAAAACGCAGCGTAATTCCAAACAGCGAGGAGAGTAGATCCGGACCCTTATGCAGATAGTCATTAAGGCACAAACCTTCAGTGGTATCCGCGGCGTCGAAAACCAAGCGCAGCTTCTTCTTATTGACATTGTCTACGCCAAAATGTGGTAAATACCATGTCCTGTCGGTACGTCGAGTGTCCTGTAGCTCCCTAGCAAAGGAATTTACAAATAAATGATCCACACGTTCGGCGTACCTCTGGGCGTATCCGCTGTCTTTTCGCATCTTCCTTTCGATTCCGTTCAACCTTTTGAGCGCACTCGGAAACGAGTCCGGCATCGTGCAGTTGGGATCCCGCCAGGGCAGGCCGACCTGCCAGCGCCCGTCAACGAGCGTCGCCGTCCGCTCGAGCTGCTCGACGGCGTTCACATCGTCACTGTTCTGTCGCGGCTTACCTGCCACGCCGATGGAGTCCACTGCGAACGAGCGCCGCACCTCGTCGTGCAAGTCGCGGAGCGCGCGCGCCTGCGCTGGGTCCGCCCCAACCAGTAGTGCCGTCTGCGTGCGCGCATCCGCGCCCGAGCCCGACACACTGACGCTTCCATGAATGCACCAACCTAAAGGGGTGAGAGTGGCGGAAGGCTCGCCCGTACTGCCCAACACTATTTGTAACGGTAACAATAGACTATAATTGTCTTGACCTATCAAGACTTCTGGTTTGACATCGGCGTTACACATTTGACTTTTAATATCTTGTAAGTAGGGATATTTACTACAGTCGACAATACTTAAGTTTTGAGTGGGCAAACGCAACTCAGTAACACTACGCGCTTTAATACTATGAGTCTTATTGTCCATACCTGAGAGTTCAATATTCAATACCGTACTTTCACACTCCACACTTTTGTCACTCCAAGGCCCGCATACGCGCATTGTCTCTCGGCGGCCGCGCAACCCGGCGCGCGCCGCCAGGTCGGCACTGATCATGGTCACCGTCGAACCGTCGTCGAGCAAAGCACTAGTGTTTATTGCGAGTCCGTCAGACGTATAAATACGAATAGGCACTACTTTAAGCAACACTTTGTATTCGCTCGCGTTGACATTAGTGACGACTTCCGTAGGGTCCGCGGTCGCGCCGGTGAGGGGTGCCGCGGGCGCGGCCAGCAGCACCGGCACTTCTCGGGGCTCGGCGCGCGGCTCGGCGTGTGGCTCGGCGTGTGGCTCGGTGTGCATGCTCGCTCGGCGGTCGTCGCTGATGATGAAGTGTAGCAACTTATGATGCGCTTGGCCGCAGTTATCTTTGTCACATACAGGTGCGGGGCAAGTTTCTCTATTGTGCCGCGAGTCTAGGCACTTGTAGCAAATGCCGTGGCGTTTCACATACTGCCACCGTGTTTTTCGAAGCGCTCTTTTAAATAGTTTGCACTCGGGTAACTTATGTTTCGATCCACGACAAAACTGGCACTTCTCGTTCCGTTGATCGTGCTGTTGTAATAGAACGGTTTGAGATCGGGTGTTGTTGTCGTGTTGTTTATATTTATTCTGATCGACGTGGTAGCTCATGGTATGAATATTAGCGGTAGTTGATATGCGTATAGCTTCCGTGTGTAAGAAGTCGGCTAATATCTCCAAGCGTGACTTCGACCCAGCCTTAATCAATGGGAAACTATAATCTGACCATTTGGAAATCAGCAATGTTGGAAGTTTCGACAAAATTAACGACACGACGCTCATGCCCTGTAGGTATTCGACGCGTCCCACTGCTTTCACAGCTTCCATGAAGTTCTGCACCTTAACAGAAAATGGAACGATATCCTTTTGATATTCTGGGGACACAGATGGAAGCCTCTTTATGTCTTGCATGAGCCTGGTTATTATGCAGTCCGGATCACCAAATCGTAGCTCTAATGTTTCCATCAATCGTTCAGGCGAGGTCGCGCTGATAAGTAGAGCTGAGACTGCCTCCTTTGCAGGTCCACGAAGACACTTCCTTAATCTCCAGAGGTTTTCTTTGTGGCTAAAATGGCACACATCCGTCGATTCTTCATACGCCTTTTTAAAGGCTAGCCATTCCAGTGGGTCGCCGGAGAACTCGGGTAAGTCTCGCGGCGTGCATATGCGGCTTAAGAAATTAGCATCAGGTTTGTTGTGGACGGAGAACGCGGTCAGATTTTTCACTGACTCAGAGAGCATTTGAATGATGCCATAAGAGGTGCCGGCGGCTGTGTCCGTGAGCGCGGGCGGGGCGCCCGGCTTGAGGCCATCGTCGGGGGGCACCTGCCTCTCCAGCTCCTTTTGGTTTTGCTCGACCCATTTCTCAACGTCGCGCCGTGCACTAATTTCACTGCCATGTGAACTGCGACCGTCTATGTCAGCTAGGTCTGCTTCTAGCTGTCTATCTATTAGCTGCATCTGTATTTCGGCTTTTTTCCTTTCCGCTTCCAGCTGTAGCCTTTTTTTGCGTGCTTCTAGACTAGAAACTGAAGACCTTCTCGATCTATGTGGTGAAAGCGAACGCCCTAAACTATTTTCCGCTTGCGGGCACGCTTCAATTTTGAAGTTACTCGTTCCCGGCACGTCCTCCATTTTGACGATATGTTCGTCCGGGGGTTCTGGAACATTCGCACTAGTTTCCACTTCCTTACGTGACGCTTGGCGTGTCTTTACCATTTTAGGTGTGTGAAACATATAGGATCCGGTTCGAAGACCACTTGTTGTACATGGAACCCTAATTATCAGCCAAATATAAAGGACGAGCCGACTAGATGCACTGACAGATACGAACAGCCTTGCATGACAGCGCGTGTAAGGGCAGGTGCCCACCGTACAATATTTAATAGGGTCAGTACAGGCGAGCGCGTCGCTAACAACGGTCATCCCGTGAAATCATATATTTCGTACTAAATACAAACTGAAATATAGATGCACAGAAAAAACCCCAGAAAAAAGACCAATGCTGGGAATCGAACCCAGGTCCTCAGCATTCCGTGCCGCGTGCCATACCCCTACACCACCACTGGTCTAGAGATTAGACACGAATCTTTCCTATACATCATACATTTCAATCTGCTAAATCATCACCTTATGCAGTGACAAGCGCACATCTATGTTACACCCTCATCGAGAGATTTTAACACTCCTTCGGAACTAACCGCTCACCTGGACAAGAGATGGCGCTACTGTGCAACTTTAAACAAGTTAGCTATGAAGTATCTTTTTTTGTACTTATTTTTTCAACTTCATTTTTTTATTACTTTTACGGTCATCCCGTGAAATCATATATTTCGTACTAAATACAAACTGAAATATAGATGCACAGAAAAAACCCCAGAAAAAAGACCAATGCTGGGAATCGAACCCAGGTCCTCAGCATTCCGTGCCGCGTGCCATACCCCTACACCACCACTGGTCTAGAGATTAGACACGAATGTATGATGTATAGGAAAGATTCGTGTCTAATCTCTAGTCCAGTGGTGGTGTAGGGGTATGGCACGCGGCACGGAATGCTGAGGACCTGGGTTCGATTCCCAGCATTGGTCTTTTTTCTGGGGTTTTTTCTGTGCATCTATATTTCAGTTTGTATTTAGTACGAAATATATGATTTCACGGGATGACCGTAAAAGTAATAAAAAAATGAAGTTGAAAAAATAAGTACAAAAAAAGATACTTCATAGCTAACTTGTTTAAAGTTGCACAGTAGCGCCATCTCTTGTCCAGGTGAGCGGTTAGTTCCGAAGGAGTGTTAAAATCTCTCGATGAGGGTGTAACATAGATGTGCGCTTGTCACTGCATAAGGTGATGATTTAGCAGATTGAAATGTATGATGTATAGGAAAGATTCGTGTCTAATCTCTAGACCAGTGGTGGTGTAGGGGTATGGCACGCGGCACGGAATGCTGAGGACCTGGGTTCGATTCCCAGCATTGGTCTTTTTTCTGGGGTTTTTTCTGTGCATCTATATTTCAGTTTGTATTTAGTACGAAATATATGATTTCACGGGATGACCGTAAAAGTAATAAAAAAATGAAGTTGAAAAAATAAGTACAAAAAAAGATACTTCATAGCTAACTTGTTTAAAGTTGCACAGTAGCGCCATCTCTGGTCCAGGTGAGCGGTTAGTTCCGAAGGAGTGTTAAAATCTCTCGATGAGGGTGTAACATAGATGTGCGCTTGTCACTGCATAAGGTGATGATTTAGCAGATTGAAATGTATGATGTATAGGAAAGATTCGTGTCTAATCTCTAGACCAGTGGTGGTGTAGGGGTATGGCACGCGGCACGGAATGCTGAGGACCTGGGTTCGATTCCCAGCATTGGTCTTTTTTCTGGGGTTTTTTCTGTGCATCTATATTTCAGTTTGTATTTAGTACGAAATATATGATTTCACGGGATGACCGTAAAAGTAATAAAAAAACAAAGTTGAAAAAATAAGTACAAAAAAAGATACTTCATAGCTAACTTGTTTAAAGTTGCACAGTAGCGCCATCTCTTGTCCAGGTGAGCGGTTAGTTCCGAAGGAGTGTTAAAATCTCTCGATGAGGGTGTAACATAGATGTGCGCTTGTCACTGCATAAGGTGATGATTTAGCAGATTGAAATGTATGATGTATAGGAAAGATTCGTGTCTAATCTCTAGACCAGTGGTGGTGTAGGGGTATGGCACGCGGCACGGAATGCTGAGGACCTGGGTTCGATTCCCAGCATTGGTCTTTTTTCTGGGGTTTTTTCTGTGCATCTATATTTCAGTTTGTATTTAGTACGAAATATATAGTTATAAAAGCACTCACACACTAAAAATTGTTTTAGTTTATTTTTAAATTTCGCACCATCTAATGATTTTAAATATTCAGGTAAATGATTATAGACTTTTATTCCGTTTACGTAGGTGCTCTTTTTGTGTATATAGCTAGAAGGTCGGACAGTGCATATGTCATACTTATATTGTGATCGTATATTTGTCTTGGAATCACTTTTTTTAATAAAATGATCTTTATTTTCTTTAACAAATAAGCAAATTTCTAAAATATATATGCATGTCAAAGTTAATATTCTATTATTAATAAAAATGTTTCTTAAAGAGTCCATATTTTGAAGATTATATATTATTTGTAAACATTTCTTTTGCAAAATAAATGTAGACTGAATTTTGATAGGAAGACTCTGCCAGATGGATGTCCAGTTGGATGTAGGTAAGCGCTGACATGGCCCTGAAAGTCTTCCACAATCTGGATCTAACCGTATACCTACAACAGTCATGATGTCAGTGAAAACCATTTTTCTTTCAGCGTACGTCCGCCCTGGCCACTACCACGACTGGTTCTACGAGGTCACCGGAATCAACTTCGACTGGTCGAGCGACGACTTGGAGTCATACAAGCCCATACAACTGCCTATCGACGTTAAAGTCTGAACCGCTACCTTAATTATTTGACAGCCAATATGTTTGCTATGAGGCTAATAAACTGATAAGAAATAAAACAATACACGTTATACCTGTTACCGAAAGTTTTGTATATTCAGTGATATTTAGGTACCTATCCACTATCGCAGAAATCCTCCTAATCCTCACTTCACAAACATATACGAAAGTAACTGTCTGTCTGTTACCTCTTCACGTTTAACCTCTCGTATGCGGGAAGTGAAAAAAATCGTGCATTCTAGTCTCAACTGTTTCATATAAACCCAATGATACAGATTTTAAAAACAGATAGCATTAAATCTGGTGCAGATCTGCACCAAGACCAAGGCATACATTTATTTAATTCAAATATTATTTAGAAGTGGTACATCATTTCTTACGCATTTCCAACTAATTTGGAACGTAGGAGTCATAGCTTCTAATAGTTGTGATGGATGTTACCACACGCCACTGTTGGCGTATGTAAGCGATTAAGAATTTCGGGGAGGTCGGTTGGATGCGACGTGGTTCAGTTGGTAGAACACCCGTTGGGGCGCATACCCAGGAGAGGTGGGTTCAAGTCCCACCGGCGCACCCGGAAACTTTTTCGCTTTTAAATCTTAGGTTCGGTGAGCAGACGTAACTGCTAATAAAATAAATAATATTTGAACACTATAATTTCTTATCTATCCGCCTCTTCAACATTACTAACTTCATCTGGTAGATTCAAAAACACTTTACACAATATATCCTGGCAGTAATCAATTTCTTCTCTGAACCTGTCCTCCTTCAAGTCTGGGTGCTTCAGGTGCTGCTCTAAGGTCCCTCGGAGGCCTAGGGTGGGGTCCCGACATTGGGCTAGCACCCTTTGGTCCAAGTCAGCTACTAACGTGACCATGGTGCTGAGAAGATGTTCTGTGGTTTGGTCGCGGCCATTTTGTATTTGCTCGCTTAGCGTCCGTATGAGATTCAGTTGGATGAAGTTTTCTGGAAAATGAAATAGTCATACTAATAGAAATAGTTAATACTAATTAATTCAGGGGGGTTTCACTCCGCAGTTTAGGTATGTTCGTGTGGCGCTCCTCCCGGGAGGAGTATGGCAGTAGGTTGTCGCGCGGCCTTCAGTTCGCACGCTAGCCGCGTCGCGCGTAATTAAGCATCTTTTTTTTCTGTGATTTTTGCAACAAACAATGACTTCTAAACGATATTATAAATAACTTACTTACATATTAAAGGTAGTTTACTGAATTAATACACACTGTTATCTTTCTTGATTTATATACCTATCAAATATGGGCGAGTGGGAACCCTGTGCCAGGCCTCTTGCATGCCATGTACTTACGCGCGATATTTACCTACCGCGGGGACGATCTCCTGCGATCGAAATTTCAGTAGGTTGTCACAAGCGCGCGCCGACGCACGTTCATTCGTGTTCCACGGAAAAAATATGCCGCCTGGACTTTTATAAGTGAATGGTGAAACAGGGGGCAAATTTTAATATGACTATGCTAAAATTAATAGCTAATATAACAATTTGGGAGTTCGTATCGTGCTGTCCCTCTTACTCTTCTATAAAAAGCTATAAGCGTGAGCGGGATGGCACGATGCGAAGTTCGAAAATTGACCTTCGTATCTAGTATAACGCTAGGGTACTGTGAGCATGACAATTTATTCTGTGCATTACAATAAAATATCCTTTTTGTTAGGATTCCAGAGCTAAAATGGCAAAAAGGGAACCCTTTTAGTTTCGCCATGACCGTTTGTCCCTTTGTCCGTCCGTGGCTTAGCTTAGGGAATATTAGTGCTAGAAAGTTTGCATGGATATATGTATATAGCAATTATCCCAACAAAATGGTAAAACAACATGTAGAAAAAAAAATTATCCAAACTGCCTGCCCTTGTCACTGTCGGCACGCACACATTCTTAAGGAGACGGAGTAGTATAATCTGTGGCTATAATCGCGGTAAGTACCAAGATTTTGTACGGGATGCAGTATCTGTTACGAAGTAACTATTAAGTAATCTGTGCCTGTGCCCTTGGTTTCGGATCAGCGGTGCCCAA
The DNA here is from genome assembly GCA_947859365.1 of Archips crataeganus. Lineage (NCBI taxonomy): Eukaryota > Metazoa > Arthropoda > Insecta > Lepidoptera > Tortricidae > Archips > Archips crataeganus. The sequence continues at coordinate 16,003,652 of OX402065.1, read as the reverse complement.
CGGAATATGAACGCTCGTATCACACGATAAGTTTTAATTTCGCGTGCACGCAGCAGGAGTAGGAAAGTTTTTATACCTAAATTTGACCTTTGTTCGAGAGTGATCCTTCTGTACAGTCGACTACAAAAAAATCGATACGGCCAAAGTTACAAAAATATGTATACACGACCTTAATGTTAAGTCAATAAAGGTAATAAAGGTAAATACATATCTTTGTAACTTTGGCGGTATCGATCTTTTTGCAGTCGACTGTACGTTAGTACTATTACTTATTCTGTGGTATTATATTACGTGGTATTGTTAGATGTCGGGGACATGACCTCTCAAGCAGAGGATCGTGGGTGGGTGAGTTTTTCGATTTGGAATTTATCATGAGAAAAGCATCGTGAGGAAACTTTCACACAACTGCGAAGAAATTCAATGGTGTTTGTGGAGTTCCCAATCCGCACTGGGCCCGCGTGGGAACTACGGCTCAAGTCTTCTCATTCTGAAAGGAGGCCTGTGCCCTGCAGTGGAACGTATATAGTTAAGTGTTTAAGTTGATTTCTCTGAACACTATGTTGACTCTGCGCTCCACTATATCCAAGCATGTTATTTTTTTCATTGTGTTATTTTTACTTTTATTGCTTATTCTGTTTTAATTTTCTTTTGTCTATGTTAGTTGTCACAAATAAATATTTCTTTCTCTCTTTCTTTCAACGCGGCTAACTGGTTGGCTAAAGCCTTCCTCGATAAATGGGCTATCACAGCCCCCTAACAGTCTCCTCATGTGTGTTATGTCTCTACTTCGACATTGGCAAAATACGCCTTGCTAAAATAGCAAGGGTGAAAGCCAAGATAAAAAAAAAAAAAAAAAAAAAAAAAAATGGGCTATCAAATACTGAAAGAATTCTTCAAATCGGAGCAGTATTTCCTGAGATTAGCGCGTTCAACCAAACAAACAAACAAACTCCTCAGCTTTATAATATTAGTATAGATAGGCTACTCTAAAGGGCATTTACGTCGCGCGTTGATAAACCCTCTGTCGTCTGGGCACCAATCTTTGGCACTTGGCTGGGGTAAATCCGACACGCGCCTCCTCTGAAGGGACCTTACCTCTAGCGTCGGGCGCATTATCGCACAGGTGGCGCACGAGGAAAGCGGCCTTGGCGCGGGCGCGCGGGTCTGCGCACGCGCACAGAGCCGCCAGCGAGGCGCAGCCACCTTGGGACACCAGCTCAGTAATCGCCGGGGGGTATTCCCGACATGCACCTGTCGACAGTCAATAAATAAAAAGCTATTAGCTGTCCGGTTTCACTAAGGTTGCCATCCGTCCGGGTTTCCCTGGATTTGTCCAAGTTTAGGGAGCGTCCGGGGAACATCCGGGCGGGGTTCCATTTGTAGTCCGGGTTTGAATTGTAGTAGTTAGATTGTAGTTCCGCTAGTAGAAATACAGATTAAAATAAAACAAACAAAAAACGATAACGTGTGGTTTCTGAGCTCCAAAATCCGGGGATCGTAAATGTCCTGGTTGCTGAATTTTAGAGATGGCAACCCTAGGTTTCACACAACGTTTCATTTTGTCACTACTTTGAAAAAAGCTTGTATCTCAAATCAATATGTATACCAAATTGAACCTTATGCACATTTCGTAAAGTTCAATTGGCTAGATCTTTTTAGGGTTCCGTACCCCAAAGAGTGCCAACCGGACCCTGTTACGGAGACTCCGCTGTCTGTCCGTCTTTTCCCCCCGTAAACATAAGTGTAAGGTACCATACATATCGTCACTACTTTGAAAAAAGCTCGAGTATCTCAAAATCGATAATCTGGCTAATTGAACTTTACTGAGTGTGCAATAAAGTTCAATTTGGTTTACATATTGATTTGAGATACCAGATTTTTTAAAAGTAGTGACGATATGGTATACTAGCTGTTATTTAATAATAATAATAATAATAATCATATTTTTTTGTTTACACCAATGTTGCCGCCTCGTTGCCCCGAGTGGGCAATAGTTTGAGGGGCCCATTTAGTGAATGGCGAGTCACCGCCTACCAAAACTTCAGTTTATGAGATATTGAAATGGTAGGTGTCCGTTATCTCACTCCATAGCCCGGTAATCCTGTCCACAACATCCCAACCCCATAGCCAATTCCATGTCGCTTCCTACCTGGCAATAGTTTGGCAACTGTGGGGGACTGTCCGCTAGCACATCCTCATGGTGTATTAGGGGATAGACCCCCATAGTTGCGCCCATCTCATTTATATTATATGGTACCAAAGGCCTCTTCATGTTGGCTTCGGCCCCATGTATGCCTTTCAAATGACCGGGTCCCCATGGGCCCGTGATCGGAAATCCGTACCAACATAATAATTTATTTCTGTTAACAACAAAAAGGTGTACAAACAAATTGTTGAGACCTTCTAGTAGGCATACATAATGCCTGTGACAGAAGACCTCGCTCTTCCAAAACAAATATGTGGTTTCATTCTGATGTTAAACAATACTAAATCTTAAGAGTAAACTTATAACTATTGTACATATTTGTGACTTTTTTTTTTATATATACATATTCAATACTTTAAAGCCATTAAAACCCCCATCTTAGGAGTGTCTCAGTTTCCTCATAGTCAAGTTTAGTTAACCATTTAGCAAGTTTATTTATACAATCATGCAGGTTCAACGGATGTATATTAATTTCTTTACAAATTCTATTATATAGGTGAGCAGATTGCGCAGCAAATTGTCTTTTCGCATACATTGATTTACTGTTGGGTACAGGTGCAACCGCATTGACTCTTCTTCGGTCAGGCAATAAGGGTTCAAAGATCAATTTCCTGTGGAGTTTCAAGACTACTGCTTCGATGTACAACTTCCGCATCGTTAGGTGCTCACAATGTTTGTATAGTTCAACCGTGGGATATCTGTATGGCTTAAAATACATAGTTTTCAACAAACATCTCTGTCCCCTCTCCACTTCCAAGAATTTGGATTTTGACGCCCCACCCCAGACAGAGATGCAGTAAGACATTACAGACTGCGCTAAAGCAATGTATATCCGCTGCAGCAGATTTACATCATCATTATTCATCATTCATCATTTTAGCGTCCACTGCATTACATAGGCCTTCCCCAAGGCTCGCCCCAACCGATCGGTCCTGCGCCATCTTGTTGCAGGCCTACCTACACTGGGTCTTCCGGTCCGTGGACGCCACTCGAGAACCTTTTGGCCTCATCAGCCATGAGTTCTACGAGCAATGTGCCCTGCCCACTGGCACTTGAGTCTGGCGATTCTTCGAGTTATGCCCGTGACTTTAGTTCTTGCGCGGATTTCATCATTTCTAATGCGATCCCGCAGATAAACTCCAAGCATAGCGCTCTCCATCCCTCTTTAAGTGACTTTGAGCTTCCTTATGAGGCCCATCGTTAGCGGCCACGTCTCAGCGCCATAAGTCACCACTGACAACACACGCTGGTCAAAGATTTTTGACTTGAGACACTGCGGTACAGTAAAATTACATAAAGTTTACCACTGACAGATGGTTTGCCTTCATTTCATATTCAACTTTAACAACCTACAAATAAAGCCAATTTTAGAATACTGTTAACCACGTTTGCAGATTTTGTAATAGCTACTTTATTTGTGTGGTGTTAAAGTTGGAAATGAAATGAAGACAAGCCACCTATCAGTGGTAAACTAAAAGTAAACGTATTGTATATTGGCCAACAAGAAGAATTGTGGTTACTTTACTTACATGATATAGCATAAATGCATTTGACAAGCGCCTCCCCGCGCTCCGTCTGCACTAGATTGAGCAGCACGTTGAGTAGACCGCTGTCGAGCGCTCGCGCTTGGCAGAACGGGTTGTTCTGGCACAGCTCTGCCAGGACGAAGCTGGCTTTGGCACGGACATCCTCGTTCTCGCTGCCGTAGCATACCGGGAAGATTGCGAAGCCGCCGATTTTGTAGAAATCTGGAATTCAAAAATGCTGTCATCATCATTCCAGCCATAGGACGTCTACTGCTGGATATAGGCCTCCCTCATTGATACCCAATCACTACGGTTGGAAGCGGCTTGCATCCACCTTGAACCTGCAGCCTTCAAATAATACTAATAGCAGGCCTCTTGCATGCCATGTACTTACGCGCGATATTTACCTACCGCGGGGACGATCTGCTACGATCGAAATTTCAGTAGGTTGTCACAAGCGCGCGCCGACGCACGTTCATTCGTGTTCCACGGAAAAAATATGCCGCCTGGACTTTTATAAGTGAAAATGGTGAAACAGGGGCAAACTTTAATATGACTATGCTAGAATTAATAGCTAATATAACAATTTGGAAGTTCGTATCGTGCTGTCCCTCTTACTCTTCTATAAAAAGCTATAAGCTTGAGCGGGATAGCACGATGCGAAGTTCAAAAGTCGACCGTCGTATCTAGTATATTAGTTAGGGTACTGTGAGCATGGCAATGTGTTCTGCGCATTACAATAAATATCCTTTTTTGTTAGGATTCCAGAGCTAAAATGGCAAAAACGGAACCTTTATAGTTTCGCCATGACCGTCTGTCCCTTTGTCCGTCCGTGGCTTAGCTTAGGGAATATTAGTGCTAGAAAGTTTGCATGGATATAATATATAGCAATTATCCTGACAAAATGGTAAAACAACATGTAGAGAAAAAAAATTTAATCCAAACTGCCAGCCCTTGTCACTGTCGGCACGCACACATTCTTAAGGAGACTGAGTAGTATAATCTGTGGCTACAATCGCGGTAAGTACCAAGATTTTGTACGGGATGCAGTATCTGTTACGAAGTAACTATTAAGTAATCTGTGCTAATAGGTTCTTTTAATGTACTTAAAAAGCTGACTTTTTTTACTTTTTTTAAATATTTTTATGTGTCTTACAAAAACTAAACTTTCAAGCTCCAAACGCACACACAGCGGAGGCGTGGCGGTGCGGTGGCGGTGACCGGCGGCACCATACCGTGAACTCGTTCATACAAGTTAGAATATTACAACCGTCACCGCCACCGCACCGCCACGCAACGCTGTCTATGCGTTTGGAGCTTTAACAAAAACTTATTACAATGCGTTTACTTTTAGTTTACCACTGACAGATGGCTTGCCTTAGTTTCATTTCCAACTTTAAAACCATACAATTAAAGTAGCTATTACAAAATCTGCAAACGTGGGTAACAGTATTCTAAAATTGGCTTTATTTGTAGGTTGTTAAAGTTGAATATGAAATGAAGGCAAGCCATCTGTCAGTGGTAAACTAAAAGTAAACGTGTTGTACTAATAATCTACTTAAATAAACTAACTTTCAAACACTTACCATTAGCAATATCCATGTCGTCAATAAAATCCATGAGGCTGGTGAACGCGTTACTGACATCCTCGGGCAGGGGTTCCCCGAGTTGTATGGTGTGGATCTTCTCAGCATCAGCCAGGATCTTGATGGAGTCCTGTAGCACCTGAGCCACGTCCACTGTCAAGCTCCTGAGAGCTTCCTCGAGGAATTTGCGGCGCTGGATAGAGAAATAATGAAAAAAAAAATTAACTATCAACTAATAAAAAAATTAAAACACTTAGTTTTTGACATTGGTTAAAAAGAAATTCATTCAATACAATATCGTCAGGTGACAAGCAAAAGTCACTAAGTACCAACTACCTACTTAAAACAAAGCTCGTATCTCAGTATGAAATTACTAACTAGATACGACTTTTTGAAGAGCAGCAACAGATATTTTAGTGAGTTTTGCTTGTCATCCGGCGATATAATGCTATAACCTTTATTGAACACAATACAAGCAACTAGCTGATGCCCGCGGCTTCGTCCCACTGAAGTAGATTAAAGTGTGTTTTCCCATGGGAATTAAATATTATCCTGTGATAAAAAGTAGCCTGTGTCACTCTCCAATCCTTCAATTATGTTGTTTTGTGAAACAAGCGAACACACTTTCAAAATTACAATATTAGTATGGATAAATGAAAAATTTAAATAAAAATATCATGTAGCTTCATTGAGCACACCAAGCCATATGGCGAAGTAAACAAAAAAAAATGGAGTATTAACTGAAACACACATTAAAACAAATAATAATAATAATCAGAGGGCGGAATTGCTCATGGCAAAAATCAAACGTCAATAGAGTTGGAACGTTGAATTTTATCGACTTTTTCAACTATCGAAATTCGGAAATGAGCTTTTCGAGAATATGATAGGTAACCTAAGTTCAGTCACCTTTTACATTTCTGACTTTAATATAAACCTCTTTGATTAGCTAGATCATATGGAAAAAATTATGACTATCATGTATTATTACAGAGAAGACGAGGAGAACGTCATTAGCACAGACAGAGGTTACAATACTGTTTTAAATGATGAAAATTAGTTCACGGTGATTTGAATCTTTAGGTTATATTATTGAAACTTAGGTAGTTATAATAATGCAGTACTTAGTTAAGTAGTTTTTAAAATTATCGTTTTATTTTGTCTTTTATTTAAATGTTATTCCATAACATTCATAATGAAGTCTATTATTGTTTGCTTATGGATTTGAGGTTTAGTTTTGTTAATAAAAAAATAAAGATACAGTAAATATAATTTCAGTTTATACAATAGTCAATAAAATTCAACGTTATTAACGTTTGATTTTTGCCATGAGCAATTCCGCCCTCTGATAATAATAAATTAGAAAAAAAATCTCATTACCTCTTCATCCATGGGCCCCAACTCTGAGGTCCCTGGGGCATCTTCAGCCTTTGTTGCTTCCATGGCAAACCTCAGGAGACCCTGAACACCACAAATGAGTAAAATGAGTTAGCAAAATAATAACAAAAGGCAGGGTAGAGTGGTCTTGCCACTTAAAAGCAATGTCTACCAGACAATCGTCAACTGGATAGCCTAGTAGTTAAAGAACCTGACTATCTTGAAGTCCCAGATTCAATCCTCAGTTGGGCAGGTATTTGGACATACTTAATAATGTAGTGTGTAATAAAATTACTACATCTGGATGCTTGCCACTATCCCTCGCCATTTCAGCTAGTTCTAAGGTGCCAAGCGTCCAACGTACCAGGCACAATAATAATGGTAGTGGTAGGTAATGGCGCCGTGACCAATGATATTTTAAGTGTAGATACGTTATATGCTCACATAATGCCCAAAAAATATGCTCCGCACGCGGCGGCAGGCACACACACATACACGTTTCATTTTACTTACATTTTATTACACTGACAGAGACGGTATAAGAGAGATGGCTTCATTAAGACGATATGAAGAAAAAGACAAAGATAGTTTATCACTTGCGCGCAAGTGTAAGCAAACATCACAATCCGACTGATTCCAATTGGTCATAATTAGGACCATTTCGCGGCACACGTTTTGGTGCGTTGGTGGCGTATCTACCTCTTTTTTGTATTAAAATATAAACGGTCGTGACGGTAAATAAACTCGCATACACATAAAAGAGCAATAATAACTAATAAAATAGGGAAACTAAATGGTACCTGTAAATTTCTAGGCTGGCGCGGCTGCTCTGACAAAGGCTGAGGATCCTGGCTTCTGCTAGGGAACGTCAGAGCTCCAGCAATGGCATTATTTCGGCCTGAATTATTCGAAGACATGTTTTGAATGAAAATTGTACGGGAAATGTTAAACAACTACTTGCTATACCCGGAGTAAGGTCACAACTGGAATACAGATGAATTTAGAGGTTTATATTGATTTGAATGATTCACAAAAGTTGATGTAAGACTGAGAAATTATTCTAGAACACGCTTTCTTGTTTTTGCCTTTAGGAGCACTTAACGTCAAACTGACCTGACATGACATTTAATAAATTGAGTCCAAGTTTTACTAAAAAAAATATTTTGATGTCTACATGCATCTGAAAAAAATATGCAAACTGTAACATATGCCATTATTGTAGTGCTTAACTTCATTTAATTTTGTATTTATTAATTTCAAATAGCACTTTTTAGTAGTAATAATGTCAAGTTTAGCAAAATTTAAAACTGTTGTACAATCCATGAACTTCCAAGTAAAAATCGGACACAGAAATATCTGTCAAACAGAGGAGTATTTTAGTAAATACAACAACACGACCGACGACAAAGGGATGTTTGTAAAGGCCACCATAAACCGAAGCGTCAGGTGCCGACGGAGCGCGCCCAGCGCGGTCAATAACACTGAATCGCACATACAGTGACAAAAACCGGGACCGAGGCACAGCGTATATGATTCAGTGTTATTGACCGCGCTGGGCACGCTCCGTAGGTGCCCCGTGCTTCCACTTTGTGATGGCCGTTATTAATATTGAACTTTATATTGAAGCATCTTTCGATTTTTATTTTTTCATGTCAGCCTGGCTGGCAGCAGCGGGCGGCTGATAAAAAAACATGCATGAATAATGTTACCATATAAAATTTTGAAAAATCCTAACAAATTGCCAGAATTTGTATTAATATTTAAACATTAAATGAATTAAAATGGAATGGATGGAATTGGATGGGATGGGAAATTAAATGTATTCCATGTTCCTTGACGAAACATGTTGCGGATTTTTATTTGCGTGTTTGTTAAGCTTTTGACGATGCTTGTTACGGATATTATCTTCTTGTATTTGGATGACTAGTTTTATTATTAGGTTGACAAAGGATGTGGCAGATTGTTTTCATGTATGGTAAAGTTTTTTTAAACCTTTAATTTAGATGAAAGTATTCAGTCGCAAAAAAATCTAAGCCAAATAAAGTCGCTGTCTTCAAAAATATAAAAATGACGATTATGTGACTTTGTTTATTTTCCTACCAGGGGCCTGTTGCATAACAAAGTACAACTTATATTACAAGCGGAACTCCCTTTCTAGTTAATATAACTGAAGTGAGAGTTCCGCTTGTAATATTAGTTGTACTTTGTTATGAAACAGGCCCGTGTACCTCTACCATGAGTTGACACTAGTTTACGCGACCGTACTCGCTAGCGACGGCGTAAATTATTTGTATGGAGAATTGTACAGCGCTTCTAGCGGTCACTTACGGAAGTACAATTCTCCATTTAAAACATTTACGCCGTCGCTAGCGAGTACGGTCACTGTAAACTAGTGTAAACTCATGGTAGAGGTACAGGTTATTATTCCGCTTGCACCAGCCACCACCAGAGGGGGTTGTAAAGGTCTTAAACTTCTTATCACAGTAACGTAAAAATTCTGCAGTGCATTTCCGGATGTTTGGAAATTCGCGGTAATCAGTACTGTCGGAAACAGTATAGCGATAATATTGATAGTCTAATCCTTCCCTTATATCGATGCAGTCAGTCCCGAAACTAATATACAAGATGCAATGAACCCCTCAAAAATAATATTTTTTTTTTTTTTTGAAATATGTCCTTGATATCCCGTCTGACAGCTCGCCCTCTCTTCGGTAAGCTGTAAAATAACATATACCATATACCTATACCATAAAAAGAGCCAGAGGCTACCAGAAACAGTCCGCCTGAAAAAAAGGCCCGTGATATTGAGGATTTTGTGACTGGTAGAATATCGCTAGATGGCGTTAGTATTGTGTGGTCCATTTGACGTTACAGTCTTGATTGCTATTAGCTCTTGCTATCTCTAACGTGGGGCAAATGTCAAAATTTTCAAACAAACCATACGACACTAGCGTCATAGCTTGTTACAGAAACCCTCATTCTAAAGGCCACCACAGGCCGCAGTGCGAGGCGTGAGCGGAGTGCTTATGGAGCGTGCCCAGCGCGCCGTATAACACTGAATCATATATACAATGACACACTCGGGCAACGCGGCGCAGCGTATATGATTCAGTGTTATACAACGCGCTGGGGTGCTTCGTCGGCGTCGCACGCACGTCTCGCGCTACGGTCTGTGGTGGCCTTACATAGGTATCAATTATCACTTACAAACAAATTTAATACAGTGCACTGCAACCCTTCTTTTGGGTTTGTGCCCACTTTATGTCTAACGGCATCTTATTCGTTAGCCAGGGATTAATTTGGGCACAAATGTCCCACGACAAGTGTCGCTAGCGGCGTCGAGCGAAGTAGCAGAACATTACCGAGCTTCGCTCGACATGTCTAACGAAGTCATTTGCATGGGTGCACTATGTCGAGCGAAGACCTAACTTTAACCTACGTCGCTGGCTACACATTTGTCCCCTAGTGAATCCCTGGCTTTACTTCTCAAGAAAAAGGTGTAACCCATTTAGGGGTAACTCCCAGATTTGGGCCCAATGCTGTAGAAAGTGCTATTTGTTTATCACTACAACAAACAGAACAATTTCAAGTTCCCAATCTGATGCTGACAATATCTGTGCATATGCCTCTGTTTATCAAATCATAATCCCAGATAGCGATATGTTATCAGTTAGATAAATGCTGAGGTGCGAATCTCCAATAACAAGCGCTGGGGGCATCACTCGAATGGAACATAACAAGTGCTTAAAACATATTTGAACGATCTAGAAACTTACAAATCGAAAACAAAAAAGGAAGACTAAATAATTACATTTAATCGGTAAGTTACCTTATTACTTTTTGTGTATGTTAAGTGTTAAGCTAAACTCTGCTCAACTTAATCTTCTTTTATGGAGTGATTATTACGCTAGCACTGCAATCCGCAATTTTATTTTGCTAGAAATTTATGTGAAAATCAATATAGTTTAGTTCAAACGAGTGCGGTCTATAGTCGACTAAGAAATACCTTTACCGCCCTAAAGTCCAATGTCACTTTTACAGCTTAAAACATTAAAGGCTATTTTTACTTACAACTCTTACAAGTCAATGTGACAATCAGCCTTATTGTTTTTATTCTGATGAAGGAACTGTCATAAACAATGGTAAAGCACTTACTTGGTCGACTATACATGAAATACGAGAAGTGTAGAGTTCTAAAAGTATGACTATGGTGCATAAGACACCTATTCTCGCTTTTCCATCTTCATTGAATACCTTCCACGGTGTGGTAGCAAAACTGTAAAGCAAAAAAGAATTATAAGGATTACGTAGGTAGACAGAACATCGTATCCCCGACCACCGTTGCACGGGGTCTCTTGTTAGGAACCTATCGTGGGTAGGCCAGTGGTTTGAAATGGATAAGGCTTTTTGGGAGAGCCTCATGTGTCCCCGTGTTGCCTAAAATGGTATGAGTAATAAAATAAATATATTTTCTACCTCCTCCTGCTCCTGTAACGGTATCCCCATATCATAATGGCTTACCCGAGATCATGACGCTAGTAGCTGCGTCAAAATATCGGGAACTCATTACAGGTAACAACGGTTTATATCCCGGAGAAAGTATGTCTACCTATTGTCTAATGTAATTAAAAGTGAATCATTTGAAACTACTACATTATACTTTTTCCAGATATAAACAAGTAATGTCACTTCATGTCACAAACATCCACTGGTAGTCGTAACTGCCATGTGTAACGTAGAATTACTCGTATCTCGGCAAAGAAAAACTAAACTAACGTTACTCTGCCAGTTAAATTTTCACTCCAAAATCGCATGGTTTCGTATAAACGTCTAAGGATATCTGACATTTTAAATTCCACAAAATATTTTAGTTTATACGTGAGAAAAATAGCCACATCATCATCATCTAACACCTTCAACCATGGTTAGACCAGCTTCTGTTGCTAGTTTTGTCTTTTGTGTCCTGGTAAAAGTAACCATTTGAAAACTCATGTCAAAAGCGTTTATTAATACCGATTCTGATTTAAAATTCTAGACACCCTCTACTTACGTTTAATATGTACTCATCGTTAATTATGGGCTTTATATTATTTGGCCAAAAATATGGTACTAGAAGCAGATTTAATTAATCTTATTCCGTTTGTGTGTATTATTCCCAATATTGAATTTCTTAATAACAACACAGGGATCAGTGTCTGATAAAGAAGTACCATTTCACGCGATTTCTAATGCCTACAGCTAAAAAATTGATAAACTTGTCGGTTGCTAACAGTAATACATTTTTGAAAGTAAGATTATAGATAAAGAATAAACTTATTTTTAAATGCATAAAGCATTTTGGGGGATACATACTTACAGATATAGTGCATATTGTATTTCAATCGGGAAAAGTCGGATCTCAATCGAAATACGACGGCACCCGAAGTGTCAATCAATTATTGTATTAAATGAGCGACATTTTCATATCCATTAACATGGAACTTTATTATTTAGTGTCATATGACAAAATGAAAAATGTTATTGTACTGTAACTAATTGAGAGAGCACGATAAATACGAACTTTTCCGATAAAATACGATGGAAAACCATTATGCACTACATCTGTACTCAGTCAGTTGACTCAACGACACAAAGTTGATCTTGACTGTTGCAGCCATTAACGAGGTAAGAGCAGTAATAAAGATTAGAAAGCGGATGAAGCAGGCACTAAAATTTCGAGAAAAGAAAATGTTGATTTTTTCACAGTTAGACAGTTACGTAAACAATAGTGCCCTCGTCAAATTTCTTACTTTTATAGGGAACGTGCATATCGACGGTGCTGCCAACTGGTGCCATAAATTTAACTGTTTTACCCTGATAAGTTTATTTTACTCTCCGCATAGTGTGTCTTCTGTCGCATTAGTGCTACCGCCTATAGTTATTGCACGTTCCCTATTGTCATATCACACGCATCATCCAGCATAGGACTCACTTCGCCCTATTCACGAGCACATCCCAAAACTGAGCAAAGCCTTGTCTCAGAAAGGCAGAACTTGAGCTGCAACGTATCCCGGCTTAATCGGGAACTTCACATATAAACACCATGGAATTGCAAATTCTACCTTCTATCATTCTCTTTGGTATCTCTTTGGTATGTTAGCTCTGTCATCTTCGCTAGTATAACTTTTTTTGATACATTATTTTTCTGATTCCAGCAATGCCACCTCGTGAAGAGACCATTGTGCCCCCGCCAGAGCGCGTGCCCGTCGACCAGCGTCCGCGTCCACCGGCACCGGGGCGACTGCAGCGCCCTCCCCACGACAATCCTACCACCTACATCAGACCGACAAACCCTACGAGAGCTAACGCTGTTATCCGGCGCTAGGTGGCACTGATTCAATGCGGTCTTAAATTTTAACAGCCAGTTTTAAATGCTGTCACACTTTTTATAACGTATGTGTCTCTATAATTTACGTGAACTTTCGGTTGCGGAATAAAGGAAGTTCTCTATCGAAGTGGTTGTTCATTGTATAACACCTGTAATTTTGATGTGGCTCAGGAGCATTCCTTTTATTCCCCAACTGTGCTAGCATTAGAAAGTAAGAAACGCTTTACGGTTAATTGAACAAGTCAGTCAAAGTGCTTATTTTTAATCGTGATAGTCACGTGTTACTTAAGTTAATATTTTTGTAAGTATCATTTTTTAATTCTAAGAGAAACTAGTGATTAATAATTGACTTTGCAATTGCGTTCTATTTTGAGAACAGCGCCATCTATTTAAGGTTCACCAATTTTCACGTTACGAACTACAAAACAATATTTTATCTTATCAAAAACACTATCATTTCAGTAAAAATAGATTCTACGATATTATTCGAATATCTTTGTAAAAACAAATAACACTTTAGATTAAAGAAGTACCTGGCTAATGTATGAAATAATGAAGAAAATAAAATATCCTTCCAATTTGCCACAAAAAGTTTTTTTTTAAATGACTTTTTCCTTAAATATTAAAGTTATCGATAACTACATGTGAACTATGTTAATTAAAGTACTTCAACTGTAAATTTATTTCAAACTAAATACAAACTGAAATATAGATTCACAGAAAAAACCCCAGAAAAAAGACCAATGCTGGGAATCGAACCCAGGTCCTCAGCGTTCCGTGCTGCGTGCTTACCCCTACACCACCACTGGTCTAGAAGTTAGCGACGAATTTTTCCCATACATCGTACACTTCAGTCTGTTATAATCACATTAGGCAGTGATAAAGCGCGCATCTATGTTATGCCCTCTACCGAGAGACTTCAACACTCCTTCGGAGCTACCCGCTCACCTGGACCAAGAGATGGCGCTACTAGGCCAACTTTTACAAGTAAAAGTAATAAAAAAAAAAATGAAGTTGAAGAAAATAAAAAAATAAATAGTAAAAGATACTTCATACTTAACTTGTGTAAATTTATTGTACAGGGATATTGTTTATTTAATTTCTATTCAAATAAGGTTAAGATTACGAAACTAAGCAATTTATTAAAAACACTGAATTTGACTGTTTTGTCCTGTAACTTATTTATTAGTGGCTATATCTAGCGGTACCTATACTTCGTTTTTTTTAGCATTATAAATAAGGTAAGCGATCTTGAGTGTATTTTTTTTGAAAAACCCGTTTGAAAAATAATGAACAGCAAATAAATATGTAAAAATGTTAAAGGAAATATGGTCATTTACACTCTTTGGGTTTCATAAATAAATAAAATAAATAAATATCACGGGACAATTCACACCAATTGACCCAGTCCCAAAGTAAGCTAGGAAAGCTTGTGTTATGGGTACTAGGCAACGGATAAACATACTTATATAGATAGATACATACTTAAATACATATTAAACACCCAAGACCCGAGAACAAACATTCGTATTTTTCATACAAATATCTGCCCCGACACGGGAATCGAACACACATAATCATAAGTAATAGTTACTATTTTTTTAAAAGCGCTTTTCAAATAAAACGACCCCTCAAGATTGTTTACCTTATTTCTAATGCTAAAAAAAACGAAGTATATTAGAACACATGTCATTTGTTTCTGGCTAAGTGTGCCCCTTACTTTTTGAACCTGGTAAAGGTTCTGTGTTGCCATTGCTACGACAATTGGACTTTCAGTTAAATCTATGGGAATAGAAATTTCATCATTTTTAAATTTCGGTTTTGACTTCTGCTGAATCCAGAAAGTTTCCAATCTGCACTGGGCCCGCGTGGGAACTACGGCCCAACCTCTCTCGTTCCAAAAGGAGGCCTGTGCCGAGCAGTGAGACTTATATAGGCTGGGATCATGATGATAACGAATCGAGAAAGTCTGGATATACTTAAAACTTCAAAGCATGGGTTTACAGAAGCTAAAAAATAAATTTTGATCCAAAAACAAACTATTTTATGACACATACATTATTGTGCCTTTTTAGTATTATATTTGTGTAAGAAAATATGTGAGCGTTTAGAATCAAAATCAAAAACATTCGTTAGATTATTATTATTATATATTTCTTCATCACTATTTTGTAAGGTCAACAAAATATAATAATGTTCCTAGTTTCTCTTAAAAATCCTAAAATATTCTAAATATAAATATTTCTGGTTAAATGATTAAGTACAATTAAAAAAAAATCTATTACCTATTTTACTCGTCATCAGATGAACATTCAAATTCAGTTACATTGTCGTCAGAATCGTTCTGAAAGTCAATTGTAATCTCCAAATCCAAATCAAAATATTTCAAATATTCTTCCTCGATTTTCTCAACGTGACTACACGTTTTACTCCACGTTTCGGTCGTTATTTGTTTCAACCCTTCATGAATCAAATATTCCGTGTCCGTCGTGGTCTCTGAAGCCATATAATTCTTTACAATTCCCCAAATATTTTCAATGGCATTTAATTCTGGGTGGAACGGAGGTAGACGTATAACATCAAACCCTTTGCTGTTGACATAATTATCAATTTTGTATGAAGTGTATTGTGCTTTGTTTTTCTTTATAAGATCATAAAGTTCTATTTTAAGAAGGGAATCGTCAAATGCTATGCCTTTATCCGCGAGCCATTTTTGCATATCTTCTTTTTTTGATGCTGGATTAGGCAGTTTTTCAGTAAGCGTGCTGTGGTGTGGCGCGTTGTCTAAGACTATAACAGCGCGTTCAGGTAAATTAGGCAATAGTTTTTCATTGAGCCATTCAATAAAACTATCAAAGTTCATATGCGCGTTATCACCCACATTGGTCTTGCAAACCAATGCAGAATTTTCTATGAATCCATCCTTCGTTCCAGCATGCACCAATAAAAATTGAGTGTGTGCACTTCTTCCTTTTTTGTTGGCGAGGACGTACCTTTCATCAGTGTAGACAATCGATCGGCCCTGCGAGCGATATTCGCTTATCTTTTTCAAATATTTCAAACGCCACATTTGTACATCGTGACGCTCAGTCATAACTTTCCGTCCGCTTTCTAACTTACGCCATTTGTAGCCTAATTTAAGTAGTAACTTCCGAAGCGTTTGCAGGCAGCCGTCAAAACCTATATTCTCGTTTAAAACCGACCGCAACTTAGCCAGCGTAGGGATCTCTTTTCTGACAACGTAAAATTTTTGTATCGTACTCCTAACCACATCAGCGTTAACGTTGTCAATTTCCGTCTTGTTCTCTCGTTTTCTCCGTTTTTTCATAGGTGAAGCGAAAGTTGAAGAGGTGCCTTGTAACTCTCTTTCTTCTCTTAATATTTTTGAGATAGTTTTCGGACTAACGCCCGTGGCTTCCGCCGTGCGACGGCTTATGTTTTGTAAATGCGAGATGTCAAAATTGGGCTCTTTGGTTAATTTTGTGAATTCAAACTCTTCCTTTAGGAAATGGTAGACGCTGGCTATTATGCCTCGGCCCTGAAACCAAATTATATTCATTAGCCGTTTCAGTAGCAAAAAAGTTTTTTTTTTAATTTATTTTAACTGGGTCTTTTATTTATTTTAGCGATTGAGCTGAGTACCTTTACGAATTAGACTCAATCTATGTATAGTAAAATCGAGTCTCTAATGCTGCTACTTTTCCAGGATGTAATTATGATGTCGACGTTCTTTTAAGAAAAATACACTTAGGGGCTGTTTCACCACTTTTCTTAAAGTTCGGATTAGCTTAATCATAACCTTATTTGACAGATGGAATTAAAATTTCTGTTTCACCAGTCTCGATTAGCGCTAAGTGACGGACAAACTGTTTCTTAATTTGACCATCAGATCAGGAGGCATTTAGCGTTTTTATCCGTCACATAAAGTTAGTTTATTTTTTTGTGGCCATGGTTGGAGAGCCTTTCAGCCGGTTTCAGAAAAATAAATCAAAGTATTTTTAATTTTTTAAAGAAAGAGGTCATGCTAAATTGCATAAAATAATTTAAATATCAAGATTTGAATAAAAAATGTAGGTACACTTTTAGTATGTAAAAATAAATCCAAAAATTTCGTAATATTTTTTAATAACTAACTTTTTTTCAGTGGTTCAATCGTTTGTTCTACCTGAACTAATATGTCGCCATTAAAAAAAAGTTTATCTGTCAAATGGTTTGGCGCCACTTTTCGATTCGTTTTACGTGATTTTATTTATCTTTGTTATTGTTAACAAAGTATCGTAAATAAATACCGTTTTTGGATCAATTACAATGTTACATTTTTGTTTATGCAAAAAAAATAGATGTATTCAAAAATTATATAGTTAACCATTTCTTTTGCTTTAATAATGAGTGACTCTTTGAACGAAAGTGTGCGAACAGGAACGCGTGGTCGTGAAATGCGACGTTGCCATTCCGACTTTTTGTTAAACCCACGATTAGTTAAGTGGTACTTAGTTTGCACAGGACCGGAGTGGTGAAACTGAAAAAACACTAGCTGACAGATTTGTCCAGTACTTAGTTTATTCATTGGTTACGTAACCAGCAGTTTGACAATAAGGTGGTGAAACACCCCCTTTTAACTCTAGAGACGCATGCCGTGATCTGAGCGTACGTTCTTGCGATGCCACTGGGAGAGCGTCGTTTGGAAACCTCTGGCTTAGAAAATGTTGAGAGTGAGATAACGCATCAGATGACCTAGTGTTTAGACGACCAGATGGCCTAGTGGTTAGAGAACCTGACTACGAAGCTTGAGGTCCCGGGTTCGATTCCCGTGTCGGGGCAGATATTTGTATGAAAAGTACGAATGTTTGTTCTAGGGTCTTGGGTGTTTAATATGTATTTAAGTATGTTTATCCGTTGCCTAGTACCCATAACACAAGCTTTACTTAGCTTACTTTGGGACTAGGTCAATTGGTGTGAATTGTCCCGTGATATTTATTTATTTATTTATTTAATTAGATAGAGCAACTAAGCGTTGCGATCAGACCCATCTTGGGTACCAAAGAATGTAGGGCCCGTTGAGAAATGTTAAAATTAATTCATTCATTAAATAAAAAATAAAAAATAAAAAATAAATAAATATCATGGGACAATTCACACCAATTGACCTAGTCCCAAAGTAAGCTTAGCAAAGCTTGTGTTATGGGAACTAAGCAACGGATAAACATACTTATATAGATAAATAAATACTTAAATACATAGAAAACATCCATAACTCAGGAACAAATATTCGTGCTAATCACACAAATTAAAATTCATTGAAAAGAAAAACTACTTAATTGTTTTTGTGTAAACTAATAAGTATATCTGACTTTCGGGGCCTCCGTGAACTCAGAGGCCCTACCCACCAGTATCAGTACGTATGAAATATTATTACCCCTGTAATGTAAAATGTTGGAAAGTACGGTTTTTTTAATTTTGATATGGTAACCCTACCATTATCGACCAACATTTTTCATGTTACTAATAAATACTAGTATGTAAAAATTAAAGCTTGATATCAAGAATAACAATACCTCACTACGAATGACTTTGCGTTTAGTTGCCATGCTGGTACTTCACGAAAACAGACGCGTTCCGTACTGCGATTCAGTGGAAACTGGCTAAAAACGCTCACAATACTACACGCTCGGTATGCTGCGTCATCGTGAGGTAACTCACACACCGACCGTATTCATGTCATACTCACAAGAACGCGTGGTCTTAGGATGTGTGTAAGTCGTGCCTAACCATGAATGCTGCGATGGTGTGCGTGTCGGGAGTGAGCGGGCGAGCGCCAATCCGTGGCCGCACACAAACAATTGGGGTTACCAGATGACGAGAATTTCCCGAAAATTCAAAATTATGCATCACAAGTCTACTTCACTTTTTGGAAATTTCAGGATTACAACAGTATGTGCTATATTTTATGGAAAACTGAGCATTTCATATTTGACCGTTCACTAAAATCATCAGAGGGCAAATAAATATACAAAAAGTCCTGACCCGTTAACGTCCATCCCGATCTCTTGACATTCCTTTCATGATACCTTTAAACTAGAAATCAAGACGCATTTTGTGAAGTGTCGAAAGAGTAGCAGTTAAATGCTTGAACATGGCAACAATATTACATAATTGTCAATAATAATAATAAATCTTTATTGCCATAACCTAAAAACTAGACGATATTAATAAAAACTATTAAACATACTGTAACATACACACGCATATTATAATCACACACAATTATTAATTTCCGTTTCTCCTATCAGTTGACTGTCTGTACCCACTTAACGACCGCTTTAGCCTAGTTGGTAGTGACCCTGCCTACGAAGCAAGAGGTCCTGGGTTCAAATCCCGGTAAGGGCATTTATTTGTGTGATGAGCACGAATATTTGTTCGTGAGTTATGGATGTTTTCTACGTAATTAAGTATTTATTTATCTATGTAAGTATGTTTATCGTCGTCTAGTACCCATAGTACAAGCTTTGCTTAGTTTGGGACTAGATCGATTTGTGTAAGATTGTCCCCTAATATTTATTTATTTATTTATTTATTTTACTTACTTTAGGCTGTTTGTATTTGCTTCGGTTCTCTGGAAGAGATCGCTTTTAAGCTATAAAGCTGCCAATTTTCCACCCTAATTTGTGGTATTCAGTAAAAAATATTTGTATTGTACAGTCAAGTGTAAAAATATGGGTGCACACAACTTGCTCATAAATATGTCCCATAGCGCTTATGTCGTCGAATTAAGGTATAGGTATGTAACGATGGGAGGATTAAATCGATACTTATTTTTGCCCTTGACCGTACCTATTCTATTCTCGTCTAATTTCATTTGTTTACGTCCTACTTTAAGAAAAGTGTACCTATAAGTACAATCATCAAATACGGCAAATAGCCGACTCGCAGATAGTAAGCTGCTTAAAATATGATAAATATAAATTAAGTAAGTATATGTTTTACACCTGGAAATATGAGAGCACATGGCAAGATTTGAAACTAGGGTGAACTTGCATCTTGGGCCTGTATCACCACAGAATACTAAGTACTAAGAGCACCTTTATCCAAGCTGTTATTTAAGTGCAAACTTCAAATTCTTGTGACTTCGAAACTTCGAAACCCATTTTAAGTGTGACTATTACATTCTGTAAGATTCTACGCGATGGAGCTAGGTATAACAAATATGATATGTCATACAAACAATCTTACAACATGCTACACAAGTACACAGAGATGAAATTGATGCGGATAATCGGTCAATATACCGGTTTTTTACAACGCCTACACGTCACAGCACTGCATTAAACAAAACGCGCCTGGCACCCCAAGAACGTCTTGGCATGCACGAATTAAAAAAAAACAACGACAATGTTGCAAGCGAACGCGGCAGGTGTCATTATTCCCTCATCATAATTGATTGGCAACAAATAATAAAAATAAACACGAGCACGGAGCGGCAACGTCGCACTATCGATCGGGCCTGTGAAAGCGGCTAAGTTTCTTTCTGCTTTGCTCTGCCTAGGGTCGGCGTTTTATTTATTCCAGTTCCAGCTAAAAGTTTACGTTAGCTCATTTTATTTATATATACTAAACTAATAGGTTTACTCAGGTGCTTTACGAGTATATGAAGATGAAGGTAGTTATGGTGCAGAAAATAATATCTGTATTTTTAGTCAACGTCTTAATTTCGATACCATGCATCCAATATCATTAATAGAACACTTTAAAATATTTATCGTTGTCTTTTTTCCTTTTGTATGTTGTAATCTATGTAGTTCGTCAAATAATCTTGTCGAATTACTAAAGGACAAAACAAAATTCAAATTATTCATGATTTATACCATGAAAAATACTTCGACTTAATTATTTTACGTACCTATATACCTACCTATGCTAAAGCACTTTTGAAAATCTGGATGGTGAAGGATATAAGTACCTACTTATACTATCTAAAGTAAATTATTTCCGATCTGTCCATAAATTGATAGTGTACCTACTGTGGAAAAAATAAGTTAAGATTTAGATTAAGTTAGTTTAATATATATAGCAAGAAATTTTCATTAAAAAAAAGCATTAAAATACATTTTTGTGGAACACCGGAGCAGGGGTAGACTAAGGCTTAGCACGCACTGCGGTTTTTAAAAAGCGGTACCTCTACCGCAAAAAATGTAACGTACGGCATTCTTTATAAGCGCACGCACTTGCGATTTATTTCAGTGACTGATTTTAAAAACGCAACTTGCTACATTTTGATTCGTGGTTTGCAACCGCGCGTTTTTATGTACCCCATACTTCATGTACGGCAGCGCCCCCATTGCGGTTCGTAAAAAGCGGTTTTTTCGTCAGTTCGGCTCAGAGAGCGGAGCAGTGAAACGGAGATGGCGGGATGATTTGGACTGTTTTGACCCATTTCGGCAAGATTTTCTAAGGACAGGGGTGGAAATTAAAAGGCGAGGCCTTTGCCCAGCAGCGG
Organism: Archips crataeganus; assembly: GCA_947859365.1. Classification (NCBI taxonomy): domain Eukaryota; kingdom Metazoa; phylum Arthropoda; class Insecta; order Lepidoptera; family Tortricidae; genus Archips; species Archips crataeganus. The sequence goes on along the minus strand of OX402065.1, from coordinate 15,982,096 downwards.
GACGTCCAATAGGCTATTAAAAACATTTTTCTACATCGGCTGAAGAGCTTAGCTCCCATGGTCAAAATAAATTTAAAAAATCTAGCTAGTGACTAAAATACCATAGCATTCAAAATTCAAATACCAAACTGCTTTTAACCACCCGTTTTTGCACCCGTAGAAAATATGTTCTTATCTTATATATACTTACATAAAAGTAAACAAACGTACGTATAAACTCCCAATAGTTCCAGTAGGTATTTGATAAGGAAAGGACGCGTCTGCGGGTTTCCTAGGTATCTATCACTCCTAGATCAAAACAGGATCAACTCAAAATAATGTACCATTTGAATTTAGACTTCAGTCAATTTCAGAAAGGTCTGAATTAAAGTGGTATATTATTTTGAGTTGACGCTCTTTTGATCTATACTTCATTTAATTTAGAATTAGAAACCACAATAACATTATATTGCGTCTGGTCAACTATTTCTTACCTAGCAAATAGTACAGTACAATAGCACAATAGCACATGAATAAATACGGAGCAGAATAAAAAGTTCAAACAACGTCGCGCACGCATTACACTACTACACGCACAACATATGTGTGCGTGACCTGCATAGACAGGACGGGGGGGGGGGGCGTGCACCGGCGCCCGCTCGGAGACAAACCGGTTTGAACTAGCTCAGTGAGTAGCAAAGTTCAGGTGTGCCGCCAGCGACGCGACGACGCGACCGTTTAGCGTTTAGCTACATAGTTCGGGTGTTCGGTTGTTTTTAAAGATGCCTACCTGTTGTAATGTTTGTAGATATACAGATATTAGATACTTAGGTACTTGTTTGAATAAAATATTTTGATTTTTAATTTTTTTTTTTTACCGAGCGACAACCCTATGATAATAGGTAATAATTTCGAGCTCTGTTCGGAAGCTTTTATTCTGCTCCGTATTTATTCATGTGACAATAGTCTGGGAGCCGCAAAATAAAATTGTTTTAATGTCACTTTATTTGCGTGTCGTCAATTGTTACTGTAGTACAAATTGTAAAGAGATTACAGTTCAGGAGCTGCAATATAATGTTGTTGTGGTTTCTAATTCTAAATGAAATGAAGTATAGTTGTGCAAATGTCAAAGTGTGAGGTGTATTAAGAAGAGGTATAAGTATATACTGTTTGCTTCACAATTATGTCAGTCAGTGCTGGTTCAAGGACAAAATCAAAGTATCTTTAGCAGTGGTGGATTTACCAGCAGGCTGAGTAGGCTGGAGCCTAGGGCGGCAAATCTTGGGGGGCGGCAAATTTGGCTCAATTTTTTTTCTATACGAATAAAAAGAAAAACCTTATCCCACAAAAACATTGATTCACTAAAAATCCTGAAATACATATCTCATTATTTATATAATATTTATATAAGGACCCTTTATATCAATTTTCAGACCTCTAACATCAAAATTTGCGGAACTCTCATACAAGCTTTCACCATCTAGTTTAAGGGGTTGGGGGGGGGTAAAAGTTTCAAGTTTTAAGATTTTTTCGTTGTTTGTATCAGTGGCGTAGCTACACTTTTAGCGCCCTGGAGCAAAATTCTTCAAGCGCCTTTTCTCATTTTTTGAACGATCTATTCACAGTGGCGTAGCTAGCATAGGTGGCACCCGGGGTGGGTATTGTAGGTGTCACCCCAAAACTCAATCAAAACTGTTAACATAAAAAATATAATTATGTAATCATTTCTGCCACAGTTTTAGGATTTTTTTATAGGTGGCACTACTGATGTAAGTGGGTGACACCCGGGGCGGGCCGCCCCCGCCGCCCCTCCCTAGCTACGCCACGCCACTTCGATTGTAACTTTGCGTGCAATTCCTGTTTATGCTTGCACGAACCCGCTCAAGCGGGAGGACCCAACGCCGCTCGCCCAGCGCACCGTCCTATTATCCGCAATCACCCATGTTTATTACATCGAAAAAAAATCTGAGCCCCCCCAGCCCCGGCGCCCCCCCAGCCAAGGCGCCCTGGAGCTACTGCTCCCACCGCTCCCTGACGCTACGCCCCTGGTTTGTATACTATTACTAGCTTACATACCAAATTTCAGCTTTATTTATTTATTTATTTATTTATTACAAAGCGAATTAACAGTTAAAACCAAAGCATTCACAATGTTAAAGATTTCATAAAATGAACTATACAAACATATAAACATACAATTATTACAAAGAATTAGCATTATAATGACTATATTGATTATGATAGGTAGAAACTTAAAAATAAATCTAATTTAATCAGGTAAGTGGCCCACTCATCCGCAAACACATCAACATCCCGCATATCATTCAACATGGAATTAAGAAGAGCGATAGCCCTTGGGGTGGGAGCGTTGAGCGCGTGGCGCGTGCGCAAGCCCGCGGGGGCCGCGAACAGCCGCAGTCTGCGGCGCACACCCACTCGCGTGTACTGCTGAGGGACGAACAAACGTAGATTCTCCAGAGTACTCGGGCAGCTAATTAAACCTCTCAAAATCAACGTGTAACCTAGGAGTAACCTCTTGCGTCTCAACTCTAGCGAGTACATATCCACCATACCTAAAACGAACGCAGACGGGTAAAGATATGGATAGTAGCCGAATCTACGCTTGAAAATGTGTCTTGCAAATTTCCTTTGAACCTTTTCCAGAATTAGGGAATATTTTCTTTCAAAGGGGTCCCAAACAACTGCGTTATACTCCAACTTACTTTGAACGAACGCATTGAACAGCAGAACAGCGGTACGAGTATCCGCAAACTGAGAAGATGTGCGCATAATTAATCCCAAAACCCTGCAGGCAGCCTTTGAAACAGTCAATATATGGTCACGGAAATTTAGATTAGAGTCCATCATCACTCCCAGATGCTTTACACTCGTGACCCGTTTCAAGAAACCACCATGAAGGGTATAGTCGGCTATTATGGGAGTAGGGGATCTAGAGAAGGTTATAACCTCACATTTGGATTGATTAAAAGCTAACCGATTCGCCTCGCTCCAATCAGTTATAGCCTTAATATCCATCTGGAGAGCCTCACAATCAGCCGTACAGGTTACTGGATTGTAAAGTTTTAAGTCGTCGGCAAACATTAAGCACTTTGCCGACAAGAGGGTCTCGGGTAGGTCGTCAATCATAATGGGAAACAAAATGGGCCCAAGCGTACTTCCCTGACTGACACCTGATCGCGTATAATATTCGTGTGACTGATATTTGAACAGCTGAACATGTTGTTTACGATTTCTGAGCAAAATGTCATTATCTACGACGTCAAAAGCTTTTTTGAAGTCAAAATATGCTGCATCAACCTGCCAGCCAGCATCCATGTGGGTCGTTAAGTTGTCTACAAAATGCACATGATTAGTAACAGTAGAGCGTGCTGGACGAAAGCCATGTTGGGAATCGCTCAAATGAGGGTTGAGCTGTGTAGAAATACTTTTGCTAATAATAGTCTCCAACATCTTACCAAGCACCGAAAGCACCGCTATTGGTCTATGCTCCTCTACATCCACTGACAACGGCTTCTTAGGGATGGGCGTAACCTTCGAGATTTTCCATTTTAGGGGATATGTGCATGTCTCTAGGCAAAGATTGTATATGTGCAAGAGTGGAGTTTCTAAGGCCGCCAGACAGTCCCTTATCAGGAATGGAGGTATTTGATCTGGACCAGGCGACGACAAAGGCTTAAGTTTGCGAGCTGCATACCTTAGGTCAGATGGTGTTATACGGTCGCAACTAATCATTAGAGTATTAGCTGACTTCTTGACGCTGTTCTCAGCATTATCAGCGTTAAGTTGTGGTACGTCAGGTAGAAATACAGAGCTAAAATATTCCGCGAACGCCATGACCGCATCCTGTCCTGTCACAAGCTTGCTTCCATATTGATACTCATCACATTTCCATCTGTCCTTGCGTCGCTCTTTGATGTACTTCCAGAACATGGCGGGATCACTTGAGATATTTTTTTTCATCGTTTGTATATATCTTGCATATTCCACGCCAACAAGCTCCTTAATGAGTGTACGGTAATACCTAAACATTTCGCGATTGAACTCGAAGCCCTTTACCTTAAACATTTTGAGGTGGTAATATTTGGACTTGATACAGTTAATAACTTGCGGTGTATACCACGGCGGATATATGTACTTCCTAGACTGAACATTTGTTTTCGTTGGAACATTATTGTATAAAGTTAAATTCAATTTATCATAGAATAATTCGACTGCCAAATTAACATCGTTTTGATTTACTATGTCGGACCAGTTTATATTGTCGATGTCATTGTACAGGCTATAGAAATCAGCTTTTCTAAAATTCCAGTCCGGTGCATATCGCGATGGGGGGGGCCGCGCGTTCAGACATTTCAGGTTGATACGAAGTAGATCGCGGCAATGTTAGTGTCACTGAAAGCGGGGGATGATATGCATCAATCGGGACCAGCGGCTCAACGCCACTCACCACATTAACTCGCTCCGGCGAGAGTCCAGACAGAACCAGGTCTAAGATGCCTCCATGTGTATTGCGAATAAAGTTAAATTGTTTAATTTTACAAAATTCAACAAAACATTCATATTGAGCTATAATGTTACCACTACAAGAGTTAAGGTTAAAATCTCCAATTATTAAAACTTCCAAAGTTGAATATTTACATACTGCGCCTTCAATGCATGATAGTACATTTGAATATTGTGATACACTATAGTTAGGCGGTAAATAGACTACACATAGCAAAATTTTAACATTTTTCCAGCAAAGATTTGCAAAAATCACTTCTTTGTCATCAGTCAAACCTTCCAAGTCAGAAACCACACGCACATTATATGTGTCACGCACCGCCAACAGAACACCACCCCATCCAGCGTCACCACTACGATCCTTGCGTATCACTACGTAGCCAGCCGGGAATAGTTCTCCATCAGCGACAGAGCTGGTCAGGAAGGTCTCCGTTAGCGCTATGATTTCATATTGACAGATTAGGAGAGCACCATAGAATGTCGATGTCTTTGATCGAAGTCCTCTGACATTCTGATAAAAAAACACTTAACTGCTTAGATGAGTCAGTCCTTTTTCTCAATGTTTTTGGGACGAAAAATCTGCCTCCAAGGCTTGATACAAATATTTTCTGCCCAAATCTCCGGTGCCATGACACCTTTAGCAAGTCTCGCGGGTACACCCAGCTTAAAAGAAGAATAGTTCCCTCGAGACTTCAGGCTCTCCACAGTACAGGCGTCATAACCACTAACAGACCGAAGGTGCTCGCGTACTTCTTCGTCAGTAGTTCCCACCTTTAGATAGTAAAGATGCAAATACCGCCACTTCTCTGCTGCTTCAAGTTTATTTGTACCAGGAGCGGCAACACCACTTCTTGCTCCACTGGGCAGAGCTCGTGTACGTTTAGACTTTACCTTTCTCCAAGTTCCCTCATTGTTATCTATATCATCGTCAGCTACGTAAGAAGGCGTCACCGGAGGTTGGGGGTTAGTTGTATTTGCGTTGCCAACAACTACCCGTTTTTTAACTGTGGAGGCTTGGGTATTATCTTGAGTATCTTGATGGTTGCTGGACCGCTTTTTCTCCGGTTGCCTTTCCTGTTTTTTATCTTTTGGCGATAGGATTGGGATTGTTGGACCCACAGACGATCCAGGTTTTGAAGCCACATGATCAGTAGTTGTAGGCGGAGTTATTGTAGGTGAAGTTTTAGTCGGGGGGCCGTTGTTACTACCATTTATCGCTATGAGCTTAATCATTCTCTCGAGGGCGTCTACTTTGTCCACAAGCCCCGCTACAATAGATTTCATCTGATTCGCTAATGTAATATTTTGTTGTACTAACATGAACTGTAACTCCTCGCGAACAAGCAATCGAATAATATCTGCATTGAGGTTCTGAGTACTAGATATAGAAGATATACGCCTATTTTGACGAACGGTGATATTCTCTTCCTGGTTGTTAGTTTCTCCATTGAAGCTCAAATCCAACGCTTCCGGTTCGGTATGATTTCCGCTATCGAGCGTTGTTGAGAGATTCACGATGCCTGCATCAATATTGTTGTTTACAAGGGGAACAGTTTGGTTTCGTATAGGTGTTCCGTCGTTATTCATACGGCGTACTCTACTGATACAGACCGGGCATTCCCAGGACTTTTCCAAAATATGATAGTGCTCTCTGAAGTAAGCAGAGGTCAAATTAAGGCACATGTAGTGATATGATAGTCTACACTTAACACAGCATAGCATCTCACCACGACCGATAGCCGTGTTACAGCCATGGCAATTCATCCTTAGAGCATCAAAGCACCAGTCAATCCAGAAAAATTATGAGATCGTAGGTTCCGCTAGAACATCTGCGAACAGGCACCAGCCTCGCTCGCTACAGTTGAAAAGTGCCGGGTGGAATAGCTGCTACGCCAGTGCTTTGTTTACTTATTTATCAATAGTGTTTCTCAATAGTGATCACCATCGGAGCTTGGTCACACACATTGGTAGCGTCATTTTTAATTAAAAATGCTTCTTTTTTTACTGGCAACACTTGTTTATAAAAATTTGGTGGGTAGGTGAGATAAGTTCTTTTGAGGGTAGGTTTTTATTCCTAAAACACTACAGATGTCAAACGCGTATTTGCGGCTAGAAATTTCAGCTTTTTAATGCAGAATTACTTCGGGATAACACTACTTCATGCGAGCCAGATGGCACGTTTCACTTTGACAACACTGATTGGCATAAAAACACATTTAACATTCTAGTGCAGTAAATTCAAGAGCGCTGTCGACTTCTATGCTAAAGCGGGTAAGCGGTAAATGTAAATTTCTAGGACTTCAGGAACTACCTTAAGAATTTTGATGATCAGTGAGTGAGTGAATCAGTGACGAAATCGGGGGTTTTTAGACATTGATAAAATCTAAAGTATAATAGCTACGACATTCAAACTTTGTATGTTTTATGTTTGTACTAGTCATTATATCTTGAAATTTTCAACTATTTAACATCATCCAAAGCAAAGTTATATATGTATAAGAGTTCAAAAAAACGACGAAAAGTTTCGAGAAAAGGTAGGTAGTGCCCTTGCGTTCCGCTTGGCTCGTCTTGGCGGGAGCACTTCCGTGCCCCCAGATTTTATACACGGAGAAAAAAAAAATTCGAAAATTTAATAAAAACTACGATATTTTAGTATGCCGAATACTTACTCCAATGTCTGTAAGTATATGAAAAATTACTAAGTGTTTTGTAAAGTATAGGTACTTTTGTAAACATGATTTTTTTAAATATTCCAATAGCGTTCAATACTATAATATAAATTTAGGGTATCAAATTACAGAGCTTAGTAGAGTCAGACCAAGATAAGTCTTCAACAATTTTGATAGCACACGCAGTGGAAGTATTAAACGTCAAACTTGTATCAAATTATGACGTATAAATATCACATATACACTTCGTGTGCTATCAAAATCGTTACAGACTTATCTTGGTCTAACACTAGGGGCGGCAAAAATTTAATAGCCTACTGGCGGCAAAAGTGTAAATCCGCCACTGATCTTTAGTCAATTTAGACTATACTACAACACAAGCACGAATACCGAAGAGTCTACCAACGGCCGGGATAAATTGTGTCGAGAAGAATCCATTAAGAAACTCAACAAGGTTTAATTCATCATAATTAAATAAATATCACGGGACAATTCACACCAATTGACCTAGTCCCAAACTAACCAAAGCTTGTACTATTGGGTACTAGACAACGGATAAACTTACTTATAAAGATAAATACATACTTAAATACATATTAAACATCCAAGACCCGAGCACAAACATTCGTATTTTTCACACAAATTTCTGCCCGACAGGGAATCGAACACAGGACCTCAAGCTTCGCAGTCAGGTTCTAGGCTATCCGGTCGTCCAAATCATCATCATCATCCCAGCCTATATAAGTCCCACTGCAGGGCACAGGCCTCCTCTCCGAATGAGAGGGCTTGGGCCGTAGTTCCCACGCGGGCCCAGTGCGGATTGGGAACTTCACAGACACCATTGAATTTCTTCACAGGTGTATGAAGGTTTCCTGATGAGGTTTTCCTCCACCGTAAAGCTCATGGTAAATTACAAATGTAATTTCGCACATTAATTCCGAAAAACTTAGAGGTGCGAGCCGGGATTTGAACCCACGACCCTCTGCTTGAGAGGCCATAGGTCAAACCACTAGGCCACCACGGCTTCAAGGTTTATTTGAGTATCAATTTTTAATTCAATTACAATAATGTATGTTCTGTAAGGTCATGTAACTATATTTTCAAATAAATAAATAAATTATTAAATTGGTTACTGACAAAAAATATAGATGTATTAAGAACCTACTTTATTGAACGGAATCGTTAAAAGAATTCGAGATTAAAAAACAAAAAACAATTAGAGAACTAAAACCTGTAAACGTAAGGTTTTTGTTCTCTAATTGTTTTTTGTTTTTTAATCTCAACACATAATTTATACACCGTGAAATTTTAGTGGTTGTTTTCCCGAAACGAGGTGATTTAGTTTCGATTGTACAATCGATTTATAATTACTATTTTGACTAGAGTCAAAAATCCAATTGTGAAAAACGAAAGTTGAAAATGACCGCAAACCAATAGTAACGCTTCGTTGGTACAAGTAGCGTACGATCGTACGATAGGTTAGGTACCAACGAAGCGTTACTATTGGTTTGCGGTCATTTTCGACTTTCGTTTTTCACAATTGGATTTTTGACTCTAGTCAAAATAGTAATTATAAATCGATTGTACAATCGATACTAAATCACCTCGTTTCGGGAAAACAACCACTAAAATTTCACGGTGTATTTTAGAAAATTACCATTTACACAACTGGCAACTCTAAGGGCCGGCGCCCACTGACGGCATGGCACGGCGTGGCATTTTATTACTATAAAGTTATTTTGAATCTTATTTCAATGAGTTTAGAATTCATGTTACTTTATTGGTTATGCGTGGCATCGGCCCTCAGGACGTTGCGGCATCGTGGTATCGAAATAAAGTAACATGAATTCTAAACTCATTGAAATAAGATTCAAAATAACTTAATAGTAAAAAAATGCCACGCCGTGCCATGCCGTCACTGGGCGCCGGCCTTTACATGACAGGTAGCGAGTCAAGTTGTTAGGCGGCCCCTAGACCTACAATAACATTGTACAATACTTTTTATTGTATAATAAGATTGAAAGGCGCTCTGAATCCAAACGAGCAATTATATTACTCAATAATACGAACTGCACAATGTTTTCGTGTTCAGTCGGATACTAAAATATTGCACAATACTGACCCTACACGATGCAATGGAAAAATATGGCGCAATAAAAATTAAACTCGCTCAAACTTTCGGTCAATCATTGCGCTATCTTCAATATTAACCCTAAACGGTCAATAATATTGCACAATTCGCAATATTGTGCAATATAATTGATCGTTTAGGGGCCGCCTTAGAAAATCCAATCGTGGCAATCGCATTGTTCAAAAGGTGACCAGTCGTCAGTAGCCAGGTGGTCAGTCGCTCTTGAATAAGCGGAATATGCGCACGTACTTCACCTCGCTAACCGTATTTATACGTACAGCGGCAAAATGCCGTCATGTGTAATGCGTAAATGCCATAATTACGCAAGAAAAACAAACAAAGTACACGGAATCACGTATCACAAGTAAGTGAGTCGATACTTTTTGTATCCAAAAGTATAAAGTACCTATAACTACCAAAAATAAACTAGGATACGTTATTATAAAGTAGGTTGGCAACCCTAGTCATACATAGCGTAAAAAACAAAAGTCTCTCCTGCCTGTGGACACAAAATCAGCCGAGAGTTGGCCAGGCGTCCCACACGCCGCAATAAACTTAGGTGCCTACCGAAAATAATATTGGTTACGGACTATCTTTTTCCATGTCCACAGGAGAGACAAGAACAAAAATAATGTGTATGACTCAGTTCCGAAAACGCAGAGAACCAATGCTGTTACCTTTCAGGTTTCCATCTGATGAAGTAGTGTGCCAGGACTGGATATCCGTCGTTCGTGTGCAGAGATGCGAACATGATTGGACGCCCACGAGCGCCAGCACGATTTGTTCCGATCATTTCGATAGTGAATATAAATATACTTCTGCCAAAGGACGCGTGCTCTTGAGAAAGACAGCTGTCCCTTTTCTAAAGGTAGGTAACATTATGTGATTTGTGATTTATTAAATCAGGCGTTGTTTTAGGCCGATTTTTCATTTAATTTATGTACATATTTATAATTAAAACAATACACGTCAGCTGTACAAGACGGTGGACGGACAGAATTTTATAAAAAGAAAAAGCACAGATAACAAAATGTCAGATGCACAGACTTTGCACAGAGTACTAACATAAGGTGCAGTATTTAACAGGCGTTACTTTGCGGAGGTCCAGGAGGTCCAAATTGAAATGAACTGAAACAATTACTTTGCTCACCCGCGACTTTATGATAGCTAAGTTTATGCAAGAAATGTGTGTTCATGCATTTCCTTCACCTCCACATTGTATGAACGAACACACACAAATCACACAGACACATATTCTATCACCACCACTACACTAACTGATGCGTTTCGAACTTAACCAGAGCTCATTATCAGAGCAACACAACCGTTCACCATGTTACCAGATGTTACCCCGGCGCCACACATATTACAAATGTTTGAACACAGTTATTTGATCACATGTGTAGCACCGGTATTTGCTTATTTGTTCAATAGAACATCCATACAATCAACCATAGATCAAATATGTGTTCAAATATGTGTTGAAACATTTGTAATATGTGTGGCGCCGGGGTTAGACCCTAGGGCGTCCTTTTTCCTTTGTCCGTTACGCGAGGCGTTTTTGAGGATTTTTTTCTATAACTCCTTTCACTGTAGCATGGTGCGGGTGGCAGGTGTCAAAACCCACAGACTAGAGAAGTGAAAGCTATAAAACTCGAATCGATAAAACTATAAATTTATAACTTTAATTAGGTATATTGTGTAATTAATAATATAAATTTACGATTACTTCATGAAATTAAGTAAAGCACTAAGTACCGGAGTTTTTTATAATGCAAAAAAAAGTCGAAGTCAGTCGAGGTCGTACAAATTTTTAGGTAAGTATATCGAAAATAGGCCGTAACATAAAGCAAAACTATAATAAACAAAACTAAAGCAGTAACTATAATAATCCAGTGTTAGCAGAGCCCTGCTTCTAAGTAAAATTTACCTACGCATTCGGGTATCATTTTATATTGGTCAGTCGGGACCCCCTTAATGTTTAATTTGATTATATTTTTATCATTTGTTGTTGTAGCGGCCATAATTAACATAATTGGTGAACATTTCCAGAATGTAGTTAATACCATTATAAAGATCGAGTAAAAACGCTGACAAATGATAAATCTTCTTCTCGTGGTAGATTGTGTCCCATCATTAAATGTTCTGTTACACGCATATTACGTTTCTTGACTTAATCGTATTTTTTTTTATTGATAATAAAAAATTATTAGGTTAAATTTCTTTCGCGCACGATAGTGTTTTCGAAGTTTAAATGTGTAACTCCAGAAAAATTCAGACTGGAATTTAAATAAATCGCTATTAAATACACCGCAGCAATTTTGTCTAAGTGTAACGAAACGGTGTGTCAAGTGTCACCTGCACCATGCTACAGTGAAAGGAGTATACCAGAGATGTTGCCTGCGACTCTGTCTGTGAAGAATTGGGAATGCCTATAAAAAATTAACAGTGGTTTTTATATTTTTTTTGTATAGAAAAGTCAATTATAAGAAACTAATTTCAATATTTTGTCATTTAGTTCACTACTTTTTTCAAAATTAATTATTGAAACTATTTTGGTTGATGACGTCAGATTATAATTGAGGGCTCCCACACTGCCAAATTTCTAAATCTATCTAAATGCGTACGATAAGGCGACCCCTTTTAATTATTTTTTGCGTAGTGGTACACTGTAACTAGTGTCACTTTACTGGCGCTGTCAATGTGTTAGATGTCAGACAGCGGGTCCAAATCAAACTCCGTAGTATAATCCACGCGTAAATTGTGAGTAATTCTAACCACACATAATAAAGTACGACTTGGACCGGTCACGCAATTTACACCAATGTCAAATGAAGGTCATTGCTTATTTATTATGTAATAAATTCATTACATAATATTAAAATTAAATAACTACAGAAAACGAGTTTAAAAGCGTTTATCTCGAAATGGTTTTCGAATTACTATACATTGCAAAAAAATAGACATCCCCAATTTATTTATTGCCATCCCGGGGGAACTATAATACAATTGGATAAAACTATACTTTGTCCCTCCCGTGTCTCAAACTATCTCTATACCAAATTTCATCTAAGGGGCCGTCCATAAAGTACATCACACATTTAAGGGGGTCAAGCGATCTGTGACACAGGAACAAAATAATGGCGGTTTTCATAGTAATAAGTGTGACAAGGGGGGAGGGGTCCAAATTGACCGAAATCGGTGTGACGTACTTTATGGATGACCCCTAAATCGGTTCAGCGGTTTAAGGTTGAATAGGTAACAGACAGAGATACTTGCTAAATTAAACGAACCTATTTCAATTTTGTATTTTTTTTACTGTTTTAGAAACAAGAGACTTCACCCCTCCGATGTGACTCCCCTAACAGCCTCGAAGAAGTCGACATATCGGATGCGACCCCTTATTTCGATTCCCCAAAAGAGTTTGCTTTGAAGAAACGAGTTAGTGAGCTTACTGAAGGAAAGAAAACGATACAGAAAAAAAATAAAATTCTCAAACAGCAAAATTGCAATTTAAAAAAAAAGATTGGCATCTTGAAAACTAGTCTGATAATATTAAAAAGAAAATTATTTATTAGGGCAACGATTGGTGGAGCTGATGCTAATGTATGAATTGGGATGTCGACACCAGGACCACCAATCAACTGACGTATTTTTTATGAGCTGTCAAAACACAACTCTCCCATAGAGCACACATAGAGTTTGAATGGTAATAGCAACTTATGACGTCACTTGTTCGCCAACTCAATCAACTACTTAACTAACCATTCATTTGTTTTAAAGCAACAAAAAATCTAATTTTGCAGTTAATCGAAAATTAATCTGGTTTTAAGGGCTAAAAGGCCGTTTAAAGGCCGTTTTTCTACTGAAGTCGTGTCTTCGAATTATTTTTTAATGGCGTCAACATTCCTATTCTCTCTTTAATTCTTTATCTGTTTAAAATTTAAATATGTTTACCTATCTCTTAAATGGTTAAAGTTTGAACTTGTCCGAAATGAAAGGAAAAGGTGAAAGACAAACGCTTGCTGACAGACAGCAGATCGAGTCAGGCTCTCAGGCTAATGGCTCAATGCATATTTAATTATTATTCCGTGCACAAAAATAAACGTTTAAAAACGCCATATCTGTCTTTTTGATTTAGAACTATGAAGGTAGTTTTTTTTAATATGGTCCGCATGGGGGCGATTTTGCCGTTAAAAAATAAATAAAAAAGAAGTAGAATAAAGTGATAGAAAAAGGCGGATGAATGATAGCAGACAAATTATTAATCTGTGGATTAGACGGTTGGTCTGGTTGCCGAAACTTGGAATCTTGCCGAAAAGCCTGTCATTTTAAGTGTGTAATTAAATATTATGTCTGTCATATTTTTTTTTTTTTTTTTTTTTATGATATAGGGGGCAAACGAGCAGACGGATCGCCTGATGGTAAACGATTACCGTCGCCCATGGACACCTGCGACACCAAAAGAGTCACAAGTGCGTTGCCGGCCTTTTAGGTAGGAGTACGCTCTTTTTTTGAAAGCTTGAAGGTCATATCGGTCCGGGAATACCGCAGCAGGAACCTCATTCCAGAGCTTTGCTGTGCGAGGCAGGAAATTTCTGGAAAAACGCACAGTAGAAGACAACCAACCATCCAGATGGTGAGGATGGAAGTGTTGTCGCGTAGGGCGGTGGCGGAAGGATGCGGCAGGGATCAACCCGAATAACTCCTCGGAGCACTCTCCGTTGTACATGCGATAGAAGATGCACAGTGAAGCTACATCTCTACGCAGCGCCAAGGAATCAAGCCCATCAGAAGTTCGTTGGCAGCCGACTATTCGAGTCGCTCTCCGTTGTATGCGATCCAGAGGGAGAAGCTGGTACCGGGGAGCCCCCGCCCACAGATGAGAGCAGTATTCCATATGTGGGCGAACCTGCGCCTTATAAAGCTGAAGGCGGTGGGCTGGAGTGAAATACCGTCTCGATCTGTTGAGCACGCCGAGCTTCTTCGAGGCTAATTTAGCCTTACTCTCCAAGTGGTCGCGGAACTGGACTTCACTCGAGATGTCAATACCAAGGATTCCGATACTGGCTGTGGTAGCAAGGGGAGTGCCTTCGAAAAGAGGTGACGCGACAAACGCAGACTTTTAATGTATCTCAATTAATATACGCAGCTAATCTAATGGAATCTAGGTGGGACATTAAAATTAAATTAGTTGACATGAAATGAGTTTAACTAAAATATTTAATCGCGTCAATGAAGCCGTGAAACAGGCAATCTTCGAAAGTCTTCAGAAACAGCTCCGATTTTGATCTTTTTTTTTTTAATTTTTGTTTTTTTTTTTTTTATATTAATTAAAATCAGAAACCTTTTAAAGGGGAGAAATAATTATTTATATTGTTTAAACAATATGTATGATTATTAAATAGGAAAAAATGTTTCGCTTCATTATTTTTTATTAAGATTACTATTAGGTTATTTGCTATATTTTCTCCCTTGGAACTAGGATCCTAAGGGTTACGGTTTTGGAGATATGATTTTTTAAATGTTTTTTCTAAAATTTCCCGATATTTGCCACGAACACGACTCTATTTCAATTTCCAAGGCGATAAATCAATCAATAAGAGACAATTTAGATCATTTTGAGCACCACGCACGACCACTCATCCACTTTTGCTGCTGACTGTACCTACTTAGCTTTTATAATAATTTATAGCTTGCTTAAAGCTTATTATGACTACCCACCTAATTAATAATAATTAATTTGTGACTTAACAACAACGTTACTTTTTCCCAGAAATTGAAGCTTGCCCCGGCCCCGTGTCCCCTCGCCTAGTTTTCTCTTTTGAGGAAACAAACCTATGATTTTCTCAACGGAAACTTCGGTAGGCAAGTGAATTCAAATTTATGATTATGACAAAAAATACTTAGACGCCAATCTCATTTTTGAGCGATGCAAAAGCTCACATTCTGGTTCCAGCAGCATCAAATAGCTTACGAATTCTTTTTACGTCAGAAATAGGTTATTCCTACGTGTTTACAAAATAAAGCCCACATCAAAGGTATATAAAAATGAAAGCAGCATGGCAAATATTGTCTATGCTAGCTATTTAGGCATGCAACGTTGCCGTTCCGTGCAACATGCCAAGCACCATTCCTTCCAACATCCAACGCTGCAAGAACGGACTACCACAAGTATCTTGACCGCATGTAGGCGTATATTTGAATTTATATTATTATTGAATACTCGATCAACTTTTTAATGCTCGAATTTATTTTTCTAGGTGTACCTAATGTTGTGAAGTAGTGGCACCATTATTCTGATTTTCTATCGGACAGTTTTTTTTTGTTTGACGAAGGTTACTTTTAAAACAATTTCGGTCTCGAATATTCAAATTCGTCACGAAACGCGATGACAAGAAGCTTTCGCAGTTTTAAAATATTCAAAAAGCTTTCTAGTACTTACTCACCCACTGGTAGAAGTTTGCACTGAATTTTCTATATTTTAGTGTTTTAGTTAGTAAGTAAAGTTATGATTCTTGAAAGCAATCCTAACGAGGGATGGGTTTAGAATAGGTATGTATAGCTTCACTCAACGCTAGTTTTAAAACTGTTAAAAAAATACATGTTAAATAGCTCGAAAAATTCATTATTTTGCGTCCCGTTGCAGGTCAAAGCCAAAGCCCCCCTCTTGGAATCAGAGGGGTTGGACTGTAGTTACCAAACGGTTTCAGTGCTGATTGTTTTTTTTTTCATACACATTTGAACTGAACTGTTTTGCAGGTGTAGGCACGCAGGTTTCTTCTCGGTATATTCCTCCACCGTTCTCGGTGAAGTCATAATAAATTTCTCAGCATGAAAGGCCGTAAGATGGATTAGATAAGCTACCATTGTTTTTTTTTGTATGATTTTATACATATACGTAAAAAATATGTTGATATTTTAGATAATCGACCATGCGTACGGAGCTGTCTAAAAACGGACGTAGGTCCGATCCCTTTTTAACTTCAATGGACCGAAGGACCTAAAAAAAGGGTTGCTGTTTTGACAGGAAATTGATTTTTCTTATAAAACACCCTCCTCCCTTTTTCTACCCCTTCTTCAATGTTCTCCCTTTACATGCATCGTCATCATCATTACGCTTTGCTTTTGGTTATTCGCTCAAAGCGCTTCGCTTCATCTTTTTATAATACAGAGCCAGAGTTAATAAGCTGTTACTGAACCAGAGAGCTACATACATCTTTGGCCTCATCTGCACTTAGATCAGATGAGATAGTAAATCGCTGGTTAGTTTTAAATCTAATATATAAAAATCTCGTGTCACGGTGTTTGTTATCGAACTCCTCCGAAACGGCTTGACCGATTTTTATGAAACTTTTTTCTCTGTAGGTATTCGGTAGGTCTGAGAATAGGTCGTATTATACCATACCCCTATTCTTCGCAGACGGAGTCGCGGGCAACAGCTAGTAATAAATAAAATCATTTCAGTCACATGGACAAGTAGAATTCTGTGAAAATTCCATTGCAAGATTACACACTTACCTATACAATATGTGAATGATGTGTTTAGTAAGTATAAGTTTAGTGTGTTAATAACTTTTATACAAAAATAAATAAATAAACACACTTTATTATAGACTCGTTTGTCTCAAATAATACCAATATGACAATAGAAACACAAAAAGATGCCTTAAATCTGTCGCAGACCCGCGTTAAGGCGTACAAGATATTAAGATACAATAGGCTACTTTCCTAACTAGTCAGTCTTTTAGATTATCAAATAATATTGGACACGTATTTTTTATTTTGTCAATTAAACAAAAAATTACGAAGATATGGCGCGTTGAAGTTTCGCGTGACGTCACTTGTTCCTACACTTTGTATGAGCGTTTTAGGAACAAGTGACGTCACGCCTCGTCACGCGGAACTTCAACGCGCCATATCTTCGTCATTTTTTGTTTAATTGTCAAAAGAAAAATTACGTGTCTAATATTTTTTGATAATGCAAAATACGGACTAATAAGAATTATTATTTTTTTACCTAGGAAACATCCCTATCTACAAATGTGTCTATGTACGTATAGTTTACTTATTTATTTCACCGCAGTCATATTAAATAAAGCATTAAATCGAGCAAACAGCTTATGCTATTTACTTACTGAAATGTATATAATGATGTAACTATAGCACAAGTTAAGTATACCATATTACGTTCTCTGCAACCAATCTCGAGTGCCATTAAAAACGTAATTATATCTTTATGACTTCGCTGAATTGCAGAATGCTGTGAAATTATGGAATAACGTTTCTATGTGTTACTTGATTCCCACTGGATTGTGTTACTGTTGCCATAGGCACAGTATAAATCTTCTTTCTTAATAGTCTTAATACATAAAAATAAGTCCAGACTGAACGCCACGTCAATGTCCAGCTCAAAGTCAGGAAACCATGAACTTAGAAAGCTGAAATTTAGCATAGAGATTGCTTTCATAATGTGGACAAGGAATAAGAACAGATTAGAAAGAGAAGCTAAATTATCACGGGATAGGGAGTTCTGTAACGGGTGCGAAACTACGAAAAAAAAGATAGTTTTTAAAAACTTTTTTTTGGCATTTCACTTATTTTGTGATTTACGACAAAATTTGACACCAACGAAGAAAGTAAAAAAAAAAAAAAAAAAATTAAAAACTGTTTATTTCAGAAAAAAAATACACTTTATACAGAATTAACCTAAATCCTTAAATTGTAGGATTGTTGCAGTTAATAATAATATTAATTACCTACTTAGTTACTTATTGTTTGGCAAATCATCACTACACCTGAAAGGCTTAGGCAATCAACCCAATGTAAACAAAACAATGTCACTGATGTCTTAAATACAGTAATTCTCCCATTAAATATCTAAACATTTACATTTCTGTATTAAAATACGTTAGTCTAGGTTGAATTACAATGATTGATAAATAAAATGTTTTGAATCCATGAATGTGGCAAATTTGGACTTACTTACACCTAGCCAACTACCCAAACCCCTCAAGCATACCTACCCATTAAAATCATAAACCTTTTTGTTAAGGATGTTGATCCAAGTGACGTACAAGGATACCCTTAATCTTGTTGGCTTTGTTATTAACAATTTCTTTAATAGTTTCTAGTGAAAATTCATTCAGTATGCAAGGCAGAATGGACGCCCATACATTATTAGATCTCGGTATTATATAGTTCGGCAAGTTAGATAGATTTCGTAAGTTCCCTGGTCTGCTCTTCCTTTTCAACTGGCTTATTTTATCACAATACTGTGTTATAATAGCTAAATCGACCTTTTCAAATATATTCATTACTTTACAGTATCTAAATAGATTTTTATAATTGTCTTTGTATTTATATTTAACTTTGGGGGGAACTATGGTTTTCAACAATCGTATTTGTAAGTTATAAATATTATTCAAGTATGTTTTAAAAGTTCTTCCATAACAGGCCAATCCATAACTCACCACAGAGTCTGCTAGCGACAAATAAAGAAGCCTTAAAGTTTTATAGGGAACCTTATTCTTAAGTATAGTTAACTTCGACAAAATGGATCTTAGCTTATTGCATACATAGTCCACATGAGGACCCCAGTTAAATTTATTATCTATTTTTAAACCAAGGTAAGTATGCTCACCTACAACATCAAGGTGCGTACATTTGTAAGAAGCACTGCCCAAGTGCATGCATTCATGCTCATGGGCCACGACTATAGGAATGTGTTTTGTTCTCATGTGCGGTGAGTGTATATACATTAATTTCGTTTTGCTGTAATTTATTGAGAGACCTACTAGGGGCGTTCAATAAGAAGTGAGAATGAGTATGTTATAAACAACTTTTACTAAATGTCATTTTATTTTTCGACATAGTCACCTTTTAGCATAATTCACTTAGTATATCTTTTTTCTAAACTTAAAATTCCATTTTTAAAAAAGGTCTCATCTTGAGTGCTTAAAAAATCTTGTACTGCAGCGACTACCGCGTCGTCGTCTTCAAATTTCTGGCCTCTCAGGTATTGTTTCAATCTCGGAAATAGGTAGAAATCACTGGGAGCGAGATCTGGTGAATACGGAGGATGCTTAAGGATATCGAACCCAGCATCACAAATTGCAGCCATTGCAACGGCGGACTTGTGTGCCGGGGAATTGTCCTGGTGGAACAGCACAACTTTCGAGAGTTTACCTCGCCGTTTTTCGCGGATCTCATTGCGCAATGTTGCTATTTGTTTGGCGTATAAAGTGCCCGTAATAGTGGCTCCATGCTCGAGATACTCAATCATTAATACCCCTTTACCATCCCAAAAAACAGAGCCCATGACCTTACCGGCAGATGGGCTCACCTTGAATTTCTTCGGAGTTGGAGATGATGGCCTTTTCCATGTCATCGACTGCAGTTTCGTTTCAGGGTCGTAATGATGGAGCCATGTTTCGTCCATTGTTATTAATCGCGCCAAAAAAAGTTCCCGGTCTTGCTGCATCAGGTTCAAAGCTTCTTGACAAATCTCTAGTCTAGTTTGTTTTTGCGTGTCAGTAAGCATTCTTGGTACCCAACGCGCAGATACCTTTTTCATACCCAAGCGTTCATGTAAAATATTATGCACGCTCCCCTTTGAAATCTTTACATTTTCAGCAATAAAACGAACCGTGATACGACGATCCGCCAAAACTGAGTTTTCGACTTTTTTCACAATTTCTTCAGTTACTGCTGTAGTAGGGCGTCCGGAGCGGGGGTCGTCCATTGTCGATGTTCTTCCACGTCTAAATTCGGCGCACCAACGTGCGACTGTCGAAAACGGAGGAGCATTAGACCCTAAAGTGTCCCGCAAATCCAAATTGACTTGGTCCGTAGAAAAATTTTTCAAACACAAGTATTTGATAACGGCGCGCAGTTCAATTTTCTCCATTTTCGCTAACGTACTCAATAGCATTGCAAAGAAATTACCGTATATTTTTTTAAACAAAAGACAGTTAGTTTTTTTTTTCATAGTAATCAGCTAGATAGATTAGCTTTACCGGCCAGTATTTAATTTCGTAATATTAAAAGAGTTTGCATCTCATTCTCACTTTATATTGAACGCCCCTCGTAGGTCGTGGGCCCACTTACATAACAAGTCAAAATTTTCTTGCATCATGCTCTGTGCAGTCTCAAACTCCTCATGTGCCGAAATCAACAAGTATCATCAGCAAACTGATACACTGAGCCATGCCGAAAGATCCCGCACATGTCATTGACATACAATAAATATTCAGTCGGTCCCAGTATGGAGCCCTGCGCCGTGCCGTGTAGGGTGGGAATCAGATCACTCATCTCGCCTGCTATGCTAACTGTATTAAAACGATTAGTGTGATAACTTTTTAGTAGGTCAAGCATTGGTCCTTGTATACCATTCTGACTCATTTTTGAAAACAATTTATTATAATTTAAGGTGTCAAAAGCTTTACTAAAGACCACCATAACGGCAAGCACATGGTGCCGCTGGTTCAAGTGAGCATTCACCTCGTCCGTGAACAGTGACAACAATAGGCTACTTTCCTAACTAGTCAGTCTTTTAGATTATCAAAAAATATTGGACACGTATTTTTTATTTTGTCAATTAAACAAAAAATTACGATGATATGGCGCGTTGAAGTTTCGCGTGACGTCACTTGTTCCTACACTTTGTATGAGCGTTTTAGGAACAAGTGACGTCACGCCTCGTTACGCGGAACTTCAACGCGCCATATCTTCGTCATTTTTTGTTTAATTGTCAAAAGAAAAATTACGTGTCTAATATTTTTTGATAATGTAAAATACGAACTAATAAGAATTATTATTTTTTTACCTAGGAAACATCCCTATTGTGATGTACTCTTATTCTTTTGAAATCCAAACTGTTTGTCGTGTATGATACCATTGCTAGACAGAAAGTTATTAATTAAGTTTCCAAAATATCTTTCTATAATTTTGTCTATACATGAAGGGATAGTGATAGGCCTATAGTTATTTGTGTCAGTCCGACTACCCTTCTTGTGTATAGGTCTGATAAGTCCTACTTTTAAACTGTCCGGATACATAGACCGTGAAATACAAAGATTAATTAAATGTGTCAGGACACGGCCATGTGCTCCGAAATATATTTAATATCCGCAGCCCTCACTTTATCATAACCTGCACTTTTCATATCATTAATTTGGGATATCATTTTACTCATCACTTCTAAGTTAATTTTTTAAGTAGCACCCTCATTCAATGAAGGTTTTCTGACAGGTGGAATATCGCTAGATGGCGTTAGTATCGTAAGGTCTATTTGACGTTACACCCATAGGTACAACAAATGTCAAAGTTGACAAACGGACCTGACGATACTAGCGCCAAATAGCCTCTCATAGAAAACCCTCATTCTAGTATCTAAGCTACTTTCAAACTGGCTGTATTCAAAAATTAACTTTTAAATCTCACGAAACACGCTTCCAGAAACTGGCAGGCAGGGCTACGCCACTCTACAGCCGATGGGGCTATTATCGATTTCGACGCTCCCGGGGATTCTAAAAGGGATCAGAGTCAGAGGGTTAAGGCAACTGTACTAAAACTTTACTGTTATATGAACATGCTTTGTTAAAATTTCGTTTAGTTTGCGGGCAAAAAATCTAGACGACATTTTGACCTTGTATTTTAATTTGTGGTTTATAGTTGCCTAGTAAATTGGTGCTAATTCATTGAATCAGGAACTATTTTACAAAAGTTCATTTCTATAGATACTTCGGTTCATA
The DNA here is from genome assembly GCA_947859365.1 of Archips crataeganus. Lineage (NCBI taxonomy): Eukaryota > Metazoa > Arthropoda > Insecta > Lepidoptera > Tortricidae > Archips > Archips crataeganus. The sequence continues at coordinate 15,960,038 of OX402065.1, read as the reverse complement.
GAGACCGGGGCTTATAGTGTTTTGTTCTTAGATTTTACTTTTTTTGTTTGTACAATAAAGAGTTTACATACATACATACCCATACATACAAGGCCACATGTGCATAATTAATTAGCATAAAACAAAACCATTACAAATAAACTTAGAAGGCATTACAAAACAAAAATCGGTGCCAACAAAACTTTTCAGCTTGGAAATATTGAAAAGTTCCAGCTGTCAACGATTTTTCTTTGGATTCCTTCCAGCGATATGTATTTGCTTGGCCGGTTTTTAAATAAACCTCGCTGATTTTGAAGCCTTTTTTTATCTAAGAACCTTGAATAAGTAAATCTATTTTGTCTTTTTCGGTGTTTGCGAGACAAAGAAAGCTTTTTCTCTTGATATCATTCCAGATACAGAATGTAGTCATTATCGCCTGTCTGTGGTATAGTCTGGGAAGATACAAGATAAAAGTACACAACTAAATATGAATATAATACAAAATAGCAGCAATTCACACATAGCAACATTATTAATTTGTTGTTTTTTTTTTTGAATGAATCGCCAGAGGGGCCAAAGACGCGAAGTCTTTGCTATTTTTTACTTTAGGGTAGGAAGAGTGACTTGTGCTCGGGAAAAATCCCTTCGGACGAACTGGGAATGGAGGGCCCAGACAGTGTCCGACTTGCACGGACTAAAAAACCCGGTCACAAGTCCCCTTCTCTATTGATTATTAATACAAAAAACGTGTGCTTTATATTTTGAGGAGGGGAGGGGTAGGGAGGGGACTTAATCTACCCACAGTGTCCTGCCTCAGCCATTTGCTGGAAGGCCGGGAGAGGAGCATGCATTCTCCCGCTGGGCACTGGGGGGTGCTTAGGTCGGTCTTTTATGTTTTTACCTGTTGGTTTATTCCTTGACCGACCCTCGCCCGTTTCTGTACAATTACTTAGAGCTATTGGTTGGGTTGGTGGGATTTCCTGTCATATGCATTTATCTATAACTACGGGCTTCCTTTCTTTTGCCCTGCGATGGAAGGGTGGGTCGGAGATCTTTTGGGCCCATTGTGTGGCTTTGGATGCCATCTTTTGGGTGGGGCTACCCTTTATGCCTGATGGTTTTTTGGCATGCTGTGTGTTTTTTTGCGCTTGTCTCCTAGCGCTACCCTCTTTTCGTTACCGCTTCCATCGATAGTTTTCCTGCTATAATAATTCGGAGGGACGAGGAGTGTCCCCCGGACGGCTGGACGCCCCAGTGTCTCACAAGGGTCATGTGGAGCCCAGCGGATCCATACCCCAGCCATAATTTGTTGGTTAGCCCAAGTTGATGAATATTTTTTTTTACCGTTTTAATAAAATGTACAATTAATTTACAAACTTGTAGGTACAGTCGATGCAACGCATCAAAAATACATATAAAGTACTAAGCGCACACTCAGTTCTCTTCAATAACCAATACACGTTACATTTCTGTACCTCCCGCACACTCTTTTCAACAAATGCTACCTAATATAATAATACATTTCTGAATGGTTGGACCATCTTTCGGCACTTGTTTGTGTACTTTCTCCTCTTTGGCTTTCACCCTTGCTAGCTTAGCAAGGCGTATTTCGCCAATGTCAACGTAAAAACATGACATACATGAGGAGACGAACTTATTTCTATACCTATTTGAAATGATTAAATAAGTCATTTTTCAATTTAATATATAATAAATTTCCATCTAGTAATAGTAAAGTACCTTACCTACACAAACCCTCCGCAAATCACGCGAGCAAAAAAAGTTTAGTAAAACTCAGACACGTTGGCAAAAAATAGAATGAATACTAGCTACATTTCCTCTACATTTTCCCTGTGTAGAGTGAGAGTGGCTCCGAGTCCTCAAACATATAGCTATAGTTTAGTTAGATAGGTAGGTAGGGTGTAGGTATGTTTTGAGCTGCGTGGCAAGGGCGAGTCGTCAGTGTTGCCATTGCTAAACTATTTCCGTATTCTACGAAAATTGGAATAAAATATCTGCAATATACTACAGCGAAATCACTATCGTAGTGGACTTCATAAATATTTGTTATGATTCGAGCCAAAATTAAAAGAAAATAAGTATATAAAATACCATCTTGTGAGAATGCCAGCAGTAAGGGCGGTAAAGACATTTAAGAGTACGCGGGACGGCCTGGTGGTCGGCGGCCAGTTGGCCGGCCTAAGTACCGCTGGAAAGACGAAGTGGAAAAGGATCTGCGCTCTCAGCACGCACAAAACTGGGAGGAGATCGTAGAGGACAGGGCGCGTTGGCGCCAACTCGTATTGGAAGCCAAGATCCACTTCGGGTCGCTGAGCCAACGGATCGAGTAAGTGTATAAAATATGTCTATACTTCATTTAATTTAGAATTGAAAACCACAACATCATTATATTGCGGCTCGTCAACTATTTCTTACCTAGCAAATAGTACTGTACAATAGTCTGGGAGCCGCAAAATAAAATTGTTTTAATGTCACTTTATTTGCGTGTCGTCAATTGTTACTCTAGTACAAATTGTAAAGAGATTACAGTTCACGAGCCGCAATATAATGTTGTTGTGGTTTATAATTCTAAATTAAATGGAGTATAGTCAACTGCCAAGTCAGGTACTCTAACACTAAGAAATGCGCATTTTAGCAACTGGCGTAGTGTGACCGTTTTATCTTGACACAGCAATACTGGGTTGGCATAAGAGATATCATGCAAGGTGTGTTACATAGCTGCGATAGATCGATCACTTATAAACGCTAAGCTAGGGGCCCCACAATGCGAAGCAATTGGGTTTACTGCTACTTCCCCTCCTGCATTAAGCGTATTTTATGATTCTCCGCTGATATGGCTACTGACTGCATTATACACACCATATTACTTTTAATAATTAAGGCAACTTTAGATAGCCTATTAATTACGAGTAATTGTGTATTTTTCTTTCTTTTGTCTAACTTAAAATTACGCTCAAGTAGTTTTAAAACGTAAATTATATAAGACTATAAAAGCAAATCTTAGACCACTGAATTTATTATTTCTATTTTATTAATTTAACTCCTCCTTTAAGAACCTTTTAGGACTCTTTGACGTATGCTGTAAGTCAATAACGTATCTAGGGTTATTTTCCAGGGGGCCTTGCCCCTGAGATGCCGTGGCCATAGGGGCTAAGAGGAGTCGATACCCTAATTCTAGGGTGGGCACTAGACGCCTCCGCTATAAGTCCATTTAGATTTTATAGATTTTTTTTCGGGACTTAGGCAAAAACTAGGTATTTATTGCTAAAAACTATCTCGAGATTTCTACACATTGTAGCGGCCGTGGTCACAAGACGACTCATAAAATATTATAAAGTTTTTTGATAAATGAGGGAATTGAAAATTATGCGCTGGCAACACCTCCTCAGGCGCTCCCCCGACGGGAGGCACCCTCGCTGGGGTGACCTTCAGGGCCGTACTGCGACATATAATTACTACCGGCCTAACTCTCCCAGGTAGGAATACCAGTCTTTGTGTTAATATCGAAAATTATAAAAAATTAACCATTTTTTTCGGTGAAAAGTTATTACTATACTTTTAAAAATTGAAACGTCAACGCCGCTTCACAATATTATAGACTTAGATAATTTAAGATTACAGATAAGTAAGTTTCAAGAAGTTAAAAGTCTGGCTTGAAAAATGGAGAAAGTAGGAGTTACACCGCCGACAAGAATGCAACTCTTAAATGTACGTACACATTTTATAAGTATATGTATATGTAAGATTTAACAGTCATCCATCATATCAAGAAGATTGTCATTAAAGGTCACAACTGACCGGGGACGTGGGGCGCCGACGGAGCGTGTCCAGCCCGGTCAATAACACTGAATCAAATGCGGTGTGCCGCGCTGCCGGAGTGTGTCATCGTATATTTGATTCAGTGTTATAGAGCGCGCTGAGCACGCTCCGTCGCCGCCCCGCGCTCTCGGTTTGTTTTGGGCTTTAGTTATCAGTCAGGTAGGCAGGCAGGTAGGTAGGTAGGTAGGTAGGTAGGTAGGCTTTTATTCATGAATAAAAAGGTTAGTCACATTCTGCTGTTGTATTTAATTGCAGGTTGAGTTGAGACACAATGCACCAAATGCTAGTTTTTGCTTTCTTGTGATATTCAATAAAGAATCAATCGCATTGTACTTACTTACTTATTTTTCCCATCTCTACACAAATAAACAACTGCAGCCCTCTTTTTAACCGACTTAAATAAAAGAGGTGTTCTATGTTCAACTGTGTTTTTGACAGCTGCGAAGGACTGTCCTGCTGAGACCCGCAGCCTGGTCACCCTACTCCACAATGCCCGTTACACGACGAGATCTTCATTAATGGAATTAAATTGTCGTTTCGGAGATGAATTGGTTTTTTAGGCATAGTAATGAACCCAAATACTACCTGTATTTCCAAGTACTTCCTACTATTGGGTGAAGGAACAAGTGAACCAAAACATCTACTCGAAGGGTTTGGATCTGGCGGGAGAGGGGTGCAGGAGTATTAAAGTGGGGATGAAAATTTCATTGATTTTGCCGTAGGATGCACCGTTTTAAAGATATTTGACAAAACACCGGTTCTCGTCCGATCACCGAGGTTAAGCAACGTCGGGCGCGGTCAGTACCACTACCATGAGTTTACACTAGTTTACGTGACCGTACTCGCTAGCGACGGCGTAAATTATTTGTATGGAGAATTGTACAGCGCCTCTAGCGGTCACTTAAAAAGTACAATTCTCCATACAAATCATTTACGCCGTCGCTAGCGAGTACGGTCACTGTCAACTAGTGTAAACTCATGGTGGAGGTACAGTACTTGTATGGGTGACCGCCTGGTTTCATTTTTGTTTTTTGAATGTTTTGTTTATGACGTTGTCACGTTAAACTATCGTCCGTAAACCTACTTTACCACAATCACGCCTGATGGAAAGCGAAGATGAGGCCTACGATGGAGCACGCTTGCCTAGTAAATGCTCATTCACCCTAGACTTGAATTTAGGGGAATAAGCAGGAAGAAGGCAGTTGAGCGCGGTGTTGCGCGCGCCCCCAAGCAGTGCAAACCATACAACAAATACGGGGCACTGTAAGTACTGTAACCGGTACGCGCGCGCTGCACAACTGCTCAGACCGAATTCATATGCCCAAAAAATGCCTAATGCTAATGCCGTGATATGACGCTGTTGTAGTGCCTGTAGCGTGTTTCGTTTGTCAAATGATAGTGAATCACTAGCGGATACCAGCACGAACAGTTTAGTAATAAAAATTTAACGTAACGTTTTAATGACTCATGCAATAGGGTAGGCGTTGTGAAGGTACCGAACTCATAATGCAAGGAAATTCGTAAATATCAGGGAAGAAAGTGTTGGAACTTTTTGGTGTTTTGTAAACCTAGTTATAAAGCTTTGTTTCTTCTAGTTGTGACAAAGTCACTCATTATTCTTTGGATTCTTCGCGTAGCACGTTATTTTTGAATACTTTTTATTTTCTTCAGTTTAAAGCTTGTTTTACCTAAAATTATACAATATCTATCAGGTTATGGGCCCAGCACGCTTTGTCTAATGCTGGGTTTACACGAGCTTAGTAGCGAATGCTTAGTACTAGTCACTTACACTTGTCAGATGTATGTAAACAAACACTGCGTCTGCGTAGAATCCGTTTATTGCTGTCCCGTGGGAACCATGCAATTTTCCGGGATAAAAAGTATCCTATACGTTAATTCAGGTTATAAACTACCTGTGTGCCAAATTTCATCACCATCAGCTAAACCGTTTTAGCGTGAAAGAGTAACAAACATCCATCCATACATCCATACAAACTTTTGCGTTTATAATATGTATTAGTAGAAGTAAGATAAGATAAGATGTTGTACAAGTGCTTAGTGTTATGCTAGGTTTACACGGAGCTTAGTAGCTAATAATTAGTACTTGTTACTTATTCTTGTCAGATGCGTGTATTGTATATACTAAGCACTTGTACAATATGTTTACATATAGTTATATATCTACAAATAGATAATTTTGAGAAAAAAACTTTTAAGTAGGTACAACATACTTAAATAAACTTTCTACCTTATTGATTTTTCAACACTGGTTTTTATTTTTAATTATTTTCAGTTACACATTTAACTAACCAAACTACTTTTTATTTCATTTTTTTAAATAAGGACTAGGACTCTGTCCTTAAACAACAAACTTTTGGTGACCCTATTTTATTTAACGTCCAGAAAGGCCAAAGAAATTGACGTTGCTACTTTGTTCCGTAGCATACAGCCAACGAAGAAAATACAGTGTTGCCATTTTAGCCACTAGTAGCTAATCTGGCTAGTTTTGTGAACGTCAGCCACATTTTTTACGAGCATTTCAACATTTTAGCCACTTTTCTATACTTCGTATTCTATACATTTAGCTACATTTTAAGCTAACTTTACAAAAACTAGCTTATCTAAACAACACCGCTCAAGTCATTTTGACCAACTTTGAGAGGTTGAATCCAAATGCAAAATACGGCAAAGGACTTAGTACTTCAAATACTTACTTCAATAGTTCCGTGAAAGAAACAAATTCGACTGTATCAACTCAGTACTATGGATCTTTTGAGTTACTGAACTGAATTGAACTAAATTAGTGATATACTTGACAGAGCAGGAAAGAAGCATGTCAATCTTTTCTTTCAAGTGAAGTAGGTACCTATTTTGCACATGACTACAACTTTACAGAACGGAATGGGTCCTTTAATTAAGTCCTACATAAACCTGTTCATATTTGTACATGTATCCAGTATTGGTTGTCTGATTGATGATTTACTTTAACCGACCCCTTAGACTGAACAAAAGTCTGAAATGGTACCCACCTTTAGCAGGAACTGCTTCAAACTAAACATTTATATCAGTTTGTTAGTGTAATCGAAAGAAATGTTCAAAATCTAAACCATTCCGTTTTGACGAGATTATGTAAGTATGAGATGAAAAATTTAATCTTTAGGTGCTGCTGCTGATACACTTGAGCGTTCACTTGTAACAGAACAGCGAGCATTCTTTTATTTCTTCTTTTATTTTGTAAGCTTTTACCTGTAATGTAACATTCGCTAGAATGCTCTTTACAAGTGAATGCTCAAGTGTATCAGCACAGCACCCTTAAATATCTCTGCTCCGATGTTATTAAACGCCATAAATTACATACAGGGTTATTTGTAATTCAGTAGCATCCTTTCAACCCTAAACTCCTACCAGTTAAACAAATGTTTTTTGTTTTACGGATTTTGTCAAAACTTAATATTTTTGGTGTAGTAACGTTTTGAAAATTTGAGATTACCTCTTATTTTTACGATACTCTGTGTATTTGTATGGGAAAAAAGTGCTTTATTTTAAAAAGTCGTAAAACAAAAAACATTTGTTTGAGTGATAGGAATTCAGGGTTAAGAGGATGTCAGTGAATTACAAATAACCCTGTACATAAGTATGTTTATCCGTTGCTTATTAAAGGCCATAAATTACATATACCTAGGTAGCACTCCACAGTAAAATGACACAACCCCATCAAGTTTGGGCTTGTTTGCTACGTCTTGACGAGTACGTCAGTCCTAGGTAGGTATATAGGTGGTATTTTAATTAGGGTCTGAAAATGGAGCCGGAAAATGGGCACTTCTTCTTCTTGCGGTGCCTCTCCACTACTGGAGGTTGGCTGTCAGCTCCGCATATCTCTCCTTATCTCTCGCCAGAGAAAACAGTTCTTCCACACTGGCGATACCGGTCCGCTCTCTGATGTTTCGGAGCCACGATTTCTTCCTTCTTCCGACGCGTCTTTTCCCCTCAATTTTGCCCATCATTATTATCTGGAGTAGATGATAACGCTCATGCCACTAAAAATGGGCACTAAAAAGTTAAAAAATAAATAAAAAAATAAACTGTTTAAAAGCAAGCTTTTATTAAGTAGATGTTAATGAAAAGAAATAAAAAGCTGAAAATAATTTAATTCTGATAAATAATAGACCATTTATCTTTGCGTTTTTATCACAGCCGCTTCCCATTTTTTTTTCAAAAAAAGCATGTTACATTTTGACGTCAAGAATAATAACAATAAATGATTATGATGATGATTATGATTATGATTATGAATAATTAAGGTGTACCAATACGCTTTTATTGGAAAACATTGGGACTGCGATAAAAACGCGAAGATTTAATGCATGGTCTATTTTTATCAGAATTAAATTACTTTCAGTTTTACAGTTCTTTTTATTAACATCTACATACTTAATAAGAGCTTGCTTTTAAAAATGTTTTTTTTTCTTTTAAGTACTTATTTAGATAGGTTAGCGACGAAATTTAATGTTAAACGGCAACACTGCAGTGGCGCAGGCGCACTGGCGCATGTGCAAAACAAGTTTTGCGCGGTCCATCTGGACAGACCACCTGGCTAAGGTCCGTGACACTTTGTTACATGATCTTTTGAAAATAACGGGGAGCGGTATGGCAGGGCAGATGAATACTAAATATTACGCAAATAACTACGCAGTGCGTATACATAGGTACCTCTAGTACAGTCGACTAGTCCTAGTCACATTACAAAGAGGTCGGTACGCCAGTTAAAAAATAAGTATCGAAGAAACTGATTCACGTTATCAGGGTGAACCCTTTTCGTTGCAAATCGCATATTGAAATTCCATACATCTGACAAAGAAATCATCATAAAAAATTTGGTTGTGAAAAGGTTCCATCCTGGTTCTCGATTCAGTTTCCTTGACTGTACTTACCAGGTATCCCGCGGGAACTATGCAATTTTCCGGGAGACAGACACAATTTCGCATTTATAATATTAGCATTATATCTCGTACTAAATACAAACTGATATATAGATGCACAGAAAAAACCCCAGAAAAAAGACCAATGCTGGGAATCGAACCCAGGTCCTCATGGCCTCAGCATTCAGCGTTTCAGTTTGTATTTAGTACGAAATATATGATTTCACGGGATGACCGTAAAAGTAATAAAAAATGAAGTTGAAAAAATAAATACAAAAAGATACTTCATAGCTAACTTGTTTAAAGTTGCACAGTAGCGCCATCTCTTGTCCAGGTGAGCGGTTAGTTTCGAAGGAGTGTTAAAATCTCTCGATAGAGGGTGTAACTTAGATGTGCGCTTGTCACTGCATAAGGTGAGGATTTAGCAGACTGAAATGTATGATGTATAGGAAAAATTCGTGTCTAATCTCTAGACCAGTGGTGGTGTAGGGGTATGGCACACGGCACGGAATGCTGAGGACCTGGGTTCGATTCCCAGCATTGGTCTTTTTTCTGGGGTTTTTTCTGTGCATCTATATTTCAGTTTGTATTTAGTACGAATATATGATTTCACGGGATGACCGTAAAAGTAATAAAAAAATGAAGTTGAAAAAATAAATACAAAAAGATACTTCATAGCTAACTTAATATTAGCATTAATAATAATAAAAATAAACTATCAACATTCTGTACCTACTTTTGATACCATTAAATGTTTTTTTTTTTTAAATTTGCCATGGTCACCCTGACGGTCGTATTCGCCAAAGGATAAGTACCCTATTTTATGGAATTAACCTTAAGGTCGTGTACATATTCATATTTTTCAACTTTGCACAGTAAAAGTAGCTTGAAGGTAGTAGGTATAAAGTAGGTTAGGTACCTACCCAGGTGCGTAGCTCCCGCCGTATCAGCCGTATCCATGATACGGGGCCTCCGGGCTACAGAGGCCCCTAACGTAACGTGTGTAAGCAAAATTAGTAAAATGTTATCCACAATCGATATATCGAATAAAGATTGGCACACGGTCTTTGAAAAAAGACTCGGCAAATGTCGGACATTTGCAGTCTTTTTCCAAAGACCAATGTGCTTTTTTTTTTTAATCTTTATGGCCGGGTACTTACTGTAATGTTGTGCTTCCCGAGAAAGCCCCCCCAACTAATTTTGATACAGGGCCCCGTCCAAGGCACGCTCGCCACTGTATTATATACTCGCCTTCAAGCATCTAACTCTAGCTGGATGATTATGTAATTTATGTCTAACGATGGTGATGATGTATGACATAAGTTGTTCTCAGTCGTCGTCAGTTTCCGCACGATCGCCTCATTCCTAAAAACGTCATAAAATGTTATAATACCACGTGCTACTGGCTATGCCAGTAAGGCTGCGGCTCCACTGAGGCGGAGACGAACGGAGATGAACGGAGACGAGATGTGGATTTCATGTAATATGATTGGTCGATCCCCACACGTCTCCTCTCAGCTCCGCTCGTCTCCGCCTCAGTGGAGCCGCAGCCTAACTAACTTCAGAGACTGGCTTATTTGGTGCAAATCGTACGAGTTTATTTTTGGCGTTTTTAAAATATTTATTATGTATATTCATTTGTTTTTAATTTTAACGGACACAAGTAGGTACCTACTGGACGAGTTTAAACACGGCTTACACGTGTCTGCGTGTTGAATTACAGTATCGTTTTACATGTTATTTTTTGTTAATAACGCTATGTTAGCTGTCGGTCGGCAAGTACATTTTTCTGCCGAGTGCAGTATTTCATAAAAATTCCGCTCGTGAAATTAAAATGGCACCGCTGGGAACTTACGGTACCTACCACAGTGATTTTGCTGAGGCGAACTATGTGGGCTTGTGGGCTAGGGCATGCGTGTGTCTAGCTAGGTTGACTGGGTCCTATCCTGTACTGTACCTATATCTATAACTATAACACAGGTATCCAAAGGCCCACGAGGGATTTCGCCCGACCCAGCACTTTCGTAATCCGTAGAACGTGGTACCGAATGCCTGAGCGAGCTGGCAACGTCGCGCGCCGACCTCGCCATCGCCACCCGCGGTGACGCTATTTGAAAGGTCACCAGCCGCGGCGTCCACCGTCCGCTAATGTCTTCGTTTGGCTAAACAATCGCAGTTTCATAAAAAAAAAATACTTTATCCCATAACTAAAAAAAAAATCTTGCGACGTGGCGTCTTGTCTTCCGTCCCGCTCGTTTCCGCCGCTGGCCCCTCCCCCCCGCCGGCCGCGCCGCCTGGCGGCCGAGCCGCGCAACCGCTCTACTCTACAGCGTTGCCACTCCGTATAATTTCGCTCGACGTAAATTTCATACTAAACAGTTCAATGGACTTTCAGAAAACTAAAAACGTGTCAGTATACGTAAAACGGCATGTGTTACCTCGGAAATCGTCAATAGTGTTGTTTGAAGCTTCAGTTTGCGTTATTTTGTGTGTTTTCTAAGTGCGAAGTTCCGTTGTCGTGTCTTGTGTGGTGTCGCGATCCGCTTGGAGCAACCACGTCGGATTACAGCTAAAAAGGTACGTTTAAATCGCTCAGATTCAACCACAAACGTTACAATATAGCTAGGGCAGTGATTAAAAACAGTTTCTAAGTGAAAAGTGCAGTTGAAGTATCTGAGAACTTTTACTATTTCGTCACAGTTTTCTAGTCCACTTTGCTGCGCATATAACGGTTTCAGTTCTCGAATGACCTGGGTTGGCCCTGTCCAGTGGCTTCCGTGGTACATGACACGTATTTTTATGCATTACATAAGGCAATATAGCTTATCACGCTTGTGGCTGGAGACACTGTTATTTTAGTCCTCTCGCCCTTTAGCTTTGTTAAATAGGGCGACGGCATGCAAATCCATTAATACACATACATGTCTTTAAAATCCAACAATACAAATATCACTTCGTCCAACGTAAGCATACGATACAAGTAGGGGGCCTAAAGCATGCCAAGTCCCATGCCACGCCATGTGCTAAAAAAAAGTTGAACTTTTTTTTTCTAATCTGACCAGTGATGCCCACAAACGATTCTACCCGACAAGCGAAGCATTTTGACACTCTATATGTCAGGCTGGAAATAATTAGAACCGGAGAAATGGATTTTAGAAAAAAACACCAGAAATTTCGTGTCGTGTGAAAGTTCAATTTTCGATCAATAATTAGTTATTTAGGTCTGTTGACAAGTGCTTTTACGTAGTATAGTGAAAAAAGTGAAATTAAAAGCATTTTAGAAGTAAAAATAAGGCTATTTTAGGTGCGGCTATGCGTGGGCTCGAGACGCGTTGAGAGGAAAAAACAAAAGTATGAAAATAAATTACGTTAGTAGTAGCTCGTAACAGCACATTTTTGTCCAATGCTAATTTTAAAACATAAAATCAGGGCTAAACGTATCTCTAATTTTAATTACTCTTAGCAATTGTAACAGTGTGTGAATAATTCTCGTTGAATAAAACTGTACATGGGTCAATCAACTTTTTTTTGTAAACGATTTTCTGCTACTTTCTATAAAAACCGAAATAATTAAAAAACTGATTATTTTTCCTTATTAAATAAATAAATAAATAAATATTAGGGAACAATCTTACACAAATCGACCTAGTCCCAAACTAAGCAAAGCTTGTACTATGGGTACTACACGACGATAAACATACTTATATAGATAAATAAATACTTAAATACATCTGTTGTTTGTTTTCATAAATTAAAAATAGGTTTTTAATTTTTCAATACATAGAAAACATCCATAACTCAGGAACAAATATTTGTGCTTATCACACAAATAAATGCCCTGACTGCGATTCGAACCCAGGACCTCTTGCTTCGTAGGCAGGGTCACTACCAACTAGGCTAAAGCGGTCGTTAAAATATTTAAAGTATACTTTTCAAAACCCTACATTTTTGTAGTCAATAATGGTGTAATTGCCATATTTATTTTATTTTGTTTAGCTTCTATTTCGTGGGTGACCCAGGGGACAATGTTGTCCCCGAAATTTGTATGAAAATAGTGGTAGGTATTTCCCTGGGTGACCGTTTTTTTTCATAGAAATACTTATTTTTTTTGGTTTTCACATACGCACTATGATAAACAGTTTATCTAATTACTGCAAAATCATGGTTTCACTAACCAGAGATTACAGAGTTACTTGGAAAGGAGTAAATAAAAATTTAATTTACAAAAAAAAGTTGATTGACCCACATAAAGCATTAGATACCTTACCTTACCTTAAAAATGTATAAAAAAAAACGATCAAGTCCATAGACAATCCGAGTGTCCTTGATCCTTACTACCTAGTGTTTATGTGCACATAATTGCCAAGTGCCAATGAGGCAATGATGAATAATCAATTAAGTTCAGCAAAAATTGGTTATCTCGAACAGCAGTTAAAATGTATGACTCAAAAAATATTTCTAAACTAGCTTTTGCCCGCGACTCCGTCCGCGTGGAATTAGTAATTTGGGCAGCTTATTTTTTTTTTATCCAATTTGCTTTTTCATCAATTATGGCTCTCCTTAGTTCCTTGATATAAAAAAAATTACCCGCCCCCGCACCCCCCGCACACCCGCGTTCACATTCAACACCGTGCACCGTACTCCCAAGTCAAGCGTGCCTATAGAAGTTTTACTTCAAAAACCCCCGATTTTGAAACATTCTTCCGCTCCGCTCCGCTCCTATTGGTGTTAGCGTGATGATATATAGCCTATAGCCTTCCTCGATAAATGTGCTATCCAACACTGAAAGAATTTTTCAAATCGGAGCAGTAGTTCCTGAGATTAGCGCGTTCAAACAAAAAAACCTGTTCGATAAATTCATAAAATAGACGTATCTTTCTTATTTGTGAACCGATTCAAATGAAACAAACACTAAACGTTAATCCAAGAAAATACCAACCTATGAGTGAAAACCGCATCCTTCTAGGTTAAGCCGTTTCTGAGATTAGCGCGCACAAACGCACAGACAAACAGACAATAATTCTAAAAATCATTGTTTTGGGTTCTATTGTGCTAATTAATAGCCCTAGTGACAGTTTTTCTCAAATATCTTCAATATACAGACACCGACTTGTTACAGATTTACTTGTTACTGTGTAATCTGTATCTACCACAGCTATGCCCCTATGTTTCGTCAATTAACATAAGAAATATGAGCTTTCAAAAACTGAAAAAATTGCCCAATTTCAACGTCATTTTCAGACACTCATCAGAAAAGAATCCCTGATATAAACAAAAAAAGGAAAACATAGGGGCATAGCTAAATCTGTCCTCTAATTATTTTTGAAAAAAATAATGTTATTGGTCCAGTTTTCGAGAGGAAAACAGGGGATTACGAAATGCTCTTTTGATCAATTTTACGCGCCTAAAAACGGTCTGAGCTGCAGTTGTCCCGCTCTCGCTGTACTGACACGGAGGGGTTCGGGCGAGGCAGCGACATTTCATTAAAATACCTATTTCTCAAAAGTCTCTCAGCCATCGTACCCTCTTAATATTATAAATGCGAAAGTAACTCAGTGTGTCTGTCTCGCTTTTACGCTAAAACTACTGAACCGATTTAAATGAAATTTGGTACACAGACAGTCTAGAGCCTGGGAAAGGACATAGGCTATATATCATCACGCTAACACCAATAGGAGCTGAGCGGAGAATGTTTCAAAATCGGGGGTTTTTAAGTATAGCTTCTATAGGCACGCTTGACTTGGGAGTACGGTGGTGAATATGAACGCGGGTGTGCTGGGGGGTCTGGGGAGGGGTGCGGGGGGGGTTATTTTTTTATATCGAGGAACAAAGGAGAGCCATAATTGATGAAAAAGCAAGTTGGATAAAAAAAAAAACTAACACGCTTTAAAAAAATAAGCTGCCCAGATTACTAATTCCACGCGGACGGAGTCGCGGGCAAAAGCTAGTGTCATATAAAACCACGTCATTCGCGAAATAGGTATTTGGAAATTTCATTCTTGTATTTAGTCTGGGAAAAAACCTTTTTAGAAGCTTTCGTGTTAGTATCTATGGAAAATGTCTTGGTAGTCGAATTTAGAATCCAATTAAAACATATTACCTGTTATGTTATTAGACCGGGAATATCTAATATATAAAAATCTCGTGTCACGGTGTTTGTTATCGAACTCCTCCGAAACGGCTTGACCGATATTGATGAAACTTTTTTGTCTTAGTTTGGTAGGTCTAAGAATAGGTCGTAGGCTACTATTCTTCGCGGACGGAGTCGCGGGCAACAGCTGGTCTAATATATAAAAATCTAGTGCCACGGTGTTTGTTATCGAACTCCTCCGAAACGGCTTGACCGATTTTGATGAAAATTTTTTGTCTTAGTTTGGTAGGTCTGAGAAAAGTCGTAGGCTATTTTTATGCCCCTATTCTTAGCGGACGGAGTCGCGGTCAACAGCTAGTAACATAATAAACTAAAAAAAAATACAAAAAAAAATTGACACCAAGCTTTACAATTCAATACCTAGTAAATTACTTTATGACTTATAACAAACAGTAAATATTTGTTTTATTACACAGAGTAGAACATTACTGCCCTTCTCTCATTTAGCCAAGGCCTTCTAAAATACTGTTTAGATACTCAAGGTTCCTTTCAAAATGCGTTGTCGTTAGTGCTATAGATACGATCATTACTATCATTAGACTTAATCGATGACATTTAATTGGTATGCAATGTAAAACACCAGCCACATTATTGACAAGTTCCGTAATAGCCCAGTGGTTTAACCCAGTGTTCAGCAATCTTTTTGTATTCAAGGTACCTACCTACATCTAGCAAAACGAAAACTTTTGGAGGTACACCATAATGGTCCGAGAGCTGATAGACATTTTTGAGTAGGTATTTGAGGCAAGCTGAAACCTTGTCTAATGCTTCCCCTATGATAACCCAAGCACAGAACCACAGACCTGGCTGACAGGTGGCGGGGCGGGCGCTAACATACTGTTACAAATACAATTGTTTTTTTAAGAAAATGTCATTGAGGCATTTCGAAATTTATATACTTACAATACAGTACAATACAATGACTCTTTATTGTACACCACAAATAATACAATACAGAAAAACAAGTACATGAAAAAAAAAATAAGGTAAGCAATGGGCGGCCTTATCGCTTCGAAGCGATCTCTCGACTTACTTTAAAATTTGACATTTAAATAGTGAGAAAATAAATAAGCCAGATCATTTAGTCGGGTCTTAAACTTTGCTAGATGCTTGCAAAACAATTGTGCAAAAATTAAAAAAAAACCTGTTTTCGAGGTTACGCTGAAATTTTAAAAGATTATTTATAATTAAAAATAAATATTTCAAATAAAACACAGATAATATTGGATGGAAAATCGGTCTGCCAATTTAAAAAAAATGAGGGTAGATTTAGCCCCGCTACCCGTCAGCCAGGTCTGTGGTTCCGTGTTGGGGTATAATAGGAGAGGTATGTGACAAGTTTTCAGCTTGCCTCAAATCATCATCATTAATTTAAGAGCTTAGCTCTTGTCGGTGGAGTGTGTCTTTTCGGTTCTCTGCCAGCGTTTTCAGCTCCTGATACGACATGACATTGACTTTTTCCTTGGCTTGATCTATAAATGACCGTCTCGGTCTTCCCCTGCCTCGCCTGCCTTCTATTTGCCCTTCCAAAATAGTTTTTATGTAACTGTCATGTCGTATCAGATGCCCCAGCATATTCCCTCTCCTATTTTCAATCGTCCTTAACAGCCGCCTTTCCTCTTCCACCAACTCTAAAACCTCCTCATTAGTTCTCCTTTCAGTCCAGCTAATCCCCTCCATTCTCCGCCAGCAACACATCTCAAATACATACTAATCATTGCCTCAAATACCTACCCAAAAATTGGTGCCAGCTCTCGTACCATAAATGAAGAAGCGTGTTAAAATCATGTGAATCAGCGTGATTTACATCTGTTTAAGTATTTTTCTTCCGTCCGTTTATTTAGGTTTACGAGATAACCTTATTTTTCCGAGTCACACCTACTAATCACCACGGTATGTACAGACAAAGAATCTAATACCCTTCCCATTTCTTAAAAATGTCGTTAAACATTCGCAATACATTAAGAGTGTACGATGGCTGAGAGACTTTTGAGAAATAGGTATTTTAATGAAATGTCGCTGTCTCGCCCGAACCCCTCCGTGTCAGTACAGCGAGAGCGGGACAACTGCAGCTCAGACCGTTATAAGCCGCGTAAAATTGATCAAAAGAGCATTTCGTAATCCCCTGTTTTCCTCTCGAAAACTGGACCAATAAAATTATCTAGATTTAGCTATGCCCCTATGTTTTCCTTTTTTTGTTTATATCAGGGATTCTTTTCTGATGAGTGTCTGAAAATGACGTTGAAATTGGGCAATTTTTTCAGTTTTTGAAAGCTCATATTTCTTATGTTAATTGAAATATGGAAAAAAACGAAACATAGGGGCATAGCTGTGGTGGATACAGATTACACAGTAAAAAAAAATTGGCTCTAAAACCATTATCCAGGGAGGAAACAGGGGATTACGTTAGTATGGAGAAATGGTGCGCATCGTACCCTCTTAAGGTCGAAATGTCAAATGCAACACGTCAAAGCAGCATCGTGGCTAGCTCTTATCATCGCCTTCTTATCTTCGCTTCGCCTCATGTCATAAACTCGCATTCGTGTCTTAATGACCCTTATTATGATACAGTTGCATAAAATACTATAATGTCACTTTATTTGCGTGTCGTCAAACAAACTCTAGTGCAAATTGTAAAGAGATTACAGTTCACGAGCCGCAATATAATGTTGTTGTGGTTTCTAATTCTAAATAAAATGAAGTATAGGTGGGTAGGAAATTAAATTCCTCGACTGTACACCAGTGTGCCGCGGGCGCCGCGGCAGTGTTGCGACCTTACGCGTGGAACAAGTAGCTAAGCTATACTCAAAAAGTAGCCAGATACGTGAAATTTTACCCTCGCAGAAGTGGCTGAAAAATGTAGTTAGATTATTATCGATTTTTAAACATTTATTGATTATTTAAAGAAACTAAAACAATTACTTTGCTCACCCGCGACCTTACAATAGTTACGTTTATGCAAGAAATGTGCGTTCATGCAGTTCCTCCACCTCCACACTGTACGAACACACACAAATCACATAAACCCAACCATCACCACCACCAAGCTACACTGACGCGTTTCGAACTCAACCAGAGCTCATCTTCAGAGTTACCACAACCGTATGCTATGCTACCAAACGTTAAACTAACAAACCAAAACAAATGTTTTAACTTGTCACTGTAACTTCTCAAGTACCCACTTTATTTTTCTTATTCTCAAACTACCCCACAAAAATTAACTTTTATTGACATATTTAAAACTACCTTGAATTTTTTTTTGTTTATTTATTTATAAGGCATATTTAATTAATACTAACTGTTCAAATTCGACCCAAGCCGCAGTAAAGGAGAAGATACTAAATTTACCTGTTCATTAATAATAGACCCCATAGTGTTGTACCTAATTATTTCCATGCATTCCAGAGCATCCAGACGCAACCCCTTGCCGCAATAATGTAACACTTCATAAGAATCTGAATCTAACAATGAATGATTTGATTCCAACAAATGTTTTGCAAAATTCGATCTATCTGGATGCTCATTCCTATATGCCGAAACATGCTCTTTAAATCTAGTATTAAAACTTCGGCCTGTCTGTCCTACGTATATCCCATTGCAGTCATTACAAGTAAGCTTGTATACCCCCGATCTAGTTCCCTTATCTACCTGTTCTTTGTGGTTACATAGCCTAGAGTACAAAGAGTTGTTAGTCTTAAAGGCAACATTAATATTGTTTGATTTTAAAATGCCATAAATCTTATCAGACAAACCCCCGACGTAAGAGATGCTAGATCTATA
This sequence comes from Archips crataeganus, assembly GCA_947859365.1. Taxonomy (NCBI): domain Eukaryota; kingdom Metazoa; phylum Arthropoda; class Insecta; order Lepidoptera; family Tortricidae; genus Archips; species Archips crataeganus. The sequence continues at coordinate 15,941,369 of OX402065.1, read as the reverse complement.
TTTGTTAGTAGACTGAGAAGGTAACGCAGCGTAAAGCATGCTATTTACTAACCGTGCCTGCTTCTTTTGAACTAAACTATCTACCATTGATTTTGTATAACCATTTGAGATCGCTATCTGATAAATAGTACTCAACTCTAAATCATAATGTTCCTTAGAAAGAGGCACAGTCAACAATCTATTAACATAACAATGGAAAGCAGCCAGTTTATGCTGCCACGGATGACTGTGCCTCTTTCTAAGGAACATTATGATTTAGAGTTGAGTACTATTTATCAGATAGCGATCTCAAATGGTTATACAAAATCAATGGTAGATAGTTTAGTTCAAAAGAAGCAGGCACGGTTAGTAAATAGCATGCTTTACGCTGCGTTACCTTCTCAGTCTACTAACAAATATAGATCTAGCATCTCTTACGTCGGGGGTTTGTCTGATAAGATTTATGGCATTTTAAAATCAAACAATATTAATGTTGCCTTTAAGACTAACAACTCTTTGTACTCTAGGCTATGTAACCACAAAGAACAGGTAGATAAGGGAACTAGATCGGGGGTATACAAGCTTACTTGTAATGACTGCAATGGGATATACGTAGGACAGACAGGCCGAAGTTTTAATACTAGATTTAAAGAGCATGTTTCGGCATATAGGAATGAGCATCCAGATAGATCGAATTTTGCAAAACATTTGTTGGAATCAAATCATTCATTGTTAGATTCAGATTCTTATGAAGTGTTACATTATTGCGGCAAGGGGTTGCGTCTGGATGCTCTGGAATGCATGGAAATAATTAGGTACAACACTATGGGGTCTATTATTAATGAACAGGTAAATTTAGTATCTTCTCCTTTACTGCGGCTTGGGTCGAATTTGAACAGTTAGTATTAATTAAATATGCCTTATAAATAAATAAACAAAAAAAATTCAAGGTAGTTTTAAATATGTCAATAAAAGTTAATTTTTGTGGGGTAGTTTGAGAATAAGAAAAATAAAGTGGGTACTTGAGAAGTTACAGTGACAAGTTAAAACATTTGTTTTGGTTTGTTAGTTTAACGTTTGGTAGCATAGCATACGGTTGTGGTAACTCTGAAGATGAGCTCTGGTTGAGTTCGAAACGCGTCAGTGTAGCTTGGTGGTGGTGATGGTTGGGTTTATGTGATTTGTGTGTGTTCGTACAGTGTGGAGGTGGAGGAACTGCATGAACGCACATTTCTTGCATAAACGTAACTATTGTAAGGTCGCGGGTGAGCAAAGTAATTGTTTTAGTTCATTAATATGGACCTCCGCAAAGTAACGCCTGATTCAATAAATTATTTAAAGAAAAAAAATAATAATATTAAAAGTTGATGTCAAAGGCGAAGGTTTGTTGTTTGGTTTGGGCTTTTTGATTCTTTCAATTTCCTGTAGAATGTTGGCTGAAATTTGGCATGCGGCAGACGTCTAATTATTTTATTTTTAAATGAACATTGTGAAAAATAAAAATAGGAATATAATGGACTTACTAACATTAAATTTGATACTAACTATTCATAGTTAGTATCAAATTTAATGTTAGTAAGTCCATTATATTCCTATTTTTATTTTTCACAATGTTCATTGTGGAAAATATAGCCTCTCCACTTCATTTTATACTTTTAATTGTAATTATATTCTAAAAATTAAAAAGTGGCTAGAAAAAGTGGCTAGAAAAAGTGGCTAAATTATTTAGCTAATGAATTTTTATTTTGTAGCTAACAAGTTTTAAAAAGTTGCTAGATCTAGCCAAGAAGTGGCCAAAGTGGCAACACTGCGCCGCGGCACACACGTTGTGGAACACTGGTTTATTTAACCTATGGCCTCTCAAGCAGAGGGTCGTGGGCAGTGAGCTTACAAATACTAGAGAAGTAACGTTTTACAAACAAATCTCAAAAATGCGTAACCACTTGAGAGACTTTAAAAGACGTAACTTTGAAACCGACACATTACGCCAAAGTAAACTATATTTGTCTCTTTTCGTCCAATAATTAACTAATTACCGTTGAAGCGAGATAAAACTTTGCTAGCTTGAAAACGGACAGAGTTGCCAGTGGTCAGAAATTTTCCCCAAAATGAATGAATGTATTTAATTGCTTTAGCGTGTTTAATGGTGTATATTCTGAAAAGAATTTAATACAACTTTCAATCTTTACTATTATTATAAAACTGTAATAGAAACGTGTCTATACATTGAAAATATTTAGAAAAATCTATTAGTACTTAGGTAGTAAATGGATTTTGAAATGACCGAGGATTTGAAAATGAAATCATTAAAAAAGCTAGTAAATAATAAAGATCTAAGACACTGACAAAGTATGTTGATAGAAATTAAAAAAAAAACGGTGCGTAAAAGTATAATTTATTATTTAAAAAAAAATTTGAGTTGAAAAAAAATACAAAAATACTCCAAAAAACCAATCTTTATTATACCTAATTTATTATTGTTTTTAATTGTGAACTTAAACTTTTGCTTTCATTAAGACACACATTTCATCATTAATATTTAACTGCATTTCTTCTTCTTCACTTAAGCAGCGTTGCCTTTTTAATTCTTTTATTATGTCCGACAATTTCTTATTTTTAATCTGAAGTCTTTTATTTTTTTGTCTTAAATTCTTTATACATTTTAATCTCTTCGATGATACAAACTTTAAGCGTTTAATAATTTTTCTCATTTTATGTTTTCGTGGTGATTCCAATATTTCGAGCATTTCTTCATCAGTTTCCACATTTAAATCAACTTCCATTTCTGACGGTGATTTGGTTTCATCCTAAAAAAAATAAAAAACTGAAAAAAACACACATTGACGAACAGACCACAAACCACTTTCACGTAGTGAAATAAGTACTTACAATGACCATTGGAACTGCTTTGTTTGACAATTTAAAATGACCTTTATCATGCTTTGGTGGAATCTTATCTTCATCTCTAAAGTGCTTCGAGCATATGACGGTAGCTGTAGATGGTAACCAGTCGGTTTCTTTGCGTAATAGCCTTATATTTTTTATCCATTCTTCCTTGCGCTTATGATCTTTAGGTACTCTAAAAAACAAATAAATAAGGCACAAATATATATACAGTGGATTCGGGTATAACGACGATGAAGGGACCACTCTAATTTCGTCGTTATATTGGGAAGTCGTTACAGGCAATGGTAAAGATGTATAGTTTATATTCATTTATTGTGTCTATTAGCCATACTTATTCAAAAGTTTACTAAACCCAGTTGCTACTCAGAATGTCACTTTGTAACTGAACCAAAAATTTAATGCCGTAAAGTACATGCTTACCTACCTACTTTAGCTGATATCTATAATGCTAAGGCTACACACATCGCGATAACGCGAATATTCGCATAATCGCGATGTATGTAGCCGAATATTCGCGAATACTTTGGCACTTCGCCCGAAGCCGCAGACCCTTCGCCCCGCTGTCGGTAAATTTGCGCACATCAAAGGCTGCCAAACTAAAGTAAACTCTATTCTATAGCAGTGTGGCCATGCACATTCGCCGTAGCCCGAAGACGAAGTTTTATCGCGATAATTCTATCGCGATGTGTGTAGCCCTAGTATAAACAAAAGGTAAAGGTATCCACCCACAGTTGCTGACCATCTGTGTGGATGTAAACAAAAGATAAGAAAGCTCTTTGTGTCTTTGGCGGCCGACTCCGGTCGCAATATCTGCATGGAATTTCTAGGAATTTGTTACAAATGATTCATTAAAAACAGTTGCTACACTCGAACTCGGCGTTACATCCAAAGTCGCTATACCGCTATACTAAAAAAAAAAAAAAAAAAAAAAAAAAAAAAAAAAAAAAAAAAAAAAATGAAGTTGAAAAAATAAGTACAAAAAAGATACTTCATAGCTAACTCGCTATACTAAAGTATACTTTAAATTCAAGGAACTTAGATTTAGGGGGTGTTTCACCACCTTATTGTCAAACTACTGGTCACGTAACCAATGAATAAACTAAGTACTGGACAAATCTGTCAGCTAGTGTTTTTTCAGTTTCACCACTCCGGTCCTGTGCAAACTAAGTACCACTTAACTAATCGTGGGTTTAACAAAAAGTCGGAATGGCAACGTCGCATTTCACGACCACGCGTTCCTGTTCGCACACTTTCGTTCAAAGAGTCGCTCATTATTAAATCAGAAGAAATGGTTAACTATATAATTTTTGAATACATCTATTTTTTTTTGCATAAACAAATATGTAACATTATAATTGATCCAAAAACGGTATTTATTCACGATACTTTGTTAACAATAACAAGAAAAATAAAATCACGTAAAACGAATCGAAAAGTGGCGCCAAACCATTTGACAGATAAACTTTTTTTTAATGGCGACATAAAAGTTCACGTAGAACAAACGATTGAGCCACTGAAAAAAAGTTTGTTATTAAAAAATATTACGAAATTTTGGATTTATTTTTACACACTAAAAGTGTACCTACATTTTTTTATTCAAATCTTGATATTTAAATTATTTTATGCAATTTAGCAGGACCTCTTTCTTTAAAAAATAAAAAATACTTTGATTTATTTTTCTGAAACCGGCTGAAGGGCTCTCCAACCATGGCCACAAAAAAATAAACTAACTTTATTTGACGGATAAAAATGCTAAATGCCTCCTGATCTGATGGTCAAATTAAGAAACAGTTTGTCCGTCACTTAGCGCTAATCGAGACTGGTGAAACGAAAATTTTAATTCCATCTGTCAAATAAGGTTATGATTAAGCTAATCCGAACTTTAAGAAAAGTGGTGAAACAACCCCTTAACGTCGCTATAGCCAAATGGTCGCTACAACCAAGATCGCAATAAATGAAATCCACTGTATATATATAAAAAAAAAAAAAACAAATAATGGCGCACACTTCCACCATTCATTCCTTCATTAACTAAACTCCCATAAATGTGGGAAAATCATAATCGCTTTACTGGCAACACCGATGGCAAAAACAACGCACGAGATATATTTGTTTTATTTTATAATATTATTTTACACAGCATGATCAAAATTATGCAAACTTACTTGTGAAAAGTAACGCCATTTGCTTTGTGATTATTTTCGGACCGTGATACACAACTTTTAACAGCACATTTCACCATATTTAAAAACTTTAACGGGTGCGTCACGCTCACTTAATGTCAAACAGCCAACTGACGCCAGATAAGCCTGCAGGCATCTTTGAGGTATCAACGCGTCGGTGCCGTAAACTGCCAATCTAGTTACGTTACGATAGTAACATATAAGATCATTGGTCGTGGGTTCGAACTCGAGCTCGCTCGAGTTTTTCGTGACGGTTAAGGAAAAGATCGTTAGGATACCTGCACACCTGCGAAGAAATTCAATGATGTGTGAAATACCTAATCTGCACTGAGCTCGCAAGGGAACCATGGTCTAAGCCCTCTAATTTCGAGAGGAAGGCTGTGCCCTGCAGTGGGACGTATACACCGTGAAATTTTAGTGGTTGTTTTCTCGAAACGAGGTGATTTAGTTTCGATTGTACAATCGATTTATAATTACTATTTTGACTAGAGTCAAAAATCCAATTGTGAAAAACGAAATTCGAAAATGACCGCAAACCAATAGTAACGCTTCGTTGGTACAAGTAGCGTACGATCGTACGATAGGTTAGGTACCAACGAAGCGTTACTATTGGCACAGATTACTTAATAGTTACTTCGTAACAGATACTGCATCCCGTACAAAATCTTGGTACTTACCGCGATTGTAGCCACAGATTATACTACTCCGTCTCCTTAAGAATGTGTGCGTGCCGACAGTGACAAGGGCTGGCAGTTTGGATTATTTTTTTTTTCTCTACATGTTGTTTTACCATTTTGTCGGGATAATTGCTATATATTATATCCATGCAAACTTTCTAGCACTAATATTCCCTAAGCTAAGCCACGGACGGACAAAGGGACAGACGGTCATGGCGAAACTATAAAGGTTCCGTTTTTGCCATTTCAGCTCTGGAATCCTAACAAAAAAGGATATTTATTGTAATGCGCAGAACACATTGCCATGCTCACAGTACCCTAACGTTATACTAGATACGACGGTCAACTTTCGAACTTCGCATCGTGCCATCCCGCTCACGCTTATAGCTTTTTATAGAAGAGTAAGAGGGACAGCACGATACGAACTTCCAAATTGTTATATTAGCTATTAATTCTAGCATAGTCATATTAAAGTTTGCCCCCTGTTTCACCATTTTCACTTATAAAAGTCCAGGCGGCATATTTTTTCCGTGGAACACGAATGAACGTGCGTCGGCGCGCGCTTGTGACAACCTACTGAAATTTCGATCGTAGCCATTGACGTACAATAAAACAACTAGACTCCCAATCACGCTCAAAAATTGTCCGAAGCAAAAGTCTGCACACGCGTCTATTGTGCAGAGTTTTGGTTCAGTTGTGTTTCGACCGCGCGTTGATTACAACGTCACTTCTCGCCCCGTATTCGTATATGTCTCTTTCGCACCGTAATCAAACTCACGAGAAAAAAGAGACAGACAGTCTAGCTTCCGCTTCGAATGACCACTCCACTGCATTCTTTACTCTTTAGGCGGTTTCCAGCGCGTGACGTCATGTCACTACTTCGAACGATCGTATTCAATTGACATTAAACATTACTGCTACGAAATAAGGTGTTAATTTGAATGAATGCTGTTAATGTTATCTGTATAAATTGATTTATACGTACACACAACGCCGCTCGGACGTTTTTTGAGGAACTTTTGTTAAGCGATTGGGAGTCTAGTTGTTTTATTGTACGTCAATGATCGTAGCAGATCGTCCCCGCGGTAGGTAAATATCGCGCGTAAGTACATGGCATGCAAGAGGCCTGCTATTGGTTTGCGGTCATTTTCGACTTTCGTTTTTCACAATTGGATTTTTGACCCTAGTCAAAATAGTAATTATAAATCGATTGTACAATCGATACTAAATCACCTCGTTTCGGGAAAACAACCACTAAAATTTCACGGTGTATAGGCTGGGATTATGATGATATAACGTCGAAAATTTGTCCAGGGTTTTAGTAAATTTAGTTACAGTGACACGTCTGACAAGGAAACAATGTCCCCCTGATGTTGTTTGCAACTGTGCACATTCACTGTCAGTTATATTCACGTCTTAAAAGTCATGTTAGGAGACTACTAGATATTGGTTCTTTCCATCGTGACTTTGTGTAATTTATTTACTAACTTAATATAATTTACAGCATATTTTCTTACCATGATCTTTATTCTACACTTAGCTGATTTCTTTAGCGTCACTGTTGTTGTATTGTATTAAGTGTAACTTTAATGATTTACGTTAAGCTGGCCGGTGACGCCAGCACCAATAGCGAATACCATATTTTTAACTCCATTTTCGGACTCCAATCATCTTTAGCTTCCTATAATTTGTGACGTTGCAATAGCCTCACTGTGTGTATTGTCGACAGGTGCAGTGTGTGTGCAGTGATTGTGAGTTATGTGCGGAGTGTCGCGAGCGCGGCTCAGCTAGCGACCGCCCGCCCCGGCATGCGCTACGCCTAGCCATGCCAGCTGCGGCGTCATGGCGCAGTATACACAGAGGACACAGCCGATGCACAGGTAACCAAGCCCACAGTCTAGCTCAGTCAGCTAGCATCTACCACGGAATGCGCTAGCCTAGCCATGCCAGCTGCGGCGTCATGGCGCAGTATACACAGAGGACACAGCCGATGCACAGGTAACTAAGTCCACAGTCTAGCTCAGCCAGCTAGCGTCTGCAATGCGCTAGCCTAGCCATGCCAGCTGCGGCGTCATGGCGCAGTATACACAGAGGACACAGCCGATGCACAGGTAACCTAGCCCACAGTCTAGCTCAGCCAGCTAGCGTCTGCCACGAAATGCGCTAGCTTAGCCATGCCACCTGCGGCGTCATAGCGCAGTATACATAAAGGACACAGCCGATGCACAGGTAACCAAGCCCACAGTCTAGCTCAGTCAGCTAGCATCTACCACGGAATGCGCTAGCCTAGCCATGCCAGCTGCGGCGTCATGGCGCAGTATACACAGAGGACACAGCCGATGCACAGGTAACTAAGTCCACAGTCTAGCTCATCCAGCTAGCGTCTGCAATGCGCTAGCCTAGCCATGCCAGCTGCGGCGTCATGGCGCAGTATACACAGAGGACACAGCCGATGCACAGGTAACCTAGCCCACAGTCTAGCTCAGCCAGCTAGCGTCTGCCACGAAATGCGCTAGCTTAGCCATGCCACCTGCGGCGTCATGGCGCAGTATACATAAAGGACACAGCCGATGCACAGGTAACCAAGCCCACAGTCTAGCTCAGCCAGCTAGCATCTACCACGGAATGCGCTAGCCTAGCCATGCCAGCTGCGGCGTCATGGCGCAGTATACACAAAGGACACAGCCGATGCACAGGTAACTAAGCCCACAGACTAGCTCAGCCAGCTAGCGTCAGCAATGCGCTAGCCTAGCCATGCCAGCTGCGGTGTCATGGCGCAGTATTCACAGAAGACACGTCTGACAAGCACATGTATGTAACTAAGCTCAGACACAATCACCTTCTCAACTACAACTAGTCTTGTCATGTGGTATAGTAAGCCTTACCTGAAACTAGATTTTTAGCGTTTTTCACTTTTATGGATTCACCTAAAGGTCCGGATAAAAAACTGCTAGTTTTCTCATGTACTCGTTTTTCTCCATTATTGTCTTATTGATTAATTCCCTTTTCTCCGCTAAACCTTTTTTTTTTCTTTCCAGTTCCTTAAACCCAAGAAAACCCATCCCTGCTCCTTAAGAAGACCTAGACCCAGCCAGAATCCTGATTAACCTTGCTCTTGTTACAAATTTGTTTCAATAATAAAGAATTTATTTATTTTTTCAAATTTCTTATTTAGTAACTGATAATTTCGTCTCGTTTGATGTAGCTGGGGGCTTACATGGCGGGATTACTTTTACAAATTAAATTCGGAGATGGCAAAGAAAAAGGAAGGGAAATGTTGTTTCTTTGTCGCCTTCGGCGTTGCGTTACTACGTTATTAATCAAGTATTCTTGTGTATAATAATTTATTGCACAAAGGTGAAGCATGATGATGTCATGTCAGTGAGGATTTTTCTTTCGATATATTAAGTGAATTGGCCATGAGTACCTCATCATATCAGAAGACACACTGCTGGCCAAAAGCCCTCCTTAAGAGTTCCACAACGATTGGTCCCGCGCTGCTCGCATCCATCTTGTTTCGGGCCTTCCTGCGCCACGTATTTCGTCTTTTACTTCCCCATCGGCATTCAGATACGAATGCATAATAATTTAAAGCTGTGTACTTGAATGGCTTGACCCGGACTCAGAATTCGCCGTGATGTGTGAACTAATAATTGGAGCCTTGAAGCTTCTAAATGAAGTAAAAACGGTCTAAATCTGATAATGAGTAATGAGTAAGCATCCGGGCCAGTGAACCCTTATCATTGTAAACATGCTTTTAGCACGGGGTCACGTCTCGAGGAGTCTTGGCTGTCGTACGTCTGTTGCATGCCTTTAACAGGCTTTACTACGTCGCCTTTGTACATTTTTGTTCCTTTACTGTTTTGAAGTGAAACTTCTAATGCGACTTCCAACTAGCGTTGCGTTAAATGCGTTGTGTTGCGTATTTGACGTTGACGAGACGTTCGCATTGTATTTATACCTACTAACGGATGTTAAAAACTTCGTCAGTGCGATCCAAAACAATTGCGTTGTTTAGTATGAAAACTTGTAAAAATCATAACTATTTTAATGGACCCCGCTCCGGGTCATACCTGGTTCAACAGATTGCGCTGACCATACAGCGGGGCAATGCTGCCGGTATTATGGGCACTTTTAAGCCGGGCATGGCGCGGGGTGGTGGTACTTAGTTTTAGTGTTTTTTTTTTACTTTGTTATTTTATTGATTATTTGTTGTTATTTTTTATTTAATGATTTATTGTAATATTTGGTATTTAATGTTTTATTGTTAGTTTAGTATTTTCAACTAATTATAATTTTGGTTTTTAATGGTAGATCGTAGAATAAAGTATTTTAAACGTATTTAGTAAAAAAAAGTATTGAATATCTTTGAGAATTACGAAAAATCAAGAAAAATTATTGAAAATAACGTGCGCACGAGGAGTAACGCCATCTAGCGACGAGTTATGTAACTTGTTTCGCTAGCGCTGTAGTTGGTTGCTTGTTATTTTTTATTATGAAGTTTCACTTCTTCCGCGCGGAGGGATTCCACGCACTATCTTTTTTTTACATAACACTAACTCTTGATTGACCTCTAATCTTATGACTGATGAAAAATGGAGATGAGGCCAAAGATCTCACTGGTTCAGTAACAGCCTATTCAATCTAGCCTTGAAGAGCCCTAGGTTTTACCTGGAAATACAGACAATGGGGGCGAATTCCATTCCTTGGCAGTTTGTATTAGGAAGGAACAACATAGAACTACAACAAAATCTTTATGTACAACTAGTCTTACCCGCAATTTCATTTGTACGAACCATACGATAAAATTTTCATTAAAGCCAAATACGCATGAGGGCCATTCTACTTTTCGTTGACCAGTCATTTTTTGTACTGTGCTCTTAAAATTTTTTTTTTACAAAAACGGTAAAGTCCTCGGTTTAAATCATTAAAGATCTAAATAGGCACATAATTAAGCTTACATTTAAAATTATCACTACGTATAAAAAGTAATCATTATTATCTATAAAGTAGGTAACGCAGTGGACATGCATGTCCCCGCCATTTGTATGGAAATTGATGTATTTTCCGCTGAGTTACCAATTTTTTCCACAAAATTTCTTTGAATTTAAAGTTTTATTGCTTTAAAACATTAAATTTAGGTGTTTCAGTTTGTATATAAGTTATTTACACTTGAAAAAAATCACCAAGTATGCCTTATATTTCACAAAAGATTAATGGTTACTTAAAAGTAGAATGGCCCATGAGCTGCTTTGCTATTGTAGCGACTACTAGCGCCATCTAGTCATCACATAAGGAACTAACAACTACAATCCTACATCACGCTATCGAAGTTTCTCATGTCGGCTGCATAAATACAACTTCCAACTTTCATCCATTGGACTTCGGTCCCCAGGCATAACATCTGCCTGGAGAGAGATCTCTCTATTGTAACTACCCCCAAACTATTTTATGAGAATACTGTTGCCTTCGTTTTTCGTTCGTCGCTATTCCGCGGGAAATATGCAATTTTCCGGGATAAAACTATCCTATGTCCTTCCCAGGGTCTCAAACAATCTCCATGCCTAATTTTATCTTAATCGGTTCAGCGGTTAAAGCGTGAAGGGGTAACAGAGAGACACACTTTCGCATTTATAATATCAGTATAGATATGAATTAGACATTAAATTAGTATTTATCAAGTCAGTTAAACAAAATGCACTGCAAAACTTTTAAAAGATAGATTGAACTGGGCAGGCTCGAAAGAATACAAAGCCGAATAATTTCGTTATGCAACGTCAGTCACCCATGTCGAGTCCAAGGCTCACGAACTGGAAAAGAAACTTGTTCGATGCCAATGTTAATATATTGTGTCAAAACTCATTGTTACTCGTGAAAAGTTCGTAATGGCCGGTTTGATAAATTTTGTTTTTTTTTCGTCATATTTTGCAGATATGTCGATTAATGATTTTCACCACACCATTTTACTTTGATTGAAGTTGTACGGTTCTTTTTTCTCTTTTTATATTTTTGAATTATTATCAAGGTAGTCTGCTACGTTGCCTCAAAAAATATTTTGCGGAATATTCGATAAAAAATAAAATCCTCTATTTATTATTTAATTATAGTGACATAATAAGAGGTACGAGCTTGCGCTACATAATAAACACCAGTAATATACTAGTGAAAAAAAAACGTGATTTTCAATTTATTGCCTGTAATTGACAACTGATTGACACACCGTGTCGCTTGAAAGCGTCTCGATCGTGTCGCCATTGCGTGCTAAGAATGCCAATAAACCTTTGTCTACCCTCCACAATTTAAGATACACTCTAAATAAAAAAACTTGATTTCGTTTCGTCGTACCTATGCCAAGCAGCAATGACGCCCGCAGTAGGTAATATCAAGTGACATAAACTTAATACGCAAAGTCAGGCGTACCAACATTGCAGACTTAGCACGGTCCGAATCGACCTACATACGCGATATCACTTTCTTTATGACATGAACGTCCGAATTTGGGTCCGAGATTTCATAAAGTAGGGTCCGAATTGGATCCCAAAATTCCGACCCTCAAACTTTATGATTTAGTGTTTTCATTGAAACGTGTTCTCGAATAATTCTGGAGTCCAATGAAGCGGTTATTTTAATATAAAATCAATAGAGGCTACCAGCCCAGGAATAACAGTGGCCTCGTCTAGACTGGCTAGGCTAAATTAACTACTTTTGCCTACTAAGTTGTCTGACCCGGTGACTGGCGCTGCTGTCACACGTGACACTTCAAATTAGTATGTCGCCATTTTAGTTCCGTTTTTGGCCGTCGTCTCGAATAAGTTTGTATTAAACGGGGATAGTGTAGGTTGGATTTGATTCTTCCTACGTACGTAACCGTTCTTAATCTGAACGCACTGTATTTATGTCCTTATTGTAACCTAACAAGGAAGTATTCCTTCAAAAGTCGAGGCTTCAAAGAAACAATATTGTTTTATACAAAGAAAAAAGAAAACAACATACAGACGAATTGAGCACCTCCTCTTTTTTTTTAAGTCTTCTTTTTCTTTCGTCGGTTTCTAAATAACTGTCGCCGTAACTGTCACAACAACAGCAATGTGGCAACAAGTCTGCAAATATTTAATTAACTAGAGATAATCTACGATAACATGGCCCGCCTCTCCACAACTCCAGTCAAAAAACGCTTTATTTTAGCCCTGAAAACCAGATTAATGTTGCTTTAAAACAAATAAATAGGTAGTTACTTGATTGAGTTGGCGCGAACAAGTAAGTGACATCATAAGTTGCTTTTCCCATTCAATTTATGGGAGAATTGTGTTTTGACAGCTCATAAAAAGTACGTCAGTTGATTGGTGGTGTCAACATCCCTCTATTAGTACGACTGAAGGGGTCTACTCGCATGCCAGAAAATGATGATAACTTTCGTTCTGGTTGTCTAAGGACAACGGAACTCATCAGTTGCGCGATAAGCGCAAGAGTCAAGATGGCCAAAATTAAAAAAAATGATTTTGTTACAGACGTTTGCAGTTGGTTTCAAAAATTATTGATTAAGAGATAGGCAAAGGGTAAATAAACGCATGTCTTCTAATTCTAATATTGAAAGCTGTCACACAATTTCAAAGTGAAAGGTGCGCCAGATAGTAGTGCAGGAAAATGTAACGTTTTAAATCTATTCTTTAGGAGTTGACTCCAAAAAATTACAAGAAAAGGTACCTTTTGATTTATGATATGATATGTCATTTATTTACGACGATTTTTTACTACCTATTCCTGTGCCATGGATTTTGTTTTCATGATCATAAAAAAAGTCTTGAAATGCTCTCGCGCTTTCCCATTTTTACTGTCAAAAAGATTAGAATTTTATTAAGGAGCATTAAAAAGAAAATGGATTTCCTACCGTTCGCTAGAGACAATTTTTTTTATTACAAACGTAAGGTAATTTATTTATTTATTCATCAATAAAAATTACAGCATTACAGTATAACACCAATGCGCTGTAAAATTCAAAAATACAAATCAAACTTAAATAACTATTTAGGGATTTTTAATTTTTTTTTGACGTCTTCGAATGATTATATCGTTATGTAAATCAATTATAAATGCTTCATAGTTATATGCAGTGCCATTCATATATAGTTTAATTAAAATTAAACTACGTAAAATAAAGTATCTTTATTTTTTTAGAGGCATTGTGTCATTTTTTCATACGAGTGGCTCGTCCAAGAACGCACGAACAAAAAAATGAAAATTTTATACATGAATTTTTTCTTCATCAGATTCAATTGTGCTCATGAATCTTTAGGTACTAAAAACACCGGCCAAGTGCGAGTCGGACTCGCGCACCGAAGGTTTCCGTACAAATTTTTAGGTATGTCAAAATATACACTGTCTTCTGTAAACAGCCGTAGCTATAATAATCCAGTGTTAGCAGAACCCTGCTTCTAAGTGTGTGAGATCGTTTTATCTTTCATTTTATAATTTTTCAGAAACCCCTTAAATATATAATTAGATTTTTATTATTTGTTGTTGTACTGGCCACAATAATACATAATCGGTGAAAATTTCAAGTGTCTAGTTAACGTCATTATAAATATCAAGTTAAAAATGCTGAAAAATAAACACGTTTCTTGTATGACGACCCCCTTTAATTTTCAAATTTATTTTATTTTTAGTGTTTTTTGCTATAAAGCGGCAACAGAAACACATCATCTGTGAAAATTTCAACTGTCTAGCTATCACGGTTCATGAGATACAGCCTGGTGACAGACGGACGGACGGACAGCGAAGTGTCAGTAATAAATAGGGTCCCGTTTTTTATCCTTTGGGTACGGAACCCTAATAATAAAAACGAAAACAAAGATATAATTTAAAATTTAAATGCCCAATAATGGAAAGAGGTATTGAAAAACTACGAATCTCTGATACTGGGGTTACCAGGTGTCCGGCTAAATTATCCGGCGTTATACGCACTTGTCTGGCCTGTCCGCTTTTGTTAGCTTTTTGCTGTTGAAAGTCGCGTGTCGTCGGATTTAAATAATAAAATTGTCTTGTTTTTAATAAAATATTGTCTAGCTTTTATAGAACATATTTCCGGCTTAAAGAAATTATCAACAATAAAACAAGGTATGGCCAGCTTTTAGAGCAAAATGTCTGACCAAATTCAGCGCCGCGCCGAATCCGGCTTTTGTTTTTTGACCTGGCGACCCTGTCGGAAGTATTTCGAACAAACAAACTCAGTCTAGTCTAGTGCACAAAAGAAAAAAATAAAGCAGATTACGTATAAAATTAGTCCACATACAAACGCATGCATGCACGCACAGACAGTACGATGTGATCCAATACATAATTATAAGTTTTATTTATTCCTTTGATGTACAGATAGAACCCTAAATTACATTAGGCATTGTAATAATGACACACTCCCTTTTCAAATGCAACAAAAATATCGTAACTTGACGCACACTTGGATACAAAGCAGCTGATCTTGTTCATACAAAGTAGAGGCGACGTTGCCAGCCCGCTGCCGCGTTGCCGCCTCGTGCACGCCGAGTAAATATTCGAATTTCGATGTTTGGAACTGCAAATCGACAAGTTCGGCGTCGAGTGTCGTGGAATTGATAGATTGGACTGAATTTACGCATTTCGATCGCGCGTTCAGCAAATAGGGATGAATTGGTGTAAATAAAATAAATTTATTTTCGGACAGAATTGCGTAAGGTTTCGGCAGTTTGTTTTACTTGTTTGGGAAGCTTTATAAAGATAAATAATTAAGTTACGACGTAATGGGGATGAAGACTCCACCAATCAACTGACGTACTTTTCATGAGCTTGCAAAATACAATTCTCGCATAGATTTTAAGACGTGACGTGACGTGACTTCTATGGCAGCTGTACCGACTAACTATTTGTTTGTTATAAAATCATCTAAAAATCTAATTTGGTTTTCAGGGGTAAGTAAGTGTTTTTTTACTAGAGACGCGTCCTGAAATTATTGTTTTACGATGTCATCTCATCATCATCTTATTGCTAAGAGTTGGTTTGTGAAGAAGCTGAAGCTGTGGAAAGTCTAGAAGCTGGAACGTCTTCTTAGGGTTGTCCGTTGTTCGTTACTAGTGTAGATCTTTTGATTCATGTCAACAATTGAAGCTGCAGGTGAGAGGTCTACACAAGATCAAAAACGGTGGCGTTATCATTAGCACTGACACCAAGGCTGACATCGAGAAGCTGAAGCAGTCTGCGCAGCTCACCTCGTCGGGGCTCACTGTAGATGAACCGCACAAGCGCAAACCGAGGATTGTGGTTGTTGGAGTGCCCTCAGATATGCAGGAAACGGAAGTGTACAACTGCATCTTCCAACAAAATTTAGCGGGAATTATCGAAGGTATAACACTCGAATCTTTCAAGAGCTCTGTAAAACTCAGCCATAAGTCAGGAAAAAAGGAGGCCGAGACCTGCAACTACGTATTAGAAGTACCTGCTCAGATACGTAAGGCCTTAATTTCAAAGGAGAGAGTGTTCGTGCATTGGTCGTCGTGCCCTGTAAGAGACTTTACTTTGGTGACGAGGTGTTTTAAGTGCCAGCAGTACGGCCACACCGCTAAGTCGTGCCGACGAGAGACCTCTACTTGTGGACATTGTGGAGAAAACGGGCACGACATCAAACAATGCACCAAAAAAGCCGAGCTCCCAAAATGTGCTACTTGTCTGCACTTCAAAAAACCGTGCGGCCACAAGACGGGCGATTCCGTTTGTCCTGCTAGATTACTTGCCGAGAAGAGGTACTTTAACACCATTGACTATGAGGGCGTCATAGAGCACCGTAATTAAATTAGTATTTTTAGAAGATTTTATTTATTTACACATTCGGATTGACGACCTAGATAATTTCTCAGTGTTTGAGTCATCGGCTTAGGCGCGTATTTTCTTTAGTCAGCAAACTTTGCACTCTATTTTGATAACGGCACTGACTGTGTGGTTTATTCGACCTTAATAATAAACATGTATGATGATGTATACCTACTTATACCTACTTTAAATTTCTAAATTTAGACTGTTAAATTCTATTGATTTATCTGCACTATTGTAATCACTATACACAATTTGTTACTGTTTTATTGTTTTTGAATTTCATGTAATTTTATGTCTGTATACTTTTATAATATGTTAAGTTTAGATAATTATTTTTAATTTTAATTTATAATAGCTCGTTTAGCCTGCGACACAGAGTTCCCTAGTAACCCTAGTGCAGGCACGCGTGTTACATAGGCATTTTGTAAAATAATCGTATTTCTAGTTATTTGTACTGAAATAATTTGAATAAAATTTATCTTATCTATCTTATGTACAGCCCAGTTCATTAATCGAAAATACAACATGAAAGTAAACCGAGGTTGAATCGCCTACCTTATAGGAATGGTGCAAACAGAATCTAACTGTATAAGCCAATTAAATGCCAACCGGTTTTTGCTTTTGGTTATTTAGTTGATTAACCTTTGGTCGAAGCGTGGCAGGTTTTTGTTTTTTGGAAGTTTTTCACCAGAACTGGGTCTGGGAAGCTGAGCGGAGAGGAACACTAACCAATAGCATGGCCTCATTAAACTGTCTTCCTTTCTTTCAGCTATGTCATTAGGTAGTAGAAACTTATCCACTTGGTTAGACTGATACAGTATGACTTAATGATAAGGAAGAAAAACAAGAAAATATTTTTTTTGCATGACTGGGTCAAATTGTGTTTATAAAAATTTACAAAAACATACATTTATGATCATAAATGGAACATAAACAAAAATGATCTCGTGAAAAAAAAATATTAAAAAAAAAAATTAAAAAAATTAGAAAAAGTAGAAGCAATTTAAAAAATGAAAACGAGTGTAGTCGAAGGTATACGTAATTGACTGGTAAAAGGCAAAATTTACAAAAGAAAAGTTACTTATCTCTTAGCTTACAGGTATCATAACAAAGGCAGCTAATACGTTGAATTAAAAACAATATCAAATAAAAAGAAAGTTCAAGATAAATTCACTTCCAATTGAACAAAACAATAAAATTAAAATAAATTAATGAGAATTATCAAACCTAAACTTTAGGTAAGTACAATAAAACCTAAATTAACTTGCAACAATAATCAAGAAAATAATAATAGTGGTTGCGGTAGAACCTAGGCAGTCAATTACAAATAATCAGTCTTAAATTAAAATCACAAGTCTTAATCTATACTCTTTCTTCAGTGTTCCTTAACGTTATACATTATTCTAAAATATTCTTTTGACACATAATTCCAAACAACTTTAAAAATCGAATTTAATAAATAACAATTTTAAATAACCTACGTGCATGTACAATTGTTAAAAAGGACCATCCTTAAGTTACGTCTCTTATTATCATCTTTAAATCATTAGATCATCTTTAGATGAAAATGAGAATTATTTTATTCTTGTGTCGCACACAAATCCACGAATTCCCCTCCCCAAAATGTGTAATTTGCAGATGGCCCCAGATAAGAAAATAAAAACTAAACTTAATTAATACTAAACGTTTACTTCCACTGCCAATATCACTGCCCGTTTCCTATTTGCTAAAGGCTCAGTCTTTGACTTATCACAGGATATTTTCGACTATTTTCTAACCTCTTGTTATTAAATTTCTACTGCACTTTGGAAACTCAAATGGGATGTCCCTTTCAAATTTACCTAGCTTTGATTCTACCTTGCTAGTATCTAATGTAAATCCACCTATGTTTTTGTTTCAATATTCATTGGACATTTCCAAAGCTTTGGTATGTCTTATTACTATCAGTTGTCTCTACCAAACAGCGCAGATGCTTAGTGCCGGAATATATTATACTTAAAACTCAAACAGTCTTTGTACAGAACAGATACCTAATTCTGCAAGCAACAGGACGCAAAACATAATTATGAAAACATTTAGTTAAATAAAGTTGCAAATTGTATTGTTTTGTACTGAAGTTATCAAGTTTTAAATACTTGGCTGTGGGGAGTCTACGGAACGAACCACATCCACAGTTCCGTCGGTGTCTGCAGAACTAATTTGTGTTGGGTTTGATTCTTTGATGGGTAAGAAGTGCGTGTCCGGCTTAACTGGGACGTCGCCTGCTTCTTCTATCCTTAAACGTTTCCCGTGCATTTGTAACTCTCCGAAATATCTATAAGATTGCAAGTTACTATCAGAAGTGGCTTTTCTTTTTCTTAAATCCGCAGATTCTCCTGTTTCTGTGTTATTTTTAATTTTATTCGGAGAACCGAAGTCGGAAGACTTATGAACTGAATTTTCCAGTGTCGACTTAGGTGGGGGGGGAGTTACAGCTTGGTTAATATTTGATTGTAGGCTGGCTGTTTCTGACCCTGCGGACACCTGTAGTGGCTTATAAGTACTATCGTACGTACTAGCTTGGCTATTCTGTTGCACATATTTGTTTTCATTTTCTATTACGTTCTGTAATAAACATGCCTCTTTCTTGATGAATTTCTGATATTGTTCAACGACATCTTGCGTCTTAGAAATAGTTTCATTACTTGCCTCTAGATAGGACTGGCAAAGTAATCTCCTGACATGATCTGTCTCGAGTTCTTCAATAATAATTTCCTGAATTTCCCTAATTATATTTTGTGTCTCGTTGATATCATTATTTGCAGAGTCTTGAACATCGCCGTAATGTTCACAATATTTCATATGCATGGATATAGCATTAAGAGCTGCCTGCTTCAAGATTGTTGCACTACAGCAATTATGAATGGCAACTGGCCGAACATCATTTTCTAATGGTTGTGGATTCGATTTATTTGGAATTCTAGTAGGTGCGTTAAATCTTTCATTATCTGCATTTAAGTTTACATCTGGCCTTATTGGTAGAGTCGTCACTACTGGTTTCTCATCGACTAATTTTAAAGAAGGAATAACTGAAAAGGAATTTACTGATTTTTCAGCTGTTTCTTGAGTGGTTTCACACTCATTATTGCTAGGCGTGCTGCTACCCATCACTAGTACTGGGTTAACATCGACTATTTCGGGCAAGAAGTTTACAGAATCTTCATCTGTTTCTTGAGTGCTTTCACACTCCATATTGCTAGGTGTCATCACTACTGATTTGTCATCGACTGATTCGGGAAAGGAGTTCATAGGATTTTCAGCTGTTCCTTGATTGTTCTCACACTCAATATTTTTTGATGTGCTGCAATCCATCATTATTGGATTTTCATCGACTGTTTCGGACAAGGAATTTGCAAGTTTATCAACTATCTCGTGCGAGGAATGTGCTGGACTTCCAGGCTGATCATTACCGGGATCTACTCGCTCGGGTTCCACGACTGATTCTGGAACCAACTTCATTTGCACTTCAGGATTCGCATTAGAAATAATCAAAAGCTGTGGTGTCTGAGACGGCGGTATCCTGATTGTTATATCCCTTGTCTCTTGGCTTGGCAAAACGGGATTTGGATTTTCTACTGGTGTCGTGGATGTCTGGGTACTTGAGCTCTTAACTTTCACGTACCTACCTCTTACCACATTGTAGAGGCAAAGTGCGGCGTCTGAAGTTCCCGGCATTTTATTGTTTTGAGGGAAGTGGTTTTCGCAGATACTGCGCGAAGTCAGGTTACCGCCAAACATCAGGTCGTTAAATACGTCCCAGCGATCTATAGCTAACATCCATTCTGCGAAGCTGTAACAAATGATAAAGACAAGTTAGGATTTGGGCCCAGGTTCACTATACGTTGCGTTCTTTAGACAGAATTCAGGGCGTCCAAACCCTGTGCTCAGTTCGTATACGAAAACAACAGAGTTTGATGAAGTTGATTTTCTGAGCAAGGCCAATGAAATAGTAGGTACTTGTTTTAGGTATGTTGTAGTAAATTGACTTCAATAAAGGCTTGATAAAGAATCTATTGTCAATTGAGCTTGATGTAATTAGGCATTTACTTTAGTTGATAAATAACAGTATCTAAAACAAATAGTTCCTAGGACTGGTTCATTGAAATTTAATGAGTCTCATCAAATAGTAAGTTATTTATTAACTAATGATCTTAGATAGATACGAGGGGCGTTCAATATAAAGTGAGAATGAGATGCAAACTCTTTCAATATTAGGAAATTAAATACTGGCCGGTAAAGCTAATCTATCTAGCTGATTGCTATGAAAAAAAAACTGTCTTTTGTTTAAAAAAAAATACGGTAATTTCTTTGCAATGCTATTGAGTACGTTAGCGAAAATGGAGAAAATTGAACTGCGCGCCGTTATCAAATACTTGTGTTTGAAAAATTTTTCTACGGACCAAGTCAATTTGGATTTGCGGGACACTTTAGGGTCTAATGCTCCTCCGTATTCGACAGTCGCACGTTGGTGCGCCGAATATAGACGTGGAAGAACATCGACTATGGACGACCACCGCTCCGGACGCCCTACTACAGCAGTAACTGAAGAAATTGTGAAAAAAGTCGAAAACTCAGTTTTGGCGGATCGTCGTGTCACGGTTCGTTTTATTGCTGAAAATGTAAAGATTTCAACGGGGAGCGTGCATAATATTTTACATGAACACTTGGGTGTGAAAAAGGTATCTGCGCGTTGGGTACCAAGAATGCTTACTGACACGCAAAAACAAACTAGACTACTACTAAGTGTATTATGCTAAAAGGTGACTATGTCGAAAAATAAAATTACATTTAGTAAAAGTTGTTTATAACATACTCATTCTCACTTTTTATTGAACGCCCCTAGTAATATTATAAAATTTAATGAGTCTTTCGTCAACTATAGCCAGTGAGTCACTAACTAATATTCTTAAATTGATAATATCATACAATTTAATGATTATTTCGTCAACTATTGATGGCGATAGATGGTGGGTATGCAATATTTTTTATTTTACTAAAAATACTGAATTAAACCAATTCTTGAAATCATGAAATAAACATAATCACGAAATCTCACACATAGTTCCTTAAATTATAAATGATATTGAAATGTTGTTTTTTTTATTATTGTGTTTTTTTCAACAAAAAGTCAATTTATTTTAAAAGAATGATCGAAAACATTTATTCGTGACATTACAAGAGTTACTGCCAAAAACATGGAAAAAGAAACAAACAAATAAACGCTGATTGATGTTATTGATCATGTAGTGACTAAAGTAAAGAAAACCATTTACCTTGCTTTCGTCGTCATCAAATCGAAAAACTTAAGCCTAGGGTTGTCCGTAGAATTCGAATTACAGTCAGGAGCGCAGCATTTTAGATCGCGTGCCATGGCGAATTTTTAACGTCTCCTATATTCAAAACCTACTTGTAATGTTTAAATATCTACACTAACACTACTACTACTCTCGGCGTACGAGCACTTATCGTAATCCATAACTCATAAAATTCACTATTTAGTCTTTCCTACTTATCCGTGTAATAATAACAATGTTGACCTTAGTGAAGGTCTAGCAAAGACGACCGCTCGTTGTAACAGGCGAGTACGTAATGGTGACAACGCTTGAGCGCCGACTTTTTATAATCTCTGCGCCACGCACACATGCGCCGACGCACCTAAATTAACACGCTTGTACGAATAACGATAGAAAATGCACACAGCAATTAATAATTATTTGTCCATTATCTAATGTTAGAAATAATTAAATAAACTTATTTACTATTAAATAATTACATTATAATTAATAACACTCGAGAATTTAATGGCTAGGAATTTGCTAATTACATTTTGGTGATTTTTGTAAGTTGATATGGGAAAATTTGGAAAGTATGATTTTTGAAGAATAAATCAATAAATATCAGGGGACAATTTGATACCAATTGGCATAGTCCCAAACTAAGTAAAGCTTGTGGCTGGGTACTACGCAACGGATAGACATACTCATATTGATAAATACATATTAACCGTCGAAGACTCTAGAACAATTCGTATATTTCATAAAAATATCTGTTCATGTCAATCCAACCAGGGACATCAAAACCTCTAAAAAAAATAAAAATGGCGTTACTGTGTTAGCAGAGGTCTAAAGTGAACTTGGACGGATCAGAGTTAAGGATAACTCCGAGTTATCTGCTAACCCAGGGTTAAGTAATGACAAAATGTATGGAGCTGTCATCCATAATCCAGGGTTAACGATTTAACTTTTTTACCCTAAACCGTGCAAGTGGCCCTAAGTAACATTCAAAAAAGAATTGTACAGAGACAGAGACCTCATTGACGTACAATAAAACAACTAGACTCCCAATCACGCTCAAAAATTGTCCGAAGCAAAAGTCTATTGTGCAGAGTTTTGGTTCAGTTGTGTTTCGACTGCGCGTTGATTACAACGTCACTTCTCGCACCGTAATCAAACTCACGAGAAAAAAGAGACAGACAGTCTAGCTTCCGCTTCGCATGACCACTCCACTGCATTCTTTACTCTTTAGGCGGTTTCCAGCGCGTCACGTCATGTCACTACTTCGAACGATCGTATTCAATTGACATTAAACATTACTGCTACGAAATAAGGTGTTAATTTGAATGAATGCTGTTAATGTTATCTGTATAAATTGATGTATACTTACACACAACGCCGCTCGGACGTTTTTTGAGGAACTTTTGTTTAGCGATTGGGAGTCTAGTTGTTTTATTGTACGTCAATGAGAGACCTATAGCAAAACAAACGGGCTAAATTCAGGAACGGCCGAACACGGTTTGCGAGCGGTAATTGGCTACTTTCCTAACTAGTCAGTCTTTTAGATTATCAAAAAATATTGGACACGTATTTTTTATTTTGTCAATTAAACAAAAAATTACGAAGATATGGCGCGTTGAAGTTTCGCGTGACGTCACTTGTTCCTACACTTTGTATGAGCGTTTTAGGAACAAGTGACGTCACGCCTCGTCACGCGGAACTTCAACGCGCCATATCTTCGTCATTTTTTGTTTAATTTTCAAAAGAAAAATTACGTGTCTAATATTTTTTGATAATGTAAAATACGGACTAATAAGAATTATTATTTTTTTACCTAGGAAACATCCCTATTCAATCGTTTGGGAGGGGATGGGAATGGGCTGAGCTTGGAATGAGCTTTATTTTCCTGTTAATTCTCTTTGTAAATAGATAAATAATTAAATGAATAAATAAATAAGGCTCATCCCAATCTACTCTATAAACCTCTCGCAAACCAGTGATTTTTGGCGTTCCTGAATAGCAGTTCATCCCTATCCTATTGCAAACGATTGAATTACCGCTCGCAAACCGTGTTGGGCCGTTCCTGAATTTAGCCCCTGACTAGAGAAGGCTTAATATTTTAAAGGAATGGAGTGTGTCGTTGTCTAGTCATTGCAGACCTGGCTTTATCTTCCATGATCGAAAGAAACAACCGTTTGAAAATACCCTTTCAAAAGGTTGCCAAAAGGTTCTCTTACAAGAACCGAAATGTACCTGGGTATTTCCCATAGTATTATGAGGCATGTTAAGGAAGAACACAGAAAAATATTTATCCATGATACACGACCTTTTATTTATAGAAATACTAACACAAAAATTTTTGTTCCTATTTCGTCTACTATTTTTGTCATTTTTGACCCAGCAAAATATACGAGTACTGCTTAATTAGCTGCCAACAAACGATATATATTTTGTATGGCAATTACTGATATGGTGACGTCACTTGTTAGCCAACTAAATTAACTATTTACTCAATTATTTTAAAGCTAATCAAATCTATTAACAGTTAATTGAAATTTAACTGGCTTCCTAGTAGAAGTTTAATGGTTATTATAATTGGGACTCTGCTTGAGGGATGGCAATACTATTTGACACTTTCGAACGGGTTCGAGACGTTTGCTGCGATATAAAAGTTACAAAACATACGCTAAGCTGCAATTCACGGTTGTTTGTCCAGTTTTCGTGTTTTTTTTTATTAGTCCAAATTTTTTATTTAATTTGAAAATAATTGAGTTTGGTAAGTTTTAACTTCGCTAACCTGGCAACACTGCTACCCATAAGTCCGCTCACGCTATTGTTTCCCCTGTGTGTGAATTATCAGGATATTTTCTGCATTGTCCGGCTTTTTCTTATGATTTTTCTAATTTTGATATGGTAACCCTACCTACCAGTTGCGTTCAGTAAATATTCTCTTAGATCCGAATCAAAATAAGAAACACCAAAAAGTTTGAGAGAAGCGTTGCTAATGTTGCCAATCCAGCTACTTTCTCGCTAATTGTAGCGACTTATAACTTTTTTAACATTACTAGCGATTTCTGAATACTCGTAACAACACTGAATGCTACTTACACTAAGAGCTCAGGGGTAAAATTAGGCGCAGTCACGCACTCTCCCAATTACATCCCTCTCTCTTTTATTTAACTACTTTATTCGGACGTCATCCCAATCACTTAGCAATAGTTCGTTTCTCACATAGGTCTGTCTGTATAGATTTGCGGTGACGCATGATGATGCGAAAGTGAGAGGGTTGAGTTTTGGGACTAGCTTTTGCTCGCAAATTCAAATTAGTAGTAAAGATTCTAAATCAATCTAATTCAATAAACCAATAATCTTCAAATACATCGTCATCATTGATATGTTAGTTTCATTCCAGTTTTTCTTTATCCCGTGGGAAGTTCGGAAAATCCCTTAGCGGATGCCTACATCATAAAAGCTATCTGTGTGCCAAATTTAAGTTCAATGCGTTCAGTGGTCTGAGCTATGTGTTGATCAGTCAGTCAGTAACGGTTGCCTTTTATAAAGATTAGTAGATAATATATCAGCGCCGAAACAGTTTTCACCACTTCTTTATATATAGGCAGGTTTATACAGGGTCAGTAACTCAGTAACCGACTTCAAATTCGAGACAAGTCAGCGCTGACCCGAGAAATACCCAATGTAAATTGATTTGAAGTCAGTACAGCGGTGGGAGTCAGCGCTGACTTTCAATTTACATTGGGTATTTCTCGGGTCAGCGCTGACTTGTCTCGAATTCGAAGTCAGTTACTGACCCTGTATAAACCTGCCTTATTATAACACGGTGTTTAATGAGGGTAGAATGAGACGGCGAATGCGATCGCGAGCGCCCGCACGTCAGACAATACAGCCTCAGAGGCCGTAATGTCTAACGCTCCTGACGCTTGCCTTCGCTTTCACCATCTCTTTCTGTCATCATCTTATACCGTTTGACATAAAGAAATAGTGATTGCAAAGGCAAGCGTCAGAAACGTTAGACAATAAGCCTGCAGGTCTACCTAAACCAAGACCCAAGATCCGTTATCATCCCAAATATCCCAATGTTATCGCTGCGAGATACGGCCGTCTGCGATCGATCGAACGACGCGACGTTGCCGCTCCGCACGCATTATTATTTATTTTGTACCTAGTTGCGTCACCGTGCAATGCCCGTTCTTAGGGTTCCTTATCCAAAGGGGAGCAACAAAACCCTAGTAAAATTTCACAGTCGGTCCGTTCGACAGTCCTCAGTATCTGTTTAAGCGTAATATAGTTAGACACCTGAAATTTTCCCTGTAGTCACTATAATTGGGAAATTAAAGGGGTTTTTCAAACGAGAATCATGTTTTCTCGCTTTTTTCGTTCATTGTTAACAACGGAAACTGTATGGGCGGTACGGAACCTTCCGAATGGAAGACCAATTTATACTTAGCCAGTTTTTTAGATTGACTCAGCCAAGGATGCTAGAACTATCAATCAGTGTTGAAAATAGTTGAGATTAACCATTGTTTTTGAATCCGGCTAATTTGCAAACTCATTTAGTTTGTTTTTGTGTAGATTAGGAGCTAGGCTCGTATTTGGACTTTACTTCGCACTTGAAACACCAAATCACGTGTTGATTTTGATATTTCCAGTCTCTTTAGGATCTGAACTTTGTAACTGTGTTAAGTGTCCACAGATAACGTTATAAAGCGTGAGCTGAATGACAAATACACGATAGTTTCCTACTTACAGGTCATCCATTATCTCCATAAGACTGCACGAATTTGAGCCAAATAAGGCTCTTTAAATTGCCACATCCTGGCATCTTTAGCGTGTCCTAGGAAATTGAGTAACTAGAGAAAACATACAAGGCAGAGCGTCCCACACCCCGTGACCTTAGGTTTCTGAATATCTACGAAGCTAAGAAAACACGGCGCCTGAATATTCAGCTACAAATGGTTATGTAGAAAGTTGCAACAGAGAGTATAAAGATGCCCTGTATTTTAGGCTATAGGGCTTTGTCAATTACTTAGTTGACGTTGCAGCACATATTGTAGTTCGTAATAGTTTTTCTCAGTATTACGATTACAAATTAATAAGTATTACTATTACAATGCACAACGGTAGACAGGTCCAAATTAAGTGCAGCTTGTCATGTGTTAGCTGGACAACGGGTGCATTCAATACATACCCAAGTATAACATCAAGACCTCGGATAGAAACATTCATATTCATCGTACAAGACTAACGTCCTCAACTTAAACTCGAACTCTAGACGTCTAACTTCATAATTAGTAACTTATTACTTAGCTATCCGATCGTAGGCGACATGCTAAATGTTTGAAAAAATCAGTTTCTTTACTTCTTCTTGGTTGATACAATAGAACCATTTGATCCCTGACACCTCGTACAATGTCCTCACAGTAAACGTAATAATGATTTTCCTTATCAGGCAAGACAAGATGTGACAGTTTCTGTGAAAAGGTTCCACAATAAGTCACGATTCGGTTTGTTTGATAGGTAGTATAATCGACCACCCTTTACCATTTTTATGACAGATATTGTCACATTGACTTGTGAGTGAAAATAACCTTTGATGTTCTGAGTCATAGAACTGATAATAAAACCTTAGGGCGGTGAAGGAATTTCTTGGTCTGCTATACATATTTAATTCGGAAAAGTATCAGTGAATTCTAAACGTTCTCTTAAATTGTCCCGTTTTTAGGTTAAATGCTTAGGTCTTCACAAAAGGTCTGTCGAACCGAGCCGCAGATAGAAAGCCTTAAAAGGCTTTACTGTGCTATATATCTATCAGATAACTGTCTGTTGGATGCTATCGAGCTCGCGAGCATTCTCTTTTATTGCTACCACTCTAATTTTCTGTTCTAGCATTGGAAAATGGCGAATAAAAATGGTGGCCTACAATAGGGAGTGTTTTTACTACTATCTACGTCTAAAATGAATCAGCGTGATGATTTTACGGTAATTGCAAAACATAAACTTAGATAAATGCGTATATTTAAGGATGTAAGTCATTACTCAGACATTAAGTTGAGCAATTAAAACTGGCTTTAAATACAACTTGTACGTGAACGTCATCATGGAATGTTTTATTATGTAGTTATACGCAGTGTTTCATGGTGTTGTTATTTAAAGATTTAACCAACTCCTTATTGCCGTTTTCACCCCTTTCTCCAAGAATAAAATATAATTACAATAATGTTGAATATAATGTTGAATATATTGTCTGTGTATACTATGTCTGTCAACGGAGTAAACGCGTTCTGTTTAGTGTTTTTTGTCTTACCAAAATAATGACTAAGTGAAACTCCACAGCCAGAGCATATCTCATAATGTTTGTACCTAAGTACTTACATCTAATTTTCAACCCCGATCTGAAAAAAAACGCTGGTGGTGGAAAAGTGATTGAACCTGAGGCTAATTAACATAGTCTCCCAAAGTGTCCAAATTCATTACTATGGAAATTTAATTTTCTGTTACTAAAATAGATTGGTTCGTGATATTAAAAACATGTAAATAAGGAAAACTAACTAAGTGTTGAAACTTTATAAATCATCACTGCCTGTACATATAAGTCCCACTGTTAGGCACAGCATCCTCTGAATGATATTTGGGCTGCAGTTCCCACGCGGTCCCAGTGCTGATTGGGAACTTCACACCATTGGATTGCTTCGCAGGTGTGTCTCGGTTTGGTCAAAACCTTTTACTTCACCGTAAAGCTCGTGGTGTATTTCAAATCTACTTTCTCACATGAATCCGGAAAACTCTGGAAGTGCGAGCCTGGGTTTGATTGAACCCACGATCCTTTACTCGAGAAGCTACAAGTCAAACCACTACGTTACCACAGCTTCAATTTCTTATCGATCTAACTAAGCGCCTACTTAATTACTTCTTAGTGTTACCAGTTCTTTCCAAGGAGTACAATCCATCAAAATATCTTGATCTAATACAGACCACAACAAAACAATACCTAATAAATGTAACATTAGTTGCACAAACCCATCAAATCAAGGTCACTTCAAAGTGTGCCTCATAAAATAAATAGAGAAATTTACTCGGCACTACGGCGCGGCGCGGCGTATCGATCCCAGCTTTCCCCGCGACGTTGCCAGCTCGCGCGGTCTATTTAGAAAGATTATAACATTTGTAAGTGTCAAATTGACAATGTATAGCTAATAGGGATGTTGACACCATTAAAAAATAATTCGAAGACACGACTCCAGTAAAAAAACGCTTTATTTTAGCCCTGGAAACCAGATTAATTTTAGAATAACTGCAAAATTAGATTTTTTGTTGCTTTAAAACAAATAAATAGTTAATTAATTGAGTATGCGAACAAGTGACGTCATATGTTGCTATTGCCATTCAAATTCTATGGGAGAAATGTGTTTTGACAGCTCATAAAAAGTACGTCAGTTGATTGGTGGTGTCAACATCCCTATTGTGTTCCAGGATTTTTCAAGCATTACATTACATTACGCCATTTTTGTTTGTTTCTCGTCGATCCGGAATTTTCTTACCTACTAAGTGCACTTAGTTAATCACAAGTTCAAACTTTACGTTAGTGTGAGGTTTGTATACTTACACTGAGCGTATTACAGGGACTTTTTTTCAAACGGTCATTATCATGATTCTCATTGTAAGTCTATCAATGAATAAGTTTGTGATAAAAATAATCACCAACGTCATCTTGCTGATGTCCTAACCAAAATATCAAAGATTATGAATCATTTCATTCTTCAAGATGTTTAATTATTTTTTTACGAACTGTATCCTACTATGAGTCAAGTCATTCAGTAGCGGATGTAGAAACGCTTATAACTAGTATTTTTCCTCGTGTATGGCAAAACAATATCGACTAAGTAAGAATTCTGCTAAGAAATACTTGGCACAATGTAAATTATTTGACGTACACGAACAATCTAAGAACGAAAGAACAAACAATAATAATTTAACAATTTTTAAAAACCTACCGAACTTTAATTTGGATACTAATCTAATCACTATTATTATCATTATTATAGTAATTATCAACATCATACTATCTTCTCTTTCGTACCTGAAATCAGGAATTCAGGCTTTTGGTGGCCTAAAGACCTGTTATATTCTGCATAAATTAGGCCTGCTCATCTAGGTTCTCAATTGTGACTAGTCACTAGGTCTAGGTCAACTTCTATAAAATTCTGTTTTATTATTTTAGTAGGGAAGCAAAAAACAGACTGGTGTAGGTAGTCAAAATCTTATTCTTTATTGGAATGCGACATAATTACGTACAGTAAGCCTAGAAGTATAATTAGTTAGCTAGTAATAGTCTCAATTTCAATAGTCACGTTTTTCGCACTAGTCCTTATATTTTTAACTAAATTTATCACTTGTCCTCTAAACTCAAGTTTTTGATCCAAATTGAATTCTCTTACAGCTGGTAAGAGTGATTCAAAGAACGACTTATCTTCATCTTCCATAGAGTAATTATCAGGGAACACGGATGCTGGTGTTTCTACGAATTCCAAGGTCTCAGTTTTCAAATTTGGTACGCGTTTTCTCTTTAAATTCTCTATGGTGGATGGCAGTTCATCGTCACTGTAGTTTGAATTGTCGTTTAGTATAGGGTATCGGCGTCTTTTGGTTTTTATTTTGCGATCGTCATCGCTCTCCCAGTGATGGGTGGAATTTGAATCGTTTTCCACTTCCGCTTCGCTTCCAGAATTAACTTTGTAAATTGTGTTGAGGAATGCTAGGTTTTTTGCGTACATGTAAGTCTTTTTCGGGTCGTTCCGTTTCATGTGTCTGACGAAGGAGTCTCGGATATTCCGCCATTTGCCGTGTAGTTTTCTGACTGAAAGCAATAAAGAATGTTTATTAGCCACACGCAGAGAGCCAGTGGTTCTAAGAATCGAACGTTAAATCTGTCGGCTTATTAGTTAATTTATTGAATCAGGCGTTACTTTGCGGAGGTCCATATTAATGAACTAAAACAATTACTTTGCTCACCCGCGACCTTACAATAGTTACGTTTATGCAAGAAATGTGTGTTCATGCAGTTCCTCCACCTCCGCACTGTACGAACACACACAAATCACATAAACCCAACCATCACCACCACCAAGCTACACTAACGCATTTAGAACTCAACCAGAGCTCATCTTCAGAGTTACCACAACCGTATGCTATGCTACCAAATGTTAAACTACCAGTACTACTACTGTTTGACGTGCCAGTCAGTGTTAGCTTTAAGTCTAGAGCCCATATTGTCTAACGCGAGGACGCTTGCCATCACTATCACCATCTCTTTCTGTCACCGTCTTATACCGATTAACAGAAAGAGATAGGCGAAAGCGATGGCAAGCACCCGCGCGTTTGACAATACGGCCTCTTCAGTTATGTAATTCAGAAACTAATTTCTCGTTGAGCTAAATGCTACTTTTCCTCATCGGCTTTGAATCTAAATCAACACGACAAATGTTTCCTGTACGTAAACAAAACACCACATTGAATCAATCACCATTAATTTGCATCTTTGTAGTAATTAAATGTAATTTCCTTAATTGGCCTGATATTTTGAATTAATGTTGCTGACCCACTCCACTCGCTACATTCTTGCACATTAATTGACATGTGAGATCGTTTAGTAATGAATTGCCAAATTTATAAAGTAATTTTGCGCCCAATCGGCTGACTGAGGACCAAGTAGTTACGGTCACTACACTTATTAATTTTAAGAAGTCATTGCCTCTAGCCCGGTCTAATCTATTTACATAAAATATTACGTAGCGTTGCTACACATGTCATCGTAAATAATCGCTATAATTTAACTGGTGCATTCACTTGCATCAATAAAAAAACATGTCCTTACAAGGCTAGTTCTAGTTTTCTTTAAAGCTTAAGTTCAGACCTGCATGAATAATTGTACAAGATGTGTTCCATTTCAAGGCTGTAAGGCGAACGAGTTTGAAATGATCAGTCGAACGCCGCAATGTAATGGAACCTGCACGGTTTTTCTTGCTGCTCTAAACTGGGCTTAAGACCCATACTGTTTTATGAACACAAAAACTCACAAACATCATTCTTATCAACTTCGCTCATTCCATCAAACTCTTCTATGAACAGCCGAGCTACTTCAGCCCACGCGCGTTGCTTTCTCGTCTTATGCCGGTTGTCTTCGCAAGTCAGGTCCCAGATCTCAGGATGTTTCTTGATTTCGCTTATAAACGTCTCAACATCTAAGCAGTACGACATCTTGTGACTATTTTAATTTTCGTGTTGCGGTTTGTGTGCGTGACGCGCGCGTAACGCGACTGGCCCGCTGCGGCGGTGGCCACGGAGTGAGACCGCTGTAGCTCTGCGTTGCCACCGCGGCGAGCTCGCAACGTCGCGCAAACGTTTTGAATGGAATTGATAATGCTTGTACGTACTATGCAGTGTTTTGTGGAAGGACTGTTTCTTATATTTTTCGTCTTGGACGGCTTTTACGTTATTGACTTGTTAGGTACAATAATGTTGTTACTTTATCTTTGTCCCGCAGCTCGCTTCAAAATGTGTATAAATACCACGTTTGGTACCAGCTTTCGACGAATTGTTTGCTGTCTAAACTTGAAAACCTTTGATTATTTATAACTACACGCTGTCACCTCTATTGCTATTGAAACGCAATTTAAAATAGACCACGACTTGGACGTTTACCTTAAAAGCAGAAAGCAGAGCAGCAGAGCAGCAGCTCAGAAACTAATTTTAAATCTCAGTTAAAAATATAGGGCACATTGAAAATGATTCATACATTGCGCACAAAATTGCGCAACTTGGCAATCCACGTCGTAAAAAGTTCTAAAATGTTACTTTTACCAGTTACCCAAACTCTGAGCTCGCGTACCAGTGCCAGTTACGGAAGTACGAATTTTGGAAATAAATCTCACTCAACCAAGAATAGGAATTTCTACTCGTTTCACATATTAGGTAGGAGCTAATCCTTTATTTATTCATAATAAAGAAAACCAGATTTTAGCTTTTTTGCTTTACTTTTTTATAATCTGTGAAGAGAAATGTCAAAATGGCCCAACCATAGACACTTTTTTTTGCTCTGGTAGTTTGCGTATTAGCCACAGACGGGAAATGAAATCCTACTAAGATTATAAATACGAAAGTTTGTGTTGATGTATGTGTTTATTTGTTAATCTGGCTGGATACATTTAGAAATTTTGGGTGTGCAGATAGTTGGATTTCTTACTAAAATCGCTGATTACAATTCGACAGCCAGATTTAATGGTTCACGTTCACGTCGCGGGTAAAAGGTAGTGCCAAATATAAAAAAAAGTTTGCCTAAAGTAATTATTTTTATTTCTATTTACATTAATTATCTATACAGTACTGTAACCAAGTTAGGACGGCAGAGACCAACGGTCGCGCTCCTGCTAATCGTCGCTCTCGCTTCTTCTCGTCTTTATATCT